>CM051528.1:61027451-62313701 GCA_028017165.1 Herpetospermum pedunculosum
GTTAAACAACTCCTTGGGCCAAACGGGGAGTAAGTTTACTCCCCACAACTCCACTCCTCCCAACTCCGTGGGCCAAACGGCCCCTTAAAGATTTGTTTAGAGTAGGAAGAGTACTAAATTTAGATAGATACTAACATTTCAATTAATTTTTTTTTTATAGAAGTAAATAAAAATAAAAAAATAAAAAAATAAAAAATCTTAATTATGAAATTTATATATTTTAAATATATATATATATATATATATAATTTTTAAATATATATAAACAAAATATTAAAAGAGAACAATTTTTTTTTTAAAAAAAATATACATATATAGAAAAAAATGTAAAACAAATAAATTATTGCTATGGTTGGATTTTCGAACTCAGACACAATAAAATACACATGCACAATGACCGCAGCAGAATGAGGGTTTGTTAATCTGAGGAGGCCAAAATGTATTTAATAACAATAATATATATTTAAAGTTTACCTACATATATAAAAAAAAATAAAAAACTTTGGGGACATTCCGAGATCTAGCCCTAAACTCAACTAACATAAATATAAATTAATATTAATGTTTAAGAAGTGAGAAATTCCATCCATTCACCTCCATTAATCAATTAAACAAAGAAATATATATAAATATAGAGAGGTGAAAGGTTTAGAATTGAATCCAGTGAAACTGAAAGTTATGTGAGGAGTGAAAATGATATTTTTTTCTCATTTATTTTATTTTTTGTGTTCACTTCACTTGATATATACACTACTTTACACAAGACCCTAGCGGGACCAGAACACTTCAATACTAAGCTAAGGCTCCATTTTATGGCTGTACTCTAAGCTATGTCAATGGCAAAGCCCTTCCCTGGGTGCTTCCTCCAGTAGTCAGCCTCAGAATTTTCCTTCTCAGGCTCCTCTACGTCCATCCTTGCCTCCGCTATCTCCGTCGTTGATATCTTATACTTCTCGTCCCTCCTCCCGACTAGCTCCGCCTTCACCCTCCCGGGGCACTCCGCCTGCGGCGACATCATAAGTGCCGGTGCTCCCAACGGAAGCTTATCCCCTGCTTATCATAAGTCCCAGTCCAGAGGATTTAAAGCTATCTATAAAATTATAGCTTTGATCTTAAATCTCCCTTGAGATCAGTTACCTATAAAATTGAAATTTCTATTGCACATATCTAAAATAAGTTGCACTTGCAAGCTACATTTGATGGTGTAAATATGTTAAACTAATCTAGTTAATAACAAGTACTTACTAGAGGCTTGTTAATTTCTATTATATATATGAATATCATGGCAGTAAGTTAATTTTCATTAACTAACATAAACTCATATTATCCACCAAAAAGTTACAAGTTTGAATCTCGACATATTATAGACATTATATTACACAAGATTACTATTGATCTAGGGTCACTTAATAATAGATAAAACATGCTGGAACTAAATTGATTTTTTAATCCGTGACTTCTTGGTCACTAATCTACCAATCTATGTTGTGACTTCTTGGTCACTAATCTACCAATCTATGTTGTAGGCTCGTTGAGTTATGCTCAGGTTAAACCCGAGTTTGGATTGACCAGCACTAAATGTTATAAGTTAATTGGGGATGAATGAAAAGTACCTCTATCGACCTGCCAAGTGCACCAAAACTTGCCGTAAGTTTTGGCGATGTCATCCAACTCGGGTTTAGCCACGAACTCGGGGATCCGGGGATTGACCCAAAGACCCGATTTGACCTCATGAGCATGAGAGTGCCACAACTTCTGCTCTTCTTCCGGCAAAGCCTCAAATATTCGATCCGAAACCATATACTCTATCCCTGTAATAAAAACAGAGAATCAAATTAATTAAACGACCCAATTTGACTGAGGAGTCAATTATATACGAACCAATGAGGCGGGCATTGGAGTCGTCGGAATCGTAGACGGCGGCCTGGAGGAAGTCCTGGTTGAGCCGAGAGATGTAATGGTGAGTCTCGATTTGGCGGCTCAGGTCGTGTCCGTACAAGGCGAATGTGCACGCGTGTTGGCTCATTTGCTTCAATGGCTTCAGAGACTGCAGAAGAATCTGAGATCCTTTGTCCACCACCTGCTGCATCGCCGTCATCGCCTTTCCCGGCGGCTGAGGAGCCTCCGCCTTTGCTGCTACCGGAGCCGGTTGCTTGTCGCTCGAGGCCATTTCCACCCTAACGACACCGATTTCCAGATCGAGTTAGTTTTTGAAGACGGAGACTTGTGGGAATCGGTGCTAACTGCCACGTCGACACGCATTTGTTGCTGACGTGGCTTCCGTTCGCGAAATGGAGCCCACTCATAACGACACGTGCAAGATTTACTCCAACCTTTTCCCTTTTTTCTTTTTCCATTTTCCACAATTATTAGATATTTTACAAATTTCTTTTAATAAATATAAATTAAACTACAAATTGTGTTTTTTTAGAGCAATCAAACTACTATTGTTTTAAAGTTCAATTATAAAAATATCTTTAAACTTAGAGTTTGTTTCCATTATGTCTTTCAATTTAAAAAAGTTCCGTTTATTCAAAAAATAAAAAATAATAATAATAATAATAATAATAAATAAACAATCTTTAAATGTTTCAGAGAACCATATATTTAAAATTTTGTATGGTGAATTCTAAAAATATTCTAACACAAAAATTGAAATTTTGTATACTTCAAGAATTTATTAGACATTTTTTAAAATTCAAAAATCTTAGACACAAAATAAAAAATTGGAAACCGATTCGATAATAGAAAAATGGGAAAAAATCAGTTTATACCCCTAAACCTTGAAGGTTGTATCAATTAAAACCCTAAACTAACAATTGTATCAATTTAAACCCTAAACTTTCATAAGTGTATCAATTTACACCCTCTAGTATAAAAATGTAAGCTTTTACATGTGTGGAGACTTGTAATTTATTAATTAAACTCTTAAACTTTCATAGAATTGATTCATTTATAAAAGTTTATGGGTTTAATTATTAAAATTATAAATCTCCACCCGTTTAAATAATTTTTTTTCAAATAAAATCTAGCAGAAGGTGTAAATTGATACACTTATGATAGTTAAGGATTTAAATTGATACAATTGTTAGTTTAGGGTTTTAATTGATACAACCCTCAAAGTTTAGAGGTATAAATTGATTTTTTCCCTAGAAAAATTGTAATACATGTCTATTTAAGATTTCAATTTTGTAGATATATATATTTTTTAGGGCTGGTTGCATAGCAATCAGGCCCAAACTAATTGCAAATTTAGCAAATTTTAAAATGTTTTGCGCAAAAAAACCCGTTTCTATCACTGATAGACTTTATTATATCACTGATAGACTATATTATCACTGATAGACTATTATCACTGACAAAAATCTATAAAAAGCTGAGGTGATCAGCGATAGACTTCTATCAGTCATAAGATATCAGCGATAGAAATTGCTATATCCGCAAAAATTTTAAAAACATGCTATATTTACAAACAATAAGTCTTAAATTGTCATTTACTACAATTTTTCTTTTTTTTATGGCAAATTTGTAAAATAATTTTTTATTCATGTATTATTACCCATATTTAATTTATTTGGTTGAATTGGTTTACCGGAAGCCTGGTAGCCAAGCGTTGTGGTCGTCTGCAGATCTCCAGCTTAAAACCGTCATTGATGATCGGGAAAAGAGATGGAAGGAATCTGCGTAATCTTCTTCAAGGAAGGATAACAAACTCCACATGGAACTCTAAACTATTCTGCAACTGAAACCCACTCATCTCCGATTTCGAGCAAACAAATAACCCACAAGAAAATTACAGGAACTCGACAACCAACAAGATGGAAAATGACATACCCATAAACAATCCAGAATAGATCGAAGAAATAAACCGAAATGTGATGGTCCACAACAGTACAATGTCAAAAAAATACCTCCCTGTACTTTCTCGCCGGCGGAAAGTTCACCAAACACCTGCGGGAATTTCCAATCCAGTTCCGCCATGAAAACGACCTTTAAGATTATATATATAAACTTGAAATGAAAACGCCAACAAGAACATAGCTGAACCGCAGATGTATCCCCTAAACCATGAGTTCCTAGGTTCAATCCCCCATCCCAACATTGTTAAAAAAAAAAACTTGAAATGAAAGCAAAAACACATCCAAAGCATTCATGAACTCATTTCTCATGCAGCTTTTTATAACCTCCACTCTTCCACTTCCCCATACTCACTCTTCAACTTTGTTCTGAAATATCAAACGATCCTTCTTCCTTATTTTCAGTTCAACAATCCAACATTCATTATTCCAATGAACACAACTCTGTTTTTCTATAAATATATACCATGTTTTCTTCCTTCCTCTTCACAATCACCACCTCAATTATCTTTCTCCCCCCCTCCGATTATCAATCCCTGCATCATCCTTTAAATATGGCTAAAGGTAATAAGTCTTCCTCTAAGAATAAGACCAGGAGAAGTACCGAAATTTCCAATGAACAAGAATCCATCGTCTCTCCTCATTCTCAGGCTCTTGTCCCCGTAGGAGACTCACGGGAGCTTACCAATTTCGTTGCTCCGATTGTTTCATCCTACAACGACCGAATTCGGCCGCTGATTGATGTGGTGGACAAACTCCGTCATCTCAATATTATGAAAGAAGGGATTCAGCTCCCGACCATTGTCGTTGTCGGCGACCAATCTTCTGGCAAGTCAAGTGTACTAGAATCCCTCGCCGGAATCAGCCTCCCCCGTGGACAGGGGATTTGCACCAGAGTTCCCTTGATCATGAGGCTTCAGCATCACTCTGCCCCACAAACGGAGCTTCACTTGGAGTTCAATGGCAAAGTAATTCGCACGGATGAATCCCATGTCTCGGATGCAATCAATATAGCCACTGAAGAACTTGCTGGTCAAGGAAAAGGTAAAAATTCAAATGTTTATGCTGATGGGTTACTGTAAGTTTAATGTTTTACAGCATATTTAGCTATTTGTTCCTATTCTTAACAGGTATATCTAATGCTCCATTGACGTTGGAAGTGAGAAAGAAAGGGGTTCCTGATTTAACTATGGTCGATCTTCCTGGAATTACTAGGGTCCCTGTTCATGGGCAGCCCGAAAACATTTATGATCAGATCAAAGAGATTATAATGGAGTACATTAGGCCAGAACAAAGCATCATTTTAAATGTTTTATCAGCAACAGTCGATTTCACTACTTGTGAATCGATTAGAATGTCTCAGATTGTGGATAAAACAGGGGATAGGACTCTGGCAGTCGTCACAAAGGCTGATAGAGCTCCTGAAGGACTAATGGAGAAAGTCACTGCCGATGATGTCAACATCGGGCTTGGCTATGTCTGTGTAAGAAACAGGATTGGAGATGAGACTTACGAGGAGGCAAGAGACGAAGAAGCTCGGTTGTTCGAATCTCATCATTTGCTATCCAAGATTGACAAGTCCATTGTAGGAATTCCAGTTCTTGCACAAAAATTAGTCCAAATACAGGCATCAAGCATAGCCAAGAATTTACCTGATATTGTGAGGAGGATAAACGAGAAATTGAGTGAGAATATGTCCGAACTCAGTAAACTGCCTAAGAACTTGACCTCAATTGCAGAGGCAATGACTGCTTTTATGCGGATAATTGGTTCAGCTAAAGAAACCTTGAAGAACATTCTAGTGAGAGGAGAGTTTGAGGAATACCCAGATGACAAAGATATGCATTGCACGGCTAGATTGGTTGAAATGCTGAATAATTTTTCCAAAGAATTACATGGGTTTTCTACAAACGATTTGAAAAAAGATTTTCTAATGGAGGAGATCAGAATCTTGGAAGAATCAAAAGCAATTGGGTTACCCAATTTCCTTCCAAGAACAGCATCTCTAGTGATCCTCCAAAGAAAAGTGAAAGCAATTTCATATCTCCCTATCGGTTTCGTGGAAACCGTCTGGAATTACTTAGAAAATATAGTTACATCTGTTCTCGGTATACATTCAGCCAATTACTACCAGCTCCAACTCTCCACCAAAAGAGCCGGTCATGTATTGATAGCAAAAATGAAGAAAAAATCAATCGAACGAGTAATGGAGTTTGTAGAAATGGAGAAACTCACAGATTACACTTGCAATCCAGAATATTTGTCGGAATGGAACAGGCTGATTTCGCAGCAAGAATCGTTCACAAAACACGTCGCGGAAAATCCCGATCCGAAAATCTCGATCGAAGGGTTTGGGGAAGTAGAAGTCGGAGCGCTTCGGCAGTACCAGCAACTTCTTCCACAGGCGTTCGATCTGAGAATGAGAATGACGGCGTACTGGAAGATCGTCTTGAAGAGACTAGTGGATTGTATGGCGCTTCATCTTCAGTACAGTATTGATAATCTGATAAACAAGGAGCTTGAATCGGAGATTGTGAAGGAATTGTTGGGTCCCGGAGGAGTTGGGATCGAGAAGATGTTGGAGGAATCTCCGAATGTTGCTGTGAAAAGGGATAAACTCAATCGGAGCATTGGCCGGCTCCGGGATTCCAAGGAGGTTGTTGCCAACATTCTTGATAGGATTGCGACTTTTGGTGGATAACTTCGCCGGAAATTTCTTAATGTTTTTTATTTTTTCTATTATCGAACTATGTTTTGATTTATAACACATTTATGATATTTTTCGATGTTTTATTTTAGCAGCTACTCAATCAATTTCAATGGTTCATTTTGTTTCCTATGAATTATAATTTGATTAAAAGTTATCCTAAATTAAAAATAAATTGATTCGTATTGTATTAATATGTTTTGTTTGTCAATTTTAGCATAGTTTATTGGATAAATCATCCATTTCTATTCTATCCTAAAATGTTGAACGGTCAATCTTACTCCTTTGTAATTCTTAAACTAAAATATAAAATTAAAGTAGTAATTTAGAACTTGAGAAAAGAGGAATTTAAAATAAGATCGATTCGTTTTGTATTAATGTGTTTTTGTTCGTCAATTTAAGCTATGCTTATTTTAACACGTATGCAAGTCTGAGAATGAAACTATAGAGTTGACGAGCATGGTAGGAGAAGAAAGGAAGGAGGAGGAAGCAATGGAAGAATTAGAGGCGATTTTGGGGAGGAGGCGTGAAATTAAAAGTTTAGTGTCTACTAAATGTTTGGGGTTTAAATTGCTATGCAAGTTAATTGAAAGTTTAGTCTATATTATAACACGTATGCAAGTCTGAGAATCAATTTGATGAGATTAAAAGTTCAACCTACTAAGTTTAGGGTTTAAATTATTTTTTTCCCCAATAATATGATCATTATTTCGGATAGAGGGGTGGCCGAAATTAATCATTTCTATCGTGAACTTAAGCATAACCCAATTAATTAAAACATATATTATCAACCAAAATGTAAGAAGTTTGAAACACCCTACCTATTGAACTCCAAAATATAAATAATCATTTTTATCGACCATTTATTAATGAAATTAGCGTCCTCTTAGAACTAAGCTATAGATAGAGTCGCCAACAAGAGCATAGTTCAACTGACATGATGTAACGACTAGAGACCAAGAGATCTTAAGTTCAATTCTCCACCTCTCATGTTGTCAAAAAAAAAAATAATAATAAATAAATAAACTATAGATAGAGTCGTGCCCGAAATCGAGCAAGGAGAACATCTAAAATTCAACTACATAAAATAGTCTTAAATTAATTGTCAAAAAACTGATCGTGGGGAGAAAATATTGAAAAATTGGAGCTGTAGGTTAATGAAGCTCCTAAACACAATATTGAAAAAAGAAAGTGAAAAATGTACTCCTTAAAAAATGACAAAAATGATCGTCTTTTGACCAAAATTTGTTGACAGTAAACGATTTTTTTACTTTTTTAAATTCACGAAAAAAGTTTATATTCATTCAAAATTGACATTCCTCACTTCTTATTGAACCAAGCTTGTAGCTTATTCACGGTTTTCAACCATGTGCTTGAAAAGTACTACTTTCGGTTTTTAGAAATTTACGGTTTAGGAAACGAGTTTTAAGGTGTTTTTCTTACGAATTTTGGTCCTAAAGCTATGGAGTTGTAGGTTAATGAAGCTCCTAAACACAATATTGAAAAAAGAAAGTGAAAAATGTACTCATTAAAAAATGACCAAAATGATCGTTTTTGGACAAAAATTGGTTGATTATAGTAAACCATTTTTGGACTTTTTTTTAATTCACGAAAAAAGTGTATTCATTCAAAACTTACATTTCTCTCTACTTATTGAACCAAGCATGTAACTTATTCATGGTTTTCAACAATGTCCTTGAAAATTACTCAGTTCTAGTTTTTGAAATTTACGGTTTAGGGAACGAGTTTTAAGGTGTTTTTCTTACAGATTTTGGTCCTATATCTATGGGGCGGTAGGATAATGAAGCTCCTAAACACAATATTGAAAAATGAAAGTGAAAAATGTACTCATTAAAAAATGACTAAAATGATCGTTTTTTGACCAAAATTGGTGGACTATAGTAAACCATTTTTGGACGTTTTTTAATTCACGAATTGACATTCCTCACTTCTTATTGAACCAAGCAGGTAGCTTATTCACGATTTTCAACAATGAGCTTGAAAAGTACTACTTTCGGGTTTTGAAAATTTACGGTTTAGGGAACGAGTTTTAAGGTGCTTTTCTTACGAATTTTGGCCCTATATCTATGGGGCTGTAGGATAATGAAGCTCTTAAACACATTATTGAAAAAAGAAACTGAAAAACTGTAATCATTAAAAAATGACCAATATGATCATTTTTGGACTATAGTAAACCATTTTTGGACGTTTTTTAATTCACAAAAAAAGATTATATTCATTCAAAATTGACATTCCTCACTTCTTATTGAACCAAGCTGATAAACCTCAGCCAACAATCTTATATATTAACATATCAAAGGAAGGTTAGAGAGCTTCCCGTCTCTCCCAATTTCTCCAAAGAGAACCCTATTACAATACTTAGCAAAAAGATACTTCTACTACTAACAAACTTGCTCTAAATAGCCAACCTCACTCCCCTTGGTCCCCCTTTTCTAACAAACAATATTCCTAGGGCCCCACACTCATTCTTCCGTACCTTTACCTTTCTTTCCTCTCCTTACATATATTTTTCTAATTGGGGACCTATCATTACCCGCCCCCCAAAGAGTCACCTTGTCCTCAAGGTGGAAATCCGGAAATTGCGTGGCTATGGACGAAGCCGATTCCCACGTAGCATCTTCCTGGAGGGCGTTCTCCCAGTTAATGGGAACATCCATTCCCCCCTCCTCAGTGGACGCCTTCCGCAACCCTAATATCGCAGCTGGCTGAAACTTGATAGTCAAATCGGATGCTAAATCTGATGGAATAGGAAACACGGGTCGATTGTGCCCCACAACCTTTCGTAATACTGACACATGATCGAAACACAGGGTGTATACCGGTACCCGGGGGTAGTGTTAGGCGATATGCGACAGGTCCAACCCGAGCAATAATCTGGAAAGGCCCAATAAATTGCGGCGCGAGCTTAGGATGTTTGTATTTAGCCAAAGTAGATTGTCGGTATGGGCGTAGCTTAAGATAGACCCAATCATCAACCTCGTACTGAACATCCCTCTGTTTATCATTCGCATACTTAGTCATTCGTTGTTGAGCTTGAAGCAAGGATGCCTTCAAAGAGCTCAACATGGAATCCCGTTCTCGGAGTTGAGTGTCCACAATTGCAACTGCAGATGTATTCACCTCGTAAGGTAAAATCGGTGGTGGAGGGCGGCCATATACAACCTCGAACGGGGTGATTCGGGTGGCGCTATGCTCAGCAGTGTTATAACTAAACTCAGCCCATGGTAACTGTTGCGCGCTCAGTGTGTATGTAAAATGTAAATGCGAAGAGCGCTAAGATCATGCAAGCATACATGGTCTGCAGCAAGTGATAAGTATAATTTAATTCGTTTTCCCACAGAGATTAAGTTTAGTGACTAACGATTTGGTGTGTTAGATTAGATAAGGTAACTTAAATTGGATAGATTTTGGGTTGAGGTACAGGAATATAAAAGATGCAAGAAGAATGTAAACATAAATGCAAAGCTAGCAAAGAGGTAAAGTCATAATGTGGAAAAGTAGAATTGCGGTTCTTGCAATAATCTAGCAATAAATTAGCAACGATTTTAATGTAAAGTAAGGCAGCAAGGTCAACTTAAGAATCCTCTATAGGCATTTAACTATGATCATTCAACAGTAGATTAACATCTCATGCATCGTCTTAGCTAGTTCTCATGCATCTTCCGATTACATGCATTAGTTTCTTAGATTACTTCTGTCCAAGTAAAGCTAACAACCTAATCATAAACACATGCTAATAAACGTGCTAGGAGAACGCCTATTCCTAGGTCATTTTCTATTTACCATAAAAGGCTAACATGAATGAACGACTCAGAATTCTTACTCCTTCTAGAGGTTAGGAATTCTTTAGACAAAATGGATGGCCGGTCGAAATTGTCCATGGGATGAAGATCACATACATTCAATGCATTCATGCTACTTTACATGCTGAATTCACATACTTTTATCCTATAGATTCATCTTTAGCAAACCTCTATTGAATTAGTTACTCATGGTGTTCGAAGAACTAAAGGAAATTTGTTGATTACACATGAAACAGAGAACTTACAAACCTAATTGATTGAAATATAATTAAATGAAGAACTCAACAAAACAACAAATTGATTAAGAGATGACAGAATGAAGAACTCAATAAAACCAATTGATTACTCTTTTAAGAAAACAATTCATATAATAATCCGTAAACAAACATATGTCAATCCGAAAGCAACAATGAAAGGGAAAAGCAGTAAATGATTCAGAACAACATTTAAAGGAAAGCAGAAATTAAATTCGAAAGCGGTAAAGGAGAGCAGTAAAGGAAAGTAGTAAAGTAAAGCTGTAAATAGCGTGAGGATTTTCCAAGTCGTGAATCGCCTCGGATGAAGGGGAAGATTAGCTGATCTTGGGGATAAATTCAATCAGAAGAGAAGATGGATCTTCTCTTCTTCCTCTCGAATTATCACGCCAAGGGCTTGTTTCTTCGATCCAACAAACGGGGGAAGAGGTTTCGTCTTCGGGATTCTGCACGATCGGGATCTCCTCACTTCTCAGATTGTGTGGAATGAATTGAAGTGGATTCAATTTGATTGGTTTGATCCTTCATTTAACTCTCTTTATATAGCCTCCAGGTGGTTGCAAAAGGTTGCTCAATAATTGTGGATCACCATTCAATTTTGTGAGGTAGTCAAGCTTGACATGTGGCAGCAGCAGGGAGAGTTGACTACTGGAAAAACTCAGTCAACAAAGACGGTTGACTGGGAAAAAAATGCAGCAGCAAAGATTGAATTTTTTAGCAATGTACCTGCAATGTACATTTTAGCTTGTTTTTCATCATTTTTCATTCTTTTTCGTTCATTTTCCAAATAAGTCATATTTTAGCATCATTTCTCAAATTCTCGCATTTAAGCACACATTAAGCTAACTCTTAACAAAAACACTCAAGAATGTACAAGGTTTTAAGGTAAATATAACCCTAAATAATGTACTTTTGGCGAGGTAACAGTAACCAGCGAACCCATTGTTTGGGTGTAGTCATCGCAAAACAACGAAGATAAGTTTCAACCCCTCGATTTACTACCTCGGTTTGGCCATCTGATTGCGGATGATACGCAAAACTCTTCCTCAACTTAGTGCCCAAAGCACGAAACAATTCTTCCCAAAACATACTCGTGAATATTTTGTCCCGATCTGACACAATGCTATTGGGACATCCGTGCAAACGCACAATTTCTTTGATAAAGACAGCAGCCACAGAAGTTGCATTAAAAGGATGTTTAAGAGAGATAAAGTGAGCATACTTGGATAAGCGATCCACTACTACGAGAATTGTATCATACCCATCGGACTTGGGCAATCCTTCAATGAAATCCATGGATATATCTTCCCATACTTTATTTGGTATAGGTAATGGTTGTAGCAATCCCGTTGGCGCTAGAGTCAAATACTTAGCTTGTTGACAAACCGAACAATCCGCCACAAAGGCCCTCACACGAGCTTTCATACCTTTCCAATAAATTTCCCGAGCCAACCGTTGGTAAGTTTTCAGAGCACCTTGGTGGCCCCCAATCGGACTATTATGAAATTCACTCAAAAGTAGAGGAATGGTAGGGGAATTATTTGGAATGACTATCCTGCCTTGTAACATAGTAGCTCTCCCCTCAAGGAATACCCAGGACTTGTTGGCTTGTCATTTTGTAATGCCTTAAAGATCGCACATAAAACAGCATCACTTCGGATTTGTTCCACAAATACAACTGTGTTGAGCCCCCCCCCCCCCCCCCCCCCCCCCCCCCCCCCACCACACTTAAGAGGCCGAACTCGAGGGCTCGTGGTAGGCGCGATAATGCATCCGCAGCCGTGTTTTCCAATCCCCGCTTATATTCAATGTGAAAATCATAGCCCAAAAGTTTGGCTATCCAACGCTGATATTCGCCGGCGATTATACGTTGTTCTAACAAGAATTTCAAGCTCTTTTGATCAGTTCGAACCAGAAATTTACAACCCAATAGATACGGTCGCCACTTTTGGACAGCAAAGACAATTGCCATCAACTCTCTTTCGTATACAGCCTTAACACGATGAGTCGGAGGTAAAGCTTGGCTGAAATAAGCCAATGGTCGCTGATTCTGCATAAGCACTGCGCCAACCCCGACCTCGGAAGCATCCGTCTCGACCACAAATAAACCAGAAAAATCAGGAAGTCCTAACACTAGCACCGTTATCATTGCAACCTTTAGTCGCTGGAATGCCTCGTTAGCCTCACCAGTCCACATAAAATTCCCTTTTTTCAGCAATTGTGTCAAAGGAAATGCTATCGTGCTGTAATTGGCAACAAATTTGCGGTAATACCCTGTTAATCCGAGAAAGCCTCGTAGTTCTTTAATGTTTCGAGGAACCGGCCATTTCTCCATGGCTTCTAACTTGGATGGGTCAGCTGCCACACCCTCCGCTGTCACGATATGGCCCAGGTACTCGATGCAAGAGGCCCCAAACTAGCATTTTTTTACGTTGGCTACAAACTAATTTTCAACCAAAACTTTGAGAATGGTGGAGAGATGTAGGACGTGCTCCCTTATAGATGTGCTGTAAATTAAGATGTCATCGAAAAAAACTAAAGCGAATTTTCGCAAGTAAGGCCGAAGGACATCATTCATAATGAACTGAAATGTGGATGGAGCGTTACGCAACCCAAATGGCATTACCAGAAATTCATAATGGCCTTCGTGTGTTCGGAAAGCCGTCTTGTGTACATCGGAAGGGCGCACTCGAATTTAGTGATAGCCCGACTTGAGATCGATCTTAGAGAACACAGATGCACCAAACAATTCATCAAGTAATTCGTCAACAATGGGAATAGGGTACTTATCTGGGATTGTCGCTTGATTTAAGGCTCGATAATCAACGCAAAATCGCCAACTTCCATCTTTTTTCTTTACTAATAAAACCGGGCTCGAAAAACAGCTTCTGCTAGGTTGTATGATGTCGGCCATCAACATTTCCTGAATAAGTTTCTCAATCTCAACCTTCTGAAATTGCGGATAACGATATGGCTGCATGTTAACTGCACCCGCCCCTGGTTGTAATTCAATTGTATGATCCCGACTGCGAGTAGGGGGAAGTGTCATGTGTGGCTCAAAGACCGCATCAAATTGTTGTAACACCCTCTGAATTTCGAATGGTTGAGTTTGCAACTCTTGATTACACATGGCAGGCTCTTTTTCCAACGGCTCAAGAGTACTTAACTCAATTAATACCCCCTGATCATCCTCGCCCATGCCTTTCATCATAGACTTTAATGAGATTTGGGATTTTACCAAACTACGATCGCCTCGTAGTTGAACCAACCAATCTCCCACATGAAAATTCATCTCAGATAGGCGATAATCAACTTGTATTTTGCCCAGTGTTTCCAACCAATCGATTCCCAAAATAACATCTGCACTGCCCAGAGGCAAAGGTATAAAATCATGTAATATTGATAATTCAGATATAGTGAGGATTACCCCTTCGCAGATTCCGGCAGCCCGAACCGATTCCCCGGTTCCGAGAATCACGCCATAGCTTGACGACGGAGTAATCGGTAGGTTTAGTGTTTTGACTACATCCTCCGAAATAAAATTATGGGTTGCCCCGCTATCAATCAAAACCACAACCCCCGATCCTCCGATAACCCCTCTGACCTTCATGGTCTTTGGAGAGCTAAGTCCCACCAATGAATTTAGGGATAACGAGGCTATCTCCATTGCTTCTGGCGTGGCCACATTTTCAGTCTCCATGTCCATTCCCGAAGGTAATTCTTCGTTCACCACTTCTACCCCTTCATCAACTTCTCCTTCTTGAAGAACCATGACCTGCAATTCCTGCCGCTTGCATCTATGCCCTGGGCTGAATTTTTCATCACATTTGTAGCACAGTCCCTTCTCGCGTCGGATTTTTAGTTCGTTGTCGGTGAGGCGTCGTGAGGGAGCATTCGTTCCTCCTTTGGTGAAAAAATCGCGCGCAGGCGTTACCGTCGTTGACGATCCAGCAGCGCTTCGATTAGGGCTTATGGTAATCGTCCGCGCATTCGTACCCGACCCGCGCGGCCCGCCCGTTTGTCCTGACCCGGTTGGGTTTATTCCGCCTTTTGGGTTTGGGCTTAAACTTCCCCCCGAGTAGAACTTCAGTTGAACTGCCTTGTCATCCTCGATGAGTTGGGCCATCAACATTTTAGCTTTTAAGCCCACGGGTCGTAACTTTCTCATCTCGCTTTGGATTTCTTCGTAGCAATTAAGCAACTTTCATCCAAATCAAAGCAGAGAAATCACAAATTTCTGAATGAGATAGGAATGATCTCTTGTTTGCAACACCCAAATCTAGTGAAGCTCCATGGATGCTGTATTGAAGGGAATCAATTGTTGTTGGTGTATGAATATTTGGAAAACAATAGTCTTGCCCGAGCATTATTTGGTTAGTTTGATTTCATATACTCATACACGCAATAACAGAGTCCAATTAATCATCTAGTCTAGTTAGTCGTTTTGCTAGATATTAATCTTTTCTTTTCCGTCAATCATTTACATGATTGCTTTTTTTCTTCTTTAGCTCATTCAAAAAATAGAGTTGACTCATTTTAACCAAAGGAAGATTAACGATAAGATTGACTCACTTTGAATAAGAGAAGATGAACAAATGGGATTGAGAAAACGAGAATATTTGACTATGAAAGCACATTCAATCAAATCAAAATGTGAATTTGGAGGAATGACAGAGTGTAAGAAACCATACATGTCAATAGGAAACTTGAGATGTAAAAATAGCAGACCAGATTAAAAACCTCATTATGACTTTTTTTTTAGATGTAAAAATAGCATACCAGATTAAAACCCTCATTATGACTTCAAATGGTGTCAATACGAGATAAATGTTATTTATTACTTTTAAAGTCATCTTATAGCATATGAGACCAGACTTTGCAAACTCGACAAATATATGGGTAGGGATAAGGAAAACAACAAATGCCCCATTGTAGTAGCATTATAGTGTTGACCAAACTAAGAATAGCTAAAAACTCCACCACTATGATGTTATGATGAAGGTCAATAAAGTCAATGTTTAGCTCAAAGCTCAAGTTTGTAGGGTAAGAAAAAAATTGTGGTGGTCTAAGAAGAATGGTGAGTTTTGATATTGGGTGGTGGGTTGATGGTAGGATATGAGCTTAATGAAATTTTGGAGAAATGGTGGTCAGAATGGAGGTCTTGCAAGCAAAAGAGAGCTCGATAAGGAGCTATGTGGTTGCTTCCGACAACACCCTATGTTTTTTAAAACACGATTTAAATCCTCAAGTTTGTTTGTAAAGGAAAAAGATGTTAGTTTTATGGCTTCAATCAAACTATTTATTTTGATGATAACAAACTCATTTTTTGTACCGACATTTTTAGTGTTTCAAAGTATCTATTATGTAGAGTTCGAAAAGACGATTCCAACGCATTTTGAATGGTTCGAATCAGAGCTCGAGAAAGATATTGACAAAAGAAGGATTGAGCGATCATGACAAACGTGCACTACAACAAAGTTGGTCTATTTCGACCATTTTTTATCGAAAGTTATAAAAAACCTTCGAAAAAGATAACATTTATCGGAGGTATTTTGAAGGCCTTCAAAAAAATATATACTCTTTATCGAAGGTTATTAAAAACCTTTGAAAAAGATATACATTTATCGGAGGTATTAAAAAAACCTTCGAAAAATATCTACTTTTTAGCAAAGGTTATAAAAAACCTTCGAAAAAGATATACATTTATCGAAAATATTAAAAAACCTTCGAAAAATATTTACTCTTTATTGAAGGCTATTAAAAGTCTTTGAAAAAAATATACATTTATTGGAGGTGTTAAAAAATTCTCTGAAAAATATCTACTCTTTATCGAAAGTTATTAAAATCCTTCGAAAAAGATACACACTTATCGAAAATATTAAAAAAACCTTCGAAAAATAGTTACAAGGGCATTGAGAGTGTTTTGGAAAAATATATACTCTTTATCGAAGATTATTAAAAACCTTCGAAAAAAATATACATTTATCGAAGGTATTAAAAAACCTTCGAAAAATACTTCTTTTTATTGGAGGTTTTTAAAACCTTCGAAAATGATAGAAAAATAGGAAGATTATAAAAAAAAATCGATCCACAAACTTTAAAAAAAATTACTTTTATCGAAGGTTTAAAAACCTTCGAAAAAACTATTTTAATCTAAGGTTTTTAAAACTTTAAAAAATGATAGAAAAATAGGAAGGTTATAAAAAAAATTCTAATTACAAACTTTTTTAAAAAAATATACTTTATCGAGGGTTTAAAAACCTTCGAAAAAAAACTACTTTAATCGAAGGTTTTAAACCTTCGAAAATGATAGAAAAATAGGAAGGTTATAAAAAAAATTGGCTTTGCAAACTTTTTAAAAAAATCTACTTTTATCGAAGGTTTAAAAACCTCCGAAAAGAGCTACTTTAATCGAAGGTTTTTAAAAACCTTCGATAAAATATAATATTAAAATTTATATTATATTCACTTAAATCTAGCCCAAAACAAAAACTAATTCTCTTCCGTCTGCATCTTCCGTCTGCATATTCCCTTTCGCTTTCCCACTTTATTTTCCCTTTCTCTGATTTATTTTCCCACTTTCCTTATTATTTAATCCTTCAATATTCCCTTTCTCTTTCCCCAAAACAAAAACTAATTCTCTTCCGTCTGCATCTTCCTCTTCATCTTCATCCTCTGCTTCATTTTCATTCTCATTCTCCCGCCATGGCTAGGGCTACTGTCGAGCTCGATTTCTTCCGTCTCGAGAAGGAAGCCTCCTCTTCCGTCTCGAAACGTACTCTCGATTTTTCATCAGTCGCCTCTTCTACGAAGATTTCACTCTAGATTATCGCCTGATTCTCACCAAATAACTTCAACGAGATTTCAGTCGCAGCCGATTTTGATCATTCTCTCAGTCGCTTGGTTCAGATTTTCCCTAATTTTCAACATTGGATTCGTCTTGGCTCTCACTTGCCTGAATCAGCGCCTCCGATTTCCTAATCCGAGTGAGTTTCTGTGGTTTTTTAAATGAATCGGATATGGTGTAGATTTTGATTTTGATTTTGAATTTGGATTTTGATTTATGTAGGTAGTGTGTACGAGAGAGATTACTCCGTCCTCAATTCTTTCTTTGATGAAGTGCCTGTCAATCTCGATGTATGGTAGGCAAGATTTTTCACAATACTTCACTTCGTTGTCACACATCATTTTCATGGGACTTTCTGCTGGAATCTTTAGCTCCTTTAGTACTCTTGCTGGCCACATTCTTCACAAATCCATGGGACATTGTTTCTTGCTTCGCCAAGTTACAAGGTTGTGTCCATATATTCCTTTTCTTTGTAAAATAATTGGTTACACTTCCTGGATTGAGTTTAGTTAAAGGGTATTTTTGTGTATTTTGATTTGCATGCTTCCATTTTGCAGGGTTATCTTGATCCAGAGTACTTCTTGACTCATAAACTGACAGATAAGAGTGACGTTTATAGTCTCGGTGTTGTGCTTTTGGAGCTTTTGACTCGGAAGCACCCAATCTCACACGGCAAGAACATCGTTAGAGAGGTATTACAATGACATCTTTTATGGCCTCTTTATTTTGGAATAGTTTCCTTTGAGACAATTTTATCTCCAAGTGGTATGGATAATTTGATTCTGAATGCCTAAAGGATATAATAGGATGTTTACTTATTTGTCTATATCGTTTTCACTTTGTTGGCTCTCACTTGCTAGGCTTGCGTGTTGGAAGATTTTAGATTATTGATTTGAACATTCTGTTTCTTTTCCTTTTCTCCCTTGATTTGAGTAATTTTTTGCAGGTCAAGATGGTGGTAAACGAATGGGTCTTAATTTTGAAAGAGTGAAGTAAGTGGGTTCTTTTGATTTATAGCTTACTTCATTCCAAAATATGTATGGTTTCTGAATTTAAACGCTGCATTGCAATTGTAAATACTTGTTTACTTGTTAGTCAGTAGAATACCCTTTTGTCATTGCTTCTTCGATCGGCTTTTACTTGATTTTCTTCGAATTCTCGATCTCCTCCACATTGCTTAGAGTGTTATTAAGAGAATGCCTAACTTGTTTTCATTTAGTTTTGGTCATGGGGTCTTGCAGTTAATGTACGTATTGTAATTTGGACCAAATGAGTGGACCATTTCTGATGTTAATATGCTTTCGAATGATTCTATCTACCTGTGGTTATATAGAGAAGTACTAAAAGTTCTAATTTAGCAGCCCAGTCTAATTCTCGATTTCTGGATAGTTGTGATTGCATTTTTTTCTAATTATTCTGCCCTCTGCGTTATTTAGGATTGAATTAGTACATAATGATTCTGCCTCTGAAGTTTTACATGTTTGGCTAAAAGTGTTACTATTTCTAGTTCCATGAATTTTTTAAGTTGTAGAAATACTTTATGGTTGTTTTTCTGTTGTCAGATGGAGTTATTTTTACATGCTAGTTAGTACTTCAATGTAGGGGAGTGGGGGAGGTATGAGGAAAGGACCCATTGACAGCTCTTGTTTAAGAATTTGTGAATAGTTGTGATGTATTTTGAATCTTATGTATTACGTTACATCAATATATGGATATTATTGTTTTGATCACTTAATTACTTTCAATACTATTGACATTTTCCTAATTCTTGAGACAATAGATGTAATCTGACTAATTTTTACCAAAATTATAGGTGAAAAGTTCTTCAAAATTGTTGCAAGTCCATATTACATGGCCCCAAAGGTGTTGAACCGGAATTACGGACCATAAATAGACATATGGAGTGCAGGGGTCATTTTATACATCTTGTTGTGCGGAGTTCCTCCCTTTTGGGTTGGTAATTAATTTCATAGTGTCCCTGTAGCCTATAATTAAATTATTGATGGATAATGTCTGATTATTTCGCTTTCGTGTTCCAAGGATTAATATATGTAGCTAATTGAAATCAAACGCTCTGTTGACTCAAGTGTACTTTTTTCATAGAGACTGTGCAAGGGATAACTCAAGCTATTCTCCGTGGACTGATAGATTTTTCAAACGTGATTCGTGGCCTAGTATCTCAGAGACTCTAAAAGTCTTGTGAAGCAAATGTTGGAGTCAGATCCAAAGCTTCAGTTGACAAGTTCTTGATAATTTAGATATTTTAACTTCTGACAGATTGACAGATTGCATTATCGGGCAATAGGAATGATATTGTTAAATAGGAATGATATTGTTAAAGGACTATATTGTAGGATGATTAACTTAAGAGACAAACACAAAGTTCTCTTTTATTAATGTGTTAAAGTATTTAACACATTAGTCTATGTGTAATATTTAGTTAGATCATTTGTTGGAGATTTGATCACACTTTGGGTTGTGTTGCTTCATTTTTGGTTTATTTGTGTAAATGGTTTATTTGTGTACAAATCATCCTTGGCTAAAAAATATTAAAAAAGCTCTAAATGATTTGGTTTATATGTGTAGATAGATAAACAAGCTCTTATATCGCTTTTGCACGTTGAAATAACAATATAAATCTTTGAAAAAAAGACTCATTTTCGAAGGTTAATGAACTCTCGAAAAAGACTCGTTTTCGAAGGTTAACGAACCCTCGAAAAAGACTCATTTTCGAAGATTAACGAACCTCGAAAAAGACTCATTTTCGAAGGTTAACGAACCCTCAAAAAAGAAATTAATTTTCGAAGGTTAATGAACCCTTGAAAAGCATTTCCCGACGAAATTTATTTCGACACTTTTCGAAGGTTTAATTAACCTTCGAAAAAAGCTTTTTCGAAGGTTTATTTAGTGTTTTTTCGAAGGTTGTGACCTTCGAAAAAAGTCAAGTTTCTTGTAGTGGTGGATCATCCAAAAGTGGACATATGGTAGAGGCGGACTGAATTTTTTAAATTAAAAAAAATAAAAAATAAATTAAGTTTTGAGGAAGATTTTTTCTCTCTCTCAATTTATTAATTAAAAAAACATTCATTTTCCTATCTCTCCCATTCTAAATTCAAAAATTCATTCATTTTCTATCTCTCGGATTATAAGTTCAAAAATTCATTCATTTCCTATCTCTCAAATTCTAAATTCAAAAAATTCATTCATTTCCTATCTCTCAAGTTCTAAATTCAAAAAATTTATTCCTTTCTTATCTCTCAAATTCTAAATTCAAAAAATTCATTCTTTTTCTATCTCAAAAATTCTAAATTCAAAAAATTCATTCATTTCCTGTCTCTCAAATTCTAAACTCAAAAAATTCATTCTTTTCCTATCTCTCAAATTCTAAATTCAAAAATTCATTCCTTTCCAATCTTTAATCTCCACCCTACATTCATCTTACCCTAAATCTAATGGCTAGTGTTGAACATTTTCCTTTTAAAATGATAGTCATTCTCATTTTTGAAAGAAGTGCAATTTCCAAAAAATAAATTCTAGCAAAATCATTTTTGATCTTTTGCTCTCAAAATCGAATTCAACTTGCAAATCTCTCACATACTCTAAACTTGATCATCCTACATTTGTGAGAAATTTTGGAGCGTTTGTCTAGTGTGTTCATTTGTAATATCTTATCTATTTAGAGGTAATTCGTTGTAAGTTTTATTTTTTCAGGTTTTGTATTAAGGTGTGGGTACACCTTGGGTTGTGTGAAAAAGAAATTGGTTGGATCTTGAACCAATAAAAAGGATCACGGGTTTCTCTTTAGCCTAGGTGAAGAAAAAAAAAGGGTCGTTGTCGGTTTTGTTCTCACCCGCAAGAGGATCTCTTAGTGAAATACCCAAGAAGGAGTCTTGGGGAGTGGAGTAGGCAATTCGCCGAACCACTATAAATTCTCAGTGTCCTCTCTTCCTTACTTTTATTTTTCTGCATTTCAATTTTTGTTTTTAATCTCTTAGATTGCATGAAGATTGCATGATGTAGGTTTGCTTTGATTCGTTTTTGGTTGCTTGAGTTGTTGATGGAGGAGGTTATGCTTTTAGGGTTTTGTTAGACAAGTGAATTGAGCTTCTTAGTTTGGGCTTCCTAATATTTTTATTAGCCTTTAATTATCAGTCTTAGCCTATAAATGAGCTTATATATTATTTTGCTGTAGATTAATTTTTTGAATAAAAACTTTTCAGAATTTGATTTGCATTAATTGGTATCAGAGGAGTGATTCTTGGAGAAAAAGAATGGCTGGTCGACGCGACAATCTCAACCCAGATACAGTTCGGGATGAGAACGGGAACGATGCCACAGTGCACGGTCCTCAAGCACAAGTTGTGCTAACACCTGAAATCCTTATTTCAAGAATCGTTGCACTTGAAGGGACAACATGTGGGTTACAAAATTCGTTGGGGCAAGTACAAACAATGGTACGAACCTTAACCCAAAGAATGAATTTAATGTAGCTTCAAGAAAGACCCATTAATATGCAAGAAAGAATAGTAGATTTTGAAGTACAAAGACAACATCAAGAACGTGAATATTTTCCACCTATCAATATCCAAGGTGTTGTTCATCATCAAAGAAACAGAAGAATTCAAGAAAATTTTGAAGAATTTGACGAAAAAGGCGATATTGATCAAATCCATCAACATAATGGGAATCAAAGACAGAATCATTGGAATAGACTGTTGGAATATTTATTGGGAAAACTCCAATATATGATTATTCAAGAATAAATACATTTAATCCAAGAACAATCATGACAAACTTTTGGGATCTAAGCATGGAAGAAAAACTAAATTAGAGGGGATTAGAATTACCTGGAACCTTTAGATGTGATGAATCCATAGCCTGTAATACTCTGATGTTTGTGGTCTTCCTCATCTATGCAACCCAGACCAATCATGGCAATCCTCTCTATCAGATGGGGAATAGGAGGCTAAAGCTGCATAACTTATTGGGGACCACAACCTAAACTATATATATGTTGATCCTAGGGTTTCCCATAATTCCCTAGGACCAACGGGCTGGTTTCTGCTCAGCAGGCCACACCACTATATGGGAAGTCTTGGCCTATAATCAAGATCACTCAAATGCCTATTAAATAGCCCAAATATAATTGCTATTGAATTTGTTACCCACATATGAATTAATTATTTAATTAATTCCAACAATCTCCCACTTGGGCAACAATTTTCTTATTAGCAATTATTAATTTATTCTTTAGTGCACAACTTAATGCTATTTTAAAAATAACTTCCCTTTAATCACAATCCGGTCCATTTTGTATACCAATGAGGAACCAAAGCGACTTTTGTCACATGTATGGTCGCAACTCAGCCTTCAATGATCACCACACCAAATATACTCAATGACATGGATCAAGTGTGGAAGAGCAGCATGAAAATTACATGTAATGTGATCTAAACATGTCTATTTTCAACTGGTCAACTTTATTCTTTAGAGAGATCAAACTTAACTCTTTCTAGCCTTATGTTAAACTACTGTTAGAAAGAAAGTGATTCAAAGTATAAAAAATAATTCATCTTCTTTATTCTGCAGAAACAAAATTTTGTGTCTACTTTACGAAAGCACAAACTCCCACTCAACTGACGTACCATAATTTTCACACCTATATGAGCATTATGCTCCCAAAACTTTTGTGTGTGAAATTTCTTAATGAACGTATCCGTAATGATGAAGTTGTATTCCTTTAGACACAATAAAAACTCTGAATTTTCGTTATCAACTAAGGCTTATGATTCTCATAAAGCTTTTGTTGCTATAAATTGAAAAGAATTACAAATTCTTGTCAAGACAACTTAGTGACAAGAATTAAAATTTATGAGTTTCTTGCCACACAAAGTGTTATGACCACAAACCTTAATGATAAAAGAAACTACTACAAATGACTATTTGTCACTTTTATTTATAGTAGTATCTTTTACTCATTTAGTGAACATAACCGGGAAGGTGGATCCTATTGGCAACTCTTACTATTATCAAAATCAAATCACCTCATGATCTCTACTTTATTTGATTTTGACGAGTGAGCATGTATCATTTTGTTAATTACCTTAACTCTTTAGATCCAGTTAAGAGTTATAAAAATATTGCCTTTTGTTATTGATATGAATACGGAAGCGGAAGCGTCTAAACTTCAAGCATGAAATTCTTCATTTCTTTATTCAAGGGATCTTTATTGAGACTAAATTTGTCGTCTTTAATGATTTGAATATTTCTTAGTGCATACAACTTTATGCCAGAAAACTTGGGAGACTTTCTGACATAACCTCTTTTGTGAAATCTCAATGTTACTTGAGATTGATCTCACAATATCATTTCACAATATAAAAGAGATATTCATACAAGCTTTCATCCTATAGCTTAGTATTTATCACGTCATAGTCATATTACACTAAGAAAATAACTTTACTCCTACTAAGTCTGTAATTCATAATTATCACTTTTGTATACCTTAGACCTTAAATGTGATAATTAATGAATGAAGCTTATGAAGTTACAAACAAAAACCTTATTAAGATCACAAATGGAATGAAACCTTTGAAACCTTGTGTTACTAGATCAAGAGTTTCTAAACTATATAGGCTATCAATCTTTATATCTATTTGACATAACTTTTAAAAATAGTTTTGAAGTGTTATCACAAGTCTCTAAATAATTAATGTCACCCATAATAATTGAAACATAATAACTAGACAAACCTTATATCTTTCAACACACATTACCTCTTAAAGGCAATATGACAAGATGTCAAATATTGTCATTGTTGTTTCACCTAATTCTTTGTGACATTAATTCTCTATTTTAAGAGTTAAATCTTTGTTTGACTTTAGGGGAAGATAATGAAATCATCTTACTTTTACGTTTGAGTCAAACTTAAATCTTTATACTTGGATTTCTCTCATCTCTTGTGATTACTTTAATAACACTTTTAATAATGTTGAGTTTGTCTTACTTAAATGAGGAGAATCTTAACTAATGTTTTCACATATAGAAAATAACTAAAATTCTCTTTTCATAAGGATAACATTCCCTCATTTTATCTTCCCCTCAAACTCAACATCCTTAAGAAAGTAAAGATATCTAGCAAATGAACCTAAGTGAGACTTAATTTTAGAAATCATGAAAATGGCTAGTGTACCTAGAGTAACAACAAATAATCTTTAAGTCCAAATTTTTCTTATTGACCTTTAGGTCCAATCATTAGTTGGACATCTCTAAATGCAAACATAATGTTAAGCATTTGCCTAACCTTTAATTGCAAGAGATTTAGTTGTTGTTTTATGTGGTACACTACTTTAACTTTATGCTGCAATCTTAAGTTTTTTTCCCAAAGAAGTTAAATGCAAAGAGAAATAATTTGTCATACTTCTAACCTCATCTTTATGAGCTTTGAATCATTCTATAAACAACACACTTTACTCAGGTTTGCCTTAAAAAACGTCTTACTTAATGGCTCTATAAATTCTTAAAGAAGTTTAACAAAAGGCCTTAGACATTCTCTACCAAATTCATAGGGTTTCATCACTAGAAACTAATCATATGACTTTCAAGATATCCAGAACTAAAGACCTCTCTGACATCAAACATAAGTGACTTCACTGAGAGTATATTTATGAAAATATTAAACAATATTGTTAAGCATTTTAAGAAGCCATATAAAATAGACTATGAAAGATTGTTCAAAGAGAGTAAGCCTCTCAATGCACTTAATTATTGACTATTTCATTATTTTCCCCTTAATCCTATTTAATACAGACTCGGAAATTTGTTAAATCAAAAGAACAAATCATCAATGAATAGAAATACTAGAGTCTATTCAACACATGGAAGTCTGACATGCAAACTAAACTAACTTTGTTTAAATCCTAAGTGAAAAGTCAAATTTTCTTTATACATTATGAAAAGAAGTACTAAGAACATATTTTCCTACATGTCCAAATTTTCTAAAAAAATAGGAAAAATTTGGATCCTAATTTTTAGTGATTTGGACTAATATGTTCAAAATGTAGCTTTGTGTCGACTTTAATTTCTCCCTTAAGGAAATAGTTAATTGAGTACATTTTGTTCTTTCATACTTAAAACAATTTTCTTCAACATACCATCGAAGATTCACTCATTAAGGGTTCATCTACCCTTACAAGCATCATAGTGTACCTCTTATGTTTCATTCTTCTTCATTAAGACACATTTAACCAAAAGTTTAAATGTCTCCTACTTTATGTTCATTTCAGAACAATCTTTATCTTTTTAAAGGAATTTCCTAATTATTTCCTTATCAAACATGATTCTCTTGAATAAAAAAAAAAAATCATCATCATAAAGCTTATGAAATTAAGATTATTCCATTTTTTTTTTAATATAAATCTCAATTAATCTGAATGGGATGTTGCTAAGTAGAAAAAAAAAAATGAAAGTGTTTCTTTATTCATAACAACGTGAACAAAAATATTCTCAAAATCAAACAAGGCAATAGTATTTAAAATTTTGAAAAAACAACTAAAACATGCCCATGAATAACTTAGTATTTATAAAAATACCTTAAAATTAAACTTTATGAGGACAACAAGATACCAAACACAACATTGACAATCTTCCTTTGGGCCGACTGTCAACTTGCAAACAATACTCTCAATGTGGTGAGGAAACACTGATACCTAATCCGGTCAAGTGAAAGCCTTCCTTTGGGCCGACAATCACTCACATGGCATAACTTTATATTATCCATGTTTTATCACCAAATAACCATAGATGTACCTGTTATTTGGCCAAACTGAAGTCTTCCTTTGGGCCGACAACAGAACGCATAAACAACAGGTCCACAAACATCTAATTAACTATGAAGATGTCAATATCAGAAATCAGAGGCTACTTTGGCAGCATGATCCATCAAATCAACACTAACATAGAAAATCAGATTATTATGCAAAAACACATTTATTTTAATTACTATTAATTTTATCTTCATGAAAATGAAATTACCAAAATTATTTTCAAAATTAAGAGTAATATCTTTACATGCATAATTTATAAATGGAAAAGTCCTCAAAAATAAAAATTAGAATGCCAAATTGTTTTTTTATTGGGATTTCAACCCACCTGACAACTGCATTGGGCATCACAATGATCACATTTAGAATCCAATAATAAAATATAATAACTTATCCCTTTTAAAAGATAGTCTTTCTTTGGGCCGACTAACAACTTCAAGGGCACATAATTATGTTATTCATACTTATTATTTTATTATTGTATGTGTATTTGTTGTTTGGCCAAATTGTAACCTTCCTTTGGGCCGATCACACAATCTGCATAAGCAACAAATACACTCCATCTAATAATCTAATAACTTTATAAATGTTTTAATTTACAAAACATTCAAAATCAATTGTATTAATTGTACTAATTCTTGATACTTTATTAAGCACACCAAAAATGAAAAATTAAATAATTCTTCACACTTTTTTTTTTTTTTTTTTTTTTTTAATTATGCCCAAATTCAAATTTATAACATAAGGCATATATATAATTTTATAAACAAATACTATTGTTACAAAAGGAAAATACAAACAATAGTATTATCTTTAAAATTATATATATTAACATAACATAAACTTCATAACATAAAATTCATTATGTTATATGTATATTTGCAGTGGGCCAAGACCCACTGGAAATCTCATGCTACGGTGCCCTACACCTCTTTAAGCCATTTTCCGCAACAACAGTGTTGCTGCGAATACTATTTTTTTTTCATTCTTTAATTCTTTCTCTAATGATCTTTCTTCATGACAACCACCATATAGTCAGAAATTCAATATGAACACATTCTTTATCATTGAGCCAAAATATGCATATGAAAAACATTCATAATCCTTAATGATATAACTCAAATATGCAAAAGCATCCGAATTAAATTTGACTATTCAATCGTTCGAGTAATTGACACAACATGTTGTAAAATCATTCTAAAATCCTATTGAATCGAAATCTTATGAATCAAAGGAAAGACAACATGTTTGATAAAATTAGTAATCTACCATGCAAAAACCGCTCTGATACCACTTGTTGGAATATTTATTGGGAAAACTCCAATATATGATTATTCAAGAATAAATACATTTAATCCAAGAACAATCATGACAAACTTTTGGGATCTAAGCATGGAAGAAAAACTAAATTAGAGGGGATTAGAATTACCTGGAACCTTTAGATGTGATGAATCCATAGCCTGTAATACTCTGATGGTTTGTGATCTTCCTCATCTATGCAACCCAGACCAATCATGGCAAACCTCTCTATCAGATGGGGAATAGGAGGCTAAAGCTGCATAACTTATTGGGGACCACAACCTAAACTATATATATGTTGATCCTAGGGTTTCCCATAATTCCCTAGGACCAACGGGCTGGTTTCTGCTCAGCAGGCCACACCACTATATGGGAAGTCTTGGCCCATAATCAAGATCACTCAAATGCCTATTAAATAGCCCAAATATAATTGCTATTGAATTTGTTACCCACATATGAATTATTTATTTAATTAATTCCAACATAGACAACAATACGTGGAGACAAATTATAAAATGAAGGTCGATTTACCAATCTTTGATGGGAGGTTAGATGCTGAATTTTTTCTTGATTGGATTAAATATGTAGAAGATTTTTTTTCATACATGTCAATTCCTGAAAACAAGAAAACAGAACTAGTATCTTTAAAATTAAAAGAGAAGCATCTGCCTGGTGGGATCAAATCCAAACAAATAGGGAGCGAAACGGAAATTTCTCCATTCGGACATGGCCTAGAATGAAAGAACTCCTTAAACAACGATTTCTCCCAAAAAAATTACGAGAAAAAATTATTCACAAAATATCAAAACTGTAAACAAGATTGCAGAACTGTAAAAGATTATTTCGAAGAATTTTACAGATTAAATGCTCGTAATAATTTGGTAGAAAGTGATCAACAACAAGTAGCAAGATATATTGACGAGCTCAAGAAACCAATAAAAGATCACCTAAATTTACAAAATCCAGATTTCTTGGCTGAAGCTGTTTCGTTGGCTGAAACATTAGAAGATCAATTAGAGTTAACTCCCCAAAAACAACAATTTACAAGAAATAGGATTGACAAACAATCAAACTTTTGGAATAAAAAGGACAATAACACTTGCCATGATTTTGAGCAAGGATCCACTTCTAATATCAATAAAGAAAAAAATACACCAACTTATAAATCTATGAGAAGTGATAAATTTACTGAAAATAATCAAAACAATCAACTTCTTCAAAAATCAGTCAATCCTTATGCTAAACCAACATCTAATAAATGTTATAGGTGTGGAAAACAAGGTCATATTTCTAATCAATGCCTAACAAGAAAACAAACTGCTTTAATGGAAGAATGTGAAAATGAAAATGAAGAATTTAATGATTATAATGAGGAAGGAGATGAAGACATTGAATATACTGTAGGTGATGAGGGAGATCATGTCACGTGTGTTATTCAACGAATTTTAATAACGCCCAAAATAGAAACTCACCCTCAACCACATTCTTTGTTTAGAACTAAATGTACTATCATGGGAAAAGTGTGCAATATAATAATTGATAGCGGAAATAGTGAAAATATTTTTTCAAGAAACCTTGTTAATGCTTTAAAACTTAAATCTGAACCTCACCCGAGTCCTTATAAAGTTGGTTGGATCAAACAAGGAGGGAGGCACATGTTAATGAGGTTTGTACTATTTCTTTCTCCATTGGAACAAACTACAAAGATCAAATAATTTGTGACGTTGTTGATATGGATGTTTGTCACATCATTTTAGGACGACCGTGGCAATTTGATGTCCAAGCCGTCCATAACAGTCGTGCAAACACTTATGAGTTTCACCTCTCATCTCGCTCTTCCTCGTCCATACACTAGCGTTTCTCGTCTATTCTTCATGACGTTCACAACGCATCTTCATCGTTGCTATGAGACTTTTCAATTTTTTTTGGTCTCGCTTGATCGATTTGTTTTTTTTTCTGATTTGCTGGCTTTTGGCTTCGGCTACACCTCGAGGTCGAGTTTTCTTGAAAGAAGGAGGAATTTGATGGAGGAGGTTATGCTTTTTAGGGTTTTGTTCGACAAGTGAATTGGGCTTCTTAGTTTGGGCTTCCTAATATTTTTATTAGCCTTTAACTAGCACCATTAGCCTATAAATGGGCTTATATTATTTTGCTGTAGATTAATTTTTTGAATAAAAACTTTCCAGAATTTGATTTGCATTAGTGGTTTAACGTTTAAAATTTAAAATTGTTAGACAACTCTATTTACACCCCCTAGTGTTGTCATTAGATTCTACAATTGGTATCAGAGCGGGTTGCTCGGTTTTTTATTTAAAGTGTTGAATAATTTCATTTTTCATGTTTAAAAAATAAAAAAAATAAAAACATGTTTTTTCTTCAAATCTGAAATTTTCTATTTATTTGAGAAAAGTTGACAAAATCAAATTTCCTTGAGCTTATGCCAAATATTGGAGTGAATGAGTTTACTGAGGGTCAATCTACCACTAGACCACCTATCTTTGATGGAAATAATTATGCTTGGTGGAAAACAAGAATGAAAATTTATTTAATTTCTATTGATTACAATTTATGGGACATTATTTCTAATGGTCCTTTAATTCCAACCAAGATAGTTGCTAATAAGGATGTGCCTAAGGAAGAAAATGAGTTAAATGATGAAGATAAAAAGAAATTGTCTATAAATGCTAGAGCCATGAATAATCTATTTTGTGTTTTGTGCTCTGATGAGTTTAATCGAGTCTTTGCATGTAATACTGCTAAAGAAATATGGGATATGCTTGAAGTAACTCATGAAGGAACTAATCAAGTAAAAGAGTAAAAAATTAGCATGTTTGTTCATAACTATGAATTATTTAAAATGAATGCTAATGAATCCATTTCTGAAATGTTTACGAGATTTACAAATATTGTGAATGCTTTGAAGGGAACAGGAAAAATATATACTACATCTGAAAACGTGAGGAAGATTCTCAGGTCGTTGCCTAAAAGCTGGGAAGCTAAAGTGACGGCAATTCAAGAAGCTAGGGATCTTATCTAAGTCAAATTTGCATGCTTTAAAAGAGGAGTATAAAGTATCAGTAGAGAAAAATGAAGATATATCACCTACTCTTTTAAAGTTTACAAATGGAAAGAAAAACTTAGATATCATGATGGGTAAGCAACAAGGCGTCTTTGATAAAAGTGGTTTAGGTTACAAACCTCACAAAAAACAAAAACAAAAAAATACTAATTACTTTGTCAAAGAAAGCTCCATGTCTTCAGTTATTTGTCATGCATGTGGAAAACAAGGTCATAAACCTTATGCATGTAATTTGAGGAAATTCAATGCTATGAATGAAAATAAAAAGAAATGGATTCCTAAATTTTTGTTAACTAACCCCAAGGACCCAAACAAATTTGGATACCAAAGGTTACATCTTTATATTTGTGTTTTTAGGTATGCTTGAGATCGATAAAGAACAAGTGGTACTTGGACAGTGGATGTTCAAAACACATGACTGGGGACCACACAAAATTTACATACCTAGAAAAGAAAGATGGAGGATATGTTACCTTCGGCGATAATAAAAAGGGTAAGATTATTGGCAAAGGTAACATAGGTAATGGTTCGAATTTGTTAATTGAAAATGTTTTGCTTGTTGATGGTTTAAAATATGATCTGTTGAGCATTAGTCAATTATGTGATAAAGGCTATAAGGTAATTTTTAGTGATAAAAATATTAGACATCATTGGGTTTCATCCTAAAACCAATTGATGTTAAGAGGAGTAGCCCATATATGTTATATTGTGAGTGGGGTCCCTTCATCTTTCCGATGTGGGATCCTCAACATGCCCCCTCAAGATGGTGCCTCTTTGGGTTCACCATCTTGGGTCGGGATCCCAGATAGTGCCTCTTTGGGCTCACCATCTTGGGTCGGGATCCCATTTTTGGACCGAATACCTGTTTGGGTTTCGTGGGCTCTGATACCATATTAGACATCATGGGGTTCCATCCATGGTGTCTAATATGGTATCACCACCCCATGATGCCTTGGTTAGGAATGACACTCATTTTAATACCACCACCCCTCGCCCTATCACTACACCTATAGCTACTTCACCAGTCCTTACTCTTCACTCTGGCTCAACACTATCTGACCCAACCGAATTTCGGACCATTGTTGGCAGCCTTCAATATCTCACTCTTACTCGTCTAGACATCGCTTATACAGTCAATAAGTTGTCACAGTTCATGCATCGCCCGACAACTGATCATTTCCATAACTTTATATGGTATCAGAGCTTTTTCTCCCAATCTCCTTCCTTCCTCAACCATCAATTATGGCCATGGTTAATATCACCACCCCTCAAGGAGTCATCACCCCCAACACAGAAAATCTCACCCTTCCGCTCCAACTCATCAACATCCCTCATCAAAACATCCTAAAACTTACCTCCACAAACTATCTTGCTTGGAAACTTCAAATTGAAGTCATCCTAATAGGTTATGACCTCCACAAATATATTGATGAATCTCATCAATGCCCACCCAAAACCATCTCCATTGACAACACCTCATCTCTAAACCCAGCCTTTATTTCATGGTTTCGACAAGACAAACTTTTGTTTGGTGCCCTTGTCGGTTCCATCTCCTCTCCTCTTGTACCCCTGATCCAACAAGCCGCCACCTCTTGTGAAGCATGGGAAATTCTTGCCAACACATATGTTCGCCCGACTCGAGGCCACATTAAGCAAATAAAGGATCAGCTCAAACGAGCCACCAAAGGCTCCAAGACAATTTCTGAATACATGCAATTCATTAAGTGTCGATCCGATCAACTCGCTGCTCTAGGAAAACCTCTAGATCATGAAGACCTTATTGAAAAAATACTTGAAGGCCTCGATGATGACTATCGCCATATCGTTGACATTGTTGAAGGTCGAGACACACCTATCTCATTTGATGAGCTCCATGAGAAACTTATCAATCGAGAACTGTTTCTTCAGCAGTCAAAACCTGTTGGGTTTTATGTCCTAAAACTCGTGGTTTGTAAACTGAATGTATATTCTATTTTGCAATAAAGTTGTTATTGAGATTTATTCAGTAAAGTTGTTATTGAATAAAATGAATTACTTTTACTTTTAACCTAACTCCAATAAACAAAGAACCCATGGCTATAGGTTGTATACTTGAACTTCATGTATGACATGATTGTGGATCAAGTTCAAGTAATAGCCAGAACGGTCTATAGTATAGGGATAAGGCTGGGTACCTTATCCTGGGGACACTATTGGACGCGGCCCACTTTGTATAGTACAAACGATGTGATCCGAAATCGTTCATGTGGAGACATGTGAGTGGGGGCGTCCTATGCAATGAGTTTGCATAAGACTGAACCGCGAAACAAGTCGCTCTTTCTTTATAACTCCGTTTACTGTAAAGACCGATTTTTTCATATGATGACCTAGGTAACTCGATCTGAATCCTGAGCACGCTATGAACTCCTGTTTATTCGGGCTTATCCTTTGACTTGTATGGGTGAGAGTGGCCCGAGATCGCCGACTCAATAAGCCTACCATCTTGGGGATAAGACCGGGTAGGTAGCTGGGAACATAGTCCTGCGAGATGGAATTCACTCCTACCCGCTCTGAGGGATTAGTAGAGAGGTTCTTCCCTTAAGTGCTGACTCCAGGTCTTGAACTAGGGATCCCACCCTCTCATTGGCCCGAGAGGGACTTGGTATAGTGATGAGATCACATACCAATCGGTTTGGTGGTTGGACCACAAACCAATAGTTCATTAGAGGATCAGTGGGACTTAAGGAACAAGATGTAATTACGGGGGTAAAACGGTTATTTTGACCCAGCTATAATTACGAACGACCTGTGAAGGATCGATTTACTGATGATGGTTATATCAAGAGGACAGAAATATATCTACGGTGAGGAGAGTGCAACCCTTGGACTTTAGTGGAGTCTCCGGGGGTTAACGAATGTTGGTTAGCTTGGTTAAAGAGTTTGACCGGTTAATCTCGTATCGTTGGAGCTCATGATCTGTAGGTCCTTTAGGTTCTCCTGGCTAGCTCGGATTAAGCCGTGTAACAATATGAGAGAAAAAGAATTTGAATTTATTGAAATTCGGTTTTGGAAGAATGATGGACATATTTAAATATGATTTAAATATGGGATCGGTGTAAAACATGAATAGGGATTCATGTGTGATGATTCGGTTTAAGAAACCGAGATTAGTCTTATTATTTAATTAATATTTGATATTGAATTAAATAATAATATTAATTAATTAAAAAGTTTAATTAATTATAATTTATTTTGCTTATTAAAATTAATTATGAATTAATTTTAAAATGACAAAATATTACAAGTGTGATTATAAGTCAAAGTGGAATTATCCATGTTGAGTGGATTTATCCAAGTTGAGTGGGTTTATCCAAGTTGTGAAGTGGATTGTGAATCACCAACAACATGCATATAAACTCATCAATTTTGGAACACTTGGTTGAAGACTAATCCATCCAATTTGAGGTGTCATGCTAAGTAAAGACTTTGTTGCATGTGAATTGCCTATAAATTGGATGAAGTTCAAATGGTTTGAGGTTGATGAAATTTCAAAGAGTTTGAATGTTGGATGAGCATGAAGAGTTCATGTTACTTGAGAAATTAGAAAGCTAAGTGTTAGACTTCTTCTCACAAAATCCTCATCACTTTCATCTTCCCATCTTCTTCTTCCAAACTTTTTCTTTCATAAAGGAGTCCCACCACTCCGTTGCTCGGCCCGAGGATAGCGGGACTACCGGAGGTGGTTCTCGAGGAGTTCGAGGGAAGCTTCGAAGGGTTCGTGAGGAGATTTGAGCTTTGGAAGAGAAGTCTTTAGAACTACAAGAGGTATGTGTTCTAATTCCTTTTATTTCAAAGCTTTGTGCATGTTTCTTATTTAGCTAAATTGATGAAATTAGAGTGCCAATGATCCGTCTCGCTTCCGCTGCGCTACATGCGCTCCATCAATTGGTATCAGAGCGTTTTTTGGTCACTCAATTTGCATCAATTTAAGCTCGGTGGGTATTTGTTTTAGAAATTATTTTTCTGGGCGTCTAAAGTGTGATTCCGGTTTTGGCATTTTTTTTTGAGCTTTTATTTGTACTTTGTTTTGTAATTGCCCGGGCGTGTATGGGCTTTAATGTGTGAAGAAGAGTCTGTAAAAAATTCGGAGTCATTAGAGTCCATATAGGCTTTCAATTCAAAGACAGAAGCTCGGGTGTCGAAAAAAACAGCATGCTGTTTTTTTGCTGTTTTTTTTTCTGCAAAATTCCAGCACAAAACCGGTTCAGCGCAAGGTGGAAGAAACAGTCCGGTTCGGTCCTCGGATGGTCCGGTTCACTGAAAGTCAGACCGGTTCCTTGTTCTTCACCCTCTGGAGGTCCGGTTCAGCGTTCGTTTGGTCCAGTTCGGGTCGGTATTGGTCCAGTTACGGGCTGTTGAAGTCGGGACAGCTGTTATGGACCGGTTCAGTTTTTTTTGAAGTTTTGAAGTTGCTGTTTTTTTTTGTCGGTTCAAGCAAATTCAAGCTGGTTCGTGGCGGTTCGAAGGGTTCGGAAGCGTCTCAACTTAGTTGATGAATTATTATTGTAATAATTTAGTTGCTTGCTTGTCCGTGATGCCAAAACCGGTCCACTTTAGTGTGTTTAATTAATTATGCATTGTGAATGTATGTTTTAATTAAAGTATCTTGTATGTGCATAAAGTATGCCATATAGATTTCAAATCCCACCATAGGAAGCATGTTGCATGCATTGAAAGTATAATATAAGTGTTATGTTGTATAGTATGTATGCTTAATTCATGAGAATTAATATAAGTGTTATATTAATTTATGAATTGGATGTTGCTTGTTTAAAAGTAAAATTAATATAAGTGTTATATTAATTGTGAAATTAAACATACAACATAGTTGCCTTAGTTGAATATAATTGTTATATTCTTGCTTGGGAAGCATGTTATAAATTGAATGTAATGGTTATATTCTAGCTTAGGAAGCATGTTATAGAATGTCTTTGTTTTATAAAGCGTTGTAAAATGAGATAGACATTTAAAATCTATAACAAAGATAAATGCATGCTCACTAAGGGTTAAAGAATTCCAATGCGATTAGGAATTTAGTATCGATTCGTTTTAATAGTTAAAATAGGTCGATATCTTGTAAAGCTAAGGTTACGAGAGAACTCACCCGGTTTGATCCTGCACTAAGGTTGGAGGTATTTAAGATGACGGTTTACGGAACACCTCCAACCTGGGGATCGATCCGGTACTTGAGTTAAGTTAACCCGGCTTTATGAGCATGCACGTGAGAGGTGTAAGGTTATAAAACGTTTATCACCTAGACATCTTAGGTAAAAGTATGTTCTACCTAGACTTAGGTTTTATTGTCTTAGCCGGATAATGCCTAAGTAAAACTTTACCCAAACCATTCTAAAATACTTAGTAGTGGTGTTGAGAAGGTATATATGATATATCAATCTCCTCCTACGTTCTCCGCAAAGTTCACACCGTGAGATTTATGCTCGGCCTCGTGATGTCAATAGGGCATCCCCATTCGGATGGTGTTTGCATAAATCAAGAGCAAGGTGAATGGAGAAAGTATTTATAGTAAGTGGGAGAAGGAAGTATGTCAATACATCCTGCGGTCTCCTCCATTAGGTTGAACCGTGAGATTCCCATGTTCCGCCTGCTGGTTGCCCATAGTAGCACCGTCCATTCGGAGGGCCGTTTCATGGGAGTCGGAACAACTCAATCTCCAGAAATGGATAGGGTCTCTTAGGTCCATTCCCAACTCTGACATTTCCATTCGGTTGCACTGTTGGGGCCGACCTCTGAGTTCTGAAAATGGCGGGTCACACTTACAAGGATTACTAAGTTGTTAGTAGATTCTTGACCGAAGTAGCGATAACTAAGGTGCTATAGGAATATGAGTTATTCTGGTATTAGCATTTAGTCAAGAATGTCTTGGTTCAGTGAAGGAGTGATTGACTGCCCCTCGGTAGCGGTTGCTCTGACTCACTGAAGTATCGTTGCAAATTAATAATGATTTTTTGGGTACATTATTACTTTTGCTAAAGTTCTTGATTGGTTGTTAAAAATAGGTTAAGTTCAATTCACTAATAGAATTCATTCTTTTCAGCATGTCTAGCTCGTTTATCCAATTACTAGCTTCTGATAAACTAAACGGCGATAACTACACGACCTGGAAATCGAACTTGAATACGATTCTTGTTATCGATGATCTTAGGTTTGTCTTAACAGAGGAATGTCCTCCCCCTCCTAGCTCATCTGCAACTCGAACTGTTCGAGATGCATTTGACAGGTGGACTAGGGCTAATGATAAAGCCCGAGTCTACATCTTGGCCAGCACATCCGATGTGTTAGCTAAGAAGCATGAGGTAATGGTCTCCGCTAAGGAGATCATGGATTCATTACAGATGATGTTTGGACAACCGTCCTCATCGGTCTATCATGATACCCTCATGGCGAGCAAAGCTGAGAAGAAACAACTAAGTAAATATGATTTACTCGTTGTTGAAACATGTTTAGTGGAACATGATAGTTCTGCCTGGATACTGGATTCAGGAGCCACTAACCATGTTTGTTCTTCTTTCCAGGAAACTAGTTCCTGGCAGCTGCTTGCTGAAGGTGAGATAACTCTCAGGGTTGGAACATGAGAGGTTGTCTCAGCCAAGGCAGTGGGAACTGTCAAGTTGTTATATAGAGATAGTTTCATTTTACTTGAAAATGTACTGTTGGTTCCTAGCTTTAAAAGGAACCTTGTATCTATCTCTTGTTTACTTGAACATTTGTATAAAGTATCTTTTGATTTTAATGAAGCGTTCATTAGCAAAAGAGGTGTACATATATGTTCTGCGAAACTTGAAAACAACTTGTATGTGTTAAGACCAACAGAGGCAAAAGCTATTTTGAACACCGAGATGTTTAAAACAGCTCAAACTCAAACTAAAAGGCAGAAACTTTCTCCAAGTACCTATCTTTGGCACTTGAGACTAGGCCACATTAATCTCAATAGGATTGGGAGATTGGTTAAGAGTGGTCTCCTAAATCAGTTAGAGGACAACTCTTTACCACCATGTGAGTCTTGTCTTGAGGGCAAGATGACCAAACGATCTTTTTCTGAAAAAGGTCATAGGTCCAAAGAAACTCTAGAGCTTGTACATTCAGATCTTTGTGGTCCGATGAATGTTAAAGCACGGGGAGGGTATGAATATTTCATCAGCTTCATTGATGATTATTCTAGGTACGGCTATCTTTACCTAATGCATCATAAGTCCGAAGCTCTTGAAAAGTTCAAGGAGTATAAGGCAGAGGTTGAGAACACATTAGGTAAAACGATTAAAATACTCCGATCAGATCGAGGTGGAGAGTATATGGATTTAAGATTCCAGGACTATATGATAGAACATGGAATACTATCCCAACTCTCAGCGCCCGGAACACCGCAGCAGAACGGTGTGTCCGAAAGGAGAAATAGAACCCTGTTAGACATGGTTCGATCTATGATGAGCTATGCTCAACTGCCTAGTTCGTTTTGGGGATATGCAGTAGAGGCTGCTGTATATATTTTGAACATGGTTCCCTCTAAGAGTGTTTCAGAAACACCTTATGAGTTATGGAGAGGGCGTAAAGGTAGTTTACGTCACTTCAGAATTTGGGGGTGTCCGGCACATGTGTTGGTGCCCAATCCAAAGAAATTGGAACATCGTTCAAAATTATGCCTATTCGTAGGCTACCCCAAGGAAACGAAAGGTGGTCTATTTTACGATCCTCAACAAGATAAGGTGCTTGTATCGACAAACACCACATTCTTAGAGGAAGACCACATGAGAGATCATCAACCTTCGAGCAAAATTGTTTTGACCGAACTTTCCAGGAAAGCTACAGATGGGTCAACAAGAGTTGTTGATCAGGCTGGTCCTTCTCAAGAGTTGAGAATACCTCGACGTAGTGGGAGGGATGTGAGACAACCCGACCGCTACATGGGTTTAACGGAAACCCAGGTCGTCATACCTGATGACGGCGTTGAGGATCCATTGACCTTTAAACAGGCAATGAATGACATAGACAAGGACCAGTGGCTTAAAGCCATGGACCTCGAAATGGAGTCGATGTACTTCAATTCGGTCTGGGATCTTGTAGAGCAACCTGATGGTGAAAGACCTATCGGTTGTAAGTGGATCTACAAGAGGAAACGAGACCAAGCCGGTAAGGTGCAAACCTTTAAGGCTCGACTTGTGGCAAAGGGTTATTCCCAGAGGGAAGGGGTGGACTATGAAGAAACCTTCTCCCCTGTTGCCATGTTAAAGTCGATTAGAATACTCTTGTCCATTGCCACGTTTTATGATTATGAAATTTGGCAAATGGATGTCAAGACAGCCTTTCTTAATGGCAATCTTGAAGAGAGTATCTATATGGCTCAACCAGAGGGGTTCATAATTCAGGGTCAAGAGCAAAAGGTTTGCAAGCTTAATCGATCCATTTATGGGTTGAAGCAAGCGTCTAGATCCTGGAATATAAGGTTTGATACTGCGGTCAAATCCTATGGCTTTGAACAGAATGTTGACGAACCTTGTGTCTACAAGAAAATAGTCAATTCTGTTGTAGCTTTCTTAGTCTTATATGTAGATGATATCCTACTCATTGGGAATGATGTAGGGTTCCTGACTGACGTTAAGCAATGGCTAGCGACCCAATTCCAAATGAAAGATTTGGGAGAGGCTCAGTTTGTTCTAGGGATTCAAATCGTAAGGAATCGTAAGAACAAAACGTTAGCGTTGTCTCAAGCATCTTATATCGACAAGGTGTTGATACGATATTCGATGCAGAATTCCAAGAAGGGTTCTTTACCTTTCAGGCATGGAATTCAATTGTCAAAGGAAGAGTGTCCTAAGACACCTCAAGAAGTTGAGGATATGAGACGAATTCCCTATGCATCAGCAGTCGGTAGTCTGATGTACGCCATGTTATGTACACGACCCGACATATGCTATGCAGTAGGAATTGTCAGTAGGTACCAGTCCAATCCAGGATATGATCATTGGACTGCCGTTAAACACATCCTCAAGTATCTTCGGAGAACGAGAGACTATGTGCTCGTGTATGGCGCGAAGGATTTGATCCTTACAGGATACACTGACTCTGATTTTCAAACCGATAAGGATTCGAGGAAATCCACATCGGGATCAGTGTTCACTCTTAACGGAGGGGCAATAGTATGGAGGAGTATAAAGCAAGGTTGTATTGCTGACTCCACCATGGAAGCTGAGTATGTCGCGGCTTGCGAAGCTGCGAAAGAGGCTGTATGGCTTAGAAAGTTCTTGACGGATTTGGAAGTTGTTCCAAATATGAATTTGCCTATCACACTTTATTGTGATAATACTGGTGCTGTGGCAAATTCGAGAGAACCAAGAAGCCATAAGCGTGGAAAGCACATAGAGCGGAAATATCATCTCATCAGGGAGATAGTGCATCGAGGAGACGTGATCGTCATGCAGATCGCCTCAGAGCACAATATTGCTGATCTGTTTACAAAGTCCCTCACGGCTAAAGTGTTCGAGGGGCACCTAGTGAGTCTAGGACTACGAGTTGTACAGTAGGATAGTGGGAGAAAAACCATGGAAATATTTGATATTCCAGTTTTTCTCATCCCGCATGTAATACTCCACTGACGTTTTAGTCCAAGTGGGAGTTTGTTGGGTTTTATGTCCTAAAACTCGTGGTTTGTAAACTGAATGTATATTCTATTTTGCAATAAAGTTGTTATTGAGATTTATTCAGTAAAGTTGTTATTGAATAAAATGAATTACTTTTACTTTTAACCTAACTCCAATAAACAAAGAACCCATGGCTATAGGTTGTATACTTGAACTTCATGTATGACATGATTGTGGATCAAGTTCAAGTAATAGCCAGAACGGTCTATAGTATAGGGATAAGGCTGGGTACCTTATCCTGGGGACACTATTGGACGCGGCCCACTTTGTATAGTACAAACGATGTGATCCGAAATCGTTCATGTGGAGACATGTGAGTGGGGGCGTCCTATGCAATGAGTTTGCATAAGACTGAACCGCGAAACAAGTCGCTCTTTCTTTATAACTCCGTTTACTGTAAAGACCGATTTTTTCATATGATGACCTAGGTAACTCGATCTGAATCCTGAGCACGCTATGAACTCCTGTTTATTCGGGCTTATCCTTTGACTTGTATGGGTGAGAGTGACCCGAGATCGCCGACTCAATAAGCCTACCATCTTGGGGATAAGACCGGGTAGGTAGCTGGGAACATAGTCCTGCGAGATGGAATTCACTCCTACCCGCTCTGAGGGATTAGTAGAGAGGTTCTTCCCTTAAGTGCTGACTCCAGGTCTTGAACTAGGGATCCCACCCTCTCATTGGCCCGAGAGGGACTTGGTATAGTGATGAGATCACATACCAATCGGTTTGGTGGTTGGACCACAAACCAATAGTTCATTAGAGGATCAGTGGGACTTAAGGAACAAGATGTAATTACGGGGGTAAAACGGTTATTTTGACCCAGCTATAATTACGAACGACCTGTGAAGGATCGATTTACTGATGATGGTTATATCAAGAGGACAGAAATATATCTACGGTGAGGAGAGTGCAACCCTTGGACTTTAGTGGAGTCTCCGGGGGTTAACGAATGTTGGTTAGCTTGGTTAAAGAGTTTGACCGGTTAATCTCGTATCGTTGGAGCTCATGATCTGTAGGTCCTTTAGGTTCTCCTGGCTAGCTCGGATTAAGCCGTGTAACAATATGAGAGAAAAAGAATTTGAATTTATTGAAATTCGGTTTTGGAAGAATGATGGACATATTTAAATATGATTTAAATATGGGATCGGTGTAAAACATGAATAGGGATTCATGTGTGATGATTCGGTTTAAGAAACCGAGATTAGTCTTATTATTTAATTAATATTTGATATTGAATTAAATAATAATATTAATTAATTAAAAAGTTTAATTAATTATAATTTATTTTGCTTATTAAAATTAATTATGAATTAATTTTAAAATGACAAAATATTACAAGTGTGATTATAAGTCAAAGTGGAATTATCCATGTTGAGTGGATTTATCCAAGTTGAGTGGGTTTATCCAAGTTGTGAAGTGGATTGTGAATCACCAACAACATGCATATAAACTCATCAATTTTGGAACACTTGGTTGAAGACTAATCCATCCAATTTGAGGTGTCATGCTAAGTAAAGACTTTGTTGCATGTGAATTGCCTATAAATTGGATGAAGTTCAAATGGTTTGAGGTTGATGAAATTTCAAAGAGTTTGAATGTTGGATGAGCATGAAGAGTTCATGTTACTTGAGAAATTAGAAAGCTAAGTGTTAGACTTCTTCTCACAAAATCCTCATCACTTTCATCTTCCCATCTTCTTCTTCCAAACTTTTTCTTTCATAAAGGAGTCCCACCACTCCGTTGCTCGGCCCGAGGATAGCGGGACTACCGGAGGTGGTTCTCGAGGAGTTCGAGGGAAGCTTCGAAGGGTTCGTGAGGAGATTTGAGCTTTGGAAGAGAAGTCTTTAGAACTACAAGAGGTATGTGTTCTAATTCCTTTTATTTCAAAGCTTTGTGCATGTTTCTTATTTAGCTAAATTGATGAAATTAGAGTGCCAATGATCCGTCTCGCTTCCGCTGCGCTACATGCGCTCCATCAAAACCGACATCCTCTCTACACCCAATCACAGCGAATCTTACTTCAACACGACCTGGTGGTCAACGTCACCCCGTGACACCTCGATTGGGGTCATCCTCTCAACCTCCTCAGTCAGAGTCAACCCCTCGTCAGCATCGCCCATATCTCGGTAAGTGTCAAGGTTGCCGGAATGTGGGTCATACTGTCGCAAATTCTCCGATTTACCGATTGATTCCCTCTTCCACCCCTAGACGAACGCCCCACTCAACAACAAGGCAGTAACCTCTCCATGGCAACCAAAGGCACATACAGCCATCGCCACTCCCTCTACGACGCCTAATTGGCTTCTTGATAGTGGTGCATCTCACCATGTAACTGCCGACCTGAGCAATCTCTCCCTCCACACTCCTTATGATGGTCCTGACGACATTGTCATCGGTGATGGTACTGGATTACATATATCACACACTGGCTCTACTTCTCTCTCAACTCCTACAAAACAATTTCAATTGCATGATGTTTTATGTGTTTCTAACATGAAAAGAAATATTATTTCCATATCTCAATTTTGCAAGTCCAATAACACTTCTGTTGAGTTCTTACCCTATTTGTTTCGTGTGAAAGATCTGTTGACGGGGGCAGTATTGCTGGAAGGACAACCTAAAGATGGTGTGTATGAATTGCCTACCTCCCCCTCCTCACCTAGTCCATCTACTTTCACTAGTGTCAAAGTGTCTCACCATGACTGGCATCATCGTTTGGGTCATCCGTCCGAGTAAATCCTACGCCAGATTCTCTCTACATTCCAACTAGCGGTACATTCCTCCAGTAAAAAGACATCTTATTGCAATGACTGTCTTAGCAATAAAAGTCATAAATTACCTTTCTCTCAATCATCTCTTGTGTCTCACTCCCCTCTCCAAATAATATTCTCTGATGTATGGATTTCTCCTATCTATTCCATTGATGGGTTCAAATATTATGTCATTTTTGTGGATCACTTCACACACTATATTTGGCTTTACCCTATCACACGCAAATCTGAGGTTGCAACAATTTTTCTCCGTTTTAAAGAACTTGTTGAAAACTTCTTTCATAAGAAAATTGTGACTCTGTACTCAGATAACGGGGGGGAATATATTGGACTTGCGACCTATTTATCTACAAATGGAATCTCACACCTCACGTCCCCTCCACATACCCCAGAACATAATGGCTTTTCTGAACGTCGCCATCGTCACATAGTTGAAACCGGTCTTTCACTTTTGTCTCGTGCTTCCTTACCTATCACTTTCTGGTCATACGCGTTTCTCACTGCCACTTACCTCATTAATCGTCTTCCCACTCCCACACTCGAGTCAGTCTCCTCTTATCATAAATTATTTGACTCTCCACCAAACTACTCAAAATTACGCGCGTTTGGTTGTCTCTGTTATCCTTGGCTTCGCCCTTACTCACCGCACAAACTTGCTAGTAGATCCATTCCGTGTGTCTTTTTAGGCTACTCGTCCACTCAAAGTGCTTACTTGTGTTACGATCCTCACACTCAGAAACTTTACTCATCTCGTCATGTTCGCTTTACTGAGTCTGTGTTTCCCATGTTAACCTTCGAACCAAGTCTTGCACGAACAACTGAGTCCACCAGTAACACCTGGTTACCACAACATGTCCTCCTTCCAACCACCTACACACCATCTACAATTTGCTCCCACAGCCCCTCGTCAATCGACCCTGCGACACAACTGGACCTGATCCCACAACAAACCTCTCTCATCCCATCCCTTGCCCCTACAAACCCTGTGCCTCTTCCACCACTTGTTTCAGAAATCCCTTCTCCCCCACTTCCCTTATCCTCACCAGTGGTACCCACTGATCCTACTCCTCAGGATCACCTTACAACCAAAAACCTATCATTCGTACCAACTACCATCACCCGCACCTCGCCTATAATCACACGCTCCAAAAATAATATATTCAAACAAATAACCAAACTCAGTCTCTCAGCCCAACTTGCCCAAGATATTGAGCCAACTTGTGTCACTCAGGCCATCAAAGACAGCAAATGGCGACATGCAATGTCAGACGAGTTTGATGCCTTGGTTAGGAATGGTACTTGGGAGTTAGTTCCTCCAACGATGGTTTAAAATATAGTGGGATGTAAATGGATTTTTCGAATAAAATGTTCACCTAATGGCTCTGTTGATAGATACAAAGCTCGATTGGTTGCTAAAGGGTTTCATCAACGCCCCGACATTGACTACCATGAGACGTTCAGCCCAGTTGTCAAACCCACGACAATTCGACTTGTCCTTTCTATGGCTGTCAGTAATGGTTGGGATCTTCGTCAACTAGATGTCAACAATGCATTTCTCCAAGGCACTCTTACTGATGATGTATTTATGACACAGCCACAAGAATTTGTTGATCCTGATCAACCTCACCATGTGTGCCGCCTACGAAAGGCTATTTATGGCCTTAAGCAGGCACCTCGAGCTTGGTACAATGAGCTTCGCCAATTTCTGCTTGCATCTCACTTCTCGAACTCGGTCGCTGACACTTCCATGTTCATACAGAAAACTAACAATGATACTCTGTTTCTACTTGTATATGTTGATGACATCATTGTCACAGGTAACAATGTTCTAGCAGTCCAAAATTTCGTCTCGATTCTTGCTCGTCGCTTCTCGCTGAAGGATTTAGGTAATCTCCACTACTTCCTCGGGATTGAGGTGGTTCCTCATTCCCACAGTTTGCTCCTCTCTCAGCGACGACATGTCATTGACTTACTTGCTCGAACAAAGATGATTGATTCTCGCCCTATCACTACACCTATAGCTACTTCACCAGTCCTTACTCTTCACTCTGGCTCAACACTATCTGACCCAACCGAATTTCGGACCATTGTTGGCAGTTGTTACCTCTCCAAAAGTGCATTATTTAGGGCTTTAATTACCTAAAAATCATGTAAATTCTTGAGTGTTTTTGTTAGAAGTTAGCTTAATGTGTGCTTAAAAGTGAGAATTTGAGAAATGATGCTAATTCAAGGCTTATTTGGAAAAGGAACAAAAAAGGATGCAAAATGGTGAAAATAGAGCTAAATTGTACATTGCAGGTGCATTGCGGAAACATTGCGGACTCGCAATGGAATCAGCCAAAACAGAGCATTGCGGCCCTCGCAAGGAAACCGCAACGCCAGTCTTCTTTTGCTGCATTTTTCCAGCCGTCAGTCGTCGTTGTTGCGATTGTCCAGCCGCCTAACCTTTCTACTGCTGCCACGTGGGAGGATGTTACTCCAGAATGGATGGAGATCCGCGGCTGAAGGTACCTGTAGAGGCTATAAAAGGAGCTGAATGGCGATGGAAAAAGCAATCAATCGATGTGCGAGGAGATCCCGATTGTGAAGAAACCTGCAGACAAAACCTTTCCCCCGTTTGTTGGATCGAAGAAACAAGCCCTTGGCGTTGATAATTTGAGAGGAAGAAGAGAAGATCCTTCTTCTCTTCTGATTGAAATTGTCCCCAAGATCAGCTAATCTTCCCCTTCATCCGAGGCGACTCACGACTTGGAAGATCCTCACGCCTTTACAGCTTTCTTTACTGCTTTCTAACTACTTGCTGTCTATTTGAGATGTTGTTCTGAATTATCTACTGTACTCGTTCTATATTGCTTTCGAACCATCGCACGTTTGTCTTACGAAGAGTTTTGTACTTTTCTTTTTAAAGAAGAGTAATCAATTAGTTTTGTTGAGTTCTTCATCTTATCATTTCTTCCTCAATTAATTTTACTGAGTTCTTCAATTCATGTTTTATCAATTCATCTCCTTTAATTCTTTGAAAACCATGAGTAACTAATCTAATAGGGGTCTGCTAGAGATGAATCTATAGGCTAGAAGTATGAGAATTCAGCATGTAAAGTAGCATTAATGCATTGAATGTATGTGATCTTCATCCCATGGGCAATTTCGACTGGCCATCCTTTTTGTCTAAAGAATTCCTAACCTCCGGAAGGAGTAAGAATTCAGAGTCATCCATTCATGTTAGCCTTTTATGGTAACCAGAGAATGGCCTAGGAATAGGCATTCTCCTAGCACGTTTGTTAGCATAAGTGTAGAAATAGGTGCTTAAGCCTTACTTGGATATGAGTAACTTAAAGATCTAATGCATGTAATCGAAAGATGCATGAGGCCTAGCTAAAACGATGCATGAAATGTTAAATTGATGTTGAATGATCATAGTCAAATGCCTATAGAGAACTCTTAAGCCGACCTTGCTGTCTTACTTTAGATTTTAAATCATTGTTATTTTATTGCGAGATTATTGCGAGAACCGCAATAACCATTTCTGCCTTTGCCTTAGTCTTTTTCAGTAGCTTTTACTCCATTGCGAAATCATTGCGAAAAGATTGCGAGATCCGCAATCCTACTTTTTCACATTATAGCTTTACTTCTTTGCTTGCTTTGCATTTATGTTTACATTCCTCTTGCATCTTTTATAATTCTGTCCCTCAACCCAAAATCTACCCAATTTAAGTTACCTTATCTAAATCTAACACACCAAATCGCTAGTCACTAAACTTAATCTCTGTGGGAAAACGAATTAAATTATACTTATCACTTGTTGCAGACCATGTATACTTGCATGATCTGAGTGCTCTTCGCATTTAATTTTACACACACTGAGCACGCAACAACAGCCTTCAATATCTCACTTTTACTCGTCTAGACATCGCTTATGCAGTCAATAAGCTGTCACAGTTCATGCATCGCCCGACTACTGATCATTGGAATGTTGTCAAACGACTTCTTCGATACCTATGTGGCACACTTGATCTTGGTGTTCTCCTTCATCGCCAATCACCCCTTACTCTCCATGCGTACTCTGATGCAGACTGGGCAGGCAACAAAGATGACTTTACCTCCACTAGTGCGTATATCATATATTTGGGTAGGAATCCAATCTCTTGGTGCTCGAAGAAGCAACGTACGGTGGCTCGCTCATCCACTGAAGCCGAATATCGCTCTGTTGCCTCTACCGCCGCTGAGGTTCGTTGGATCACTTCTCTTCTAGACGAGCTTGGTCTAAGTTCCACACAGACGCCAATTATCTACTGTGACAACGTTGGAGCAACCAATCTATGCTCCAACCCAGTCTTCCACTCTCGTATGAAACATGTGGCACTTGATTACCACTTTATCCGCGAACAAGTTCAAGGTGACATTCTTCGTGTCACTCATGTCTCATCAACAGATCAATTAGCAGATGCGTTGACCAAACCACTACCTCGCATCCGGTTCAACCACCTACTTTCCAAGATTGGTCTCTCCTCTCGGAGCTCCATCTTGCGGGGGCATATTGGAGAATAATGTGCACCTACCTCCTTAGTTGTAGAGTAGTCAAACATATTATTCTCCTAAGTTGTAGAACCATTAACAAGTTCCATCATATTTGGTACTTGGTGTAACTTCCAATAGTTCATAAATAGATAACTTGTAACCTATAAATACATTCATTTATCAATGGAAAGAAAAAATTGCATAATTGAAAATGCATGTGATAAGAAAATTATGTTTGAAGGAAATATAGATAAAAATGTTTACACAATAGATTTGCTTGATTGTCCTATTGTTGATGATAAATGTTTGTCTATTTTGCATGATGATTCATGGTTGTGGCATAGAAGATTAGGACATGCTAGCATGCATTTAATTTCAAATATTTCTAAGAAATTCCTTGTTAGAGTTCTTCAAAAATTAAACTTTGAAAAAGATAAAGTTTGTGATGCTTGTCAAATGGGTAAACAAACTAAGTCTTCTTATAAACCAAAGAAAATGATTTCTACCTCTAGGCCTTTGCAACTATTACATATGAATCTTTTTGGACCTACTAGAGTTGCAAGTCTAAGTGGAAAAAATTATGCTTTTGTTATAGTTGATGATTTTTCGAGATTTACTTGGGTTTTATTTTTATCTCACAAGGATGAAGCCATAAAATCTTTTATTACTTTTTAAAAAAGAATTCAAAATGAAAAAAGTTTTATGATTTCAAAAATTAGAAGTGATCATGAAGAAGAATTTGAAAATGCTTCTTTTGAAATTTTTTGTGATGAAAATGGTATTTCTCATGATTTTTCCTCTCCAAGAACACCTCAACAAAATGGTGTTGTAGAAAGGAAAAGTCGGTCTTTACAAGAATTAGCTACCTCCATGTTAAATGAATATAATTTACCAAAATACTTTTGGGCTGAATCGAGTTTTAATAAGACCTATTTGAATAAAACTTTTTATGAGATTTTTAATAATAATACCCCAAATATCAATTACTTCAAGGTCTTTGGTTGCAAATGTTTCATTTTGAAAGACAAAGGGAAACTTGTAAAGTTTGCATCAAAAACTCACATTGGCATATTTTTAGGATATTCGACATGTAGTAAAGCATATAGAGTTTTTAATAAAAAGAACTCTTGTAGTGAAGAATCCATGAATGTTGTTTTTTATGAAACACATGTTGCTTTTAATAAAACTTCTGTTAGTGATGAATTAGAAAAGTCTTTTGAAGATATAATCATTAAAGATAAGGACTCAGAAGTAGTAGCAAGTGAGACTTAGAAAGAGTCAAAGGAAACCCTCCCTCTGGATTGGAGATTTTCCACTCACCATCCTCAAGAGTTAATTATAGGTGATGTATCTCAAGGGGTAAGAACTCGCTCTTCTTTAAATGCAATAAATAATGTTGCTTTTGTGTCTCAATTTGAGCTAAAGTCTTTTAAAGATGCTAAATCTGATGAGTTTTGGTTAATTGCTATGCAAGATGAGTTAAATCAGTTCGAAAGAAATAGTGTATGGGAATTAGTCCCTCGTCCTTGTGATCATCCTGTTATACGTACTAAATGGATATTTAGAAATAAAATGGATGAGTCTGTAATATTGTTAGAAATAAAGCTAGGTTAGTTGCACAAGGATATAGTCAGGAAGAAGGAATAAATTATGAGGAAACTTTTGCTCCTGTTGCTAGACTTGAATCAATTAGAATGTTGCTTGCATTTGCATCTCATAAAAAAATTACTTTATTTCAAATGGATGTGAAAAATGCTTTTTTAAATGGTTTTATATTGGAGGAAGTTTATGTTGAACAACCTTCTCGTTTTGAAAGTTTCGAAAATCCAAATCATGTTTTTAAATTAAATAAAGCTCTTTATGGTCTTAAACAAGCTCCTAGAGCTTGGTATGACCGTTTGAGTAAATTTTTGCTTGATAATGGTTTTAAAATGGGAGTTATTGACACTACTCTTTTTATTAAAACCAAAGAAAATGATATTTTGTTAGTGCAAATTTATGTTGATGATATTTTATTTGGTGCCACTAACCCTTCTCTATGTGAAGAATTCTCTAAGTGTATGCACAGTGAGTTTGAAATGAGCATGATGGGAGAACTTAAGTTCTTTCTTGGGCTTCAAAAATCAAACAAGTTGAAGAGGTAATTTTCATTAATCAAGAAAAGTACACAAGAGATCTACTCAAAAGGTTTAAGTTCGACAATGCAAAAAATTTAAAGACACCGATGAGTACTACTACAAAGCTTGATAAGGACGAAAAAGGTAAAATCGTAGATATTAAAGCTTATAGAGGTATGATCGGATCCTTGCTTTACTTAACTGCAAGTACGCCAGATATTATGTTTAGTGTATGCATGTGTGCTAGATTTCAATCTTGTCCTAAAGAATCACACATGCATGCTGTAAAAATAATTTTTAAATATTTGCTTGGTACTGTTGACTTGGGTTTATGGTATCCTGAGAATGCATCATTAGATTTAATTGCTAATTCTTGTTGGGTTTTATGTCATAAAACTCGTAGTTTGAAAACAGTTGTGTTTGTAAGCACTCTATTTAGCAATAAAGAGTTATTGAGTTTTATTCAGTAAAAGAGTTTACTGGAATAAAGTGAAACGTATTTGCATTAACTTGTACCAATAACAAACACCCATGGTGAAGTCTGAGTACTTGAACCTCATGTATGACATGAATGTGGACCAGGTTCAAGTATACAGTCAAAACAGTCTATAGTATTTGGTTAAGACTGGTACCTTATCCTGGTAACAGTACTATTGGATGCGGCTCGCTTTGTATTGTACAAAACGATGTGATCTGAATCGTTTCACATGGTGATGTGCGAGCGAGGGTGTCCTATGCAATGAGTTTGCATAAGACTGAACCGCGAAATCAAGTCGCTCTCTCTTTATAACATCGTTTACTGAAGAGACCGGTTTTTTCATATGATGGCCTAGGTAACTCGATCTCAATCTTGAGCTCGCTATGAACTCTTGTTTATTCGAGAGTATCCTTTGACTTGTACGGGTGAGAGTGGCCAGATCGCCGACTCAATAAGTCTACCATCTTGGGGATAAACTCGAATAGGTAGCTGGGGACATAGTACAACAAGACGGAATTCACTTCTAACCCGCTCTTCAGAGTTAATAGATAGGTTGTTCCCTTAATAGCTGACTTCAAGGCTTGAACAATGGGTACCCACCCCCTCCTTGACTAGAGAGGGACCGGATCTGTTGGTTGGATCACAAATAAATTGTTCTTTAGAGGTGTGAGTGGTACTTAAGGAACAAGATGTAATACAAGGGTTAAATGGTATAAATGACCCAGCTGTGATTACGAACAACCTGTGAAGGATCGACTCACCAGTGATCGTTATATCAAGAGGACATAATATATCTACAGTGAGGAGAGTGCAACCCTCGGACTATAGTGGAGTCTCTAAGGGTTTGACGAATATTGATTAGTTCGGTTGAAAGAGTTTTGACCGAATAATCTCGTATCGTTGGAGCTCATGATCTGTAGGTTCTTTAAGTTCTCCTGGTTAGCTCGGATAAAGTGGTGTAGCAGTGTTATAGGGAAGCATTTGGAGAAATACAAATTTGGGTCTGTTGATTGAGGTTTGACGTATTTAAATATGATTTAAATGTGTCCGGAGGAAAATATGAATAGAGATTCATATGTGAAAAGGCAGTTTTCGGAAAACCGGGAATAGTCTTATTATTTAATTGATATTTGATATTGAATTAAATAATAAAAGAATTAATTAAATTGTTTAATTAATTATTTATTTATTATTATATATTTTATTTATTTATAAATTAATTTTGAATTAATTTTAAAATAAATAATTTTATAATAACTTATAATAGGGAAAAATGCACTTTTGGTCCCTCAGGTTTGAACTTAATGTCTATTTGGTCCCTGAAGTTTCAAAAGACGCACTTTAGTCCCCAAGTTTGCAAAATAGTCTTAAATGGTCATTGACTTAACTTTAACCTAACAGAATGTTAACTGAACCGTTTTGAGTGTATGAGATGACATATCTATTTTATTTGATTACTTGGTAAAATTAATTAAAAATAAATAAACTATTAATTAAGTAGAAGTTAAAATTGGTTTAAAATATATTTAAGTTCTACCTAATTAATAGTTTTTTTTAATGAGTGACACCCACTAAGTTGACTTCTCCAAACTTCTAAATGAAGTTTCTTTTTCCCCTTTAGGTATTTAAAGTGAAGAATTTCTTCACTTTGAAGGTTGATGATTGACTGAGAATTTGGAGAATAGTTCTTCATTTTCTTTCTCTCTCCTCTTGGTTCTTCAATGGTTGAAGAAGTTTTTTGAAGATCATATTTTTGGTGTTGAATTGAGGGAGTACTTGAGAATAATTGTTGAAGGATTGAAAGGTTCAATCTTCCTCCCTCAATATTGATCTTCAATATGTTGAAGATTAATGAGAAATGGAAGGATGAAGGTTTGAAGTTCATTGAATTGTTCATCAACTTCAAGAGAAAACTTCATCTTCTTTCTCTTCACCACCACCATCTTTTTCTTCCTCCACTCCTCTCAACAAACCCTCTTAGTTCAAGGAGTCCCACAACTCCCCTACTAAGCCCGAGATTAATCGGGACTTCTCTAAGGATGGTCCTCGACTTGCAGAGCTCGTGACCGGAGGAGAATAAGGGTAGAAGGGGGTTGTAGAGTTGCTGAGGAGACGAAAAGATGCATCCAAAACCAGGTATGTTTTACCCTATCTTCAGGTGTTCTGGTAAATTTACCGGTCGGTATACCGGCAGGAAATTTACCGGTCGTGGGCTAAACGCTGTTTTTCAAGCGTTTAGCGTTAGTTTCTTCAGTCGAGATTTACCGGTCGAGCTTACCGGTGGGTATTTACCGAAGGAACTGGCCGGTAAGTGTTACCGGTCGAGCTTTACCGATTTACCAGTGAAAAACTTGTGAAGTTTTTCAATCGGTTTACTGATTCAAGGCTTACCGATAAGGATTTACCGGTCAGTGTTTACCGGTCCAATCCTTACCGGTGTAAGTTTACTGGTGTGAATTTTGTGTAAATTCACTGAACCGGTTTACCGGTGGTAAACTTACCGGTCTGATTTTACTAGTGTGAATTTACCAGTGCCGGTTTACTGATGCTGATTTATTCACACGATTTTACCGGTCGTGTTTTCATCGGTTGAAAATCTTATAAAGATTTACCGGTCGAGGCTTACCGGTGTGCCATTTACCGGTCAGATCTCGTGATCTTTACCGGTGGCGCACCGAGGTGCCTTACCGGTCAACCTTTACCTGTTGACTTTACCGGTCGGTATGGACATTTACTGGTGGGACTCGGGGCAGAAAAATGCTAAGAGTTAGATTTTTTCTCTCTCTCGGTTTGTTGCTTATTGATTGTTGAAGATTATGAGCCAGTTTAGGCTTCTTTCCGCTGTGTCTCTGGTTGTTTTAGGACCTCAGTTCCATCAATTTTGATGTTGATTTTGCTGGTAGTTTAATTGATAAGAAGAGTACTAGTGGAACTTGCCAATATTTGGGAAGCTCTCTAGTCTCTTGGTATAGTAAAAAGCAAAACTAGGTTACATTATCTACTACTGAGGCTGAATATATTGTTGTTGCCAGTTGTTGTGCTCAAGTTTTATGGATGAAACAAACTTTGCATGATTTTGGTTTGAATTTTGAACAAGTTCCTATCTTTTGTGAGAATACTAGTTCAATTAATTTAAACAAAAATCATATTCAGCAATCTAGGACAAAGCATATAGACATTAGACATCATTTTCTAAGAGAACATGTACAAAATGGAAATATTGTGCTTAATTATGTTCCTACAGAAAAACAAGTAGTATATATTCTTACTAAAGCCTTAAATGAAGAAACTTTTTGTAAGAATAGACTTGCACTTGACATTATTCGCATAATTGCATAATTATGTTTGATAAGGGGAGTAAATTGTTTTATGGTTTATTTGAGGGGATAATTTTTTTTTTTCTAATATGTATTTTTATGATTAAGGGAGAACTAAATTATCCGCTTGATCTTCTTGTTGATAACAAAAGGGGGATAATTTGTGTGAGATTATATGTGTTATTTTGTTGTTTGTCATCATAAAAAAAAAAAAGAGAGAGAGATTGTTAGCTTTATGGCTTCAATCAAACTATATATTTTGATGATAACAAACTCATTTTTTGTACTGACATTTTTAGTGTTTCAAATTATCTATTATGTAGAGTTCGAAAAGACGATTCCAACGCATTTTGAATGGTTCGAATCGGAGCTCAAACGAGAAAGATATTGACAAAAGAATGATTGAGTGATCATGACAAACGTGGATGGTGACACATGGCAGAGGCGGACTAAATTTTTAAAGTTAAGAAAAATAAATCAAATTAAGTTTTGAGGAAGATTTTTTCTCTCTCAATTTCTTAATTAAAAAAACATTCATTTTCATATCTCTCAAATTCTAAATTCAAAAATTCATTTGTTTCCTATCTCTCAAATTCTAAATTCAAAAAATTCATTCATTTCCTAACTCTCAAATTCTAAATTCAAAAATGCATTCATTTCCTATCTTTCAATCTCCACTTTACATTCATCTTACCCTAAATCTAATGGATAGTTTTGAACATTTTCCTTTTAAAATGGAAGTCATTCTCATATTTGGAAGAAGTGCAATTTCCAAGAAAACAATTCTAGAAAAATCATTTTTGATCTTTTGCTCTGAAAATCGAATTCACTTGCAAATCTCTCATATACTCCTAAACTTGAACATCCTACATTTGTGAAATTTTTTGGAGCATTTGTCTAGTGTGTTCATCTGTAATATCTTATCTATTTAGATGTAATTCGTTGTAAGTTTTATTTTATCGGATTTTGTATTAAGGTGTGGGTACACCTTGGATTGTGTGAAAAAGAAATTGGTTGGATCCTGAACGAGTAAAAAGGATCACGGATTTCTCTTTAGCCTAGGTGAAAAAAAAGGATCGTTGTCGGTTTGGTTCTCACCCGCAAGAGGATCTCTTAGTGAAATACCCAAGAAGAAGTCTTGGGGAGTGGAGTAGGCAATTCGTCGAACCACTATAAATTCTCGGTGTCCTCTCTTCCTTACTTTCATTTTTCTGTATTTCAATTTTTGTTTTAATTATTTTAATCTCTTATATTGCATGGTATAGGCTTGCTTTGATTCGTTTTTGGTTGCTTGAGTGGTTTAACGTTTTTGGTTGCCCGCAGCTAGAGCGAGATCAGTCCACGCCCGCAGCTAGAGCTAGAAAATAATATTAAAAAAAAATGATGATATCAACAGATGGTCAACAGATGGTCAATTTGCCATTTTTTAGATCCGAGACATTTTGACAATCAACCTAAAATACCGGGTCAATTGTACAATTCTCCCATGATTTTGGGTTGGGGTGGTTTTGGGTTCTAAACCTTGGAAACCCAAAACCATGTTTGGGGGAAGAGGTTGGGTACCCTCGGTTTGAGACATGAGTTTGGCACCCCCTCCAAACTCATGATTTTTCTTAAAATTACAGCATATTCGTGGGTCCATCATTTCTCTTTCCACTTTTTTTCATAATTATGTGGGTCTCAACATTTTTTTTTTCTTCTATTTTTCTCATGATTATGTTGTGTCCCACCATTGTTTTTCCAATTTTTCTTATAATTACGGTGGATTTCACATATCTAATTATAATTATATAATTTTCTAATTATAATTATCTAAATATTTTTTTTTGGGTAAATTTATCTAAATGAAATTATTCCTTCTAACCATCTATATTTAATTTAATTAACAATAGTTCAAAATATATATAATTTTCTAGTTGTAAAATAAGAAAAATATATTTTAGACAATGTATTCATATTACTATTTTAAAAAATAATATTTAATTTTTAAGTTAACAAATTAAAATTAAAAAATAATAATGATTAACAATATTCAATATTATTTTCATGATAACTTTTATTTTCAAAATTATTTCAAAATAGAAATTGATTTTTCTCTATTTACAAAATTATATTTTTTTTTCATTACTAATTTTTTTAATTTTTACTTCGTTTATAATTTACTCCAATTTTATGAAATGTTTGAAATCATAAACTTTAGTTTGCATTTAAGTGGACACATACTTGAGAATTTTTTTCCAAATACAATAGTAATTGTTGGTTTATTCTTGTTTACATGTTCCCTTTAATTCCTTATCCAAATATGTATTTTTTTAAAACAAAAAAATTCAAATCCAAAAAAATTCAAACACATCGAAAGCACTTACGTATGCAAAATGCAAATGGCCAAAGCGAGCATAGCTCAGCTGGCATATGTATGTCTTAACGACCAAGAGGTCTGTGGTTCGAATCCCCCCACCCTCAATGTACTTAAAAAAAAAAAAAAAAAAAAAAAAAATATGCAAAATGCAATGAATGCACTGAGGAAGTCACTTAGTCACTCTTCCACTTCCCCATAGTCTTCAAAGTTTGTTCCCAAATACCAAACGATCCATTTTCATCCACCGTCCCTTCAGTTCATTCCAATGAAAAAACTTCTGTTTTCCTATAAATATATAGCATGTTTCATTACTCCTCTTCACAATTATCCATCTTTCTTCCCTTCAATTTCCAGTTTCTGAATCATTATTTGAAAATGGCTGGAGTTAAGTCATCCTCCAACAATAAGAACAAGAGAAATACCGAAATTTCCAATGCTCAGGCTCTTGTCCCGGTAGTAGACTCACGGGAGCTTACGAATTTCGTTGCTCCAATTGTTTCATCCTACAATGACCGAATTCGGCCGCTGATCGATGTAGTAGACAAACTCCGTCATCTCAACATTATGAAAGAAGGGATTCAGCTACCGACCATCGTCGTTGTCGGTGACCAATCTTCTGGCAAGTCAAGTGTACTAGAATCCCTCGCTGGAATCAGCCTCCCCCGTGGACAGGGGATTTGCACCAGAGTTCCCTTGATCATGAGGCTTCAGCATCACTCTGCCCCACAAACGGAGCTTCACTTGGAGTTCAATGGCAAAGTAATTCCCACGGATGAATCCCATGTCTCGGATGCAATCAATATAGCCACTGAAGAACTTGCTGGCCAAGGAAAAGGTAAAAATTCAAATGTTTATGCTGATGGGTTACTGTAAGTTTAATGTTTTACAGCATATTTAGCTATTTGTTCCTATTCTTAACAGGTATATCTAATGCTCCATTGACGTTGGAAGTGAGAAAGAAAGGGGTTCCTGATTTAACTATGGTCGATCTTCCTGGAATTACTAGGGTCCCTGTTCATGGGCAGCCCGAAAACATTTATGATCAGATCAAAGAGATTATAATGGAGTACATTAGGCCAGAACAAAGCATCATTTTAAATGTTTTATCAGCAACAGTCGATTTCACTACCTGTGAATCGATTAGAATGTCTCAGATTGTGGATAAAACAGGGGATAGGACTCTGGCAGTCGTCACAAAGGCTGATAGAGCTCCTGAAGGACTGATGGAGAAAGTCACCGCCGATGATGTCAACATCGGGCTTGGCTATGTCTGTGTAAGAAACAGGATTGGAGATGAGACTTACGAGGAGGCAAGAGATGAAGAAGCTCGGTTGTTCGAATCTCATCATTTGCTATCCAAGATTGACAAGTCAATTGTAGGAATTCCAGTTCTTGCACAAAAATTAGTCCAAATACAGGCATCAAGCATAGCCAAGAATTTACCTGATATTGTGAGGAGTATAAACGAGAAATTGAGTGAGAATATGTCCGAACTCAGTAAACTGCCTAAGAACTTGACCTCAATTGCAGAGGCAATGACTGCTTTTATGCGGATAATTGGTTCAGCTAAAGAAACCTTGAAGAACATTCTAGTGAGAGGAGAGTTTGAGGAATACCCAGATGACAAAGATATGCATTGCACGGCTAGATTGGTTGAAATGCTGAATAATTTTTCCAAAGAATTACATGGGTTTTCTACAAACGATTTGAAAAAGGATTTTCTAATGGAGGAGATCAGAATCTTGGAAGAATCAAAAGCAATTGGGTTACCCAATTTCCTTCCAAGAACAGCATTTCTAGTGATCCTCCAAAGAAAAGTGAAAGCAATTTCATATCTCCCTATTGGGTTTGTGGAAACCGTCTGGAATTACTTAGAAAATATAGTTACATCTGTTCTCGGTAAACATTCAGCCAATTACTACCAGCTCCAACTCTCCACCAAAAGAGCCGGTCATGTATTGATAGCAAAAATGAAGAAAAAATCAATCGAACGAGTAATGGAGTTTGTAGAAATGGAGAAACTCACAGATTACACTTGCAATCCAGAATATTTGTCGGAATGGAACAGGCTGATTTCGCAGCAAGAATCGTTCACAAAACACGTCGCGGAAAACCCCGATCCGAAAATCTCGATCGAAGGGTTTGGGGAAGTAGAAGTCGGAGCGCTTCGGCAGTACCAGCAACTTCTTCCACAGGCGTTCGATCTGAGAATGAGAATGACGGCGTACTGGAAGATCGTGTTGAAGAGACTGGTGGATTGTATGGCGCTTCATCTCGAGTACAGTATCGATAATCTAATCAACAAGGAGCTTGAATCGGAGATTGTGAAGGAATTGTTGGGTCCCGGAGGAGTTGGGATCGAGAAGATGTTGGAGGAATCTCCGAATGTTGCTGTGAAAAGGGATAAACTCAATCGGAGCATTGGCCGGCTCCGGGATTCCAAGGAGGTTGTTGCCAACATTCTTGATAGGATTGCGACTTTTGGCGGATAACTTCGCCGGAAATTTCTTAATGTTTTTTCTTTTATGTATTATCTTCCAAGAACTGTCTTTTTATTTTATAAAACATTTATGATATTTTTCGATGTTTTATTTTAGCAGCTACTCAATCAATTTCAATGGTTCATTTTGTTTCCTATGAATTGGAATTGGATTAAAAGTTATCATAAATTAAAAATAAATCGATTCGAATGGTATTAATATGTTTTTGTTTGTCAATCTTAGCATAGTTCATTGGATAAATCTTAGCATAGTTCATTTCTATCCTATCCTAAAATGTTGAGCGATCAATCTTACTCCTTAGAAATTCTTAAACTAAAATATAAAATTAAAGTAGTAATTTAGGACTTGAGAAAAGAGAAATTTAAAATAAGATTGATTCGTTTTGTATTAATGTATTTTTGTTCGTCAATTTTAACATAGTTTATTGGATAAAGCATCCATTTTTATTCTATCATGGGATTTCATCTAAATTTTGGGAATGTCGGTTTAATTGTTTTTTGAGTTTTGATTTATTTTGGAGTCTTTTACTTTCTTTTTTTTTCTTCTACCTCGTTCTCCAACTTTAAGGGAAACGAGGAACGGAGGAGGCGGAGGTGAGGGTGAATTGTTTGAGACGAATGAAACTATAGAGTTGACGAGCATTGTAGGAGAAGAAAGGAAGGAGGAGGAAGCAATGGAGGAATTAGAGGCGATTTTGGAGAGGAGGCGTGAAATTGAAAGTTTAGCATCTAGATCTACTGTATGTTTGGGGTTTACATTGCAACATCTATGCAAGTTAATTGAAAGTTTATAGTCTATTATAATACTTATGCAAGTCTGAGGTCCAATTTGATGAAATTAAAAGTTCAACCTACTAAGTTTAGGTCTAAATTTTTTTTTTTCCCAATAATATTGTCATTATTTTGGATAGAGGGGTGGCCGAAATTAATCATTTCTATCGCATAACTCAATTAATTAAAACATATCTTATCAACCAAAATGTAAGAAGTTTGAAACACCCTACCTATTGAACTCCAAAATATAAATAAATAATCATTTTTATCGACCATTTATTAATGAAATTAACGTCCTCTTAGAATTAAGCTATAGATAGAGTCGCCAACAAGAACATAATTCAACTGACATAATGTAACGACTAGAGACCAAGAGGTCCTAAGTTCAATTCTCCACCCCTCATACTCATATTGTCAAAAAAAAAAAAAAAAATAGAGTCGTGCCCGAAATCCAGCAAGGAGAACATCTAAAATTCAACTACATAAAATAGTCTTGATCTCACAAAATATTAGATGCATGGTTGAAAAATATTTTTTTTTAAATCTCTCGTACCTCTCTAACGATATAAAAAGAAACTAAAAAAACACTATATCTAATATGTTGTAATGCTAAATTCAGCCAAATCAAACTATACATAGATTAAACATATTACAATAACTGTACAAAATCCTAAATCGAGAATGAGAAAGAATTAAGAATTTTCCTCTTTTCATAACTCATCTGAATACAGCCGGGCGATCGCCTCGAGTTTATCTATCTCTCAGGCACTGCCATAAACATTCAGAAAGTCACAAGGCATAAAAAAGATATGTGCTTACTGATTGTGGAAGATTTTGATGATCTTGGCTGTGGGTTGATGTACTGATTGTGGAAGATTAGGATGATCTTGGCTCTGAGTTGATGTCATAGAAATCATTTCCAGATGTAGAGGAAGACCCAAATGTTTGCATTGTGGAATTATTTTGTGTCTGGCTTTCACTCAGGCTTTGGCTCTGTTGCTGTTTACGCATATCTCTCATCGCCTTGAACCTCAGATCTTCACTATAAGAACTCGGTTCCGGGATCAGTTCTGGAATTTCCATTTGTCCTTCGAGCATGTTCACCACTTCCGACATTGCTGGCCTTACCGATGGTGAAGCATTGGTGCAGATAAGAGCTATTTTCACCATATTTTCCGCTTCTTTCCTGTCGATTTCTGGCCTCAACTTCTCATCAACCATCTCCATGAGGTTCCCAGATTGTTGCAAGTGACAGGCCTGCAATGTGAGTTTTTTGTTTTGTTTTATTTGTTCAGACCAAAAATAGTAGCTTCAATAGAAACATCAACAATTTTAAGGTCAGACCAGAAAAGAAAGGGACAGGAAGAGCAGTGAATTACCCAATCTAGAAGGCAAACACAAGTTTCACTTGGTACATAATCATTGTTGCTTCTTCCACTGATCATTTCCAAGGCCACAACTCCAAAACTATAGACATCTGCTTTGTGGGTCAGATAACCCCAAAGTGCATATTCTGGGGCCATATATCCTCTGCAATAGAGAGAGACTTAATAAGCTTTAATTTGACATAAAGTGTGATTACCACATACGGTTTTATTCCGAAGCATAGAAGATGCCATCACGACATACATGGTCCCGGCCACTCTGGTGGTCATGTGAGTCTTCTCCTCATCGTCATGCTTAGCCAAACCAAAATCAGATATTTTAGGATTCAATTCGCCATCCAGTAGCACATTAGTAGCTTTGATGTCTCTGTGAACAATTTTAAGGCTCGATTCCTCATGGAGATATGTTAAGCCTTTCGCTATACCGATACAAATTCTAAGCCGGGTTGGCCAATCTAGATTTAGCCGACTGTAATCTGGACCTACAAAACAAAAATATAATGATATGAACGACGGAGCCTAAAATGAAAAAGAAGAAAAAAAGTAATCATGTAAATGATTGACGGAAACGAAAAGATTAATATCTAGCGAAACGACTAACTAGACCAGATGATTAATTGTACTCTGTTATTGCGTGTATGAGTATATGAAATCAAACTAACCAAATAATGCTCGGGCAAGACTATTGTTTTCCAAATATTCATACACCAACAACAATTGATTCCCTTCAATACAGCATCCATGGAGCTTCACTAGATTTGGGTGTTGCAAACAAGAGATCATTCCTATCTCATTCAGAAATTCGCGATTTCCCTGCTTTGATTTGGATGAGAGCTGCTTAATTGCTACGAAGGTACCATCAGCCAATTGACCCTGCAAATCAACCTTTTATAAGCAAGTCCCTTCATCAAAATTAGACGAGAATTCATCTGAGCGTTATGTAATAATACCTTATAAACAGGGCCAAAACCACCTTCTCCAATTTTATTACAAGAATCAAAATTATTGGTGGCAGCTTTTATTTGTTTCAAGGTAAAAATTCCAGTTTGCACCTCTATTCCTGCAAGATCTGGTCATGGTGGTACAGATGAAATATGGTAATAGTTTTAGATGTTATCATGACAGATGTTCTATACATTTCCACATGAGTTAAATTTATGCTAGCTTTTCCTAAAAAAATTACAGTAAATGAGAATCAAGTCTCGGCTATGATGATTAAAGTAATCAAGGCAGCACATAATTTATTTGTTTTCTCATTGAAAAGATAAATTATAGCAGATAAAAAGTTCTACAATGTGATAACGTGCAATCCGAACACACCTGTACCACCTTTACTCCGCCTGATTGCTCTAAGGGTGCCTTTCCTCCAAAGAAGACCCATTATGATGATTGCAGCAAGACATAATAAGCCAACCGTAACTCCAACGGCGAGAGCTACAGTTTTCTTTTTACCACTTCCACGGATTGAACAATATTTAAGATCTGTTCAAAGGATAAAAAAAACGCCATCATTCTCAAGGAAACAATTTGAGTCCAACCAAAAACTACAAGATCTGGTTATAAATGGGCTAAACCGAAAGGGGAGCGGATAAATATAAGTTCTAAAATGAAATATAAAATTCCTAAGAAGAAAAGACACAAACATAAGACAAGGACACATACATGAGAAAAAGACAGAGCCATGAGGCATGAACATGACACGAGACAGATACAGTAACATGTTAATCTATAAAAAAAAAAAAAAAAAAAACTAGGTGACGGACATGGTAATCGGTAAGGGCACATTTATTATTACATACGTTTCTAAAAAAAAAAATATATATATATATATATGTGTTATTTTTATACATTTCAATGGTGCTAGCCAAGATATTCAACATGGATCCAAACCAACTTATCAATTTTCTAAATGATTTAGCATCTTAACAAAAAATAATAATAATAAGTCAATAATACTCATGAATATACATTATACATGTATTTCATTCTCAACATATTCATGAGAGTTCAATGCTGTTTATTATACTGATAACTGTTTGATACGTGTCGCACAAGTATTGGACTCCTCTTCCATTAATATTTTAACTCTTTTATGCGTGAATTAGATGGAACTTATTCTCATAAGAAATACCAAGAGAAAAATGAAAAATATGAAGTTCCTATAATGTCCAAAGGAAGAAGATAAAAGATCAACATTTGGCAGTACCATTCGTTGAGAATTCTTAAGGAAATTCTCCTCTATTTAGGTAACATCCTAAAAATCTCAATAAAGAATAGAAAGATTCATAAATGACTGACCAGAATAAACAGAAATAGCTGATATAAGTGGACCATAAACTCCTCTATCAGGAATCCTAGTTGTCCCTTTTCCAGCCCAATAGAATCGGATTTCCAGGACATGATTAGTTACAGTAATGTTAGCAAACTGCATTTCTGTTGGTTTTCGAGCTCCTCCCGCCCTCTCTTCAATATCAAAATTCTCCAATATCAACCTATCCTGTATAAAGTACAATTTTGAGACCATCTGCAAATTCCAATATTGCTTACTCAATTTTATTTATCGTGACAAATACCTGAATGTAGATATCAAATTTCCGCCTTCCAAGACTTGCATATGTCTTATCATCTGTAAATTGTATCTCTGCAAAATGAAGCTTCACTGAGTAGTTTCCATTATCCAAGCAATGATGGAAATAAGAGAGCGAAATTGGACTACGACGCGCTGTTGAATATAGCTCGGACAAATTTGATGAAGGCAGGGATAAAGTGTAACGCGTATTTTGGTAATCAAAATCATCCATGAAATCTCCAGTACTACTCAATCCCCAGTAGCTATCATGATCAATATAGAATTTTGCCGTCCCACCTTCAACATCTCCATCCCCATTGTAGAGAATGTTTTTGTTGTTTACCTTCAAGGTTAAGTCATTCCCACCAGAATTGATGAACCAACATTTTGAATCTGTCGTTAAAAAAAAAAAAAAGAGGGAGAGATAAACACAAGATTAAAAGTATATTCCTTTTCTATTCATTTTAAATTGTTATGACATTCTAACTGATAAGTAACTGCAGTCGAACCTGTTTACTATATATGTCTTGGGATAAAAGTTACTGGTAAGGTTCTCTATGTAAATATGAAGGAATTATCGGTCAGCTTCTTAAGACATGTTTGAGAATGATTTTGAAATGGTTTAAATCAATCACTTTTGTCATGTTCAAAATCACTCCCAAACATGCATCTAACCATTCAAAATTAATTTTGATTGTGTGAGAATCACATTTAAAAGTGTAAAACCAAACATTAAATTGACTTTGAATGATTAAAGGCATGTTTGGAAGTGATTTTAAACATGATAAAAGTGATTTTAACCATTTCAAAATCACTCTCAAACATACCCTTATTACTAAAACTAGGAAACATGTATCACATTCCCTTTTCTCTATTTCTGATAATAAAAAGGTTATCACTTACATCTTGAACAGATGGAATCCTTCAAGCAGGGGAGACTTTCCTGTCTGCTATGACATGACCATGTCAACAGAGAATATACATCAGATATCAGCACAAAACAACATATACATACATATCTATATACATACACATATATATATATACACATATATACATACATATATAATATACATATAATATACATACATATAATATACATACATATATATACATACATATATATACATACATATATATATACATATATATACATACATATATATATACATATATATACATACATATATATATACATATATACATACATACATATACATACATATATACATACATACATATACATACATATATACATACATACATATACATACATATATACATACATATATATATACATATATATACATACATATATATATACATATATATACATACATATATATATACATATATATACATACATATATATATATATATGTGTGTGTGTGTGGGGGGCAAGAATTCTTCTTTTACTCTAATGATCATGTAGTCTGCAAGAGAAGTTCATTTAAAAGGATAAAACTAGAGCAACTTACGAGGTGTTGCTGGTGGAAGAACTTCGAAACAAGTTCAGATTCATATTCCTGTCACAGTATGGGGAAAAATCAACTTTTTGTCTGTATCACACTGGAAAATATCTCAAAGAATATTTTCAGAAGTATCTTACAAATTCTTTCTACAAGCATGCTCCTCAGGGCCTTGCCATGCCAAGTTATTGTATGAAAGATCGCTGCATCAGAGCAGATTATCATACTTGTTAGAATGAGACAGGCAATGTTATTTTTTGGCTGATGTTACTTGTAGAATATTAAAAGATAAAATAATGCTAGAATGCTCATATCCAAATTCACATATACTTTCATGACATCAGCTAAACTACCACTACCAATAACAGACACCCACAGCAGAAAAGTAAAATAAATCAAGAACCAAGAACATGCCAATCAAAGATTGAAAATGAAAGAAAAAGGATAATTGGCTACAGTAGGTCCTGTCACCTGTGTTAGAAGAAGAGGCTATTCAAAAGCATAGAAGATTTGGCTTAAGAAGAAAAAGATCTCAAATGTTTAAATTTTTCGCCAATGTAGCTAACTACCTAGTTGCTGGGTAACATTCTCGTTCTGAGTTTGCACAGTTGAGTTCAGGCAATCCCTAAGAAGAAATGTCCATTATTTTTCTTGATTTTTGCATCCTAAAGTTTATCACTAGATATAATCACTCCGAAAAATAAAGCTTCTGCAAGGGTTTATAAGTGATCTATAAGTTATAATTTACCGCTTAACCCACAAATTTTCACCACAGTCAAAACTTGTGATTCTTTTAGTTAAGTCCACGAACCCCTTTTATGTCGATGTCATTTGTAATCACAAATAATATTTACAATGCACTCTTTATCTTTTTAAAAGTCATCTAGAAATAAACTTGATAGATTATAAATGTGTTAGGAGAAAATAAAAGGAAAATGGTTAAAAAAAAAGACGAGTAAGAAGCTTACACATTAGTTCCATCCTTCAAGATTGACTCTGGTAGGTTGCCACTCAGCATATTGCCACTTAAGAAGCTAATAAAAGCACCAACAACAACAAACAAACAAACAAAAAAAAATTGATCAGGAGACCTATATGTATTAGAAGAGCAATTATAAGCATTTCAAAATTATTTGTTGTTTGTGACAAGTCTGTCTATACTCCAACGAAACTGGAAAAATTATCAAAACAGAGAGTTGTCTACTTACAGAAATCTAATGCGCTCCATGTTTATATTTTCTGGAACCTCCCCAGTCATCTGGTTAAAGCTGAGGTCCCTATCAGTCATGATGAAAAAACAACCAAATTGAATCTTTAAGATACATAAAAACTACAGAAAAATAAAGTAAAACCATTGTATTTGTAGCAAAATCATAAAATCAGGAAACGAAGTGCAAAAATCTCTCATAGTTAGCCATTTTTTTCTCAACAGTGTCTTTATCATTTAATCCAATATTCATCTGTTAGCTAGGTACAGATTTGTTATAATATACGCTCCAAGAGAAGAAAATAAAAACAATATTCCAACCATCATTTAACAAAAATTAAGGTACATGAGGTAAATTTTTATAAATGTAATTCCAGTTAAGGGCTGAAATTTTTTTACCATGTCCTGACAAAAGTCTATGGTCTCTTTCCCTATATCTCCCAAATGTAAAGAGACGTGTTGACAATTTTTACTTTTTATTAGAAACACAAAAATATAACGAGCTAAAAAGTAAAAAGAAAGGTCGGACAATAAGGTAACCTTCGCTGAATAAACAAACAGAACCAAATAACCTAAATTCATCACCTAAAAGTTCTATTGTGTCATACCATACGCATTTATCAACACATTGAGTATCGGTGATCATAAACATGCCAGGACCAGGAGCATACACGTCTTACTTACAGCATTTCCATAGTTGGTATCGTCCACACATATGAAGGAATCTTTCCAGCAATGTTACAATTTCTCAGAACCCTAAAAGAGATAAGTGAATAAGATTTTTTAAAAATAGCATATTCTAATGGATTATCTAAAGATGTTGCTAAAAAAAATTCAGACAGCATAGATATTTGACATACAATCTAATTATGCCCGTCATGTTTGTCAACTCAGGAAAATCCTGCTTTGGCCCATTAATATCACTGATCCTCCTGTATTAACAAAATCCGAAAAATTATGAGTTTTATCATTGATCTGGTGGATGAAAAAATATGTAGAAACAAATTTGAGTACTACTCACAACTCTTCTAAGTTACTCAGGAGGGATATTTTTGCAGGAATTGGTCCCTGAAGTCCACTTGCATGTAGTTCTCTTCAATAATTCAATTTTAAATGGTATTAATAATTGATAAAGTAATTTAACATAGTTTTGTTTCTCAAAAAATGAAGGAAACTTGAACATTTTCTAAAACATATAGCTTACAATCTTTTGAGTAGTTTCCAATTCTGTATGAAGCCAGGTATGGTTCCATTGAGGTTGTTATCATTCATTCGACTGCAGCATGCAAAGAATGTAATTTGCATGAATGAATCAAAGGATTTCGAGAAAGGTGAATGCAATAAAAACTTACAAATCTGTTAGGTTTTTCAATCCAGCAAACGTTGTCGGCAATGTGCCAGTCAGTTGATTAGATGATAGCATCCTGCATATACAGTGTTAAGTCATTAAACTATTAAGTTCATACCACAAAATAAAAAATTCAAACCATAGGAAGAAAATTAGTATGTTAAAGAAAGTTGATAATGTCTTACAAGGTTTGCAGGTTGCTTAACCTCCCAAGTTGTGATGGAATTGCACCAGTAAATTGGTTAGCTTCAAGGGTTCTGATTTTACCAAACATATAAATGAGATATGGGCACATAAAGGATGCAAAAAAGAAAAATCATAACTCAATCTTCTAGAGCTATTAAATGAGTGGAAAGAGAGTTGAACAATATGCTTTCATTTTTTAAGGTCAAAGTGATGATAACATGACAGATTACTTTTTAAAGAAAACTGCAATCTTCATATTATCAATAATGAAGAACCATAGCACCACACCCTGAAAAGAGTAAAAAGAAAATGAATAAACTATGTCAAAACTTACAGGTATGTTAAAGTAGTAATATTCCCTAATTCCGATGGTATTTCCCCTGATAACCGATTTACAAGAAGAGAGCTGCAAGATATTCACTAGATAGTTTATTAGATGAATAAATCAGGACTTCAACAACAAAAATGACAAGATCTTACATTTTAGTCAGCCGCATTGAAGCCCACTCCCGAGGTATATTACCATGAAGGTAGTTGTAAGCAAAATCACTACACCAAGACAAAAAGTGATTTAGAGTTTTTCCCAAAGAAAGAATCTCCACATACAACTTTAAGATAGACAACTGCACTTACACTTCTTGCAGGTAAGGAAGCTTGACTATTTCAGGTGGAAGAACACCGGGCAGATTGTGATTTTTTAATTCTCTGATATGAAAAGAAAACAATCAAAAGAAACTACAATTTGAGAATCAAGAACAAGACAAGTGTTGGTAGGAAAAAAATTGATTGACAATAGAATGCTAACACCACTAATGATTTACTTCACGCTTCATGAGCAAGTCACAGTTTATTTCAATAATAATCATAATAATGTTTAGGATGTTTCATCCACGAAATGTGCAAAACAAGTGAACGGAAGTTCAAATGCAATTGGCCTCCCCTTACATGGTGAATTATCATCCTTCCAATATTGATTCATTCAGCTAGACCCTTGTTTTTGTGATTAAAATCTTGAGAAGAATCAGACGATGTCAATGATTATCTTCAATAATACTATTTGAATCGTGGAACCCACCTCTGATCAAACTCCTAAATCTGAAAACCTTTTACATTCAAATCAAAAAGAAAGAAAAGATCTAACTTATCAACAAAGTGGAGATTCTTGGCATCCAACTAAACTTCAATTATGGTGCACATTATTTCAATGAGACACATAAATATAAGAAAAACTCCATTTTGGATATGCAGAGTTATCATATTGCCATTGATCCTAGAAGTTTAAGTGGGACAGAAAGTTACACCAAATAGCATATCAAGCTAGCAATCAATATTAAGAAATAAGATAGAGGATTATACATCCTTACGACATGACAAATTGTGCTGTTCTCGAGGTTGCAATCACAACCAATTCTAGCCTCAGATCCCCTCGGAGGTTTTTCTGTGATCCCAAACATTTCAACGGCACAGGAGTCACTATTGAATTTCCAATAAACTGCACCCAATGTTCTCGTAATTTGCTGTAGTGCATCAACTATACAAAATTAAAAGCCATAAGGTTAGAAATTAGTTATTTATGATATGACTGTGATAAACAGTCATAAATGAAAATTTATCAGGCAACATTCAAAACATATAATGGTTTGGTCATACTTCATCCAAATAAAGTAATCTGTAACTCTTTGGATAGTTTTCCATCTTTTCTTTTCATTATATCAATGAAGTAATTTGTTTCCTATTTAAAAAGATAAAAAATCAAACTTCATCCAAATAAGAAACAAAAAAAAATGTGGTTCCTTTGATGTTAGTGTAAATAACCTTGGACATCTCATGTAGAATGTTTAACAACCATACTTGAATCTAATTGTGTTGATAATTATTGTGGAATTTTTTTGGACTAATTTATCAGGGAATTGTGAAGTATTACTGAATGTGAATTGTGAAGTATATGATACGATATTATTTAAGGCAAATTGGTGCTTGCTTTACCAATGGTGATGGTGAGGGTGGCTGGGCATACACTGGGGTTTCATTATAGTACCCTATACGGTTATACCTTTATTTAGGTTATGTACACTTCAAGTTATCAACAAACCCATTTGGTCCAAGCCCTCAATCTCCTTTCTTGAGAAATTTTGATCCTCGAAAAGCAAGGAAACGTCCTTCAAACAACAGCAAGCATCCTAGAGCAGGGGGCACTGAACGTTGAACAATACACTTTGTTTGTACTTCTTCAAACAACACAAAAATGTTCTTCAACTAGTCAACTATTTGTTCTATGTTCTAAGGCTCTCCCTTCATCATATCTTTTCTTGTGTTGATTCCTTCTCATCTACCTTCAAAGTCTTCTATTTGTCCCCCGAACTAAGAAATTCACATGCGTGCATTCCCATCAGAATTCTCTAGTATCATGACTAGTTCTAGATGTACCAAGTCCACCCGCATTTGAGATGTAAAATGATCTCGGAAATGGAACCCGCTGCTGAAAAACTGCTCGTCATTCACTTATTATGAAACCCGCCAAGCTTGTCGCTAAACTCCAACAATTCACGATTTGCAGCAATGGCTAATACTTCCAACTGAACAATTCTCAGCAACTAACATCAATGCAAAATCAAGATGAAGATGCTTTTGGAAATTAATAACCCAAATCTAAACTACTGACATACAAACATTGTTCCTCAATGCTCATACACATTATCATTACTGCATATCCTCAAACTACCATTCCCTCAAGTTAAAACCTACCGGCAGCCCAATTGTAAGAAATACTTGTGGTGGATGAATAAATCATCAAAACAACAGACAAAACAAAATTATGGGAATCTAATTCTTCAGAGGTGGCCTTCTATTAGAAAGAAGAATCTAGTTACTTAAATATTCCATTGAAAACAGTTTTCTGCAGTTTGAACTGTTCAGACAACAAAAGATTAGATGGATATTGCAATCTTTTCATACTGTTGAGCTGCCCATATGGGTGTCAGTCTAAAAGTCAATTGTATGATACTATGACTAACTGAAAGAAATGATTAAAAAAAATGGTGACAACAAAAAATTTATAATCCCAAAACTCGTGGGCAAAATTACTACCAGCAAATCTTCCAAAAATCCTAGGATTAAATATAATAAGAAGTCAACAACCATATCAAATAGATTCTGACATAGCAGAAGCTCAAAGCTCCAATAAACAATACAGTAGATGCTTAAACCATAGAACTTTAGGGGATAACCAATTTGTATTTGGCAACTAAGAAAAATCAGCAAGAAACTCATCCTTATTTAAGATCACCACCTTCTTTTCGAGAGGAAAAAAAACATACCCTCTTCTTGGGGAAGCTTAGAATCTGCAAATCTCAAGAACATGAAGCAATCCACCGCAAGAACAATGAAAACGAAGAAGCTCTTGGCCACCATAATCAACGAACTGTTTCCTCAAGAGATTAAGCTCAAACAGTCATGAACTGAAAATTCAAAGTAAGCACATAGCCCCACGACAATATCAGTAGTAAACAGCAAACAATCAGTGCACATTTCCGATCAAATTTACCTGGTTCGAAACTTCTGAAGATGTGGGTCTGGATTAAACCAAAAAAATCCCCTAAAAGTGCTTCAAAAATTTTGAGGATGTGGGTTTTCTTCGCTTGTTCATTTCAGATTGCTACTCTCTTTGGACACCCATAATCCAGACAGCTGAAAAATGGGTTACAAAAATCCAAACCCAAAAACCCAAATTAAATATATTTGACTGGAGCTGACAAGAAATTTCAGCGTTCAGGGAAAATTCAAAGTGGTTCGAAGTCATATTTGTTTGCTTTTAAGAAATCTGCGCGCATGGTGAAGAGAAAACACTTTAGTAAACAGTGATTTTTAATTTTTAATTAGAATATTAGGGGCAATCTAATGCTAATCCCACATACCCACTTAAGAAAACTTCAAAATCCTTGGTTTTAATTTGATTTTTATATTCCTTAAAGACAAGCTTTTTGCTTACTGTTCAACACAAACCTTATTCAAAAGTTCATCGTGGCAGTATAAACTATATAAATTTATATGACATTATTACCATATTGTCCCTTCTGCGTTTTGACTGAGTGATCCCAATAATTTTACTTCGTTTGAATTAGAATCACTTTTCTTTAAAGCATTGATGGCTTTTTAGGAACGAAGATATATATATTTTTTTTCATTTTAAGGCACATGGAAAATGTTGATGCAATTTAATAATTTAGTTTGTTAAGTTCAATAGATTCAATGTTTTTTTTTTTTTTTTTTAAGGCTAATAGATTCAATGTTTCATTCTTGTTAAAAAAAAAAAAAAAAAAAAAAAAACAACAACAAGTTTCATTCCTAAATTAAATAGTATCAATTATGCATTTTCTAATAATGGGTTAGATGAATTTTCATATAAGTTTTAAATTTGTATTATAAATATCGAATCTTTACAATGTATTTATTCAATATGGTAAAAAGTGTTTTTTTTTTTTATCAAACCGAACATAGTTTAATTACCATAAAGTTGTGCATTTAGTTAAGAGGTCAAGTGTTAAATTCTCACCTACATTAATTAAATATAAAAAATAATAAAATAATAAAAAATAATAAAAAAAAAATTGAAGATTGATTTTGATAATAATGTTTTTAAGTAAAATATCTTTTAATTGTGGAAGAAGTACCACTAATTAATTATTTCCTCTAGAAATATTAGTTAAATGCATTTTTTTCTTTTTTTTTTTGCTATGTAATCAAAGACAATGCAAATTTGAAGAAAATGCTTTTAATGGACTAAAAGTATTTTTCAACCTCTCAAAATTTTACAAAATTGGCCATGTTCGGATGACCTTTCATAATTTAGGTCAAACACTATTTTAATGAGAAATAATGTGTACGTACCAAAAAAAAAAAAAAATATTAATTTTTTCAAGTGACTGTGAACATACATCAACAATAATGGACATATCATAGAAATTAACTACTAAAAATAAAATTACATAAAAAAAAATATAACAATAGAATCTATTGACTGGTTAGCGTAAAGGTAAGTATAACAATTTCTGTCTAGGCATAACTCGACTCGCATAAATGGAAACGAATGACTGAAAAGTTAGAGTTTCGATTATTCCACTCAGCATTAATTAAATATTTTTTAAATAAAATATTACAATCTTTTAATAATAGTTTTCAAAAAAGACAATTAAACATTTTTATATTTTAAGCTACATTATGTCTAGATTATAAGTTTAGAACCTAAATAGTTTGTACTAAAAAGGAAAAAATGGAACTTTTCTCCGAGGTTGAAATTGTCAATAAAATGTACTAAAAAAATTTGTCAATAAAACAATAGATAAAGAAAGTGATACTTAACAACCCTTTGCTTTTTGAAGAGTACTTGACAACTCTATAATTTAATACGTGTAATTATTTATATATAAATTAAATTATAATATTGTAATTTTTAATTTGAGTGGAATAAAAGTTAGGTAGATTTGACTTATAAAAACGAAATACGACCATGGTATTAATTGTTCCTAATCAGAGCAGCCATTATTTTAATATTCAAATCTGCAACGTGGCACAATCTACTCAACGTGGCACCGCCCTTATTAATATTATTTATATATAAATTAAATTATTTCGTCTCTCAAATTTCAAAATATACACTTTAATCTCTCAAATTTGCAAAATAATTCTAAATCGTCTTTCTTTCATTTAACTTTTATTTAATTACTTGGTAAAATTAATTAAAAAAAAAAAAACTATTAAGTAAGTATAAGCTAAAATTGGTTTAAAATATATTTAACTTCTACCTAATTAATAATTTTTTTTAACTAATTTTGTCAAATAATCAAATAAAATAGACATGTCATCACATAACGGTTCAGTCAACATTTCGTTAAGTTAAAGTTAAGTCAGGGACCATTTAGAATCATTTTGTAAACTTAGGAACTAAAGTGTATCTTTTGAAACTACACGAAACAAATAGACATCAAACTCAAATCTGGAGACCAAAAGTGCATTTTCCTCTAATATTTTTATTTGCATTAAATATCTCGCCTTAGTTAAATATTCTTACTATATATATATATATATAATATGACAAAAAAATTCAATAATAATATAAATTTTTTCAAATGTATTTAATTAAAGCGAAAAAAATTTAGGCGATAATAATGATGCATTTAAATTCATGCATATGTAGTTATTGCTATCTAGGTGATAGCTCACCTGTTGTCAAATGGTTGTTTGATGATTTTTTAAAAATTTGAATCGAATACCCACTATTTACTATAGCGCCCACTCAGTATAGAGTTTTTTTTTTTTTTTTTGAAAGGCTCAGTATATGGTTATTCGATATAATTAGTGATAATATACTGACTAGATTATTAAATTAAATTGTTACCAAATTTAAAATATAAGAACTAAATTATTTCAAATTAAAATTGGTGGACTAAATTGTTACTTTATAAAAGTTGGAGGACTAAAAATATTTTTTAATTTACTTTTATCCTCCCCTCAATAATCTTATTTATGTTAAACACAAAACAGGGGTAAAATGGTCAATTTAATGGTTAGTTTTGAAAAACTTGAAGGAAAACCGACAAACGCTGCACGGGAAATGGAATTGGAATCAGGGGGTAAATTGGAATCAGGATCAATTCGCTTTTTTTTTCTTTCTTTTTTTTTTGTTCCCTTTTGAAAAAACCCAATATAAACTCAAAGGTTTTCTAATGAAGGCGAGTAGCGACGTGCAGACGATTAGGTTTTCTAATTTTCGGTTATTTTTATATATATATAAATTTGTTTTTTTTTTAATAATGAATTCGGTTCGAGGCGGGTTGAACCGTGCCAAAAAAAAGTTCAACCCGCAAACCGAATAGAAAATTCGATTTTTTAAAAAACTAATCCAACCCAAACCAAAAAAAAAAATGAACCCAACCCAACCCTTACGTTTTGGGTTGGGTAGTCCGGATTGATCAGGTTATTTGTACACGCATAACTATTTGTGACTATTTTTTTTTTTTTTTTATATATCCGTGAGTATCCAGACCAACTTACGCGTACCTCGACTAATCTCACGAAACAAAGTGTCTGACTCTACAACATTTGACTATCAGTAACTATTACCGATAAAAATTATCATATTTGCAAATCTTTTTAAAATGTATTATATCTGTTAAATATAAACCATAAATTAACATTCGATGCAATTTCTCTTTATTTTTTTAAACTACACAACGAATGAAAATTTGAACCTCCCATTTAAAAACAATTGAGTACATGTCTTTTAAACTGTGCATATATTGGCGAGTTCGAATTTATTCACATCCACGTAATCCCTCCCAAAAAAAAAAAAAATCTCATTAAATCCAATATAAAAACCAACTTAATTTTTTATATGAAAATTAGAAGAAGAAGAAAAAAAAAATGAAATATTATGAAAAATAAGGGTGAAAGTTGATGAATTAGTAGAATTAAATTTGAACACTATTTTTTATTTTTCAACGAATCATACAACTTTTGTTTTGTCTTGAATGGTTGAAAATTGAGTATGTAATTAATTATATTGTATACTTTTAATTTGTAGAAAATATATCATCTAAACTATTGCCCTAGTTGCATATTTTGACAAAGGAAGAAGAACAAATGTGCACGCCTGAATTTAACTCCAAAACTAAAGAAAATAAAAAAAAGTGTAACCAAACCCTAGAAATAAAAGTGCACCCATGTATGTTTGAAGAAACAATGTCATTTATATCACAAATCCAAAGTATATAGTATACATTGTTTAAACTTCTCGATACAACTAAGGTCTCGTTTTTGACTAAATTAAGAAAGACGGGCTTTGCTGCGACGAGGATGCCTTTTTTAATCAGCCAACGTCAAGACCTGCAACAGAGTCCTACCACGTTAAGGGAGAGCACCCAACTTGCTTGTTGACACGTGAGGGAAAATAGGAGTCTGGGGTGGCAGGATTTACCACGTTAGCCCTATGGTAGTGATGGTTGGTCTTACTACTCCTTTGAGTGCCTTTTGCGCTTAGCGTCGGAAAGAGGTGCTTCTACAAAGCGAAGGTGCTAAAACCTAAAACATTAGACATATAGTTCCATACATTGTTTAGCCAAATATTATAGGTGTAGGATCAAGTAGTTTGTTCTGTAAAAATAATCGAAGTGTGCGTAAGCTGGTCCGAACACTTACAGATATCAATAAAAAAAATATATATATATTATACATATACTTCCATATTGTATGCATATTTTTCAACTTCAACTATAAATTTAAGCGCATTCTAAGGATCCCTTGAAACAAATTTTTAACTCGACGACGGTGGATACTTGTTTGACCCACGTAACATGATGCATTTGTACTATGTAGAATATTATCATCGACATACATGACTATTTTGACGATCATTAAAAAAATCTTACTTGGTCCAAGTCCAAGTTTTTTTTTTTTTTTTTTGACAAGCATGTGGGGTGTGGAGAATCGAACATGTGACCTTGAAATGAATAGAATTGAAATGAACATGTGACCTATTTATAGGCAATTGGTCAATTTCATAGCTCATTGTTAAAGGGACATAAAATATATGTTAATGACCAAGAGTTTGTGGTTCGAACCCCTCACTTTCATATTGTACTAAGAAAAACATTAATCACTCCTCCACATGTAGTAAGATATTGACTAGTCTCACCTCTAATGTTAAGTAAGTTAAACATTTTTTATTCGAACTATTTTTATTGTTTTAATATAAAACATAGGCATTGGTAGAACCATCAAGTAATGACTTAGTAATTATGAAGAGTCTTAGGACTATTAATGTCTTCCTAAAGAAAATGAATAAAATTAAGCGGTTTTGTCCCTCCCCAAACACTCACTCACGAATATTAAAAGAAAATAAATAAATAAATAGACCTTCTTATTAGGACATTATTAAAATTTTGAAAGTTCCTCTTTCTTAAATTAATCTAGAATATTAAACCATTTTGAATTCAAATTAATTAAAAAAAAAAAAAACTAGTGGAAAGAAAATTATTACATTCTCCCAATAAGATTTCTTAAGGTTAGATAATAAAATTAGTTTAGAAACCAGTCATGTCATACCTCAACTGATATATCTATTTTTGATTAAGAGATTCTAGATTCAATCTCTTATACCATATGTGGTAAAAAAAAGTGTAATCCATAATTTTTCTTATTTGTATTTAATAGGTATCTAAATTTTAAATAAATCTCTAAATTTTCAATTTTATAATTAATAGCTATTTAGCATATTCAACATTTAAAAATTGAGAACTTGTATTTTAACCTTTCTTATATTACAAAACTTATTTATCAGCTAACCAACCAATGAAAAATGTCTTTTTTTTTTTTTTTTTTTTTTAAAGAAAAAATCCATGTTATTTGATATATTTGACAAGTAGCAAGTGCAATTGAAAGTACTAAAAGAAATTATATATTAGTACATGTTTATAATAAATGGATGTTTGACTTTTGAAAAAAATGTTTACTTTTTTTGGGTTTGACCCAATCTATCTACATTCCTTTGTTGGCTCATAGAATTTTCCCACTAATAAATAACCAATCAATAAGGAAATTTCACATTGTGTTTGACCATGTAATATATTTCTATATTTATTTCTTTAAAAAAATTATCTCCATATTTATTTGTACATATGTTTAATATATAACTCTTAAATTAATGTTAGTTTATTATTTATATATATATATATATATATATATATATATATTAAGATGTGCATGTGGTATATATGTGTATGCACACCATGGGTTATCACACATTAATTAAGATTATTGCATCTTAAATAAAGTGGGTGAGTAAGTAATAATCATATATGAAGGCTTGTTGAATTTTAGAATTTTGATTTAAAAATGTAATATGTTTGAAATTGTGATAAAAGATTTAACTTTCTTATAGTCAATTTATGTATGCATTTGACTTCAATTAATTTGTATTAATGTTACGTTAACGCAAGTATAATTCAATCGTCATATTGTATAGATTAGTGATCAAGGTCACACTAGTATAGTTCAATCGTCATATTGTATAGATTAGTGATCAAAGGTCACGGGTTCAATCCTCCACCTCCGCATGTTGTAAAAAAAACAATAGCGTGTTAATATTAGGATAACTTTATTACCTTTCTTGAGGTCACGCCCAGTGGGACTCGAACCCACAATCGCCTGATTAGAAGTCAGACGCCTTATCCATTAGGCCATGGGCGCTTATATTACCATCTTATATTTGTTGTAATAAAAAGGAAAACAAAAGTAATTTAATCACACCAACAACACGCCTAAACACATAATTAAGAGATGTTTGAATATTTAGTTTTCACTCATACAACAACAATTAAAAAAAAATAATTAACACCAACCGAACCATAATTCAACTGGTTTAAGCATATGCCCTTAATAAAAACATCAAGGCACTCGAATGTAGGGTTCAACTCACAAAAATAATAATAATAATAATATACTTAACAATTGTAATTTATAAATTATTCAATTCTTAGATTTTTGTTTTTTTTTAAGGTAAATCATTAACTCAACTCACATATTACATGTCCTTAAAAAAAAAAAAAAAAAAAAAAATTATCCCATTAATACCCTCAAAGATGCCACGTGTCGAGAATCCATCGCATTAATAAATTAAAACCCAAATTCAGCACACGTTGTGTATTCATATTTCACATAGAAAGCGATTTCCTCCACGTCCCTAACAAAGCACAGCAGGGCTACATCCGTAATTTTGCAAAGATTTGTGCCTCTTTTAGACTTGTAACATATATTTATATAATTTTTTTTATTCCTAATACACTTGAACCAGTTAGAATTTTGTAAATATAAATTTTATTTACTAAAACATCATTTAATCTAATTTTTGTTTAATCTAATTTTAATATTTTACAATCACATTTATAAGGTGAAATGTCTTGAGAGATGACATTACACATTAAATTTGGACAACATTTGAAGAATAAAATTAATTTTATTAGTGTTGTTAACTTTGCATCGACGCTTATGTGTATTAGATAATGTAGACTTTTGATAATTGACTTTTGATAATTGTTTTTTTAATATATATTTTAACGCATGTTATATTTTTTATATTATATAACTAAATTCTATTTAAAATTATAAAATAAAAAATAAAAAACAAAAAACAATTATCAAACCAGTTTTTGTTTTTTTTTTTTTTTAAAAAAAAAACATGAAGTATGAATAGTTATTAAACATGTTTTCATTTCTAATTTAAAAAAAAAAGAGATGAAAGAGAAAAATAGAAAACCAGCGCGCTATCAAACACACCATAAACTTATTAATCTCAAATATAGAATTTTTATCACTTTCCCTAATCTATCACTAAACTTAATAATAATTTTTTTTTATCAATTGACAATAGTTTAAAGGGATGGTTGCACAAATAGCAATCAGGCCCAAACTAATTGCAAATTTAGCAAACTTTAAAATGTTTTGCAAATATGGCAAAAAAACCCGTTTCTATCCCTGATAGACTTTATTATATCACTGATAGACTTCTATCAGTGATAGACTATTATCTCTGATAGACTATTATCACTGACAAAAATCTATAAAAAGCTGAGGTGATCAGCGATAGACTTCTATCAGTCATAAGATATCAGCGATAGAAATTGCTATATCCGCAAAATTTTTAAAAATATGCTATATTTGCAAACAATAAGTTTTAAATGGTCATTTACTACAATTTCCCTAGTTTAAATTGGAATAAGAAAAATGTGCGTCAATTTGGTAACAAGCATATTTTATTAGTAAAATAATAATTATATATTTATTTATGGTTAAAGAATGGCTGCATTAGAGCATGGCAGTGGTGGCAACTGCCGAGTACAGAAACTTAAAATGAGAATTCAAAATAATTGCTTTTGGATCTTATTCATTTATATATATATATATATATATATATATATATATATTTATTTTTCCTTTCTGAAGCAACAAACCTAAAATATATTCAAATTCAAAGTCAAGTATTTTCCCCAAACATATTTTACGTTTCTTCATAGCCAAACTCCAATAAAAGAAAATTAAGATGCTACTAAAGTTTTAGATTAGTACAGTATTTTTTATGGATATAAAAGTAGATCGAGTTTAAAGTTAAATAGATCATATCAACCAACATGAACATAACTCAACCGGCATAATGTACGACCTAGCGACTAAGAGGTTACAAGTTTGATTCTCCTCACCACACATGTTATCGAAAAAAAAAATAGAACACATCTTACGTTAGAGATAGGAAACTAGGCTCCTTATTCGAGTGATAATTCCCGTTTGGCCTACCGACTAACATAACCCATAGACTCGATTAATTCCAGTCCGAATCAATAAAATTTACATTTAGAAACAGAACATAGTATTTAGTATACATAAACTTCAAATTTATCAACCTCATGCTACATAAATCCAAGTTTTTTAAACGACTAACAGGCTACACCAGACAAGTATAAATGTACAAATACAAGACACCAGCTAGACATTGGAATAACCGAAGATTAAGGAGAACTTTTTGGAAGCATTTCGAATGTCCCAATAAACATCCTATGTAAGAACATTATAAACAAACAACCTGCAGTTGTCTTCATCTTTTGTATCTTCCTGATTAATTTGTGGGTTTTGTTTTCCCTTTCGAACTTGAATCTGCCATGTATTTCAAAGTTTCTTCTAATCAGATTAGGCAGAGTTTGAGGGAGATTAGTGACAGTTTAAGTTTGAGGGAATGGAATCTTCTTCCACACCTCCTATGCTCCAAGAATCTTTAACAACCATAACGTCTTGATTCTTTTCGAGTTCTCGAAACAGACAATTGCTCATCAAAGTCAATGATGCAACCAGTTGTAGAACATGAAGCTGGTCGTCTTCTGAGCTCGAAACAACTCAACTTCAATGTCTCTTCTAAATCTTCTATTGATTATCATTCCATTCCTTCTCCATACTCCAAGTCTATCGACTTTAAGATCGTTATATCAAACAGAACACATTTCAAATGGTGTTCTTACATTTCAGTTTTAGTACTACTTCTAATCATAGCACTTCCACTTCTCTTTCACTTTTTGCCTCACAAACATTACCACCATGAAGCATCAAACAATCACACAGTTGCAGTTAATCAAGCTCTAAATTTTTTCGATGCTCAAAAATGTAAAAGTTCCCCTTAACTCAAAATGTTCAGATGATCTTTTCATGCCCAACTGATAAAAAGTTTTTCTCAGCTGGTAGGTACCCAAAAAGCAGTCCAGTAAAGTTTCGGGACGATTCAGGCTTGGAAGATGGGGTTTCGAGCAATAAACCAGATGGTCTCGTCGGTGGTTTCTATGATTCTGGAAACAACATTAAGTTCACCTTCCCTACAGCTTATACCATTACTCTTCTAAGCTGGAGTGTGATTGAGTATCATCCCAAGTATACAGACATGAATGAGCTCGATCATGTAAAGGACATCATCCAATGGGGAACTGAATATTTGCTCAAAGTTTTTGTAGCCCCAAATGCAACTTCTGATCAGACCATAATATATTCTCAGGTATGTCATACGTCCGCTCGATGAGAACAATTAAGATACTCACAGTGCAATTATTCCACTGCATTGAATCTTCCATGTCGTGTCTATTACTTTCAACAGAATCTCTAATGTGTTATGCTAGGTTGGAAGTTCCAGTAATGATAGTAATGCTCAAACTAATGACAACTGCTGGCAAAGACCAGAAGACATGAGGTACCCCAGACCCGTTTCAAAGTGTGATACCCGGGCTTCGGATCTTGCTGGAGAAATCGTTGCAGCATTATCAGCTTCATCATTAGTATTCAAAGAAGATAAGACCTATTCAGGAGAATTAGCAAAAGCTGCAGAGAAATTGTTTGAGCAAGTGACTAAATTAGACCCAAGTGAGCAAGGAACTTACACCTTAGTTGATTCGTGTGGAGGAGAAGCAAGAAACTTCTACAACTCATCAAGTTACATGGATGAATTGATATGGGCAGGAACTTGGTTGTTCTTTGCTACTGGAAACACTTCATATCTTACATATGCCACTGATGCTGTCCGATTTCAGTTAGCACAGAGCGAGGAAGCAAGTATTGCCAGAGGGATTTTCAATTGGAACAATAAGTTCAGTGCAACGGCGGTAACTCCAATCAAAATCTTATTTGAATTTCCAATAAAAGATGAAAGATCTAAAACAGTTGACAAATGGTTTACATTACTACTCTTTCAATAGGTACTATTGACACGCCTTCTCTACTTTCATGATATTGGCTACCCATATGAATATGCCTTAGGAGCATCATCAAATATGACAGAAATCCTCATGTGTTCTTATCTCATTGATCAACACTTCAACAGGACACCAGGTAAAACATCTGTTCAGATCCCATAGATCATATAAACTTACAATCCATGGAATTGAAACTTGAAAGTATATTCCAAAAAATCTACTACCAGTAAGAATAGATGTAAGTTTGTTTCCAGTAATCAGCTATTCTTTCAATTGTTAATGTAGGTGGATTGATCCTCCTAAGGCCTGATGATGGAGCACCACTCCAGTTTGCTGCAACAGCATCATTTCTCAGTAAATTGTACAGTGATTACCTTGATCTTTTGGGAGCATCATACACGAGTTGCATTTTTGCCAATCCTGGCTTTTCTCTGGAAAAGTTACGGACCTTCTCCAGGTCTCAGGCAAGTGCTGTATTAAGAATCATTTTCTTTGTCTTCTATTTCAAAAAAGAAAAAGGAAATGTAGAACATATTAACATTCCCCAAAATCACCTCTAGTTAAGTGATTTTAGGGAGCAATAAGACAATGTTTTCAAATACCTTTTTCTTCAGTGAAGGAAAAACATAATGTCCTACATTCTGAGAAAAATAAAACTAGTTATATATTGTATTTTGAGAACTATTTTTTTTCTTTTTTGATAAGAAACAAACGTATGCATTATAAACAGCGAGAGAACCAAAAGAAGACAACCTAAGGGCAAGGGGAGAAAAAAAACCCTCCCGGCGGGCTAAAACATTATTTTGAGAACTATTATCTTTCTGGTTTCAAAAGAAGTTCTCACACTTGTTAATTGGAAACAAAACCAAATGAATGTTAGAAACACTGACATAAAGATTCTAGACTGAAGTCTAAAAATCCTTCAGTTAGATATAAGACTTTAATAGTATTCAAAATTTTCAGCTCAACTACATACTCGGAGATAATCCAATGAAAATGAGCTACCTAGTTGGCTACGGAAACAAATTTCCCACCCATGTCCACCACAGGGGCGCCTCAATTCCTTGGGATGGACAATTCTATCCATGTGCTGAAGGAGATAGATGGCTGTTATCTAAGGCTTCAAATCCAAATATTCTTTCCGGAGCCATGGTGGCAGGACCAGACAAGTTTGACCACTTTTCGGACGATAGGGAAAAACCTTGGTTTACTGAACCAAGCATAGCAAGCAATGCAGGTTTAGTTGCAGCACTCATTGCTCTACATGACTATCCAGGTGATACTTCAGGTTTTAATGGGAAAAATTTAGGCATAGATCAGATGTCAATCTTTGATAGAATCCCTAATGCTTCTATAGCTCCTTGATAGTGCTAAGATATATTTTTAACTTCTCACAAGAACAGAAATGTGACTTCAGCTGTAATATCCCACAATCTTTCTTACATGCAAGAATCTGAAAAGATTGTTTCTTCCTACCTCCATAACTAAGGCGTATTTGGAAGTCATACTGTTTGTTCATGAAGAAAACTCATTTTTGAAGGATAAGATGACTAACAGAGATTCATAGCATTTGATTTAATTCTCCGATAAAGTCTGCAATAAAAGTAATCGCTGATACATATTACAAACCCAACCAATCCGCAGATTAAAATTCCACTCGTATAAGTTAAAAGACAATCGGCACCATATCAATCGATCTTTCGAAATTCTAGAATCCCAACGCTAGAAGAAAAGACCTAAGGCAGCAGCCATGTACATGGAGATCAAAACAGAAAGGAATTTCAATCACAGGAAAAGACCTGGTGGGGCAATCTCAAAGCCTCGGCTCTGGTGAAGCAGGTATCGTCGATGACATCGCTCCGGCACCAGCGGCATTTGGGGATCTGCGAACACTGTGACGCCGAAAGCTTATCGCCGCAATTAGAGATCTGCTGATCTCTCCTTCGCCGTAAGCTCAATAAACTACGATCCGAAGTGGGCAAGGTCGATTTGAGATCTCCGGATAAGCCATTACATGAGACGCAGAAGAATAGGAAGAATATGGAGAAGGAGATGATGAAAATGGAGAGATCGGAGCTTCTTGCCATGGAAATGGAGGAAAAGCTATGGGATTTGGAATCGAAATCCCACAGCTACTACTTTACAGAAGAACTCTACCTGCGGACTGGCTGTTTTGCTTTGACGTATGTTCTACTTCCCTTTATACACTTTTTTTTTTCATGTATGATCAAATTGAATTTGTTTTTAATTTTCAGAAACTATTTAAAAATCTTTTTCAAAGTTAGGTATTATTATTATTATTATAAATTACAAGTTTGATCTCTCGTTTCGTACCAAATTAGAATTTAGTCCCTATAATTTTAAAAGTTATAATTTTGTACCTATAATTTGATAAAATTTTGTAAATAGTCTTTGTTGTTAGAAATTACTGACGAATTAGTACGTGAGAGTTAACTATTCAATTGTGAATGAGTTGGTCTTTTATATATATATATATATATATATATATATATATATATATATATTTTTTTATTTTTTTCTTTTTTTTGACAACATGTTGGGGTGGAGGATTGAAGCTAGTTCGTCAGTCACTAAGCGATACATCTTTTATTGGCAGTTGGTCTTTTATATTTAGCCAAGGGTGTGGTTAAATAGTCATAGCTGAGAAATAATTGACATGACTTTTTTTCTTGAGATCGAAGGTTCGACCCCCACTTTTACAATATTGAACTAAAAAAAAATGTGTGGTTAAGTAGTCGGTAGGATAAAATCGCTCACACAGATAATAACTAATTATCATGTACTCAATTCTGCTATAGACTATTTATGAAGTTTTAACAAATCATAAATTCTTTTTTTTTAAATAATAGGAACTAACTTTGTATCAAATTTTTAGTTTTAAGATTTTTTTTTTTTTTTTGAGTGTACTACTTTTGTATAATTTATAACATATTTTGTCTATACAAAAAGAATTATTATTATTTTCACAAAATATATATATATATATATATAATACAAAACTATGAGAATATTTCATTTCATAAAAAATTTAACAACTATACAATATTTCATTTCCTTTGGTGGGTGTTATTGCAAATTGTAATAGGTATGCCAACAACCTTGCCCACCTTCTTATTCGAGTTGTTGCTACTGATTTTTTTTGTCTAACTTTCTTCTAATGTTTCATGGATTTATAAGGTGGAGTTACTCCACAAACCATTCCAAAATTCTAAGGAGGGTGGCACAAACCACTCAGAATTATGGAGTTTATTACAATTACATACTAGAACTTTTAATTTGATGAATACCTCCTATGTTTGATCAATCAACTATTTGATAAACCTTTTGGTTTTCATACGATAAATTTACAATAAATAAAATATTTTAAATAGTTGTACAAGTGAAAAATCAAACCCTCACCCTGTACAAGGAGGGCAATCTGATGAACAACTTCGAGTGGTTGTTTGATATAAGTTTAAATTTAGAAAAGTACGAATATCTCAAATTAATTTTGATTTATATATAAATAATTATGATTTTTTTTTACAACAATAGAAATGATACCTAAATTACTCTGTCATATTTTATCATTTACTCTAACGTTAAAGTCTTAATTATTTTCTTCATTATTATTAGCATATGCTTTTTTTTTTTTTAATTGTTTTAAAATAGAACTTTCAAATTGTTGTGAAAATGAGTGGAAAAGACAATTTTTTTTAATTTTTTTTTTTTTTTTTAAGGAAATGAAAAAATTATAAAACTTTTGAAACTTCAAAATTAAAAGATCAAAAGATTAAAATATTTTAAATTGATATATTAAGAACAAAACCATGAAGGATTGACCTAGATCATGAAGGGCCTTAGGCTCTCCTAGAAGGGAATGAGTTCAATATTTGACGGTCACCTACCTAATAATTAATTTCATTCATACAGGTTTCCTTGATAGCCAAATGTTGTAGGGTTCGGTCTTTCAAATCTAAAAATGTTAAAAAAAATCAAATGCGGTGAACGTGGATCGAACACGTGACCTTCAGATCTTCAGTCTGACGCTCTCCCAACTGAGCTATCCCCGCTAATTGTTCGATTAATTTATAAACATTAATTAAATAGTACGGATCATATATATATATATATATATATATATATTTTTTTTTTTGCCAATTTACATTTTTCCTAATCCGTTAACTTTTTTTTAGTGCAATTATTTAAAAAAAATCAAAAGAATTAGAGAAAAATTATAATGATTAAAAAAATCATTATTAATAGTGAAGGTTGATGGCATGGGATAAATTTAAAAAAGTTTTCTAAATATTCTCATTTTTTTAATATATAGATATATAAATAAGCTGACATGTGAAATAAATTAATATTAAGTTGTTGAGAGATATCTATAATAACCAAAATAGATATATATTTCAATTAAGGATGAATTTATATTCCTATTTAACTTCAATTAAATTGGATAATTATGTCCCCTTTTATATATAGTTTAAATTACAAATTATAATTAAAGGATAGCTCAATTGACTTGTACTATGATTAAAAGGTCATGGATTTAATTTCAGCATTAATCAAAATATATTTATAAAAAAAAAAATTATAAATTATATTTTGTCTACTTAAAATAATTTGATAAAAATATTGAGAATTTTTTTTATGAAAAATTGTGGCAAACAAAATCTAATTTTAACTTATATTAAAAATAAAAATTAGAAGCAACAAATTAAATTTAAAAATAAAATCGATGAAATGAGATAAAAATTGTTTTTTTTTTCATAGATACGGATATAAAGAAGAATTAAAAAAAATTGGGCCAGATTTTGATAGAAGCATCTAAAAGATACTCTTAACATATTTTGCAAATTAACAAGATTCAAAAAGTAATTTTATTTAAAATATTAAACCATTTGATGTACCAAACACAAAAACACAAAAAATAGTTAAAATTTTACAATTACTTACTTCAAAATCAATCCCAAAATGGCCTTAAACTTTAAGAATTCAGTTTCAATTTTCGATTAAGATTTAAAAAGTGTTGCTAGGTTTAAGGTTTCGTGTATATATATATGAAATTTAATTAATTAGCAATGTATTTTTGAGATTTTTTTTTTCTTTTTTGACAACATGTTGGGTGCAGGATTGAACCTGGACCTCATGATCACTAGGCGTGTATATATATATGAAATTTAATTAATTAGCAATGTATTTTTGAGATTTTTCTTTTTCTTTTTTGACAACATGTTGGGTGCGGGATTGAACCTGACCTCATGATCACTAGGCGATACATCATGCCATTGAGCTACGCTAAATTTGATAAAATAGACATAATAATCATTAATGTCACAATCATATCACTTATTTATAGAACAAAAATTAAAGTTTAATTTTAATAAAAATTGTATCCCAAATTATTTATTTATTTATTTAAAATTGAGATTTTAAAAAGTTAGAAGAATAAAATAACTGCTAAAATTACTTAAATCAAGCTCAAGATTATAAATGCATCTCGAAGATTCTGGCGAATCGTTTGAGTTCGTGGCTTCCTGACTTTATCGGCCCTAATCAGTCTGCATTTGTTAAAGGTCGGAGTATTGTGGATAATGTCCTTTTGTGCCAGGAGTTGGTTGGTGGGTACCATCTTAATAAGGGTCCTCCCCGTTGTGTTATGAAGGTGGATCTTCAGAAGGCCTATGATTCGGTCGATTGAGATTTTTTATTCGGTCTTCTGTTAGCCATCGGGACTCCTGTTCAGTTTGTTAGTTGGATTCGGGTCTGTATCACGTCTCCTACGTTTTCCATCCTTGTTAATGGATCGTTGGAGGGTTTCTTCCCGGGTCGTCGTGGGATTCGTCAGGGTGACCCCTTGTCTTCTTATCTGTTTGTTATGGCTATGGAGGTGTTATCTCGGGTGTTGAATTCTCCTCCGGCTGATTTCCATTTTCATCATCGGTGTGAAAAGATCCGCCTTACCCATCTTTTGTTTCGCAGATGACTTAATGATTTTTTGTAGGGGGACTTCTCGTCGTTAGCCTTTGTCCATTCTGCCCTCCTTAGGTTTCAAAGGTTGTCTGGTCTCTGTGCGAATTCAGCTAAGAGTTCTATGTTTTGTGTCGGGGTGTCCTCTTCGGTGGCTTTAGGTTTATCTGGCGTGATGGGGTTCTCTCTTGGCTCTCTTCCTGTTCGTTATCTTGGTCTTCCTCTCGTTTCTGGCCGGCTTTCTTATGCGGATTGCAAGCCTCTCCTAGAGAAGATCATTGCGCGGGTTCAGAGCTGGTCTGCGCGTGCGCTATCTTACGCTGGTCGTTTGTTGCTTATTCGGTCTGTCCTGCAAAGCTTTCAGGTTTATTGGGCGAGTGTGTTCGTTTTGCCTCTTCGTGTAGTTGACGAGGTTGATCGTATCCTTCGGGCTTTCTTATGGCGAGGAAGCTCTTCTGGTAAAGGTGGAGCAAAGGTAGCTTGGGGGGACGTTTGTGTTCCTAGGGAAGAGGGTGACTTAGGCATCCGTCACATTCGTTCTTGGAATGTGGCAGCGGTTATGAAGCTCCTCTGACGTCTTTTTACGCGCTCGGGCTCGTTATGGGTGGCCTGGGTTGATGCTTACATCCTTCGGGGTCGCCCCTTGTGGTCTGTTCCGATGCAGGCTAGTTGGTCTTGGTGCACTCGGGCAATTTTCCATCTTCGTGAGCAGTTTCGTCCTCTTGTCCGGGTCGCTATCGTGGATGGGCGGCGTGCCCATGTGTGGGTTGATTCTTGGCTTCCCGGGGGTCCCATCGTTCAGCGGTTTGAGGAAGGTTTGGTGGGCGTTGTTGGAAGTACGATCAGTGCCCTGGTGTCTGATTACCTCCTCCCGGATGGGTCTTGGCAATGGCCTTGCGTGACTTGGGAGATGGAGGGTCTGTTTCCTCTAGTTCAGGCTACTGTTCCCAATTTGCTTCAGGCTGATCGAGTTATCTGGGACCCTGGTCGTTCTGATGTTTTCTCGATTGCTAGTGCTTGGGAGGTTTTGCGTCCTCGTCGTGATTGTGTTAGATGGGTCAGTCTGTTGTGGTTTGATGGTAACATTCCCCGTCACGCCTTCATTGCATGGTTGACAATTCGTGACCGGTTATTTACTAGGGCCCGTCTCCATGCTTGGGATCCCTTAATTCCGTCAGGGTGTGTGTTGTGTTCTGCTACCTCAGAGACGCGAGATCATCTTTTCTTCGAGTGTCCGTTTAGTTCGCATGTGTGGACGGGTCTTCTTCGTTGGGGTCACTCCTCTCATCGTATTGCTTTATGGTCCACTGAGTTAGCTTGGATCTGTAGTATGGGTCGGGGTGATCGTCGTAGGCGTCATGTTTGGAGGATTGCGTGGTGTGCGGCCATTTATCATGTCTGGAGAGAGCGTAATTCTCGGGTTCACGGGGGTCGACTTCGTTCTCCTCAGTCTGTTCTTATTAGTGCCCAGGCTGATGTGTCTTATAGGTGTGCTTCGTGGCTTGGGGCGGTGATGTCTCCTTTGTCTATTAGTGCCCCTCCGTGGGACTTGTTTCCTTGAGTTTGTTCTGAGTCTTCTCTCTGTGTTTTTGAGTGCCTCGACCCCGGGCTATGGGGTCCCCCTCGCTTGCTTTTCGTAATTTATATTACCTTTACAAAAAAAAAAGCTCAAGATTATTATTATTATTATTTTTTTTGTTACAATTATAAAAATAGGTGGCGAAATCGTATACAATGTCCATGATCCCTAACGATAAATCTCGTGTACACGATACACATTTTATCTGAGGTAGTTGTCACAAAGAGAGCCATATAAATTGTTTACAATGTACACGAATTTCATCATGAAAATCATGTAACATATACGATTTTCATAATCTAAATTCGAAATGCCACTTTTATAAATATATAAATAAGTATTACGTGTTGCAAGTGTAATCAGTAAGACATTCCTAACAGTTGGAACTTGTGGATATTATGATTTCAAGTCCACCTATTTTTACAATTGGTTTCAAAGCTATCATATATATATATATATGCAATTGGTTTAAACTACTTTATTGGGAAGAGAAATTGTAACAGATCTCAATTTAGACTAAAATAGTTAAAAATATAACACTTTTTTAAAAAAATTGCAGATACGACAATTTTTATCAGTCTATCGTTGATAGTAGTATTTTTTATAGAATTTTGTCAGTGATAGTAGTCTATCAGTGATAGAAGTCTATCAGTGATAATCATATATCAGAGTCTATGCTACTGATTTTTTGCCATACTTGCAAAATGTTTTAAAGTTTGTTAAATTTGCAATTATTTTGAGCTTGGTTGTTGTTTGTGCAACTAGCCCTAATATAAATCTTCAATTATTTTTTTTTTTAATCTAAATTTGAATGCAAAATAAATATCCAAATGAAATTAGGGCTCTGTTTGTCATTGCGTAACTTTTAAAATAATTGAGGTTAACTTTGCTTTTAGAAAAATGAGCTCTAAAAGTAAATTAGTGTTTGTTAAATTCTAACGTAACTTTAAACTTCAAAAGTTAAGTTAAGCGTTTGGTAAATTAATACTAAATTACTACGATTTAGCTATAATTACTAAAGTAGACATATTATTTCAATTATATTTACATTGATGAAATATTGAAGGATAAATTTTAAAATTTTAAAATAGGGTTTGAGAATATGACAGATTTTTAAGGAAAACAAATCTAAAAGCTAGTATCTACTTAATTTTAAACGTAAAAATAAATTAAAAATTAATTTTACATAAATTAATAAATAATCAAGTTTACCAAACAACCTAAACGGTTAAATTAATTTTACATAAATTAATAAATAATCAAGTTTACCAAACCATCTAAACGGTTAAAATTCTCCTAATTTTTATTCCTGTCAAACGGGACGTTTTGTATATGAGCCTCTTTTTTTTATTATTCATGTTCAGAATTCAAATGTTTTTTTATTTTTTTAGAATCAGGAGTTAAATTAAATTAAAAAAAAAAAAATCCATTGGTGGCTCTGTTCTCTCTCTCCATCGCTCTTCGAATTAGGGATTTATGCAGAGAGCATAGCACCGAAAAATTCAGGAGAGAAGAAGTTGATGGTGGCTTACAATACTTCTTCCATTAAATTTTAATGGAAGAAAAATCCCCTTAAACTCCCAATCATATTTTGTATAATCGTAGAAACGTAAGATTGAGAGAGACGTAAAAGAACGGAGAACCATCCTTCTGAAATCCATTGGAATTTCTTCATTTTCAGAATTCTATTGTCATTTTTTGAATTTTCAGGGATTTTATTCATCTGGGTCTGATCGATCGTTCTTGGCAATCGAGGCCAGGTTCATAATTTTCTTCGATGGAGAAGAATTATGATTATCCGTGTTCTCCGACTGATTCCCAACCCATCGTAACTTCTAGGGCTTCCGATTCTATTTCTGACGATTCACCTTCTCCTCTGGTAACCCTTTGCATATCTTTTTGTTCAATTAGGTCGTAGCTCTGTTTTCCCCCCAAATATTTTGGTGCTGGTTTTGTTCCTTGTCGATTATCTGATAATAAAGCACGTTTTGTGGTTCAAGCATTTGCCATTTTTTTTAAAATTTTAAATAGTTTAACATGAACTACTCTATTATGGTGGATATAACTAATATAAACTGGAGGATTTAAAGCTTCGGAATTGAATTTATGTGTTTGTTTCCAATTCATATGATGATGATGTCGTGCAGGGTTATCCAAAACTTGATTCTTTTGGAGAACTTAATATTTCATTAGGCCCCCTGTGTTCTCCGAGTGAAAAAGTTGTTGAATTTAGGGAAAGTGATTCTGAGTCACTCCAAAGCATTGGGGAAATGCAAGAGTCTTGTGATCAGAATAGGGGAAATCACTTCTATTATGATTCCCCTCTGTTGGAAGATACTGGAGTCTGGATTCCCATTTCTGTTCCACCCATGTCTGAAACTGATCATGAAGAATGGGCCAAAGGTTTTCACTTGAATGGCGGATGCTTTCCTGACGATGACTCCGGGTGGAGCCAGTGCTTTGAGGGAGAAAAAGAGTTGACAATGTGGGATGTGATGGTAGAAATGGTGCTTGCAGCTCGTGGAAAAGTCGGTTCGATGGCTTCTATCAGCAACAATGGGTGTAGTTTGTTAAGGATATCTAGCCATATGGTGGAGCAAGCTTTGAATGAACTGGCTCATTCTCTCACTGAAGCTAATTTTGGAAATATAAGGGAGATTCTTGAAGCAGAGCCACCCAGATGGTTGTCTGATAGTGCTGCTTCTTCTTGCATGTTATGTGGTGTGAAGTTTCATCCAATCATGTGCTCCAGGCATCACTGCCGATTTTGCGGTGGAATATTTTGTGGGGATTGCTCCAAAGGAAGGAGCTTGCTGCCTGTGAAATTTCGTGTTGCAGATCCGCAACGAGTATGCGATGTATGTAATGTGCGGCTTGAATCTATGCAACCATATTTAATGGATAAAGTGAGTAATGCTGCGCAGCTACCAACCCATGACCTGACGGACCTCAGTACATTAAGGTCGTGGCTAAACTTTCCTTGGGGACAGTCAATGGAACATGAGATCTATAAAGCAACAAACACCATTCGAGCTTATAATAAAGTAAGTATTGAAGTCTCAAGTGTATCATCTGTCACTTCTTTCTGGTTATGTTTTGGAAGATTTATTTATTTATTTGGGTTCAATCTTAATTGCATTTTAGTTGTTGATGCATATGCTTTGAAATGAACCTTCCTCAGAAGTTAAAAAGAGTGAATAGTTCATTGTTGAGACTTCAAAACTACCCAGGAGATTAACCATCAAGGGTTGGCCTAGTGGTCATGAAGGGCCTTGGGACTATTAATGTCCTCCCAGAGGGAATGGGTTCAATCCTTGGTGGCCGCCTACCTAGGAATTAATTTCCTACAGGTTTCCTTGGCAGCCAAATATTGTAGGGTCAGGCGGTCTGTCCCATGAGATTAGTCGAGGTGCGCATAAGCTGGTCCGGATACAAACGGATATAAAAAAAAAAAAAAAAAAAAGACCTAGGGATTAGGTTTGATAGTCATAAATGGTATTTTATTATCTGTTAACAAATGAAAGAATATCTCCATCCATTTCTCTAAAAAAAAATTAACGGAGTGTTTATTTATAGAATAAAGATCCCATATTTCTCAGTTTTCCTAAATGTTCGTTATGTTTTCTTGTTGTTGCTCAGGTGGGTTCTTTAAAGCCTGAGAAACTAATTCCAGATGCCATTCTAGGACAAGCAAAAGGTCTAGCAATTATTACTGCTGTCAAAGTGGGAGCAGTGGTGACCTACAATGTAGGAACTGGTCTCGTAGTTGCACGTAGAGAAGATGGCTCATGGTCTCCTCCATCTGCGATTTCATCAATTGGTATGGGCTGGGGAATTCAGGTTTGTAATTCTTCTCTAATAGCTAACGAGTAGGTCAAGTTTTTCTCAGTTTAAAGTTGCTGTGGAAATGGTATATGACTTACATATGCAGTTATGCAATATTTACCACCTTAAATGACCTAAGATGCAGAAGGCGAGTGTTTGGTTAGTCACGGACTATGAAAAATGCCTATTCTAGGTTTAGTTTTAAGCAGAACTAGAAGCAAAAGGATATTTGATTTGGCACTCCAGAAGGGGTTTAATACAAAATTGGATCAGATAATGCATAATCTTTTATCGGCGTTTATGCAATTAAGAAGTAAATACTGAATTAATGTTGCTCCTCAAATCAATTTGTGATACCCCGATCTCTTCTCCAGTGTACATCTAAACTAGAATTTGGCCATTGCCTCTCTTTCACAGATTGGAGGAGAACTGACTGACTTTATAATCGTCTTGAGGACAAATGATGCTGTCAATGCATTCAGTGGTAATATGCATCTGGCAATTGGGGCTGGCGTGAGTGCTGCAGTTGGAATCATTGGAAGAACGGCTGAAGCCGACGTGCGAGCTGGTGATGGTGGTATTGGCTCCTGTTATACATATAGTTGTAGTAAAGGTCTGCTCTTCATATCTGACATTATTTGTTTACAACGTAAACTTGTTTTTGAAGCCATTTTTTGGTATTATATAATTGGGAAAATCGATATTTTGGTTTGAATATTGTTGGGAGTTTTTATGATCTCAATTTGCATCTTGCTGCCTATATCCTATAAGGACTGAACCAGAACGAATGTTTTATGTGAAGGTGTTCATTGTAAATAACATTTCTGTATCACTTGCAGGTGCATTTGTTGGATGTTCACTTAAAGGAAGCATTGTTACCACGCGAACACAAGAAAATGCTCGATTCTACGGAAATCAGTCAATAACTGCATCCGACATTCTCTGTGGTTCACTCCCAAGACCACCTGCAGCTGCCATTCTGTATCGTGCTCTCACTGATCTTTATCAGAAGATTGAGAAATGATCAAGCTTACCGTAAATTATGATCATACCGTAAATTAATCAGCTCTAATGAGAAAACTTCTACAGTCTCATTCAGTTGAAGCATTTGCCGTATTAGGTACACAAGCTTGTATAGCCCTTTTTTACCATTCTTCGTTTCTGTAAATAAACTGTCATCTATTATCTTTTTATGCACATCATGTACAGAAAAAAAAAAGGGGCAAAGTAAAACAAAGTGAAAATGGGATCTGATTCTTGAAATTTCTGTATATACATTGATGTTATGGAGCGGTTGTCACCAATATTTCATCAGTTTCTCCAAAGTATTTCATTAATGTTATGGATATTTTTTTTTCTTTTTTAGACATCTTTTCATGCACATCGTGTCCTTATAAAAGTAATACATGTCAATTATTGTTTAGCTATGCCGAATTTAACATGAAATATTTCTTTCTCTTTCGTTTAGACTTAAGTTTTGGAATTGCTTTATGATTGGGGGAGGGGGAGAAATGGAGCAGTAGGTGAGAACTTTGACATTTAATTGAATTGAATATGAAATGGCAATGAAATATCCCTTGCAATTGCAACAACCAAGGCAGGGAATCCATTAGTGGAATCTAATTTTCTTTTTGGAAAGGAACGAGAACAAATCGAATATCAAGAAAAGAATTAAACCGTCAACCGAGGGGCAAACTTAACCAAAACACACGGACATTCAGTTGATTTTTCCCTTCCTTTGAAGAAAGAACCAAATTTAAGAACTCGCAACTCTCTTTCACCTGCGTTTGGACAACATATAGTCACTAAGAAAGTCGCCAAATCTCAATTTAAGAGGAGATAACTGAGTTTATCTTGTTCTTGAATTCCCTAGTGTAAGTTCAAGATCATCAGAGACAAACTCCTCATGAATTCTCTCTCCTTCCCAAGGCTTCACTAACCCAATCGAACAACTCCCGAAGGCAAACTCTGCTGCAGTTCCATCCGCCATTGGAACATCTGAAGTTTGATCAGTGCCTGCAGCAATCGTGGGCGAGCAAGTCCCGCTCTGTGTAGGAGTCCAATTACGAGACGCTCCAGCGGACATTGCCTCCTTAAACCCGAACGGATTCCTTGCCACAAGGCTGAAGGTTGGAGACGATGGTCCACTCTGAGGAATCCGCATACTATCAAGCCATGCTGAATCAGGCAACACTTGATGACGACCAGGGCTCTGTGGGGTTGATGCAGGCAAGCATAAGAAGCGCTGTGCAGCCCAAGCAGGAGCAGCTGCTGGATGATTGTCCCAATCATTTGGTTTTCTGGGTGTTCGAGCTGTGGGGGAGCTCGATGGAGGGGTGACAGGCGCACTTATGGAGCCAGTTATGTAAAGATTATGGTGAGGGAGCCTGGAGGAAGCTGATGATGAACCTGAGGAGAGGTTCTTCAGCCATGGGATGAGGGAATTGGGATCAGCAGCATTGTCATTACCTTTCATCGCGTAACGGGAAGAGGTGGGGCTAGGGAAGGAAGAAGACGCAGGACTTGGGTTATAAGATGCACATGGGCTTGGCTGGTAAGATGAACATGGACTTGCAGAAGCTGATCCGCCCATGATATCACGTTCCAGAGGCTTGCATCCCTAAAGAAATGTCAATTAACTATCAGTTCTGAATGACAATCGACAACAATTGCAGAAAAATAAGGCATCCTAAGTTTTTCTTGTCATAAAAGTTGAGTAGACAGTAGAAGGAAGAATCTCTATATATATAATCCGGACAAAACAAGTTCAACGATTAGAAGATTGATGAATGACTAAGAAAGTTGATTCAAATCATAAAAGATCGACCTATGCTGGAGAAAGTATCATTGACGAAAATGATGAGCAAATACAAGTAACGCCAAAAGAAACAAAATATCCCACTACATGTTGTCCCCCAGCGTGTTCCTGTAGCCTCGTGTTATAATGCTAAAAAGAAAACGTTGTTTGTCGAAAAGGACCAAAAAAATTGATTTCTTTTATTAAAAAAACTCAGTTAGTCAAGAAGAATCGTGAATGCTTAGTCTGAAATTATTCATTGGGCAGACTGGAATGTAGATTTTCACACAGCTTGAGTTTGCTGGCCCAGCAGGCCAGCACCATTATCAAGCTGTGCTCTCAATTAACTGGAAAAAAAGGAAAGTGTATCTCAATGAAGCCCGGGAATCTCGGTAAGAGTGGCCATTAGTTGATTTTGTAAAAGATAAAAGAAAGAAAGCAAGCCAAAAGGAAAAGGGACCGTAATTGCTCCATGATACTGCTATGAAATTGCAGACACTGAAATCCATCCACTGTACACCAGCATGCTGAACTAAAGGGAGATAAAAAGAAAGATTAGTGGGTGGGTGGGTTGGTGGGTGCAGAGAGAAACTGAACATTGAAAGCTTTCTTGCTCCTTTTGACATCATTTGCTGAGAAGGGCAATTCAGCTTAATCATTTGAGGCCTTTTAACAGAGTTTGTATGTTCTACAGAAGATTTGCAAATGGGTTTGGATAATTAATGAAGCCAAGAAAAGTAGAGCTGCTAGAATCAAGGAGATAAAATTAGGTTCCCTAAAATGTAGCTAAACTTTGAGAAACAAGTGGAGGTTAATTTTGATGGTTTCGAAGAAACATTTCCTTGAGTTGGCGTCTGAAAAACTCAGAGAATTCCTCGTCGTGTTCCTCCAAGGACTGAACCAGAACGAATCTCATAGTGGGCTCCAATAAAAAAAAAAAAGTAAAGCAGTCAACAGAATTAAGATTGAGAGCTGACCGTCGGACAGGACTCTCTAACAGGTCCGTGATTCTAAAATTCCCCCAATTAAACAAACTTCAAGAATGCAGACAACATCTTCTCTATTAGTGTGCTTAGGTCTAAAATTTGGCCGATCATATTAGCACCCATTTTCACAAATTCGGATCCATACTCAAAGCAATTACAGAAACAAGAAGTTAACATCAAATCAATCGATAAATCCGGAATTGGAAGGAGCTAATTGAAAAGGGGAGGGAGAAACAAGCAGATTCGTGGAATTTAAAAGAGAGCGAGAGCGATCGCGATCGCGAGGAGTGAAGTGAAGTGAAGTGAAGTACCTTCCGATAGGTAGTGCCATCTTCCTCGACAGTCCATCCAGCTTCATCGCAGAGGGCTTTGAGGACTTCATTATTGTCGCAGTGCTTGGGGAGCTTGTAGTTGCCGTACATACGCAAGCCAAGAAAGATCTTAGCGGCGATGGCACGGCGGCGTCTCTCACGGCGCTTGTTGTTCTCCCTCTCCTTCCAAGTCGGCATTCTCGACCCGGACCCCGATGTCATAGTTTGACGAGCTAGCTCTGAATCGGAAAACCTCCGATTCAGAGCGCAGTGTGTGAAGATCGGTGAAGAAGAAGAAGAAGAAGAAGAAATGTTTTTTTTTTTGTGGAGGAAAAATAAAAAAAATGTGAGAAAATGTGTTGTTATTTATAAGAACCAATTAGAAGACGGTGGTTTGGGGGGAAAAAATAAATAAATAAAAAAGAAAAAGAAAAAGGAAAAGTGTAAGAAATTACGAGAGAGCCACTTTGTTTTGTTTTGTTTTCTCACTTCCCCAATAATCACGGAGTAGACACGTGTTTAGGATTTAACTTATATATATACATGTGTATAAACTCGAGTTCGTAGAAATGAGGATAGCTAAACAGTAATTATCATTATTTGTCGACAAGAACTTAATTCAACTGACACAATGTATCGTGTCTAAGACGTCCTAAGTAATTAACATTATTTGCCAACAAAAACTTAATTCAACTGACACAATATATCAACTGGTGTCTAAGACGTCCTAGGTTCAATTCTCATCCTTACATGTTATCAAAAGAAAAAATTAACATGTACTTTTTATTTTTTGATTGATTATTTTGATTTTTACTTATTTTATTTATTTTAAGCCTAACAATTTTAGGAAGTTGTTTTTTCCCTCATAAATCATAATCTAGATTCAATATTTTTGTTTAGACATATATTTTGTAAAATTTAATGCATTTCTAGAAGAAGTATTTTTTTAATTTTTTTTACAACATATTGAAGTGGGAGAATTGGGAGAACTGAATGTGTGACTTTATTAAGTCTTACATCGGTTGAGTTGCTCATGTTATTATAATTTTGATTTATAATATAATATTTATAAAATTATAAATCAGTTTTTGTAAAGTGCATTTAATGACTTTAAAAATAAAAATAAAAAACCCAAAAATGTTTCTTTTAATCATTTAATGAGTTAAAAAAAAATTAAAAAAAAAAAAGAAAATTAAAAAAAAAAAAAGGAATTCGTCTCACCACACTGAAAAAAATAATAATAAAATGAAACTAAACATTTAATGGGTAAAAAAAAAAAAACTAACACACTCCAATAAAGACAACAAAAAATGTGAACAGTTTCTCATTCTCTGAATAGTTTCAAATGAACCATTTTATTCAAAAAAAAAAAAAAAAAAAAAAAAATCCATTTTGTAAAACTATCATATTCATCTATTTTTTTTATTTTTGGAAAGGCTATCATATTCATCTAATTAACCCCTCTATTGGGATGATACCATTATTATTATTATTATTATTTAAAAAAAAATATTATCACCATAGACTATTATTTAACCCACATATATATATATATATATTTATTTTTATCATTTTTACTATAATTTTTTTATTTTTTTAATATTTATTGTGTGATTTAATGTATTTATTTTAATTTGACTAATTTACCCTTCCTCAATTTTTGTTTATAGTAAATATATTTTATTACTTTTTTAATTTTACAACTTTTTTAATTATACAATATTAATGTAATTTTACTTATGACAATTATCAATTATCATTATTTAGATTTTATTTTGTATGTCATTTATTACAAAATACAATTTCCTCCATCAATTTTTCTTCTTCTCTCTAACGACTATTTTTAATTGCTACAAACCGAAAGGTCATCGCCGTCTTTGTATTTAAATTCTTCCGTCCATCCGCCGCCCTTTGTTTTCGTCGCCGCACCATTTCTGTCGCCATTAAGTTTCCGCCGCACCGTTTCAGACACTTCCCATTTATCGATGTTGTCACCGCCTACCCATTATTGTGGCCGCCCCATTATCAAAGTCTTTCATTTATCGTCATCGCTCCTTTATCAGTCGTTTCGTTCTCACATCTGTTATCCTCGCTTGCTCGTTTGTCACCACCATATTTTCACATCTTGCCCACCCTTCACCCTTCACCGTCCACATGATTACATTTCTTATTGTTTTTTGTTTTCAATTTTCGTTTTCATTTTAGGTTTTCATCGTCTTCACTGATTTCAACATATAAAGTTCCATTTTAAGCCAAAAATGATTTTTTTATGTATTTATTATATAATATATATCATGTATATATGACATTCACCACGTTCACCCTGTTGTAGTTTGTGTCTGATATCATTCTCAAAACAATATCAAATTTTAAATATAAAATACCCGGATATATACCATGTATATATCCAAAACAACAAACAGTCACATAAACTATGACCATTAATAATACTCTGATATACACCATAATATATACACTGTTATATATACACCATGATGTTAGAACGATATATACCCAGATTTAAACCATGTATATATCTGAAGCAACAAACAATCACATAAACTACGACCATTAATAATACCCTGATATATACCGTAATTTATACACCGTTATATATATATAAACCCTGATATATATCCTGTTTATATCAGGTAACACAAACCATTAAACAATTCCACGATAAACTATGATCATTAATAATACCATGATATATACACCTTGATTTTAGAACGATATACAACAAACAGTCACATAAACTATGACCGTTAATAATACCCTGATATATGTCATAATTTATACACTGTTATATATATAAACCCTGATATATAACCTATTTATATCAGGTAATACAAACCATGAAGAAGGGGACGAAAAAACGATGTCTAAACGACGGGTGGGTACTGACGGAAAAACATGTGAGTCCTACGATGAAGAAGACTAAACGACAGGTGGATAAACAGTGTCTAAATTGTGGATTCCGACCGGTGGCGACTTTCAGTAGTTAACAGTGGCGAAGTAATAAGAATTGGAGTCTTTAGCAAGGAGTGAAAACAAAACTAAAAAATCATAAGAAAAAAGTTTTCAAAAAATTGTGAAACGTTAGAGAAATCTCTTTATGACTTTTTTCCTAAATACTTTAGGGTTACCAAAAATAAAAATTTTGATATTTAATATTTTAAACATTTAATATCAAAACAATCAAATCAAGTCATGAGAAATAATTTTTACCATTAGAAAAATGTAAAAGACATTATAAAATGTCATAATGATAAAACTACTAATAAAAAGTTATATTAAACATTTTTGAAATATCCTTAACAAATGTTAAAACCTTTTTTTTTCTTTCCAATTCAATAATAATGGCAGTACGTGTTGAACATCTAATTTAAGTAAAAAAAAAAAAATAATAAAAATATAATATCTTTGTTGAAATTATGTCAACAAAAACCTCACGTCTAGTGACTATGAAATTCTAGGTTCAATCCCCCACCCAAATATGTTGTCAAAAAAAAAATAAAAAAAATTAGTTGAATTATGCTCCGGTTAACTATTGAAATGATAATACTTATTATTCAAAATAACATTTATTTATTTGATTACCTATTAAAAGTGTACAAAGAATAATTGTAAATAGTGTCAAAATGAGTATAGCTCGACAGTAATTTCATGTACTATCTCTTAAGGTCGGAGGTTCAATCTCAATTCCCATATTTGTTGTACTAAAAAGAATTAATAATTGTAATGGTTACTTGTGAATATCTTAATTAAGCTAATAAGAAATGATTTTTTTTTCTAGTTCAATAACATGTTGGTTGAGAGTTCGAACCTCTATTTCTAATCTTTTTGGTCGATGATATTTGTCTTAACCAGTTTAAGTATTTATCTTTTAAACTTGTATCGACTCTTGATATTTTAATTAACATTGAAAACCTAACAATCAATTTTCAACTATATAAGATATTGTGTTTGACTAATTTTATATGCTTGTTATTTTGTCCAAAATTTTAACACTAGAAGCGAAATGTCACAAGATATGTCCCATGATTTGTCATTATCAGCTAAATGTGTCACAAGATAGGTCTTTTATGAATTAATCATTGATCTACCATTTTTGTGAAAAATATCTCCAAAAAATTTATTTGATGGTTTAATTGGCCAAATTAGTCAATTTGGACATTTGAAGGCCTCTTTATATTTTTGTTTTTATGTTAAGAAAATAATATTTTCCTAGGATTTGATTTTTTGTTGAGCCTTAGTATTTAAGTGTTGTTTTTGAAGAGCTAGGTTAACCTTTTTGGAGCATTACACAAACTTGAGAGTAAGAACTTTTGGTGGTAAAACAACACTTTTTTGGAGAAAATTTTCACCCAAATTCTAAAAGAAGGCTTTTTTTTTTTTTTTTTTTTTTTTTTTTTTTTTTTTTTCAGAACTATAGAGACTTGAAAACATGGCTTTTGGCAGCAACTCGCCTTTTTTGGCAGCACGAGTTGTTTGCGTGTGTGAGATTTTTTTTTGTACCAAACTTTGTTTGTAGGTTATGTGCGACTCTCTCCTTATACGTATGGGTTGTGAGGTTGAACATTTTGTAGAGGTAGAGTTTTTATTGTAATTGAGAGACTTTCTATTGACGAAACAACCGAAGATGTTTCGTGGTAGAACCAAGGAAAAGTTAGGCTCGTTAGTGTGGCGAGTTGCAGTTCAATAGGACCAGAAGAAAAATGCAGAAATAGAGGAAACCGAGTTGTGTAATACCTCGTGTAAGTGTTCTTGACATAGTGGAATTTCTTCCATTGAGTTATGTCCCACATGTAGGTGTAAACCAAACTGGGTAACCAATTGTCATATCTCTCTTCCTTACTATCTTTAGTTAATCACAAAGTTATTTTGTGATTGCATGAAACAAATCTATCGTAAAAAATTTGTCATAGCATTTTATGTGACATTGAGCATTTTATTCCAACTTTGGTTACATCATCATTACAGATTAGTAATAACATTTTAGATTAGTAATTTCAATAGGTGTTGGAATTAGATATGAATATTCTACTTTCTGATCCATTAGACACGTGCACTTTATTTTCCGTCCATACGTCCGATAATTTGCAGAGAAAATGTTATTAATATTTTTGTCATTAAGTTATGTTCAAATTGACTGAATTTAGATTTTACTTTTCAATTACTTATTATACATTTTGTTATTTCAAATATTGTAGTTTGATAAATAGTTTTCTATATTCCAAAGTTTAAAATGAAATATTCTTACTAATCTCTCTTAAAAAGTTCTAAAAATGGTTGAAAATGGAGTTTACAAAAAAGGGTTTTGTACATGGTACCAATGCTGGTGTCTTGTCAAATGGCATGGACAAAAATGTGATATGATAGGTTGGATTAAATAAAAAACCAAAATTGTCTCAACATTCATTTATTTATTTATTATTGTTATTATTTGAGATTTACACACACAAAAAAAAGTTTCGAATGGAAATTTATTCTATACAAGGAAAAAAAACGAAGTTATTTAAAATATAAAAAAGTACAGAGAGATAGGAGATGTCCCTTTTAGTAATTTTTTTTCCATTTTAATTTTGATAAATAGTTTTATTTATTCTAAAGTTTAAAATGCAATATTCTTTTAAATTTCTCAAAGTTATAAATATAGAGGATTTGTCAATATGAGCAGAGTTTAACTCATATAAAACATGAACTAATGATCGAGAGGTCAGAGAGCAAAGAGAGAATAAATTTGTACTAGTGTGGGGTTGGGATAAATTTGTACCAGTGTGGGGTTGGGTCCACTATACTCCGATGCTTAAGTTATAGAGAGAGTTCTAAGTTTAAGTGGAATGTGAGTAGTAAAAATTGTGTATCTCTCAATTGAGGGTGAACTTTGTAATTTTAGGAGAGGGGGATGAGACGGTCGACGTCGGTCCGTACACCTCCTCATCATTGAGATGGGACGTCCCTCGATCCTAGGCAGATTCAGAGGGATCGTCGTACCGTCGCCCGTAATCCGAGGTAGGAATATCAGCAAATATTCCTCGTTCTGATGTTCGAGGGATCGACTATGGTGTGATCTGGGATCTCCGGACTAATCAGAGGAAGATTTTGCAGGTCTCCTGATTTGGTTCCTAAGAGTCGGCCCTAAGCCTTTGGGAAGGGCAGCGTGACGCTAGACCTGTGACCTCATGCTAACGTAGCCCGCAACAATATTGAATGTTAGTTCGTGGTAAAATTACATAGTAAAAATTGTGATATAATGTTAGATAAAATAAATTAAATTTGACTGCCACAAATGTTTTTGAGATATAGGTTTTTTTTTTTGGGTTGGTTGCACAAATAGCAATTAAGCCCAAACTAATTGCAAATTTAGCAAACTTTAAAATGTTTTGCAACTATGGCAAAAAAAAAAAAATCCGTTTCTATCACTCATATCATATCACTGATAGACTTCTATTAGAGATAGACTATTATCACTAATAAACTATTATCACTGACAAAAATCTATTAAAAGCTAAGGTGATCAACGATAGAGTTCTATCAGCTATAAGATATCAACGATAGAAATTGTCATATCCGTAATTTTTTTAAAAACATGCTATATTTTTATTTATTTTATTCTAAATTGAGATCTGTTAATTTTTTTTTTTTTTTTTTATATGGCTGATTTTTATTTTATCGTAGAAAACATTATCACATGGGTGTTAAAATTTATGGAAGTTTTCTAAACTTGTAATTATTATATGGCTGTTAAAAATAAATAAATTATTATATTGTAGAAAACGTTATTATATACTAACTTTTAAGAATTTATTAGCAACTCTAAACTTGTAATTATTATATGGTTGTTAAAAATAAATAAATTATTATAGTTCTTTGTTTTTTTTTTAAAATTAGATTACAAGTTTAGTCTCTAAACTTTTAAAGTTGCATCCATAAATTATTGACGTTTAAAAAAATTCATAATATGTTATAAATTTAAATTTTATGTGTAATACGCTACACCTTTAAATTTTAAAATTATCTAATCAATATTTGAATTTTCAATTTTCTGTCACATCTATTAAATATTTTTAGATAAATAATTGAATAAAAGTTACATTAAACACCAAATTCAATTTGAAAAAATCAATAATAATTAGACATCAAATTGGCTTAAAGGATCTATAAAAATACAAAAGTTTATGAGAAACAATTATGAAAAATGGAGTAAATTAATAATTGAACATATTTTAGAAAAAATAAAATAAATAATTGAAAAGCAGGCGTAATAAAAAATCACAATAATCACATCACATTAATTAATTAATTAATAAAAACTCGAAAAAGTAAAATACAAACAAAAAACCCGATCGTTAATTTATATTTATTTTTCTCCAACGGACACCCTACCCTACGCGGAGGCTCATACCCTCTCCGGCAGCTCCTTCACGTGAAAATCACGGTCCAGCCACGTGTCCCGGTCTCCCAGAACTAGCTGTGGTCCCGGCTGTAGGCAATACAAAGCACACGTGGCATGAAACCAGTGGTTGATGATTTTGTCATTTTGGAGTGGTGATAATGACACCCGTGGTTTACATCACCGCCTAATAGAAATCAAATGCGTGGGATTGTCCCCTTATTTTGCTGATTTGGAAAGTGTTTCGTAAGGAGGATATTCTTCAACCCTTTTCGCTTTTTTCATGTTTGAATTGAAATTTGAAGAGACATGTTTTTGCTTAGATTTGTTTGATTTGATACTTAAATGTTACAGATCCATACGTTGTTAAATGACAAAGGATAGGATAATACAAATAAAAGTGTACGAGACGAAATTATTGAAGCGTTGATGAGTTGATTGAGATAAAAATTAACTTAATCATGGTGGCAATTTGAATTTATGACTTTCTAGTTAATGAAACATGCTTTTAACTAGTTGTATTATGCTTTGGTTGACTTCTTGGTCAATAATTTATATAATGCTTTAACTAGTTGCATTATATTTTGTGTTGATTGTCAGAGTGTGAGTTCGTTTGTTGAGCTCGATTCAGCTTTGAAGTCGTTGCCGTCGAGAATTCTGCTCGAGTTCGTTCAGATCTGTCATACACCAAACGTTGTCCGCCGCCTCTGGTATTTCTTCTCCATCTCTAAATTAAGAGTGAGTTCTGCCTTTGTTTGTGTGAAGTTTAGAGAAAGAGCCAAGAAAAAAAAAGGAGAAGAAGAAGTTTTCGAGTAGCGTGAACTTTGTTTTGGGACTTGAACTCGCGAGCCCATAAAAATAGGCTAGGACTTCTCCCACTATGCTAAAATATGACATTAGTATTATAAGTTAATTTCTATTTTACAAATTGCTCTGTCATAGTGGTTTTTTTTAAAATGAAGGGAACACTGAGAACGTTTGATTTTTCCTTTCATTCGAATTACTGAATGGTGTACTGAGGGAGTTCAAATTGTACTCTCCTTCGATGATGATATGAAGGGAACACTGAGGGCGAAATCGATTCTCCCTCTCCTTCGAATTACTGAAGGGAACATTGAGGGTAATTGATTCGTCCTCTCCTTCTTTTATGGTGAACAACCATGAAATTTGATTTGTGAATCACCGACCCGCGTTCGGAGGCTCACAAAAACTGATATTGCGTGGTCAAAGCGATAATGCGAAACCCGCAGAAAATTAAAGATGCATGTGGGCATCGATCTGAAGATTGGAGCACCAACCCGCGTTTGAAGACTATCAGAAAATTTAAAGATGCAATGAGCATCGACCTGAAGTTTGCAACACTGACCTGTGTTCGGAGGGTGCATTTTTTTTTTACCATAACTTTTATTATATTCTCACCTTATTTTTAAGTTGGGCATTTATGACTCTTCATGCTCCAACTTGAGAGAGGGTATTGGAGAATTATTTATGTTAGAAAATGTTTAGTATTTAGTTAACATTCCTTTTGGAAAATTAGGGTTAAAGTTAGGTTGTATAAATACCTATTATTCCAATGAGAAAATCAATAGGAAAATAATAAAATCATTGTGATTTGTCATGTTGACTTAATTATTATTTTTTGTTTTACCACATGTGTTAGGGATAGAGAATTGAACATCTGACATCTTGGTCATTAATTTATATATCATGACAAATGAGCTATGTTTATGTTGGCCTTATTGTCCATCCTTTAAAGATAATTTTTGTATTAAAAAAAAAAGTGTATTAATTGATTAGAAAAAAAAATTATTTTTATCTTAAAACTTGTGGGGATGATTAGCCAATTTCAATAGCTCTTAATTTTATCAAATTGAATATTAGAATTTGATAAATATTACTATTTTTTTTAAAAAAAAATTAGACTCTTAATTTGTATGCGAACTAGTATGAAAATGGAATTGATAGGTTTAGAGAAAGATAAACCATAATTCTGGTTGAAGTTTGGTGAAGTTCCATGGTTAATTTTGTAATTAATTCATTAGGGCTAGAAATTTCGATTAAATTAATGAGTTCGTGAGATTCTTTTTTAGTTGAAATTATTTGGTTCAACTAAATGAGAAATTGAACACTTGGGTAAATTTTGATTAACTTTGTCAAACTCATGAGTAATTTTTTTTTTTCGATTTAATTATTTGAGATATCATTAAGTTGTTTATTTTTTTTAATTAATCTTTTATAATTTAGTAATTTACCTACAAAAAAAAATTATATATAAAAGAATAAATTACGATAGGTTTGATAGCGTTCATGTCCAATAAGTTAATGTTGACATGTTTTTTATTTTTAATAAAAAAATTATTTATTTAAAATTTTAAAAGAAAAGAATACGTTTTTATAATTTTCTCTCTTTTTTCTTGTTACTCTTTGATTTTCCTTCCCTTCTCCATCCTTATTCTTCATCTCATCAATGGTCGTTGTCTCTTCTCATTCTCCCCTTCTTCCAGATCGGGAACGAACCCAAATTTAGGTTCGTTCCATATCTAAATCGAGAGACTTTCAAACTCAGATATCAAAATTGTAATTTTTTCTATATAAAAAGAAGGGAAAAAGTTCCATTAAAACCCTTCAACTCATGTGGATGACTTGCTTTTGACTTTAAATAAGTGTTAAAACTTTCAATTTCATTAACCATGTTAAATAAGTGTTACAATTTTAAATTTTATGCTTGAACAAGTGATGTAGTTTACACATGAATTAGTTAGACACGATAACAATTTCGTTTTTAATTTTCTATTTTTGAGATGTATTCTTGTTTCTTCCCACATTTTTTATTATAGCTTTCACATTAAAAAAAAAAAAAATAATAATATTTTTTTTTTTTAAAAAAAACACAAATTTGTAATAATATTATTATTTTTTTTAATAATCAAAAACTTCATTTGGATTTTGAAAACTTATTAGAAGTTACATTAAAAAAAAAAAAAAATTATTAATGAAAGTAGTTCATAGATACTTAATTTTCAAAAATAAAAAAAACTAAACCAAATGATGCCTTCAATTTTAAATTTTAAAACTCTTGTGATTAACCATGGTTAGAGTATTAAGATTTACCCGTAAAAAATGAACACTTCTAAAAAAAGGTTTTACATCCAACGGTGGGGAGATGGTGAAGCGTCCACACGTGCGCCGCGGACGTGTAGACAATATTAAATTATAACGAAAATTGAGGAATGGAGTCCGGGGGGCATTATTAATTATTATAATGCAGTTTTCTTTTATTTTCTTTTTTTAAATTTAATGAATTTCCAGGTGGGATTTTGAGTTTTAAGGAAGTGGGGCCCATTAACAGTCACAGTGTAGTTAAATCATATCCGTTAAAACTGACGGGGGTTGATATGCCAGCGCACTGGGCGAGCACATTTTGCAAATGAAGCGGTGTCGTTTTGGACAGTGGTTTGTCCTTTCGGTTCCATTTCGGGAGAATTTCTAGTACATCCGTGATATGTAGTTTTTCCATATCACTGTCTTTCAAAAAATGACACGTGCCAAAATGATTTAAAAAAATAATATATTTAATAGGGTGGGTCTCACTTAAACACCCATTTTGCCACGAGTCATTTTTTGAAAGGCAGTGATATGGAAAAACTTCATACCACGGATGTACTAGAAATTCTCCCGTTCCATTTCACACTTAACAATCATGGGACCCCACGCTTCAATCGTTTTCAGCTTTCTCACGCCCCGATAAACCTTTTTTTTTTTTACTTCAAATTTATAGGTTTTTCAATTTGTATCTCTAAATTTCACCAAGTCAACTTCTTTCAACCCTTATTATTGAATTCAATTTTAGATTGGGTCCAATATTAAAACTGTTAATCACTTCGGTGGGCTCTCTTTCTATTTCTCCAACGTACCTTCAGCGCTGAAACGAAAAGCCAAGAATTGTGCGACTCCATTTTGAGCTTGTGGAACATGGTTGAAGGAATAAACCATCCTTTCGGACACCATAAACTTGATTTCAGTCACAATCAAACCCACCTCAGTGAGATCTTCATCTTCTCCTCTAATAAGCTGGATAATTTGTAAGCTATCTGATTCGACATGAACTGGTGTTGTCCAGAAATTGGTATTGCTTCGTCGCCCACACTGATAACCTTGGCCTCGAGTAAGCTGATTGCCCAATCATCTCTTGACGAGCGATAACCAACCTAAATAAAAGCTCCTAACGAGCTTCGAAGGACCCACAAAATGGCCCCCCTTACCAGGAGCATTCCAAGAAAGCATCAACATTTAACTTTCAATGCCCATCGGGAGAACGTCTTCATCGCTGAACCTCGCCTGCCAAAACCACTGCAGCCCGTGCCAAAACCACTGCAGCCCGCCCCTGGTAATTCTCGTCTCTGTTACTTTTCATATCCAATAAGGAATTCACCAAAATAGAAAGAGCTTGACAATTAGGTTTGTGATTGCTATGTATTGTCTGATTTTTGTAGCTCCAAATTTTTCACAAAATCAGTCGTACGACCTTCCTTTCCGCTCCATCCGCACGAACCCAAATCCAATCAAAATAGTCCTCCGAGCTCCATCCACACCTGTTCACAACATATAAGTCCAAGTTAGATGGCAAATTTTTTAGCCAAATCAGCTTTGTGACTTTACAATTCCAAAATAAATGAGAAGTAGAATTCTCATGGAGGTTGCAAAAAACACATCCCTTTGAGATTTTAAGACCATTTAAAACTAAATTTGCTCGATGAGGAAGGATATCATGGTACAACTTTCAGCCGTAAATCTTCACTTTTTTGGAACCTGAGTTTTCCAAAAACTCAGGCACTGTCATTGTTTGACGAAGATGCATTTTCCACATTAGTACGATATTGTCCACTTTGGGCCTAAACCTGCATGACTTTTTGCTTTTGGTTTCAAACAAAAGGCCTCATACCAATGAAGATAATTGGAGATAATTGTCCTGACTTATATAATGGATAAATCTCTTCCCTAACCAATGTGAGACTTTGTTAGCACTCCTAACAATCCTCCCCTTGAACAAAGTACCACTTGGAGTCTCCCCTCGAACAAAGATCTACTCTTCCTATCTTTTTGATAGGGCTACTCCTTTTATCAATCTAGCCGACTTGATAGAGTTATACTACTTGTTTGTTAACCAATGTGAGACTTTGTTAGCACTCCTAACAATCCTCCCCTTGAACAAAGTACCACTTGGAGCCTCCCCTCGAACAAAGATCTACTCTTCCTATCTTTTTGATAGGGCTACTCCTTCTATCAATCTAGCCGACTTGATAGAGTTATACTACTTGCTTGTTACTCAAGCACTTTTTGTTCGATCTGGGGAGTTCTCTTTGTTCGGAATCTGAGGAACTTTCCACAGAGCTAGGGTACCATGGCCCTGATACCAATTAATAAAGACAACGAAACTCCACATATCTCCACATTAGTATGATATTGTCCACTTTGGGCCTAAACCCGCATGACTTTGCTTTTGGTTTCACCCAAAATGCCTCATACCAATGAAGATAATTGTCCTCACTTATATATCATGGATCAATCTCTTCCCTAACCAATGTGAGACTTTGTTAGCACTCCTAACAAGCTAATAGGTTCATACCCAACTTGTATGCACTTTTAACCTTAAACAAACTTCTTTTGTTCAGAGCCTAAATAATCTTGTCTCTTGCTTTAAGAATGGACAACGAAATGTTTAGAATGCAAACTTTCGTATCTTTATGAAAAAGTTGGCGAATCAAAGACACATTCCAACAACTATCATCTGTAATGAGATTAGCAACATGACCTGCTCTTATATTAAAAGAGAAATGGTGAGGGAAGTGCAACCTCTCCCTAGATTGCCAAGGATCCTCCCCACCACAATGCTCATCTCATTGCCAATCTGCCAGCGATATCGTTTCTTAAACAACCCCTACCCCAGAGAATGTTGCGCCAAATGAAGGAGGAATTGTGTCCCTCTTGAGTCTTGAGAAAGTTACCACTGGCGTAGTTTCTCCCTCGCAGCACCTGTCTCAAAAGGATCCTCGAGTTTTTAATCAATCTTCAACATTCCTTTGCTAGCAACACTGGATTGAAAATAGAAATATCTTGAAATCTCATTTATCCTTGGTCTTTGTGAATGCACAACTTTTTTCAACTCTGTCAATGAATCTTCCTTTCATTTCCCGTCGCTTCCCACCAAAACCTGACATACAAAGAGTTAATTTCATTACAAAGAGTGACAAAGAGTTTAAAATAACTCATGGAATAAGTTGGAATCGCCTGAGCTACCGCTTTAATTAAAACTTCGGCTACCGCTTTAACTAAAACTTCTCTTTCACCCATAAAGAAAAGTTTTGTTTTCCATCCTTGGAGGGTCTTTCAAATTTGATCTTTCAACCTGGTAAAAATTTGTTAATTTATTTGTGCTGTTTGGGAAGGAAGCCCAAGGTACTGACCCAAAGAGGTAGTATATTGAACTTCCAGCACTTGTTGGATGTGGTTCACCATGTCCTACTTCGTATTCTTGCTCACCATGAAATTGAACTTGTCATAGTTTATACATTGATTGGTCTCCCTTTTATAGTAACCAAGCACCCGTTTGATCGTCTGACATTTACCTGTTGATGCTTTAAAGAAAACTATACTGTCATCAGCATAAAACATGTGAGTTATAACCGGACAATGTTTATTAATTTGCAAACTTGAGAGAGTGTTATCTCACTTCTCTTTGTTTAAAAGAGTTGAAAGCTCTTCTGCACAAAGCATAAACAAATAAGGAGAGAGAGGATCACCCTGGTGGGAGTAATGTCACCCTTAGAAGTCCCATTAATAAGAATAGAAAAATGAACTATCTCCACACATCTCATAATGAGCCCAACCAACCTCCTATCGAAACCCAACTTTTCCATTATGACTCTCAGGAAAGTCCACTCCACCCTATCATAAGCCTTCCTCATATCCATCTTCATAGCAACAACCTCATCATTCTCGCTCTTTTAACTTTCAAATAGGTAAAGAAATTAAAAACCCCACCAAAGCGTTATCCGTGATGAACCTACCTTGAACAAAAAATAGATTTGTTTTGGGAGATAACTAAGTCCAAAACCTTCTTGAATATATTTGGGAGGACCTTTGTAATTAGCTTAAATATAACATTGCAAAGGCTAATAGTCTGAAAATTCGTCATGTTCTCCGGAGTTTGAGTTTTGGGGATAAGCACAATATGAGTTTTATTGAAAGGGGCAAGGTTTCCACCATCATTCAAAATTTGCAAACAAACATTAATGGTATTTGTACCAACTATATCCCGATATTTCTGATAGAAAATAGTTTGAACCTTGTCAGGACTCGGGGCCTTGGTTGAAAACATAGTCTTTAAAGCCACTTTAGTTTCGACTCTGGTGAAATGTTTTGCCAATCCCTGATTTTGAGCATCATTCACTCTTCGAGGAACGTTATCCAAGACTTTATTCATATCCTCAAAGTTTGGAAGGGATGTAGTGAACATGGTTTGAAAGTAATTAATTGTTATTCCTCTCGCTCCTCTTTCTTAGTTTTCCACACACCCTCTGACATCTCTCAGACCTTGAATCCTATTGATATTTTTCCTTTGACTTGTCCTTAGATGAAACCACTCGGTGTTCCTGTCTCTCCACTTAATCTAGTCCTCGCGGAACTTCTGCCGCCAATAAATTTCATCCTTCTCCAGGAGGCAATTAAGATCGACTTCAACCCTCAACAACTTCTCCCTCCAAACTCGAAAATCTCCTTTCCTATTTTTCTGAAGTTCTTCATGTTTCTTTCGAATTGAACTTTTTAACGAGCCGTGCAAACAATCACGATTCCAAGTTTTGAAGGCAACCGCGGTCAAATCTTGCCATTGAAATTATAGGGGGCTCTAGAAGAACGGTGGAAATCAGACCAATTCTTTTCAATGATATTTTTGCAATCCTTAGGTGATTTGAAGCCCGTAACTCCAAGTGAGTTACTCTAAACTGCCCACATTTACTCATCATATCATAGCAATCATAGCAACATTCGCCAAAAACATGTCTAGCCCTAACCACGTAAGATCGCTAGTGAAATGCATATTACACAAAAGTAAAATTATACAAAATACGGCATACCCCTAAATTTTGGGGTAAGTTTCAATTATGCCCCTAAATTTTAAAAAGTTTCATTTTTACACTTAAACTTAGAATTTGTTCCAAAAAATAGCATGTGAGAGTTTTTTTGTTTTGTTTTTGTTTTTGTTAAATAAGATGTAAATTAATGCGATATCTATTGTGTTTAAAAAAAAGGTATACGTGACATCATTCACAACATTATTCACGTAAATTGACATGACAGTTAATGTGTAAAAAATGATTATGTAAATGATTTTAATGATATATTTTGAGAGGAAAGAAATGATAACTACAATCTTCTATATAATTGTAAATAATATCATGTTTACTTTCTAATTTTTACACATCAACTACTACATCAGTTTTAACGAATTATTATTATTATTATTTTTACCAATTTTAAAGTTCAATGGTATTTTTTGGAATTGATTTCAAAGTTCAAGACAAAAAAAAAAAAATGAAACCTTTCCAACTTTAGAGACATATATAATTGAAAATTACCCAAAACTTTAGAAGTAATTTTTTAATTTAAGCAAAATATATATATATATATATATATATATATATATTAAAGAGTGAGACCAATCTGTTTAAAAATTAAGAGAACAAAATACAAGAAGGGTTCAATATTGAACTTTTTTGTTGGATGAAATAAGAGTTTAGAACTAAAAATACATTTAACCCTCAATTTTTTTTTAACATGTGGTGGGATGGGGGTTTGAACCTAAGTCTTCTTATTCGCTAATCGATACATATGAAAGTTGAGCTATAGTCAAACCGAGCATAGTTCAATTGATATAAGGTTGTGTCCTTGACTAAGAGCTCATGAGTTCAATCCTCACATTAATTAAATACCTTTCCAAAATAAAAAGAAAGTTGAACTATTGGCCCTCAATTTTAGGAATTTTAAATTAAGACTTGATCCTTCTACATGTCAATAAAAAAATAGTGGATAAAACATTAATCATCATTTAAAAAAAAATACTTCATTAATAAATTAAAGTTGCCTCACGACTACATTTGGGAGAGAATCCTCTCTAATGACAGAGAATAATCACTTAGAAAAATGTGTTAACCACATAACATTTGAACCATCAGTTTTTTCTCTAGAAAGAATAAGACACTAATTACGAGATTATTCAATTTTCCACCATTATTGAATTCAAAATAATAATAATAATATTTGTAGTGACACATTTACTAAGTAAATGAAAAAGATTTTGTCAGGTTGGATTGGATATAAGAGCAAGAATTGTCCTTCACATTTGGACAACTATGCTAATCCATTTTATTTTAACACTATTTTTTTTCTTTCTAATTTCATTAAATTAGTTTTAAATTTAAAAATACATAGTCAATTAATATTTTTTTTAATTCCTAAATTAACACATTATATTATTCATCACAAAAGATTAACCTAAAAAAATCTAAATAAAATTAAAACATAAATTTCACTCAATCACATAAGGTTGTAACTTTTAGTTTCTTCTTATCATTATAGTGTAAGTTTTGCTTTTTTTATTATATTATATCATATTTGAATGTGATTTGAATTTTGATCATATTACTTTTGTAAAATTTCAAAATTATTATTTGATGGTATAAATATACGAATTTAAGCACAATTCAATGGATAAAACATTAATTATCGTCTAGAGGTGATAGTTCGACCTTCCAACCGACCAACGCAATTGCTTAACACAAGAGAAGAAAAAAAAATCATCATACAAATATTCATATCTAGTGACAATTAAATTATTAAAATGATACTTAAGTTAAACATTAAAATGCCATATGGAAGATCAAATCATCGACCTTTAAAATTATAATTGGTATCTTATCCACTAAGCTACGCTCAAATTGACTACTAACTAAAGTCATTATTTTTAATGTTTATTGAACTTAATGTTTCAATTTGGTGAATTAAAACTTTTTGAGTATTAAATTTAACCAACCTGTATAGGAGAGGAAAAACAATTGAGTCAATGTGAGTCTAACTCAACTAGTTTTTTTTCTTTTTTCAAAACAACAAATGTGGGGTAGATTTGAACTTTATCAACCTAAAAAAAAGAAGTACAAGTTAATTATCAGTAGCTATTCTAACGTTGGCAATTCACTTTCCGTACTAGGAAAAAAGAAACACTTTACACTCATTGAACTCAATAATAATAATAGTTATTATTAATAAAAAATCATAATTTTATAATTTTTTAAGAGTAATACTCGGCTGCTAGCCCAACTATGCAACCGACACTAGCTCAACTATAGGTTGCCACCTGTCAAAGTATTTTTTCCTATTTTTTTTTGGAGAATATGTTTCTCCTTCAATTTAAAGTTTAAGATTTATGGTTTAGAGTTTTAATATTTAGAAATTACGGTTTAGGGTTTAGAGTTTAAAGTTTTACTCAAACTCTAAATACTAAATTCAAACCCTTAAATATTAAACCTATTCTAAGCCTTTAAGGAGAACATATATTTTCGAAAAAAAAAATTGAAAGAAAAAAATAAATAAATATTAAATATAAAAAAATAGAAAAGAAAAGAAACATTCTTTAAAAACATGTGGCAACTTATGATTGAACTACGTGTTTTGCAGCTTAAGTTTTATTTTTTTTAATAAAAAATAATAACTCCATATTACCGATGTACTAGAAATTTTTAGGACCGTAGTCCATAAATTTGTAACCTGGCCAATCTCTATCTTACACGTGCACCCAATCTTTTATTTTCTTTTCTCCAATATTATGACCAAAAAATAAGAAATAAAAAAAAATTAAGGCGGTGTTTGGTGATTGGTTTTGTCAGTCATCAAATAAAGATTTTCTGTATTTCCGTACATGTTTCTCATAATCAAACGAAGGAAAAGAAGGCTTGTTTTCCTGCAACTACATTGAACAGGTGCCTCGTCTATGGTGTTCACAGTCTTCTCTCGGAGCTGGGATTTTTATAATCGTCTCTTTTCCCCTCTTTTTGCTTTGTGAATTGAAGGGGGATTTTTTAATCGTCTCTTTTTTCCCCTTTTTGTATAATTTGATTAGATTACATCAGTATTTTATTACTTCAATTCAAACCGTTAACTTCGATTCCCTAACTTTCTCTTTTTTAGGCTAACTTGAGCAAGTTCTACTCTACTTGAGTTGACTGGAGAAGGGTCGATGCAAATTTCGTATTCTCTTGAAGGGATTTCAAGATTTCTGAATTGGGTTTGCCTGGAAATCGAGCTTCGATGGTAATCTCTGTGATTTAGGCGATGTTTTTTTGTAATTGTAATGAAAACCCAACTTGGGGTTTGAAGAGTTCTTTTCTAGTGGCTGGATTGGATTGTCGTTGGTGATTTTCTTAGATTTCTATTGATTCTTGGGAGTTCTGTTTGCAATTTGGGATCGGGGGCTGTTAATGTATAGCTTCTGGATTTTGAATTTGGGGGTTTTCGTTTTCGGGATTGGAGAGGTTAGGATATAGAATGGATGAAGCTCAGGGAGGCGGCTTGACTTCGCTGCCTCCATTTTTAGTCAAAACATACGACATGGTTGATGATCCTTCCACCAATTCGATTGTTTCATGGAGTTCTAGTGATAAAAGCTTTGTTGTTTGGAATCCAACGGAGTTCTCAGCAGTTTTGTTACCAAAATTCTTTAAGCATAGCAACTTCTCGAGCTTCATCAGGCAGCTTAATACTTATGTAAGATGATAAGTTTCTTATATAACTTGCTTTGTGCTGTCTGTTTCGGTACTAGAGTTGTGGTTGTGTTCTTGTTTTTGTAGTTTAAATCTTTTGTTGATTTGATTACTATAGGGGTTCAGTAAAGTGGATCCTGAACAATGGGAATTTGCCAATGAGGATTTTGTTAGAGGTCAGCCACACCTGATGAAGAACATCCACAGGAGAAAACCAGTCCATAGTCATTCTTTACCGAACCTCCACGGACAAGGAATATTTCCTCCGCTAACTGAACTGGAAAGAAAGAGTTTAAAGGATGAAATTGAAAGGCTTAAACAGGATAAAGAGCAGCTTCTTTTGGAGTTGCAAAAACACGAGCAAGAGTATCAAGGAGTTGGATTGCAAATGCAGAATTTGAAAGATCGATTTCAACTTGTGCAAGGGGAGATGCAATCATTTATCAGTTTGGTGGCTCGTATTTTGCAGAAGCCAGGACTTCACTTGGATCTTCTGCCGCAGTTTTTTGAAACTCCCGAGAGAAAGAGAAGATTACCTAGAGTTTCTTACAACAATAGTGAAGACAACCTTGAGGATAATAGGATGGGGACTACTCAAACCATTGGTAGAGAAAGTATGGATTCTAGTTTTGATCCAATTTTGAAAAAAGAGCAGTTTGAACTTGTTGAGTCATCTCTGACCTTTTGGGAAGGCATTATTCATAGTTATGGTCAAACAGTTAATCCACTTGATTCATGCTCAAACCTGGAGTTGGATGGATCTGTAAGTCATACCAGTAGCCCTGCTATATCCTGCAGACAAGTTAGTGAGGAGTTTCGGTGTAAATCACCTGGAATTGACATGAACTTGGAGCCCATGGCAACCGTTGCTCTTGAATCTGTAGCCTCGAAAGATCGAGCAGCTAGAGTAAACGCTCCAGTACCAACTGGAGTCAATGATGTTTTCTGGGAGCAATTCTTGACGGAGAATCCTGGTTCATCTGACCCACAAGAAGTTCAATCGACCAGAAAAGATTCTGATGTCATAAACGAAGTGAACAGACAGAGTGATCACGGAAAATTTTGGTGGAAGAGGAGTGTAAATAATGTTGTAGAACAAATAGGACACCTTACTCCAGCAGAGAAATTTTGATAGTAGGTTGATTGTTCTTCTGAATTACTGATTCCCCTTAGCTCACATGTAACATATTTTTATTGTGAATGGAACATTTGGGCTCTCACCCATGTCTTTTTTCAGATGATCTCATTGATTTTAGTTCCCTCATAATGCTTGACTTGTTTAGAGAATTGGTGGCTGTACCTGGGAATGAATAATAGCTTTGACTGCTTTGGTAATGTAATAGGGAATGGACATTAGAGTTGGATCAGTGCGTAGTATGCAAGTAGTTATTTCTAAGGAATTTGAATCCCGTGGAGCTATATTTATATTGCTTGTTTGTTATTCGAGTTTTCTAAAATCGTTATTGTAGTATTCTAATGTTCTCTCTCGTTTCAATCTCACCTTTTCATTGGGATCCTTTTAGTTTTAGGTGACGATACTGTTTGCATTGATCAGATCGGTATCTTTGCTAGTTTTCAGCATCTCCTCCTAAGATCCTATGTTGCCACATTCTGGTATTTCTTTTGATAGAAATCTCATTTCCAACTATAAATTTTGTTTTTGGAATCTTAAGATTTCTGGTTTGTTCTTTAGGAGCATGCAGTACTGTTGGATCTTGGGTTAATTTGTTTCAATCTTCACTTGCAAAATGTCAATAGAATTTTCAGACTATCATGCATATTGCTTCTCTAAGAACACTCTAGCTCTTGAGAGAGTGGTGAGGAGTTTCTTGCCTTTTCAAGGATGTAAACTCATTGTCTAACATGTGAACTTGACTATGCATAAACACAGTTACCTTAAAAGTTAGCAACTTGCTTGTTTGTACACAAAAGAAACAATTCCTCAAAGTTGGCATTATTATTTGATTAACAGTCTTTCCTTTTTCAATGATTGCATCTGGTGCTTCCTAACGTTCACATATGCTTCAGGGGTCATGAATAGGGAAAGCAATTTAGGGAGAGTGGTTAAGCCAAAACTTCACTCCTATTTGTTCTATGTTTCCTACAGTCTATTAATATTCATGATTTATCTTTTGTTATGGAGACAGTGAAGTATCATGAGACCCTATAACATGACAAGAAATAGTTGGTATGCTTGTTTAACATTTCATTATTTTAGTTTTGTTATTAAACAGTATCTAGATTGTAGAGTAGTAGCTCCTTCCTTTCAAGTAGGGTTCATGAACCCGCCAGCACCCATCTTTAGAGAAGATTCTATTGGTTCAAGGACTTGAATGATGATTTGTTGAGGACTGCCAACAAGCTGCTACACGGGGGAAGGAGATTGCTTTGGCCCTTGAGGATATACATGGAGGATTGAAATTCATTTCTGTAAGGTCCTTAGGTAGACTAAGCGAGGATTTATCGTCATGCCAAGTGTCTCTTATTGAAAAAAATTATTTGACATCTGAATAAAAGTATCCTTTTTGTTCAATGTAAAGTGTTCAAGTATCTCATATCTGATGCTCCATCTGGAATCATCTGGAGAGGGATATTTCTCTTCTTTGAGGTATGTTCATGATTTTGAGTATCACTCCCTGATTCTTTTGGCTATTGTAGATAACTTTTGAACACATTGAAAGTGCACTTTCGAACTACAAAATGTTCAGGAAGATGAAGGACAACCTTACTGCATCCACTCTGTGAAATTGACATGGAGTCTGCTCAAAGAAACATCCAGATCTCACCTTGTGATTGCTACTTGTCTTTGGTTATTGGCTTACACGACCGAATTGTTAATCCGGAACACTGTGGCACCGCGCAATTCTTACCGTGGTGGTTACTATCAGAAAGAACACGGTTGTTCTGGTTCTGGGAATCAAAGCCAAGTTGAGGGACCTCTGATGCTGGGAAGTTGTGAAAATTCAATTTACTTTCACCAGGTTTGGATTCTCTGAAGTCATATGTTTCTTACTTTCTATAATATACTATTGGCATTATTAGGATGATAGATTAATCCAGGAGAATTGAAGGAATCAGACTAATGACTTTGATCTTGATCACATGCCAAGAAAGAACATTATTTTCTAGAGCAAACATTAATTGTTGTTGATTAAGTTACATATCATTCGTCTAATGAATTATAATTATTTTTAATTTGGGACTGTACAAATGTTATTCTCATTTTCCATATGTTCCATGATTATTTTTTCCTTCTCTTTATTTCTGTTGAGAGTAATTACCTTAAAATTATTTACATTCCAGCCACGTGCACACATATACTCGGGTCTGCCAACATGAGCAGCTCAACCGGCATAATGTATAAACTAGTGACAAGAGGTCAGATGTTCGAATTACTCACTCCACATGTTGTCCAATATATATATACACACTCGGAACCAACAAGGGTTGACCTAGTAGTCATAAAGGGTCTTGGGACTATTAATGCCCTCCTAGAGGGAATGGGTTCAATCTTTGGTGGCCACCTACCTAGAAATTAATTCTCTACGAGTTTTCTTGGCAGCTAAATGTTGTAGGGTCAGTGAGTCTGTCCCGTGAGATTAGTTGAGGTGCGCGTAAGCTGGTCCAGACACTCACAAATATCAAAAAGAAAAAAAAATATATAAAAAAAAAATATATATATATACACTCGGGCCTTAGAAAAAAAGGTCAATTCTATCCATACAAGGAATGAAAATGGAAAAACAGAATGATTCTCCATATTCGTTCTTAATGGTTACCATCAGCCAGAAATTTATATTTTTTCATGACATCATTCTAAAATTCAGTGATAACTTGTTTCTTAAAGTATTATTGAGAGGAATCACATTCTCTTTCAACATTTCATATTTTAGGACCCATCGTTTTACTTTGAAGTCTCGTTCGAGATTTAAATAAATTACTTAAGAAAACACTTAAAAAGAATATCATTCTTGACCTTGTTGATTCTTTTCCTTTTTTCTTGGTTTTCATATATCTTACTCATCCAATGTTTTAGTCTACTACTCCAATCACCCCAAATTCAACTTATTCCTTCAAATTTTCACCTAAGAATCTTGAGAAGTTGGGATAGCTGAAGTTGTGCTGTAAATTTTCAATGTGGGAAGGCTCTGTTGAATTGTTTAGTGGGTGCAAAGTTCCTTTTAGATGAAGGAAAACTATGGTTAACTTGAATTTGAGTTGAAAACAATGTGTGACCCATCATCATAATGAGTCCACCATGTTGATTTTTGTAATTTTACAGGTGTCTTGATCTGATCTCCACTGGTTGCTGGAGAAAATGGCCAACTCTGCTTCCACTTTGAGTGCCTTTTCCTTCATCTCATTGCATTGTTTGGAGTACACGGGTGGTGAAGCCAAGCCATGCCCCCACCATTCTTGATCATTGCTTTAACCACTCTCTCTCTGATTGATGTGAACATAATTCTGCTTCTAATGTGGGGAGAAATTATTCGAAGAGACCGCCACATGTGACCGAAAGTTTTGCACTGTTGAATGTAAGAGAGTTTAATTTTTTATCTAATGAGGGCAGACAAATTTTAAAATCTACATCTGTCGATTTTAAAGAGACAGTCACGGTCTCTTCGAAGTTTTTGTTTCGTTGTTTGCATTTGTTGCTTTGAAGAAAGTTGATAAAAGTAATCAGACGACTTTGCTTGATTATTGATCTCTAATGAAACATTATTGAGATCATGATATTTCTTCATGGATTCTGAAAGGGATGTTAAAACTTCGTCTAATTCAACATGGTAATGATGACTGATTTGATAGGAAACAAATCTTTCATAAAGGAGTGTTTGCTAATTTGATATGGAGAATAATGTTTTATAGTTATTTTATAAAGCTGGGATTGAGAAAGAATTTCAATTCTGAAAAACATCATATCTAAATTTAATTGATGTCATTGGAAGATAACCATATTCAAACTTCCAAGTATTTGTACCTCCATTTTTGCCAATATATTCTATCACAGCAAGGATACAAGAATTTTAAAAGAAGAGTAGATTACATGATTAATAGCAACCATTGTTTCATAAAATATGGACATGGTTGTGCTATAATCCTTCCATTCTAAAATTCAATTAAAGAATTTGTAAACGTTTGAACAAAATTGGGGAAGCCATATAAAAAGCTTGAAGACTATTAGACAATGGCGAACAGTGTGACTATACGACGGGTACCGAGATGGATATCGGCACAGTCACCTCACTTGCAAAGCTCGAATCCCTGTTAGAAGCTGAGTTACTTGCATAGGCATAACCAACCCCGCCATAATGCATTGTGACATGCTCACATCTTTGGAAGACTCTAGCTAGCGAAGCAGCCTTTCGTCTTGCTCGCTTGGTACCGGTAAATAGGAGCGTTTGGAGCAACCCCGCCAAAGCGGGAGCCTTGAACACTTGCTCGGTTGTGGCAGCTCCGCCACTCCGGCACAACTCGAGCAAAGCTGCTACTGCATTCTCTTTTCCTCTCGGTGTCCCACATCGCATCATTGTTATCAATGCCGCAACAGCTCTCTCTTTACTGACTGCTTCGGCCCCAACGGGCTGTCGAACAATCAAGGCCAATGCACCTGCTGCTTCTTCAGCAACACATTCATTCCCCAATGCTCCTACAAGTGCCGTTACTGCCCCGGCCTGGATCATCTGAACGCAGTTATCTGTGTGGGTTGAGAGATTAAATAAAGCTGTTACAGCATCCTTCTTTCCTCTGGGGGTACCATCTCTCAACAACCCTGCCAAGGCTTCCACTGCACCACCCTCCTCTGCTATTCTCTTCTTGTAGTCATGAACTGCAGAGAGGCTGAACAACGTAGCTGCGGCATTTTCCCGTGCTTCTGTACTATGTCCGAATCTCAAAACTTTGGTTATTGATCCTAAACACCCTACCTCACTCATAATCAAACTTTTGTTCTTGTCATATATTGAGAGGTTAAGCATAGCAGTCACAGAATTCTCCTGTGCAACTGGGTTTGGGGAAGCCAGCAACTTTTGAAGATGGGGGACGGCACCGGCTTCTGCGATGAAAGCACGGTTCTCTTTCCCTGTTTTGGCCAACAAACGAATCTCACGGGCAGCAATCGTCTTCGCATCTTGCGATCCAATTGATAACTGTTGAATAAGGATCATAGCTGTTGCTCTGTTGGCTTCTAGTGCAGCTCGTGTGGGGGAAGCCATTGCATAACTTTCTGCAGATGCATCCATCCCTTCTGGAGGATCATAAGGAATTCCATGGGCAATGCACCATTGCATGATCAAATTCCTTAACGCGCGGTTGGGAGCGAGGCGGGTATGGACGAGCATTTGCCCCGTCTTTGGGCAAGTGCTGTGTCCTTCTTCCATCCATCTAGTAATTGAACTGCGATCATATGTCTGACCTGTAGAAATGATCACTGGATCATTCATCAAATCCAGTGATATTGGGCAGCAGAAGTCCCTCGGAATCGTTAAAAACGTCTCGGCAATCTCCTGAGTAATCAAGTTCTTCTTCAGCTTCTTCTGGTTTGCTGCTCCTGTTTCAACTTCATCTTCCTCAAATCCAAAGAGGAAAAACCTGCTATATCTAGTAAAAGCAACAAAACCATTTAAAACCGCTACCGGGGGCTCAACATCGCCCTCATGATTGACAATCTGCTCCTCCAAAAACTCGATTTCATCTCTACAACTCTTCGCATTCCGAATCTTCAACTTATCCACAAAAAACTCCCTCATTTCCCTCGGATTGGGAAGCCTCCCGTTCTCAAACAAGTCAAGAAACGAAAGGAAACGACTCCTCAACGCCTCATCGCGTTCATCGACAAACATCCTCGTCCTTCTCAACTGCTTCTGCAAGAGCTGAACCTGCTCTCTAACATCCACCCCCAATTCAACTTCCTCAAGAGGAAAAACATCCAAAAATGTCAACAACTCCAAATTCAAATCATTAAAATGCCCCGAAATCGAGTGGTTCTGAAGCAACATCCACAACTTACTCGATTCGGAGCAGTAATCAAGAAGTATCTTAGACCGATACAACAACAAATAAAGCTCCTTCAAACAGAGCAGCGCCGTATGAGGCAAAATCGCATCCGATTCCTTCAAAAAGTCCAAAAATACAAGACAAACCTCCAGTTTCCTTATCAGAGATCGAGAATTCCTTCGCTGGAAGAAGAAGGACTTCTCCGAAAATCTCGAAACGATCTCCGTCGCAACTATCGCTAAGGTTTCAAGTAAGGAGACATCGGAGAGGTCAACGGGGGCCAAAAAAGCCTCCAGCGACGGCGATCTCCTTCTTCGTAAAGACGAGAAAATGGCAGCAGCAGCCATAGAATTCCACCAACCCCCAAATTCGTAGGGTTTCCAAAATCCAACAAACCAGCACGAATTGGAGCTGAAAACTGCAAAATCTTGGAAGAAAAAGAAGAACCCAGATCAAAAAAAGTGTAATTTGTACAAAAGGGTGTTGCAATTGGTGGGTGGTGAAGCAAATTGTTGATTGTTTGAGTTGAAAAACGCAAGAAATTGAATCGGGAAGAGAAGGGTTTTAAAAAAATAGGGTAAATGGAGGATTGCGCGTATGAGTAAGGGAAGTGAGGAAATTTGTGTATGAATTAAGAATGGCAGCCACCAACACCATTGAAAAATGGAAAGTGACGTTCCAAAGCTTTGACGATCAATTTTTATCGCAGATTCCTGTCCATTCCTTTCCTCTTTTTCCACCTTTCTTCTCTACTCTAAACATTACTACTCTTAACTTTGCATTAGATTTCCTCTCTCTCTCTTCTTTTATGTTTTATCTTCTTTTATGTTTTATGTTTTTTTTTAGTTGTTGTTAAATTATCGTTAATTCGGTTTCACATGTGTGACTCATATTTGTCATATTTGTCATTGACAGATCTAAAAAAGTAAATATGAAGGTTTTGCTCGTGCAACCCTAATTTCTTTCAAAAGTTCATGAAGTAGACATTATCGAACATTTTTTGTCATACATGTGAAGTTCAATTAAACAATAATTTAACCGAAGATGCTTATTGCAACACTTAACAAATTATAAGGGTGATTGATCAAATTAAAAGTCCAAGAATGGGATGGTAACAAACCTCATAGTTCAGTGGTGATTTGAACTAAATTAAGGAAAACGACACAAACCTCGTAGTTCATAGTTGTTACAATCAGGGTGGTTTGTAACAAACCACATAGTTCAAACCACCATGAACCACGAGATTTGTGTCGTTTTTTCTAAAAAAAGAATTATAGGATGGGTGAAACTTTTGATCTTTTGACCTTTGGCTTAACTAGTTGAGAGTTATGGTCAATAAGAGCATAGCTCAACCGGCATGATCTATGAATTATGAGCAAGAGGTATCACATTCGAATTCCTCCCTTCCTATGTTATTAAAAAAAATAAAAATAAACACTAATTGAACAAATGAATCTTTCTTAATTGAACCAAATTGATTTCTTATCTTATATTTAATTTTTTAGCTCTCACCTACTCTTTTTATCTTGTGGGGGAAAAACAGAAAAGGAAAAAAAGAGTTTATTAAAAAAAATAATAATGAAATAATAATAATGTAATAGTATTGTATTTGTATGTAGTGGAATTTGAGGAAGAGTTGACTAATAAAGAGAAGTGGGACCCATGAGTTAGTGTAGATGAGCTGGCAATTGAAATGGCTTAATATTTAAGACGACCACGCGATTCTCTATACTTGACGCTTTTACCCACTTCGAGTTGACTTCAAACTTTTTAATCATTTAATTTAAATTTATTAAACTATTTTCAAATTTATTGTTTTTTTCGTTTCTTTTTGTCACTTTTAGAATATGCTATTAGCTTATTACTCCATTTACTATAATTTCGGGTATGCTTTTTATATATTTTTTCGGTATGCTTATGTCATAATGTTTTAAAATTATGTTGTCGCATATGTATGTGTTGACGATCAAGAGGTCTGTAGTTCGAATCTCTCACTAACAATGTACTAAAAAAATATATATATATTTTAAGATTAAGTCTATTACGTAATAGTTTAGTAATAATTATATGTTGTTCATTTCTTTAAGGTTGAAAGTTTAAATTTTTACTCTCTATTTAGGGCTGGTTGCACAAATAGCAATCAGGCCCAAACTAATTGCAAATTTAGCAAACTTTAAAATGTTTTGCAAATATGGCAAAAAAATCCGTTTCTATCACTGATAGGCTTTATTATATCACTGATAGACTTCTATCAGTGATAGACTATTATCTCTGATAGACTATTATCACTGACAAAAATCTATAAAAAACTGAGGTGATCAGCGATAGACTTCTATCAGTCATAAGATATCAGCGATAGAAATTGCTATATCCGCAAAATTTTTAAAAACATGCTATATTTGCAAACAATAAGTCTTAAATTGTCATTTACTACAATTTTCCCTCTATTTATTGTATTCAATAATAATAATAAAAATTAATAAATTTTTAAAATTTATATTTTATAAATATTTAATGTATTTATTTTTTTTAATTTATTTATCTTTGAAAGTTTAAAAACTAAATTTATTATTAAATAAAAAAAAATTGTTTAAAATTTTCATTGAAAACATTGGGTCAAACCAAAAATAGATAGAGAGGTAATTATTGGAAGTAAAGGACCCTCCAAAATATGAGTGAAATCAATTGTTTTTTAGTGTTTTTTTTTAATAATTGAATAAATAAGTTTGGGGGTTAACTTTGAAAGTTTAGCAACATAGTGCAATGTTACTATATGAGTAGGTACTTTGTGTTACCTAACTGTAGAAAGTTTAATAATGTGACGGTGACTTAGTAATCATTATATGTGGATTTGAATGTCCTCTAATAATCACTAGATTTAAATTCGAAGTACTTTTATAGTTTCTCTCTTATACATTCAACAATGTAAAATTGTCAGTCACATTTATGACGACCTCCTTAAATAATTTCTATTTATGAATAGATGATGATTAGAAGAATATGAGTTCTTAGAATGGTCGAAAGTGAGATGAATTTTTGGTTTGTAACACATGTATGGAACCATAAATAGAATAAATGAGTTTTAATTATCTCTTCCTTTCCCTTGAGGGCGAGAAAAATGCTAAGTTTAGAGGATTTAAATCCATTCTATATTTATTTATTATGTCTAGTTTAGGTTATTTATTTATTAGTTTTCTTATAATCGTTGGGTTTGAATTCATGCATTTCATTTATTTTTGTACGTGAATAAACATTACATTTTAAAGGTCAAAATTTGAGAACTCTCAAATTGAAAAGTAAAAAAAACAAAATAGAGCCTAGAAGCACGGTAAACAGAAACCTCGACGTTTAGGCGCTATCAACTTTGAAGGGTGAACCAAGGATGTGCAACTATAATTTTTTGACCAATAAACATGATATTAAATTTCCGTCGACATGTCGACATTTCCACATATTCATAGGTTCAACATCGACATGAGAGGTGAATCGACATTTTCATCACACCGTACAAAATCGATAAAAAATTAAAAAAACAACAACAAAATTTAACCTAACGTGAATATAATATTATAATAAGTATATTTTAACTCATTTAAAAATGTAAAATATTTATTTATTAATTGTAATATTTTTTTTAAAAAAATATTTTTTAAAATCTTTCAGAAATATTCATCGACATCGACTTTTTATCGAAATTTTCATAAAATTGAGCCTTCGATATTTACGTCGACATCCACATTAAATTAAAAAAAAGAAAAAAAAAAAGACCAATTTGGATGCAATTTACCATATTTCTTCCTCCATTTATTTTCTCTTTCTTTTTCTTTTCTTTTGACGTTTTCAATTGTTATAATGAACTTTAGTTTAGTTATATTCTAGATTTCCTTTCTAGGCTCTTTGATATATTTTTATTTTTTTTATAATTAATAAAAAAAATGTTGAATTATTCATTTGTTATTAATACTTGTCATTGTTTGATGACCAATTGCATGATTATTATGGCCATAGGTCACATTTGTTAAGACATAGATGTTTATTAATTCTTATATAGTAATTTATGAATTTTCTAGGCTTAATGTTGTATATGGTTCTAATTTTTATAGTTGTAGAATTTTATGTGTAAATTGTTTGCTAATCCGTTGAGAAAGATTAATAATTAACTTGTGGGGATTCACTATCAACATAGATGGATGAGCTAGGTGAAGTCCAAATTCTAGGTTTTTTGACATTTGATTTAAATTTAGTTTATTCATATGTTCTTATCGGTCATCAAATAGATTATGATTAAATTTATTTGGTAATTACTAGTTAATTAACAATCCCTATGGAGACAATACTTTACTCATGTCAAGATTCATACACATTTGCAAATTGATCAACGGTTGGGTACAAAAACAATTACAGAGTAAGTAAGAGTACAAACTTTATATATTGTTGGGAGTGAAATTATAAATAAGTCTAAAAGCCGACAAAAGGTCAAAGACTCAAAGGGTCGACTCCTTAGGAAATATGTCATAACCCACATCCGAGGAGGGCCAACCCTATAGGAGTTCGACCCAAAACGCCAAGAAAGGTCAGTTCGACCCTTGCCGCCAAGGAGGGACGACCTTGTAGTCCTGCACCTGCAACACCGACAATCCCGCATCTGCAATTTTGCACCGAAAATTCTGCATCTGCAGTCGGACACTTTCAGTCCAACACCTGCAGTCCACAACGTCTTGAACACCATCAATGTGACTCATTTAATACAGCGACTATACCATTACACTTCAAGAGACTATAAGTAACAAAGGAGATAAAAAAAAAAAAGAGGTACGTCGAAATACGCTCAGACTTCTACTATCAAAATATTCTCCCGCTCGATATTGACGTGATCGTTGAAGTGTTGGTGGCTCAGTACCACACAAGTGTTCAATTCTTCATTTTCTTTTGTTTCGTAGATTCAATTCGCTCTCTCACTACAAATTTACCATCGATCCATTTTTGGGTATCAACGTATATAACAAAATTATAGAAACTAAAAAATAAATTAGATGAGAAGAATATAAGTTCTAATGGCTATAGATGATTAGATTGACAACAACGTTAGCAACAAATGAAAAAAAACATGAACAACAATGATATGATAAGTAGTCGAGGCTTGACCAACAACGACATAGCTCAATTGGTATCATATATGAATTAGTGACTATGACTTATGAGGTCCTAGGTTCGATTCCCTACCCCACATATTGTCAAAAAAAAAAAAAAAAGTAGTTTTTTAGTTTTTTTTTTTTTTTTTTTTGAAAGGATAATTGCATATATCAAAGAACATGACCCGTAGGCCTACAAGTATTACAATCATAAATTAAAATGTTATGTAACCAGTTTGGAGGGACACAATCCCAAATCAAACAACCCTCGTTCAGCAACGCCTGAGCCGCCACATTATGAGCCGCCTTATTAAAGGTTTGAGGAACAAACCTGACACCTTTTATTCGAACAATTGTCATCCAATTCCTAATTTCTTCGAGTATAGCCCCCTGGGGGGACAAACGAAGATCGTGGGAGTGAATGGCCCTCACCAGCACCTGCGCATCAGACTCCACCCAAAAGTCACTGAGACCTCTACTCGCTGCAAACTTTAAGCCCTGAAGAAATGCGAGGGGCTTCCGCCGAAAGAGGGTCAAGCTTCCCCTGAATACACTCTGATTTAGCAATCACCATATTTCCTCTGTGATCTCTGATAACCACACCAATACCGATTTTATTGTCAGAGGGATGACACGCTGCATCGACATTCATCTTCAGCTCATCCACCAATGGAGGCATCCATTTCGGAGTGGCTCTTGGATCCACCCCAACAGGCACAACCACATCAGGGTGTGATACACCCGCGAAAACAAACTCCTGATAATAATTTTGGATCCAATCTACCTTCATACTCACAGTAGGAATAGGGGTGGCAAGAGCTACATTATTACGGTCATTCCAAAGGGCCCAACACGCCACACAAAGCAATTCCATCTCAGTAGAAGAGAAAACCACAGACACTTGCACCAATAGATCTTGAACAGTCGGATAACGTCGCAACATATTTCTAAACCTTGGGATAATTAGAGTCCATACCTCCTTCGCTCTCTTGCAATCAAAGAAAGTATGATAACAATACTCTCGTTGTTTCCCGCAACTCACACACCAAGGATGCACTGGAACAGTTCGTTTACACAGATTATGGTTCGTGGGTAATATGTCATGGAAAAGTTTCCACATAAAAATCTTCACTTTGTTTGGAACTTTCAGCTTCCACAGAACTTTCCACCAGTTTTCAACACTGTCTGCATTCGAACTACTAGCCTCTGCTTTCGATAAAGAAAATAACTTGTATGCACTTTTTGTGGAAAACTCCCCATTACTAGAGTAATGCCAAATCCACATATCTTGCATTCTTGTACTACAAATCGGAATAGATAGAATAGTTTCGACATCCTCCTTCCACAAAAACTCTTGCATTTTCATTTTATCCCAATGACCATCACTATCAATCAGTTCTGTGACCCGCAGACTCGCAACCTCAGGTGTAAGGGGAGTGCAAAGTTTGAAAGAACTCTCTCGCGGTATCCATGGGTGAGCGAGCAACGTTTCTTCCCCATTACCAATCCGCTTTCGGATACCCCGATGTAGCAAATCTCTTCCCCACATCAAGCTTCTCCACACATATGAAGGGGAATATCCTAATTCAGCCTCAAGGATATTCGAGTTTGGAAAATATCTCCCCTTCAGCAAACGGGCGGGCAACGATGAAGGATTTTGGAGAATACGCCACACTTGTTTGGCTACCAACGCCTTATTATGACCCTCTAGGCTCCGAAAGCCCATTCCACCTTTTTCTTTAGGGACGCACATCTTATCCCAGGATACCCAATGTATTTTTCTATGGATTTGAGACGACCCCCACCAAAAGCGAGCCATATATTTTGTTAACTCGTCACAAAATTTTTTGGGAACTCGAATACAGGACATAGCGTAGGATGGGATAGCTTGGGCAACGGATTTAATAAGAATTTCCTTTCCCCCAGCCGAAAAAAAATTATTCTTCCACCCCGCAATAACTTTTAGCACTCGCTCACGCAAAAACTCCAAATCTTTTCCTTTATTTCGAGTAAAATGGGACGGTAGCCCCAAATATTTACCCAAGTTTTCCACCACCCTCATATTCAATACCGAACCAATCTCACCTTTTACAACATGAATCACATTCGGGCTCAACAAAATAGCAGATTTGGAAAAATTTACACACTGACCTGATGCCTTCTCATAAAGCTTGAGGATGGCCTCCACATTTAGACACTCCGCTACTGACGCTTTGCAGAAAATAAGGCTATCATCAGCAAAAAATAAATGAGAAATAGAAGGACAATTACGAGATATCTGGCATCCAAGAATCTCTCCACGGGTCTGAGCAGCAGCAAGTAGACTGGACAAACACTCAGCACAAAGAAGAAAGAGATAAGGCGATAAAGGGTCACCTTGCCTCAGACCTCTATGGGGCTGAAGATGACCGATAGCTTTTCCATTCACAACCACCGAATAACTCACCGTCCTAACACAACTCATCACCAAAGAGATCCAAGCTGGGTCAAAACCCAATTTTTGCATCATCTGATCAAGAAATTGCCACTCCACCCGGTCATATGCCTTACTCATGTCCAGTTTCAGAGCCGCCAGACCCCCTCCTCCACTCCTTTTGTTCATGATATGGTGAATGCATTCATAACTCACCAGGATATTATCCGTTATCAATCTTCCTGGCACAAAAGCACTCTGAAATTCGGATATGACTACTGGTAGAATTAGTTTCAACCTATTGGCCAAAATCTTAGTAATGATTTTATAAGACACATTACACAAACTGATTGGCCTAAAAAAAAAGTAGTTGATTTCAAAGTGTTGACATGGATACAATTATTTTGCTTTGCACTAGTTACTAGCAAATTACAATGATTGTCTCAATTGGATACAATGACGAACCCCAATAAACAACATTAAACTACATAGACATGACATAATTCTTAAATACTTACCCTCCACCAAAATAACGTCAAAAGGGAAAATAAAAGAGATAATTCGTGAAAGAAGATGAGAAACTCATATTTTTTAAAATTATAAAATAAAATTTGGTTGCAACAAGATACTAAATATATAAAATAAATTTTGGGAGGATGGAAAAAATCTATCTATCTATCGAGGAGTTGATTAAAAGCTAGAACGAGAATGTATTTTATAAAGGAGAAAAAAATGATTTTTTTTCTTTTTTTTAATTTAAAATTAAAAAAATTTAAAACAGTTGTCACGTCAATTTTTTATTAAGTTTTAATCGAAAATTTGACTATTTTTTAATAATATTGTTTGTTTTAAAACTTTTTATATAATATTATATGTATGAAACTATTTTTAAAAATATTGTTGTTTTTAATGGAGGTCGTCTTTAACGACCTCACAATCTTGTTCCACGTGGGTGAAGGTCGTCTTTTGAAAAGATGATCTTGTTGCACGTGGATGAAGGTCGTCTTCATCGGCAAATACATACATTTTATTAAAAAATTGATATCTTTTTAATCATGGTTTCATTATTTTTGGAGTTGTGTATCTAAAGATAAAATAGGACTATAGTTCTGCAAATTTCAGAACTGAAGATTCTTTTGAGGAGTGCATTCAAAAATTGATATTTTTTTACCCAGATATTCAAAAACTTCGAAAAAGGTACTGTTGGAAAGCTAACACAGAGAGCTTCAATTTGATACCTAGTTTCACTATTTTCGGAGTTGTGTATCAAAAGATATATATCGTCAAAGTTATGAAAATTTCACTAAACCCAGAACTGAAGATATGACTGAAAACTTAAAAAATGTAGCTAAACTTCAACTGTATCTTTTAATACACAACTCTACAAATAGTGAAACTAGATAGATTTTCAACCGTACCTTTTTCAAAATTTTTGAATATCTGGTTAAGAAGATATCAATTTTTTAATGCAGTGGGTGAGCGCTCTGCCTAAGATAGCAGAGAGTGGGGGTTCGATTCTACCCTAGTGCAAATTTTCATAAAAATTATCAAATAACCACTTGGTGCAACGACACCGTGCAAACGGGGCATGAATGATTTAAAATATTTAACTGCATTATATACCGCCCATAAAGGCAAATTTTATCGAACAACCACTTGGTGCAGTGGGTGAGCGCTCCGCCTAAGATAGCAGAGAGTGGGGGTTCGGGTTCGATTTTGCCCTAAGGCAGATTTTTAAAAATTATCAAATAACCACTTGGTGCACCGAGTGAGTGAGCGCATCACCGGGTGAGTGAGCGCATCACTCATTTTTAAAAATTATCAAATAACCACTTGGTGCAACGGGTGAGTGAGCGCATCACCTAGATAGCCCAGAATTGGGGGTTGATTGATCATGCACCGTGCAAACGGGGTGCACGGGGCATGAATGATTTAAAATATTTAACTGCATTATATACCGCCCATAAAGGCAAATTTTATCGAGGCAGATTTATCATGCACCGTGCAAACGGGGTGCACGTGGCATGAATGATTTAAAATATTTAACTGCATTATATACCGCCCATAAAGGCAAATTTTATCGAGGCAGATTTTTAAAAATTATCAAACAATCACTTGGTGCAACAGGTGAGTGAGCGCATCACCTAGATAGCCCAGAGTGGGGGTTGATTGATCCTGCACGCATTATATATACCTATAGGCAAATTCGAAGATTTTTAAAAATTATCAAACAACCACTTGGTGCAACGGGTGAGTGAGCGCATCAGATTGATCCTGCACCGTGTAAACGGGGCATGGATGATTTAAAATATTTAACTGCATTATATACCTATAGGCAAATTCGAACAACCACCAAGTGGGGCATGGATGATTTAAAATATTTAACTGCATTATATACCGCCTATAAAGGCAAATTTTCGCCAAACCGAGCATAGCTCAATTGGCATAAGGTTGTGTCATGACTAAGAGGTCATGGGTTCAATCCTCGCTTTAATTACAATACCGTTGCAAAAAAAAAAATATTCAGTTATGAAATTTGTAGAACTATATAGTCTAACTTCGATCATTTTTATCTATCAAATTGAACCTCTCTCAGCTTTCCAACCATACATTTTTTCTGAAAATTTTGAATATCTCTTTTCAAAAGACGACCTCCATTTAAAACAGCAAAATTTTTTAAAAATATATTAAAAAGCACCCTCAGAATTGACGGAACTAAATAAAAAAAAATAATAATAATAATTTGTTAAGTTTGGAATATCAGCAATTTAAATACTACAAACTTAAACCTCACAATCAAAAAATGTAATTACTCTTTAAATAAGATATTTTGTTAAAGGAGAAAAACAATTATATATTAAAAAATTCAAAGAAATGGATAATTAAGTAAGAGAGTAATTGAAGTATGGGGTCAGAATATTCAAAATGGTTCAATATTTAATTGTTGTTTATTTTTTCCATTCCACCGATAGCTCCAGTTTGAAGAGACAGAAAACCAATTAGAAACCTACACGTTTCTAATTCTAAACCGTCCACGTAGCCGCCGGGTAAAATTAAGAGCCCGACAACTTGCGTACCGGATCCGATAATTCACATCCATTAAAAAAGCGCCACGTAGTTAGAAATGTCAGCGGGTAATTTAAAAGTCAAAGACTGGCCCGGATGACGTCATAATACAGAATTTATTTTTAAAAAACAAAGCCCATGGGAACCCGTGCTTTTGACCCGACTCAATGCAATAATGCTGCCGCCGTGGACTTTCATTTTTGTTTTTATTAACGACGTGGCGATATGTTATTGGACTGTGACTTACGTGGAGAATTTCTAATACATCGGTATGAAGTTTTTTTATAACGCTCTCTTTGAATGAATGACACGTGCGGAAATAGTTTAGAAGAATAATATATTTAATAGAGTGGATCTCAGTCAAACAACTATTTTACCACGTGTCATCTTCAAAAGTAGTAGTATGAAAAAACTTCTCATATACTAGAAATTCTTCCGAATTTAACATCTATAATTATTAAGATGAGAGGAAATAATTTCGTGAGCTTGAATTTTCATTCTTAAGCATTTTTAAATAAGCTATGAGTAGAAATATTTTCATCTCAATTAATAGAATTTTTTATATTAATAATGTAATTTAAATAAATTATTACAAAAACAAAGAATTTTTTCAAAGTATTTACAAAATAGGTACCTAAATCGTGTACCATGAACACAAGTTTGTTAAATTGTGTCTATGGTACACGATTTAGAGATTAACTCGTGTCCGCCGGAACCGATGTAGGAGGTAATTCGTGTACCATGGACACGAGTTATGACCACCTCACTTATAATCAAAATCGTGTACCATGTACGTGAGTTGCTTACAAAACTCGTGTACATAGTACACGAGTTCCATCTAACGTGGCAACATGGTACACGAGTTCCATCTAACGTGGCAACATGTGCCATAAGCGTCTAACTAGCAATTGACACGTCATAAAAATCGTGTCTATGGTACACGAGTTACACCATAAATCGTTTATCATGAACACGAGTTAATCCCTACATCGTGTACCATTGACACAATTTAGGGAACTCGCGTCTATGGTACACGATATTTAGCTACTCTAATTTTGTAAATACTTTGAAAACTACTCTATTTTTGTAATAATTTATTTAAAATACATTATTAATATAAAAAATCCTAATTAATATGCTAATCAACTAATAAATTACTTTTATACCGATAAATAAATGGTTTTCAAAAGACTTTCGTGTCCATTAGTATATTTTTTACTATGCCTCATTTTACTTTTTATTTTTTTAACTTTTAATTCTTTTTAACTTTGTTGACTTCACACTCACATTAAGAAATTAGGCAATTGAAAACGTTTCATAAAACAAAAGGGATGCAATGCCGGGACGGAGACTTCCCAAGTAGTCACCCAACTAGTATTACTTTTGCCCAAACACGCTTAAATGCAGAGTTCTGGTGAGATCTGATGCATCAGGGTTGTTGTATGATCGCACACAATTTATTATTATTCTTTAGAAAAACATATCTCATTATCCATGTTCATTATTATCGGTTAGAATGCCTTGAATATGTTATGACCCTCTACGACTAGTTCGATATGGGGTATCGCTGACCGGTCAGCGAGTCGGGGTCCAGAGACGAAGCGCCCTGGTGAGGGTATGGGGGCAACGCTCATAAAGAAAAAATCTTATTTGGATGTTACTATTTGTTTTGAGTTTTCTCATTTTGTATTAGGTCATTAGAAGGGTGTCATATATAAACCTTCTAATGACTTCAGTCGCCCCTAGCCTGTCATTTGTAATTTTCTCCTATTGGTAATAATATTTTCTCTTCCTTCTGCCCGTGGACATAGCTAACACGATGTTAGTGAACCACGTTAAATTTGTTTCGATCATCTTTTACGCTTTTATTCTTTATTATTCGATCCTATCGTAACATTACATTTACAATAAAAACTAAATGTGGGTTTGATAAAATTTTGCCGAAGAATATTATAGTTTTCAAAATTAAAAGATCAAATAAAAAGAAAATTTCAACTTAAGGGAATGGGAAACATTCCCTGTAAGTTTAAAGTTTGAATATGTAGTTTACAATTACAATACTAACTAAACATAACTCAACTAACATAAGGATGTGCCATCGATCAAGATGTCAGATGTTCAAATTCCTACACCCTCAAGTATTGAACTAAAAAATAAATACAAAAACTATCTTCAATTTCTTTGTTTTTTTTTTTCATAAACAATAAGTAACATATTTAATTTCAAATGTAGTTTTCATTCGGGAGTCATCTTGTTATTTATTTACTTTTTTTTACTATATTATTGTGGGACGAAAGATTTGAACTTCTGACCTATTAGTCAATAGTATCATTTTAGCTATGCTCATATTAGTATAGTCATCTTATTATTGATGGTAAGAATTATCGATTTTGTTAAATACAATAATCTATTAGTATTTGGTATTTGGTATTATGAAATTGAAAATAAAAGTTTGAAACAAATTTAAAAATAGAGAAGAGGCATGTAAAATAGGTCAACAACACGTTTAGAAAAAGATATAGTCATTAAAAAGTTGGTAGTTTTTTTCTTCTTCTTTAATTAAAAAAATAGTTGAAGTTTAGACTTACTGACTAACCACAGCCGACGCATTAATAAAAGAAAAAAATTATTATTATTTTTTTTTTTCAAAGGAAAACAATACCCTGGTTTGAAGTGTAAATCACCGAAACTCTTTATCAATCGAATTCAAGTTCTCCCGCACCCTAAAGATTACCAACCCGCGCTCCACCATCGAAGTAACAACCAAGTTAAAATAAAGAGGAGAGAAATTAAAAATAATAAAAATAAAAAATTGTAAATTTAAAAGAATGATCACGTGGAAGTCATTTAATTTCTATAATGTTACGACAAAATCGAACATAAAAGTGTAAGAGAATCGACACCAAATTTACGTGGTTCACTAAAGTTGCGTTAGCTACGTCCACAGGCAGAAGAGAGAACAATTGTATTAAGAATGAGAGAGAATTACAACAATGACACATTAAGAGTGTTGAAGTCATTAAAAAATTTATATATGAAACTTATAATTATAATGAGTCAAAGTCTCAAAGTCAAGGAGGAATCAGTCGGAATTGTAATTAATACAATCCTTAATTTACGGTTTATTTTTTCCCTTATTATTATTAAAGCTTTTGAAACGTGAAAGTTAACCGAAATTAGTGGCTTAATAAAAGTGGATTTAAAAAGAATATATATATATATAAATTAAATTAAATTAAATGGAAAAAGAAAAAAACGTCCATTCATTGAACATAGACAATTATGAATTAGACCGCTCCGGTTGTGTTCAAACTTCCTAACCTTGAACATTTCAAAATCTATAATAGTTAATCTCTTCTTAAGAAATTTGGAAATTCAAAATCTTATTTTCTAAAACAAATTTTTCATTTTTCTTATGTCTATATTATGCTCATCAGTAAATTTTAGTCTTCAATTTTAATAAATGGTACAATTTTCATACATCCAACCAAACCAACTAGTCAAGTTTTGTGTCTTATTTCAAAATTTATCGTGGATGACGATTTTCTAATATGTATTGATTCTTTTTCCACGTTGAAAATTTTTGGTTTAAGACGTCTTGATTCCATATATATCGTATTCGTATTGATTGAGATTTCAAAAAAAAAAAAAAAAGACAGTAAACAATGACATTTTTTCGTAATATTTTGTCACTATCATTTTGAACATTCTAGGTGCAATCCTGGCTAGAATCGGAGCTCAAATTCACTTTTTATTTTTTTTTTGTCAATTAAAAAAAAAAAAAAATTAATCGAATTACAACCATTTTTTTTACATATATTTTTTCTAAATCGAATTACAATTTATCTTGCCGAGAGTCTTCTTCTGCCAAATTGAGCATAGCTCAATTGACATAAGGTTGTGCACGTGACTAAAACGTCATGAGTTCAATCTCTGCATTAATTAAAATAACTTTCCAAAAAAACATTTAATTTTTTAATTCCTTATCCAGCAATGTTTTGATTGTTGAAAAAAAAGTCATTGCATAAAAAATTCTACAATTCACAAAACATTCATTAGAAAATAAGAAGAAAACAAAAATCGAAGTAGCAAAAGGAAAAAAGAAAAAAACAATTGTCCAAACTGGGATAATCTCCCAAATGATCACATTTAAAGGTACTATTTTCAAACATGTCTTAAAATCTTAAAATTTTCATTTCTATTTTTGATTAATTTTAAATACTATTATGCCTCTCATTAATGTGTCTATTTTCATACAAAATAAAATTATTGGGTATTAAATTTTATTTTCGTAATAAATTTTGATTTTCTCTTTGTATTAATGTGCTCATTTCATGATTTCATTTTATCTCTCTATTTCTAAAAAATAAATAATAATAATAAAAAATTTACTGTCAAATTTAGTGTATTAAATTTCGATTTTAGTGTATTAAATTTCATTAGTGTAAATTTTTTTCTCTCCTGGTCAATGCAAATTGAGTGTATTAAATTTCATTTTTAAAATAAATTTCGATTTTATCTCTCATTTTCTCTTATCACTTATTTCTTTACCATTTTTTTTAATATATATAACCACCATATACTTATATATAATTCATATATGAGTATATACTCTTATATATTGCATATATACTTATAACATATATATTTTTTTATATATATATCCACCATATATATATTTCATATATGTAATTTTTATATATACCCATCATATATACTTCATATATGGGTATATATGGTTATATACTTATAGATATTGTGTATTTTTTTTAAAGAAAATATATGTAATTTCTTTATATATATCCACCTTATATATTTCATATATGAAAATATATATTGCGGAGAGAAAATTGTTTAGGTCTGGATACGAAGAGAGAGAACACAATTTAAATAAGGATAGAGAATACAATTTAATGACGAGAGAGACGTGATTAATGCAAATTTGATGATTTCAAATTTTTTTACTTAAATGAGGTTGTTTTACTTTTTATTTTATTTTATTAAAATGTTTGAGAAAATTCAATATATAATGCTAGAGAGGTTGAAGGGTATGAAAGTAATTGCAGCCCAACTTTTATGATTTTTTTAAAAATAGTTAGACATTTTTTTTTATAAAAATAGAAAGTGAGGACATTAATATAATATCATAGGCATAAGGTGACTATTTGTGTAGTTATCCCTAAAGAAAATAATATACTTTATAGTTGATTCAAGGATATGATGGCTACATTATTCAATGAGGTTTTAACGTTAACATAAACCTAACTTAACTGACATAATGTATGGCTGAATGACTAAGGCCCGTTTGATAACCATTTCGTTTTTAGTTTTATGTTTTTAAAATTTAGGCTTATTTTCTCCTAATTTCTTTACTATGAGTTACACTTTAGCTAGAGAAACATTTGGATTCTTAGTCAAATTTAAAAAACAAAAGCTACTTTTTTTAGTTTTCAAAATTGACTTGATTTTTTAAAACATTGGTAGAAACTAAATAACAAAACAAAGAAAGTTATAGGTGGAAGTAGTGTTTAAAAACTTAATTTTCAAAAACTAAAAACTAAAAACCAAATGATTATCATTTATCAAATGGGGCCTAAAAGATCATAGGTTCTCGACATAAAATCGTTGAATACAAAATCAAAGTACTTTTGTAATTTCTCTCTTAATCTAACGGTGCAAAACTGTAAACCACGTTGTGATAACCTCCTCGAATAATTTCTCGGTATGATGAGTTTCCCAGAATCTAAAAAAAACTCCGCTTTTTAATTGAATCAAAGAAAGAAAAAGAGAGTGAGGGAGAAAGATTCAGCTTCATCTCCATCACTTTCAGTCCACCACGGACTTTCAAAACTGTGGCTGATAACCTTTGTGTTCATATTCTTTTTTATGTTTTATGTTTTTTTTTACAAACAAAATGACAGGAAAAGAACTTGGGACCTTAATTTCAACATTTTTAATCAAGTCTACTTCACGTCAATGAAAATTTAAAACATCCCAGTGTTGAGAAGTTCATATTGACCAACTTTGATGACTTTGGAAAACACTTCATTTTGGAGTGGCCCAGTTTGATTCATCCAGATAACGTCTGCTAAGGGGAAGAAGAAATTTAACAACTTTACCAAAAACAACCATTCAACATTGGGATATAATGCGAACCGATCGAAAAACGACATTCGGGTTGGTTGGTACATCGTTTCAAATCATTAGAATTCGTTATATATAGTTGTTGGTATGTGAAAATGATCATTTGTTTCACTGCATATTGTCCAAACAGATCCTGTTCTCTAGAAGAGATGAGGAGAAATATCATTTGAAACTGACAAGGGAAACCGTGTATTTGAACAAGAATGAAAATGCAGTCAAGAGATTGATGTTTTTTCTTTACATTTTCTAAACTCAAAGCTTGTACAAAAGATGACTTAAAGGATAAGAGTTGTCTGTGGGAAAAGCAGAAAGCAGAAAGAAGAATATATTTTCAGAAAAGAATATGGGATATGAACCAAAAGTCTAATCTTTGTCTTGTTATATTACCTTGGAGACTTAGCTGGAAGACACTTTCCTTAGCAGACAACCTTTATCAATGAATCTCATCTTTGTGTTCTCACTTTTCAACTCTGCAAAAAGAGACAAGACAAACACAGTTCATGTGGCTGTGCCAAAAAGGATAGGAATCAAGAAATTTGGACAAAGTTTTATCAAATATGTGATGTGTTGCATTGTATCGAGTTGCTTCGGCGAGTTTCCAGCACAGCAAGATTCTCAGTCTAGGTCTAGAGATAACTTTCAAAGTTCACATAGGAATAACCAAATTCATGTTGTTACATGAATTTCTTTTAGAAGGAAAACAATTTCATTGATTAATGAAATGACGGAGTAAACTCCAAATATCAATAGGTGAATTACATAAGTGCTCTCCAATTAGAAATTAAAGAGGACAAGCTATAATGAATAAAAGGAGGTCTTCCTTTGCAACATAAAAGAGCATTACGAAAAACATAATCTAAAAAGCAGTCAAAAGGAGATGAAATGTCGCGAAAAATCTGCTCATTTCTCTCTCTCCAAAGACACCAGAAGAAAGACTGGGTGAAAGCAAGCCACAAGATCTTTGCACCTTTGAACGGATGACCTACCAATACAGCAGGATATCATAAATGTTATGGGGCAACGGCAAAGCCCAACCAAAAACTTCCAACATCTAGCCCCAATAACGAGAAGCAAACGAATGTGCAAACAAATGACCCCGTAACAATCATCTCCTTGGCGTTTTATTCGTCATATTTTGAATTTGGTTGTTACCGGGTCATTTGTTTGCACATTGTTCGTTTGCTTCTCGTTATTGGGGCTATATGTTGGAAGTTTTTGGTTGGTCTTTGCCGTTGCCCCATAACATTTACGACTTATTAGCTATATCATCGAATCTTAAAAACAATGTGCAAGCAAACGTCAATACCTTCATACCTGTAAAACAAGCAATATGAAAATTTCAACAAATTGGCTCTGTGAATGAAAGTAACAAGCACCCAGAATAGTAGCCAGAAAGCATACAATTTATAAAGTAAATCATGACTAGACGTGACAAGAACCGAACAAATCATAAAATGGTAAAGTTGCAATCAGTCTAGACTTCTGTAGAGAAATGTTATCTTTGAATTGATTTAAAAATGGCCCAGTGTCATAAACTAGCTATATTATCTAATCCCTAAATGGAAAAAGTTTGCACTCTGTTCAATTATACATGTGCAAAGTCTACTATTCATGGTCTTTGGGCTTGCAGCCTTTGATTGCACATGATAGTCATCATTGGACAGTGTTCGTTTTATATGCTCTATTGGCTTTGGTTTTAAGACAACATGCTCTGTGCTAGAGTTATTGTAACCAAATAATTGAACATATTTAAATAAGAGATTCATATGATCATCTGACTTACAGCATATAAAAGTCATTAAAATTACAGCAGACCAGCAAAACCTTCTTATATGTTTGTACCATGAAAGTAATAACATTGTACCTTTTAGCACCACTTCAAGTTTTCGAGAGGAGAACTCGAAAGTTGGTATTTAGAGTGAACTAGGCACTTTGGAATGATCAAAGTGCTTGTGATTATTTATTTATTTAGATAAGGTACCGAGCTTTCATTGAGAAAAAATGAAAGAATACAAGAGCATACAAAAAATCAAGCCAACAAAAGTGAACCCCACGTCTTATTATTTCTCTCCCCCCACAAGCCCCACAACACAACACATACCCGAGCCTGCCACAGAATTTTTCCTTCTCCCAAAACGGCGGATGGAGAAGAAATTCCTCGATCATCTCCCTAAGATCTTTGTGTCTAGCTTACTTGCACAAAACCTGATGGTTAGCTTCCCTTCTTTGTATAAGCTATCTAAATGCTTTCTTGAATCTTCATCCAGACTTTTTCAGTTTCTTAATGGAACTTCTAAAAAACACGTTCATTGATACCCTATCATATTCTGAAAACTAAGCACCTTTTGGTTGAGGAATGGTAACTGTGCCAATATTTCCTTTCCTGGCCGAAGACATGCCCATATCATTTGATTTTTCATGGTAGAAATAGAATACCTCTGTATGTTTAACATTTGTAGGCAGCCCTCTCTTACTAGAATGCATTTTCACCACCCTTCCTTTCAATATCTACCTTACAATTATCTAAGAATGACGAATGCTGGCTCAATCTATAATCAACATAACAGTGTAAGATACTATACTGTCAGTGAAAAGCAACCCTGAAAGTGAAACAGCTATCTGTATATTACATTGTCCTCGAACATCGTTGATGTTTTTCGGTTCTACATTGCCGTGGCACTGGAACAAAGTAGATTACATTCTTGGCCATGAGAGAGACATGAGCACAACGAGGTCGCACCAGCAAAAATATACATATAGTCGCAAGAAACAAATCCGATACAGAAATCACTTAAAAGTAGGAGCAGGAAATCTGGGAGCATCTTTAATCAATTTCCTCTGCTTGTCTTCTGTAAAATCATACCATTTTGTGCATAGATAAACAATGTAGCACATTTGTGACATAAAAGCAAATGGCTCCACACCAGTCTCATTCATGACTCAAATTCTCTGCAACGTTAACTGGGGCCACGGACAATGCTAAATCAAGAAGATCCATCAATTTCTCACTCAAAAGAAGCTCCACTTGGATAAGTTATTCATAGTTGGCTGATCATAACAGGAAGAACTGAAACACTTGAAATCTACTTCTCCACAATTAACATTAACACTTTACAGTACACCACGCCCGAGACAAGAGGTAGCAGCAAAATGAATAATAAGAAAATGTACTGTTTACGTGCAAATATATGCATACAACAGGGTAATTGCCAGGTTAGGCTTCAAATTTTCATCAAAAGCAGTGGTAAGGTCAGTTACATTTCAGTAACAAGAACCACATGTTTGCTTGACAAAAAAAATAATCAGTTTCCTTTCTCATAATAATCATGGGAAGGGGCCATCCTGCACTGAAATTGTTTTCTTGAGATCAAGATGCCTAAGCTAATAGAGGCAGTGGCTTGAGTATTAGACATAGATGATGAGATTATAGTGATTGTCTAGCCATTAACATATTGGATAATGGATATGTATTTGCTATGAACTGTTGAACCCTTTTGCTCTAATTTCAATCATTTCAAACCAAAAGAAAACTCTGCAATACCAAGAAGTGATTTGCAAATATCAGCATTTATGGCATAACAAATGGAAAAATCCACTAAAAACAATAGGGAACCCCTCCATTCAGCAACTTCAGCAAAGTAACCAAACGAAACAATTTAGCTGCCATTGGAGTCTCAAATTACAAGCTCAATGGCAGCTCCCCAGCTTCAAAATTCCAAACAGGTGGAATAAAAAACCACTCATAATTTCAAATACACAACTCCCAATAAGAACTTCAAAGATGAGAAAGAAAAGACATGACAGAGACAGAGTAGAGCATTCAATCACCTGAAGCAGAAAAAGCAAAGTGACCCATTTGGAGCATTGAAGTGTAAGATCCATGGGCATCCTTCACATGCACCCACGAGGCCTTATTGCGAGAAAAGTGAAAACTCAAACAACACAGAAACGAGAGAGCGTTGGCATTGAACAAAATTCAGGGAAAAGGGTTTGAATTTGAAGCTTATGAATGGACATTCGTACATTCCCCCCCAAAAAAGAGACATTTCTGATTTGCAAAGACAAGGGTGTTCATTTTTTGAAAGCTCAAGATCGTGAAATGTTCAATCAAATTCAAGGTGTCCAAGACAAGAAGAACCCATCAATTGAAATTCTCACAAGCTGTCATTTTTCTTCTTGTTTTTTGGACATTCCCCCATTCTGTTGACAAGTTCTCGACAATCTTTTTGGTGTGGGCTTATGAAGATCACAATTCAATTCGAAATTGGCCAAGCCCATATGCATCATGTTGGATTTTCTCACAAATCAAGTCAGCAAAATGTAGACACTGGTTGGACCGACCACAGTTTCTGTTGTACACATCATGTTTTTATTTGGAATTAAAAATAGTATATTATTCAATGATACGAAATAATTCAATACTATAACAGAGCATTAAAGGTACTAATGATTACTCCGAAAAAAAGAAGGGTACCAATGAAGATATGGGAGTCAAAGATCACATGGGACTTGTTGGAGAATCTACATCAAAATTCTATAACATGTTTACGTGTACTGATTCTTTGAAGCCCACGTGAGTGTAACGCGACAAAACGCGCGACAAGAGACTCTCAAGTGACTAGTGAAGCTCGAAAGCTAAGAAATCACTTAAACTTACTGAATTCGATCATATTCGAGTCGAACTAGGTGTTTGCTACCATTGACGAAATCTCCATTGTCATATCAGGTATGAATATATCCGAAGATGGAGGAAAAATTAATAAATAGCAGAATCTACTCTACTATCGAGGTACGTAACATTGTCCTACCTCAGCTCAACACCACTTCGATTTAAGCACTAACTTAAGCATTGTAGCATATTGAACATAGCACTATAGACGTGTAAGCTTCTTTGTTGCATGTGTTAGCTCGACTCCGATCTTGTTATCTCGTTTGTTGACTACGTAGACTTACCACCAGATTCTTACCTCAACAACTTATATATATATATGTTTTTTTTTTTTTTTTTTGGAAAAGACTTATATATGTATTTTATTTGAATTGGACATTTTAATTGTTGTTATTGATTATTGAAGTATAGAGTTTTTATTATTATATATTCCCATCTCCATTTGAGGATTGGCTTTTATGATACTTTATATTGGGAAAAATCATAAATGGTCTCCTTTTGGTTTTTGTTTGATAGCTTGGTGTGGACAGGTGGTGGAATATAATTTAGTGTCCTAAATGCTTGTAAAGCTAAGGGCTCCATATTTTTATATATTTATGGGTTTCACATAAATAAATAAAATAAAAAAATAAAAAAATAAAAAAAAAATAATATATATTTTAATAGAAAAAGCTACGAAATATAAAAAAATAACAACAAAATATGAAGACATAATATTAATACTAAGAAATTTTAACTTATTTTAAAAAGATGATATGTTTATTTATCATTTTTCTATTTCTTGATTTTTTTTTCTAGAAGTATTGGTAAATATTAACATTTTTTTTTTTTTTGACATTTTTTCATTATTGGCATTTAAAACATTAATACGTTGTTATATTATTTTTTTTATTTTAACCATAATATCGATGAGATAATAATTAAGATTTGTCATTATGATTAAAAATATGATTGTGATATAACTGGTTTGAATAACAAAATTTTTCTCCTATATTTTTTACATTATTACGATATCGTTGGATTCAAATTTAAGTTAATGATAACGTCAGAAACAATTTGAGAGAAGTTCCTCTAGCCACACGTATGTGACCCTAATTCGTCTAATCGTGGCAAGCCAACGAGTGTGCCATTGATTCCATGAAATTTTGTACCAATAAAAATGTTGATTTTTCTTTATATGTTCAAAATCTTTAGATTTCGATGTGACATGTCACAATATACAACTCAACTTGATTATCAGTAGAGAATTTGAAAATTCAATTAATGGAATGATTGTGCAATAAAATTCTAATGTGAATTAGTAGTTTATGATGAAGTTAAAAAGTAAAGTAAATATCACATAGCTTATGTAAAACTTTGATAAAATGGAAGCTAAATTAATGTATTTTTTTTTTCATTTAGCTATATTTATTAAAATAAAAATATATGCAAAACGAGCACAGATTAAAACCTTCATTATTTGTTTGTAGGACGCCCTTAAAAAATAAAAAATAAAAAGGTAGCACCAATTTTCTTTATATAACGATAACAATAATTATATTATACCCCATCCACCTTTTTTTTTAATGCACTTTTATAATACTTGAAATTAATGGATATATCTTGATAATTAAAATAAGATTATTATTATCATATGATGTGACAAGTTTGCCTCAAAATATATAACTCAACTATTAATTAAATCTTGAATTTGATTTTTTTTTTTTAATTTATCATTAGGTGGGACATTTTTGTGATTACACAACCTATTTGACACTTGGATATTTTATTTTTCTTTCACAAAGATAATTTATTAAATGTGAGGGGCCAACTTTTTTTAACCCGTTAGCCACAAATTCGTATTTTATGTCAGTTTAGTTATGTTTTTGTTAGTATTTCTATATTTTTTTTTTTGTAAAGGTATTTAATTAATGCGAAAATTGAACTCATGTTCTCATTGTTCTCTTAGTTAAATGCACAACTTTATGCTAATTGAGTCAGACTCGATTTGACTAGACATTTTTGTAATTACATTTTTTCATTTTTTAATATTTTATCAAATTAATTTTTGGTGAATTTTAGTTGATTGGAGGAAAATACTAAAGGCATGTATGATAATGATAATATATATATTTTTTTTCATATTTTTTTTTCTAATTCTTTAGAAACATTTTTAAAATTGTGTATAAATTTTAGGATTTTTTTTTTATCTGGTTTCTGGTTCTTATTTAGTGTTTTTCTTCTTTCTAACACATAAATAAAATTATTATTTTATAAAATGAATAAAAAATATTTAAAGAAGAATATAACATAAACAAAATTAGATATTTAATTTTAAAAACTAATTTTCATGAGGTTGCATAAATAGCAATCAAGTCCAAAATAACGACAAATATAACAAAATTTAAAACATTTTACAGATATGATAAAAAAAATCAGTGACTATTAGTATTCTTAATAAACTATTATCACTAATATCTAGGAATAAAATAACTATCACTGATATAGTATCAATGATAGTCAATAATAAAATTTTATAAAAATCAGAGGTGCTATACCTATCAGTTGATAAAAAATGTCATATTCATAAATCTTTTTAAATAATACTATATTTTTAATTATTTTACTCTAAATTGACATCGGGTACAATTTTTCTATAATTTTTATATTTTTAATCTAACATTTCAAAGAACATGAAATAATAAAGTATTATCAAACCCTGTTTTTATTTTTTTTTACAATTAAAAAAAAACAGTAAATAAGAAACCGTTATATACTTTTTTTAATTAAAAAATAAAAAACAAGAAAAACTAAAGGAAAAATGAGAAACAAGAATGTTGAGATATTTGACGAGGTACCCTTAAATTAAGGTCCAAGGAGATTGACGCGCAATTTAAAAAATTAGTCAAAATGATCTTTTGCTGACATCACTCGCCGTAATTCCTCTCGCTCTCTCGTTCGTTTGGAGCCCATTTTATAACTAAAAATTTATTGTTTTCCTGAACAAGAGCGAGAGCGAGAGAAATCTGAGCGACAGTCATGTCAACAAAAGTTCATTTTGATTAATTTTTAAAATTGGGCGATCTCTCGAATGAGCCTTAATTTAAGGACATCTCGCCAAATATTTCAAGAATGTTACCACACCGACTCAAATTTTCTCACACACCTTTAAGTGGTAATATTCTTTCATTTTTTTTTTAAACAAAAACAACTGTAATATTCTTATAAAACCATGGGAAAAAGAAAAAGAAAAAAAAAAGAGTTTTTTTGAGAATAAGTATTAATTACATGTTACATAATTGTGAAACAAACTAGTACAAAATATTGCCAAATAAGTCAATATGGTGTGTGATTGACTCAATTTTAATTACTTTATAGCTGCCTACCAGATATGGAATTAATTGAATGAAAATGAAACAACCAAACTAAATACATATTCAAATTAAATAATCACAATTTTGAGACCTCTATTTTTTTTCTTTTCATTTTTATCATTTATTAAATTAATTAAAAAATTATAAATTATTCCTTATTCCTAGATTGTACGCTTTAAAGTCAAAGTTATTTTTATTTATTTCTGTTTGAGAGCGGGAAGAAATCTCGAGTATTTTAACAAATGATTCTTTCTTTGGATGTCGTAATATCAATTGACCCACTTTTTGAAAATACATGTTTTTTTTTTTTTTAATCTTTGCTGAGCACGAACACGCGTTTGTTGAAAACGATCGTACGAAGAAAAAGTCTTTAATATCCTTCGTTGAGCACGATCGCGAGGAGGCGACTATAGGATCTTCGTGCTCAACAAAGAATATTACCGATTTTTTTCTTGCGAACGTGCTCGTGCTGATGATGTCTGCAAAAAGACAAAAAATATTATTTTCGAAATCGGGTCCAAAAATATTACGGAATCCAAAGGACCATATATGAAAATACTCCAAGAAACCTAAGAAACCTCATTCAAGAGAATCTATTTGAAAATGTTCAATTTCGTGTTTTCAGATTCATACAAAATTATAAATGAATAAGTATCATTTGTAAGATCACTAATAAAACGTTAAATTTTAACCAATATTTCTAAACTTTTTGGTAAGTCAATTATACTCGTAGATTTTTAAAAGTTTTATTTTAGTCTTTTTCAATTTTGAAAAAACAAATTTTTTGAAGTTTGACGTAATTGATGTGTGAAAAAATATTATGTAATGATATTATAAATGATGGTAAATATTTTTTTTTTGAGTTGAAATGAATAGCAACCACAATCTTAATTTTCTATATAGTCGAAATATAAGTGTGGTTAATGTTTTTCAAATTTTACACATCAACCCCTTCAATTTAATTTAAATAACTCAGTTGATTCCCTCATTTTAATTTTGGCAAGTCCCATCATGTTTGCCTTTTTTATGTTCCATTGCATTTTTAATGTGGGCCCTCACCAATTTTAATTTGATGATCATCTCCAATATTAATTAGAAACTAATACTAATATCAATAGTAATATTATTCTTGATTCTAAATTATCTTTGGTAACATATTATTAGAAAAAAAAAAAGACTTTCATTTTGATTCTTTAATTCTCATTTTATAATGGCACTAAAAATGAGTTTATTTAAAACAATAAATTTATTGTCATGGTCCTATTTGAAGAATAATATATCACACCACTTTGTTGTAATTTTAAATATTGAAATTAAGCTAGATTAGATTACAATCTCTTTAGAATGAATTCTCATGAACTAGAAATAAAAATGAAAACAAATCAAAATACACCTAACAATTTCATTTTTCCTCTTTTCTGTACACTGATTAACCATAATCAAAACCCAACAACCAAAACTTGATGAATCAAATTCAAAAAAAAAAAAAAAAAAATGGAAAGGAAATGATTGGGTTTGTGTGTACTGGGAAAAATTGTGTCTAATGACCGGCACCGGGGCTAGGGACGGAGCGGAGAATGCGAGCGTTGTAATAATGATAATGTTGGTGAGCGATGAGGCGGCGACCACGGAGGAGGTTCTTGTCGTCGAGGGTGGCGTACGCGTGACCTTTTTTGCTCGGAGACGACGAGGACGGCGTGGGGCCTTTCGGGAGAGCGGCGAAGAAGAGCTTGTTGAAGTCGAGGTTGTCGTCGTCGTGGTGAAGAAGAAGATTTCTAGATTGGGAAGATGGAGAAATGGAAGATAGAAGAAGGAAGAGGATGAGAAATAGGCATTTGTTGGTTGAGGCAGCCATTAGATTATTAGAGAGAGAGAGAGAAAAGAAAGAAAAAGAGGATGAAAATGAAATTGGAAATTTGGGTACGTGGTGTGTACATATAAACGCGTGAAGGCTACAAAAGAGATAAAGAAAATGTCTCAAGTTTTTGACTTTCAAGTGTTGAGATGGGAAAATAGTTACCTAATTGGTTTAGGGTTTGTAGTAATTTCATGCTTGCTGACTATTCTTTAAAGTTTTGACCAATAGGAAAGAGGAATGCCTTGTTTCCATTTTGGAAGTATTGATCTTCATTCATGCTATGGGTGAGATAAATGTTTTCTATGTGCTTCTATTTTAGTAGGTTGCATACTTTGGAACTAACTAGGTATACTTCATTCATGCTATGGGTGAGAAAAATGTTTTCTATGTGCTTCTATCCTAGTAGGTTGCATACTTTGGAACTAGCTAGGTTGTGAGAAAAGTTAACCGGAAGAGTACTCGAGTTTCTGGTCTCCAACATATACAGTACATGATTGAGTTGACCTACATGTTGCTCTTAAATCATCAATCAACCCAAAAACTTAAGTTGTTGGTGTTGGAATGCCTTGAATCTGTTATGACCCTCTACGACTGGTCGATACGGGGTCTCGCTGACCGGTTAGCAAGTCAAGGTCCAGGGGCAAAGCGCCCTGGTGGGGTATGGGGGCAACGCCCCTAAAAGAAAAATCTGATTTGGGTTTTTACTTATCTGTTTTGGACTTTGGCTCATTTTGTATTAGGTCATTAGAAGCGTGTCATATATAAATCTTCTAATGACTTCAGCCGCTTCTATCTGTTAATTTGTAATTCTCTCATATTTCGTAATACTACTACTCTCTCTTCTGCCCGTGGACGTAGCTAACACGACGTTAGTGAACCACGCAAATTTGTGTCGTTCTTCTTTTGCGCTTACTTATTCTTTGTTATTGATTTATCGTAACAGCTGGAAATCAATATTAATTAGGGAGGAAATGTCATTACATGAGTTTGAATATAGAGAACATCTTGCTCTCATACCCTCTTAAATTACCAATCAACCCAAAAGCTTAAGCGGGTGAGTTACAGTAAATTTAATTATATCAATACTTTAACAATTATTAGTGAAATTTACGCTATGACGACATCGGATATAGACTAACGGTACGACATAATGCTTCTCATGAGATTTCCTATAAATAGGGGAATCGGTGTCACGCATAGGTACGTAATTTCATTCTTGCTCTATGGACTTGACAATTGACATTACCTCAGTCTAAGTACTGTGTGTAATGTCATTACCTCGAAACTGACTCATCTGATGCCAGTGAAAACATCCTATTCTAGAATTACAAATGAAGAAATGAGATGAATTTAATTAAGGCAAGTAGAAAATAGGGAGAGAGGAGTTATGTTTGGGGAAGGCAAGGAGGCAAAGGAAAGGAAGGAATTGAATTGAGATTTGAGGGTGTGGAAAAAGAAACAAACTTCCAAATTGCCAAATCATGAAATCAAATATGGAAGTTTAGAGCAGTCAAACGCAAGATATTTTGAAATTCTGTGCCATTAAATGTTGATCCCAAGACGGTGCAAGATTGCCACGTGTTCGCCATGGCTTCTGTCTGTGCCGCCTCCATTTCTCGGATGTTTAAAGTTACATAAACATGACTCAACTTAACTGACATAATGTATGAACGGATGATCAAGAAACTATCAAATATTTAAATCTCTCCTCTTACGTGTGGTAAAAAAAAAAACAAAAACAATAAACAGTAGAATAAGGACATGAACCAAGATTGTCTAAAGCAACATTTTTTTTTTACTTTTTTTTTTTAATAATATTTGATAATAAATGAAAAAAAGGAAAATACTAATATCTCTCAATTTCATATTTGGTAGGTATATTTATTTACTCTCTAACTATCAACTTATTAATATTATATGCCGACAGTGTAAAATTATTTCAACTTATTTTTCAAATTAGGTTATTCATTACCTTTACTAGAATCTCAAATCTACACAAAGTAGTCTATGAAAAAAAAATCATTTATCAATTTGAATCTTCACAAATTGTATTATAACTTTTGTACCCAACTACTTTTTTGTTTCCATTCGGAATGAAACATTGTATATATATATATGATTTTTTTTAAACAATAACACGTTACCAAATAAAAGAGATGGACCAATGAAGAACATTAATAGAGGGAGGTGTGTCAACACCACTCTCAACCACGAAGCACACCTATGATCTAAACAATAATAACAACAAAACGAAGGGGAACGACGGTTATAGCCTCATAGACATGTTAGTTACGCTCCCTCCAAATATGTTAAAATAGTCGCACACCAAGCAAGTCTACAAATTCGACGATTGCGTCGCTCATCCCGTCCAACACAAGAGATCCAATCCAACTTAGTGGAACATGAAGCAACTCGATGAGACGAATGACCCCATTGCAGTTAAGGGCAGATCCATGATTTTTTGTCGAGAGGGACACAATTCTAGCTAATAGGGTTAACGGTAACTTTTAGTTCTTGAAATTTTCGATTTATGTCTATATAGTCCTTGAAATTTAAAATGTGTGACTCTTAAACTTTCAATTTTGTGTCTAATAGATCCTCTATAGATACTTAAACTCTCAATTTTGTATGGAAGGAAGACATATTAGAAAATTTAAAATATTAAACGTTTTGTTAGACATTAAATTAATGGGTCTTCGCATTTTAAAAAAAATCACGTGTCTATTAGCTACAAAATTAAAATTTTCAAATGATTAGGTCCTCAACAATTGATTTTTACCTAAAAAAAAAATTAATATGTCTAAGACTTATGATACTAAACAGTTTAAACTTTCCGAATCTATTAAATATAAATTTAAAAATTGAAGGATGAACTTATAATTCTATATTCATATAAATATCATTTTAAACCTTTATAATAATATATATTCTTTTTTAGAAGGTATAATATTAATATTAAGTAATATTAATTAAAAAATAATAATAAATCATTTTAGAATTATCTATTTTTTTTTTTTTTGACAACATGTTGGGGTGAAGAATTCAACCTCGGACCTCATTGTTGAGCTATGTCTTAAATACATAAGATTAAATATAAAATTTGAAATATTTATCATGTTTTAATATTGAATTAATTTTTTTTTTTTTTAGAAATCTAAAACAAAACAAAATAAAAATGCAAAATTTTTGCGTTTGAAGAAAACCGTGAGCTTACCATTAGACCAGATGATACTAATATTATATTTTTTGATTTTATATATACAAATATATCAAAGTGGTTATATTTTTCGATTTTTTATATATAAATATATCAAACTAATAATTTGAGGGGCACGTACATGTTCACGCATGCTTCCTGAACGAACACTAAAAAAAAAGATGATCACTCGTCTCCAAAGTATCCAGACACAAAAACACAACTAATTAGAACCAATTGATCTCAGGCATGAAATTAGGTCCGAGTATAAAGATGATCATAAATGACCAACTAGAAAACAAAAGAGGAAGAATATTACCCTTAACCACAACAGATTCACATCTTGAGGGGCAGGTTGAGGATCCCACATCGGAAAGATGTAGGGACCTCACTCACAATATTAGATACATAGGTTACTTCTCTCATTGCTAATTGGTTTTGAGATAAAACCCCATGATGTTTAATACCGATTAAAAAATTCAATAACCTATTAGACATTTTGGACTTTCATTCTCTCCATCGCGAGGTGTCGCAGAGTGGGGTGACACTCTGATGCTTAAGTCAGATATAGTAGTGTAAGTAGGAACGTTAGAGTGAGAACTCGTTATAGCTTGTATTGCATTATGTTGCGTACCTTGGACATATCGGTGAAGATATGTTTTATAGGTGAAAGATCGTGGGTCGACTCGTCCTCTCCTCATCATGAGGATCTGATCTGGGATCTCAGCATGCTTAAGTCAGATATAGTAGTGTAAGTAGGAACGTTAGAGTGAGAACTCGTTATAGCTTGTATTGCATTATGTTGCGTACCTTGGACATATCGGTGAAGATATGTTTTATAGGTGAAAGATCGTGGGTCGACTCGTCCTCTCCTCATCATGAGGATCTGATCTGGGATCTCAGCGAGGAAGTGTGGACCAATCAGTGTCAGTCCGTACCTATTCTCATGATGAAGATCTTCGATCCCTCGATCCGAGGCGGATTGGGAGGAGTTGTTGTACCGTTGCCTTGTTAGGTAAGACATGAGTGTCACACATCGATTCACTCGTCATACCTACGTGGGGGTGCTACGGTATAGCAACATGCGATATGGGAATGGCTTGAGCGTATCTGCCATGAGGAATCAAGGGGTCGATCGTATGCCTCACGGACGTCTGATGATATCCTTGGAGTCTCGGCCTTGTAACGTCCTCATCATGACGTCAGACGCTTACCTCATTCCGAGGTAGCTCGTAACAAAAACGACTAAATAAAAGTAACTAAATAGACACAAACCTAAAATTTTAGTTTAACCTTATCTTGATTTAGCTGTTGTGTTGTGTTCTTTGTTGAAACTTGAAAATGTTGAAGTTGGGTGGGCACGATGCCGACGGGCATGGAATTTTGGAAGCTTCAAGCCTATAAGGATAGTGACGCCCAACTTCAAAGTCAAATCGCCGAGCTTCAACTCTAAGATTATTCAAACATATTGAATTATTGCTGCACCCTTTCTTTTAATTTTTTAATTTTTTTATTTTTTAAAAAGGGACCAATTTTAAACTTGGAAAATCTTTTATAATCGTTGAAATCTTATTTTCATCTCCCAATGCGTTCACACTTTCATTTTCTTTTAATATTCATATATTTGATCTATAAATTAATTTTATATGGGTTTGTGGGTTCTGGGATTAATTAAAAAAAAAATGTGATGTTTATGATTCATGTTTGAATGTTATATGAAGATTTAACCTCAATATATCCAAATAAATTTACATGAAAGTTTATGATTAAAAATTAAACATTTCAAAATATAGAGAATAAAATAAAGCCATCATAGTCAGGGGCGGATCCAGACATTGATGTTTGGGGGGCCAAAAAAGTAGAGTATATAAATATTAAAAAAAAAATTGCCAAAAATCCAGAGGTTCGAATTCACTATGTTGACATTAAAAAAAAGTTCAGTGATAAACATATGTGAGTGTATCAAAGACTTACGGACTAAGTTTAAATAAACTTAATACCATCATATAATTTTGCTAAAAAAAAAAAAAAAAAAAAAAAAAAAAAAATTGAGTCTCTAAACTCTAAAAAGTCTTTAATGCATCTCTATACTTTCAAGTTTCAATTTTGTTTCTAATGAATTCCTAGATTTTAAAAAACGTCAAATAAATACAAGGATATATTAGACTTAAATTTAAAAATTTGAGGACCAATTAAATACAAAATTGAAAGTTTAAAAATATATTGAACTCCTTTTGAAGTTCGTGGTCTATTAAACACAAAATTAAAAGTTCAAAGATTTATTAGACATTTTTTTTAAAAAAAATACAATATAACATGAATTTGTTTACAAAATTGATAAAAAGGGAGGTTAATATAGTCTAAATTACTTTTGAAAATGTTAATAAATAAATTAATATTAAGACTTAATAATTTTTTTTAAAAGTATGAAAAATACTAAATTTAGATATTTGAAATTCAATGACTAAAATAATATAACTCTTAAAAAAAAAAATAGGTCTTAATTATTTTTAAGAATAAATTTATATATTTTTAATTATTTTTAAGAATGAAATTTATATATTTTTAAATATATATAAACAAAACATTAAAAGAGAACAATTTTTTTTAAAAAAAATATACATATATGCAAGGAAATGTAAAGTAAATAAATTATTGTTATAGTTGAGTTTCAAACTCAAGCACAACAAAATGTAAACCATGCACATGACCACTGCAGCAGAATAAGATTTTGTTAATTTGGGGGGCCAAAATGTATTTATTAACAACAGTATATATTTAAGGCATTAATTTTGCCTACGAGTATGAAAAAATCAAAAATTTTGGGGGGGCCGTGGCCCCCATAGTCCCTTCAGAGGTCCGCCCCTGATCATAGTAAAATTTTATGAAAATTTGTAAAAATGGCTATGAATTATATGACATATTCTCTTCCCTTCAATTTGATTCATCACTCCCTAGACTTGCTGCACTTACATAATAACCTTAAATAAACGTGTACAAAAAACCCGCAACCCGCGAAACCCAACCCAACTCTAATTTTGAAAAACCCAAAATTTCGGGTCGGTTCGCGGATGAACCTTCGCTTTTCTTTCAATCTCTATTCTCTCTCGCAGACCTCCGCCTCCATCTCTCTCTCGCAGTCTCCGCCATGTTTTCCAATCACACCTCGCAGACCTCCTCCCCTCCATCTTGCTTGCAGTTGCTGTCTCCCTCCGTCGCCGATCTTAGTCTCCACCTCGCCGCTCTTTGCCTCGCGCCATCTCTCTCCGCCTTTCAACTCGCCGAGGACGTCGAGGTATTCTGACGCCTCCGCCTCGTTGTTCTCTGTTTTTTTTTTTTTTTTTGAGAAACCATGGAAATAAGTGGGTTTTAAGAGAGGGTTTTTAATGGGTTTGTCTTTCTTTACTTGAGAAAATGTAACCAAACACATGAGTGTTTTAATTATAAACATTTCTAAAAAAAATGTTTAAAAAAAATACATTTTTTGAAAAACATTTTTTTAGGAGTCGATTCAAAAACACCCATAATTTTATATAAATAAGAGGGCGATATTCATAATTCAATTTTTTTTCTTCTTTTTAAATAAACATGAGTCATCCATTAATCGAGGGTAAATGCACCCAAATCAAAAGGAGTGAGACAACGTTTCTCACTCTGAACTAGGATATGATAAGTATCAGATATATTTAAATCTAAAAGCTACTGAGAAAAAATTTGAACCTGAAAATAAGACACAGAATTACAACAAGCATGATTAACAAGGTGTGATAAGATAGTTGGTTGCAGTATGAAAAAGAAACTTTGCCCCTATGTAAGACATAGTTTTGAGCATAAGCAATAATAATGTTACTTTAGAGAGATTAATCTCCACTAATTAACCACAATGAGTTGCCCCTATTCTTTTAGGGTGCAAGATTTCGTTCCACGACTCTTTGATGTCCATCGAGCTCATATGTTTCATAATGTTTATATTCATTAAATGTGTTTTTTTTTGCAAAGATAGTTTAATTAATGCGGGGATTGAACCCACGACCTCTTAATTAATGGCACAACCTCATATCAATTGAGTTATGCTCGATTTGACTATATTCACCAAATGTTACAGTTTTGTAAATTCTTTCTTTTTTGAAAATGCTACATCACAATTATCACGTGGGGATTTAATTAAGCTTACATCTTTTTAAGATTATCAATAAAAGATTTAATATTGTATGATTATAAACTTATCAAAAGTTGTAACAAGTTCATGCGTTTGTAGTCCAACGGTTAGGATAATTGCCTTCCAAGCAATAGACCCGGGTTCGACTCCCGGCAGACGCATAATAATTTATCTTTTTCAGTTTATATATGGAATTGCCTGTTTTTGTTTTTATTCTGATATTTTTTTTTATCTAAAATATCATAATTGGCTACAAACTACTCAAACTCATTAGAAATAGAATCAATCATGTAAACACGAAAACAATGAAAACAATCACTCTTCCCTTTATGGAATTTGATAGATTTATATATTGAAAAATAGTAATAAAGAAAAATTAAATTGTTACACATACATTCCATGATTTTTAAATAGATTAAAGTTGATATTGAGCTTTCCAAATTAAAAAATGAATCTTAAGAGCAAAGAAAATTACCATGGAGCACTAAAAAGTAGAGGGAAAAAAAATCATGAAACTCAAATCAATTAAAATTTGTAATGTTAAACATAAAATCTTTGAATTTTTAGAAAATAAAAAATGACAAAACTTTTCATATTTAACCCTTTTAAATTTCATACATTTACCAACCTAACCTAATGATGCCTCTTAGATAGGTAGTCATTCAAAGCTAAAATGTCAACAATTACATTTTGTTTCATATATATTTTAATGAATTTACAAGGTAATTTTTAGGGTTATTAATTTATCAATTTAAGAAGGATATATTTTTTCTTCCTTTTTCTCAATTTTAATATTAGTATTATATATCGGGTTGGTTGCACAAACAACAATCAAATCTAAAATAATTGCAAATTTAGCAAAGTTTAAAACCTTTTGTAAATATGGCAAAAAATCAGTGGCGATCACTGATAGATTCTATCACGGATAGACTATTATCACTGACAAAATTTTATAAAAAAACTATTATCAGCGATAAACTTCTATCAGCGATAAACTTCTATATAGACCATACTATCAGAATATAAATTGCCATCTCCGCAATTGTTTTTAAAAAAATGCTATATTTTTAATTATTTTACTCTAAATTGATATCTGTTACAATACCAAATACGTGAAGGTTGTTGACATCCCAAATTTGACGATGATCTTAGATGAACTCCTCACGATCTCGATCAAAATGACGAAAAGAAACCTCACTGAAATATGGAACTTCACGAATCCAGGGTGAGTCATATTGAGATCTTGGAAATGTACAAACAATACATTGACCCAAATTTCACATGGAAGAGCCTCAATCTGGAAGATCAATGAAAGTGATTGTTGCAATTGTTGAATTAGGTCATCTTAGCTAGAAGCCTAGAATAAGATGTAGCATTTTGGTATTTGTAACTTTGTTGAATTGGGTATAAGATATTAGTGAGAACTTCAGATTCGTTTATGACAATGATATTTGTAACTTGGATGGTTGGTTTGTCAAAAATAATAATAATAATAATAAAAGATTAATTTTTTTTGAATCGTTTTGTATGAATGATTGAAAATTTTCATTAATAAATTTTTTTTTTTAAAAAAAAAAAATATTTTTTTTTTTTTTTTTTTTTTTTTCTTTCTGATTATGTACTACACCTTTAGAACTTTTAGATTGTATGCTATTTCCTATTATATTTGTGTAATGTTCTTAACATGAAACACTCATATGGAAGAAAAATTATAAAGCATACCTGAAATGAAGCAAAAAAATTAAATCTTAAGACTTCAATGAATATATATTATTTTCAAATTACTCAGACTTTAGATAGTTGATTACATTACATTAATTAGTTAGAAAACTAAATTACTCGAGACTGGATTTTTTTGTCATTCTCAATGGACGACAAATAAGATTATAGACAAATGTAATGACCCTAAATCATGAAATTGGTCATTATTGTCCTTTGAATATTAAATTTACTTTTGTGTTGTTCATTTTTTGTCAAAATTATTTTTATTGTCTCCAAATAAATTTTTAAATGATAGATAATTAAAAACAAAAAATTATTTTTTATAATTTATTGTAAGAAATTCTCAATAATGAATATTGAAAGTTTGTAGAAAAAAAAAACAGTTAAAATAAACTCATACTTCAGAACTCTATATTCAAAACTCCTTGCTCCAAACTTCAGAAATCCAGACTAAACAATTCTCTACTCCAAACACACATATTTCAGAACTTTTCAGACTAAACAACTCTAATTCCTTGGGGTAAATGCAGTGTTTTGTTTGATAAAAATTTGTGTAATTATTTTTTTAGAAACAATTTAATAAAATTTAAAAATATTTTTTCATTAATTTGATGTCAAGAATAAATAAATAAATTAAAACAAAAACATAATATTATATATTTATTATTACACGTATATTTGTTAATGTTTTTTTTTTTTTATAGAAAAAACTACATTGGGTGGTGGAGGCAAGGTAAATCCGCCCTTGATCGTCATAGTGACTTGTTGATTTTTTTGGATCGACATGTTGTATTATTAATCTTCTTAGATCGATCTTACTTGTGGAGTTGTGGTTGATCTTCTTTTGGATCGATTTGTTGCTTGTTGATCTCCTTTGATCGACTTGCTGACTTGTTGAAGTCTTGTACACTTCAGGCGTCTTCTGATCCCGTCTTCAAAATATTCAGATCTTCAAACAGATCCCAATCTTCAAAGTCTAAGTCTTCAACATCTTCATATCTTTAAAGAGATTTTAATTTTTAAGTCTTCAAAGAGTCTTTGGTATTCAGAGAGATCTCAAACTTCTTGAAGTCTTCTAAATGCTCTGAGTCTCTAACTCCGGACTGAATTCTGATTCTAGGAGTTTCTGGTCGAATGTCCAAAATGAAGCCTGTCATATCCTCTAATTATAGAGTTTGATGGACATTGTATGTGTTTGAGATTGACTCACTTTGGACCCAACCTTTGGACTTATTTGAACTTAAACTAATCGTTTTCAGTTAGCTCGTGCTAAATTAGTTTATGGTCCAACCACCACATTACATAATTTGACTGAATTACCTCATGTATGAATCATTGGTAAACAAGTGACATTATTTGATTTTCCAAATCTCTATGTCTATTAATTTAATTTTTAAGCCACGTGTAAATTTGTAATTGGTCCCAAAATTGATAATATGCAACTTTGGCACAAAAGAAAATTAATGATGGAACAATTTGTGAGATCCAAATTTCTCATTCAATCTTGTTAATTTATTTATTAAGATTTGTGACTAGTGATAAATGCTTTATATAAGTTCCCATGTTTATATTAATAATATAGATTCACTTTTTATTTTTATTTTGATTTTTGGTTTTCAAAAAACGGTTGTATTGGATAGCTAATTTTTTAGTTTTTAAAATTCTTTATTAAAAAAATAAATAAAAAACATATATTTTTTTTTTTAACAAAATCTTACTTATTAAAATATGTTTTAGAAAAATACTTTTAAGATAGGTTAAACGTAAAATATCTTTGAACTATGAGGAATGTTTCAGTTATACCTCTAAAACTTTGAGAAATTTCATTTTAACCCTTGAACTTCGAATTATTTGCTTAAAAAAATATATATAAAACATTTATCCATCAATAATGTTCAACGTTCGTAACAACTTGAATCGATTTTAGTCTATACATATATTAGATGAAATAATATTATAAAATAGTTTGCTATTATTTTATAGAAAACATAAAATAAAAACAAAATGATCAACCCATTTTTTTTTTTAATTTTTAAAAATAAAAATAGTAAAATAAAAACAATTATCAACAAGTTAGTGGTTTTTTATTTTTTTAAAAACAAAAAAAAACTGAACTGGTCAAACGGATCATAATAGTTATTGTACAATTATTTAAATACATACAATATTTATTGAGTAACAAATTGCGTTTGTAGTCCAACGGTTAGGATAATTGCCTTCCAAGCAATAGACCCGGGTTCGACTCCCGGCAGACGCACATTTTTTTCTCCATATATATATATATATATTTTTTTTTTTATTTAAACCATAATTTTTCTATCGTTCGAGAAAGCGAGGGAAGGCTTCGTCCGAATGTTGGCGCTTTCTGTGGTCTCTATTTGTTTCTAATTCTGAAATATCAAGAACAGAACAACCCATGAATCAATTTCTACACATCTTAATCTTTCTCCAACTTTCCCCTCTTTTTTTTCTTATTTGAAATATGGAAATCTGCTGTGTTGGGCTTCAATTTCCTTCTCAATCTTCGTCTTCCATCGTTCTGAAGGTGATCACACTTGAAGAAATGGAAATTAATCTGTAATCTCATAAACCCATCTCGATTTTTCTCTAATTCATCTTGATTTTGCTTTTGCAGAGTCATTCATCATCACCCATTGGGAGAAGGAAGTTCTTGGTGTCATCCCAGCTTCCTAACCCATTCCTCCAAATTCCCGGCGGAAGCCACTCTTTTCTCCACTTAAACATCGCAAAATCTTCCACACTGAGACTGCCAACAAAACCTATTTCTGCGGAAGCTTGGGATTTTGGTAGGTTTTTGAGAACGTTGTACTTTTTCAACGGACCTCCATCTCCTGCTAAGGTTGGATTGATTTCTTAATTTTGTGATTTTTATTTTTTTTACTGAATTATTTATGATCAATTGACTGAAATATGAGTTGGTTAATGGTGAAGTTCTTTGAGTCTCTGATTGCTAAACTGTCGGGTCCATCACCAAGCAACCCTGTTGAAGAAATGGAAACTTCTGGGTTCATTCTTGTAGCTGGAGCAACGGGTGGGGTTGGTAGAAGGGTGGTTGATATTCTGAGGAAAAAAGGGTTGCCAGTCCGAGCTTTGGTATATTTGACTTTACACCACTTTCAGCTTGTTAGTTTTCCATTTGTTGTGCTATTTGTAGATGTTTTGAGAAGAAACAGAAAGTTAGTGATGATTTCTTTCTTTCTTTCTTTCTTTTTTTAAACAGTTTGTCACATTCTTTGTTGTACATGAAACCTCTTTCAGGTCAGAAATGAAGAGAAAGCAAGGAAGATGTTAGGCCCTGACATTGACCTGGTTAGTTAAAACACTACATACTGATTAAACTTGTTGTAAATACTTTTTGATTTATTAGTTATGCTTTTGCTCTTCTCTTTATAGTAAATGCAATTTTCTTGTATTGAAGATACTGTAAATGTGTTATGGATGATAATTGGTGAGCAAAATGGAATCCTGTATCAACCAATGTAACCGAGCCTGCTGTGAAGAGAAAAGAAAAGACATGTCTAAGGAAGTTCATTAATTAATTATTAATCATTTGGACTTCTTGAACTGTTCCCAATTGATATGACTCATAACATATTCGTTTTCTTAATTTCTTCACCTCAACCAGTGCTGTCAGATGTATCCTATCGTCTCATTTAGCTAGATATGAATTTTTAGCAATTAAACTTAACTTGTCTGAAAAGTGAAAACCAAATGACCATATGATATGCTCACAGAAGTAGAGCTGGGAGGTGTGGGTACACAAAATGATAGGAATAAGTATACTAGTTTTTAGTACTTCACAATAGGTAGTTAGTATCATTAAGAAGTCACATTCTGCTTGTGGTTGGTTCATTCTTCAGAATTGAAAAATTTGCGAAGGGAATTTACTGCACAAGAATTCTGTTTTGCTTGAATTTGTTTCAAGTACCCCGAAATCATTTTCCTCCCCTTGAAATATCAGATTGTTGGGGATGTGACAAAGGGGAACACATTGGCACCTGAGAACTTTAAGGGAGTGAGGAAAGTTATTAATGCGGTCTCCGTCATTGTTGGGCCAAAGGAAGGAGACACTCCAGACAGAGCAAAGTATAGCCAAGTATGTTTTTTTGAAAGATAGCCATGTATGTTTGTTGATTCCTAAGATAATTACTTTTTTCTGTAATCTATGGCGGTAGTTGTATTAAAATTTTGAACTCGCTCACAATTAGTCAATTTCACAAACTTCTGGTTTCTATAGTCTGTATGCTAGCCCTCCATATTTCTGCAGCAGCTTTCTGATTCATTCTTTGATATGGTGCAGGGAGTCAAGTTCTTTGAACCTGAGGTGACGAGCTAAATGTCTGAGTCAGATTTGAATTTGATTTGGGAGTTATAACTGAAATTTTAGTTTACTTGGTCATGTGTTCTAGACAATGTAAGAAATGCTGCATACTGGCAAGATTAATTTAATGGTTGACTAATGCAGATCAAAGGTGATTCGCCAGAATTGGTGGAATTTATTGGAATGCAAAATTTGATCAATGCTGTGAAGGGTAGTGTTGGACTCCGAAATGGAAAATTACTTTTTGGATTTGAAGGTACACTTTTATAAGTTATTGGTGATTTTGCATCTTGCTGCTACAGCAGGTAGTTTTTTCCATTCAACCGTCCTAGACATTTGCCTTTCCATTTCTACGGGGATAATTCTGTCATAATTAGTTACTCCACTATATAATAATTAGGGCATGCTTATACATTGAGAATGAAAATAGAAATCTGAGCATCATTTTCCTAGATCTACTTTTAAGTTATGAATGATTCCTCTAATCCTCATTTGTAGGCTCCAACACAATATAACATAACATTCCATGGATTAATTTCCCTGGGCCATGTTTATACATAGGTAATTTAATTGGAAGGAATTTGCTTTGAGTTAGAATGATTCTCAATTTGATTCCGACCCTAAAGTTAGAACTTAGGTCAATCGATTGATTATTCTTGAAGAGGTAGCTAGGGAATGCCATTTTCATCCCTTCAAATTTGTGGGCCACTCTGATTTTTCCTCTTGTTGTGGGCCCCACATTAATTTAAAATTGATTATCAAATCAAATAGTTGGTTATTTTTTTTCTTTCTATTCTGTTTCTGATTTTAAATAGTTATAGGAAACTCATCATACTGAAAGAGAGTTCTTATAACTCTGGGAAGGGGCAACTGTTGGTTAAAAGAGAGGAAAATCTGATCCCAATATTGAGAGGCAAAGGGGCAAGACACAAGGAGATGATTTCAGCAACAATGATGATGCAGCATGTATATGCATATACATGATATATAATGCAAGAAACATGTTCCAGGAGTAATTGACTTTTCACTTTGTAATTTGCAGGAAACAATCTCAAAGAAATTCCTTGGGGTGCTTTAGATGATGTTGTAATGGGTGGAGTGAGTGAAAGTTCATTTCAAATTGACTTGAAAGGTGGCGAAAAGGGTGGACCAACTGGAGTTTTTAAAGGTTTCTTCCATTAAGCCTTTAGACAGTGTACCAGTCCAAGATTACCTCACTGTTAATAGAATGAACACATTGTGATCAAGAATCTATGTTTGGATGCATCTGCCTCAGGTGTTGTTTCAACTGCAAACAATGGTGGCTTTACTAGTGTCCGGACAAGGGTAATTTACATATTTTGAATATTTCCTTTGCCCATGCTTTACAACGTCATCTAGCACCAATGCAGTGGCCTAACGTACAGAATGCTTGATGGTTGTTCAGTTCTTAAGTTATGGATTATGAAAACAACTGAACCAGAAACAACTCCATAAAAACTCACGGGTTGAATGACGGAATTTTATTTTATAAAATTGAGAGCTGTTTTTTTTATCATCATCATGAAGGATCACTTGGCATAAAAAAACTATGTTTTCATTTTGGGTAGCCTTTGAAGTACTATTAATTTCCAACTTTGGATGCATCACATTCTTTTCTGACGTATTAGGATGAGTGACCCTATAAGATCGAACCATTCCTTTATCCTTTTTCTTTTCCTTTTTATGCTTATTACGAATGGGAAGTACTAATCTTGCTTCATAAGCTTGTCCTTCAGATGAGCTTCTTCTTTTTCCTTAGTTTTTTCTCTGAGTCTTTTAAAATAAGGAGGTTGCTCTCTTACATCCCCTGATCTAATGCCATCTTCCGTGTTTGTATTCATACAGAATTTTTCTGTACCAGAAGATCTTTCTGCTTATGATGGATTGGAGTTGCGTCTCAAGGGTGATGGTCGACGGTATAAACTGATTGTGCGCACCAGCACAGATTGGGATACTGTTGGCTATACAGCCGGTTTTGACACTGCAAAAGGCCAATGGCAGTCGGTGAGTAACACCATTTGACCTTGATTGGTGTTTCTTATAGGAACAATCTAACTACTAATAACTGGTTATGTTTCCCGTTTCCTCAAATATTTAGGTTCGTGTGCCATTTTCCTCTTTGAGGCCAATATTTCGAGCTCGAACTGTTACAGATGCCCCACCTTTTGACCATACCAATATTATTTCTCTGCAGGCAAGATTACTTTTCTCTTAGTTCATTCCCATTTTTTGCCTTGCATGGTTCTTTTCACATGTACTTCTGATGAACTGATAATCATATGCAGCTCATGTTTAGCAAGTTTGAGTATGATGGGAAACTCAATCCAACTTTCGTAGAAGGTGCATTTCAACTTCCATTATCAAGTATAAGGGCGTATATAAAAGATCCTATAACTCCCAGGTTTACCAAAATACCATCTTTTAGGACCCAGCTGATTTTGATCTCTTTCTCATTTTCTTATACAGTTCCTCTGTCTGTTTGTCTACTGTAGGTTTGTCCATGTGAGTTCTGCTGGAGTTACACGACCTGATAGGCCTGGGCTTGATCTCAGCAAACAACCTCCTGCTGTCCGATTGAATAAAGAATTGGATTTTATTCTTACATTCAAATTGAAGGTTTAAGACTAATTCTTTTCATATAATCTTCTAGAATTGGCCAGATTATCCAACTTCCACTTATTAGTTTCAGCTACTTTTAATGTTTCATTTCATTTCAATATTGACCATTTTCTGTACAGGGAGAGGACATAATTCGGGAAAGTGGAATTCCGTATGCAATTGTAAGACCTTGCGCGTTAACAGAGGAGCCTGCTGGTGCAGATCTGATTTTTGATCAAGGAGATAGTATAACGGTACCACAACAACAGATGAATAATGTTTAGATTTTGGAGTGACCATCATTGAAATGTCCAATTATCAATTATCAATTGTTCCTGCATATACTCCGACAGAATTTAACTTCACTTCTGGTTTTCAAATTGTTAGATATAGATTTCTTATGATGGTAATCTTCTTTTTTAACGCAGGGTAAGATATCGAGGGAAGAGGTCGCTTGTATTTGCATTGCTGCTCTGGAAAGTCCATATACATGTGACAAAACGTTCGAGGCAATACCCTCCCTCCCTTCCTCTCTATTTTATTTTATTTTATTTTCTCAAGTGATAAAATAATCTCAGTTGTCAACCATGCATATCCATGATCTATGTTTCAACTGTGATGTTATAGTTGTATGAGCAGTAAACTAAATGAGGCTTCTCGAATAAACGAAGACAGAAATAAAAACTCTATGCACATAACATTCTCCAGCCTTTTTAATTACCCTACTCCTGTAGAAGATTATAGCTGTAGAATTGAAATGCACATATACTTGTTTGTCTTTCATATGTAGACAAAATTCCTGATACTACTAGTCTCATGGACCATAATAGAACTAGAAAAAGCATTTCCCCCCAATTTTTTTAGAGTTAGCACATGTCTAAAGATTGTTTGGTCCCAAGTCCAAACAAAAGAATAAAAACCCAAAAGATCAAGATTCTCATTCTACACACACCAAAAAAGGAAATTAAAAGAAGAAAAAGTGCAATGCTAGTGCAATGGGGTAAGAATCTCTCTTTACTGATTGACTGAAGATGAGTGACCACAAAAAGTAAGCATATTTTTTCTTTTGAGTTCAACAAGTGGAGGTGTGGGGATTCAAACCTCCGACCTTAAGGGAGGAAGTACATGTTAATTACCGCTGAGCTATGCTCACTTTGGCCAAAAATGAAGCATATTGAACATGTGATTTTGATTATCTAGTGTAGCTATAAATGTTGGACTCCAAGCATTGAAGTTTTTAGGGATATTATTATTCTTTTGCAGGTTAAAAGTGTGATTCCATTTAGTGAGCCATTCACTGTGGACCCTGAGAATCCACCCCCAGAAAAAGACTACAATATTTACTTCAAAACCTTGAAGGATGGCATTACTGGGAAAGAACTCCTTGAGCAAAGTCCTGCTCCAGTTTGATTGCAGTGCATAGAAAAGTCTCCTTTCAGTTTGAAATATGTATTATAGAGAGTTCATTTTTGGTACACAAATTTGGTATGTGCTTTAAAAGAAAAGCTAAATGGTAAGATCTTGTCTGTAGTTTCATGACAGGTTACTTTTTCTGTGTATTCACAGAAACTGTCCACAGTAAATCAAGATGATCACTATTTTGTTAATTCTTGTGTCCATTTGGAATCTGTTTCATATATTGTACGTAGCAACTCTTATGGGTTTGGAAAGTTTGAGAGTCATTTTAGAAATAGTGATTTGTTTATAAGTGATTTTTTAAAAGTGATTTTCATATAATCATTTTATTGTTTGATTTTACACTTTTAAACGCGATTTGCGACATGTTTGAGAGTGATTTGAACATGACAAACATGATTTTAATCATTTCAAAATCATTCTCAAACATGTCCTAAGACAAATACAAGGAGGTTGAGTTCAAGTTCAATATGTGATGGTTACTCCTAGACAACATTTGGTTGAGCGCAAGTTCTTTAACTTTAATTGCAACATCGCTCAAATAGATAAAGTTATGAAGGTTGAGATTAACGTCTTTTTGTCTAGGGTAGGTAATGTGTTGTAGTACGGAAATATCGCCGAAATATCCGATATACACGTTGTCTTCTTTCAACAATTTATCCGTTAATGTTGATATCGATATTTTCGTCCTTGAGTAGTAGAGGGCTAAAAGATGACCATTCCCAATACGAATAAACTCTTACCAGATTGTCACATACATGACTAGAGACCTCAATCATAGAGTAGAAGATTAGATTCCTTATTTTCCTATAGCTATAGATCTTGATCCTATACACGTATAGTTACGATAGCTAGATCGAGAGTTTATATTGATGTTTCATCCACTTTTAAATGATCTCACCAAACACTATACATTATATGGTGTCCCACACTACTCTAGCACATGACTTAACACCTTCTATTTGTATCCGTCATTGTAGTCACATCACAAGGAGATTGATCAAATAGTGTACCAACCAAATGTAATACATATTAACATGAACTCATTTCTTAGGGTGTTGATGAGGTAGGGGATCACCATTTGTCACACAAATTTTAGTTATTTGTGTGTCCATTCGAATTGTTGTGACAATTGATGGTGTACGATTCACTTCGATCATATTTCACAAAATAAATGAAAACAATATAAATTTTGAAAAAATTGCAATCACAACCTATATATAAAAAAAAAAAGTTTTTAGATTGATGTTGAATTGTCATCTCGATTTAAGAAAACAAAAAATTGATGTAATCCAATCTTTGGTGTGTAATGTGGAAGGCCCTACCTGGCTAGCAGTACCTATTATTCGTCCGCGGTCCGGGCACTATCATAGTGGATTCGTCGGGATTTGAGTTTGATTCTAACAATTTTATAGTTCAAGAATTTGATTAACGCTGTGTTTAGGATTGCGTTTGAGAGGGTTGGAAGTGATTAAGATAAAATCTTAACGACTTTTTGTGTTTGGTAAATCAAATTATTTTATAATCGGTTAAAATCACTTCTCCGTTCATTTACACTCTTCTAAAAAAATTTCTCTCCTAACTTTTAGATTCTCTAACAATCAACTTCTTTCCAAATTTTCAAATCTTTTCAAAATTAAGAATTGTTTTATATATTTACTTTTATAAATGATATGCAATTTTTTTTTTTTTTTTTTTTTAAAATAATACCTTATTGTTTTTTTCTTAAAAAAAAATATACAAATTTTTATACTATGTCTATTTTAGTCATTATAGTTAAATCACAATATTTAATATTTATTTACCCAACACAGTAACCAACTTATTCAAGTCTACCGCTAAAATTTACCAAACACTAATTTGCTTCTTAAAACAGCTGATTTTTTTAAAAGTAAAGTTGACGGTAATTATTTTAAAAGCTACCGTAATTTCAAACAGAGCCTAAAACAAGGCTATAAGAATAGTTCGTGCAATTTACAAAATTTAAGAATTTAATTGTAATTTTTTTTTTAAAATTCAAGAGACAAATGGATGAAATTAAAAATTTAAAGATGTAATTGTGGTATAAAAATAGTAGGTGTAATTTTTACATAAATTAAAAAAGTTAAAAGCTTTAATAAAACACGAATGAAACAAAGTTTGAAAGAAAATTGAAAAGCGTCACACTTTTTCCCTCCCATAAATAAATAATCTTTCATAATTTAATTCCCAACGCGTTGGATTGGATGAGTGGCATCATTACAATCACAAAAATATCTTTACTTAGCCCAATGCAAAAATGAAGATAACTATTTTGCTTTTATTTTATGTTTTTTAAAATTAATCTATAAACACTATTTTTTTTTTCTTATTTTAGTATCTATTTTTTTGAAAACGTTTTAAAAAATTAAGTTAAACTTTGAAAATTAAAAAGAATATATTTTATAAACTTTATTTTATTTTATTTTATTTTTACTTAGAATTCAAATGTGTTTTAAACAAATACAAAAAAAAAAAAATTATAAAAAAATTATGAAAAAAGTCAAAACGAATATAATTGACCAGAAGACAGGTTTGAACCCCACCTCACATATTGTAAAAAAAAAAAAAAAAAACAACAAAAAATATACGCCTCCTTTAATAACCATTTGGTTTTTAGTTTTTTATTTTATTTTTTTATTTTTGAAAATTAAGTCTAACAATACCATCTATCTATGAGTTCCTACCATGATTTTCATCTTTGTCAATAAAACATTAGAATTCTTAGCCAAATTCTAAAAATAAAACTAAGTTTGTAAAATACATTATGCCGTTGAGCTATGCTCTTGTTGGTGTTAAGTGTATAGTTGATAGGCTTAATTTTTAAAAATAAAAAACAAAAAATTAAATGGTTATCAAACAAAAATTAAGAATTTTTTCAAAAATAGAAAACTAAACATAAAATGGTTATCTACTTAGTAATTAATTTCGTACGATTTTTTTTGATAGTCAAATGTTGTAGAGTCAGGTCTGTGAGATTAGTCGTGGTGCGCGTAAGCTGGCCCAGACACTCATGGATTTATAAAAAAAAAAAATGGTTATCGAACCGACCAGACCATAATGGAGGACGAAAACGTCAATTCAACTATTTGTAGAAGTGAAAACAGCAAAGCAATCCCAATTGGAATTCCAAAAATTTGAAACAGAGACGTGTCCTTCTCCTTCTCTTTGGGCAAAACAGCGGTCTCTCCCATTTCAATTTTCACAATCTTCAAACCAAAAAGAAAAGGACCCCCAAAAAGCGCACTCACAGATTGCAGAGATCTGATTCTACCCATTTTGCACATTTCTCTCTTCTTTACTCCAACCCATCTTCTTCTTCTTCTTCCATGGCCGGTTACAGAGCTGAAGATGACTATGATTACCTCTTTAAGGTGGTTCTGATTGGAGATTCCGGTGTGGGCAAGTCCAATTTGCTCTCCAGGTTCACCAAAAACGAGTTCAGCCTCGAGTCCAAGTCCACCATTGGGGTTGAGTTTGCTACTCGCAGCTTGTCTGTCGATGCCAAGGTCGTCAAGGCCCAGATTTGGGATACTGCTGGCCAGGAAAGGTTCTCTTCCTTTCATTTTGCTTTTTTCAAGATCTGGGTCTTTCTTATTTTTGCTTAGATTTCATGGGTTATGCTGTTTTTAGATGGAATTGTCTCTGTATTACCTTCAATTGAGTGGTGATGGAATGTGAAGTTTATGATGACTCAATTAGAGTGATGGTAGCTTACAAATTTAGTGGATCTGAAGAAGGCTGCTTATAGTTGCTCAAGAATGATTAGAATTCCTTAATGCTGTAGGAAATGAGAAACATTTCAAGAAAAGTAAAGTGACAGATGTTGTCTTTTACTTTAATTCTGTTTAGTAGGATTTTTTTACAATTATAAACAACTTCAAGAAATGCTGAGACCTGTTCAAGAACAATCGTTACTAGATTAGGTAGTTTCCCGAGTTTGGGTTTAGTTAGTTCCATTAAGAACTCCAGAACATTGGCATTTTTGTTTCTATATGGGATAAAATGAGATTCCATAGTAGGGTCATTGGAAAGATGTGGCACTATGTTATATGTATCGAGATTGACACAATAGCTACGAAACTAGAGTTAAAAGCTTCGATATCTCGATCCAATCATGAGTTGATGTGCTTTTTCAGTTGTTATTGCTGCTGAGTTTAGTACTCTGCCATGATTTCTTCGAATCATGGGCATAGAAACGGACATTCATATGACATCCCAACACAAGCGTGACACATGATCGTTTCTTCTTAATCTAACAAATGTGGATATATCTTTCAACTACCATGGATTGGCCCAAAGGAGAAAACACAAGTTACAAACCTTAGATGTTTTTGAAGTATGGAATCAAATACATTTGTAAAGATATACATATTTGTCTTTTCATTTCAATAGTACAGAGTGTAAGTTCAAGCAGTCCAGACCCCTAAAGTCGGGACATATACATTCCTTGTTCTTAGTTTTTCCATTGCATAACCCAATGCTGACCTACTCCCTTTGTCTTTCTCTTCATATGTATGCTTACGATGATGGTGCTTGTATGCGTGCATGTGTCCGTGAACTTACACCTACATATTCCACTCTTCATGGTGCCATGTTATTCTTCCTCTTTCTCTCAAGTTTATGAGTCTGTTAGGTATCCAAAACCAAAAGAACCTAACAAACACAAAGATAAAATATATTGCAATATCAAAACGTTACAATATAACAATAGCCATTCGAGAGAGCTGAATCTCTTCTAAGAGTTCCACTATGGACACTTTAACAAAATCATTCCTGGCCTCTAAGGTCCCCAACTTCTACTATTTATAGCGAAGACACTCCTAACTAATTACCACTATAGGCTTACTAATAACATACTAATCTTACCCATATAACCCTAACTAGTACTCTCAGAGAGTCCTGGACTCTTGTGTAACAATGTCACTAGCTTTTTATCAGGATGAGTATTTGATTTGTCTCAAAATTGAATATGTTTGCAAATTTCTTTTTCATTTTCAGAAGTTGCATTGTGTCCCTAGTACATTTCATATTAAAAGCATGCCCATTTCCGGTGCATGTTTGTTATTATCATGAAAAATGAACTAATGATTTATATTGTATTTCTGCCATTTTCTGTGGTAGAAATGGAGGAAGAGTTAGATTGTAAACAAGATTTATTTGCTGATTCAATGCTTTTGCTGATCATCAGTGAGATTTGTTTTAATGTTGCATTGATTGAGTGATCGATGTGATATTTCTAATTTTCCCATTTCATCCTCTGAATCATAAAGTTTCTTTAATGTGTTCAAGCTTAAATCTTGTTTACAATTGAGTCTGCCTCACTCTTTCTGTGGACTGACCATCGATTTTGGGGTTCATAGGTATCGCGCGATAACCAGTGCTTACTATCGGGGCGCTATAGGTGCACTACTTGTCTACGACGTCACACGACATTCCACTTTTGAAAATGTCGAGAGGTGGTTAAGGGAGTTGCGAGACCATACAGATCCTAACATTGTCGTCATGCTTGTCGGTAATAAGTCAGATCTTCGACACCTGGTGGCAGTGTCAACAGAGGTTGGGAAATCTTTTGCTGAGAAGGAGTCTCTGTATTTCATGGAAACTTCTGCACTTGAAGCAACCAACGTCGAGAACGCGTTCGCCGAAGTCCTTACTCAAATCTATCACATTGTAAGCAAGAAGGCCATGGAGGCTGGTGATGATGCAGCTGCTGCCTCAGTTCCTTCGAAAGGCGAGAAAATCGATGTCGGTAAGGATGTTTCTGCTGTAAAGAAAGGTGGCTGTTGTTCGAGTTAGGCTTTTGATTTACATTTTTTGATGTGGCTGATTTGATATTGCTGCATCCTTATGTGCACCATAGTTGAGTAGAAATTCTTCAGAGATGTCTTCAATATGATATTGATATTTCCTGGATTGAATTTTACTTGCTCTTATATTTTTTAGTCTGAAATTTTAAGTTTGAGCCCAGAGAGAGAGAGCTTGATTAGCATTAAATCTATTGATTTGACTTAGGTGTGTGTTGATTGATTCAAAGACCACCAAATTCAGATTCTTGTTTAATCTGATTGCAACTTAAAAAGGAAAAATTATATTTAGATGTTTAAATATTGTTGGTTCAATTTCTTGTTCTCAGGGTTTAGTTGTTAGAATCAACCAAGTTGGTTCAATTGATTTAGTTAATTATTGTTCATTAATTCAATTTTGTTTAATTAATGATTGACTTGGGTACTAAGAAAAGTAAATCATAATTTTTTTTTTTTTTTTAAAGTTTAACACAATATTTGGGCTGTTTTTTTTTTTAATAATATTGTACTTTTTAATTTTTTTTATAAAAATATTGTAGGTTTGAAACTATTTTTAAAAATATTGCAGTTTGAAAGCGAGGTCGACCTCTACACACGAGCAAAGGTAGTCTTTTGAAAAGACGATTTTGCTCGGATGAAGGTAGTCTTTTGAAAGAATGATCTTGCTCCACATGGATGGATGTCGTTTGTTCAGTTGCTCCACATGGATGGATGTCGTTTGTTCAGAAGACACCTTGATCGTCATTACGTTCCTTTTATTCTTTTATTAAAAAATTGATATCATTTTAACTAGATATTCAAAATTTTCTAGAAAGATATGGTTGGAAAGGTAACAGAGAGAGCTTCATTTTGATAACTGGTTTCACTATTTTTTGAGTTGTGTATCAAAAGATAAGACCATCGAAGTTGGACTATAAATCTGCAAATTTCAGAGCTGAAGATTCTTTTGAGGAGTGCATTAAAAAATTGATATTTTTTTACTCAGATATTCAAAAATTTCAAAAAATGTACGGTTGAAAAGCTAACACAGAGAGCTTCAATTTGATATATATTTTTCACTATTTGTAGAGTTGTGTATTAAAAGATACAGATCGTCGAAGTTTAGCTACAGTTTTGAAGTTTTCAATCATATCTTCAGTTCTGGGTTTAGTGAAGTTTTCATAACTTTGACGATATATATCTTTGATACAAAACTAAAAAAATAGTGAAATTATGTATCAAGTTGAAGCTCCCTGTGTTAAGCTTTCCAACAATACAATTTTCGAAGTTTTTGAATATCTGAGTAAAAATATATTAATTTTTGAATGCACCTCTCAAAGAATCGTCAGTTCTGAAATTTACAGAACTATAGTTCAACTTCAATGGTTTTTATCTTTTGATACACAACTCTAAAAAATAGTGAAACCATGTATAAAATAGTAGCTCTCTCTGTTAGCTTTTCAACCATACATTTTTTGAAAATTTTGAACCTCTATCTTAAAAACATATCAATTTTTTAATAAAAAGGAACGTACATGCCGATGAAGGTATACACGTGGAGCAAGATCGTCTTTTCAAAAGACGACATTTGCTCTCATGTAGAGGTGATCTTTTGAAAAGACGACCTCCCCTTAAAACAACAATATTTTTAAAAATAGTTTCAAACTTACAATATTTTTATAAAAAGTTTTAAAAAGTACAATATTATTAAAAAACAGCCCAATATTTGAGATTAGAATATTAGGATATGAATCTTTTAGTCGAAAATATATGTTATGCCCATGGTATTAAATTTTTGTCGACATGTCGATATTTCCATCGACATTTCCACATATCTACGTTCGACATCGACATTTCCATCATACCGTACAAAATCGCTGAAATATTAAAAAAAAATAATAATAAAATGTAACCTAGCGTGAATATAATATTAGAATTAGTGTATTTTAATTCATTTAAAAGTGTAAAGTGTTTATCTACTAATTTTAATCATTTTTTTTAAAAAAATATTTTTTAAAATCTTCCAGAAATATCATCGACATCGACATTTTATCGATATTTCCATCGACATTTCTATAAAATTGAGACCTCGATATTTCCATCGACATCGACATTTAATGACATCGACATTTAAATCATTAGTGCCAAGTAAAAACAATTACTTTTCTGCTTTTGCAATTTTTTTTCATGGATCAAATGCAAGAACGATTAAAATTGGTATTATACATCTATTTGTTGCACTATTTTTATTTTTATTTTTAATTAAGAATTTTCTTAATATAAAAAACAATCTTATTCTTGACCTTTCTAATAAAATGCTTCAAAGACATCTCAATGCGACAATCTCATTATCTGTGTGAACGGGTGGGAAAGAAATTAATAAATGCAGGTTCTTAAAATAATATTTTACTTCAAAAAATTAATATATATATATATATACCTAAAAAAAAAGTTTTTTTTTTTTTTTTTTTTTTAATGTTTGTAAAATATTGTATACAAATAGATGATATCAACCTATCTCAGCTGATTATAGAATTATAAACCAACTTATGTTGAACTTAAAAAATGGAGAGGAATATGATTTGAATTTGATAGACATAATTATATTTTTCACGAATTAAAAGATGGGACAATGATACGTATGACAAATTAAAATAAAATAATAGCAAATCTAGTCTAATCTAAAAATATTTGTAAATATGACACAATTTTATCAGTGATAGAAGTTTTATCGCTGATAGACTTTAAAAATGATCTATCAGTGATAAAAGTCTATCGCTGATAGATTATAAAAATGATTTTAGTAATAGAGGTATATCACTGATAGACAAAAAATGGTCTGAGTAATAGAAGTTTATCGCTCATATATACTAGAAAAAATTGTCATATTTATATATTTTTTTCTATCTAAATGTGTTATTACAAATATAAAAAATGAATAGACACCTAGTTCAATTATCTTTAGAATAATCATAATATATGAACAAATAAATAGTTGATATTAAAATTTCTAGATTGATTTATATTATATTATTTTATTTTATTTCTTAAAAACTATAATTTGATTGAAAATCAATAAGCTCTCTCACACTTTAATATAGTAATATGTTGCCACACCCTTCAAAAAAGTAATATAGTAATATGTTGCCAACATAATAATTATTAGTAATATTGATTTTCAAGAATTAATTAAAAGAAAAATCAAGGCTCATGGTGGAGAGCTGGGTTGGGGTAGCACTTTGGACCTAAACCAATTATTAGGGTGCCACATTTATCTAATTCAAATGATCGTAGATCAAACTCAACTATCACCCCTCTTTTTTTTTCGGATGATAATTTGTTATTTTTTAAGGCTCAGAAAAAAAGAAGTGCTAGAACTAGATCAGATCTTAAAAATGTACGAACGAACTTCGGGATAAATCATCAACTATGACAAATTAGTCAATACTTTTGGTAGCACAGGACGAGAAATCTAACAAGGACTACACTGGCCATATTTTCTTTGCAGATGACAACTTGTTATTTTTGAAGGCTCAGGACAAAGAACTGCTAGAGCTAGATCAAATCCTAAAAGTGTACGAGCGAGCTTTTGAACAGATCATCAACTATGACAAATCAACCATTGCTTTTGGTAGTAGGACGACAGATCTAACAAGGACTACACTGACCAACATTCTTCAGGTTCAAGTGGTAAGCAACCATGACAAATATCTGGGCATCCCATCAATGCTGTCAAAGAACAAGCAAGAGTCTCTTTCCTATGTATAGGAAAAAAATTACAAAGTTTTGGAGGGTTGGAAGGAGAGACTCTTCTCAAAGGCAGAGAAGGAAATTGCAAATTAAAGTTGTAGCCTAGACCATTCCAGCTTACAGTCTCACTTGCTTCAAATTATCATTTAGTTTGTGCAATGAGATCAACCGACTTATGACAAATTTCTGGTTGGAAGGTTCTGAAAGGGGTGAAAAACTTCACTGGATAGGTTGGAAACGAATGACAATCTCAAAAGATAGAGGGGGTTTGGGCTTCCCGGACATTCATCTCCTCAACCAAGCTTTATTGGCTAATCATTCTTGGCGGATACTAACAAATGGCCAATCCTTAATGGCTCAAGTTCTCAATGCTAAGTATTTTCTCACTTCTAGTTTTTTATAGGCAGATCTAGGGAGTCTTCCTTCACACATTTGGTGAGGAATTCTAGAGAGTTAGGCTCCAAAGGGTGGTAGATGAAGGGTTGGGGATGAATAGTCTATCGACAATACATACATGGGGATCAATTGAACCTTCGATTAATTAACAGTTTTTTTTTTTTTTTGATAAGTAGATTCCTAGATAAACAACTTCAAAATTATTGTCTCCTCCCCGACCTTTGAAAAACATAAGGGTAAGTTATTTAATGTATAATGGAGCTTGGCTCGAGGATATGGTAGATAATCTCTTTTTGCCCGTTGACGTAACAATCATTAAGGGGATTCACTACAACAAATTAAGCATACAATGACGGTTAATAAAAACGCGCGTGAAAACAATGACAGACAAGATAAAAACGCGCGAAAATTAAAATAAAAAACAAAAAAAAAACCCACTTACAATGTCAGTTGTTAACCGCCATTGTAAATACATTTTTATGTCGGTCAAAGACCGACATCAACTGCCATATTTTTTACATTTTCATTTTATAGGCTTTTTACACTTTCTGTCGTTGGACGTGGATCTTTTGGACGTGGATCTTTTTCACTGTGGATTGTCTCTCACCATCACATGAAATATTTTATTTTCGCGTGGGTCTATCGTTCCCCGTGAGTTAGAGGCAGTCGTTCGCCGATGGTGCTAGATCTGAGGTCGTACGTGTAGTTGTTCGTGGGTTGTAGGTGTTCATGAAGGTTGTAGTTGTTGTGAGGTTGTAGAGATCGTCTTTCATCGTGGAAGTTGTTCGTGGTCAAAGTGTTTTTTTTGCATCTAATCGGAGTCAGACACCAAATCTTCTTAGATCTGAGCCGATCTACTTCGATTTTCAAATATGAGTCGGATCGCCTTCAATTGCTTAACGTGAAATTATTTTTCCTTTTTCCTTTTAATCTTAAAACTTGTTTGCAGGCTGGGCTACAAGCATCTTTTGCACCGAGCCATGTGGCACATTTGAGTGGATAGATATTTATATCATTTTTTTTATAAAAAAAATTATCCCTAATTTTCTAACGTGGTTATCTCGATTTTTTTTTTGCCCATTTTCTCTCCCTCTTCTCACATTCTCCTTCCTCCTTCAACCGTCCTTCCATTTTCTCTCTAGTCCCCCTAATTTTCTAACGGCGTTATCTCAATTTTTTTTGCCCATTTTCTCTCTCTCTTCTCACATTCTCCTTCCTCCTTCAACCGTCCTTCCCTTATCTCTCTAGTCCTTCACCCCTCCTTCCCTTATCTCTCTAGTCCTTCAACCCCTCCTCCTCCGTGACTATGGAAATCAAGCTCCAACCTCAATGGATTAAAAAAAATTCTCACTTTCTCTTAGACAGGATGAGGACGTTAAATGTTTTCTGATTTCAGACAGGAACGGAGGATGTTAAAGGTTAAAAGAGGTGAAAGTTTCAACGGTTTTTGTGAAGGGGAGGCTGATCGGAGTGGCGGCGACGATTTTGAAATTGGAGGAGAGGGAAAATTAGAGGTTTTGTTCGATTGGGATCCCGACGGCGTGAGATTTGTGATGTGTGTGGATTGTAATGAAAGCTGTAAAGTTTTGGATTAGAGGAGAAGAAGACAAATGTGAGTTGATACAAATTTCAATTTGAGGCTTTTTTAGGGAGTAAAAAAACAAATTTTCTTTTTTTCTTTTTTAAATTTAATTTTAGTGTTGAACATAGATAAGTGGAGGAATGAATGAGAAGTAAGATGAAAATAGATTTCCCTGTTACAAGGAGAAGGGTTGAAGGACAAGAGGGGAAGGACCTTCAAAAGAGGAAGAGAATGTGAGAGGAGAGAGAGAAAATGGACAAAAACAAATTGGAGTAAAGTAAGGGCGTTAGAAAAACAAATTACAGGCGGGGCTATAAATATTTATCCACTCACATGCCACAAGGCTCAGCTGAAGATGCTTGTAGCAACAAGTTTTACTCTATAAAAAATTAGTCTTAAATTTAATTGATTAGCGAGGAGTTCTTTAAATTTTTTCACATACCTTCAACATGGTGCAAAAATCAGAATCATAAGAATCTTGGCCCCACTCTAATAATTTTTTCGAAGGAAGGCAAATTACAAAATTGCCCAGCAGCCCAACAATAGTCTTGTCCAGATTTTTTTTTAAATAATCTTTCTTCTTTAGATTATTTGTTTTTAGTACTATGATAAACGTGGTCGTTACTATGTTAAAAGTAGTTACAAAATTGTCGAGCAGTCCAACAATGATCCTTCATTTTCCATCGGCCAAGACAATTTGGGGGATGTGGGAAGACCCTCTGAGATCTCAATATTCCTTAAAAAAATCAAGATTTTCATGTGGCATACATGCCTAAATGCTCTTCCCGCATGAATGAATTTTTTTCACCCAGTGTCATGGCCAACAGAATGGAATCCATGCTCTTTGGAGCTGAGAAGTAAAAAATATTAGTCTCCTTGGACATCCTATGAGAAATTAATTGATAAATGACACTTTGACTTGTTCCCTTTTATGCAGGGCCACCCACGTTTTGGCGGATCTGGAGTTGCGTTTATTTGTTCTGATTGCTTCGACCATTTAGAATAATTGAAACAAGGTTCTTTTTGGAGAAAAAGAATAGCTCATGTCCATAGGATGACCACTATTCAATGGAGATCGACCATTCCGGAAGGTTCGTGGTCGAACTTCCAACACACAATCCCATCACGAAGGAGAGTTTGTGGTCGTTGCGGCTGCTTCGTCACCTCAAAAATAGTTTTGACATGCATTCTCCCCCGCAACAATATTTTAAACTAAACACAAATGTTGCTCTCTTGGATGATGTAATGGGGACAAATGCAATTGTTCGAGATTCAACGTGCAACACAATGCTCTCGACGAAGAATTTCCAGGTTTGTAGGATTTCAGTTGAACTTGCTGAAACCCTCGCTTTTTCTGAAGGTGTGGGTCTCACTATCGACGCAAGTCTCACTCCTTTGTGAGCATAAATTGATTCTCAAATTCTATGAAAACTTTTTGTTAGGTCAAGATCACTTTTATAATGAGATACAACATTTTGTGGACAACTTACGCGTAAAAGAACGATTGGGCCTCATCAAGGGCTTTAGTTTCGTCCCTAGATGCTATAATTATTTTGCTTACAATCTCGCTTGCTATACTTGAAGAACTCGTAGCTAAAAAAATATGGATGAAAGAGAATCCCGAACGACTAAATCTATTCATTGAGATCCATCAACCATCATCCCATACATTATGGTCATTCCAAAATTCTCATAGTTCATATATTATGCCGGTTGAGTTACACTCTTGTTGGCAATAATCCAATGACTTAAATCAATAATAATAATAATATTTTTTTTCCAACATAATTCAACTGACATTTAATTGAAATAAATATGTACTAATGAAGAAGCTCGATTTTCTCCTCCCATTAATTAAATATTTTTAAATATATATATATATATATATCTTTCTAAAAACATGTTAAAAAAAAAACTGAAAAAAAATTGGTTGCATAAATAACAATCAAGCCCAAAATAATGACACAAAATATAAAACATTTTGCAAATATAACAAAAAAAAAAAAATTAGTGATAGTCACTACTATTAACAATAGCCATTCCCAAAATTCTATAAAAAAAACTTAGGTATATTAACAGTAGCCATTCCCAAAATTCTATAAAAAAAACTTAAGTATATCAGTAGCTATTACTGATAGTCATTATTGTCATAAAAAAAACTATGAAGTAAAACCAGTGTTTTAAATATCGGACAACATGTCGAAATTTCGTTCGACATGTAATCATATCAAGCATCCCGATATATCGGTGCGGGGGAACTTCGTTTTTCCCCCATTTCGACGATATATTGAATAAATCTCGGAATATCGAGAATGCACAATATTTCGCTCGAAATATCGAAATCTATTAAAAAAAAAAAAAAATTATTACTAAACCAGCCCACCTTTAAACAAGCTTTCAAGCCCAATTGTAGGCCCAAATAAAAGAGGTGTTGTAGTTCAACATTTGAAGGAAAAATGATTATTTATACAAATTCCCGGCCATCTCTACCTTTCTCAATTTAACCGATGTGGGAATAAAGGAAATATGAATATTTATACAATTTCTCATCTCTACCTTTCTCAATTTAATCGATGTGAGATTCTCTCCATCTCAATGTTTTTGTGTTTTTTTGCAACACAGTTTTTCTCATTTTTTCACATTTCTTATTATTTCACTATCTTTTTATTTCTTTTTCAAATTATTTTGTTTTATTTATTTTTATATATTTTAATTAAATTCTATGATTGAAATTCAAATAAACTTAATCAATTAAAATTTTATAAAGATATTATTTAAATTAATTATTAAAGAAAAAAATAAAAAATAAAAAATATATTTTTCATATTTTTTTCATTTACTAATTTAAACACTAGTGTACTTAATTTTTCAAAACACATTTTATATAGTACTTATATATATTTTTAATATGATGATTAAAAAAAGTTAACTTATAGTTAAAGTCTCATTTACTAATTCAAATAATTTCCATATTTTTTTAATTTTTTTTTTTTGCTAACATCGACATTTCAATATAAATACTATATATATTTTAGATATTATGATTAACGAGGATCAATTTTAGTATAATTAAGCAATAATTAAAGTTTCACGAAATAATTTAAACAATTTTAACCAATTTGCATTTTTTTTTTCAAAATTGCTGCTCGACACTTTCATTAACATTTACATCAAAATATTGTCTTAGTTTTTAGATATGATAATTAAAAATAGTCAATTATAGTCTAATTAAGTCACCATTAAAGTTTCATTGTCTACCTCAGTCAATTTTCATCAATTTCCATGATTTCCATAAAACATTTCCGAAGTTTCCATCGACATTTCCATTTCTATCGACATTTCCGTCAAATCTGGACCTCGACATTTCCGTCGACATCGACATTTTAATCCTTGAGTAAAACATACATATATTTTTAATTTAATAAATTAAATTAAATGTATAACGCGTGCAACCATTTGGATTAAGTTGATTGGATATTTTTTTACACCTTTTTTAACCCTACTTTATATTCTTATTTAAATAAGCTTGAAAGTCAACGAAATTTAGGGAAATAAATATAATATAAACTCCATAGAAGTTTTTTTTTTTTTAATAAATAAAATTTCAATGAATATTAAAGTTAGAATGAATGTGCACCACGTATAGCTTGCAAGAAGGAATTTGGAGTCAAATCGATCTGACATAAGGTTGTGTCTTTGACTAAGAGGTCATGAGTTCAATTCCCTCTTTAATTACTTTTGCAAACGTTGTTCACGTGGGGGCCTTTTCGTTCAATGCTTGTAACTCTAAAAACTTCGACTATATATATATATATTCTCTACCAATTTTATTTTCATTTTCTGTCAAACCGAACATAGTTCAATTGACGTAAGGTTGTGTCGCCCAGGTAATGAATTCAATTCTCAAATTAATTTAAATACCTTGAAAAAAAAATTAATTAATTGTGTAGCATAATGATTTAGTCAAATTAAATAAGAATAGATAAAATTGGACAATTACAGATTTGAATCATGAATAAAAAATGATATGTTTAAGCAAAATCATGGGAAGATATTAATTAGTAATTAAAAAATTGATGCTATTATTTATTTATTTATTTTAAGTATTTAATTAATGCGAAAATTGAACTCATGACCTCATAGTCAATAACACAATTTTATGCCAATTGAGTTATGCTAAGTTTAGCTTCTTACATCTCATGATATGAAGTTCATAAGTGTCTCATTAAGTTTTATTTTATTTTAATATATATAATGGACGGTGACTACAAATTTTACTTTTCCTTCCTAGACAAAAGAATAAAGACATATTTGAGAGTGATGTTGGGGTGAAATTATCGATATACCCACGAGAGGAGGCCGACCCTCATAAAGGACGACCAAAGCGTTGAAGGTCGACCTCGATAAGAGTTAGTTAAGGCACGACAAGGCCGACTCCCATGGGCATGAGGCCGACACCCATAAACATGTAACTGCTCTCCTTTGGGTGAAACATCTCTGGAATTCAGACGATATTTTCAAGCTGAGTTAAGGTTCCAATCTTCGTTACACTTGAGTTCACTACAAATAGAGAGAAACTTTGTGAGATGTGAATGCACGTCCAAAATACTCTGATTGATCTATTGTGTCTAACATACTCTCAAGCTCGATACTAACTTGATTGTCAGAGTGTTAGTGGCAAAACATCACACCGGTGTTCAATTCTTTTGACGTCTTGCAGGCACATTTTGATTCATCATTCAACAAATTTATCGTTAATATATTTTTCGGTATATCAACAAGTGATTAGAAATAAAAATTCTTTTGATCATGTTCAAAATCACTCCAAAACATCTTAAATAATTTAAAATAGATTTGATGGCAGAAATCGTGTTTAAAAGTACAAAATCAAACATTAAAATAATTTTAAAAATGATTAATGACATATTTTGGAGTGATTTTAAATATAAAAAAAATTATTTTAATAATTTCAAAATCAAACATGCCCTAATAGAACAATTTTATTCTTTATATCCTCCCTTTTTATAATATTGTTCTTTAGACCTAAGTAGTGCCGTAAAAAGTCACAAACCAATACAAAAAAAAAAAAAATAGTCTTTACAACTTATATATCATAGATTTTTTCTTGTTCTTTTCATTTTCAGTTGATATGGAAACCATGGCAGCACCTCTAACAAACATATGTGAAAATATTAAGAGAAGTTGGATTTAGCTGAATATTTTAAACTAAAAACTTCATTGATTTTTTAGCACAACGAATGGGGTACGTAGGAAGATTTGAACATTTGACTCTAAACAGATAGTACATGTCAATTATCTAATAGTCATGCCTACCTTCGGTGGCGAATCCAAATTTTTTTTAGGAGGCTTTACTTAAAATTAAGTAAAAATAATTTATACCTAAGTAATTTCAAAATTAAAAAAAATCCATAAATGAACTGTAAGTATTACTTTCCTACATCACAATTATCCCCTACAGTCTTGAAAGTGCAATAATTGTTTTTTCAAGAGAAGTCTAAGAGTGACATTTGTGCATGACATTGCTTTTTTTGGTTGTTTTTTAGTGGGCCACTCAAGACAGTAGAAAGGAACATCTATCAATTTTGATAATAAAAAAGGACCATCTATCTCTTTGCCATTTTGATAATAAAAGAGGACCATCTATCTCTTTGCCCCCTAGACTTATACTAAATCTGCCGCGGCCTACCTGACAAAATTTCACCGATTATAATTTTATATAATGACATTAATTTTTTTTTTTAAATAAAAGTTTTTTCTACTTTTTTTTTTTTCAACACTTCATTCTTGAGAGTCCTCCCACCTTTAAGGAGAATCAAACTCCTTTCCCATGAGATTTTTGACTTCTTTATACACATTAATCTTATTAAAACAAACAAAAAGGAAGAATGGAAAAAGAATAATGAAAAGTGAACAATAATATTGCACTTGCACTTAACAAAAATATTTTAAGCCTCATAAAATAACAATGTTACTCATTTATCAATTACATTCAACATGTGAATATAATATTCTTCCCACCCTTAGAATATTCACAAATACAACAAAAGATGCCATAAAATGTAGGGCAACACATTATTATAATATTAATTATATGGTTACGTACATACGAAAACAAAAGGTAAAAAATAATAATTAATTGAGAGATTTGAATAATAAAGTATATTATCTTTTAAAATCCCCTCTTTTGTTTATTAGATAATATGAAGACTTTATTTTTATTTCTCTCTCATATTGGTGTAATACCTAAGCATCTAGAGGAATTTATGGAGCCCTAATCACGTGGGGTTGATCTTATTTTAATGTGTAATGATTTAAGCCCTTGGAATATTTATAAAATATGGTTTACTTACAGCTAATTAATCTAATATTATATTTAATAAAAGTCTTATGGGAGTTTTAGTCAAATTTGACTATAGGGTTTGGCCGGCTTGACATTTCAACTACTCAATTATCCAATCGCTCTTCCTATGTTAGGCCACTTAATTATTTTTAGTGGTTAATTTGATAATTATAGGGTTTAATGCAATATTATTAGATGAAAGAATTTTACTCACAATATAACATACATAGGCTACTCCTCTTATCACCAATTGATTTTAGGATTAAACTCCATGATGTCTAATATGGTAATTAGAGCCCACGAAGCCCAAATGAGTGTATTCGGTCCAAAAAAAAATGAGATCCGATCCAAGATGATGAACCCAAAGAGACACCATCTTGAAGGGACATGTTGAAGATCGGAAAGATGAAGGAATTTCACCCACAATATAACATACATGAGTTACTCCTCTTATCAACAATATGTTTTAGGATGAAACCCCCATGATAGATTTTAGGATGAAACCCCCATGATGTCTAATACAAGACACTAAAAAAGACAACTAGAAAGACAAAACCACACCTCAATTAAATAAATTTCACGAAGGACACCAATAGAGGTGGGAACCGACAACCACACACTACGAAGAACATCTATAGACCATATCCGCCTGAACACTGACAAAAGTTATGCTCCCTTTATACGATATATAATTAATAAATGTATTTTAAATTGAGGTTTTTTTGTTTTTGTTTTTTTTACAACATGTTGAGGTGAGAGATTGAACCTAAGACGCGTCTTATGTCATTGATCTATGCTCTTTTTATACGATATACATCATGCCATTGAGTTATGCTCCATTTATACGATATATCATGTCATTGAGCTATGTTCTTGTTGACAAAATTGAGGTTTTGATACTTTGTTTCATAATATTGTATATATATATATAAAATTCTTTTCGTTTTATTCTCTTGGTCCTAAGTATTTTCTTTTATTACTTTTAAATGATACGTTTTTTTTGTTCTTTTATCGCGGCATTATTTGTTTTCAATCATTAAAAATAAATTTGTATTTTAGAATTGTAGTTTAATATTTGAAGTTTTAAGATGGTGCAATAAACATACAAGGACCACTAACTATACGCCAAAATTTAAATAGATAGGTTGAAAATAAGATTCCTTTAAAATACAAAGTTGTGAGAAATTGTTTAAAAATTTATATCTTCAAAATTAAAAAATTAAAAACTAATTTTAAATTACTAAAAATGAAAACCATCAAGAAGCTTGAATATAAATAGGAATTCTAGCAAATTAATTACTGTACTATAAAGTATAATCCCTAATCTTATTTGAAGATTTCAAGTTTAAAATATTGGGTAATAATGATACGTTCATTTTGTCACATTCATCTTCATTTTTTTTCAATCTCCATTTGATAAATAATAACTATACATGCCAAAGCGAGCATAGCTCAACTGACATATGTATATAATATTATTACTTCAATAGTATTTATTATTCACAATTATTATAACCTAGCGTCTCAAACAATTCTACGAGAAATAAGATACTTATATTTATTAGTAAAATCTAAAAAAAAATGGTTTGATCATGATTATTGCTTTCTATTTTCTAATACAAAAATTTTATGGAAGTTGATAATGATATGAATCACAAACAGAAACAACAATTTAACCCCATGACAAATATTACCCAAATTACAAGAAGATATGAATCATTATTGGTAAGGTTAAATTACCATTTTAGTTATTTAAAAATTTTCAATTTAATCTCATAACTAATTTGATTAAAAAATTCAAAATATTATTACCATGAACTAAATCAACACTTTTCTAATATGACAACATGTAAGAAGAAAATGTGTCATAAGAAAATGTTAACATTTAGTAACGATGATAAAATTTCGAAAGAATATTTAATCAAATTATAGTGATTAAATTGAAAATATTAAAATTATAGGAATGAAATGAAAATAAGAGAATAATTAAAATGGTAATTTAACCCTAAAATTATAAAATGAAACTAAAGAATTTTTTTTATAATGCATATTCGAAAAATATATAAAAAAAAAGGCAAAAAAAAAAAAAAAAAGATGAGAGAGAAACTTTCCCGGCATCAATGGCGGACGATGCTCTCATAGAAGTATACAACAAGGAGGAAGATCCCATCTCAGGTGGTGGTTCCGCACCACGGAGTGATCCGCCGCTGGTCTGCAGGCGGTTGTTCATCCACCGTCAATCCCCGGCCTCCGCCGCGCCGGAAAACAACCGAGCACTCCGGCAACTCACCGAGATCGGCAAACAGCGATTCGTCGACGTCATCATCCCCCACCATCGGAAAAAGCATTGCCACGTCACTGGAAATCGAATCTCCAACTCCGCTGGATCTGCCGGAGAAAATGGAGCTTTCGAGCACCGTCGACGACGTCGTTTCCATTTCCCCGAACCAACTGAACTCGTCTCCGGTTATCAACGACTCCTCTCCCATATCCACGAATTTCTCTTCGACTTCCGGTTCGGGTTCTGGTTGAACCGGGATATGAGTCTCTGGAGAACCGGGTTTGGTCGCGGCGGTGGCCGCCGCGGCTTGGTGGTGATTGTTGTTGTTTCGGGAAACCGGACCGGAATGATTATGCTCACACGAATATGTAATGACCAACATGGTTGGATCAAGCCGATTCCTCTCTACTTGTTTCCTAGCTGGACATCCTTTCGAACTACTACACCGATAATACGCCCTACAAAATAATATCAATCAAAATTAAACTGTCAATCCAACTATAGCTCAGTAGATAAGATACTAATTAGAACGAGCATAACTCAGCTGACCTATGTATGTCTTAATGATCAAGAGGTCTTTGTTTCGAATCCCCCACCCCAATTGTACTAAAAAAAAAGATAAAGATACTAATTACACTACTCCATTCTCACCCAATAATTATTGAACTCAACCAAAAGAAGAAAAAAAACGAAATTAAACCTAAATCATAATCACTAAATCTAAACTAAACCCAGATCACAAAAATTGAAATTGAGCTGAAGTTAAATAACTTTGGATAAGGCCAATTATAACCAACATAACACTCCAAATTAAATTACCGCTTAGTTGAACGGTGATTGATATCTGCTCTTTATTTTGAAAACAAAGTTAAATTAAATTGAAATTGTCAATCCGATGATAGCACTCCTGCAATTGTTGAACTCGAAAAAAGAAAAAGAAAAAGAAATTTGAAATCACCTTGGATAAGGGGAGCCTTTGATGGGTTTTTGACCGTACTTTCTCCAAGCCCAAGAATCAGAAGGAGGAGTAGTAGAACCAGAAGAATTCCTTGGGGTGTCACCGTTGATTCTCACCGACACCACTTTCTTCTTCATCCCTCGTCTACAAATCATAAAAGAAAAAGAATATAAATAAAGAAAATCCAGTAGAATTAAGGAAATGGGTTTATGAACTCAGAGGAGCTAATTAGTAATTACCTGCCCTTTTTGGCGGCGGCGGCGGCGGCGGTGGAATGAGGAGGAGGAGGAGGAGGAGGAGAATCAGGGGCTTTTTCGTCACTATCTTCTAAATGATCAGCAGAATAATAGAATTGGGCATGGTTGTTATTAATATTGTTGAAGGTAGCATCATCCATATTATTGGCCGGCCGCCACACTTGGCTGTCGGAGAAGTTTGTATCAGAAGGTTTGAAGAGAAAAACAAAGAAGAAGAAGAAGAAGAAGAAGAAGCAATTTAATGTCGTTTTTGAGGTTTTAAAAAATATGGTGTGGATCGGAGTTGACAAATACTAATGGGGGACGTGCGATTAAACTATTACTCTTTAATAATCTCTCTCTCAATTTGCTCACGTCATATTTAAATCCACAATTTGTCGCTGTTTATTGTGACAAGGACTACAAATTTGTATTTTTCATTTCAATTTCGATTAACATTATTCACCCCAACTTTGAAAAAGTTTCATTTTAACTTTTGATATTTGAAGTTTGTTTCAAAATAATTCTTGAAAGTTTTATTGGGGACGAAAATGTTTGTGTTTGCATATGTGTTTGTTTACTTGCTTATGTGAACAAGTCTAAGCACATATAGGAAGTAATTTTTTTTTTTTTTTGCAAAGGATATGGGAAGTAAATTTGGAAGTTAGAATTAAGAAAAAAAAATCATAAACAAAAGAATAGAAAATTGGAGAGGTGGAGTACATGGAAGAAGACGACAAGACAATATGTATGGTTCATAGATGTTTATACTAATTAAGTATACAATCATGTTGGATTGTAGCTAAATAACACTTATTATTAATTAGTCAATTGATCACTGTGCTAAAATGCTAAAGTATAACTATAATTTAAATTTTATGTGATTTATGTTCAATTAATTAACTATATTTGAATTTTAACAGGGATTAGATCAGGGAGGAACAAGCACTTCGATCGGCAAGAAAGCTCGTTTTGAGCCTGGGTGGGTAAAGTTTGAGGGATGCCGGAGGTAATTCATAGGACTGGGCTCACAGGGGTACAAGGGATGAAAATAATTTATAGACTACCCAAGTTAGGTGTCTCAAAGATCTTTTGAAGTGGAATAAAAAGCGGTTAAAATGGTCGATCAAGAGGCAATTAACAGGAAAAAAACAACAGATAAAGGCTCTTTCCCGCGAGCAAGGCCCAAATTGGCAGAAAGAGTCACAGGTGGCAGAGCATGAGCTAGAGTTTCTGTTGAAGGAGAAATGTATTAGAAACAGAGAGCGAGAAAAGATTAACGGGAATGAGGGGATAAAAATGTTGAGATTTATGCCCTAAAGCCTCGTAATTAATTAATAATTATTTGATAATTATTTTTTTATTATTATTTACAATTTATAATATTCATTATATATAAAAATTCAAGGTTATTAGTGTAATATTGAACAATATGTAGTTCACATTCGAGAGGATCATGTTCAAGGAATAACCTAAACAGTCTATAATATATGGATAAGGTTGGGTGTCTTATCTTGATAACACTATTGAATACAACCCACTTTGTAATTGTTACAAATGATTTGATCCAAATCATTCAGGTAGAGACATGTGAGTGATGATATTCTATACAATGAGTTTGTATAAGACTGGACCACGAAATATATAATCTCTCTTTATAAATCCGTTATTTGAGAAGATTAATATTTCACATGATGATCATATGTGACTCGATCTTAATCTTGAGTGAGTTATGAACTCCTGCCTGTGAGGGCTCGTCCTTTGATTTGTATGGGTGAGAATGACCTTTATAGCCATTTCAATAAGCCTACCATTTTAAGCCTACCATTTTAGGGACTTGACCAAATAGGGAGTTGAGAACATAAGTTTCACAAGATGGAATTCACTTCTTCCCATATAGGGAAAGTAGATGAGTAGTTCCTTAAGTGCTGATTTCAGGACTTGAACAATGGGGCCCCACCCTCTCACTAGCCCGAGAGGGACTTGGTTTATGGTTGGATCATAAACAAGTTGTTCATTAGAGAATCATTGGTATTTAAGGTGTAATATAGGGAAAGTAGATGAGTAGTTCCTTAAGTGCTGATTTCAGGACTTGAACAATGGGGCCCCACCCTCTCACTAGCCCGAGAGGGACTTGGTTTATGGTTGGATCATAAACAAGTTGTTCATTAGAGAATCATTGGTATTTAAGGTGTAAGATGTAATTACAGGGGTAAAACGAATTTTTGACCCAACTGTAATTACGAACAACTCGTGAAGGATCGACTTGCATGTAATGGATATATCCATGGACACAACTTGTCCTACAATGCACAACCTCTAAGCCTATAGTGGAGTGACCTAGAGTTAATTAATTAATGAGTTTAAATAATTAATTTTGTATCATTGAAGCTTATAAATCGTCCCTAAGGTCCATTGCTAGCTCATAGTAACACTACAAGGATCAATTTAGTTGAAAGAAAAATTTGAAATATTTAAATTAATATTTAATATATTTGATATATTAAATGTAGAAGACAAAAATATATTTATTGTTTTTAATACATTAAATATTAGAGGAAATAGTTTTTGTATTAGATACATTAATATTGAAAACTATATATATACATATGAAATTTGAATGAGATTCAATTAAATGTATATTATAAAAGATTAATTTTATGATATTTGAATGAGATTCAAATAAATATAAAATACATATTTTAATATAATAGATATTAAAATGTATTTTATTAAATAAAATTAATTCCTAAAAGTCTTATAAATAGGACATTTAGGTTTAGCCAAAAGGTTGACCAAAAAACACACTATTCACCCTCCATGCAGAGAATTGTTCTCTAAAAAACTACCTTTCTTTTAAGGAGGCTCCCACAAGCTCATGGTCCCGTGTTCGAGTCATAGCGAAGAAGATCTCATGGAAATGAAATACAAGAAGTTGCTCTTCAAAGATAATGGTTTGCTTAACTTATTGTTTTTTAGTTTAATTCTAAATAAACCAAAGAAACGATTCCAACGCTTTCGCTGCGTGGGTTTGAAGAGTTCATTCCCTTCAAGGAACACCAAATTGGTTTCATCTAAGGGCCAACCACCATCGTCAAACTAATAGGATAAAAGGGCTAGATGATGAAAATGACGTCTGGATAGAGGAGGAGCTAGCACTCACAGGTATGGCTAATTCGTATTTTCAAAAGTTGTTTAATTCTGATAATCCGGATGATGGTAGCATCTTGGCTACTATTGAGGCAATCCCTCCTTCTCTTTCGGAGGATCATAATTATTTTTTTACTAGAACTTTCACTAGATCCGAGGTCTAGGAGGCGTTGAAACATATGCCGACAATTAAGGCTCTAGGCCCTGATGGATTCCATGCTTTGTTTTACTAGAGGTATTGGGACATTGTGGGGGATGAGATAACTGATATGTGTCTGCGAATTCTTAATGATCACGAGGCTTTGGGTTCTCTAAATAAAATTTACGTTGTTCTGATCTCGAAAGTTAAGGATCTGAAGTGTATGAGTGAGTTCAGACCAATCAGCCTGTGCAATGTGATTTATAAGGTTCTTTCTAAAGTCCTTGCGAACAGGTTGAAATCTGTTTTAGATTCTATAGTCTCGCCAACGTAGTCAGCTTTTGTCCCTAGGAGGTTAATCTCTGAGAATGCTCTGATCAGTTTTGAGTGCATTCATGCTTTGAACAATAAACGTAGAGGGAAGGAAGTCATGATTGCTTTAAAACTAGACATGAACACGGCCTACGATCGCGTCAAGTGAGTTTTCCTAAAAAAGGTTATGATGAAAGTGGGCTTCTGCCATAGTTGAGTTTCTCTCACCATGCTGTGTGTGGAAACCGTTTCTTTTTTCGTTTTTCTAAATGGGGTTCCATCTACATCTTTTCGACCAGACCGGGGGCTAAGACAAAGGGGATCCTTTGTCTCTTTATCTGTTCCTACTGTGTGTGGAAGGTTTCTCGGCCCTGCTGAACCAGAAGGAACAACTCCGTGAATTCTCAAGTTTGCAAATTAATCGTCATTGTCCTTCTATTTCTCACTTATTTTTTTTGCAGATGACAGTTTGGTCTTTTTCAAGGCCACAATGAGGGATTGTCAAACGATTAAAGGCATCCTCCACATCTACGAAAAAACAACACGTTAGAAGATTAATTTTAAGAAGTAAGTTTTCATGGCAAGTAAGAATATCAGTCAGGAGATGATTGATTTTATTCAAGGCGAGCTTGGAGTGACCCACATTTTCATGCTTGAGAGGTATTTGGGGCTTCCATCCCAAATGGCCAGGAACCGCTGCCAAGCGTTCAGTTCATTGCAGGACAGAGTCTGGAAGACCTTACAGGGCTGAAAGCAAAAGTTATTTTCTGCAGGGGAAAAAAGGTGTTGATAAAGGCAGTAGCTCAAGCTATTCCAACATACACAATGAGTTGCTTTAGAATCTCTGCCTAGGTATGTGCTTTTCTGGTGGGGCTCTACCACTGAAAAGAGAAAGATTCACTAGCGTTCCTAGAAGCGACTGTGTGTTAGTAAGTCTAAAGGAAGGATGGCTTCAGGAACCTTTCTTTGTTCAACCAGGCCTTATTGACTAAGCAGAGTTGAAGATTGATTAAATATCCTGATAGCTTACTAGCTAGAGTTATGAAAGACACATACTATCATCATGGTATTTTTCTAAGAGCTCAATTAGGCTCTTCCCCCTCCTATGAATGGAGATGTATGATGTGGGGTAAAGAATTGTTTGATCAAGGTGTTGGAATATTTATTGGGAAAACTCCAATATATGATTATTCAAGAATAAATACATTTAATCCAAGAACAATCATGACAAACTTTTGGGATCTAAGCATGGAAGAAAAACTAAATTAGAGGGGATTAGAATTACCTGGAACCATTAGATGTGATGAATCCATAGCCTGTAATCCTCGGATGGTTTGTGGTCTTCCTCATCTATGCAACCCAGACCAATCATGGGCAATCCTGTCTATCAGATGGGGAATAGGAGGCTAAAGCTGCATAGCTTATTGGGGACCATAACCTAAACTATATATATATGTTGATTCTAGGGTTTCCCATAATCCCCTAGGACCAACGGGCTGGTTTCTGCTCAGCAGGCCACACCACTATATGGAAGTTTGGGCCCATAATCAAGATCACTCAAATGCCCATTAAATAGCTCAAATATAATTGTTATTGAATTTGTTACCCACATATGAATTAATTATTTAATTAATTCCAACAATCTCCCACTTGGGCAACAATTTCCTTATTAACAATTATTAATTTATTCTTTAGTGCACAACTTAATGCTATTTTAAAAATAACTTCCCTTTAATCACAATCCGGTCCATTTTGTATACCAATGAGGAACCAAAGCGACTTTTGTCACATGTATGGTCGCAACTCAGCCTTCAATGATCACCACACCAAATATACTCAATGACATGGATCAAGTGTGGAAGAGCAGCATGAAAATTACATGTAATGTGATCTAAACATGTCTATTTTCAACTGGTCAACTTTATTCTTTAGAGAGATCAAACTTAACTCTTTCTAGCCTTATGTTAAACTACTGTTAGAAAGAAAGTGATTCAGAGTAACAAAAATAATTCATCTTCTTTATTCTGCAGAAACAAAATTTTGTGTCTACTTTACGAAAGCACAAACTCCCACTCAACTGACGTACCATAATTTTCACACCTATATGAGCATTATGCTCCCAAAACATTTGTGTGTGAAATTTCTTAATGAACGTATCCGTAATGATGAAGTTGTATTCCTTTAGACACAATAAAAACTCTGAATTTTCTTTATCAACTAAAGCTTATGATTCTGATAAAGCTTTTGTTGCTATAAATTGAAAAGAATTATAAATTCTTGTCAAGACAACTTAGTGACAAGAATTAAAATTTATGAGTTTCTTGCCACACAGAGTGTTATGACCACAAACCTTAATGATAAAAGAAACTACTACAAATGACTATTTGTCACTTTTATTTACAGTAGTATCTTTTACTCATTTAGTGAACATAACCGGGAAGGTGGATCCTGTTGGCAACTCTTACTATTATCAAAATCAAATTACCTCATGATCTCTGCTTTATTTGATTTTGACGAGTGAACATGTATCATTTTGTTAATTACCTTAAAACTCTTTAGATCCAATTAAGAGTTATAAAAACATTGCCTTTTGTTATTGATATGAATACGGAAGCGGAAGCGTCTAAACTTCAAGCATGAAATTTCATTTCTTTATTCAAGGGACCTTTATTGAGACTAAATTTGTGTCTTTAATGATTTGAATATTTCTTAGTGCATACAACTTTATGCTAGAAAACTTGGGAGACTTTCTGACATAACCTCTTTTGTGAAAATGTTACTTGAGATTGATCTCACAATATCATTTCACAATATAAAAAGAGATATTCATACAAGCTTTCATCCTATAGCTTAAGTATTTATCACGTCATAGTCATATTACACTAAGAAAATAATTTTACTCCTACTAAGTCTGTAATTCATAATTATCACTTTTGTATACCTTAGACCTTAAATGTGATAATTAATGAATGAAGCTTATGAAGTTACAAACAAAAAACCTTATTAAGATCATAAATGGAATGAAACCTTTGAAACCTTGTGTTACTAGATCAAGAGTTTCTAAACTATATAGGCTATCAATCTTTATGTCTATTTGACATAACTTTTAAAAAAAGTTTTGAAGTGTTATCACAAGTCTCTAAATAATTAATGGCACCCATAATAATTGAAACATAATAACTAGACAAACCTTATATCTTTCAACACACATTACCTCTTAAAGGCAATATGACAAGATGTCAAATATTGTCATTGTTGTTTCACCTAATTCTTTTTGACATTAATTCTCTATTTTAAGAGTTAAATCTTTGTTTGACTTTAGGGGAAGATAATGAAATCATCTTACTTTTACGTTTAAGTCAAACTTAAATCTTTATACTTGGATTTCTCTCATCTCTTGTGATTACTTTAATAACACTTTTAATAATGTTGAGTTTGTCTTACTTAAATGAGGAGAATCTTAACTAATGTTTTCACATATAGAAAATAACTCAAATTCTCTTTTCATAAGGATAACATTCCTCATTTTATCTTCCCCCTCAAACTCAACATCCTTAAGAAAGTAAAGATATCTAGCAAATGAACCTAAGTGAGAATTAATTTTAGAAATCATGAAAATGACTAGTGTACCTAGAGTAACAACAAATAATCTTTTAAGTCCAAATTTTTCTTATTGACCTTTAGGACCAATCATTAATTGGACATCTCTAAATGCAAACATAATGTTAAACATTTGCCTAACCTTTAATTGCAAGAGATTTAGTTGTTGTTTTATGTGGTACACCACTTTAACTTTATGCTGCAATCTTAAGTTTTTTCCCAAAGAAGTTAAATGCAAAGAGAAATAATTTGTCATACTTCTAACCTCATCTTTATGAGCTTTGAATCATTCTATAAGCAACACACTTTACTCAGGTTTTCCTTAAAAAAACGTCTTACTTAATGGCTCTATAAATTCTTAAAGAAGTTTAGCAAAATGCCTTAAATATTCTCTACCCAATCCATAGTGTTTCATCACTAGAAACTAATCATATGACTTCTAAGATATCCAGAATTAAAGACCTTTCTGACATAAAAAATGAGTGACTTCACTAAAAAAAAAATTCTGGAAATATTAAACAATGTTGTTAAGCATTTTAAGAAACCATATAAAATAGACTATGAAAGATTGTTCAAAGAGAGTAAACCTCTCAATGCACTTAATTATTGACTATTTCATTATTTTCCCCTTAATCCTATTTTATACAGACTCGAAAATTTGTTAAATCAAAAGAACAAATCATCAATGAATAGAAATACTAGAGTCTATTCAACCCATGGAAGTCTGACATGCAAACTAAACTAACTTTGTTTAAATCCTAAGTGAGAAGTCAAATTTTCTTTATACATTATGAAAAGAAGTACTAAGAACATATTTTCCTACATGTCCAAATTTTCTAAAAAAAAAGAAAAAAAAAATAGGAGAAATCTGGATCCTAATTTTTAGTAATTTGGACTAATATGTTCAAAATGCATCTTTGTGTCGACTTTAATTTCTCCCTTAAGGAAATAGTTAATTGAGTACATTTTGTTCTTTCATACTTAAAACAATTTTCTTCAACATACCATCGAAGATTCGCTCATTAAGGGTTCCTCTACCCTTACAAGCATCATAGTGTACTCTCTTATGTTCCATTGTTCTTCATTTAGACACATTTAACCAAAAGTTTAAATGTCTCTTACTTTATGTTCATTTCAGAACAATCTTTATCTTTTAAAGAAATTTCCTAATTATTTCCTTATCAAACATGATTCCCTTGAATAAAAATTTCATCATCATAAAGCTTATGAAATTAAGATTATTTCATTTTTTTTTTTAATATAAATCCCAATTAATCTGAATGGGATGTTGCTAAGTAGAAAAAAAAAAAAAATGAAAGTGTTTCTTTATTCATAACAACGTGAACAAAAATATTCTCAAAATCAAACAAGGCAATAGTATTTAAAATTTTGAAAAACAACTAAAACATGCTCATGAATAACTTAGTATTTATAAAAATACCTTAAAATTAAACTTTATGAGGACAACAAGATACCAAACACAACATTGACAACCTTCCTTTGGGCCGACTGTCAACTTGCAAACAGTACTCTCAATGTGGTGAGGAAACACTGATACCTAATCCGGTCAAGTGAAAGTCTTCCTTTGGGCCGACAATCACTCACATGGCATAACTTTATATTATCCATGTTTTATCACCAAATAACCATAGATGTACCTGTTATTTGGCCAAACTGACGTCTTCCTTTGGGCCGACAACAGAACGCATAAACAACAGGTCCACAAACATCTAATTAACTATAAAGATGTCAATATCAGAAATCAGAGGCTACTTTGGCAGCATGATCCATCAAATCAACACTAACATAGAAAATCAGATTATTATGCAAAAACCCATTTATTTGAATTACTATTAATTGTATCTTCATGAAAATGAAATTACCAAAATTATTTTCAAAATTAAGAGTAATATCTTTACATGCATAATTTATAAAGGGAAAAGTCCTCAAAAATAAAAAATAGAATGCCCAAAAAAAACTTTATTGGGATTTCAACCCACCTGACAACCTAACATATGCATTGGGCATCACATTTAGAATTCAATAATAAAATATAATAACTTATCCCTTTTAGAAGATAGTCTTCCTTTGGGCCGACTAACAACTTCAAGGACACATCATTATGTTATTCATACTTATTATTGATATTTGTTGTTTGGCCAAATTGTAACCTTCCTTTGGGCAGATCACAATATGCATAAGCAACAAATACACTCCATCTAATAATCTAATAACTTTATAAATGTTTTAATTTACAAAACATTCAAAATAAATTGTACTAATTGTGCTAATTCTTGATACCTTCTTAAGCACACAAAAATGAAAAATTAAATAATTCTCCACACTTTTTTTATGCCCAAATTCAAATTTATAACATAAGGCATATATATAATTTTATAAACAAATACTATTGTTATAAAAGAAAAATACAAACAATGGTAATAGTTAAAATTATATATATTAACATAACATAAAATTTATTATGTTATATGTATATTTGCAGTGGGCTAAGGCCCACTGCAAATCTCATGCTACAGTGTCCTAACATCTCTTAAGCCATTTTCCACAACAACAGTGTTGCTGCGAACACTATTTTTTTTTTTCCTTTAATTCTTTCTCTTATGATCTTTCATACAGTCAAAGATTGAAAATGAAAACATTTTTTTTTTTTTTTTTTTTATCATTGAGCCAAAAGATGCATATGAAAACATTCATAATTCTTAATGATATAACTCAAATATGCAAAAGCATCCGAATTAAATTTGACTATTCAATCGTTCGAGTAATTCACACAACATGTTGTAAAATCATTCTAAAATCCTATTGAATCGAAATCTTATGAATCAAAGGAAAGACAACATGTTTGATAAAATTAGTAATCTACCATGCAAAAACCGCTCTGATACCACTTGTTGGAATATTTATTGGGAAAACTTCAATATATGATTATTCAAGAATAAATACATTTAATCCAAGAACAATCATGACAAACTTTTGGGATCTAAGCATGGAAGAAAAACTAAATTAGAGGGGATTAGAATTACCTGGAACCATTAGATGTGATGAATCCATAGCCTGTAATCCTCGGATGGTTTGTGGTCTTCCTCATCTATGCAACCCAGACCAATCATGGGCAATCCTGTCTATCAGATGGGGAATAGGAGGCTAAAGCTGCATAGCTTATTGGGGACCATAACCTAAACTATATATATGTTGATTCTAGGGTTTCCCATAATCCCCTAGGACCAACGGGCTGGTTTCTGCTCAGCAGGCCACACCACTATATGGAAGTTTGGGCCCATAATCAAGATCACTCAAATGCCCATTAAATAGCTCAAATATAATTGTTATTGAATTTTTTACCCACATATGAATTAATTATTTAATTAATTCCAACACAAGGTACTAGTGGAGAGTGGGCAAATGCAACGAGGTGATAATTGACAAATACCCTTGGATCCCATCTAGAAAAAATGGAAGGTTGTTGTTCTCACCTCCATCTGTTCACAATTTTCCTGTAAATTCTTAGATTACCAATAATGGTAGGTGAAATAAGGAGCAAATTCCAGCAACTTTTATCCCGATAGATGCAGAGACGATTCTTGAAGTTCCTCTACACCCAAGGGGTGGAGAGGACACTGTCATCTGATGTCCTTCGAAACAAAGAGTTTTTTCTGTTAAGTATGCTAATCAATTATGTTTATCTTATGAAAATAAAAATGAGGCTTCCCCCTCAAATGTTGCAAAAATCAAAGTAGGAGGTGGAAGACTTTTTGGGCTACTAAGGTTCCCCAAAAGTCAAAATTTGTTGCTGAAAAATTTACAACAACATTATTCTTTGTAAGGTAAACCTTTTAAAGAAAGGAATCCTCACTGATAACTTATGTCTTTTTTGCAGAGAAAACGAGGAATCTGTTAGACACCTCTTCTGACATTGTGAGGTTTTAAGGGAAGTGTGGTTCTTTTGTTCATCTTCTAACTTGACTCGTTTGTGTGATAACATGAACCACTGAACGATTTAGGAGCACTGAGATTGGATTTTGGACAACAGATCTCAGAAGGATGTGGAATGTACGATGATGTTGGTGTGGAGGATTTGTGAGCAAAGAAATCAATTGATTTTCAATAGTTCAAGAGTGAGGGAGCAAAATGTGGTCTCCGACATTGTTAATGGCATTCTTCAACTCAAAGATTCTAGGTGGGGAGCATTAGAAGCTAGCGGTGGCAAGAGTAAATTCCCAGATAACGAAGAAGCGCAGGTCGGGGGGGTGGAGGCCTCCACCCCTCAATAGATGGAAGCTGAATGTGAATGCTTCCTTTAGAGTTGATTCTAGACGGGGCGGGCCTTGAGTGGGCCATTCTGGACCATCAAAGCTCTGATAAATTGGCTGGTTGTCGAGCTTTCAGCGGGCAGTTCGAGATTAAAATTCTGGAGGCTATGACAATGGTAGAGGGATTAAAAGCGATCTTTTCTTACTCGTTTCCTGATAAGTGTCCGATTGAAGTAGAGACCGATTGTTTGGAGGTTATTAACTTACTCAATGTCATTGGAGCTGATCTTACAACAATTATTTTTTTCATCCGAGAAGTGTTGAACCTGAAAGAGGCAGCTGGAGTAATCTCCTTTGCTCATGTGAATCAGCAGCTGAATAATGTCTTGGCCCATCAAATTGCTTATAAAGCTTCAGAGGCTTTAATAACGGCTTAGTGAGAGGATCCTGTTCCCTCAAACTTTTTCTCGTTTTGTGAGTTTGATAGCCTTAGGGGATTTGTTCCCGATGCTCTATCCTTTTATAATAAAATAAATAAATAAATAAATAAATAAATTAACTATATTTTAATATAAATTAATCAATTGAAATGAGTTAATAAATAAAATTAGTCCTTAATATACTTCATCCTAATTTTTGTTTTTCTCGTTTTAATGAGTTTTCTATTTTTTTTTTTTTTTTGCAAAGGTATTTGATTAATACGAGGATTGAACCTATGACCTCATAGTCAAGGACACAACCTTATGTCAATTGAGCTATGCTCGATTTGACGAATTTTCTATTTTTGTGGTTACCTTCATTGGAAAAGAGATATAATTTTAGGGCAAATGATAATGGTAAATAATCCCGATTTTAAAACTCAACTTCTTATGCTTCACTCATTTGTTATCGTTGCAAGTTTTTTTTTTTTTTTTTGTTTTGAAAAAGATGCTTCATTGACCCGAGAGAATAGAGTGCAAATGAGAGGCTAGAGGAAAGCTTTCCAATTAAGCGCTGTAGTAGAAGTATTCATAATTACAAAACAACTTCGTTTTGGAGCACCATAATACAGCGCATTGATGATAATCTCATCCCATAACTGATGTAGGGACTTTGATTTATCACTAAAGATCCTGTCATTTTATTCCAACCAAATAAATCATCAAAGGACTCTGAAGATGTTGCACCACATAATATGTTTGACATTGACTTCGGGCATAACAAGTTTTTTTTTTTAGAAAGTAAGTATTTTTTTTCTTGAATACAACCAATAGAATCGGTGAATTTGAACATCCGACCTCGAGAGAGCATGCAAATTACCACATAGCTATGCTCAAGTAAGTAATTTAATTATAAATTTGATCTCTAAAAATTTTAATTTTTTTTTGTTTAATCTCCATGTCATTAATTATTTCGGTTTAATGTTTGAGCAAAACTTAGTTGCAGGGCTACGAGTATCTTTTGCACCCAGCCATGTGTCACAATTTAACTAATCTAAATTTAAACTTTTTTTTTAAATAAAACATTCTTTTAATGTCGTTCCAATTGTTAAGGGTTTTTTTATTTCTGTTTTTTTTTTTCTTTCTTTTCTTTTTGGCGAAGATTCAACCTCATGCAGTTTGAATTTGAAGAGTTTTTTTTTTCCTCTTTCTTCTTTCTTTTCTTTTTCAAAATTCTCCCTCAACAAGTTTGAATTTGAAGTACTTTTTTTTTTTTTTTTTTTTTTCTTTTTTTTTTTTCGAAGCTAATTTTCCAGGTACGCGGGCAGAGGACAACGAATGTAAGAGCAAGAAAAAAAAACCAGCAGCAGCAGAAGACGTTGAAACACTAGTGAGAAGAAGAAGACAAAATAGAATATTAAAGCTTGAAGGAGAAGCTTACCGTGTTAAGTTCTAAGCCTATAAAAGAAAAAGAAAAAAAAATGCTTCAAAAAATAAAAATTGAAAAGAAAGACGCTTCAAATTCAACACGTGAGGGTGAATCTTCGAAAAAGAAGAAATAAAAAAAAACGCTTAACAATTGAAACGACGTTAAAAGCTATGAATGTTTTATTTAAAAAAAAAGTTTAAATTTCGATGAATTAAATTGTGACACATGACTGGACTGCAAAAGATACTCGTAGCCCAACCTGCAACTAAGTTTTGCTCTTAATGCTTACTTTTAGTGCACGAGCCAAGTCGACACAAAATCCTTAAATACTATAACCAATGTGTCATGTACGAATGAATTAAGCTAATTGATAAACAATGAGATATCTATTAAACACACACTTGTAATTATGGACCTAATAATGTTTTTAAAAAATATAAATACGAAATAGACACAACCATAAAATTCAAAGCTAAATAATTTATTATTATTTTTTTTTTTTTTGACAACATGTGGGGAGGAGATTCAAATTTAAGACCTCGTGCTCATAGTTCATACATTATGCCGATTGAGCTATGCTCATGTTGGCTAAATAAACACCGAGGTTAAACCTTAAAAATCAAACTTTTAATTTAACCAAAATATTATTAATCTACTTATGGATGAAATGTTGTACTACACGTTTGTTGGGTCTAAAAGAACCATGTTGTATAATAATAAACCTTGGAGGAAAGTTATATGGTTTTAGCCGTAAATTAATCTTACAACTAAACTATTATTAAATTTGAATTATTATGAAAGATTAGGGTTAAGTTTATGTTAAAAAAAGGAGACTTTAAGGCACATTCAATTATCTTAACTATCCTAGAGAAGACCAAGCCCAAGTTAGCTAATTAAATAACCAGTTTAAATATATGGATTATTGTTCATAATTAATTACAACTATCCTAATTAATTTAATTAATTAACTTCGGAAAAACTTAGTTGGATCGAGCACATGGTCTTGGCTACAATGAAGGAGAAGAGAGATTCTTCTAAAGAAGAATCTTCTTCTCATTGGCACAAATCTCACTTGTAATATTATACCTAATTAATGAGCTTTAAATGCTACCAATTAGCATAAAGATGAGATTAATTAAAATTAGTATATACTTGTTCCAGTATTTATTTATCGTTTTTGGAAAAATACAATTGAGATATTTTTTCTATTAAAATAAAAGAAAAACTATTGAGATATTTTTGAATTATTGCTAATAATTATCTAAAATAGTCAACTATAATGTGACCATCACCCTCAATAATTTTTCGTAAAGACGACTTTCTTTATACGATTTTTAACTCAATAAATTTGAGAGTAGAAGAATAAATTGGTGCGACACTAAGTTATATTCATATTGGCTATTACAATTATAGATGTAATATAGTATGATGGATCCTATATGATGATGATCTAAATTATTTCATTGGAAGAATAAAATATAATTTCTCTAAAAAGAAGTTAAAGATGTAATAATAGAAAAGGTAAAATATACATGGTGTTTTGGACCATTCTTAATTTGGTTCTTAATCTTTTAAAATTTTCAATTTGCTACAAAATGTATTGATCTTTTTTTAATTAGGTCATTTCATAAGGCTCCGTTTGATAACCATTTGATTTTTTATTTTTGGAAATTAAGCACTCATTTCACCTACTTATAGGTTCCCTTGGTTGTTATCCACATTTTACGAGTGTTTTCAAAATTTAAGCCAAAGTCTGAAAAAAAAAAAAAAAAAAACTTGTTTTGGTTTTAAATTTTAGTTAAAAATTTAAATGTTCATTGAGGAAGACTGTACAAAACTGGTGAGAAAAACATAATTTTCAAAAATAAAAAATTAACAACTAAAAATCAAATAATTATCAGAGTGTACCTAAAAGATTTGTTAAAATTTGTTAACCAAAAAAAAAAAAAATTGATAAATAATTAAGAAGTTTTTATTTTAACATATTTGAATACATGGACATGTCACCAATACTACTTTAACACATAACATAAAATTTAATCTCTTCAGTCAACAAAATCTATTTCTTCCAAGTGACACATCCAAAGGAAATGCTCGTCCATAAATATATTAATAAAATAATAATTTAATGAGATAAAAAAGCTTAATAGAATTATTTTGGCAATTAAGAATTTTTTAATTTTCTAAGAAAAAAAAAGATTAATAAGGTTTAATACACTTAAAGGTAAAATTGAAAAAATTAAAATTCTTAGAATAAAATTGAGAATTGACTAAAAGATTATTGATGAGTTCAGACCACTCTTAATGATTAAGAGGTTCAAATCGACAGATGAGTATATGAATATTGATACGTATATTATAATTATTGTATGATTGTAGGATGATTTTAATTATTTGGATCGGAAGGAATCAAATACTTTTTCTCTCTAAATTCATAGGAAATAAGCATGGAGATCATGAGGAAAAATGAATGAATAAAAAAGAATTGAAATGAGATGTAGGGGATTGGGGTGGTTTGAAGACTTTTTTTTTTAACATCATAATTTTTTATAAAAATATTGGAGAAACTATTTTTAAAAATAATATTATTTTGATGGAAGATCGTCTTTTGCCACGCGAGCAAAGATCGTCTTTTGAAAAGACCACCTTGTTCCGCGTGGATGAAGATCGTATTTTCAAAAGACGATCTTCTTGGACTGACACTCTAATTTTTTTGAACAATGCATAGATATTATTTGACACTTGATTTCACTATTTTTAGAGTTGTATATCAAAACATAGGGATCATCGAATTTGAATTATGGTTTTGCAAATTTCAGAACTGTAGCTCAACTTCGACAATCTTTATCTATCGATATACAACTTCAAAAATAGTGAAATCGCATATCAAATTGAAGCTATCGGTGTTAGTTTTCCAACCATATATTTTTCGAAATTTTTGCTGAAGAAAAAGATATCGATTTTTGAAAGTACATTGTTCAAAATTTTTGAAGATCGGACGATTTTTATCTACGTGAAACAAGATCGTCTTTTCAAAAGAGGACATTTGTTTGCGTGTCAATAGACGATCTCCCATAAAAACAACATAATTTTTAAAAATAATTTTATTTTTATAAAAAGTTTCGAAACTTACCATATTAAAAATAAACAAATAGTCTGGTTTGAAATTGAACATTAGGGTTGATGATTTGTTTTTAATTTATATTATTGGTGAGTATTTCAAATAATAATATATATATATATATATATATATATATATATATATATATTATATTATATGGTGAGAAGTGATGGGTGTGTGTCATAGGAAAGTGAGAGAAACGGCCAAAAAAGAATTTATGAAATTAATGAATGCGTGAAGGAAGCAATAAAAGCTAATTATATTATTATTAATTAATTACACAATTTGACTAAGTATGTTTTCAAAATCCATTGTTTGATTATTGAGTTACTTTTTCTGACTTTTTAATGGATCCATCTTGGGAAACTCCCTCCAATGGAATTAACTTTTCTTCTACGCCATCTTTAATTGCTATGTCATTTCGTTATTTTGTCCGTATTAGAGATTAATATCATTTTTTAATTTTTAATTTTTAATCTTTCTTACTTACTATGTGGAATTTGGAAACTCATAAATAATATTTAACAATAATTTAATATATATATGACGAATTTTGGGAGAAATGGTTTTGTTTCCATTTCCATTTCAAAAAATCGAAATGGTTTTGGAATAATTTTCTTCTTAGAAATGGTCACTATATATGTTACGATGAATCGAATAACAAAGAATAAAATAAATGCAGAAGAAATATCGACACAAATTTACGTAATTACTAACGTCATGTTAGCTACGTCTACAGATAGAAGGAAGAAAACAATATTATTACAATAATATATGTTTAATCAGATTGAAAGAAAACCACGGGAAAACTTTTAAAAAATAGTGATCCAAATCCATGTACATTTTTAAATAATTTAGCTTTGAAAATAAAAGTTTGATTCTTAAAAATAAATAAATAAATAATAATAATAATAATAATAATTGCAACGCACCAAATTTTGCACGGTGAACAACACTTTCTTCTCACATAGCTTCATCGATGAATTTGTAATCTTCGAGACAAAGTGACCTGCAAAAAAAAAAAAAACAAACAAACTCCGATATAAAAGTCAGTATGTGCGATAATTGACTATAGAGTTTTTAGGATTAGAATCGACTCACTTCCCTCTTGCTATTGAGACGATATTTATTAATGTTGTTCTAGGTCTTTCCGTTTCCCTACTAGGTTTAGGAAAAATGATTGTCTAGACCCCTTAGGTTATGTTTACTCCTCCCTGCGTAGGAGTAGATAAAACGTGAAAATCTTAGGCCTGCCATGAGGGCCGAGGAGTGCTCGGCCTGGGTCTGACCGAGCACACATCTTTTGGGCTCGAAAGTCCATCTGGGGTCGACCAGTGATCGACCCTAGCCTCTCTTGGGGATTTGACCCTAACTGTTTTAGTAGGCCAAATCCCTCATCTAGGTCGAGGAGTGGTCGACATTAGGTCTGGTCAACCATACCTCATCTTGGCCTGGAATGCTTCCCATGGTCGACTAGTGGTGAACCTATGCCTTTTTTTGGGATTTGACCTTAATTGCTTTGTGGACCAAATCTCGCATGTATCTTGGGTCGGGTTCCCTTGATGGATTGAGATCGTGCTAATCTATATCCTGATGTTGCCAGAAGTTGAAATGATCTTTCGTGTGACACGGGATCTGGTTCGAATGAACCAGCCTTCGGCCGGATCTTTTATATGTGATTATTTTATCTACAACATTAAGTCCCCACTTTCGAGTTCAAGATTCAATTGTTTAGCTATTTTGTATGACTGAAGCAAGGAACATTGACTCATGAATAATTGTTTCTTTGCCCGTAACATTAAGTCCCCTAATTAGGAGCAATTCTCATAAAATAGATTGAAATATTGTCCTACTTGTAAAAAAATACAATGTATTCAAAAAAAAAAAAAAAATAAAAACAATAATTTATGTGTCGATACAAAAAATTATAAATTACTAGCAAGAAAATACAGTGTATTTGAAAAAAAAAATATATATATATTTCATGTATGTCGATAAAAAAAAGTTGATTAATCCATTATTAAGGTGATAAATAGAGTATATTTAAAAAAACAAATAATCATAATTCACCCGTTCAATTGCAGGCAACAACGTAGATAGAAGGTACACTTTGTCAGTCCAATTCACAAATGACACAAATTTCTTTTGTTCTTTGAGTCCTTTCTTCTCATCTTTAAGCATGGTTACATAAATAAAAGTATAACAAGAAGCAACCCTAACTACGTTCAAGACCCACATACTTGATTAAACAAAAACAATTTCTACCTAAAAGAAACCTCCAATGTTACATACTCAATAGCAATAGACATGTTTTTCATATGTTTGGTATCTGTCGAACTGCTAACAATTCGACTCAACTATATATGTTCCAATCGTTATTTTAGTTTAACAACATCGACGTGTCAATAAACATTCAAATCCAAAAATGGGACGATTCAGTGAAAGACATTTTAGCTCTTACATTTTGAAATTGTATTTGAAAATAAAAACTCTTAAAAACTTTATTAGTTAAAATGATTGATAGAAATTGTCATGACAACTAATGTATAAAAATGAAAGATGTAACATTATTTTAAACGCCATTCACATAAATTGACTAACAGTTTATTTGCATTCTAATAGTGATTGGCATGAAGCCATGATTGTTGATTTTCCCATTGCAACAATGAAATTTTTTATTGTTAATTTTTTTTTTTATCAAGAACAACGCTTCTGATTTTTTATTGTTAAAAAAACGTCAATCCGCCGACCCAAACCGAAAATTGAAGGGTTGGATTGGGTTGACTGAAATGTTGGGTTGAGTTTGGTTGAAAATTCACCAACCCGAAATTTTTGGTTTGGGTCAGAAAACCTCCCAACCCATATACACCCCTAGAATCTAGTATTCGAGAAATAACCCTAAACACCAATCAAACATTTTTTTTAATGAAAAATGTAGCGTGATGGATTCGAACCTCTTGATCGAGGGTACATATTTTTTTTTTTTTGTTATTATTAAGTTTGCCCTGAAGCAAGAGTTAATATTTTGGATCCATTTAACAAAATCCTAATATAAATATTATATTTACACAGAATGAAAATTTTTTGGGGAGTTGCCTCAATGTGGATCTCCCCCAATTTAGAAACACATTGCTCCTAATTTTGACGGTTTACCAGCCGAGTTAAACAACTAAGGGGGCGTTTGGCCCAAGGAGTTGAGGAGAGTTGAAGTTGTTTTGTCTGGAGTTGTTTAGTCTGAGGAGTTGTTTAGTCTGGGGAGTTCTGAGGTATGTCTGTTTGGGGCAAGGAGTTGTTTAGTCTGGAGTTCTGAAGTCTGTGGTGTGTTTGGAGCATGAAGTTGTTTAGTCTGGAGTTGTGAAATCTGAGTTTATTTTAGCTGTTTTTTCTGCACAATTTTTTTCTACAAACTTTCAAAATTTTCTTATTCAGGACTTCTTCCAATTCCAATAAATTCTAAAAATGAAATATTTTATTTTTATTTTATCTATCCTTGACAACTTTCTTTGAAGACAAAAAAATAATTTTGAACACAATACTTTACATTATTTTTTCACATTGATTATAAAAAATATATATATATATATATAGGGTTTAGGGTTTTAGGATTTATGGTTTAGGGTTTCAAAATATATATATATATATATATATATATATATATATATATATATATAGATATATTTTGTTAGGACTCATCTTTAATTTTATGAATTATAAGATTGTCTACCCATAAGTATAGTCCATGTGTCAAACACATCTTTCTCCGCCTCCACCATCTTAAACTTGTCATTCCATCTGAATCCACTCCCCCCGTAAATCAATATCTCAACAATGATGGATTTTAGCTATTTTTTTTGTAATTTTTTTTCTATATTTTTCCATATTTTCATTGTTAAAGACTTCTTTCAATAAATTTTAAAAATGTGATTTTTGTTTTTTATTTTATGTATCTTTCACAATTTTCTTTTAATATAACAAAAATAATTTTGACCACAATAGTTCACATCAGTTTTTCAATATCACTCACATTAATTATTCATTTTATTTGGATAGCTTTGAAATAAAAGAAATTCGTACAATATTGTGTTAAATATTTCATGTGAATTTGAAAGATTTTAAACTATTAATTTAAACGGATCCAAATAAACTGATGTTTTTATTTATCTCCATGGTAAGAAATACTACATTTTGAATTTGGTTTAAGTACCAATTTTGATTGAACAACCTAATTTATATTTAAGATAATAAAAATGGGTTGAATTGCATTTTTAGTCATTTTACAGATTTCATTTAAATTACGTTTTTTTAAAATAATTAAAAATATTGTAGGAGGGGAGAGAGAGGAAGAGAGAAAAATGGACGTATGGTGCAAGAAGTTATTTTTTATCCGAGTTTAACCAGTCCGTGGGCCAAGCAGGGAGTTAATTTCTCCTCCAAACTCCTTGACAAACAACTCCTTGAGCCAAACACACCCTAACATGCATTAATGTTTTTTGTTTTTTTTAATATTTTGTTTCTAAAAATTCGCCCAACTCTTCATATTATATATATATATATTTAATTTTAATTTTTTTTTCCAGCTTAACATTAGCTTCTTTCTTTCCTAAAATCCCATCCCTTCCATCCTTATTTTTTTTATACGTTGATTTCCCGTATTTATTAAAAACAAATCATTTTGAAGATTACATAAATTAGTAGAATTTAATTCATGCATTAAAATACTTATGCAATTGCATCTTTTTAGTGGAGGCTGGAATTTGAAGCCAGAGAAGAAGGCTGTGAATTGCATTTTATCACTATATTTGAAAAAGGATGAAGAATTGGTTAACTTTTAACTAAACAGTGGCTTGAAAAACTCAACCAACTTTAACATTAGTTTAAGAACCTCCACATTTTTCTCAATGTGAGAGGATAAAGAAATGATCCTCAAGTACATCCTTTCAAAAAGAAATTCAAATTATCAAGAAAATAAAAATGAAAAAAAAAACATCAAAGAAAATAAGAAAGAAAAAAAATTAATCACTTGATGGAGCATCAATGGGGGCAGGTTCAGCACATGTGGGAGGGTTTTGCTTTCCAGAAAGGATAGGTTTCACATTTGCACACTGAGACGTAATTGGTCCTTGGTTTCCATTGTAAGTGAGGTCGATATCAGCTACTTCCACACCTTCACATGGTATATTTTGACTGCAAACAAGTTTGACTGCAACCGGAGTAGCAGACGTTCCTCTAATATTTTTAAAGCTAACTTTGCTGATCTTAATTTTTGAAGGAACCTAAAACAAAAAAACATTTAATATATAAGTTGAATTTTTTTTAATACTTCATGAAGTTAATACTAAGTTAAAAATGAATTTGTTATAATTCCAATATATACCTTTCGATTGCACTGATTCCATGGACAATATTCTTGGTCTATAAGAACAGGATTGCTGACATTAACCATTTCAATATCTTCAAAATGCATGTCAGAGGCTGGGTATGCGCCGATAGAATCTGGCCATGTTTTGATCCTCACACCATTCGTAGTACTGATTAATTTGCATTTTGTAATCGTAACTCCTTCCACAGCTTCTTCGTTGGGGTATTTGCCCAAACTTCCTATGGCAATGCCATGTCCCGGTCCGCAAGTTACATCACTAATAGTTATTTGTTTGTTACTATATCCTACCGATATACAATCATCTCCGGTTGCAATTTTTGTATTGAGGATGTTAATCTGTTCTGAGTTACCCACGTGAATTCCATCGGTGTTGGGACTATTCTCTGGTGCAGTAATTGTCAGGTGTTGAAAAGTAAGATTCTTGCAGCCCAAAACATTGATATGAAAATTCTTACTATCCAATGAAGTTATGTCCTTCACTATCGAATTTGTGATGAAATTGAACTTCAAATTCTGCTCATTTTAAACAAACAAAAAAATCTTAGAGTTAAAAAATATATTTTTATTGAGATTATGTGTGCTAATAGGAAAAAAACAAAAAGTACTTATAGTTAGAGCGTTTACCATGGGAAGCTTGGTACATTCTTTCTTTTCGTGGCAATCATTCTTTTCCCAACCCGCTATTCCTTGGCCATCAAAGACTCCCGTGCCTGACAATGTCAATTGATCAACATATTCCAAAAGAACCATCCCATCTGCTTTTGTGTCGATAGGATCAGCTTGTAATGTCCCTTCGACTTGAAACTCAATAGGACTCTTGCAAGGGCCTTTGAGATTTGTTTGCATTATTTTGTAAACTCCTTTTGGAACCAACACTTTACTTGGAGTGGTTGATGCACATGCTTCCTTCCAAGCATTTGTTATTGCCTGTAAATTCAATTATTTCATCATATAAAAATTAACTTTTTATAAATCAAGAAAGGTTTATCAAACTAACAAATACTTTCCTCAGTAATATCAGCATTAGGTATGGCACCATACTTAGTGACATCAAAAACACCATCAACGGATTGACCTTTAGCAAGAGATGTCAACAATAAAAGCAAAGACAATAACAACAAAGGTAGTAATCGCACAAAGTCTAATCTCAATCCCATCATTTCTATGTCTTCTACTTTGTTTAATTATTTTCTCCTTATTCAGATTGCTAACTTATGACTTGTTCCCAATATTCATATTCATCAAACCTGCTTTTAAGTACAAGGAGAAAATCAATATTGTTGAAATTTTAATTTCATTAGCTAAATTTGTCCAAGATGAATGAGAGGTTGGAGTTCAACGCCTATCATTAACTAACCCTTAAACATTGGAATGACTACTTCTCTCACTCCAAAATAAAAAAACTAATTCCTTACCTTTCCTTTTAAGATGAACACGCATGGCCACACCGCACAATGTGCAACAAGTGGTGTACTAAAATATATAAAAGGTAGAGATTCAATTGAAAATAACCCTACTTATAACTATACTTATATGAGGTGCCTCATATATGTCTAAGGTTACTTAAAAAGTTTATTAATTCATATGCGAGTCTCACCTTAAATAAAAATATGTGTAGATTCCAATGGGCGATAAGTAATAATACAACAGAAAATTCGATATGTTGGTGAAATTATTATATATGAGTGATACCTCGTCAAAAGTAAGGTATTTAGCGCCTACCATTGAAAGGGTATTGTTCTTATTGCGCTAGAATTCATCTACACAGAGCATATATATTTGAATGATAGTGCATAAATTATATGCCTTAGTCGTAGGACAAGTATTTTAACATTTTTAACAATTATTTGCTAGAAAACTTTTAAACCAACCCAAAGTTAATGAAACTTATCATTTCAGGGCAGCTCGCAAGTCCCAGATTCTACCAAATGAAAAAAAAGAAAGAATATGTCGCTTTCCATCCGTAGAGGGATCGTGGAGCAGTGCTGCAGGAAAATGATAGTGTTAGCTCACATAAAAGTAAATGCAGAAGCGCGTTGCACCTGAGCGTCTGCCAAAAAGGCGGGTGAAACCTACTGTTTGGTGATTGCACACAAAATGAGTTGTCTTTAGGAATTATTTTATACTAGCTATATTCTCTCTAATTTGTCCTTACAATCCAATGGCAAAGCTTTACATAGCCTCCAACACCCTAAATGCCACATCATAATTCATAGCAAAAATACTAAAATAATCCTACTTAAATATGCACATAAAATTAGAAAACAATAAAATTACATCAAATTATTTAATAAAATATAAATAATAATTTGATGCCTTGGGTGGTTCATATCACTCAAGGATTTCATCACCAACACCATTCTCGTTACCAAACCCGTCTCATCTCATGTCTCTGCTTCGTCAAAGTCTTCAGGTACTCATTTTCTCATTGCTTATTATGTAAATCGTGATAAGTTTTCTGCAAAACACACCAATTTTTTGGCAGCAATTACTGCAGCAACTGAACCTACCTCTTTTAGAGAGGTTGTTAAGGATACGGGTTGTCTCGAAAGACTATGCAAGATGAAATAGTTGTTAACTCGGCTGGTAAACCGTCAAAATTACCAGCAATGTGCACATTGAGGCGACTCCCCCAATAATTTCTCATTCTACATATTATGTGGTGTGTAAATATAATATTTATACTACGATTTTGCTAAATGGATCCAAAATATTAACTCTTGCTTTGTGGAAAACGTAATAATAACAAAAAAAAATATGTACCCTCGATTAAGAGGTTCAAATCCCCCATGCAACATTTGTCATAAAAAAAAATTGTTTTCTTAGTGTTTAGGGCTATTTCTCGAATACTAGATTCTAGGGGTGTACATGGGTTGAGGGGTTTTCTAACCCAAACTGAAAATTTTGGGTTGGTGAATTTTCAACCCAACCCAACATTTCCGTCAACCCAATCCAACCCTTCAATTTTCGGTTTGGGTCGGCGGGTTGATGTGTTTTTAACAATTAAAAATCAGAAGGGTTGTTCTTGATAAAAAAAAATTAACAATAAAAAAATTCATCGTTGCAATGGGAAAATCAACGATCATGGCTTCATGCCAATCACTATCAGAATGCAAAAAAACAGAGAAGCATCGGAATACATGACGTCCACGTCGGAGAAGAGAGCGACGATGGCGAGGCGACGACTTCGAGGCTGAGAGGGGTGTCTGCAAGAGCGGTGAGGCGAGGCGGAAAGGTTGAGGCGAAGGCGAGGCGGCGAGAGAGACGAAAGGGAGGAGATGAGAATGTCATGATTTTTTAAGTCCTAAATCAGTATATATATATATATGTAATTCAGTTCAGTTTGGGTTGATTCGAGCCAAAACTGGTTCAACCCAGGAGTCGACCCGAAAATTTGGGTTGGAAAAAAATCAACCCAACCCAACCCGTAAAATTTAGGTTGGGTGATCCGGGTTGCTTGGATTTCAGGTTATTTGTACACCCCTACTAGATTCCATTTAACTCTCCCTATTTTTTAATGCTTTTTTCAGCGTCATGTCATTGTTTTATTAACTTATCAAACGTGAAGTAATTTTTTCATAGTTATCCCTTCATCACTATATTATTATTTCTTACCTTGTTTTCCTTTTCTTCTTTAGAAAAATATGAACCTCGCACCTCTCTTGACACCCTAATTAATATATTGGACAGTTTTAAAGTTTATATACCAAATCGACAGAAAGTAGAAAGTTTAGGGACTAAACTTGTAATTTAATTCATCATAATTTGTCCTTACAATCCAATGACAAAGCTTTACCTAGCCTCCCAAAACACTAAATGCCACGTCATAATTCATAACAAAATTACTAAAATAATCCTACTTCAATATGCCAAGGATAAAATTAGAAAACAATAAAATTACATCAAATTATTTAGTAAAATATAAAAAATAATTTGATGCCTTGGGTGGTTCATATCACTCAAGGATTTCATCACCAACATCATTCGCGTTACCAAACGCGTCACATCTCATGTCTATGCTTCGTCGAAGTCCCCAGGTACTCATTTTCGCATTACTTATTATGTAAATCGTGATAAGTTTTCTGCAAAACACACCAATTTTTTGGCAACAACTGAACCTACCTCTTTTCAAGAGGTTGTTAAGGATCCGGGTTGGCGAAAGACTATGCAAGATGAAATAGATGCACTTGAAAGGAACAAGACTTGGACTTTGAAGGATCTTCCACCTGGAAAGAAAGCAATCAGTTGTAAGTGGGTTTATAAAATAAAATATCAATTTGATGGTGCGATTAACGATTAAAGTGACGTCTAGTTGTATACGGAAATCTTCAAATTGTTGGACTCGACTTTAATGAAACATTTACGCCTGTAGCAAAAATAGCCACGATTCGCACATGTTTAATTTGACTATAGCACTAGCACTAAAATGGGAGTTTCACTAGATGGATGTACATAACGCTTTTCTACATGGAGATCCTGTTGAGGAGATATATAAGTGACTCCCTCATGGTTTTAACTCTAGTGCCCCAGACAAAGTATGTTGATTACGTAAGTCTTAGTATGGACTTCGACAGGCGCCTCAGAACTGGTTTGTTAAGCTCTCGATGACCCTAAAGGAAATTGGTTTTACGCAATCTTATGTTGATTACTCATTGTTTAATTATTCCAAGGATGATGTTGCTTTACATATTGTTGTATATGTCGATGACCTTATCATTACAGGTTCTTCTTCTTTGACAATTAAAAAATTCAAGCAACAACTCAGCGAGAGATTTCGTATAAAAGACTTGGGCATACTCAAGTATTTTCTTGGGATAGAAGTAGCACGTGGGAAGGATGATTTGTTTCTTTCCCAACGCAAAGATGTTCTTGACATTATCGGTGAGGCGGGCTTACTTGGAGCACGCCTTGTATCTACACTCATGGAGCAGAACCATCATCTTGCCACAATCAATGGTGTCAACATTGATGATCTAGAGAAGTATCGTCGGCTTGTAGGTCGCCTTATATACCTGACGATTACACGCCCTGAACTATGTTATTCTTTGCAAATACTGGCTCAGTTCATGGGTGATACTCGTGTTGAACATTGGGATGCAGCTTTGAGAGTTTTGCAGTATTTGGAAGGATGTCCTGGTCAGGGCTTTCTGCTGCAAGAAGAGAATGACCTTCAACTATATGATTTTTGTGATAGTGATTGGGTGAGTTGTCCGCTAACACACAAATCATTGATAGGCTACATGGTCTTATAAGGTTCTTGTCTTGGAAAACGAAAAACAACCAACTATTTCTCGTTCTTCGGCGGAGGCCGAGTATAGATCTATGACCATTATTACTACATGTGAGTTAAATTGGTTGAAATCCTTTTTGGCTTGTTTTGGGATACAACATGTGCATCCCATAAAATTATTTTTTGATAGTCAAGCCACTCTTTATTTAGCAGCTAGGTCGACAATCTGGCGGGTGGTCTAATCTAGGTTGGATTTTTTTTTAATTTTTTTTTATTTAATTTCAGCGTATCAAAACATTGACAACGTCGCAATGTTGTCCCCACTAGATTTTTGGCTTGCTTCTCTCCTTCTGATCTTCCCTTGGGTTACCTCAATCTACATCGAAATAACTTATTTTCCATATTAAATCGTCTAAATTCTTCAGCATACTCCAAATGCACGATATTTATAAAATATTCAAATATAAACGTGAAAACAACCGTTTAAGTCTTGTAACTACTATAAAATAAGTCCTAAAGATAACTCATTTTGTGTGCTATCACCAAGTGGTAGGTTTCACGCGTCGCAGACGCTCCGGTGCAACGCGTTTATGCTTTTACTTTTATGTGAGCTAACATTAATCCTTTTTCCTGCCGCGTTGCTCCACAACCCCTTTACGGATGGAAAGCAACATATTCTTTCTTTTTTTTCATATGGTAGAATCTGGGATTTGCGAGTTGCCGTGAAATGATAAGTTGCTTTAGCTTGGTTTAAAAGTTTTCTTGCAAATAATTGTTAAAATACTTGTCCTACGACTAACGCATATAATTTATGCACTATCATTCAAATATATATGCTCAATGTAGATGAATTCTAGCGCAATAAGAACAATACCCTTTCAATGGTAGGCGTTAAATACCTTACTTTTGACGAGGTACCACTCATATATAATAATTTCACCAACATATCGAATTTTCTGTTGTATTATTACTTATCGCCCATTGGAATCTACACATATTTTTATTTATGGTGAGACTCGCATATGAATTAATAAACTTTTTAAGTAACCTTAGACATATATGAGGCACCTCATATAAGTATAGTTATAAGTAGGGTTATTTTCAATTGAATCTCTACCTTTTATATATTTTAGTACACCACTTGTTGCAGATTGTGCGGTGTGGCCATGCGTGTTCATCTTAAAAGGAAAGGTAAGGAATTACTTTTTTTTTTTTGGAGTGAGAGAAGTAGTCATTCCAATGTTTAAGGGTTAGTTAATGATAGGCGTTGAACTCCAACCTCTCATTCATCTTGGACAAATTTAGCTAATGAAATTAAAATTTCAACAATATTGATTTTCTCCTTGTACTTAAAAGCAGGTTTGATGAATATGAATATTGGGAACAAGTCATAAGTTAGCAATCTGAATAAGGAGAAAATAATTAAACAAAGTAGACGACATAGAAAGGATGGGATTGAGATTAGACTTTGTGCGATTACTACCTTTGTTGTTATTGTCTTTGCTTTTATTGTTGACATCTCTTGCTAAAGGTCAATCCGTTGACGGTGTTTTTGATGTCACTAAGTATGGTGCCATACCTAATGCTGATATTACTGAGGAAAGTATTTGTTAGTTTGATAAACCTTTCTTGATTTATAAAAAGTTAATTTTTATATGATGAAATAATTGAATTTACAGGCAATAACAAATGCTTGGAAGGAAGCATGTGCATCAACCACTCCAAGTAAAGTGTTGGTTCCAAAAGGAGTTTACAAAATAATGCAAACAAATCTCAAAGGCCCTTGCAAGAGTCCTATTGAGTTTCAAGTCGAAGGGACATTACAAGCTGATCCTATCGACACAAAAGCAGATGGGATGGTTCTTTTGGAATATGTTGATCAATTGACATTGTCAGGCACGGGAGTCTTTGATGGCCAAGGAGTATCGGGTTGGGAAAAGAATGATTGCCACGAAAAGAAAGAATGTACCAAGCTTCCCATGGTAAACGCTCTAACTATAAGAGGTTTTTGTTTTTTTTGCCTATTAGCACACATAATCTCAATAAAAATATATTTTTTAACTCTAAGATTTTTTTGTTTGTTTAAAATGAGCAGAATTTGAAGTTCAATTTCATCACAAATTCAATAGTGAAGGACATAACTTCATTGGATAGTAAGAATTTCCATATCAATGTTTTGGGCTGCAAGAATCTTACTTTTCAACACCTGACAATTACTGCACCAGAAAATAGTCCCAACACCGATGGAATTCACGTGGGTAACTCGGAACAGATTAACATCCTCAATACAAAAATTGCAACCGGAGATGATTGTATATCTGTAGGATATAGTAACAAACAAATAACTATTAGTGATGTAACTTGCGGACCAGGACATGGCATTGCCATAGGAAGTTTGGGCAAATACCCCAACGAAGAAGCTGTGGAAGGAGTTACGATTACAAAGTGTAAATTAATTAGTACTACGAATGGTGTCAGGATCAAAACATGGCCAGATTCTGTCGGCGCATACCCAGCCTCTGACATGCATTTTGAAGATATTGAAATGGTTAATGTCAGCAATCCTGTTCTTATAGACCAAGAATATTGTCCATGGAATCAGTGCAATCGAAAGGTATATATTGGAATTATAACAAATTCATTTTTAACTTAGTATTAACTTCATGAAGTATTAAAAAAAATTCAACTTATTGTTTTAGGTTCCTTCAAAAATTAAGATCAGCAAAGTTAGCTTTAAAAATATTAGAGGAACGTCTGCTACTCCGGTTGCAGTCAAACTTGTTTGCAGTCAAAATATACCATGTGAAGGTGTGGAAGTAGCTGATATCGACCTCACTTACAATGGAAACCAAGGACCAATTACGTCTCAGTGTGCAAATGTTAAACCTCTCCTTTCTGGAAAGCAAAATCCTCCCACATGTGCTGAACCTGCCCCCATTGATGCTCCATCAAGTGACTAATTTTTTTCTTCTTGAAGACCAATGTTATAAAACCATTGGAATTTCATATTTTTCATGGAATTTTGAATTTACAATTACAAATTCGGCTCTATTATAAATTCGAGAATTTTGTTTGTATTTTTTATTAAAGATTTCCTCTTGGTAAGTGAATTTACAGCTTGAAAGCAATTTTTGTATTGAATTTAAAATCATATATTATTTTTTTTCAAAGGGAAAATCCTAAATGGTCAGATCTTATTTATTGGATGTTTTCACAATTATTTTCAAAAATGCAACTCACAACCTTCTTCGCTGGCTTCAAATTCCAGCCTCCACTAAAATGATGCAATTGCATAGGTATTTTAATGCATGAATTAAATTCTTGAAAATGATGTTTGTTTTTAATAAATACGTGAAATCAACTTATAAAAAAAATAAGGATGGAAGGGATGGGATTTTAGGAAAGAAATAGGCTTAACCTGAAAAAAAATATTAAACATTAAGTATATATATATTTTTTTATATATATGTAATTCGGTTCTGTTCGAGTTGAACTGAGCCAAAACTGGTTTAACCCGCAAACTAACTTGAAAATTCAGGTTGGAAAAAAACCAACCCAATCCAACCCGTACAATTCAGGTTGGGTAAGCCTACTAGATTCCTTTTAACTCTTGCTATTTTTTAATGCTTTTTTGAGCGTCATGTCATTGTTTTATTAACTTATCAAACATGAAGTAATTTTTTCATAGTTATCCGTTCATCACTATACTATTCTTTCTTACCTTGTTTTCCTTTTCTTCTTTAGCAAAACCTAAACTTGACAGCTCTCTTGACACCCTAATTAGTATATTAAACATTTTTAAAGTTTACAGACCAAATCGATAAAAACTAGAAAGTTTAAGGACTAAACTTGTAATTTAACATTTTGTTTATTATTTAATTTAATTTTAAATGGTTAAATTATACTAAATACCTCTAAACTTTGCTACCAATTTCAATTATGTTCTAAACTTTGAATAGTTTAATTTTGGCTTTTTAATTTTGATATTGTTCTAATAAAAGGACATTGGCGTTTTGATGCTAAAATGATTGCTATTGAGTATGTAACATTGGAGGTTTCTTTTAGGTAAAAATTGTTTTTGTTTAATCAAGTCTGTGGGTCTTGAACGTAGTTAGGGTTGCTTCTTGTTATACTTATATTTATGTAACCCTGCTTAAAGATGAGAAGAAAGGACTCAAGAACAAAATAAATTTGTGTCATTTGTGAATTGGACTGACAAAGTGTACCGTCTATTTACGTTGTCGTCTGCAATTGATGGGGTGAATTATGATTATTTATTTTTTAAATATACTGTATTTGTCACCCGAATAATGGATTAATAAACTTTTTTGAACGACATACATGAAATATATTTTTTGTTTTTTTTTTCAAATACATTGTATTTTCTTGCTAGTAATCCATAATTTTGTTGGGAAATTGTAGTAAATGACAATTTAAGACTTATTGTTTGCAAATATAACATGTTTTTAAAATTTTTGCAGATATAGCAATTTCTATCGCTGATATCTTATGACTGATAGAAGTCTATCGCTGATCACCTCAGCTTTTTATAGATTTTGGTTAGTGATAATAGTCTATCAGAGATAATAGTCTATCACTGATAAAAGTCTATCAGTGATATAATAAAGTCTATCAGTGATAGAAACAGGTTTTTTTGCCATATTTTCAAAACATTTTAAAGTTTGCTAAATTTGCAATTAGTTTGGGCCTGATTGCTATTTGTGCAACCAGCCCTAATTTTGTTTGTATCGACACATAAATTATTTTTTTTCGAGTAGGACAATATTTCAATCTATTTTATGAGAAATACTCCTGAGTAGGGGACTTAATGTTACCGGCAAAGAAACAATTATTCATGAGTCAATGTTCCTTGCTTCAGTCATACAAAATAGCTAAAACAATTGAATCTTGAACTCGAAAGTAGGGGACTTAATGTTGTGGATAAAATAATCACATATAAAAGATCGGACCGAAGGTTGGTTCATTCGAATCAGATCCCGTGTCACATGAAAGATCATTTCAACTTCTAGCAATATCAGGATAGATTAGCACGAGTCCAATCCATCAAGGGAACCCGAAGAATGATTGAAGAATATAAAGAATTATGAAATCAAAATATCTAGAATATTAAGAATCTGAGGCCCAAAAGTCAAAGAATTATGCAAGATGAACAAAGAAAAAGGTAAATAGACAAATAGTTGGAGCAAACAAAGAAATAATGAAGCAAGATTGAAGAATATAAATATAAATTCCCGAACTCTAAAATTAACAAGAGGTAACCTTTAGAATTATAGAAGTTGAAAACTTGAACTTGAAAATCAGACTCAATTGAACATAAACAAAATTCAAATGCACCTACTTCAATTCACCAATGTTAAATTCTTTTTCGGCAAAAAAGAGTGTAACCAAGGTTGATTCCACAAGATCAAAACTCAAAATCAAATAAGAAATCAACAATATCCAAAAACAGAAATGCGAGACAAATTTTTTTATTTTCCTTTCCAGAAAAGTAAAAACACACAAGAACCTTCCTATGGTGCTAGACAATCATGAAAACGAAGGAAATTAAAAACCTAAACATGCAAATTCTAGACTCAGCCAATTAAAGTTAAAAGAAATAAACAAAATCCTAAAGATGCAATTTTAAACTCAATGAATAAAAGATACTCACAGGATACATCCGATCTAGAGCGCTTATGCTCTGATACCAAATGATATGAACACCCTAGCCGACGTCATCGCGACGCAGAGGGGCCGACGTCCTCTTTTAAAGGTTTTATTTTAAAAATAAAAGAGATAGAGTCGTCACCAATCATTTTCGGTGTGATTGGTCACCTTAAAAAGAAAACCGGTCTACGATTTTAGAAATTAGGTTCGGGGATCGTTTGAGTGTTGGGAAGGTATTAACACCCTACAACACCTGTTTTAAACGGTAAACATATTTTATCTTATATTATCCCGTTAATTTTAAAATATCCTTAATTTGAGAGAATAAATAATAGTTTATAAAAAAACAATGTCTCATTTAATCAAATCTTAACTTTAAAAATAAAGTAAGAGTTTTATGTATTGAGTGAAATTTATTTTAATTAATTATCATATTAAATTTCCTTTTATTTAAAGGAAATTGTTTACCTCAACAGTTTGAGAAATTTATCTCAATATTTACATGCTAATATTTTTTTATTTTTTAAATATATTGATTTAATATATTTAAATCCTCCCAATCCTTTTTTTTTTGTCATGTTGTCAAAAAAAAAAAGATTGGGAGGATTTTCGTGTGATTGCACGAGGGTGGAAACTCTACGAAAGTCACATTACTCAGCCTTTAAAACAAATAATACATTTATTTTTTAAAGAATTAATTATGAGAATTTTCGTACATTTCACAAAATTGAGACTTCATGAAATTGTATTACTCATCCCTCAATTAAATTAAGTCGAATTTAAAACTGAATTAAAATTTAAATAAAAGATTCAAATTAAAGATAAATTAACATTTCACCTCAAGAAATCTAGGGTTTAAAGCAAAATAGAGTTCAATGGAAAAAATTATTTTGAAATCAACATTTAATAAAAATACAAATTTAGAGGTAGTTGATAAAATACTTAAAACTTAAATTAAGATAAAAGTACGGTACGAAAGCAACAATACTTCAACCGTCGAAACCAGATACAATTTTATTTATCAAGCACTTATTTTTAAACAAAATCATTGATTATAAGACTAATTGAGATTTACTTGAAAATTTTCAATTAAAGATAAACTTGAAATTCATTTAAAATTAATATGCATTTTTTAAAAAATCAATTACAATTCATTAAAATACTATGGGGTAAAATTGAAAGTTATATTTTTTTTAAATCTTAAATTAAAAGTAAACTAGGTCATACATCCAATCTAGGTCGAAGGATAAAATTGTAATTTAACTTTAAACAATGGCAAAATTGTAATTCACATATAACAATTGGTATTTTTGTAAATAACAAAAAAAATAAATTAATCAACCTTCTTCTTTAAGGTACTGATGCTCAGTGCCGTTGTCGTTAGGGAAAGTGCAAAATCTGACCCCAAATCAAAAAGTTTGTCAAAATTGACCTAAATTAAAATTTTATCCTTTCTGACCTAAATTTGACAGCTGGCATGTTCATTTTTGACCGGTTGTGAAATTCCTCTTTTACCCCTCGCCTAAAAAAAATGTCGTCTTCTCCATTTTTCTCTTTGTTGCACTCTCTCCTCCATTTTTCTCTCTGCTGCACTTTCTCCTTCACTTTTCTCTATGCTGCACTCTCTCCTCCATTTTTCTCTCGGCTGCACTCTCTCCTCCATTTTTCTCTTTGCTACACTCACTCCTCCCTCTCACCTTCTCAAATTCGTCTATGCGCATGAAAAAGGCTCGTGTTAAGAAAGACACTCCTCCCTCTCACCTTCTCAAATTCGTCTATGCGCATGAAAAAGGATCGTGTTAAGAAAGATTAGATTTGAGATTAGGATCGTGAAGAAAAAAAAAATCTATTCGTGTAAAAAAATCTAAAAAAAATCAATCCCACGATCGTCTAAACAAATACCACGATCTTCTAAAAAAATCTAAAATCCCACAATCGTCTCAACAAATCTCAGGATCGTCTAAACAAATACCACGATCGTCTACAAATCCCAAATCCCACGATCGTGCAGGAAAATATCATATCTTCTAGAAAAATCAAATCGTGCAAAAAAAAAAAATTTAGATCTTGTAAAATATTCAAATGCAAAAAAAAATCAGATCGCAGCCACGATCCCAACCAGGTTATTTTTCGTGCACGATCGTGTCTCCCTCGCAATATTTTTCTAATCTTCTATTCTCTCCATTGATTTGCAAATGATACTTCAACTGTAATCAAATGATGCTAGCACGTTGGGATAATTTTTTAAGGTTGCTTGTTTCTGTTTTTGAAGACTGAAGTCCAAAAAAGAAGAGGAGAAGAGAAAAAATTCGAGGAAGAACAGAGGATGAGAGATGGGGCTTTTTTTTAAGCGAGGGGTAAAAAAGAAATTTCACAACCTTTTAAAAATGAATAGTGTCGTCAGACCTCAATTTGAGGTCAGAAAGGATAACATTTCAAATTGAGGTCAGTTTTGGCAAACCTTTTGGAATCCAGGTCAGATTTTGCAATTCCCCCCTGTCGCCATGGAAACTTCGTCCGCCCAAATGTCGTCAGAGTCTGTTCGTTTCGTCGTCGTTTCTCCACGCGAGTTCTCTACCGCTGTCGCCGTGGATTCGTCTGCTGTCGATGCGTGAAGGTTCGTCCGTGGTGATGGGGTCTTCTTCGTCGCCTCGACGTGGAGCTTGGCGAACTCAGTCGTCGCTGGTCTAGTCCGTTGGAACGTCTTGGAGCTTGGCGAACTCCGCCGTCTCCGGTCTAGTATGCCGGAACGTCGTGGAGCCGTCGTTCGCGTGCCGCCACTGGAGGTCGGAACTCCGTCGGAGATAGTGTTTGGATGAAGAAGATGAAGTTGGGGGAAGTTGGGGGAAGATGGAGGAAGAGAGTGTGTGTGGTGCCTTGGAGAGAGAAATCTAATTTTTTAGTCAAATCAAGACTTTGACTTCAAAAATTCGCTCTTAAATTTTCTTGGGCTCTAATTTTTTCGGTCTCCCCTCGACGAGCCTTTTGCTATGATATTTTCATCGTTCTCTCACGAGCCTTTCGCTCGGATATGTTATGACGTTTTCTCCTTTTAATGACTCTTCTCCCCGGTATTTATAGGCGATAAGAATGTCACACAAATAATTACTCAAAATTTTATACTCAATTGAAACAAATTTTAACAAAAAACGAACAAATATTTTATACTCATAAATGAATATCAAATTTTAACCCAAAAATGAATTAAATATTTTATACCCATTGAAGTAAATAAACGAATATCAATTTTAGCCATAAAATGGCCTAGAAATTTTATACTCATTAGTATATTTGTCAAATTAGGTAAAAATATTTCAAAACGATTAGAACGTTCTTTTTTATTATTTTCTTCCATTTTTGGATTTAATTAAATACATAAATAAAAATTGAATCTAAAATGTTAAAAATGACAAAATAAAATATGACAAATAATAATAAAAATAAAGAAAAAAATTCATTAATAATAAACAAATGGTCGGACCAAATACAGTGTCTACAAATTCTTCTCCTTGAATTCACCTACTATGGACACCGCACCGTCTCAATTTTTTTTCCATTGCCGAAAACAAATCTTCTTCTTTTTCGAATGTCCCTTTTATGTCTTCAGTCAACAAACTTAAAACAATTTGTTTTCTCTTTCGACAAGAAATAGTGTAACCAAGGTTGATTCCAGGAGATCAAAACTCAAAATCAAATAAGAAATCAACAATATCCAAAAACAGAAATGGGAGACAATTATTTTTTTCTTTTCCAGAAAAGTAAAAAAACACAAGAACCATCCTATGGTGCTAGAAAGTCATGAAAACAAAGGAAATTAAAAACCTAAACATGCAAATTCTAGACTCAATCAATGAAAGTTAAAAGAAATAAAATAAATCCTAAAGATGCAATTTTAAACTCAACGAATAAAAGATACTCACAAGATAATCCGATCTAGAGCGCCTATGCTCTGATACCAAATGATGTGAACACCCTAGCCAATTGGAATTAGGAACCCTTTAGGTATATGAACCCCTAATTCTCAAATGCTAAAACCCTCAAATCAATTTGATTTCAACCCTAAGAAGTGGGTTAGACACAGATTGCCCTTAAGATCAAAGCTCTTGAGACAAAGAACACGTTCTTGACTCAAGAGTCGAACACTCCACAAGATAGGATGATCAATCCTACTTGAATGTTCTTGGCATGCAATTCAAACCATGAATTGCAAAATAGATCAAGAAGCTCTCTTGGCGAACTTGAAAGAAAAAGCTCAAGCCTTAATTTCAATTCATCATAATTTGTCCTTACAATCCAATGACAAAGCTTTACATAGCCTCCCAAAACCCTAAATGTCACATCATAATTCATAGCAAAAATACTAAAATAATCCTACTTAAATATGCAGATAAAATTAGAAAACAATAAAATTACATCAAATTATTTAATAAAATATAAATAATAATTTGATGCATTGGGCGGTTCATATCACTCAAGGATTTCATCACCAACACCATTTTCGTTACCAAACCCGTCTCATCTCATGTCTCTGCTTCGTCAAAGTCTTCAGGTACTCATTTCTCATTGCTTATTATGTAAATCGTGATAAGTTTTCTGCAAAACACACCAATTCTTTGGCAACAATTACTGCAGCAACGGAACCTACCTCTTTTAAAGAGGTTGCTAAGGATGCGGGTTGTCTCGAAAGACTATGCAAGATGAAATAGTTGTTAACTCGGCTGGTAAACCGTCAAAATGACCAGCAATGTGCACATTGAGGCGACTCCCCCAATAATTTCTCATTCTACATATTATGTGGTGTGTAAATATAATATTTATACTACGATTTTGCTAAATGGATCCAAAATATTAACTCTTGCTTTGTGGCAAACGTAATAATAACAAAAAATAATATGTACCCTCGATCAAGAGGTTCAAATCCCCCATGGAACAATTTTCATAAAAAAAAAAATGTGTTCTTAGTGTTTAGGGCTATTTCTCGAATACTAGATTATAGGGGTGTACATGGGTTGAGTGGTTTTCTAACCCAAACCGAAAATTTTGGGTTGGTGAATTTTCAACCCAACCCAACATTTCAGTCAACCCAATCCAACCCTTCAATTTTCGGTTTGGGTCGGCAGGTTAATGTGTTTTTAACAATAAAAAATTAGAAGGGTTGTTCTTGATAAAAAAAAAATTAACAATAAAAAAATTCATCGTTGCAATGGGAAAATCAACGATCATGGCATCATGCCAATCACTATCAGAATGCAAAAAAAACAGAGAAACATCGAAATACATGACGTCCACGTCGGAGAAGAGAGCGACGACTTCGAGACTGAGAGGGGTGTCTGCAAGAGCGGTGAGGCGAGGAGAGTGGTTGAGGCGAAGGCTAGGCGGAGAGAGAGATGAAAGGGAGGAGATGAGAATGTCACGATTTTTTAAGTCCTAAATCAGTATATATATATATATATATATATATATATATATATATATATATATATATATCTTAATATATGTAATTCAGTTTGGTTTGGGTTGATTCGAGCCAAAACTGGTTCAACCCGGGAGTCGACCCGAAAATTTGGGTTGGAAAAAAATCAACCCAACCCAACCCGTACAATTCAGGTTGGGTGAGCCGGGTTGCTTGGATTTCGGGTTATTTGTACACCCCTACTAGATTCCATTTAACTCTCCCTATTTTTTAATCCTTTTTTCAGCGTCATGTCATTGTTTTATTAACTTATCAAACATGAAGTAATTTTTTCATAGTTATCCCTTCATCACTATATTATTATTTCTTACCTTGTTTTCCTTTTCTTCTTTAGAAAAATATGAACCTCGCAGCTCTTTTGACACCCTAATTAATATATTGGACACTTTTAAAGTTTATAGACCAAATCGACAGAAACTAGAAAGTTTAGGGACTAAACTTGTAATTTAATTCATCATAATTTGTCCTTACAATCCAATGACAAAGCTTTACATAGCCTCCCAAAACCCTAAATGTCACATCATAATTCATAGCAAAATTACTAAAATAATCCTACTTCAATATGTCATAAAAGGATAAAATTAGAAAACAATAAAATTACATCAAATTATTTAGTAAAATATAAATAATAATTTGATGCCTTGGGCGGTTCATATCACTCAAGGATTTCATCACCAACATCATTCACGTTATCAAACGCGTCACATCTCATGTCCCTGCTTCGTCGAAGTCCTCAAGTACTGATTTTCTCATTGCTTATTATGTAAATCATGATAAGTTTTCTGCAAAACACACCAAATTGTTTGCAGCAATTGCTGCAGCAACTGAACCTACCTCTTTTCAAGAGGTTGTTAAGGATCCGGGTTGGCGAAAGACTATGCAAGATGAAATAGATGCACTTGAAAGGAACAAAACTTGGACTTTGGAGGATCTTCCACCTGGAAAGAAAGCAATCAGTTGTAAGTGGGTTTATAAAATAAAATATCAATTTGATGGTGCGATTAACGATTAAAGGGACGTCTAGTTGTATACGGAAATCTTCAAATTGTTGGACTCGACTTTAATGAAACATTTACTCGTGTAGCAAAAATGGTCAGGATTCGCACATGTTTAATTTGGCTATAGCACTAGCACGAAAATGGGAGTTTCACTAGATGGATGTACATAACGCTTTTTTACATGGAGATCCAGCTGAGGAGATATATAAGTGACTCCCTCCTGGTTTTAACTCTAGTGCCCCAGACAAAGTATGTTGATTACGTAAGTCTTAGTATGGACTTCGACAGACGCCTCAGAATTTGTTTGTTAAGCTTTCGATGACCCTAAAGGAAATTGGTTTTACGCAATCTTATGTTGATTACTCATTGTTTAATTATTCCAAGGATGATGTTGCTTTACATATTCTTGTATATGTCGATGACCTTATCATTACAAGTTCTTCTTCTTTGGCAATTAAAAAATTCAAGCAACAACTCATCGAGAGATTTCGTATAAAAGACTTGGGCATACTCAAGTATTTTCTTGGGGATAGAAGTAGCACGTGAGAAGGATGGTTTGTTTCTTTCCCAACGCAAATATGTTCTTGACATTATCGGTGAGGCAGGCTTACTTGGAGCACGCCTTGTATCTACACTCATGGAGCAGAACCATCATCTTGCCACAATCAATGGTGTCAACATTGATGATCTAGACAAGTATCGACGACTTGTAGGTCTCCTTATATACCTGACGATTACACGGCCTGAACTATGTTATTCTATGCATATACTGGCTCAGTTCATGGGTGATGCTCGTGTTAAACATTGGGATGCAACTTTGAGAGTTTTGAAGTATTTGAAAGGATGTCCTGGTTTGGGCATTCTGCTGCGAGAAGAGAATGACCTTCAGCTATATGATTTTTGTGATAGTGATTGGGTGAGTTGTCCGCTAACACAAAAATCATTGATAGGCTACATGGTCTTATAAGGTTCTTGTCTTGGAAAACGAAAAACAACCAACTATTTCTCGTTCTTCGGCGGAGGCTGAGTATAGATCTATGACCATTATAACTACATGTGAGTTAAATTGGTTGAAATCCCTTTTGGCTTGTTTTGGGATACAACATGTGCTTCCCATAAAATTATTTTGTGATAGTCAAGCCACTCTTTATTTAGCAGCTAGGTCGGCGGTCTGGCGGGTGGTCTAATCTAGGTTAGATTTTTTTTATTTTCTTTATTTAATTTCAGCGTATCAACGTCATTGACAACGTCGCAATGTTGTCCCCACGAGATTTTTGGCTTGCTTCTCTCCTTCTGATCTTCCCTTGGTTACCTCAATCTACATCGAAACAACTTATTTTCCATATTAAATCGTCTAAAATCTTCAGTTTACTCCAAATGCACGATATTTTTAAAATATTCAAATATAAACGTGAAAACAACCGTTTAAGTCTTGTAACTAGTATAAAATAAGTCCTAAAGACAACTCATTTTGTGTGCTATCACCAAGTGGTAGGTTTCACGCGCCTTTTTGGCAGACGCTCAGGGGCAACGCGTTTATGCTTTTACTTTTATGTGAGCTAACACTAATCCTTTTTTCCTGCATTGTTGCTCCACGATCCCTTTACGGATGGAAAGCGACATATTCTTTCTTTTTCTTTATTTGGTAGAATCTGGGACTTGCGAGCTGCCCTGAAATGATAAGTTGCTTTAGCTTTGGGCTGGTTTAAAAGTTTTCTTGCAAATAATTGATAAAATACTTGTCCTACGACTAACGCATATAATTTATGCACTATCATTCAAATATATATGCTCTGTGTAGATGAATTCTAGCGCAATAAGAACAATACCCTTTCAATGGTAGGCGCTAAATACCTTACCTTTGACCAGGTATCACTCATATATAATAATTTCATCAACATATCGAATTTTGTGTTGTATTATTACTTATCGCCCATTGGAATCTACACATATTTTTATTTAAGGTGAGACTCGCATATGAATTAATAAACTTTTTAACTAACCTTAGACATATATGGGGCACCTCATATAAGTATAGTTATAAGTAGGGTTATTTTCAATTGAATCTCTACCTTTTATATATTTTAGTACACCACTTGTTGCACATTGTGCGGTGTGGCCATGCGTGTTCACCTTAAAAGGAAAGGTAAGGAATTAGTTTTTTTTTTTTTGGAGTGAGAGAAGTAGTCATTCCAATGTTTAAGGGTTAGTTAATGATAGGCTTTGAACTCCAACCTCTCATTCATCTTGGACAAATTTAGCTAATAAAATTAAAATTTCAACAATATTGATTTTCTCCTTGTACTTAAAAGCAGGTTTGATGAATATGAATATTGGGAACAAGTCATAAGTTAGCAATCTGAATAAGGAGAAAATAATTAAACAAAGTAGAAGACATAGAAATGATGGGATTGAGATTAGACTTTGTGCCATTACTACCTTTGTTGTTATTGTCTTTGCTTTTATTGTTGACATCTCTTGCTAAAGGTCAATCCGTTGATGGTGTTTTTGATGTCACTAAGTATGGTGCCATACCTAATGCTGATATTACTGAGGAAAGTATTTGTTAGTTTGATAAACCTTTCTTGATTTATAAAAAGTTAATTTTTATATGATGAAATAATTGAATTTACAGGCAATAACAAATGCTTGGAAGGAAGCATGTGCATCAACCACTCCAAGTAAAGTGTTGGTTCCAAAAGGAGTTTACAAAATAATGCAAACAAATCTCAAAGGCCCTTGCAAGAGTCCTATTGAGTTTCAAGTCGAAGGGACATTACAAGCTGATCCTATCGACACAAAAGCAGATGGGATGGTTCTTTTGGAATATGTTGATCAATTGACATTGTCAGGCACGGGAGTCTTTGATGGCCAAGGAATATCGGGTTGGGAAAAGAATGATTGCCACGAAAAGAAAGAATGTACCAAGCTTCCCATGGTAAACGCTCTAACTATAAGAGCTTTTTGTTTTTTGCCTATTAGCACACATAATCTCAATAAAAATATATTTTTTAACACTAAGATTTTTTTTGTTTGTTTAAAATGAGCAGAATTTGAAGTTCAATTTCATCACAAATTCAATAGTGAAGGACATAACTTCATTGGATAGTAAGAATTTTCATATCAATGTTTTGGGCTGCAAGAATCTTACTTTTCAACACCTGACAATTACTGCACCAGAGAATAGTCCAAACACCGATGGAATTCATGTGGGTAACTCGGAACAGATTAACATCCTCAATACAAAAATTGCAACCGGAGATGATTGTATATCTGTAGGATATAGTAACAAACAAATAACTATTAGTGATGTAACTTGCGGACCAGGACATGGCATTGCCATAGGAAGTTTGGGCAAATACCCCAACGAAGAAGCTGTGGAAGGAGTTACGATTACAAAATGTAAATTAATTAGTACTACGAATGGTGTCAGGATCAAAACATGGCCAGATTCTGTCGGCGCATACCCAGCCTCTGACATGCATTTTGAAGATATTGAAATGGTTAATGTCAGCAATCCCGTTCTTATAGACCAAGAATATTGTCCATGGAATCAGTGCAATCGAAAGGTATATATTGAAATTATAACAAATTCATTTTTAACTTACTATTAACTTCATGAAGTATAAAAAAAAAAAATCAACTTATATATTAAATGTTTTTTTTTTAGGTTCCTTCAAAAATTAAGATCAGCAAAGTTAGCTTTAAAAATATTAGAGGAACTTCTGCTACTCCAGTTGCAGTCAAACTTGTTTGCAGTCAAAATATACCATGTGAAGGCGTGGAAGTAGCTGATATTGACCTCACTTACAATGGAAATCAAGGACCAATTACGTCTCAGTGTGCAAATGTGAAACCTCTCCTTTCTGGAAAGCAAATCCCTCCCACATGTGCTGAACCTGCCCCCATTGATGCTCCATCAAGTGACTAATTTTTTTTTCTTGAAGACCAATGTTATAAAACCATTGGAATTTCATATTTGTCATGGAATTTTGAATTTACATTTACAAATTCGGCTCTATTATAAATTCGAGAATTTTGTTTGTATTTTTTATGAAAGATTTCCTCTTGGTAAGTGAATTTACAGCTTGAAAGCAATTTTTGTATTGAATTTAAAATCATATATTTTTTTTTTTCAAAGGGAAAATCCTAAATGGTCAGATCTTATTTATTTGATGTTTCACAATTATTTTTCGAAGTTGCTGAGCATTTTTGTTTTAAAATGCAAATCACAACCTTCCTCGCTGGCTTCAAATTCCAGCATCCACTAAAATGATGCAATTGCATAGGTATTTTAATGCATGAATTAAATTCTACTAATTTATGTAATATTAGGAAATTATTCATATTAAGAAACTAGTTAGTATTTAGTTAGTATTCAATTAATATTCCTATATACTTTGGGAGATTAGGGTTGTATAAATACCTATCATTGAATGAGAAATTAAGAAAAATACAAAGATTATCAAGAGGAAAAATTAAGAGAAACATATTGTTTTGTCATGGTATCCGTCAGATAGTGGTTAAGTTAGTTCCTGCCATTAAATTTAGTTGTGTCAGAAAGAAATTGAACCATACACGTGTCACATGTCCTCAGGCTAAACAAACTCGCGATAACTTTCCTACTATTGATAGCAAAGTGCGTCGTATTTTTTAACTTATTCATTGTGATTTGTGGGGGCCGTATAGCCGAACACCATCTTCATGTGGGGCCTATTATTTTCTGGTAATCGTTGATGATTTTTCAAGAGCTGTTTGGGTGTATCTGTTGTACAATAAAACTGAAGTTTCTAAAGTTTTTCATTCATTCTTTGCCATGGTTGAACGACAATTTGAGACCACTGTTAAGATAGTGAGAAGTGACAATGGGACAAAAAAAATTTCAAACTTCATGTGTTGGAGCTCCACAACAAAATGGGAGAGTAGAGCGTAAACATCAACACATCCTTAATGTAGCTCTGATACCATGACAAAACAATATGTTTCTCTTAATTTTTCCTCTTGATAATCTTTGTATTTCTCTTAATTTCTCATTCAAATGATATGTATTTATAGAACTCTAATCTCCCAAAGTATATAGGAAGACTAACTGAATACTAACTAAATACTAACTAGTTTGCTAATATGGATAATTCCCTAAAATAGATATTTATACAACTCTAATCTCCCAAAGTATATAGGAATTAACTGAATACTAACTAAATACTAAACTGAATATATATATATATATATATATATATATATATATAATATAATATAATATAATATAATATAATATAATATGAAGAGTTGGGCGAATTCTTAGAAACAAAATGTTTTAAAAAACAAAAAACACTAATGCATGTGTGCCTAAATTGGGGAAAAACCACATTGAGGAAACTCCCCAATAATTTTTCATTTTATTCATCTACACAATTAATGTGGCGTGTAAATATAATATTTATATTACAATTTCTAAATGGATCTAAAATATTAACTCTTTTGTAGCGAACGTAATAATAACAAAAAAAAAAAAAAATATATACCCTCGATCAAGAGGTTTGAATCTACCACGCTACATTTTTCATTAAAAAAAAATGTTTGTTTGGTGTTTAGGGCAATTTCCCGAACATTAGATTCTAGGGGTGTACATGGGTTGGGAGGTTTTTTTTGATTCAAACCAAAAATTTCGGGTTGGTGAATTTTCAACCCAAGTCAACCCAATATTTTAGTCAACCCAATCCAACCCTTCAATTTTCGGTTTGGGTCGGCGGATTGACGTTTTTTTAACCATAAAAAATCAGAAGAGTTGTTCTTGATAAAAAAAAAATTAACAATAAAAAATTTCATGGTTGCAATGGAAAAATCAACAATCATGGCTTCATGCCAATCACTATCAGAATGCAAAAAAACAAAGAAGCATCGGAATACCTGACGTCCACGTTGGAGAAGAGAGCGACGGCGAGGCGGCAACTTCGAGGTTGAGAGGGGCGTCTGCGAGAGCGGCGAGGCGGAGAGAGACGAGAGGGACAGGAGATGAGAATGTCACGATTTTTGAAGCCCTAAATCAGTATATATATATTTATTTATTTTTTTTAATATATGTAATTCGGTTCGGTTCGAGTTGAATTGAGGCAAAACTGGTTCAACCCGCGAACCGACTCGAAAATTCAGGTTGGAAAAAAACCAACCCAACCCAACCTGTACAATTCAGGTGCCTAATTGCTCGAATTTTGAGTTATTTGTACACTCCTACTAGATTGCTTTTAACTCTTCCTACTTTTAATGTTTTTTTTAGCATCATGTCATTGTTTTATTAACTTATCAAACATGAAGTAATTTTTTCATAGTTATCCCCTCATCACTATACTATATTCTTTCTTACCTTGTTTTCCTTTTCTTCTTTAGCAAAACCTAAATTTGACAGCTCTCTTGACACCCTAATTAGTATATTAGACATTTTTAAAGTTTACCGACCAAATCGACAAAAACTAGAAAGCATTGTTGCTTCCATTCACATTTAATTCCAACCTATGAACATAAAAAAAATTCAAATGCACCGACTTCAATTGACCAATGTTAAATTCTTTAACTTCGATCGTACTGCCCGACTTTGTTTTTTTTTTTATTCACTAATTGACCCCAGATTCAGCATCTACAACAAATAGTATGGATCAATTATAACTCCGAAGATCAAAATTCACAGAATTCAGAGCCTTCGTCGCCAATCTTAAAATGATTTTAGTCAAATCGTCCGCTTGAATTCACCTACTATGGACACCGCACTGTCTCAATTTTTTTTTCACTGTCGGAAACAATTTTTCTTCTTTTTCGAATGTCCCTTTTATCTCTTCAGTCAACAAACTTAAAACAATTTGTTTTTTCTTTGGGCAATAAAGAGTGTAACCAAGGTTGATTCCACAAGATCAAAACTCAAAATCAAATAAGAAATCAACAATATCAAAAAGTAGAAATGGGAGACAATTTTTCTTATTTTTCCTTTCAATAAAAGTAAAAACACATAAGAACCTTCCTATGGTGCTAGACAATCATGAAAACGAAGGAAATTAAAAACCTAAACATGCAAATTCTAGACTCCATCAATTAAAGTTAAAAGAAATAAACAAAATCCTAAAGACGCAATTTTAAACTCAATGAATAAAAGATACTCACATGATACATCTGATCTAGAGCGCCTATTCTCTGATATCAAATGATGTGAACACCCTACTCGACCTCATCGCGACGCGGAGGGACCGACGTCCTGTTTTAAAGGTTTTGTTTTAAAAATAAAAGATATGGAGTCGTCACCAACCATTTTGTGTGTGATTGGTCACCTTAAAAAGAAAATCGGTCTACGATTTTAGAAATTAGGTTCGGGGATCGTTTGAGTGTAGGGAAGGTATTAGCACCCTACAACACCCGTTTTAAACGGTAACCATATTTTATCTTATATTATCCCGTTAATTTTAAAATTGTCATTCACATATAACTAATGGTATTTTTGTAAATAACAAAAAAAAAATAATCAACCTCCATCTTTAACGTTCTGATGCTCAGTGCCGCTGTCGTTAGGGGAATTGCAAAAGCTGACCCCAAATCGAAAAAATTTGTCAAAATTGACCTCAAATTGAAATTTTATCTTTTCTGACCTAAATTTGACATCTGATGTGTTCATTTTTTACTGGTTGTGAAATTCCTCTTTTACCCCTCGCCTAAAAAAATGTCATCTTCTCCATTTTTCTCTTTGGTGCACTCTCTCCTCCATTTTTTTTATCTCTGCTGCACTTTCTCCTCCACTTTTCTCTCTGCTGCATTCTCTCCTTCATTTTTCTCTCGGCTGTACCCTCTCCTCCATTTTACTCTCCTCCATTTTTCTCTCGGTTGCACTCTCTCTTCCCTCTCACCTTCTCAAATTCGTCAATGCGCATGAAAAAAGATCATGTTACAAAAGATGAGATTTGAGATTAGGATGGTGAAGGAAAAAAATAAAATATTGTGTAAATCTCACGTGTAAAAAAATCTCAAAATCCCACAATCGTGTAAAAGTCCATGTGTAAATTTTTTTTTTAAAAAATCAATCTCACGATCGTCTAAAAAAATACCATGATCTTCTAAAAAAATCTAAAATCTCACAATCGTCTCAACAAATCTCAGGATCGTCTAAACAAATACCAATCCCAAATCCCACGATCGTGCAAAAAAAAAAAATCATATCTTCTAGAAAAATCAAATCGTGCAAAAAAAAAAAAAAAATTGAGATCTTGTAAAATATTCAAATGCAAAAAAAATTCAGATCTCAGCCACGATCCCAACCAGATTACTTTTCGTGCACGATCGTGTCTCCCTCGCAATTTTTTTCTGGTAAATCTTCTATTCTCTCTATTGATTTGCAAATGATACTTCAACTCTAATCTGCAAGCACGTTGGGATAATTTTTGAAGGTCACCTATTTATGTTTTGGAAGACTGAAGTCCAAACAAGAAGAGGAGAAGAGAAAAAAATCGAGGAAGAACAGAGGAGAGAGAAGAAAATGAGAGAGGGTTTTTTTTTTTAAGCGAGGGGTAAAAAGAGAATTTCACAACCTTTTAAAAATGAATAGTGACGTCAGCTGTCAATTTGAGGTCATAAAGGATAAAATTTCAAATTGAGGTCAGTTTTGGCAAACCTTTTGGAATCCAGGTCAAATTTTGCAATTCCCCTCTATCGCCATGGAAACTTCGCCCGCCCAAATGTCGTCGGAGTGTGTTTTTGTCGTCGTCGTCGTTTCTCCACGCGAGTTCTCAGTCGTTGTCGTCGTGGATTCTTTTGCTGCCGATGCGTGAAGGTTCGTCCGTCGTGATGGGGTCTTCTTCGTCGCCTCGACGTGGAGCTTGGCGAACTCTGTCGTCGCTGGTCTAGTCCGTCGGAATGCCATGGAGCTTGGCGAAATTCGCCGTCTCCAGTCTAGTACGTCAGAACGCCGTGGAGCCGTCGTTCGCGTGCCGCCACTGGAGGTCGGAACTCCGCGGGAGATGGTGTTTGCATGAAGAAGATGAAGTTGGGGGAAGAGGGAGGAAGAGAGTGTGTGGGGCCTTGGAGAGAGAAAATTGATTTTTTAGTCAAATCAAGACTTTAACTTCAAAAAATCGCTCTTAAATTTTCTTGGGCTCTAATTTTATCGGTCTCCCATCGACGAGCCTTTTGTTATGATATTTTCATTGTTCTCTCATGAGCCTTTTGCTCGGATATGTTATGTTGTTTTCTCCCTTTGAATGACTCTTCTGCCCGGGATTTAAAGGCGATGAGAATGTCAAACAAGGTTAGAATCAAACAAATAATTACTCAAAATTTTATACTCAATTGAAACAGATTTTAACAAAAAACGAACAAATATTTTATACTCATAAATGAATATCAAATTTTAACCCAAAAATGAATTAAATATTTTATACTCGTAAATAAACGAATATCAATTTTAACCATAAAATGGCCTAGAAATTTTATACTCATTAGTATATTTGTCAAATTAGATAAACATATTTCAAAACGATTAGAACGTTATTTTTTATTATTTTCTTCAATTTTTGGATTTAATTAAATCCATAAATAAAAATTGAATTTAAAAAGTTAAAAATGACAAAATAAAATATGACAAATAATAATAAAAATAAAGAAAAAAAAGTCATTAATAATGAACCCACGGTCGGACCAAATACAGTGTCTACAAATTCGTATGCTTGAATTCACCTATTATGGACACCGCACCGTCTCAATTTTTTTTCCACTGCCAAAAACAATTCTTCTTCTTTTTCGAATGTCCCTTTTATGTCTTCAGTCAACAAACTTAAGACAAATTGTTTTCTTTTTCGACAGGAAATAGTGTAACCAAGGTTGATTCCACGAGATCAAAACACAAAATCAAATAAGAAATCAACAATATCCAAAAACTGAAATGGGAGACAATTTTTTTTTTCCTTTCCAGAAAAGTAAAAATACACAAGAATCATCCTATGGTGCTAGAAAGTCATGAAAACGAAGGAAATTAAAAACCTAAACATGCAAATTGTAGACTCAATCAATAAAAGTTAAAAGAAATAAAATAAATCCTAAAGATGCAATTTTAAACTCAACGAATAAAAGATACTCACAGGATAATCCGATCTAGAGCGCCTATGCTCTGATACCAAATGATGTGAACACCCTAGCCAATTGGAATTAGGAACCCTTTAGGTATATGAACCCCTAATTCCCAAATGCTAAAACCCTCAAATCAATTTGATTTCAAGCCTAATGAGTGGGTTAGACACAGATTGCCTTAAGATCAAAGCTCTTGAGACAAAGAACACGTTCTTGGCTCAAGAGTCGAACACTCCACAAGATATAGGATGATCAATCCTACTTGAATGTTCTTGGCATGCAATTCAAGCCATGAATTGCAAAATGGATCAAGAAGCTCTTTTGGCGAATTTGAAAGAAAAAGCTCAAAGCTTAATTTCAATTCATCATAATTTGTCCTTACAATCCAATGACAAAGCTTTACATAGCCTCCCAAAACCCTAAATGCTACATCATAATTCAGGGCAAAATTACTAAAATAATCTACTTAAATATGCAGATAAAATTAGAAAACAATAAAATTACATCAAATTATATAATAAAATATAAATAATAATTTGATGTGCGGTTCATATCACTCCAGGATTTCATCACCAACACCATTCGCGTTACCAAACCTGTCTCATCTCATGTCTCTGCTTCGTCAAAGTCCTCAGGTACTCCTTTTCTCATTGTTTATTATGTAAATCGTGATAAGTTTTTTGCAAAACACACCAATTTTTTGGCAGCAATTACTGTAGCAACTGAACCTACCTCTTTTAAAGAGGTTGTTAAGGATACGGGTTGTCGAAAGACCATGCAAGATGAAATATAGATGTTAACTCGGCTAGTAAACCGTCAAAATTACCAGCAATGTGTTTCTAAATTGGAGGAGATCCACATTGAGGCGACTCCCCCAATAATTTCTCATTCTACATATTATGTGGTGTGTAAATATAATATTTATATTACGATTTTGCTAAATGGATCCAAAATATTAACTCTTGCTTTGTGGAAAACGTAATAATAATAAAAAAAAATATGTACCCTCGATCAAGAGGTTCAAATCCCCCATGCAACATTTTTAATAAAAAAAAAAATGTTTAGGGCTATTTCTCGAATACTAGATTCTAGGGTTGTACATGGGTTGAGGGGTTTTTTGACCCAAACCAAAAATTTCGGGTTGGTGAATTTTCAACCCAACCCAATATTTCAGTCAACCCAATCCAACCCTTCGATTTTCGGTTTGGGTCGGCGAGTTGATGTGTTTTTAACAATAAAAAATCAGAAGTGTAGTTCTTGATAAAAAAAAAATTAACAATAAAAAAATTCATCGTTGCAATGGAAAAATCAACGATCATGGCTTCATGCCAATCACTATCAGAATGCAAAAAAATAGAGAAGCATCGGAATACATGACATCCACGTCGGAGAAGAGAGCGACGACGACGAGGCGGCGACTTCGAGGCGGAGAGGGGTGTCTGCGAGAGCGGCGAGGCGAGGAGGAGAGAGAGACGAAAGGGAGGAGATGAGAATGTCACGATTTTTTAAGTCCTAAATTAGTATAAATATATATATATATATATATATATATATATATATATATATATATATTAATATATGTAATTCAATTCGGTTTGGGTTGATTCGAGCCAAAACTGGTTCAACTCGCGAGTCAACCCGAAAATTTGGGTTGGAAAAAAACCAACCCAACCCAACCCGTACAATTCAGGTTGGGTGAGCCGGGTTGCTTGAATTTCGGGTTATTTGTACACCCCTATTAGATTCCTTTTAACTCTCCCTATTTTTTAATGCTTTTTTCAGCGTCAAGTCATTGTTTTATTAACTTATCAAACATGAAGTAATTTTTTCATAGTTATCCCTTCATCACTATATTATTATTTCTTACCTTGTTTTCCTTTTTTTCTTTAGCAAAGTATGAACCTCGCAGCTCTTTTGACACCTTAATTAATATATTAGACACTTTTAAAGTTTATAGACCAAATCGACAGAAACTAGAAAGTTTAGGGACTAAACTTGTAATTTAATTCATCATAATATGTCCTTACAATCCAATCGCAAAGCTTTACATAGTCTCGCAAAATCCTAAATGCCACATCATAATTCATAACAAAATTAATAAAATAATCCTACTTAAATATGCCATAGGATAAAATTAGAAAACAATAAAATTACATCAAATTATTTAGTAAAATATAAATAATAATTTGACGTCTTGGGCGGTTCATATCACTCAAGGATTTCGTCACCAACACCATCCGTGTTACCAAATGCGTCACATCTCATGTCTCTGCTTCGTCGAAGTCCTCAGGTACTCATTTTCTCATTACTTATTATGTAAATCGTGATAAGTTTTATACAAAACACACCAATTTTTTGGCAGCAACTGAACCTACCTCTTTTCAAGAGGTTGTTAAAGATCCGGGTTGGCGAAAGACTATGCAAGATGAAATAGATGCACTTGAAAGGAACAAGACTTGGACTTTGGAGGATCTTCCACTTGGAAAGAAAGCAATCGGTTGTAAGTAAGTTTATAAAATAAAATATCAATCTGATGGTGCGATTAACGATTAAAGGGACGTCTAGTTGTATACGGAAATCTTCAAATTGTTGGACTCGACTTTAATGAAACATTTGCTCATGTAGCAAAAATGGTCACGATTCGCACATGTTTAATTTGGCTATAGCACTAGCACGAAAATGAGAGTTTCACCAGATGGATGTACATAACGCTTTTCTACATGGAGATCCTGTTGAGGAGATATATAAGTGACTCCCTCCTGGTTTTAACTCTAGTGCCCCAGACAAAGTATGTTGATTACGTAAGTCTTAGTATGGACTTCGACAGGCGCCTCAGAATTGCTAAGCTCTTGATGACCCTAAAAAGGAAATTGGTTTTACTTAATCTTATGTTGATTACTCATTGTTTAATTATTCCAAGGATGATGTTGCTTTACATATTCTTGTATATCTCGATGACCTTATCATTACAGGTTCTTCTTCTTTAGAAATTAAAAAATTCAAGCAACAACTCAGCGAGAGATTTCGTATAAAAGACTGGGGCATACTCAAGTATTTTCTTGGGATAGAAGTAGCACGTGGGAAGGATGGTTTGTTTCTTTCCCAACGCAAATATGTTCTTGACTTTATCGGTGAGGCGGGCTTACTTGGAGCACGCCTTGTATCTACACCCATGGAGCAGAACCATCATCTTGCCATAATCAATGGTGTCAACATTGATGATCTAGAGAAGTATCGGCGGCTTCTAGGTCGCCTTATATACTTGACGATTACACAGCCTGAACTATGTTATTCTGTGCATATACTGGCTCAGTTCATGAGTGATGCTCGTGTTGAACATTGAGATGCAGCTTTGAGAGTTTTGCAGTATTTGAAAGGATGTCCTGGTCAGGGCATTCTGCTGCGAGAAGAGAATGACCTTCAGCCATATGATTTTTGTGATAGTGATTGAGTGAGTTGTCCGCTAACACGACAATCATTGGCAGGCTACATGGTCTTATAAGGTTCTTGTCTTGGAAAACGAAAAACAACCAACTATTTTTCGTTCTTCGGCGGAGGCCGAGTATAGATCTATGACCATTATTACTACATGTGAGTTAAAATGGTTGAAATCCCTTTTGGCTTGTTTTGGGATAGAACATGTGCATCCCATAAAATTATTTTTTGATAGTCAAGCCACTCTTTATATATCAGCTAGGTCGGTGGTCTGATCTAGGTTGGATTTTTTTATTTTCTTTATTTAATTTCAGCGTATCAACGACATTGACAACGTCGCGATGTTGTCCCCACGAGATTTTTGACTTGCTTCTGTCCTTCTCTTCCCCTATTACTACATGTGAGTTAATATGGATGAAATCCCTTTTGGCTTGTTTTGGGATACAACATGTGCATCCCGTAAAATTATTTTATGATAGTCAAGCCACTCTTTATATAGCAACTAGGTCGGCGGTCTGGCAGATGGTCTGATCTAGGTTGGATTTTTTTATTTTCTTTATTTATTTTCAGCGTATCAACGACATTGACAACGTCGCGATGTTGTCCCCACGAGATTTTTGGCTTGCTTCTCTCCTTCTCTTCCCTTGGTTACCTCAATCTACATCAAAATAACTTATTTTCCATATTAAATCGTCTAAATTCTTCAGTTTACTCCAAAGTCACGATATTTATAAAATATTCAAATATAAACGTGAAAACAACCGTTTAAGTCTTATAACTAGGATAAAATAAGTCCTAAAGAAAACTCATTTTGTGTGCTATCACCAAACGGTAGGTTTCACGCGCCTATTTGGCAGACGCTCAAGTGCAACGCGCTTCTGCTTTTACTTTTATTTGAGCTAACACTATCATTTTCCTGCAGCACTGCTCCACGATCACTCTACGGATGGAAAGCGACATATTCTTTCTTTTTCTTCATTTGGTAGAATCTGGGACTTGCGAGTTGCCCTGAAATGATAAGTTGCTTTAGCTTTGGCCTGGTTTAAAAGTTTTCTTGCAAATAATTGTTAAAATACTTGTCCTACGACTAACGCATATAATTTATGCACTATCATTCAAATATATATGCTCTGTGTAGATGAATTCTAGCGCAATAAGAACAATACCCTTTCAATGGTAGGCGCTAAATACATTACTTTTGACGAGGTATCACTCATATATAATAATTTCACCAACATATCGAATTTTGTGTTGTATTATTACTTATCGCCCATTGGAATCTACACATATTTTTATTTAAGGTGAGACTCGCATATGAATTAATAAACTTTTTAACTAACCTTAGACATATATGAGGCACCTCATATAAGTATAGTTATAAGTAGGGTTATTTTCAATTGAATCTCTACCTTTTATATATTTTAGTACACCACTTGTTGCAGATTGTGCGGTGTGGCCATGCGTGTTCATCTTAAAAGGAAAGGTAAGGAATTAGTTTTTTTATTTTGGAGTGAGAGAAGTAGTCATTCCAATGTTTAAGGGTTAGTTAATGATAGGCGTTGAACTCCAACCTCTCATTCATCTTGGACAAATTTAGCTAATGAAATTAAAATTTCAACAATATTGATTTTCTCCTTGTACTTAAAAGCAGGTTTGATGAATATGAATATTGGGAACAAGTCATAAGTTAGCAATCTGAATAAGGAGAAAATAATTAAACAAAGTAGAAGACATAGAAATGATGGGATTGAGATTAGACTTTGTGCGATTACTACCTTTGTTGTTATTGTCTTTGCTTTTATTGTTGACATCTCTTGCTAAAGGTCAATCCGTTGATGGTGTTTTTGATGTCACTAAGTATGGTGCCATACCTAATGCTGATATTACTGAGGAAAGTATTTGTTAGTTTGATAAACCTTTCTTGATTTATAAAAAGTTAATTTTTATATGATGAAATAATTGAATTTACAGGCAATAACAAATGCTTGGAAGGAAGCATGTGCATCAACCACTCCAAGTAAAGTGTTGGTTCCAAAAGGAGTTTACAAAATAATGCAAACAAATCTCAAAGGCCCTTGCAAGAGTCCTATTGAGTTTCAAGTCGAAGGGACATTACAAGCTGATCCTATCGACACAAAAGCAGATGGGATGGTTCTTTTGGAATATGTTGATCAATTGACATTGTCAGGCACGGGAGTCTTTGATGGTCAAGGAGTATCGGGTTGGGAAAAGAATGATTGCCACGAAAAGAAAGAATGTACCAAGCTTCCCATGGTAAACGCTCTAACTATAAGAGGTTTTTTTTTTTTTTGCCTATTAGCACACATAATCTCAATAAAAATATATTTTTTAACTCTAAGATTTTTTTGTTTGTTTAAAATGAGCAGAATTTGAAGTTCAATTTCATCACAAATTCAATAGTGAAGGACATAACTTCATTGGATAGTAAGAATTTCCATATCAATGTTTTGGGCTGCAAGAATCTTACTTTTCAACACCTGACAATTACTGCACCAGAAAATAGTCCCAACACCGATGGAATTCACGTGGGTAACTCGGAACAGATTAACATCCTCAATACAAAAATTGCAACCGGAGATGATTGTATATCTGTAGGATATAGTAACAAACAAATAACTATTAGTGATGTAACTTGCGGACCAGGACATGGCATTGCCATAGGAAGTTTGGGCAAATACCCCAACGAAGAAGCTGTGGAAGGAGTTACGATTACAAAGTGTAAATTAATTAGTACTACGAATGGTGTCAGGATCAAAACATGGCCAGATTCTGTCGGCGCATACCCAGCCTCTGACATGCATTTTGAAGATATTGAAATGGTTAATGTCAGCAATCCTGTTCTTATAGACCAAGAATATTGTCCATGGAATCAGTGCAATCGAAAGGTATATATTGGAATTATAACAAATTCATTTTTAACTTAGTATTAACTTCATGAAGTATTAAAAAAAATTCAACTTATTGTTTTAGGTTCCTTCAAAAATTAAGATCAGCAAAGTTAGCTTTAAAAATATTAGAGGAACGTCTGCTACTCCGGTTGCAGTCAAACTTGTTTGCAGTCAAAATATACCATGTGAAGGTGTGGAAGTAGCTGATATCGACCTCACTTACAATGGAAACCAAGGACCAATTACGTCTCAGTGTGCAAATGTTAAACCTCTCCTTTCTGGAAAGCAAAACCCTCCCACATGTGCTGAACCTGCCCCCATTGATGCTCCATCAAGTGACTAATTTTTTTCTTCTTGAAGACCAATGTTATAAAACCATTGGAATTTCATATTTTTCATGGAATTTTGAATTTACAATTACAAATTCGGCTCTATTATAAATTCGAGAATTTTGTTTGTATTTTTTATTAAAGATTTCCTCTTGGTAAGTGAATTGAAAGCAATTTTTGTATTGAATTTAAAATCATATATTATTTTTTTTCAAAGGGAAAATCCTAAATGGTCAGATCTTATTTATTGGATGTTTTCACAATTATTTTCAAAAATGCAACTCACAACCTTCTTCGCTGGCTTCAAATTCCAGCCTCCACTAAAATGATGCAATTGCATAGGTATTTTAATGCATGAATTACATTCTTGAAAATGATGTTTGTTTTTAATAAATACGTGAAATCAACTTATAAAAAAAATAAGGATGGAAGGGATGGGATTTTAGGAAAGAAATAGGCTTAACCTGAAAAAAAATATTAAAAATTAAGTATATATATATTTTTTAATATATGTAATTCGGTTCTGTTCGAGTTGAACTGAGCCAAAACTGGTTTAACCCGCAAACTAACTTGAAAATTCATGTTGGAAAAAAACCAACCCAACCCAACCCGTACAATTCAGGTTGGGTAAGCCTACTAGATTCCTTTTAACTCTTGCTATTTTTTAATGCTTTTTTGAGCGTCATGTCATTGTTTTATTAACTTATCAAACATGAAGTAATTTTTTCATAATTATCCGTTCATCACTATACTATTCTTTCTTACCTTGTTTTCCTTTTCTTCTTTAGCAAAACCTAAACTTGACAGCTCTCTTGACACCCTAATTAGTATATTAAACATTTTTAAAGTTTACAGACCAAATCGACAAAAACTAGAAAGTTTAAGGACTAAACTTGTAATTTAACATTTTGTTTATTATTTAATTTAATTTTAAATGGTTAAATTATACTAAATACCTCTAAACTTTGCTACCAATTTCAATTATGTTCTAAACTTTGAATAGTTTAATTTTGGCTTTTTAATTTTGATATTGTTCTAATAAAAGGACATTGGCGTTTTGATGCTAAAATGATTGCTATTGAGTATGTAACATTGGAGGTTTCTTTTAGGTAAAAATTGTTTTTGTTTAATCAAGTCTGTGGGTCTTGAACGTAGTTAGGGTTGCTTCTTGTTATACTTATATTTATGTAACCCTGCTTAAAGATGAGAAGAAAGGACTCAAGAACAAAATAAATTTGTGTCATTTGTGAATTGGACTGACAAAGTGTACCGTCTATTTACGTTGTCGTCTGCAATTGATGGGGTGAATTATGATTATTTATTTTTTAAATATACTGTATTTGTCACCCGAATAATGGATTAATAAACTTTTTTGAACGACATACATGAAATATATTTTTTGTTTTTTTTTTCAAATACATTGTATTTTCTTGCTAGTAATCCATAATTTTGTTGGGAAATTGTAGTAAATGACAATTTAAGACTTATTGTTTGCAAATATAACATGTTTTTAAAATTTTTGCAGATATAGCAATTTCTATCGCTGATATCTTATGACTGATAGAAGTCTATCGCTGATCACCTCAGCTTTTTATAGATTTTGGTTAGTGATAATAGTCTATCAGAGATAATAGTCTATCACTGATAAAAGTCTATCAGTGATATAATAAAGTCTATCAGTGATAGAAACAGGTTTTTTTGCCATATTTTCAAAACATTTTAAAGTTTGCTAAATTTGCAATTAGTTTGGGCCTGATTGCTATTTGTGCAACCAGCCCTAATTTTGTTTGTATCGACACATAAATTATTTTTTTTCGAGTAGGACAATATTTCAATCTATTTTATGAGAAATACTCCTGAGTAGGGGACTTAATGTTACCGGCAAAGAAACAATTATTCATGAGTCAATGTTCCTTGCTTCAGTCATACAAAATAGCTAAAACAATTGAATCTTGAACTCGAAAGTAGGGGACTTAATGTTGTGGATAAAATAATCACATATAAAAGATCGGACCGAAGGTTGGTTCATTCGAATCAGATCCCGTGTCACATGAAAGATCATTTCAACTTCTAGCAATATCAGGATAGATTAGCACGAGTCCAATCTATCAAGGGAACCCGAAGAATGATTGAAGAATATAAAGAATTATGAAATCAAAATATCTAGAATATTAAGAATCTGAGGCCCAAAAGTCAAAGAATTATGCAAGATGAACAAAGAAAAAGGTAAATAGACAAATAGTTGGAGCAAACAAAGAAATAATGAAGCAAGATTGAAGAATATAAATATAAATTCCCGAACTCTAAAATTAACAAGAGGTAACCTTTAGAATTATAGAAGTTGAAAACTTGAACTTGAAAATCAGACTCAATTGAACATAAACAAAATTCAAATGCACCTACTTCAATTCACCAATGTTAAATTCTTTTTCGGCAAAAAAGAGTGTAACCAAGGTTGATTCCACAAGATCAAAACTCAAAATCAAATAAGAAATCAACAATATCCAAAAACAGAAATGCGAGACAAATTTTTTTATTTTCCTTTCCAGAAAAGTAAAAACACACAAGAACCTTCCTATGGTGCTAGACAATCATGAAAACGAAGGAAATTAAAAACCTAAACATGCAAATTCTAGACTCAGCCAATTAAAGTTAAAAGAAATAAACAAAATCCTAAAGATGCAATTTTAAACTCAATGAATAAAAGATACTCACAGGATACATCCGATCTAGAGCGCTTATGCTCTGATACCAAATGATATGAACACCCTAGCCGACGTCATCGCGACGCGGAGGGGCCGACGTCCTCTTTTAAAGGTTTTATTTTAAAAATAAAAGAGATAGAGTCGTCACCAATCATTTTCGGTGTGATTGGTCACCTTAAAAAGAAAACCGGTCTACGATTTTAGAAATTAGGTTCGGGGATCGTTTGAGTGTTGGGAAGGTATTAACACCCTACAACACCTGTTTTAAACGGTAAACATATTTTATCTTATATTATCCCGTTAATTTTAAAATATCCTTAATTTGAGAGAATAAATAATAGTTTATAAAAAAACAATGTCTCATTTAATCAAATCTTAACTTTAAAAGTAAAGTAAGAGTTTTATGTATTGAGTGAAATTTATTTTAATTAATTATCATATTAAATTTCCTTTTATTTAAAGGAAATTGTTTACCTCAAGAGTTTGAGAAATTTATCTCAACTCCGTCATAGGATATTTACATGCTAATATTTTTTTATTTTTTAAATATATTGATTTAATATATTTAAATCCTCCCAATCCTTTTTTTTTGTCATGTTGTCAAAAAAAAAAAAGATTGGGAGGATTTTCGTGTGATTGCACGAGGGTGGAAACTCTACGAAAGTCACATTACTCAGCCTTTAAAACAAATAATACATTTATTTTTTAAAGAATTAATTATGAGAATTTTCGTACATTTCACAAAATTGAGACTTCATGAAATTGTATTACTCATCCCTCAATTAAATTAAGTCGAATTTAAAACTTAATTAAAATTTAAATAAAAGATTCAAATTAAAGATAAATTAACATTTCACCTCAAGAAATCTAGGGTTTAAAGAAAAATAGAGTTCAATGGAAAAAATTATTTTGAAATCAACATTTAATAAAAATACAAATTTAGAGGTAGTTGATAAAATACTTAAAACTTAAATTAAGATAAAAGTACGGTACGAAAGCAACAATACTTCAACCGTCGAAACCAGATACAATTTTATTTATCAAGCACTTATTTTTAAACAAAATCATTGAATATTGATTATAAGACTAATTGAGATTTACTTGAAAATTATCAATTAAAGATAAACTTGAAATTCATTTAAAATTAATATGCATTTTTTAAAAAATCAATTACAATTCATTAAAATACTATTGGGTAAAATTGAAAGTTATATTTTTTTAAAATCTTAAATTAAAAGTAAACTAGGTCATACATCCAATCTAGGTCGAAGGATAAAATTGTAATTTAACTTTAAACAATGGCAAAATTGTAATTCACATATAACAATTGGTATTTTTGTAAATAACAAAAAAAAAATTAATCAACCTTCTTCTTTAAGGTACTGATGCTCAGTGCCGTTGTCGTTAGGGAAAGTGCAAAATCTGACCCCAAATCAAAAAGTTTGTCAAAATTGACCTAAATTAAAATTTTATCCTTTCTGACCTAAATTTGACAGCTGGCATGTTCATTTTTGACCGGTTGTGAAATTCCTCTTTTACCCCTCGCCTAAAAAAAATGTCGTCTTCTCCATTTTTCTCTTTGTTGCACTCTCTCCTCCATTTTTCTCTCTGCTGCACTTTCTCCTTCACTTTTCTCTATGCTGCACTCTCTCCTCCATTTTTCTCTCGGCTGCACTCTCTCCTCCATTTTTCTCTTTGCTACACTCACTCCTCCCTCTCACCTTCTCAAATTCGTCTATGCGCATGAAAAAGGCTCGTGTTAAGAAAGACACTCCTCCCTCTCACCTTCTCAAATTCGTCTATGCGCATGAAAAAGGATCGTGTTAAGAAAGATTAGATTTGAGATTAGGATCGTGAAGAAAAAAAAAATCTATTCGTGTAAAAAAATCTAAAAAAAATCAATCCCACGATCGTCTAAACAAATACCACGATCTTCTAAAAAATCTAAAATCCCACAATCGTCTCAACAAATCTCAGGATCGTCTAAACAAATACCACGATCGTCTACAAATCCCAAATCCCACGATCGTGCAGGAAAATATCATATCTTCTAGAAAAATCAAATCGTGCAAAAAAAAAAAATTTAGATCTTGTAAAATATTCAAATGCAAAAAAAAATCAGATCGCAGCCACGATCCCAACCAGGTTATTTTTCGTGCACGATCGTGTCTCCCTCGCAATATTTTTCTAATCTTCTATTCTCTCCATTGATTTGCAAATGATACTTCAACTGTAATCAAATGATGCTAGCACGTTGGGATAATTTTTTAAGGTTGCTTGTTTCTGTTTTTGAAGACTGAAGTCCAAAAAAGAAGAGGAGAAGAGAAAAAATTCGAGGAAGAACAGAGGATGAGAGATGGGGCTTTTTTTTAAGCGAGGGGTAAAAAAGAAATTTCACAACCTTTTAAAAATGAATAGTGTCGTCAGACCTCATTTTGAGGTCAGAAAGGATAACATTTCAAATTGAGGTCAGTTTTGGCAAACCTTTTGGAATCCAAGTCAGATTTTGCAATTACCTCAAATTGAAATTTTATCCTTTCTGACCTAAATTTGACCGCTGGCATGTTCATTTTTGACCGGTTGTGAAATTTCTCTTTTACCCCTCGCCTAAAAAAAATGTCGTCTTCTCCATTTTTCTCTTTGTTGCACTCTCTTCTCCATTTTTCTCTCTGCTGCACTTTCTCCTTCACTTTTCTCTATGATGCACTCTCTCCTCCATTTTTCTCTCGGCTGCACTCTCTCCTCCATTTTCCTCTCCTCCATTTTTCTCTTTGCTGCACTCACTCCTCCCTCTCACCTTCTCAAATTCGTCTATGCGCATGAAAAAGGATCGTGTTAAGAAAGATTAGATTTGAGATTAGGATCGTGAAGAAAAAAAAAATCTATTCGTGTAAAAAAATCTATTCGTGTAAAAAAATCTAAAAAAAATCAATCCCACGATCGTCTAAACAAATACCACGATCTTCTAAAAAAAGTCTAAAATCCCACGATCGTCTCAACAAATTTCAGGATCGTCTAAACAAATACCACGATCGTCTACAAATCCCAAGGAAAATATCATATCTTCCAGAAAAATCAAATCGTGCAAAAAAAAAAAAAAATTGAGATCTTGTAAAATATTCAAATGCAAAAAAAAATCAGATCGCAGCCACGATCCCAACCAGGTTATTTTTCGTGCACGATCGTGTCTCCCTCGCAATATTTTTCTGGTAAATCTTCTATTCTCTCCATTGATTTGCAAAGATACTTCAACTCTAATCAAATGATGCTAGCACGTGGGATAATTTTTTAAGGTTGCTTGTTTCTATTTTTGAAGACTGAAGTCCAAAAAAGAAGAGGAGAAGAGAAAAAATTCGAGGAAGCACAGAGGATGAGAGATGGGGCTTTTTTTTAAGCGAGGGGTAAAAAAGAAATTTCACAACCTTTTAAAAATGAATAGTGTCGTCAGCTGTCAATTTGAGGTCAGGATAACATTTCAAATTGAGGTCAGTTTTGGCAAACCTTTTGGAATCCAGGTCAGATTTTGCAATTCCCCCTGTCGCCATGGAAACTTCGCCCGCCCAAATGTCGTCAGAGTCTGTTCGTTTCGTCGTCGTCGTTTCTCCACGCGAGTTCTCTACCGCTGTCGTCGTGGATTCGTCTGCTGTCGATGCGTGAAGGTTCGTCCGTCGTGATGGGGTCTTCTTCGTCGCCTCGACGTGGAGCTTGGCGAACTCCGCCGTCTCCGGTCTAGTACGCCGGAACGTCGTGGAGCCATCGTTCGCGTGCCGCCACTGGAGGTCGGAACTCCGTCGGAGATGGTGTTTGGATGAAGAAGATGAAGTTGGGGGAAGATGGAGGAAGAGAGTGTGTGTGGTGCCTTGGAGAGAGAAAACTGATTTTTTAGTCAAATCAAGACTTTGACTTCAAAAATTGCTCTTAAATTTTCTTGGGCTCTAATTTTTTCGGTCTCTCCTCGACGAGCCTTTTGCTATGATATTTTCATCGTTCTCTCACGAGCCTTTCGCTCGGATATGTTATGACGTTTTCTCCCTTTGAATGACTTTCTCCCCAGTATTTATAGGCGATAAGAGTGTCACACAAATAATTACTCAAAATTTTATACTCAATTGAAACAAATTTTAACAAAAAACGAACAAATATTTTATACTCATAAATGAATATCAAATTTTAACCCAAAAATGAATTAAATATTTTATACCCATTGAAGTAAATAAACGAATATCAATTTTAGCCATAAAATGGCTTAGAAATTTTATACTTATTAGTATATTTGTCAAATTAGGTAAAAATATTTCAAAACGATTAGAACGTTCTTTTTTATTATTTTCTTCCATTTTTGGATTTAATTAAATACATAAATAAAAATTGAATTTAAAAAGTTAAAAATGACAAAATAAAATATGACAAATAATAATAAAAATAAAGAAAAAAATTCATTAATAATAAATAAATGGTCGGACCAAATACACTGTCTACAAATTCTTCTTCTTGAATTCACCTACTATGGACACCGCACTGTCTCAATTTTTTTTCCACTGCCGAAAACAATTCTTCTTCTTTTTCGAATGTCCCTTTTATGTCTTCAGTCAACAAACTTAAAACAATTTGTTTTCTCTTTCAACAAGAAATAATGTAACCAAGGTTGATTCTAGGAGATCAAAACTCAAAATCAAATAAGAAATCAACAATATCCAAAACCAGAAATGGGAGACAATTTTTTTTTCTTTTCGAGAAAAGTAAAAAAACACAAGAACCATCCTATGGTGCTAGAAAGTCATGAAAACGAAGGAAATTAAAAACCTAAACATGCAAATTCTAGACTCAATCAATAAAAGTTAAAAGAAATAAAATAAATCCTAAAGATGCAATTTTAAACTCAACGAATAAAAGATACTCACAAGATAATCCGATCTAGAGCGCCTATGCTCTGATACCAAATGATGTGAACACCCTAGCCAATTGGAATTAGGAACCCTTTAGGTATATGAACCCCTAATTCTCAAATGCTAAAACCCTCAAATTCGATTTCAACCCTAAGGAGTGGGTTAGACACAGATTGCCTTAAGATCAAAGCTCTTGAGACAAAGAACACGTTCTTGACTCAAGAGTCGAACACTCCACAAGATAGGATGATCAATCCTACTTGAATGTTCTTGGCATGCAATTCAAACCATGAATTGCAAAATAGATCAAGAAGCTCTCTTGGCGAACTTGAAAGAAAAAGCTCAAGCCTTAATTTCAATTCATCATAATTTGTCCTTACAATCCAATGACAAAGCTTTACATAGCCTCCCAAAACCCTAAATGCAACATCATAATTCATAGCAAAAATACTAAAATAATCCTACTTAAATATGCAGATAAAATTAGAAAACAATAAAATTACATCAAATTATTTAATAAAATATAAATAATAATTTGATGCATTGGGCGGTTCATATCACTCAAGGATTTCATCGCCAACACCATTCTCGTTACCAAACCCGTCTCATCTCATGTCTCTGCTTCGTCAAAGTCTTTAGGTACTCATTTATCATTGCTTATTATGTAAATCGTGATAAGTTTTCTGCAAAACACACCAATTCTTTGGCAGCAATTACTGCAGCAACTGAACCTACCTCTTTTAAAGAGGTTGCTAAGGATGCGGGTTGTCTCGAAAGACTATGCAAGATGAAATAGTTGCTAACTCGGCTGGTAAACCGTCAAAATGACCAGCAATGTGCACATTGAGGCGACTCCCCCAATAATTTCTCATTCTACATATTATGTGGTGTGTAAATATAATATTTATACTACGATTTTGCTAAATGAATCCAAAATATTAACTCTTGCTTTGTGGCAAACGTAATAATAACAAAAAAAAATATGTACCCTCGATAAAGAGGTTCAAATCCCCCATGCAACAATTTTCATAAAAAAAAAATGTGTTCTTAGTGTTTAGGGCTATTTCTCGAATACTAGATTCTAGGGGTGTACATGGGTTGAGGGGTTTTCTAACCCAAACCGAAAATTTTGGGTTGGTGAATTTTCAACCCAACCCAACATTTCAGTCAACCCAATCCAACCCTTCAATTTTCGGTTTGGGTCGGCAGGTTGATGTGTTTTTAACAATAAAAAATTAGAAGGGTTGTTCTTGATAAAAAAAAAAATTAACAATAAAAAAATTCATCGTTGCAATGGGAAAATCAACGATCATGGCTTCATGCCAATCACTATCAGAATGCAAAAAAAACAGAGAAGCATCGGAATACATGACGTCCACGTCGGAGAAGAGAGCGACGACTTCTAGGCTGAGAGGGGTGTCTGCAAGAGCGGTGAGGCGAGGAGAGTGGTTGAGGCGAAGGCTAGGCGGAGAGAGAGATGAAAGGGAGGAGATGAGAATGTCACGATTTTTTAAGTCCTAAATCAGTATATATATATATATATATATATATATATCTTAATATATGTAATTCAGTTTGGTTTGGGTTGATTCGAGCCAAAACTGTTTCAACCCGGGAGTCGACCCGAAAATTTGGGTTGGAAAAAAATCAACCCAACCCAACCCGTACAATTCAGGTTGGGTGAGTCGGGTTGCTTGGATTTCGGGTTATTTGTACACCCCTACTAGATTCCATTTAACTCTCCCTATTTTTTAATGCTTTTTTCAGCGTCATGTCATTGTTTTATTAACTTATCAAACATGAAGTAATTTTTTCATAGTTATCCCTTCATCACTATATTATTATTTCTTACCTTGTTTTCCTTTTCTTATTTAGAAAAATATGAACCTCGCAGCTCTCTTGACACCCTAATTAATATATTGGACACTTTTAAAGTTTATAGACCAAATCGACAAAAACTAGAAAGTTTAGGGACTAAACTTGTAATTTAATTCATCATAATCTGTCCTTACAATCCAATGACAAAGCTTTACATAGCCTCCCAAAACCCTAAATGTCACATCATAATTCATAGCAAAATTACTAAAATAATCATACTTCAATATGTCATAAAAGGATAAAATTAGAAAACAATAAAATTATATCAAATTATTTAGTAAAATATAAATAATAATTTGATGTCTTGGGCGGTTCATATCACTCAAGGATTTCATCACCAACATCATTCACGTTACCAAACGCGTCACATCTCATGTCCCTGCTTCGTCGAAGTCCTCAAGTACTTATTTTCTCATTGCTTATTATGTAAATCATGATAAGTTTTCTGCAAAACACACCAAATTGTTTGCAGCAATTGCTGCAACAACTGAACCTACCTCTTTTCAAGAGGTTGTTAAGGATCCGGGTTGGCGAAAGACTATGCAAGATGAAATAGATGCACTTGAAAGGAACAAGACTTGGACTTTGGAGGATCTTCCACCTGGAAAGAAAGCAATCAGTTGTAAGTGGGTTTATAAAATAAAATATCAATTTGATGGTGCGGTTAACGATTAAAGGGACGTCTAGTTGTATACGAAAATCTTCAAATTGTTGGACTCGACTTTAATGAAACATTTACTCGTGTAGCAAAAATGGTCACGATTCGCACATGTTTAATTTGGTTATAGCACTAGCACGAAAATGGGAGTTTCACTAGATGGATGTACATAACGCTTTTTTACATGGAGATCCAGCTGAGGAGATATATAAGTGACTCCCTCCTGGTTTTAACTCTAGTGCCCCAGACAAAGTATGTTGATTACGTAAGTCTTAGTATGGACTTCGACAGACGCCTCAGAATTTGTTTGTTAAGCTTTCGATGACTCTAAAGGAAATTGGTTTTACGCAATCTTATGCTGATTACTCATTGTTTAATTATTCCAAGGATGATGTTGCTTTACATATTCTTGTATATGTCGATGACCTTATCATTACTGGTTCTTCTTCTTTGGCAATTAAAAAATTCAAGCAACAACTCATCGAGAGATTCCGTATAAAAGACTTGAGCATACTCAAGTATTTTCTTGGGATAGAAGTAGCACGTGGGAAGGATGGTTTGTTTCTTTCCCAACGCAAATATGTTCTTGACATTATCGGTGAGACGGGCTTACTTGGAGCACGCCTTGTATCTACACTCATGGAGCAGAACCATCATCTTGCCACAATCAATGGTGTCAACATTGATGATCTAGACAAGTATCGGCGGCTTGTAGGTCTCCTTATATACCTGACGATTACACGGCCTGAACTATGTTATTCTGTGAATATACTGGCTCAGTTCATGGGTGATGCTCGTATTAAACATTGGGATGCAACTTTGAGAGTTTTGCAGTATTTGAAAGGATGTCCTGGTTTGGGCATTCTGCTGCGAGAAGAGAATGACCTTCAGCTATATGATTTTTGTGATAGTGATTGGGTGAGTTGTCCGCTAACACAAAAATCATTGATAGGCTACATGGTCTTATAAGGTTCTTGTCTTGGAAAACGAAAAACAACAAACTATTTCTCGTTCTTCGGCGGAGGATGAGTATAGATCTATGACCATTATAACTACATGTGAGTTAAATTGGTTGAAATCCCTTTTGGCTTGTTTTGGGATACAACATGTGCATCCCATAAAATTATTTTGTGATAGTCAAGCCACTCTTTATTTAGCAGCTAGGTCGGCGGTCTGGCGGGTGGTCTAATCTAGGTTGGATTTTTTTATTTTCTTTATTTAATTTCAGCGTATCAATGTCATTGACAACATCGCAATGTTGTCCCCACGAGATTTTTGGCTTGCTTCTCTCCTTCTGATCTTCCCTTGGTTACCTCAATCTACATCGAAACAACTTATTTTCCATATTAAATCGTCTAAAATCTTCCGATTACTCCAAATGCACGATATTTTTAAAATATTCAAATATAAACGTGAAAACAACCGTTTAAGTCTTGTAACTAGTATAAAATAAGTCCTAAAGACAACTCATTTTGTGTGCTATCACCAAGTGGTAGGTTTCACGCGCCTTTTTGGCAGACGCTCAGGGGCAACGCGTTTATGCTTTTACTTTTATGTGAGCTAACACTAATCCTTTTTTCCTGCATTGTTGCTCCACGATCCCTTTACGGATGGAAAGCGACATATTCTTTCTTTTTCTTCATTTGGTAGAATCTGAGACTTGCGAGCTGCCCTGAAATGATAAGTTGCTTTAGCTTTGGGCTGGTTTAAAAGTTTTCTTGCAAATAATTGTTAAAATACTTGTCCTAAGACTAACGCATATAATTTATGCACTATCATTCAAATATATATGCTCTGTGTAGATGAATTCTAGCGCAATAATAACAATACCCTTTCAATGGTAGGCGCTAAATACCTTACTTTTGACGAAGTATCACTCATATATAATAATTTCACCAACATATCGAATTTTCTGTTGTATTATTACTTATCGCCCATTGGAATCTACACATATTTTTATTTAAGGTGAGACTCGCATATGAATTAATAAACTTTTTAACTAACCTTAGACATATATGAGGCACCTTTTATATATTTTAGTACACCACTTGCACATTGTGCGGTGTGGCCATGCGTGTTCATCTTAAAAGGAAAGGTAAGGAATTAGTTTTTTTTTTTTGGAGTAAGAGAAGTAGTCATTCCAATGTTTAAGGGTTAGTTAATGATAGGCGTTGAACTCCAACCTCTCATTCATCTTGGACAAATTTAGCTAATAAAATTAAAATTTCAACAATATTGATTTTCTCCTTGTACTTAAAAGCAGGTTTGATGAATATGAATATTGGGAACAAGTCATAAGTTAGCAATCTGAATAAGGAGAAAATAATTAAACAAAGTAGAAGACATAGAAATGATGGGATTGAGATTAGACTTTGTGCGATTACTACCTTTGTTGTTATTGTCTTTGCTTTTATTGTTGACATCTCTTGCTAAAGGTCAATCCGTTGATGGTGTTTTTGATGTCACTAAGTATGGTGCCATACCTAATGCTGATATTACTGAGGAAAGTATTTGTTAGTTTGATAAAAACCTTTCTTGATTTATAAAAAGTTAATTTTTATATGATGAAATAATGAATTTACAGGCAATAACAAATGCTTGGAAGGAAGCATGTGCATCAACCACTCCAAGTAAAGTGTTGGTTCCAAAAGGAGTTTACAAAATAATGCAAACAAATCTCAAAGGCCCTTGCAAGAGTCCTATTGAGTTTCAAGTCGAAGGGACATTACAAGCTGATCCTATCGACACAAAAGCAGATGGGATGGTTCTTTTGGAATATGTTGATCAATTGACATTGTCAGGCACGGGAGTCTTTGATGGCCAAGGAATAGCGGGTTGGGAAAAGAATGATTGTCACGAAAAGAAAGAATGTACCAAGCTTCCCATGGTAAACGCTCTAACTATAAGTACTTTTTGTTTTTTACCTATTAGCACACATAATCTCAATAAAAATATATTTTTTAACTCTAAGATTTGTTTGTTTGTTTAAAATGAGCAGAATTTGAAGTTCAATTTCATCACAAATTCAATAGTGAAGGACATAACTTCATTGGATAGTAAGAATTTTCATATCAATGTTTTGGGGTGCAAGAATCTTACTTTTCAACACCTGACAATTACTGCACCAGAGAATAGTCCCAACACCGATGGAATTCACGTGGGTAACTCAGAACAGATTAACATCCTCAATACAAAAATTGCAACCGGAGATGATTGTATATCTGTAGGATATAGTAACAAACAAATAACTATTAGTGATGTAACTTGCGGACCAGGACATGGCATTGCCATAGGAAGTTTGGGCAAATACCCCAACGAAGAAGCTGTGGAAGGAGTTACGATTACAAAATGCAAATTAATCAGTACTACGAATGGTGTGAGGATCAAAACATGGCCAGATTCTATCGGCGCATACCCAGCCTCTGACATGCATTTTGAAGATATTGAAATGGTTAATGTCAGCAATCCTGTTCTTATAGACCAAGAATATTGTCCATGGAATCAGTGCAATCGAAAGGTATATATTGGAATTATAACAAATTCATTTTCAACTTAGTATTAACTTCATGAAGTATTAAAAAAAAAATTCAACTTATATATTAAATGTTTTTTTTGTTTTAGGTTCCTTCAAAAATTAAAATCAGCAAAGTTAGCTTTAAAAATATTAGAGGAACGTCTGCTACTCCGGTTGCAGTCAAACTTGTTTGCAGTCAAAATATACCATGTGAAGGTGTGGAAGTAGCTGATATCGACCTCACTTACAATGGAAACCAAGGACCAATTACGTCTCAGTGTGCAAATGTTAAACCTCTCCTTTCTGGAAAGCAAAACCCTCCCACATGTGCTGAACCTGCCCCCATTGATGCTCCATCAAGTGACTAATTTTTTTCTTCTTGAAGACCAATGTTATAAAACCATTGGAATTTCATATTTTTCATGGAATTTTGAATTTACAATTACAAATTCGGCTCTATTATAAATTCGAGAATTTTGTTTGTATTTTTTATTAAAGATTTCCTCTTGGTAAGTGAATTTACAGCTTGAAAGCAATTTTTGTATTGAATTTAAAATCATATATTATTTTTTTTCAAAGGGAAAATCCTAAATGGTCAGATCTTATTTATTGGATGTTTTCACAATTATTTTCAAAAATGCAACTCACAACCTTCTTCGCTGGCTTCAAATTCCAGCCTCCACTAAAATGATGCAATTGCATAGGTATTTTAATGCATGAATTAAATTCTTGAAAATGATGTTTGTTTTTAATAAATACGTGAAACAACTTATAAAAAAAATAAGGATGGAAGGGATGGGATTTTAGGAAAGAAAGAGCCTAATGTTAAGCTGAAAAAATATATTAAAAATTAAATATATATATATATATATATATTTTAATATATGTAATTCGGCTCGATTCGAGTTGATGAGTCAAAATGGTTCAACCCGCAAACCGACTCAAAAATTCAGGTTGGAATAAAACCAAGCCAACCCAATCCGTACAATTCAGGTTGGGTGAGCCTAGTTGGTCGGATTTCGAGTTATTTTTTACACTCCTACTAGATTCCTTTTAACTCTTGCTATTTTTTAATGCTTTTTTCAGCGTCATGTCATTGTTTTATTAACTTATCAAACATGAAGTAATTTTTTCATAGTTATCCCTTCATCACTATACTATTCTTTCTTACCTTGTTTTCCTTTTCTTCTTTAGCAAAACCTAAACGTGACAAGTCTCTTGACACCCTAATTAGTATATTAGACATTTTTAAAATTTACAGACCAAATCGACAGAAACTAGAAAGTTTAAGGACTAAACCTGTAATTTAACATTTTGTTTATTATTTAATTTTATTTTAAATAGTTAAATTATACTAAATATCTCTAAACTTTGCTACCGATTTCAATTATGTTCTAAACTTTGAACCGTTTAATTTTGGCTTTTTAATTTTGATATTGTTCTAATAAAAGGACATTGGCGTTTTGATGCTAAAATGATGAAAAAAAAATTTATGTGATACCTTATATATAAAAATTGAAAGAGATATGTGATATCAATTACTATTCAACTTAAACATAGTTAGGGCATAAACCAATACTAATGTGCTAATTGCTAAAGTATTACTTTGCTAGCTGTTTCTTTAACTTTTATTTTTATATACATAACAAGGGCATAAACCAATGAAAAATGAGCCCAAGTAACAACTTTTCTAGTTGTATTTTTTAGAAGGCTAGTGAACTTTTTTTTTCTTTCTGTTATGAATTTCTTCTGATGATTTGCTGCAAAGATGACTATTTTCTATAATCCCCTTTTCATTTTCTCCATTATTTGTTCATTCATAGGAAAGCTAAAGAAAAAGAAAGCACAATACCAAGTCTTTCTCAGATGTCTTTTTCATATTTTTATGGATGTTGAGTTGGTTTTCTAGATTCTTTAGGGGTGGGGTTGAAATGGTTAACTTATGGGTAATTCATTTTGTTTTGAATTGCATACATTTTTTACTCACCGGTGGATGCTTGAATCCAAAAGATTACATTTTAAGTGTAAATATTGTTTTTATTCTATTAGATACTACAACCTTTTGTAGTTGTTTCTTTTTGGTAAAGTTGAAAATTTAACTTTTCTATGCATGCATTACACATTCCTTGCCATCTCTATAAGAGTTTGGATGTGCATAGCAACTGAACCTACCTCTTTTAAAGAGGTTGTTAAGGATACGGGTTGTCGAAAGACTATGCAAGATGAAATAGATGTTAACTCGGCTGGTAAACCGTCAAAATTACCACCAATGTATTTCTAAATTGGAGGAGATCCACATTGAGGCGACTCCCCCAATAATTTCTCATTATACCTATTATGTGGTGTGTAAATATAATATTTATATTACGATTTTGCTAAATGGATCCAAAATATTAACTCTTGCTTTGTGGCAAACGTAATAATAACAAAACAAAAAAATGTGTACCCTCGATCAAGAGGTTCAAATCCCCCATGCAACATTTTTCATAAAAAAAAAAATATTTTCTTAGTGTTTAGTGTTATTTCTCGATTACTAGATTCTAGGGGTGTACATGGGTTGAGGGGTTTTCTGACCCAAACCGAAAATTTCGGGTTGGTGAATTTTCAACCCAACCCAACATTTCAGTCAACCCAACCCAACATTTCAGTCAACCCAATCCAACCCTTCAATTTTCGGTTTGGGTCGGCGGGTTGACGTGTTTTTAACAATAAAAAATCATAAGCGTTGTTTGATAGCACACTAAATGGGTTATCTTTATAGCCTTTATTATGCTAGTTTTGGAGTTTAAAGGAATGTTTTAATGATATTATTTATCTAAATTGTAGATTTCGAGCATTTGGAGCAAACCGGAGCTTTTTAGAAGTTATGGCATGAAAAATTAGCTTAAAATATGAACTTTTATGACCAAGAGCCAAGAAAAAGAAGGAATCAACCCAAAAATGCCGAGCGGATAGCGTCGCTCCAAAATGAAGTTTTCAACCCAGAATTCCCGAGGGGACAGCGTCTCGACGCTCTAATCCCTCACAGAAAAAATATAAATAAAAGATGTACAATCTAGGTTTCAAGCCTAAGCACGCGCGAGCGCATAGCACACCCAAGGAGCACCCAAACCACCACAGCACTCGACCACTTTTGTTATACATTCCGCATTTGTACTACATATACCTGTAGCGTCGAGCTATAGCGTCTCGGCGCTATGCTCGACACTGGCTTTCCAAATCAGTTTTCACGCGTTTTTAAGGGCAGCGTCGAGACGCTATGACGATTTTTCCTATAAATACATATTTTTCTCCATTCGACGGGGAAGCCAATTTTTGGGAAATATGAACCCTAATTTCGAAATACACTCATTGGAAAGGCGTGAGGGACACTCTAGAGAGCTGAAGAAGAGATTCGAAGGCTCGGTAACGTGCAAATCACATCGGGAACGAGGCTTGGCGCGCGACAAGAGTTTTTCTCCTTTTACCTTTGATTTTATTGTTTATTTTATGAATTCTAAACATTGTCTAAGCATGATTTTAGTGATTATGAGTAGCTAGACTTTTACTTAGGGGATTGATGTAATCGTTTTAGTTTTCATGCTTAATTAATCTAAAGTTCTTCATATTGCAACAATTGTTCTTGTGTTTGTTTGCTTAATGCTTTTATCTTTTGGCCAAAGTATAAATTGTTGATTGCTTTAATTCTAGCTTGAAAGAGTAGATTTTAGAGTAGAACTCAAACACTTGACTACTTGTAAATTCTTGCATGAAAATGAAGAATTCTCTTAGAGGCCGATAATATAAGTTGCTTACTGTCTTTCTTTCTTATTAAAACTAGACAGACATGTTGGTTTTATATTAAGGGAAAAGAATTAATAGAGCTCTAGCGAGTCTTTTATGAGTTTTGTACTTCTGGGCTTATAATTGTATGCATGACTATTTTTGGATTAATAGATTAATTGAGCATGAAACTATTCGATGAAATCAATTCCCTAGGTTTTAGGTTTCCCATTACTTTTCAATCATTTAATTTTCACTCAATTTCAAAGTCTTTTTAGTCTAAATAAAATTTGTGGTTAGTACCTACGGTACTCAATTGATCTAGAAAACCAATCCTGTGGACGATACTCTTTACTTAAATCACTATATTAAAACTTGACCCGTACACTTGCGGTACGCAATAAATCACGCAACAAGTTTTTGGCGCCGTTGCCGGGGATTGGCATATTTAGATCAATTGATATTGTGGAGAATTCAACAAATCTTACTTTAGATTGTTTTTTTTTTTTTTTATTAATTTTCTGTTATTTGTGTTTTTCTTGTCAGGTTGGTGTTTTAGTTCATGCGAAAAGACAAGGAGGTTGTATTACTTCCCTTCGATTCTGAGATAGAAAAGACCTACAAGAAAAATCGAAAAATCCGTAAAGAGAAGGACAAATCAATGGCACAACCAAATATGGTCGTACAGTAGAACAAGGCCATTATGGACTATTTCCAGCCCACATTTGACATTAATCAATCTGGGATAGTCCTCACACCTATAGGTGCCAACAATTTTGAGTTGAAGACATGACTGATTCAAATGGCCATGAACAATGCATTCAGGGGCCGTCCCACTGAAGATCCCAATTCCCATTTGAAGAAATTCTTAGAAATTTCTCTCTAGCACGGTAAAAATTAATGGTGTTTCTACTGATGCAATTCGCTTACGCCTTTTTCCTTTTTCTTTACAGAAAAAAGCAACTGATTGGTTAGAATCATTACAATCACGAAGCATCACCACTTGGGAAGAGTTGGCACATGCATTTTTTACTAAATTCTTCTCACCTGCTAAATCTGCCAAGCTTAGAACTGAGATAGGAACCTTCAGAAAAAATGAAGGTGAACAGTTGTTTGAAGCATGGGAGCGGTACAAGGAACTAATAAGGAAGTGTCCTGAGCATGGGTATCCAGACTGGCTACAAATTCAATTTTTTTTACAATGGACTCACAAGACAAACTAAGACAATTGTAGATGCAGCATCAGGAGGAACTATCCTGAAGAAAATTGTAGATGGAGCTCGTACACTATTAGAGGAGATGGCAACTACAAGCTATCATTGGCCAAATGAACGCTCTAATTATAAAACAGTAGTTGGCCTTCATGAGGTCGATGAGGAAAGTTTCTTTAAGGCTCAAATTGCATCTCTTACTAATGCAATGAAAAAACTTGCAGGAATAGGTGTCACTCAATCTATTGCAGCCTTAGCAGCATCTCATACCCCTCCATCTGGTGAGGAATACAACTTGGAACAAACCCAATATGTGAACAATAGAAATTTCAACTATGGAGGCCAACAGATGCAAAATAATCTTCCTACTCACTACCATCCAGGTTTGAGAAATCATGAGAATTTTTCCTATGCTAATACTAAGAATATTTTGCAGCCTCAACCAGGTTTTGCATCCACTTCTCAACAGCCTGAAAAGAAGCCATCCCTTGAATAATTGGTTGGAGCATTCGTTACAGAATCAAGAAATAGAGCCAACCAAATGGAAAGCACAATGACTAGTCAGGGAGCGGCCATAAAGAATTTGGAGGTACAAATGAGTCAGATGGCCACATCTATTAATAGTCTCCATAAAGGTAAATATCCTTGTGACACTGAGGTAAATCCAAGGGAGCAATGCAAAGCTTGCAAGGCTATCACATTAAGAAGTGGAAGGATGGTGGATGAGATTGCAAAAGAACCTGTTGAGAAGTCTACTGAAAAAGAGTTCACACTAGAGCCATCTACTAATGTGTTTATTCAGGTTGAGGAAGAACAAAAGAAGACTACTGCATCACCTGAAGCTGAACAATCTACTAAGTCTTCTGTTCCTTTTGTTCCTAACTCTATTCCTTATCCTCAACGGTTTAAAAAGAAAAAGCTTGAATCTCAATTTTCTAAATTTTTAGACATATTTAAAAAGCTTCATATTAATATCCCATTTGCAGATGCTCTTGCTCAAATGCCACACTATGCAAAATTCATGAAGGACATAATGTCAAACAAGAAGAAATTGGAGGCCTATGAGACAATCAACCTTACTGAGGAATGCAGTGCCATTATTCAGAGAAAATTGCCTCAGAAATTAAAGGATCCATGGAGTTTTACTATTCCTTGTGTTATGGGAAATTCTTCTTCTCCTTATAAAGCTTTATGTGACTTAGGAGCTAGCATTAACTTGATGCCTTTATCTGTATACAGGAAACTAGGTTTGGGGGAGGTGCAACCTACCACCATATCTCTTCAGTTAGCTGATCGATCTATCACATATCCTAGAGGTATTGTAGAAGATGTATTGGTTAAGGTTGACAAGTTTATCTTCCCTGTAGATTTTGTAGTGCTAGACATGGAAGAGGACAGTGAAGTCCCAAAATTTTTGGGAAGACTTTTCTTAGCCACTGGACGAGCTTTAATCGATGTACAACATGGTAAACTTTCTCTAAGATTGAACGACGAAGAGGTAACTTTCAATATTTTTAACTCTATGAAATTCCATGAAGAAGAAAGTGATTGTTTTCGTGTGGACATGATTGATTCCATTACTAATGAGTTTGAGAAATTTGTAGCAAATTCTGATATTTTAGATAAATTGGATTTAGACAATGAGAATTAGCAGGTGAAACAGGTGGAGGTGAAACACATGGGCAAGCGACCACCATGATACATTTAATGAGCCTCGTCTAGCCAAAGACGTTAAACAAAGCGCTTCTTGGGAGGCAACCCAAGTTTATTTTTGAGTTTTGAGTTTGTTTTATTTGTTTTCTTTTGTTTAATTCTTTTGTGGCGTGTTGTGGTCCTTATATTCCTTTACTTTTCCTTTAGGAGCCTGATCAACAAATTTTTCTCCACATCTCAGAAGATAGTGGATTCACTTGCATTTCAGGGAAGTTTCGAAATCCCCTATCTATTTTTCTTGTCCTTTGCATATTATTGACTATACATTGAGGACAACGTATGTTTTAAGTTTGGGGGTGGAATTATGCATGTTATGCATATTTTAGGTGAATTTTATATTTTTTTAGCATGATCTTCATGGTTGAATCTTTGTTGCATTGCTCGTGATTAGGACAACCTAGGAAGTGTTCTAGAGTTTTATATTCTGCTTTTGTTGGACTATGAGACCATACCGGTTAACGGAGAAAATTTTAATTTTTAGTCCCTTTTGATATGTTTGAATACCTTGTAAGCTAAAAATGCATCTTTAGTTTGAGTTTTAATGCATAAAGGAGATACGCATGATTAGAATTTTCTTTGAAAAGTTATATGATAGTGTCTCATTTTTTGTTGCTAAATGAAGAATGCATAGGATTTGATACCAAAATACCATGCTTTTCTGTGAGCTTTTGAGCCAATAAGAACCTCTTAACATGGTGCTCTATTTTCTTAAATTGAGTGATTGCCATGCATGATTGATATTTCTAGAACTTGCTTTGTTATGCATGTCTGGAATCTCTGAATTTGACTTGAATGTTTAACTTCACAAATGGCGTTTAGGTAAAACCACTTTTAGCTTTCTTAAATAGCCTACCTTGGTATAATCCTTAGAAAGCCAAATTTTGAGCCTTAGGCCTTTTCATTGGAACATTACCACATAACAAGCCTAATACCCATTTTGTTGTTGTTTTCCTTTCTTTGAACCCTTAATGGAAGGTTTATAAGTGCTTACCACAAGATGTGTCAATCCATCCAAAGGAGAAAGTTTAATGGTGTTAATAGAATATTCAAAAGGAAGCATTCATTTCATTAGCTTCTTTTAGAGACAAAAGAAAAGATAAAAAGGAAAAAGAAGAAGAAAAGAAAAGAAAAATTGAGAAAAGAAAAAGAAAAGAAAATTCCATGTGGTGCAGTCTTATAATTCTTCCAACCTAGTAGCTTAAAATGTTCTTCCATCCACCCTTACCTAAGCCCAATTACAACCAAAGCAAGACCCTTGAAGTTTTACATTCAATCTAATTCATCGATGATGAAGATGTGATATATTAGCAAGCTTATGGTAAATGTCTCTTATGTTTTCGTTTGAGCGTTTATCTTTCATATACCCTAAACAGTTTAGTGTTTTGAGTGATTCTATGTGAGGGTATTAAGTCTTGTGCATTCGATTTTAGTAATTTTATGAGATGCTTGAGTTTTTTGTTATAAAATTGAAGTCTATGATTGCTTAATCTCTTGATTGTCACTATGACTCAAGTTATTAATGTGTGTTTAGTTTTATTGGTATTCATAGATATTAAGGGAAGAAAAGTGAGCACATATGCAAAAGATAAAATGTTTTGTTTTTTTTTTTAATTTATTGTTGATAGGTCGTGGTGTAATATGCCTTCTTTTGTGGTTTATTTGTCTTAAGAACACTGAGGTTCGAGTCACGAGCATGCATTCATTGATTCATTTAATGGTTTGTTTTATTTTGCTCAAGGACTAGCAAAAGCTTAAGTTTGAGGGTGTTTGATAGCACACTAAATGAGCTATCTTTAGAGCCTTTATTATGCTAGTTTTGGAGTTTAAAGGAATGTTTTAATGATATTATTTATCTAAATTGTAGATTTCGAGCATTTGGAGCAAACCGGAACTTTTTAGAAGTTATGGCATGAAAAATTAGCTTAAAATATGAACTTTTATGACCAAGAGCCAAGAAAAAGAAGGAATCAAGCCAAAAATGTCGACGGGATAGCGTCGAGACGCTCCAAAAGGAAGTTTTCAAGCCAGAATTCCTGAGGGGACAGCAGCGTCTCGACGCTCTAATCCCTCACAGAAAAAATAAAAAATAAAAGATGTACAATCTGGGTTTCAAACCTGAGGGCGCGCACAGCTCACCCAAGGAACGCCCAAACCACCACGCCACTCAGCCACTTTTGTTATACATTCCGCATTTGTAATACATATACCTGTAGCGTCGAGCTATAGCGTCTCGACGCTATGCTCGACGCTGGCTTTCCAAATCAGTTTTCACGCATTTTTAAGGGCAGCGTCGAGACGCTACCCCTAGCGTCGAGACGCTATGACGATTTTTCCTATAAATGCATATTTTTCTCCATTCGACGGGGAAGCCAATTTTTGGGAGATTTGAGCCCTAATTTCGAAATACACTCATTGGAAAGGCGTGAGGGACACTCTAGAGAGCTGAAGAAGAGATTCGAAGGCTCGGGAACGTGCAAATCACATCGGGAACGAGGCTTGGCACGCGACAAGAGTTTTTCTCCTTTTACCTTTGATTTTATTGTTTATTTTATGGATTCTAAACATTGTCTAAGCATGATTTTAGTGATTATGAGTAGCTAGACTTTTACTTAGGGGATTGATGTAATCGTTTTAGTTTTCATGTTTGATTAATCTAAAGTTCTTCATATTGCAACAATTGTTCTTGTGTTTGTTTGCTTAATGCTTTTATCTTTTGGCCAAAGTATAAATTGTTGATTGCTTTAATTCTAGCTTGAAAGAGTAGATTTTACAGTAGAACTCAAACACTTGACTACTTGTAAATTTTTGCATGAAAATGAAGAATTCTCTTAGAGGTCGATAATAGAAGTTGCTTAATGCCTTTCTTTCTTATTAAAACTAGACAGACATGTTGGTTTTATATTAAGGGAAGAGAATTAATAGAGCTCTAGCGAGTCTTTTAAGAGTTTTGTACTTCTTGGCTTATAATTGTATGCATGACTATTTTTGGATTAATAGATTAATTGAGCATGAATCTATTCGATGAAATTAATTCCCTAGGTTTTCTCTCCTAAAGGTTTCCCATTACTTTTCAATCATTTAATTTTCACTCAATTTCAAAGTCTTTTTAGTCTAAATAAAATTTGTGGTTAGTACCTACGGTACTCAATTGATCTAGAAAACCAATCTTGTGGACGATACTCTTTACTTAAATCACTATATTAAAAATTGACCCGTACACTTGCGGTACGCAATAAATCACGCAACATTGTTCTTGATAAAAAAAAAATTAACAATAAAAAAATTCATCGTTGCAATGGAAAAATCAACGATGATGGCTTCATGCCAATCACTATCAGAATGCAAAAAAACAGAGAAGCATCAGAGTACATGACGTCGACGGGGGCGAGGCGGCGACTTCGAGGCTGAGAGGGGTGTCTACAAGAGCGGCGAGGCGAGGCGGAGAGGCTGAGGCGAAGCCGAGGGCAAAGCCGAGGTGGAGAGAGACGAAAGGGAGGAGATGAGAATGTCACGATTTTTTAAGTCCTAAATCAGTATAAATATATATATATATATATATATATATATATATATATATGTAATTCAGTTCGGTTTGGGTTGATTCGAGCACAAACTGGTTTAACCCGCGAGTCGACCCAAAAATTTGGGTTGGAAAAAAACCAACCCAACCCAACTCATACAATTCAGGTTGGGTGAGCCGGGTTGCTTGGATTTCGGGTTATTTATACACCCCTACTAGATTGCTTTTAACTCGCCCTATTTTTTAATGCTTTTTTCAGCGTCATGTCATTGTTTTATTAAGTAGGGGTGTACAAATAACCCGAAATCCAAATAACCCGAAATCCAAGCAACCCGGCTTAAGGTTTTTTCAGCGTCATGTCATTGTTTTATAACTTATCAAACATAAAGTTAAACCGAGCATAGCTCTATTGGCATAAAGTTGTGTTCTTGATTAAGAGGTCATAGGTTGATTAAGAGGTCATGGGTTCAATCCCTGCATTAATTAAAATATCAATACTGTTTCAAAAAAAACTTATCAAACATGAAGTAATTTTTTCATAGTTATCCCTTCATCACTATATTATTATTTCGTACCTTTTTTTTCCTTTTCTTCTTTACGAAAATGTGAACCTCAGCTCTCTTGACACCCTAATTAATATATTAGACACTTTTAAAGTTTATAGACCAAATCGACAGAAACTAGAAAGTTTAGGGACTAAACTTGTAATTTAATTCATCATAATCTGTCCTTACAATCCAATGGCAAAGCTTTACATAGCATCCCAAAATCCTAAATGCCACATCATAATTCATGGCAAAATTACTAAAATAATCCTACTTAAATATGCCATAAAAGGATAAAATTATAAAACAATAAAATTACATCAAATTATTTAGTAAAATATAAATAATAATTTGATGCCTTGGGCGGTTCATATCACTCAAGGATTTCATCACCAACACCATTCGTGTTACCAAACGCGTCACATCTCATGTCTCTGCTTCGTCGAAGTCCTCGGGTACTCATTTTCTCATTGCTTATTATGTAAATCGTGATAAGTTTTCTGCAAAACACACCAATTTTTTGGCAGCAATTACTACAACAACTAAACCTACCTCTCTTCAAGAGGTTGTTAAGGATTCGAGTTGGCGAAAGACTATGTAAGATGAAATAGATGCACATGAAAGGAACAAGACTTGGACTTTGGAGGATCTTCCACCTGGAAAGAAAGCAATCAGCTGTAAGTGGGTTTATAAAATAAAATATCAATGTGATGGTGCGATTAACGATTAAAGGGACGTCTAGTTGTATACGGAAATCTTCAAATTGTTGGACTCGACTTTAATGAAACATTTGCTCCTGTAGCAAAAATGGTCATGATTCGCACATGTTTAATTTGGCTATAGCACTAGCACGAAAATGAACGTTTCACCAAACGGATGTACATAACGCTTTTTTACATGGAGATCCTGCTGAGGAGATATATAAGTGACTCCCTCCTAGTTTTAACTCTAGTGCCCCAGACAAAGTATGTTGATTACGTAAGTCTTAGTATGGACTTCGACAGGCGCCTCAGAATTGGTTTGCTAAGTTCTTGATGACCCTAAAGAAAATTGGTTTTACGCAATCTTATGTTGATTACTCATTGTTTAATTATTTCAAGGATGATGTTGCTTTACATATTCTTGTATATGTCGATGACCATATCATTATAGGTTCTTTTTCTTTGGAAATTAAAAAATTCAAGCAACAACTCAGCGAGAGATTTCGTATAAAAGACTTGGGCATACTCAAGTATTTTCTTGGGATAGAAGTAGCACGTGGGAAAGATAGTTTGTTTCTTTCCCAACGCAAATATGTTATTTTGTGCATATGCTGGCTCAGTTCATGGGTGATGCTCGTGTTGAACATTGGGATGCAGCTTTGAGAGTTTTGCAGTATTTGAAAGGATGTCCTGGTCAGGGCATTCTACTGCGAGAAGAGAATGACCTTCAACTATATGATTTTTGTGATAGTGATTGGGTGAGTTGTCCGCTAACACGAAAATCATTGACAGGCTACATGGTCTTATAAGGTTCTTGTCTTGGAAAACGAAAAACATCCAATTATTTCTCGTTCTTCGGCGGAGGCCGAGTATAGATCTATGACCATTATTACTACATGTGAGTTAAAATGGTTGAAATCCCTTTTGGCTTGTTTTGGGATACAACATGTGCATCCCATAAAATTATTTTGTGATAGTCAAATCACTCTTTATATAGCAGTTTGGTCGGCGGTCTGGCGGGTGGTCTGATTTAGGTTGGATTTTTTTATTTTTTTTATTTAATTTCAGCGTATCAACGACATTGACAACGTCGCGATGTTGTCCCCACGAGATTTTTGGCTTGCTTCTCTCCTTCTCTTCCCTTGGTTACCTCAATCTACATCGAAATAACTTATTTTCCATATTAAATCGTCTAAATTCTTCAGTTTACTCCAAATGCACGATATTTATAAAATATTCAAATATAAACGTGAAAACAACCGTTTAAGTCTTATAACTAGTATAAAATAAGTCCTAAAGACAACTCATTTTGTGTGCTATCACCAAGTGGTAGGTTTCACGCGCCTTTTTGGCAGACGCTCAGGTGCAACGCGTTTATGCTTTTACTTTTATGTGAGCTAACACTAATCCTTTTTTCCTGCAGTGTTGCTCCACGATCCCTTTACGGATGGAAAGCAGACATATTCTTTCTTTTTTTTCATATGGTAGAATCTGGGATTTGCGAGTTGCCGTAAAATGATAAGTTTCATTAACTTTGGGTTGGTTTAAAAGTTTTCTTGCAAATAATTGTTAAAAATGTTAAAATACTTGTCCTACGACTAACGCATATAATTTATGCACTATATCATTCAAATATATGCTCTTTGTAGATGAATTCTAGCGCATTAAGAACAATACCCTTTCAATTTTAGGCGCTAAATACCTTACTTTTGACAAGGTATCACTCATATATAATAATTTCACCAACATATCGAATTTTCTGTTGTATTATTACTTATCCTCCATTAGAATCTACGCATATTTTTATTTAAGGTGAGACTCGCATATGAATTAATAAACTTTTTAAGTAAACTTAGACATATATGAGGCACCTCATATAAGTATAGTTATAAGTAGGGTTATTTTCAATTGAATCTCTACCTTTTATATATTTTAGTACACCACTTGTTGCAGATTGTGCGGTGTGGCCATGCGTGTTCATCTTAAAAGGAAAGGTAAGGAATTAGTTTTTTTATTTTGGAGTGAGAGAAGTAGTCATTCCAATGTTTAAGGGTTAGTTAATGATAGGCGTTGAACTCCAACCTCTCATTCATCTTGGACAAATTTAGCTAATGAAATTAAAATTTCAACAATATTGATTTTCTCCTTGTACTTAAAAGCAGGTTTGATGAATATGAATATTGGGAACAAGTCATAAGTTAGCAATCTGAATAAGGAGAAAATAATTAAACAAAGTAGAAGACATAGAAATGATGGGATTGAGATTAGACTTTGTGCGATTACTACCTTTGTTGTTATTGTCTTTGCTTTTATTGTTGACATCTCTTGCTAAAGGTCAATCCGTTGATGGTGTTTTTGATGTCACTAAGTATGGTGCCATACCTAATGCTGATATTACTGAGGAAAGTATTTGTTAGTTTGATAAACCTTTCTTGATTTATAAAAAGTTAATTTTTATATGATGAAATAATTGAATTTACAGGCAATAACAAATGCTTGGAAGGAAGCATGTGCATCAACCACTCCAAGTAAAGTGTTGGTTCCAAAAGGAGTTTACAAAATAATGCAAACAAATCTCAAAGGCCCTTGCAAGAGTCCTATTGAGTTTCAAGTCGAAGGGACATTACAAGCTGATCCTATCGACACAAAAGCAGATGGGATGGTTCTTTTGGAATATGTTGATCAATTGACATTGTCAGGCACGGGAGTCTTTGATGGCCAAGGAATAGCGGGTTGGGAAAAGAATGATTGCCACGAAAAGAAAGAATGTACCAAGCTTCCCATGGTAAACGCTTTAACTATAAGTACTTTTTGTTTTTTTCCTATTAGCACACATAATCTCAATAAAAATATATTTTTTAACTCTAAGATTTTTTTGTTTGTTTAAAATGAGCAGAATTTGAAGTTCAATTTCATCACAAATTCGATAGTGAAGGACATAACTTCATTGGATAGTAAGAATTTTCATATCAATGTTTTGGGCTGCAAGAATCTTACTTTTCAACACCTGACAATTACTGCACCAGAGAATAGTCCCAACACCGATGGAATTCACGTGGGTAACTCAGAACAGATTAACATCCTCAATACAAAAATTGCAACCGGAGATGATTGTATATCTGTAGGATATAGTAACAAACAAATAACTATTAGTGATGTAACTTGCGGACCAGGACATGGCATTGCCATAGGAAGTTTGGGCAAATACCCCAACGAAGAAGCTGTGGAAGGAGTTACGATTACAAAATGCAAATTAATCAGTACTACGAATGGTGTGAGGATCAAAACATGGCCAGATTCTATCGGCGCATACCCAGCCTCTGACATGCATTTTGAAGATATTGAAATGGTTAATGTCAGCAATCCTGTTCTTATAGACCAAGAATATTGTCCATGGAATCAGTGCAATCGAAAGGTATATATTGGAATTATAACAAATTCATTTTTAACTTAGTATTAACTTCATGAAGTATTAAAAAAAATTCAACTTATTGTTTTAGGTTCCTTCAAAAATTAAGATCAGCAAAGTTAGCTTTAAAAATATTAGAGGAACGTCTGCTACTCCGGTTGCAGTCAAACTTGTTTGCAGTCAAAATATACCATGTGAAGGTGTGGAAGTAGCTGATATCGACCTCACTTACAATGGAAACCAAGGACCAATTACGTCTCAGTGTGCAAATGTTAAACCTCTCCTTTCTGGAAAGCAAAACCCTCCCACATGTGCTGAACCTGCCCCCATTGATGCTCCATCAAGTGACTAATTTTTTTCTTCTTGAAGACCAATGTTATAAAACCATTGGAATTTCATATTTTTCATGGAATTTTGAATTTACAATTACAAATTCGGCTCTATTATAAATTCGAGAATTTTGTTTGTATTTTTTATTAAAGATTTCCTCTTGGTAAGTGAATTTACAGCTTGAAAGCAATTTTTGTATTGAATTTAAAATCATATATTATTTTTTTTCAAAGGGAAAATCCTAAATGGTCAGATCTTATTTATTGGATGTTTTCACAATTATTTTCAAAAATGCAACTCACAACCTTCTTCGCTGGCTTCAAATTCCAGCCTCCACTAAAATGATGCAATTGCATAGGTATTTTAATGCATGAATTAAATTCTTGAAAATGATGTTTGTTTTTAATAAATACGTGAAACAACTTATAAAAAAAATAAGGATGGAAGGGATGGGATTTTAGGAAAGAAAGAGCCTAATGTTAAGCTGAAAAAAAATATTAAAAATTAAATATATATATATATATATATATATATATTTTAATATATGTAATTCGGCTCGATTCGAGTTGAACTGAGTCAAAACTGGTTCAACCTGCAAACCGACTCAAAAATTCAGGTTGGAAAAAAATCAAGTCAACCCAATCCGTACAATTCAGGTTGGGTGAGCCTAGTTGCTTGGATTTCGAGTTATTTGTACACTCCTACTAGATTCCTTTTAACTCTATTTTTTTAATGCTTTTTTGAGCATCATGTCATTGTTTTATTAACTTATCAAACATGAAGTAATTTTTTCATAGTTATCCCTTCATCACTATACTATTCTTTCTTACCTTGTTTTCCTTTTCTTCTTTAGCAAAACCTAAACTTGACAAGTCTCTTGACACCCTAATTAGTATATTAGACATTTTTAAAATTCACAGACCAAATCGACATAAAGTAGAAAGTTTAAGGACTAAGCTTGTAAATTAACATTTTGTTTATTATTTAATTTTATTTTAAATAGTTAAATTATACTAAATACCTCTAAACTTTGCTACCGATTTCAATTATGTTCTAAACTTTGAACAGTTTAATTTTGGCTTTTTAATTTTGATATTGTTCTAATAAAAGGACATTGGCGTTTTGATGCTAAAATGATGAAAAACAATTATGTGATACCCTCGATCAAGAGGTTCAAATCCCCCATGCAACATTTTTCATAAAAAAAAAAATATATTTTCTTAGTGTTTAGTGCTATTTCTCGATTACTAGATTCTAGGGGTGTACATGGGTTGAGGGGTTTTCTGACCCAAACCGAAAATTTGTGGTTGGTGAATTTTCAACCCAACCCAACATTTCAGTCAACCCAATCCAACCCTTCAATTTTCGGTTTGGGTCGGCGGGTTGACGTGTTTTTAACAATAAAAAATCATAAGCGTTGTTTGATAGCACACTAAATGGGCTATCTTTAGAGCCTTTATTATGCTAGTTTTGGAGTATAAAGGAATGTTTTAATGATATTATTTATCTAAATTGTAGATTTCGAGCATTTGGAGCAAATCGGAACTTTTTAGAAGTTATGACATGAAAAATTAGCTTAAAATATGAACTTTTATGACCAAGAACCAAGAAAAAGAAGGAATCAAGCCAAAAATGCCGAGGGGATAGCGTCGAGACGCTCCAAAATGAAGTTTTCAAGCCAGAATTCCCGAGGGGACAGCGTCTCGAGAGCGTCTCGACGCTCTAATCCCTCACAGAAAAAATATAATCTGGGTTTCAAGCATGAGCACGCGCGAGCGCACAGCACACCCAAAGAGCACCCAAACCACCACAGCACGCAGCCACTTTTGTTATACATTCCGCATTTGTAATACATATACCTGTAGCGTCGAGCTATAGCGTCTCGACACTGGCTTTTCAAATCAGTTTTCACGCGTTTTTAAGGGCAGCGTCGAGACGCTACCCCTAGCGTCGAGACGCTATGACGATTTTTCCTATAAATGCATATTTTTCTCCATTCGACGGGGAAGCCAATTTTTGGGAGATTTGAACCCTAATTTCGAAATACACTCATTGGAAAGACGTGAGGGACACTCTAGAGAGCTGAAGAAGAGATTCGAAGGCTCGGGAACGAGGCTTGGCACGCGACAAGAGTTTTTCTCCTTTTACCTTTGATTTTATTGTTTATTTTATGGATTCTAAACATTGTCTAAGCATGATTTTAGTGATTATGAGTAGCTAGACTTTAACTTAGGGGATTGATGTAATCGTTTTAGTTTTCATGTTTGATTAATCTAAAGTTCTTCATATTGCAACAATTGTTCTTGTGTTTGTTTGCTTAATGCTTCTATCTTTTGGCCAAAGTATAAATTGTTGATTGCTTTAATTCTAGCTTGAAAGAGTAGATTTTAGAGTAGAACTCAAACACTTGACTACTTGTAAATTCTTGCATGAAAATGAAGAATTCTCTTAGAGGCCGATAATAGAAGTTGCTTAATGTCTTTCTTTCTTATTAAAACTAGACAAACATGTTGGTTTTATATTAAGGGAAGAGAATTAATAGAGCTCTAGCGAGTCTTTTATGAGTTTTGTACTTCTTGGCTTATAATTGTATGCATGACTATTTTTGGATTAATAGATTAATTGAGCATGAATCTATTCGATGAAATCAATTCCCTAGATTTTCTCTCCTAAAGGTTTCCCATTACTTTTCAATCATTTAATTTTCACTCAATTTCAAAGTCTTTTTAGTCTAAATAAAATTTGTGGTTAGTACCTACGGTACTCAATTGATCAAGAAAACCAATCCTGTGGACGATACTCTTTACTTAAATCACTATATTAAAACTTGACCCGTACACTTGCGGTACGCAATAAATCACGCAACAAGTTTTTGGTGTCATTGCCGGGGATTGACATATTTAGATCAATTGATACTGTGGAGAATTCAACAAATCTTACTTTAGATTGTTTTTATTTTTTTTATTAATTTTCTGTTATTTGTGTTTTTCTTGTCAGGTTGGTATTTTAGTTCATGCGAAAGGACAAGGAGGTTGTATTACTTCCCTTCGATTCTGAGATAGAAAAGACCTGCAAGAAAAATCGAAAAATCCATAAAGAGAAGGACAAATCAATGGCACAACCAAATATGGTCGTACAGGAGAACAAGGCCATTATGGACTATTTCCAGCCCACATTTGACATTAATCAATCTGGGATAGTCCTCACACCTATAGATGCCAACAATTTTGAGTTGAAGACAGGACTGATTCAAATGGCCATGAACAATGCATTCAGGGGCCGTCCCACTGAAGATCCCAATTCCCATTTGAAGAAATTCTTAGAAATTTCTAGCACGGTAAAAATTAATGGTGTTTCTACTGATGCAATTCGCTTACACCTTATTCCTTTTTCTTTACAGGAAAAAGCAACTGATTGGTTAGAATCATTACAATCAGGAAGCATCACCACTTGGGAGGAGTTGACACATGCATTTTTGACTAAATTCTTCTCACCTGCTAAATTTGCCAAGCTTAGAACTGAGATAGGAACCTTCAGACAAAATGAAGGTGAACAATTATTTGAAGCATGAGAGCGGTACAAAGAACTAATAAGGAAGTGTCCTGAGCATGGGTATCCAGACTGGCTACAAATTCAATTTTTTTACAATGGACTCACAAGACAAACTAAGACAATTGTAGATGCAGCATCAGGAGGAACTATCCTGAAGAAAACTGTAGATGGAGCTCGTAAACTATTAGAGGAGATGGCAACTACAAGCTATCATTGGCCAAATGAACGCTCTAATTATAAAACAGTAGTTGGCCTTCATGAGGTGGATGAGGTAAGTTCCCTTAAGGCTCAAATTGCATCTCTTACTAATGCAATGAAAAAACTTGCAGGAATAGGTGTCACTCAATCTATTGCAGCCTTAGCAGCATCTCATACCCCTCCATCTGGTGAGGAATACAATTTGGAACAGACCCAATATGTGAACAATAGAAATTTCAACTATGGAGGCCAACAGATGCAAAATAATCTTCCTATCACTACCATCCAGGTTTGAGAAATCATGAGAATTTTTCCTATGCTAATACTAAGAATATTATGCAGCCTCCACCAGGTTTTCCATCCACCTCTCAACAGCCTGAAAAGAAGCCATCCCTTGAAGAATTGGTTGGAGCATTCGTTACAGAATCAAGAAATAGAGCCAACCAAATGGAAAGCACAATGACTAGTCAGGGAGCGGCCATAAAGAATTTGAAGGTACAAATGAGTCAGATGGCCACATCTCTTAATAGTCTCCATAAAGGTAAATATCCTAGTGACACTGAGGTAAATCCAAGGGAGCAATGCAAAGCTTGCAAGGCTATCACATTAAGAAGTGGAAGGATAGTGGATGAGATTGCAAAAGAACCTGTTGAGAAGTCTACTGAAAAAGAGTTCACACTAGAGCCATCTACTAATGTGTTTATTCAGGTTGAGGAATAACAAAAGAAGACTACTGTATCACCTGAAGCTGAACAATCTACTAAGTCTTCTGTTCCTTTTGTTCCTAACTCTATTCCTTATCCTCAACGGTTTAAAAAGAAAAAGCTTGAATCTCAATTTTCTAAATTTTTAGGCATATTTAAAAAGCTTCATATTAATATCCCATTTGCAGATGCTCTTGCTCAAATGCCACACTATGCAAAATTCATGAAGGACATAATGTCAAACAAGAAGAAATTGGAGGCCTATGAGACAATCAACCTTACTGAGGAATGCAGTGCCATCATTCAGAGAAAATTGCCTCAGAAATTAAAGGATCCAGGGAGTTTTACTATTTCTTGTGTTATGGGAAATTCTTCTTCTCCTTATAAAGCTTTATGTGACTTAGGAGCTAGCATTAACTTGATGCCTTTATCTGTATACAGGAAACTAGGTTTGGGGGAGGTGCAACCTACCACCATATCTCTTCAGTTAGCTGATCGATCTATCACATATCCTAGAGGTATTGTAGAAGATGTATTGGTTAAGGTTGACAAGTTTATCTTCACGGTAGATTTTGTAGTGCTAGACATGGAAGAGGACAGTGAAGTCCCAAAAATTTTGGGAAGACCTTTCTTAGCCACTGGACGAGCTTTAATCGATGTACAACAGGGTAAACTTTGTCTAAGATTGAACGACGAAGAGGTAACTTTCAATATTTTTAACTCTATGAAATTCCATGAAGAAGAAAGTGATTGTTTTCGTGTGGACATGATTGATTCCATTACTATTGAGTTTGAGAAATTTGTAGCAAATTCTGATATTTTAGATAAATTGGATTTAGACAATGAGAATTAGCAGGTGAAACAGGTGGAGGTGAAACACATGGGCAAGCGACCACCATGATACATTTAATGAGCCTCGTCTAGCCAAAGACGTTAAACAAAGCGCTTCTTGGGAGGCAACCCAAGTTTATTTTTGAGTTTTGAGTTTGTTTTCTTTGTTTTCTTTTGTTTAATGTGGCGTGTTGTGGTCCTTATATTCCTTTACTTTTCCTTTAGGAGCCCGATCAACAAATTTTTCTCCACATCTCAGAAGATAGTGGATTCACTTGCATTTCAGGGAAGTTTCGAAATCCCCTATCTATTTTTCTTGTCCTTTGCATATTATTGACTATACATTGAGGACAACGTATGTTTTAAGTTTGGGGGTGGAACTATGCATGTTATGCATATTTTAGGTGAATTTTATATTTTTTTAGCATGATCTTCATGGTTGAATCTTTGTTGCATTGCTCGTGATTAGGACAACCTAGGAAGTGTTCTAGAGTTTTATATTCTGCTTTTGTTGGACTATGAGACCATACCGGTTAACGGAGAAAATTTTATTTTTTAATCCCTTTTGATATGTTTGAATACCTTGTAAGCTAAAAATGCATCTTTAGTTTGAGTTTTAATGCATAAAGTAGATACGCATGATTAGATTTTTCTTTGAAAAGTTATATGATAGTGTCTCATTTTTTGTTGCTAAATGAAGAATGCATAGGATTTGATACCAAAATACCATGCTTTTCTGTGAGCTTTTGAGCCAATAAGCATCTCTTAACATGGTGCTCTATTTTCTTAAATTGAGTGATTGTCATGCATGATTATTATTTCTAGAACTTGCTTTGTTATGCATGTCTGGAATCTTTGAATTTGACTTGAATGTTTAACTTCACAAAGGGCGTTTAGGTAAAACCACTTTTAGCTTTCTTAAATAGCCTACCTTGGTATAATCCTTAGAAAGCCAAATTTTGAGCCTTAGGTCTTTTCATTGGAACATTACCACATAACAAGCCTTATACCCATTCTGTTGTTGTTTTCCTTTCTTTGAACCCTTAATGGAAGGTTTATAAGTGCTTACCACAAGATGTGTCAATTCATCCAAAGGAGAAAGTTGAATGGTGTTAATAGAATATTCAAAAGGAAGCATTCATTTCATTAGCTTCTTTTAGAGACAAAAGAAAAGATAAAAAGAAAAGAGAAGAAGAAAAGAAAAGAAAATTCATGTGGTACAGTCTTATAATTCTTCCAACCTAGTAGCTTAAAATGTTCATCCATCCACCCTTACCTAAGCCCAATTACAACCAAAGCAAGACCCTTGAAGTTTTACATTCAATCTAATTCATCGATGATGAAGATGTGATATATTAGCAAGCTTATGGTAAATGTCTCTTATGTTTTGGTTTGAGCGTTTATCTTTCATATACCCTAAACAGTTGAGTGTTTTGAGTGATTTTATGAGATGCTTGAGTTTTTTGTTATAAAATTGAAGTCTATGATTGCTTAATCTCTTGATTGTCACTATGACTCAAGTTATTAATGTGTGTTTAGTTTTATTGGTATTCATAGATATTAAGGGAAGAAAAGTGAGCATATATGCAAAAGATAAAATGTTTTTTTTTTTTTTTAATTTATTGTTGATAGGTCGTGGTGTAATATGCTTTCTTTTGTGGTTTATTTGTCTTAAGAACACTGAGGTTCGAGTCACGAGCATGCATTCATTGATTCATTTAATGGTTTGTTTTATTTTGCTCGAGGACTAGCAAAACCTTAAGTTTGGGGGTGTTTGATAGCACACTAAATGGGCTATCTTTAGAGCCTTTATTATGCTAGTTTTGGAGTTTAAATGAATGTTTTAATGATATTATTTATCTAAATTGTAGATTTCGAGCATTTGGAGCAAACCGGAGCTTTTTAGAAGTTATGGCATGAAAAATTAGCTTAAAATATGAACTTTTATGACCAAGAGCCAAGAAAAAGAAGGAATCAAGCCAAAAATGTCGAGGGGATAGCGTCGAGACGCTCCAAAATGAAGTTTTCAAGCCAGAATTCCTGAGGGGGCAGCAGCGTCTCGACGCTCTAATCCGGGCGCGCACAGCTCACCCAAGGAGCGCCCAAACCACCACGCCACTCAGCCACTTTTGTTATACATTCCTCATTTGTAATACATATACCTGTAGCGTCGAGCTATAGCGTCTCGACGCTATGCTCGACGCTGGCTTTCCAAATCAGTTTTCATGCATTTTTAAGGGCAGCGTCGAGACGCTATGACGATTTTTCCTATAAATGCATATTTTTCTCCATTCGACGGGGAAGCCAATTTTTGGGAGATTTGAGCCCTAATTTCGAAATACACTCATTGGAAAGGCGTGAGAGACACTCTAGAGAGCTGAAGAAGAGATTCGAAGGCTCGGGAACGTGCAAATCACATCGAGAACGAGGCTTGGCACGCGACAAGAGTTTTTCTCCTTTTACCTTTGATTTTATTGTTTATTTTATGGATTCTAAACATTGTCTAAGCATGATTTTAATGATTATGAGTAGCTAGACTTTCACTTAGGGGATTGATGTAATCGTTTTAGTTTTCATGTTTGATTAATCTAAAGTTCTTCATATTGCAACAATTGTTCTTGTGTTTGTTTGCTTAATGCTTTTATCTTTTGACCAAAGTATAAATTGTTGATTGCTTTAATTCTAGCTTGAAAGAGTAGATTTTACAGTAGAACTCAAACACTTAGGGGCCGTTTGGCCCACGGAGTTGGGAGGAGTGGAGTTGTGGGGAGTAAACTTACTCCCCGTTTGTCCCAAGGAGTTGTTTAACTCGGACAAAAAATATCAACTCCCCAGACTTCTACAGTAATTACTATTCAACTCCCCAGACTTCTACAATAATTACTATTCAACTCTCCTTCATTTTCCTTTCTCTCTCTCTTCCTTTTACAATATTTTTTAATTATTTTAAAAAAAACATAATTTAGACAAAAGGTGTAAAATGACTAAAAATGCAATTCAACCTATTTTTTATTTTAAATATAAATTAAATTGTTGAATTAAAATTAAAATTGGTACTTAAACAAAATTTAAAATGTAGTATTCAAGAAGAAATAAAAATATAAAAATATAGCTTATTTGGATTCACTTGGATTAATGGATTAAAATCTTTCAAATTCACACGTAATAGTTAATCGACTATTGTACGACTATTTGTTTTATTTCAAAACTATCCAAATAAAATGAATAATTAATGTGAGTGATATTGAAAAAAAAAAAGGTGAAGTATGGTAGTCAAAGTTATTTTGGTTATCTTCGAATAAATTTGTAAATGATACATAAAATAAAAAACACAAAAATCGTATTCTTAAAATTTATTGGAAAAAGTTCTTGATAATAAAAATATGAAAAATTATAGAAAATAGGTTCTAGGTGTAGTGCATATGAAATTATGAGTTTAAGTGGGTGGAAGCGAGGAAGAACGTGTTTGACACATAAATATGTTTATGTGTTGTTTTTTTTTTCTTTAGAGAAATTTGTAAAATATACTTACACTAAAAAAAACAAAAACAAAAACAAAATCTCACTTCTAAAATTCATAAAATTAAAAAAATTAAAGATTGAGTCTTTAAAAAATAATAATAAATATATATTATTGATAATCAAGGTGAGAGATTAAAAAATTAATGTGAAGTATTGTGTTCAAAATTATTTTTTGTTATCTCCAAAGAAATTTGGAAAGTAGATAAAATAAAAATAAAAAATTGCATTGTTAGAATTTATTAGGAAAAGTCCTTAATAAGGAAAATTAGAAAGTTTGTAGAAAAAAAAAATTGTATGGAAAAAACTAGTAAAATAAACTCAGATTTTAGAACTTGAGGTTCAACAACTCTCTATCAATGGGAGGCGGAGAAAGATGTGTTTGACACATGAATAGACTATACTTATGGGTAGACAATTTTATAATTCATAAAATTAAGGATGAGTCCTAACAAAATATATATATATATATATATATATATATATATATATATATATATATATTTTTTTTTTTTTTTTTGATAATTAATGTGAAAAAATAATGTCAAATATTGTGCTCAAAATTATTTTTTGTTGTCTTCAAAGAAATTTGTCAAGGATAGATAAAATAAAAATAAAATATTTCATTTTTAGAATTTATTGGAATTGGAAGAAGTCCTTAATAAGAAAATTTTGAAAGTTTGTAGAAAAAAATTGTGCGGAAGAAAACAGCTAAAATAAACTCAGACTTCAGAACTCCAGACTAAACAACTCCCTGCTCCAAACACACCACAGACTTCAGAACTCCAGACTAAACAACTCCCTGCCCCAAACAGACATACCTCAGAACTCCCCAGACTAAACAACTCCTCAGACTAAACAAGTCCAGACAAAACAACTCCAACTCCCCCAACTCCTTGGGCCAAACGCCCCCTTAGACTACTTGTAAATTTTTGCATGAAGATGAAGAATTCTCTTAGAGGTCGATAATAGAAGTTGTTTAATGCCTTTCTTTTTTATTAAAACTAGACAGACATGTTGGTTTTATATTAAGGGAAGAGAATTAATAGAGCGAGTCTTTTATGAGTTTTGTACTTCTTGGCTTATAATTGTATGCATGACTATTTTTGGATTAATAGATTAATTGAGCATGAATCTATTCTATGAAATCAATTTCCTAGGTTTTCTAAGGTTTCCCATTACTTTTCAATCATTTAATTTTCACTCAATTTCAAAGTCTTTTTAGTCTAAATAAAATTTGTGGTTAGTACCTACGGTACTCAATTGATCTAGAAAATCAATCCTGTGGACGATACTCTTAACTTAAATCACTATATTAAAACTTGACCCGTACACTTGCGGTACGCAATAAATCACGCACCATTGTTCTTGATAAAAAAAAAATAACAATAAAAAAATTCATCGTTGCAATGGAAAAATCAACGATCATGGCTTCATGCCAATCACTATCAGAATGCAAAAAAACAGAGAAGCATCGGAGTACATGACGTCCACGTCGGAGAAGAGAGCGACGGCGGCGAGGCGACGACTTCGAGGCTGAGAGGGGTGTCTACAAGAGCGGCGAGGCGAGGCGGAGAGGCTGAGGCGAAGCCGAGGTGGAGAGAGACGGAAGGGAGGAGATGAGAATGTCACAATTTTTTAAGTCCTAAATCAGTATAAATATATATATATATATATATATATATATATATATATATATATATATATTAATATATGTAATTCAGTTCGGTTTGGGTTGATTCGAGCACAAACTAGTTCAACCCGCGAGTCGACCCGAAAATTTGGGTTGGAAAAAAACCAACCCAACCCAACTCATACAATTCAGGTTGGGTGAGCCGGGTTGCTTGGATTTCGGGTTATTTGTACACCCCTACTAGATTCCTTTTAACTCTCCCTATTTTTTAATGCTTTTTTCAGCGTCATGTGATTGTTTTATTAAGTAGGGGTGTACAAATAACCTGAAATCCAAGCAACCCGGCTTAAGGTTTTTTCAGCGTCATGTCATTGTTTTATAACTTATCAAACATAAAGTTAAACCGAGCATAGCTCAATTGGCATAAAATTGTGTCTTTGATTAAGAGGTCATGGGTTCAATCTTTGCATTAATTAAAATATCAATACTATTTCAAAAAAAACTTATCAAACATGAAGTAATTTTTTCATAGTTATCCCTTCATCACTATATTATTATTTCGCTTCATCACTATATTATTATTTCGTACCTTTATTTTCCTTTTCTTCTTTAGGAAAATATGAACCTCAGCTCTCTTGAAAACCTAATTAATATATTAGACACTTTTAAAGTTTATAGACCAAATCGACAGAAACTAAAAAGTTTAGGGACTAAACTTGTAATTTAATTCATCATAATCTGTCCTTACCATCCAATGGCAAAGCTTTACATAGCGTCCCAAAATCCTAAATGCCACATCATAATTCATGGCAAAATTACTAAAATAATCCTACTTAAATATGCCCTAAAAGGATAAAATTATAAAACAATAAAATTACATCAAATTATTTAGTAAAATATAAATAATAATTTGATGCCTTGGGCAGTTCATATCACTCAAGGATTTCATCACCAACACCATTCGTGTTACCAAACGCGTCACATCTCATGTCTCTGTTCCTCGAAGTCCTCGGGTACTCATTTTCTCATTGCTTATTATGTAAATCGTGATAAGTTTTCTGCAAAACATACCAATTTTTTGGCAGCAATTACTACAACAACTAAACCTACCTCTCTTCAAGAGGTTGTTAAGGATTCGAGTTGGCGAAAGACTATATGCAAGATGAAATAGATGCACTTGAAAGGAACAAGACTTGGACTTTGGAGGATCTTCCACCTGAAAAGAAAGCAATCAGCTGTAAGTGGGTTTATAAAATAAAATATCAATCTGATGGTGCGATTAACGATTAAAGGGACGTCTAGTTGTATACGAAAATCTTCAAATTGTTGGACTCGACTTTAATGAAACATTTGCTCCTGTAGCAAAAATAGTCATGATTCGCACATGTTTAATTTGGCTATAGCACTAGCACGAAGATGAAAGTTTCACCAAACGGATGTACATAACGCTTTTTTACACGGAGATCCTGCTGAGGAGATATATAAGTGACTCCCTCCTAGTTTTAACTCTAGTGCCCCAGACAAAGTATGTTGATTACGTAAGTCTTAGTATGGACTTCGACAGGCGCCTCAGAATTGGTTTGCTAAGCTCTTGATGACCCTAAAGGAAATTGGTTTTACGCAATCTTATGTTGATTACTCATTGTTTAATTATTCCAAGGATGATGTTGCTTTACATATTCTTGTATATGTCGATGACCATATCATTATAGGTTCTTCTTCTTTGGCAATTAAAAAATTCAAGCAACAACTCAGCGAGAGATTTCGTATAAAAGACTTGGGCATACTCAAGTATTTTCTTGGGATAGAAGTAGCACGTGGGAAAGATAGTTTGTTTCTTTCCCAACGCAAATATGTTATTTTGTGCATATGCTGGCTCAGTTCATGGGTGATGCTCGTGTCGAACATTGGGATGCAGCTTTGAGAGTTTTGCAGTATTTGAAAGGATGTCCTGGTCAGGGCATTCTACTGCGAGAAGAGAATGACCTTCAGCTATCTGATTTTTGTGATAGTGATTGGGTGAGTTGTCCGCTAACACGTAAATCATTGACAGGCTACATGGTCTTATAAGGTTCTTGTCTTGGAAAACGAAAAACAATCAATTATTTCTCGTTCTTCGGCAGAGGCCGAGTATAGATCTATGACCATTATTACTACATGTGAGTTAAAATGGTTGAAATCCCTTTTGGCTTGTTTTGGGATACAACATGTGCATCCCATAAAATTATTTTGTGATAGTCAAATCACTCTTTATATAGCAGTTTGGCCGGCAGTCTGGCGGGTGGTCTGATTTAGGTTGGATTTTTTTATTTTTTTATTTAATTTCAGCGTATCAACGACATTGACAACGTCGCGATGTTGTCCCCACGAGATTTTTGGCTTGCTTCTCTCCTTCTCTTCCCTTGGTTACCTCAATCTACATCGAAATAACTTATTTTCCATATTAAATCGTCTAAATTCTTCAGCTTACTCCAAATGCACGATATTTATAAAATATTCAAATATAAACGTGAAAACAACCGTTTAAGTCTTGTAACTACTATAAAATAAGTCCTAAAGATAACTCATTTTGTGTGCTATCACCAAGTGGTAGGTTTCACGCGTCGCAGACGCTCCGGTGCAACGCGTTTATGCTTTTACTTTTATGTGAGCTAACATTAATCCTTTTTCCTGCCGCGTTGCTCCACAACCCCTTTACGGATGGAAAGCAACATATTCTTTCTTTTTTTTCATATGGTAGAATCTGGGATTTGCGAGTTGCCGTGAAATGATAAGTTGCTTTAGCTTGGTTTAAAAGTTTTCTTGCAAATAATTGTTAAAATACTTGTCCTACGACTAACGCATATAATTTATGCACTATCATTCAAATATATATGCTCTGTGTAGATGAATTCTAGCGCAATAAGAACAATACCCTTTCAATTTTAGGCGCTAAATACCTTACTTTTGACGAGGTATCACTCATATATAATAATTTCACCAACATATCGAATTTTCTGTTGTATTATTACTTATCGCCCATTGGAATCTACACATATTTTTATTTAAGGTGAGACTCGCATATGAATTAATAAACTTTTTAAGTAACCTTAGACATATATGAGGCACCTCATATAAGTATAGTTATAAGTAGGGTTATTTTCAATTGAATCTCTACCTTTTATATATTTTAGTACACCACTTGTTGCAGATTGTGCGGTGTGGCCATGCGTGTTCATCTTAAAAGGAAAGGTAAGGAATTAGTTTTTTTATTTTGGAGTGAGAGAAGTAGTCATTCCAATGTTTAAGGGTTAGTTAATGATAGGCGTTGAACTCCAACCTCTCATTCATCTTGGACAAATTTAGCTAATGAAATTAAAATTTCAACAATATTGATTTTCTCCTTGTACTTAAAAGCAGGTTTGATGAATATGAATATTGGGAACAAGTCATAAGTTAGCAATCTGAATAAGGAGAAAATAATTAAACAAAGTAGAAGACATAGAAATGATGGGATTGAGATTAGACTTTGTGCGATTACTACCTTTGTTGTTATTGTCTTTGCTTTTATTGTTGACATCTCTTGCTAAAGGTCAATCCGTTGATGGTGTTTTTGATGTCACTAAGTATGGTGCCATACCTAATGCTGATATTACTGAGGAAAGTATTTGTTAGTTTGATAAACCTTTCTTGATTTATAAAAAGTTAATTTTTATATGATGAAATAATTGAATTTACAGGCAATAACAAATGCTTGGAAGGAAGCATGTGCATCAACCACTCCAAGTAAAGTGTTGGTTCCAAAAGGAGTTTACAAAATAATGCAAACAAATCTCAAAGGCCCTTGCAAGAGTCCTATTGAGTTTCAAGTCGAAGGGACATTACAAGCTGATCCTATCGACACAAAAGCAGATGGGATGGTTCTTTTGGAATATGTTGATCAATTGACATTGTCAGGCACGGGAGTCTTTGATGGCCAAGGAATAGCGGGTTGGGAAAAGAATGATTGCCACGAAAAGAAAGAATGTACCAAGCTTCCCATGGTAAACGCTTTAACTATAAGTACTTTTTGTTTTTTTCCTATTAGCACACATAATCTCAATAAAAATATATTTTTTAACTCTAAGATTTTTTTGTTTGTTTAAAATGAGCAGAATTTGAAGTTCAATTTCATCACAAATTCGATAGTGAAGGACATAACTTCATTGGATAGTAAGAATTTTCATATCAATGTTTTGGGCTGCAAGAATCTTACTTTTCAACACCTGACAATTACTGCACCAGAGAATAGTCCCAACACCGATGGAATTCACGTGGGTAACTCAGAACAGATTAACATCCTCAATACAAAAATTGCAACCGGAGATGATTGTATATCTGTAGGATATAGTAACAAACAAATAACTATTAGTGATGTAACTTGCGGACCAGGACATGGCATTGCCATAGGAAGTTTGGGCAAATACCCCAACGAAGAAGCTGTGGAAGGAGTTACGATTACAAAATGCAAATTAATCAGTACTACGAATGGTGTGAGGATCAAAACATGGCCAGATTCTATCGGCGCATACCCAGCCTCTGACATGCATTTTGAAGATATTGAAATGGTTAATGTCAGCAATCCTGTTCTTATAGACCAAGAATATTGTCCATGGAATCAGTGCAATCGAAAGGTATATATTGGAATTATAACAAATTCATTTTTAACTTAGTATTAACTTCATGAAGTATTAAAAAAAATTCAACTTATTGTTTTAGGTTCCTTCAAAAATTAAGATCAGCAAAGTTAGCTTTAAAAATATTAGAGGAACGTCTGCTACTCCGGTTGCAGTCAAACTTGTTTGCAGTCAAAATATACCATGTGAAGGTGTGGAAGTAGCTGATATCGACCTCACTTACAATGGAAACCAAGGACCAATTACGTCTCAGTGTGCAAATGTTAAACCTCTCCTTTCTGGAAAGCAAAACCCTCCCACATGTGCTGAACCTGCCCCCATTGATGCTCCATCAAGTGACTAATTTTTTTCTTCTTGAAGACCAATGTTATAAAACCATTGGAATTTCATATTTTTCATGGAATTTTGAATTTACAATTACAAATTCGGCTCTATTATAAATTCGAGAATTTTGTTTGTATTTTTTATTAAAGATTTCCTCTTGGTAAGTGAATTTACAGCTTGAAAGCAATTTTTGTATTGAATTTAAAATCATATATTATTTTTTTTCAAAGGGAAAATCCTAAATGGTCAGATCTTATTTATTGGATGTTTTCACAATTATTTTCAAAAATGCAACTCACAACCTTCTTCGCTGGCTTCAAATTCCAGCCTCCACTAAAATGATGCAATTGCATAGGTATTTTAATGCATGAATTAAATTCTTGAAAATGATGTTTGTTTTTAATAAATACGTGAAACAACTTATAAAAAAAATAAGGATGGAAGGGATGGGATTTTAGGAAAGAAAGAGCCTAATGTTAAGCTGAAAAAAAATATGAAAAATTAAATATATATATATATATATATATATATATATATATATATATTTTAATATATGTAATTCGGCTCGATTCGAGTTGAACTGAGTCAAAACTGGTTCAACCTGCAAACCGACTCAAAAATTCAGGTTGGAAAAAAATCAAGTCAACCCAATCCGTACAATTCAGGTTGGGTGAGCCTAGTTGCTTGGATTTCGAGTTATTTGTACACTCCTACTAGATTCCTTTTAACTCTATTTTTTTAATGCTTTTTTGAGCATCATGTCATTGTTTTATTAACTTATCAAACATGAAGTAATTTTTTCATAGTTATCCCTTCATCACTATACTATTCTTTCTTACCTTGTTTTCCTTTTCTTCTTTAGCAAAACCTAAACTTGACAAGTCTCTTGACACCCTAATTAGTATATTAGACATTTTTAAAATTCACAGACCAAATCGACATAAAGTAGAAAGTTTAAGGACTAAGCTTGTAAATTAACATTTTGTTTATTATTTAATTTTATTTTAAATAGTTAAATTATACTAAATACCTCTAAACTTTGCTACCGATTTCAATTATGTTCTAAACTTTGAACAGTTTAATTTTGGCTTTTTAATTTTGATATTGTTCTAATAAAAGGACATTGGCGTTTAGATGCTAAAATGATGAAAAACAATTATGTGATACCCTCGATCAAGAGGTTCAAATCCCCCATGCAACATTTTTCATAAAAAAAAAATATATATTTTCTTAGTGTTTAGTGCTATTTCTCGATTACTAGATTCTAGGGGTGTACATGGGTTGAGGGGTTTTCTGACCCAAACCGAAAATTTGTGGTTGGTGAATTTTCAACCCAACCCAACATTTCAGTCAACCCAATCCAACCCTTCAATTTTCGGTTTGGGTCGGCGGGTTGACGTGTTTTTAACAATAAAAAATCATAAGCGTTGTTTGATAGCACACTAAATGGGCTATCTTTAGAGCCTTTATTATGCTAGTTTTGGAGTATAAAGGAATGTTTTAATGATATTATTTATCTAAATTGTAGATTTCGAGCATTTGGAGCAAACCGGAACTTTTTAGAAGTTATGACATGAAAAATTAGCTTAAAATATGAACTTTTATGACCAAGAACCAAGAAAAAGAAGGAATCAAGCCAAAAATGCCGAGGGGATAGCGTCGAGACGCTCCAAAATGAAGTTTTCAAGCCAGAATTCCCGAGGGGACAGCGTCTCGAGAGCGTCTCGACGCTCTAATCCCTCACAGAAAAAATAAAAATAAAAGATGTATAATCTGGGATTCAAGCCTGAGCACGTGCAAGCGCACAGAACACCCAAGGAGCAACCAAACCACCACAGCACTCAGCCACTTTTGTTATACATTCCGCATTTGTAATACATATACCTGTAGCGTCGAGCTATAGCGTCTCGACGCTGGCTTTCCAAATCAGTTTTCACGCGTTTTTAAGGGCAGCGTCGAGACGCTATGACGATTTTTCCTATAAATGCATATTTTTCTCCATTCGACGGGGAAGCCAATTTTTGGGAGATTTGAACCCTAATTTCGAAATACACTCATTGGAAAGACGTGAGGGACACTCTAGAGAGCTGAAGAAGAGATTCGAAGGCTCGGGAACGAGGCTTGGCACGCGACAAGAGTTTTTCTCCTTTTACCTTTGATTTTATTGTTTATTTTATGGATTCTAAACATTGTCTAAGCATGATTTTAGTGATTATGAGTAGCTAGACTTTAACTTAGGGGATTGATGTAATCGTTTTAGTTTTCATGTTTGATTAATCTAAAGTTCTTCATATTGCAACAATTGTTCTTGTGTTTGTTTGCTTAATGCTTTTATCTTTTGGCCAAAGTATAAATTGTTGATTGCTTTAATTCTAGCTTGAAAGAGTAGATTTTAGAGTAGAACTCAAACACTTGACTACTTGTAAATTCTTGCATGAAAATGAAGAATTCTCTTAGAGGCCGATAATAGAAGTTGCTTAATGTCTTTCTTTCTTATTAAAACTAGACAAACATGTTGGTTTTATATTAAGGGAAGAGAATTAATAGAGCTCTAGCGAGTCTTTTATGAGTTTTGTACTTCTTGGCTTATAATTGTATGCATGACTATTTTTGGATTAATAGATTAATTGAGCATGAATCTATTCGATGAAATCAATTCCCTAGGTTTTCTCTCCTAAAGGTTTCCCATTACTTTTCAATCATTTAATTTTCACTCAATTTCAAAGTCTTTTTAGTCTAAATAAAATTTGTGGTTAGTACCTACGGTACTCAATTGATCAAGAAAACCAATCATGTGGACGATACTCTTTACTTAAATCACTATATTAAAACTTGACCCGTACAATTGCGGTACGCAATAAATCACGCAACAAGTTTTTGGTGTTGTTGCCGGGGATTGACATATTTAGATCAATTGATACTGTGGAGAATTCAACAAATCTTACTTTAGATTGTTTTTATTTTTTTTATTAATTTTCTGTTATTTGTGTTTTTCTTGTCAGGTTGGTATTTTAGTTCATGCGAAAGGACAAGGAGGTTGTATTACTTCCCTTCGATTCTGAGATAGAAAAGACCTGCAAGAAAAATCGAAAAATCCATAAAGAGAAGGACAAATCAATGGCACAACCAAATATGGTCGTACGGGAGAACAAGGCCATTATGGACTATTTCCAGCCCACATTTGACATTAATCAATCTGGGATAGTCCTCACACCTATAGATGCCAACAATTTTGAGTTGAAGACAGGACTGATTCAAATGGCCATGAACAATGCATTCAGGGGCCGTCCCACTGAAGATCCCAATTCCCATTTGAAGAAATTCTTAGAAATTTCTAGCACGGTAAAAATTAATGGTGTTTCTACTGATGCAATTCGCTTACACCTTATTCCTTTTTCTTTACAGGAAAAAGCAACTGATTGGCTAGAATCATTACAATCAGGAAGCATCACCACTTGGGAGGAGTTGGCACATGCATTTTTGACTAAATTCTTCTCACCTGCTAAATCTGCCAAGCTTAGAACTGAGATAGGAACCTTCAGACAAAATGAAGGTGAACAGTTGTTTGAAGCATGAGAGCGGTACAAAGAACTAATAAGGAAGTGTCCTGAGCATGGGTATCCAGACTGGCTACAAATTCAATTTTTTTACAATGGACTCACAAGACAAACTAAGACAATTGTAGATGCATCATCAGGAGGAACTATCCTGAAGAAAACTGTAGATGGAGCTCGTAAACTATTAGAGGAGATGGAAACTACAAGCTATCATTGGCCAAATGAACGCTCTAATTATAAAACAGTAGTTGGCCTTCATGAGGTGGATGAGGTAAGTTCCCTTAAGGCTCAAATTGCATATCTTACTAATGCAATGAAAAAACTTGCAGGAATAGGTGTCACTCAATCTATTGCAGCCTTAGCAGCATCTCATACCCCTCCATCTGGTGAGGAATACAATTTGGAACAGACCCAATATGTGAACAATAGAAATTTCAACTTTTGGAGGCCAACAGATGCAAAATAATCTTCCTATCACTACCATCCAGGTTTGAGAAATCATGAGAATTTTTCCTATGCTAATACTAAGAATATTATGCAGCCTCCACCAGGTTTTCCATCCACCTCTCAACAGCCTGAAAAGAAGCCATCCCTTGAAGAATTGGTTGGAGCATTCGTTACAGAATCAAGAAATAGAGCCAACCAAATGGAAAGCACAATGACTAGTCAGGGAGCGGCCATAAAGAATTTGAAGGTACAAATGAGTCAGATGGCCACATCTCTTAATAGTCTCCATAAAGGTAAATATCCTAGTGACACTGAGGTAAATCCAAGGGAGCAATGCAAAGCTTGCAAGGCTATCACATTAAGAAGTGGAAGGATAGTGGATGAGATTGCAAAAGAACCTATTGAGAAGTCTACTGAAAAAGAGTTCACACTAGAGCCATCTACTAATGTGTTTATTCAGGTTGAGGAATAACAAAAGAAGACTACTGTATCACCTGAAGCTGAACAATCTACTAAGTCTTCTGTTCCTTTTCTTCCTAACTCTATTCCTTATCCTCAACGGTTTAAAAAGAAAAGGCTTGAATCTCAATTTTCTAAATTTTTAGGCATATTTAAAAAGCTTCATATTAATATCCCATTTGCAGATGCTCTTGCTCAAATGCCACACTATGCAAAATTCATGAAGGACATAATGTCAAACAAGAAGAAATTGGAGGCCTATGAGACAATCAACCTTACTGAGGAATGCAGTGCCATCATTCAGAGAAAATTGCCTCAGAAATTAAAGGATCCAGGGAGTTTTACTATTCCTTGTGTTATGGAAAATTCTTCTTCTCCTTATAAATCTTTATGTGACTTAGGAGCTAGCATTAACTTGATGCCTTTATCTGTATACAAGAAACTAGGTTTGGGGGAGGTGCAACCTACCACCATATCTCTTCAGTTAGCTGATCGATCTATCACATATCCTAGAGGTATTGTAGAAGATGTATTGGTTAAGGTTGACAAGTTTATCTTCACGGTAGATTTTGTAGTGCTAGACATGGAAGAGGACAGTGAAGTCCCAAAAATTTTGGGAAGACCTTTCTTAGCCACTGGACGAGCTTTAATCAATGTACAACAGGGTAAACTTTCTCTAAGATTGAACGACGAAGAGGTAAGTTTCAATATTTTTAACTCTATGAAATTCCATGAAGAAGAAAGTGATTGTTTTCGTGTGGACATGATTGATTCCATTACTATTGAGTTTGAGAAATTTGTAGCAAATTCTGATATTTTAGATAAATTGGATTTAGACAATGAGAATTAGAAGGTGAAACAGGTGGAGGTGAAACACATGGGCAAGCGACCACCATGATACATTTAATGAGCCTCGTCTAGCCAAAGACGTTAAACAAAGCGCTTCTTGGGAGGCAACCCAAGTTTATTTTTGAGTTTTGAGTTTGTTTTCTTTGTTTTCTTTTGTTTAATTCTTTTGTGGCGTGTTGTGGTCCTTATATTCCTTTACTTTTCCTTTAGGATCCCGATCAACAAATTTTTCTCCACATCTCAGAAGATAGTGGATTCACTTGCATTTCAGGGAAGTTTCGAAATCCCCTATCTATTTTTCTTGTCCTTTGCATATTATTGACTATACATTGAGGACAACGTATGTTTTAAGTTTGGGGGTGGAACTATGCATGTTATGCATATTTTAGGTGAATTTTATATTTTTTTAGCATGATCTTCATGGTTGAATCTTTGTTGCATTGCTCGTGATTAGGACAACCTAGGAAGTGTTCTAGAGTTTTATATTCTGCTTTTGTTGGACTATGAGACCATACCGGTTAACGGAGAAAATTTTATTTTTTAATCCCTTTTGATATGTTTGAATACCTTGTAAGCTAAAAATGCATCTTTAGTTTGAGTTTTAATGCATAAAGTAGATACGCATGATTAGATTTTTCTTTGAAAAGTTATATGATAGTGTCTCATTTTTTGTTGCTAAATGAAGAATGCATAGGATTTGATACCAAAATACCATGCTTTTCTGTGAGCTTTTGAGCCAATAAGCATCTCTTAACATGGTGCTCTATTTTCTTAAATTGAGTGATTGTCATGCATGATTGATATTTCTAGAACTTGTTTTGTTATGCATGTCTGGAATCTTTGAATTTGACTTGAATGTTTAACTTCACAAAGGGCGTTTAGGTAAAACCACTTTTAGCTTTCTTAAATAGCCTACCTTGGTATAATCCTTAGAAAGCCAAATTTTGAGCCTTAGGTCTTTTCATTGGAACATTACCACATAACAAGCCTTATACCCATTCTGTTGTTGTTTTCCTTTCTTTGAACCCTTAATGGAAGGTTTATAAGTGCTTACCACAAGATGTGTCAATCCATCCAAAGGAGAAAGTTGAATGGTGTTAATAGAATATTCAAAAGGAAGCATTCATTTCATTAGCTTCTTTTAGAGACAAAAGAAAAGATAAAAAGAAAAGAGAAGAAGAAAATAAAAGAAAATTCATGTGGTACAGTCTTATAATTCTTCCATAACCTAGTAGCTTAAAATGTTCATCCATCCACCCTTACCTAAGCCCAATTACAACCAAAGCAAGACCCTTGAAGTTTTACATTCAATCTAATTCATCGATGATGAAGATGTGATATATTAGCAAGCTTATGGTAAATGTCTCTTATGTTTTGGTTTGAGTGTTTATCTTTCATATACCCTAAACAGTTGAGTATTTTGAGTGATTTTATGAGATGCTTGAGTTTTTTGTTATAAAATTGAAGTCTATGATTGCTTAATCTCTTGATTGTCACTATGACTCAAGTTATTAATGTGTGTTTAGTTTTATTGGTATTCATAGATATTAAGGGAAGAAAAGTGAGCATATATGCAAAAGATAAAATGTTTTTTTTTTTTTTTTAATTTATTGTTGATAGGTCGTGGTGTAATATGCCTTCTTTTGTGGTTTATTTGTCTTAAGAACACTGAGGTTCGAGTCACGAGCATGCATTCATTGATTCATTTAATGGTTTGTTTTATTTTGCTCGAGGACTAGCAAAACCTTAAGTTTGGGGGTGTTTGATAGCACACTAAATGGGCTATCTTTAGAGCCTTTATTATGCTAGTTTTGGAGTTTAAATGAATGTTTTAATGATATTATTTATCTAAATTGTAGATTTCGAGCATTTGGAGCAAACCGGAGCTTTTTAGAAGTTATGGCATGAAAAATTAGCTTAAAATATGAACTTTTATGACCAAGAGCCAAGAAAAAGAAGGAATCAAGCCAAAAATGTCGAGGGGATAGCGTCGAGACGCTCCAAAATGAAGTTTTCAAGCCAGAATTCCTGAGGGGACAGCAGCATCTCGACGCTCTAATCCGGGCGCGCACAGCTCACCCAAGGAGCGCCCAAACCACCACGCCACTCAGCCACTTTTGTTATACATTCCGCATTTGTAATACATATACCTGTAGCGTCGAGCTATAGCGTCTCGACGCTATGCTCGACGCTGGCTTTCCAAATCAGTTTTCACGCATTTTTAAGGGCAGCGTCGAGACGCTACCCCTAGCGTCGAGACGCTATGACGATTTTTCCTATAAATGCATATTTTTCTCCATTCGACGGGGAAGCCAATTTTTGGGAGATTTGAGCCCTAATTTCGAAATACACTCATTGGAAAGGCGTGAGAGACACTCTAGAGAGCTGAAGAAGAGATTCGAAGGCTCGGGAACGTGCAAATCACATCGAGAACGAGGCTTGGCACGCGACAAGAGTTTTTCTCCTTTTACCTTTGATTTTATTGTTTATTTTATGGATTCTAAACATTGTCTAAGCATGATTTTAGTGATTATGAGTAGCTAGACTTTCACTTAGGGGATTGATGTAATCGTTTTAGTTTTCATGTTTGATTAATCTAAAGTTCTTCATATTGCAACAATTGTTCTTGTGTTTGTTTGCTTAATGCTTTTATCTTTTGACCAAAGTATAAATTGTTGATTGCTTTAATTCTAGCTTGAAAGAGTAGATTTTACAGTAGAACTCAGACACTTAGACTACTTGTAAATTTTTGCATGAAAATGAAGAATTCTCTTAGAGGTCGATAATAGAAGTTGTTTAATGCCTTTCTTTTTTATTAAAACTAGACAGACATGTTGGTTTTATATTAAGGGAAGAGAATTAATAGAGCGAGTCTTTTATGAGTTTTGTACTTCTTGGCTTATAATTGTATGCATGACTATTTTTGGATTAATAGATTAATTGAGCATGAATCTATTCTATGAAATCAATTTCCTAGGTTTTCTAAGGTTTCCCATTACTTTTCAATCATTTAATTTTCACTCAATTTCAAAGTCTTTTTAGTCTAAATAAAATTTGTGGTTAGTACCTACGGTACTCAATTGATCTAGAAAATCAATCATGTGGACGATACTCTTTACTTAAATCACTATATTAAAACTTGACCCGTACACTTGCGGTACGCAATAAATCACGCACCATTGTTCTTGATAAAAAAAAATTAACAATAAAAAAATTCATCGTTGCAATGGAAAAATGAACGATCATGGCTTCATGCCAATCACTATCAGAATGCAAAAAAACAGAGAAGCATCGGAGTACATGACGTCCACGTCGGAGAAGAGAGCGACGGCGGCGACTTCGAGGCTGAGAGGGGTGTCTACAAGAGCGGCGAGGCGAGGCGGAGAGGCTGAGGCGAAGCCGAGGGCGAAGACGAGGTGGAGAGAGACGAAAGGGAGGAGATGAGAATGTCACAATTTTTTAAGTCCTAAATCAGTATAAATATATATATATATATATATTAATATATGTAATTCAGTTCGGTTTGGGTTGATTCGAGCACAAACTAGTTCAACCCGCGAGTCGACCCGAAAATTTGGGTTGGAAAAAAACCAACCCAACCCAACTCATACAATTCAGGTTGGGTGAGCCGGGTTGCTTGGATTTCGGGTTATTTGTACACCCCTACTAGATTCCTTTTAACTCTCCCTATTTTTTAATGCTTTTTTCAGCGTCATGTCATTGTTTTATTAAGTAGGGGTGTACAAATAACCTGAAATCCAAGCAACCCGGCTTAAGGTTTTTTCAGCGTCATGTCATTGTTTTATAACTTATCAAACATAAAGTTAAACCGAGCATAGCTCAATTGGCATAAAATTGTGTCCTTGATTAAGAGGTCATGGGTTCAATCTTTGCATTAATTAATATATCAATACTATTTCAAAAAAAACTTATCAAACATGAAGTAATTTTTTCATAGTTATCCCTTCATCACTATATTATTATTTCGCTTCATCACTATATTATTATTTCGCTTCATCACTATATTATTATTTCGTACCTTTTTTTTCCTTTTCTTCTTTAGGAAAATATGAACCTCAGCTCTCTTGACACCCTAATTAATATATTAGACACTTTTAAAGTTTATAGACCAAATCGACCGAAACTAAAAAGTTTAGGGACTAAACTTGTAATTTAATTCATCATAATCTGTCCTTACAATCCAATGGCAAAGCTTTACCTAGCGTCTCAAAATCCTAAATGCCACATCATAATTCATGGCAAAATTACTAAAATAATCCTACTTAAATATGCCATAAAAGGATAAAATTATAAAACAATAAAATTACATCAAATTATTTAGTAAAATATAAATAATAATTTGATGCCTTGGGCGGTTCATATCACTCAAGGATTTCATCACCAACACCATTCGTGTTACCAAACGCGTCACATCTCATGTCTCTGTTCCTCGAAGTCCTCGGGTACTCATTTTCTCATTGCTTATTATGTAAATCGTGATAAGTTTTCTGCAAGACATACCAATTTTTTGGCAGCAATTACTACAACAACTAAACCTACCTCTCTTCAAGAGGTTGTTAAGGATTCGAGTTGGCGAAAGACTATATGCAAGATGAAATAGATGCACTTGAAAGGAACAAGACTTGGACTTTGGAGGATCTTCCACCTGGAAAGAAAGCAATCAGCTGTAAGTGGGTTTATAAAATAAAATATCAATCTGATGGTGCGATTAACGATTAAAGGGACGTCTAGTTGTATACGAAAATCTTCAAATTGTTGGACTCGACTTTAATGAAACATTTGCTCCTGTAGCAAAAATGGTCATGATTCGCACATGTTTAATTTGGCTATAGCACTAGCACGAAGATGAAAGTTTCACCAAACGGATGTACATAACGCTTTTTTACACGGAGATCCTGCTGAGGAGATATATAAGTGACTCCCTCCTAGTTTTAACTCTAGTGCCCCAGACAAAGTATGTTGATTACGTAAGTCTTAGTATGGACTTCGACAGGCGCCTCAGAATTGGTTTGCTAAGCTCTTGATGACCCTAAAGGAAATTGGTTTTACGCAATCTTATGTTGATTACTCATTGTTTAATTATTCCAAGGATGATGTTGCTTTACATATTCTTGTATATGTCGATGACCATATCATTATAGGTTCTTCTTCTTTGGCAATTAAAAAATTCAAGCAACAACTCAGCGAGAGATTTCGTATAAAAGACTTGGGCATACTCAAGTATTTTCTTGGGATAGAAGTAGCACGTGGGAAAGATAGTTTGTTTCTTTCCCAACGCAAATATGTTATTTTGTGCATATGCTGGCTCAGTTCATGGGTGATGCTCGTGTTGAACATTGGGATGCAGCTTTGAGAGTTTTGCAGTATTTGAAAGGATGTCCTAGTCAGGGCATTCTACTGCGAGAAGAGAATGACCTTCAGCTATATGATTTTTGTGATAGTGATTGGGTGAGTTGTCCGCTAACACGTAAATCATTGACAGGCTACATGGTCTTATAAGGTTCTTGTCTTGGAAAACGAAAAACAATCAATTATTTCTCGTTCTTCGGCGGAGGCCGAGTATAGATCTATGACCATTATTACTACATGTGAGTTAAAATGGTTGAAATCCCTTTTGGCTTGTTTTGGGATACAACATGTGCATCCCATAAAATTATTTTGTGATAGTCAAATCACTCTTTATATAGCAGTTTGGCCGGCGGTCTAGCGGGTGGTCTGATTTAGGTTGGATTTTTTTATTTTTTTATTTAATTTCAGCGTATCAACGACATTGACAACGTCGCGATGTTGTCCCCACGAGATTTTTGGCTTGCTTCTCTCCTTCTCTTCCCTTGGTTACCTCAATCTACATCGAAATAACTTATTTTCCATATTAAATCGTCTAAATTCTTCAGCTTACTCCAAATGCACGATATTTATAAAATATTCAAATATAAACGTGAAAACAACCGTTTAAGTCTTGTAACTACTATAAAATAAGTCCTAAAGATAACTCATTTTGTGTGCTATCACCAAGTGGTAGGTTTCACGCGTCGCAGACGCTCCGGTGCAACGCGTTTATGCTTTTACGTTTATGTGAGCTAACATTAATCCTTTTTCCTGCCGCGTTGCTCCACAACCCCTTTACGGATGGAAAGCAACATATTCTTTCTTTTTTTTCAGATGGTAGAATCTGGGATTTGCGAGTTGCCGTGAAATGATAAGTTGCTTTAGCTTGGTTTAAAAGTTTTCTTGCAAATAATTGTTAAAATACTTGTCCTACGACTAACGCATATAATTTATGCACTATCATTCAAATATATATGGTCTGTGTAGATGAATTCTAGCGCAATAAGAACAATACCCTTTCAATGGTAGGCACTAAATACCTTACTTTTGACGAGGTATCACTCATATATAATAATTTCACCAACATATCGAATTTTCTGTTGTATTATTACTTATCGCCCATTGGAATCTACACATATTTTTATTTAAGGTGAGACTCGCATATGAATTAATAAACTTTTTAACTAACCTTAGACATATATGAGGCACCTCATATAAGTATAGTTATAAGTAGGGTTATTTTCAATTGAATCTCTACCTTTTATATATTTTAGTACACCACTTGTTGCAGATTGTGCGGTGTGGCCATGCGTGTTCATCTTAAAAGGAAAGGTAAGGAATTAGTTTTTTTATTTTGGAGTGAGAGAAGTAGTCATTCCAATGTTTAAGGGTTAGTTAATGATAGGCGTTGAACTCCAACCTCTCATTCATCTTGGACAAATTTAGCTAATGAAATTAAAATTTCAACAATATTGATTTTCTCCTTGTACTTAAAAGCAGGTTTGATGAATATGAATATTGGGAACAAGTCATAAGTTAGCAATCTGAATAAGGAGAAAATAATTAAACAAAGTAGAAGACATAGAAATGATGGGATTGAGATTAGACTTTGTGCGATTACTACCTTTGTTGTTATTGTCTTTGCTTTTATTGTTGACATCTCTTGCTAAAGGTCAATCCGTTGATGGTGTTTTTGATGTCACTAAGTATGGTGCCATACCTAATGCTGATATTACTGAGGAAAGTATTTGTTAGTTTGATAAACCTTTCTTGATTTATAAAAAGTTAATTTTTATATGATGAAATAATTGAATTTACAGGCAATAACAAATGCTTGGAAGGAAGCATGTGCATCAACCACTCCAAGTAAAGTGTTGGTTCCAAAAGGAGTTTACAAAATAATGCAAACAAATCTCAAAGGCCCTTGCAAGAGTCCTATTGAGTTTCAAGTCGAAGGGACATTACAAGCTGATCCTATCGACACAAAAGCAGATGGGATGGTTCTTTTGGAATATGTTGATCAATTGACATTGTCAGGCACGGGAGTCTTTGATGGCCAAGGAATAGCGGGTTGGGAAAAGAATGATTGTCACGAAAAGAAAGAATGTACCAAGCTTCCCATGGTAAACGCTCTAACTATAAGTACTTTTTGTTTTTTTCCTATTAGCACACGTAATCTCAATAAAAATATATTTTTTAACTCTAAGATTTTTTTGTTTGTTTAAAATGAGCAGAATTTGAAGTTCAATTTCATCACAAATTCAATAGTGAAGGACATAACTTCATTGGATAGTAAGAATTTTCATATCAATGTTTTGGGCTGCAAGAATCTTACTTTTCAACACCTGACAATTACTGCACCAGAGAATAGTCCCAACACCGATGGAATTCACGTGGGTAACTCAGAACAGATTAACATCCTCAATACAAAAATTGCAACCGGAGATGATTGTATATCTGTAGGATATAGTAACAAACAAATAACTATTAGTGATGTAACTTGCGGACCAGGACATGGCATTGCCATAGGAAGTTTGGGCAAATACCCCAACGAAGAAGCTGTGGAAGGAGTTACGATTACAAAATGCAAATTAATCAGTACTACAAATGGTGTGAGGATCAAAACATGGCCAGATTCTATCGGCGCATACCCAGCCTCTGACATGCATTTTGAAGATATTGAAATGGTTAATGTCAGCAATCCTGTTCTTATAGACCAAGAATATTGTCCATGGAATCAGTGCAATCGAAAGGTATATATTGGAATTATAACAAATTCATTTTTAACTTAGTATTAACTTCATGAAGTATTAAAAAAAAATCAATATATATTAAATGTTTTTTTTGTTTTAGGTTCCTTCAAAAATTAAGATCAGCAAAGTTAGCTTTAAAAATATTAGAGGAACGTCTGCTACTCCGGTTGCAGTCAAACTTGTTTGCAGTCAAAATATACCATGTGAAGGTGTGGAAGTAGCTGATATCGACCTCACTTACAATGGAAACCAAGGACCAATTACGTCTCAGTGTGCAAATGTTAAACCTCTCCTTTCTGGAAAGCAAAACCCTCCCACATGTGCTGAACCTGCCCCCATTGATGCTCCATCAAGTGATTAATTTTTTTTCTTTCTTATTTTCTTTGATGTTTTTTTTTTTCATTTTTATTTTCTTGATAATTTGAATTTCTTTTTGAAAGGATGTACTTGAGGATCATTTCTTTATCCTCTCACATTGAGAAAAATGTGGAGGTTCTTAAACTAATGTTAAAGTTGGTTGAGTTTTTCAAGCCACTGTTTAGTTAAAAGTTAACAAATTCTTCATCCTTTTTCAAATATAGTGATAAAATGCAATTCACAGCCTTCTTCTCTGGCTTCAAATTCCAGCCTCCACTAAAAAGATGCAATTGCATAAGTATTTTAATGCATGAATTAAATTCTACTAATTTATGTAATCTTCAAAATGATTTGTTTTAATAAATACGGGAAATCAACGTATAAAAAAAATAAGGATGGAAGGGATGGGATTTTAGGAAAGAAAGAAGCTAATGTTAAGGGAAAAAAAAAATTAAAATTAAATATATATATATATATATATATATATATATATATATATATATATATATATATATATATAATATGAAGAGTTGGGCGAATTTTTAGAAACAAAATATTAAAAAAAACAAAAAACATTAATGCATGTTAGGGTGTGTTTGGCTCAAGGAGTTGTTTGGCAAGGAGTTTGGAGGAGAAATTAACTCCCTGCTTGGCCCACGGACTTGTTAAACTCGAATAAAAAATATCAACTCCCTAAACTTCTAAGTAATTACTAATGAACTCCCCAGACTTCTACAGTAATTACTATTCAACCATTTTTCGAGGCAACACATTTCACTCTCTTCCTCTCTCCCTCCCACAATATTTTTAATTATTTTAAAAAAACACAATTTAAACTAAATGTGTAAAATGACTAAAAATACAATTCAACCTATTTTTTTATTTAAACTAAATGAATAATTAGTGTGAGTGATATTGAAAAAAAAATATGAAGTATTGTGGTCAAAATTATTTTTGTTATCTTCAAGAAATTTGTGAAGGATACATCAAATAAAAAAGAAGAATCACATTCTTAAAATTTATTGAAATTTAATGAAAAAAGTCTTTAACAATGAAAATATTAAAAATTATAGAAGAAAAAAAATGTAAAAAAAAATAGCTAAAATAAACCATTTTTTTTTTTTGTTGAGATGCTTTTGTTCAGGGTGGAGTGAATTTAGACGGAATGACAAATTTAAGAGGGTGGAGGAAGACTTGCTTGACACATGAGTAAACTATACTTATAGGTAGACAATCTTATAATTCATTAAATTAAATTTGAGTTCTAACAAAAAAAAAATATATATATATATATTTATTTTTTATAATAATGTGAAAAAATAATGTGAAGTATTATGCTCAAAATTATTTTTGTTGTCTTCAAAGAAAGTTGTCAAGATAGATAAAATAAAATTAAAATATTTCATTTTTAGAATTTATTGTAATTGGAAAAAGTCCTTAATAAGAAAATTTTGAAAGTTTGTAGAAAAGATTGTGCAGAAGAAAACAGCTAAAATAAACTCAGACTTCACAACTTCAGACTAAACAACTCTCTCCTCCAAACACCCCACAGATTTCAGAACTCTAGACTAAACAACTCCCTGCCCCAAACAGACATACCTCAGAACTTCCCAGACTAAACAACTCCAACTCCCCCAACTTCTTGCGTCAAACGCCCCCTAAGGGCATGTTTGACCCAAGGAGTTGTTTGACACGGAGTTAGGAGGAGAAGTTAACTCCCCGTTTGGCTCACAGACTTGTTGAACTCGGATAAAAAATATCAACTCCCCAGACTTCTACAGTAAATATTATTGAACTCCCCAGACTTCTACAGTAATTACTATTCAAGTCTGTCCCATTTTTCGAGGCAACACATTTCTCTCTCTTCCTCTCTCTCCCTCCCACAATATTTTTAATTATTTAAAAAAAAAACGTAATTTAAACGAAATGTGTAAAATGACTAAAAATTAAATTCAACCCATTTTTATTATCTTAAATATAAATTAGGTTGTTCAATCAAAATTAGTACTTAAACCAAATTCAAAATGTAGTATTTCTTACCATGGAGATAAATAAAAACATCAGTTTATTTGGATCCGTTTAAATTAATAGTTTAAAATCTTTCAAAATGACATGAAATATTTAACACAATATTGTACGAATTTCTTTTATTTCAAAAATATCCAAATAAAATGAATAATTAATGTGAGTGATATTGAAAAAAGGATGTGAACTATTGTGGTCAAAATTATTTTTGTTATATTAAAAGAAAATTGTGAAAGATACATAAAATAAAAGGCAAAAATCACATTCTTAAAATTTATTGAAAGAAGTCTTTAACAATGAAAATATGGAAAATTATAGAAAAAAACTGTACAAAAAAAATAGCTAAAATGCATCATTGTTGAGATACTGATTTACGGGTGGAGTGGATTCAGGTGGAATGACAAGTTTAAGATGGTGGAGGCGGAGAAAGATGTGTTTGACACATGGATAGACTATACTTATGGGTAGACAATCTTATAATTCATAAAATTAAAGATGTGTCCTAACAAAATATATATATATATATATATATATATGATGGAGCGACTTGCGCAGCGGAAAGCGATTTCGGACCGATGATACTCTAATTTCATCAATTTAACAAATAGTAAACATGCTCAAAAGACGGAAATAAGAAATTTAGAATACATACCCTTATAGTTCCAATTTCTTCAAGTTCCGCCGGCCAATCCTCGTCACGAACTCTTCCGGCCTCTTCGCACGAACGCTGCAAGGACCACCCCAGCTATCCTCGGCGCCGCGCAACGGAGTTGTGGGACTCCGAAAGAAGAGAAAAAAGAAAAGAAAAGAAGAAGGAAAGGAAAGGAATGACAGAGAGCTATTTAGGGGCTCAAGCAAAAACTTCTTCAAGGTGTAACTTCAAAAGAAGTTTTTCAAAGCAAAAAGACTTAACTATTAAGCTCCAATTCAAAAATGAATTAAGAACCCCTAAATCCACTCACGACATAAGTTTGCCAAATGGCTAACATGCATAAACTCCACCAAATATATATATATATATATATATATATATATATATATATATATATATATATATATTATTAATAAAATTAATTCATAATTAATTTTAAATAATAATAAATATTTTATTTATTAAACATTTTAATAAATAAAAAAAAATATATATATATATATATTTAATTAATTAAACTTTTTAATTAATTAAATTATTTAATTCAATATCAAATATTAATTAAATAATATGGCTAAACCCGGTTTTCCGAAAACCGACTTTTTTACACATGAATCCTATTCATGTTTTAGGCCAATCCCATATTTAAATCACATTTAAATATGACCATATTTAAATATGTCTATCCTTCTTCCATAAACCGAATTTGAACAATTCAAATTCTTTTTTTTTTAAACTGTTGCACGACGTTATCCGAGCTAGCCAGGAGAACCTAAAGGACCTACAGATCATGAGCTCCAACGATACGAGATTATTCGGTCAAAACTCTTTTAACCCGAATCAATCGACTTTCGTTAACCCCCGGAGACTCCACTATAGTCCGAGGGTTGTTGCACTCTCCTCACTGTAGATATATTGTGTCCTCTTGATATAACCGTCATCGGTAAGTCGATCCTTCACAGGTTGTTCGTAATCACAGCTGGGTCATTTAAACCGTTTAACCCCTGCATTACATCTTGTTCCTTAAGTACCACTGACACCTCTAATGAACAATAGATCTGTGGTCCAACCATCAGATCAATATAACTCTCTCATCACATGAGAGTGTGAGCTCACATTGTTCAAGCCCCGGAGTCAGCTATTAAGGGAACAACCTATCTACTAACCCTGAAGAGCGGGTTAGGAGTGAATTCCAATCTTGCTACACTATGTCCCCAGCTACTTATTCGGCTTTATCCCCAAGTTGGTAGGCTTATTGAGCGGGCGTTCCGCCACTCTCACCCGTACAAGTCAAAGGATACTTCCGAATAAGCAGGAGTTCACAGCAAGCTCAGGATTAAGCTCGAGTTACCTAGGCCATCAAAATGTATAAGTCGGTCTCATCAGTAAACGGAGTTATAAAGAGAGAGCGACTTAATACGCGGTTCGGTCTGTAACGACCCGACTTTCTATGACCTCACTCTAGGACCGTTACTACATACGTGACGTCATAAATCTCAATAAATAACTTAAAACTTTATTTTAGAATTAAACAAATCAAACTAATACATTTAACTCGGGATCCCGGTAAAAACATTAAAAGAAAAACAGTTAATTAAGTTCATTCAAGACGAGATTTAAAACCAAAATCATTTGTTCTAGTCCTTAGCAAAAAGTCCAGAATGACGGAAAGAAATAAGACTTTAAATAAACGCGGAAGCTCTGACTCCTCCACATGTCCCATGATATCATCAACCGACCACATCGCCAAGCGCCATGTACGTTCCTGTCATTACCTGAAAAATGTTATAAGAAAAGAATGAGTATTTTATATAAAATACTCAGTAAGCAACTCTACTACCGTGGTCGGGCTACGCAATCACATGCAGTCATAAACTAACTGAAAACTTTAACTAGTGGGACCTAAACCTGCCTCTTTAGCTTATCACTTCATTCATGTTCATCTGGATGTGCATCAATTTCATACACATCAGTACCAAATATATCAATTTCAGGAACCCTCTAAGCATGCATCACTTCCATGCACGTCAACCTCAAGGTATGCATCACTTTCATGCATAAGTGCGTATCACTTTCATACCCACTAGCTCTAAGCACACCACTTTCATGTGATTAGAACTCCTAAACCTGCCTAGGTATGCATCACTTTCATGCATAGGTGAGCATCACTTTCATACCCACCGACTCTAAACACATCACTTTCATGTGATTAGAACCCCTAAACCGACATCACTTTCATTCAAACAAATTCCGCAATTAATGGAAGGTAGCTATCTTAACTCTCATGACTCAATGTCACATATCGATGCATGAGGTCCCACCTAAAATGTTCTAAATACCAAAAATGATGCGACATGGAGTAATTTTCTCTCATGCCTTAACCTCAACTTCTAACTTACATCTCATTCATGAATAATTGAACTCAGCTACACCCAAACTTTACAGTCACGCATAAACATAACATAACTTGTTCATGACATCCACAACAATCTCACATCATCGAATTTTATAGCCACATTACATGCATAAATACAACATAACTTGTTCATGACATCAATCACAACAATCTCACATCATCGAATTTTACATCCACATTACATGCATAAATACAACCTGACTTGTTCATGGCATCGTTCACAGCAATCTCGCATCATCAAACATAAATATCCCAACAACATCACACACACAAGGTCTTAACATAAAACCAACTTTAAGAACTAATACAAAATTACATAATCAATATTTCAAACAATAATTCCCAACCTAGCCCAAAGCTAGCCAGTAGTAAGGTTACTTACTTTTAACCGAATTACTAAAATTGTTTATGAACCCCCTTGGTCTCCACCTATGTCGTCCTGGCTTGACGTCACACCTAATTTTATTTGAACCAGAACGAAATCGATCTCACACTAAAATGGAGGTGATTTTCAATTATTAAAATGAATCTGAATCGAAGGACATGGTTCAAAAATTACCACTAATCACGAGTGAAGGAGCTGCGGCGTGTGCGACGGCGGAGAGGGAGAGAGGGCAGCGGCTGACGGAGAGGGAGAGAGGGCAGCGGCTGACGGAGAGGGAGAGAGGGCAGCGGCTGGCGGACGACGACGATGGACGGCGTGCGGCTGGCGGACGACGACGATGGACGGCGTGCGGCTGGCGGACGACGACGATGGACGGCGTGCGGCTGGCAGGAGACGACGGAGGACGTGCAGAAGGTGAGAAGAATTTGAGGGAGAGGGAAAGAGGTGAGGGAGAAGATGAGAGGGGGCGGCGCTGGATTTTGGATTGTGGACTAAGAGAGGGGGAAAAGCGTGGGTCTTCGGTTTTACGCTGAAGTTAAGTTTTTTTTTTTTTTTTTTTTTTTTATTAATAATAATATTAATATTAATAATATTAATATTAATATATTAATAATAATAATCTTATTATTATTCATAATTCATAATTCATTAACTTTTAATTAACTTAGTCAATTACTAATCCTAGCCTCTTTTAAATCCTAAATTTCACCTAATACTTCTACTTACATTCACTATCGAACCCAATAACAACAATAATTAAAATTAAAATTTTGTTACCTGGTGTTCGGGTCGTTACAGTTCGGTCTTGTGTAAACTCTTTACACAGGACGCCCTCACTTCTCACATCTCCATGTGGAACGATTCAGATCACATCGTTCTGTACAATACAAAGTGAGCCGCATCCAATAGTGTTACCAGGATAAGGTACCCAGCCTTATCCATATACTATAGACCGTTTTGACTGACTACTTGAGCCTGATCCACAATCATGTCATACATGAAGCTCAAGTACTCATATTCAGCCAAGGGTGTTGGTCATTGGTATAGGTTAAACCAAACACGTTTCACTTTATTCCAGTAAACTCTTTTACTGAATAAAACTAATAACTCTTTATTCTAAATAGAATATTTACAAACATAACAGTTTACAAACCACGAGTTTTAGGACATAAAACCCAACAATATATATATATATATATAATCAATGTGAAAAAATAATGTAAAGTATTGTGCTCAAAATTATTTTTTTGTCTTCAAAGAAATTTGTCAAGGATAGATAAAATAAAAATAAAATATTTCATTTTTAGAATTTATTGGAATTGGAAGAAGTCCTTAATAAGAAAATTTTGAAAGTTTGTAGAAAAAAATTGTGCAGGAAAAAACAGCTAAAATAAACTCAGACTTCACAACTCCAGACTAAACAACTTGCTCCAAACACACCACAGATTCAGAACTCCAGACTAAACAACTCCTTGTCCCAAACAGACATACCTCAGAACTCCCCAGACTAAACAACTCCCCAGACTAAACAACTTCAGACAAAACAACTTCAACTCCCCCAACTTCTTGGGCCAAACGCCCCCTTAGTTGTTTAACTCGGCGGGTAAACTGTCAAAATTAGGAGGAATGTGTTTCTAAATTGGGGGAGATCCACATTGAGGCAACTCCCCAATAATTTTTCATTATGTGTAAATATAATATTTATATTAGGATTTTGCTAAATGGATCCAAAATATTAACTCTGGCTTCATGGCAAACGTAATAATAACAAAAAAAAAAAATATGTACCCTCGATCAAGAAGTTCGAATCCATCACGCTACATTTTTCATTAAAAAAAATGTTTGATTGGTGTTTAAGGTTATTTCTCGAATACTAGATTCTAGGGGTGTATATGGGTTGGGAGGTTTTCTGACCCAAACCAAAAAATTCGGGTTGGTGAATTTTCAACCAAACTCCACCCAACATTTCAGTCAACCCAATCCATCCCTTCAATTTTCGGTTTGGGTCGGCGGATTGACGTTTTTTTAACAATAAAAAATCAGAAGCGTTGTTCTTGATAAAAAAAAATTAACAATAAAAAATTTCATGGTTGCAATGGGAAAATCAACAATCATGGCTTCATGCCAATCACTATTAGAATGCAAAAAAACAGAGAAGCATCGGAATACCCGAAGTCCACGTTGGAGAAGAGAGCGACGGTGGCGAGGCGGCGACTTCGAGGCTGAGAGGGGCGTCTGCGAGAGCGGCGAGGCGAGGCGGAGAGAGAGACGAGAGGGAGGAGATGAGAATGTCACGATTTTTTAAGCCCTAAATCAGTATAAATATATTTATTTTTTTTAATATATGCAATTCGGTTCGGTTCGGGTTGAACTGAGCCAAAACTGGTTCAACCCGCGAACCAACTCGAAAATTCAGGTTGAAAAAAACCAACTCAACCCAACCCGTACAATTCATGTTGGGTGAGCCTAGCTGCTCGGATTTCGGGTTATTTGTACACTCCTACTAGATTCTTTTTAACTCTTCCTACTTTTTAATGCTTTTTTAACCGTCGTGTCATTGTTTTATTAACTTATCAAACATGAAGTAATATTTCATAGTTATCCCTTTATTGCTATACTATTCTTTTTTTACTTCGTTTTTCTTTTCCTCTTTAGCAAAACTTGAACGTGAGAGCTCTCTTGACACCCTAATTAGTATATAGACCAAATCGACAGAAACTAGAAAGTTTGGGGACTAAACTTATAATTTAATATTTTATTTATTATTTAATTTAATTTTAAATTGTTAAATTATACTAAATACCTCTAAACTTTGCTACCGATTTCAATTATGTTCTAAACTTTGAACAATTTAATTTTGGCTTTTTTAAATTTGATATTGTTCCAATAAAAGGACATTGGAGTTTTGATGCTAAAATGATGAAAAATAATTGTGTGATACCTGATATATCAAAATTGAAAGACATATGTCATATCAAAGAGTTAGGTGTCCAATACACAAACACTCTGGGTCAGTACCTGGGGCTCCCATCCCAAACTTCTAAGAGCAAAAAGCAGATTTTCAGTAGGCTAAAGGACCGGGTGTGGAAGACGCTCCAAGGCTGGAAGGCTAAATTGTTCTCTCAGGGCGGAAGGGAAATGTTAATTAAAGCAGTGGCACAAGCTATTCCTACCTATACCATGAGCTGTTTTAAATTGACTAATAATTTTTGTAATGAAATTAACTCTCTTTGCGCTAGGTTCTGGTGGGGGGCCACAGAAGACAAAAGAAAAATTCATTGGCGAAGTTGGAAGAAGTTGTGCATCCACAAAGATCAGGGTGGTATGGGGTTTCGTGATTTATCAATCTTCAACCAAGCTATGCTCGCTAAGCAAAGTTGGAGACTAATAAGATACCCGAACAGCCTCCTAGGTAAAGTCATGAGAGGGCGCTTACTTTCAGAGCGGCAATTACATTAAAGCCACGTTGGGCTATCAACCTTAGCTTCTTACGTGTGGCGCAGTATCTTGTGGGGTCGGGACCTCTTCCAACATGGTTATCGATGGAGGATCGGTAACGGTCTGAGTGTGGTGGTTGGTGAAGATCCGTGGCTTCCACGGGAGGGCTTCCATTTCCCTTCCGATATTCCTAATAATGTCCGTGATGGCTTAGTTGCGAATTTGATTACAAGGGATAACAATTGGAATGTCCAATTGATTCGCCTTTTGTTTTCAAAAGATGTCTCTGATTTGATTTTGAACATTCCTCTATCCAAGTTTAAGCCTTCTGACGAGATCATCTGGGCTTTGGATAATAACGGTATTTTCAAAGTTAAAAGTGCTTACAGGTTGGGGATGGAAGTGCTTACAGGTTGGGGATGGAGATTATGATGCGAGGTGAAGCCTCCCAATCTAGTCAAACTCATGTTAAGGCAATGTGGAAGAACTTCTGGAAGGTCCAACTACCCTCTAAAATCAAGATGTGCTGCTGGAAGGTGTATCATGACATTATACCGACTAGATCCAACCTTGCCTCCAAAGGACTGCATATCACAAAAGGATGTGTTCTCTGTAACTCTTTTGAGGAAACAACCTCTCACTTGTTTTGGAAATGTAAATTAACAAAACATTTGTGGACTAAGTTTTGGCCTCCTAATTTGTGTTTATTTGGTGTTAACAGGGACAGGTGGACCGAGAAGGATCATTTTGATTGGATGTGGGCTCAGGCGGATGATTCGGCAAGGAAGATTATGCGCATTGTAGTTTGGAAAATTTGGGAGTATCGGAACAAAATACTTCATGGAGGAGGGAATCCAAACTTACAATCGCTACTGATCTTAATAGAGTCAAGTATCCGAGAACTAGGAGACAAGGTCGAGACGAACCGAGAGTTTCCAACTGAGCAAGTGGCGAATACGATGCTTTTAAGGGATGGTCGATGGATTTGTCCTCCCCGAGGTCATTGGAAACTGAATTGTGATGCGTCTTGGGATACGGCCAAGAAGCGAGGTGCAATTGCATGGGTCATTCGAGACTCAACAGGGTCGGTCATTTCAGCTGGTTGTCGATCGTCCAAAGAAGAATGGCCGATAAGTGTTCTTGAAACTCAAGCTATTTGTGTGGGTCTTGAGTCTATTCCCCAGAGTTGTCCTGATTTTATTCATGTGGAGTCTGATTGCTTACAAGTGATTAAACTCATCTAGGGTGTAGAAGAGGACCTCTCAGAAGTGGGTCTTTTTGTTGCTGAAATTCATCGTCAGGTTGCCTCTGGTGCAACTTTTTATTTTGGTCATATTTCTAGGTCTCAGAATCGAGCCGCTCATGTTTTAGCTCGTCATTCTAGTGCGGAGGGGATGACGGCAGAGTGGGGAGGAAGCCCACCTGAGTGGCTTTCCGAAACTTTGTCTTCTGACCTTTTGCTTCTTTAGTTGATGAACTTATCTTTCTTTATTCAAAAAAAAAAAAAAATACTATTCAACTTAAAATACATAAAAAATTAAAATTATTCTTACCATATATTTCAACTCAAAATATGGAGTTGCATCATTTAAAGCATCATAAACTGTTAGTCAATTTATGTGAATGGCGTTTTAAATAATGTTACATCTTTCATTTTTATACGTAATGTTACATCTTTCATTTTTATACATTAGTTGTCATGACAATTTCTATCGATCATTTTAACTAATAAAGTTTTTAAGAGTTTTTATTTTCAAATACAATTTCAAAATGTAAGAGCTAAAATGTATTTCACTGAATCGTCCCATTTTGGGATTTGAATGTTTATTGACACGTCGATGTTGTTAAACAAAAAAACGATTGGAACATATATAGTTGAGTCGAATTGTTAGCAGTTCAACAGATACCAAACATATGAAAAACATGTCTATTGCTATTGAGTATATGTAACATTCGAGGTTTCTTTTAGGTAGAAATTGTTTTTGTTTAATCAAGTCTATGGGTCTTGAACGTAGTTAGGGCGTTACAAAGTAAACCCTTAGAGGTCAATCCGCAAGAACTCCGGCCACATTTATGATAAATAATCTCATATTAAAACCTTACTAATATTATTAATTTATACTTATTCTCCTTCATTTATTTTATTTACTTTTTTGTTTAAAAAATAAATTGGCTAGCTCTTCCTCAATGTGTGAGTTTGTAAAAGGAGAAGGAAAGAATAGTAGAGCCCAAACAGCAATAATGATCCGATCACAAAATCAAAGCGTGTGGTAAAAAAAAAAAAATAATAAATAAATAAATAATGAAAAATAAAGAAAACAAAGCGAAAACGGTAATTACGCGATAATTGACATGTATTTCTTTCATCAAAATTTAAAGTACACCATAAGAACATATATTATGCACTAAAAAATGCCTTTATAAATCCCATTAAATTATCCGCACCTCAACTTGGATATGCTAATGAAATAAAATAAAAAACCAATAGCATATGCCACTCTGCTATTCCTTCATATATTCTTTTTAATTTCTTCTTGCTGTCCATCATTTTCCCTCACTTTTTTTTTTTTCTATAGTCGAATATTTTTACCTTCTGTGTGACAAAATGAAACAAACACAGATTAAGATCATGTGTAACTGTATAAGACAATGTTGATTCAAATTGCCTTTTTTTCTAAGATGTTCCAAGTGAGAAGTTATTATATTTTAACATTATAGTTTGATAATGTACCATGTGTTGAGCTTAAATGATTGTACGATGAATTTGGTTTTAGTTTCACTTAAAATATTTTATACTAATAGAGATTATGTTTTTATTTATATACCACAATTTTTCCTCTTCGAGCTACTTGATAATCAGGTCGGGACGAGACGATTTCAAGTCAAAAATCGCGTTTGGAGGCTCTTAGAAATTTAAAGATGCAATGTGGAACATCAACCTGAAGTTTGCAACATCGACCCATGTTCGGAGGTTGCTGCAGATTTTTTTTAAGTTTACCTTATTTTCAAGTTAGACATTTGTGACATGCTCCAACTTGGGTATTAGAAAATTATCTATCTTAGGAAGTTATTTATTTATGTTTATGCATTTATCTTATTACATATGTGTTTTGATAAATTAGGTTTAACTTATGTGGTATATAAACATCTTATCAATCATATTTCAATCTTTAGAGAAATTAAAATATAAATGATGTTTGAAGTACACACTCAAAAATAATTTCTATATATATATCTCTTTTCATAACTATGGTGTTGATTAAAGAGTGCATGTGGAAAGAGCCAAAGAAAGGTGGGCAAAGGGCAAAGAAAAGAAAGGCAAAGGGGCAGCCAAAACCCAAAGGCCAATATAATAAGGATAAGAACAATATTACTCATTACTCATATATAGTTCAAAGATGTCACAGAATATACTGTTTTCCATAATTTTAGTTTAACATACTTTAATTTGTTGATTCTAATTATTCCTTTTTTTTTTTTTTCTTTTTTTTTTGGGTGTCATGGCTATATTCTCTCATGAAATGTTCAAAAACAATTATGTTAATGAAAGTACAACTGTGACAAGATCTGCAAAATATATATATATATATATATATATATATATATATATATATATATATATATATATATATATAGCTCAAACTAATTACAAATTTAGCAAAATTTATAATATTTTGTAAATATGGCAAAAAATCAGTGACTATCACTGATCGACTCTATCGTTGATATATGACTATCACTGATAGACTTCTATTAGTGATAAACTTCTATCACTGATGGATTACAAAATTCTATAAAAAATTGAGGTGATAGACTACTATCAGCGATAGACCATATTATCAGTGATATAAATTGTCATATCTGCAATTTTTAAAAAAAAATGCTATATTTTAAATTATTTTATTCTAAATTGACGTATGCTACCATTTTCTTATATATATATATATATATATATCTTGTTAATTATTTTGTAGAACAAAACAAAAAACACTCGAGTTCCAAGGCATATAATCTTTTTTTTTTCTTTTTTTTCTTTTTCTTTGCTTTACAAGAGGGTTGAAATTCCTGTTAGAAAAAGTGGTGTGAAAGTATAGGGCTAAAAGGAAAATGAATGATACCAAGTGGCAGCACAGCATCAACACCCTCTCCTTCATCTCTTTACTTTTTTCTTCATTGCAAAACCAAACTTAACCCTTCAAATTAAACTATTAATCTATCTTTACTTGGGATTATCTTCTTCCCTCCAAGTTCCAATACTACACTTTTTTTTTTTTTACTGAGAGAAATTGTGTTAATTATATATATATAACTGTACATTTCTGAATTGAGTTTAATGCTAGTAATTAGCCATAAAAGTTCAGATTGAATTCTCGTTTTCTTTTAGGGGTGTATTTGAGTACAAATTATTTAACGAAGCCGCCCCACAATGTGGCTGCCTCTTTAAAACGTTTGAAATGTAGATCTTAAAACTTGTATGCCTTCTAATAACTATTGGACACAAAATTAAAGTATTTTTTTCAATTTTTTCTCTTAATCTAAGAGTGCAAAACTGTAAGTTACATTATTGCGGCCTCCTCGAATCATCTCTCATGTTTAAGAGTATTTTTTTAAAAAATAAATGACGAACAAATTTGACATATATAATTTTTATGTTTGTTCTATACTCTAATAATCACTTAGAAACTTGTATGAGAGAAAAACAAAACAAAAGAAAATCACTTAGGACCAAATAGTATTTTGGAGTGTTTTCTCACAAAACACTTCTTAATGAATCACTTCGAAACATGATGAGCGTTTGAGCCATAAATATATTGAGAAAATCACTCTCAAATATATATAGTCTCTTAGATATCATAGGGTTTCTCCATCTTATATGGCGAGTAAGGTTCCTCAACATGTCTCCCTCACGATTGAAAAGTAATAACGAAAATGGCTAACCCAATAGCGGATCCCGTTAGTTGCCATCGTTGGAACCAATGAAGCAAATGATTGACCCATCATAATATCATCCGATCTCTTTGAGTTCACCAATTTTGAGTCGGATCCTATTTTTGGACCGAATATTTGTTTGGACTTCATTGACTATACCATCTTAGATATTATGGGGTTTCATCTTTGTTTCTTCATCTTTCCAACCGTGGGATCATCAACATATATAGTCTTTTTCAAGTCTCCCTCTCGAAAAAGAAAAATTCCCATCTCTGACGATCTCGAACACGATTTGGGATCAGATCCATGGGAATTATATTGTTAAACCTAGTACAGATGATCAGGAGAGATTTAATGGAGAGTTATTGAGGGGAATCTGAGATATCCCTACCAGCATTATACTTATACATGCATTTCAAAGAGGGAGTATTGTACTTGGAATATGCTGATCAGTCTCTACTTCTGCAATATTTCATGGCAATGTGGAGAGTTTTTTGTTCATTATTTCAGGCTTTATATATAGAGAATAGAAGCTAATGAAAGAAAAGTGCATTATTGAGATGAAAGATGAACATGCATGCAGTGCATTGGATGGATTTCTGGGCAATTACTCCATTGGCAGATGGCTCTTGCTCTCTCATGAATTTATGCTCAAAACTCCTACTGCCAAAGGAGATTTGCCCGGAAATGTACCTATGCAAGTTAATCGTCTACCTTTCTTTATATATCTCGAGATCTCTGTTGTTCAACTCTTTGGTAACGCGAAAAATTATTATCGACTAATCTCGAGCAACATAATAAATGACGTAGAAAAGTTTGGTCGTCTCTTTCGATTGCCTGCGAAGATTGAAGAGCCGAGGTTTTTTATGTTTCTTTGATAAGAATAAGATGCTCTCTCGTAGTTACTAGTCAATATGTTTAATATGCTTCTATTTTGGATGTGATTTGAAATTTTGTTGTTTTTTAGTGGAGAGAGGAGCCTCATGAGTCATTATGATCTTCTAGACAAGGTATATTTTGGAATAATTTATAAGCATGACTTTTTGTTATTATTACCTTAAACTATTTTGAAATTTTAGTTGGTGTGCACATGCACTTTTTTTCTTCTTTAATTGTCTTTTGTATGCATATGGTTTCTTTTACCCTTCTAAATATTATAATTATTTATGTTGTTGGTAATATTTTTTTTTTTTTTTTTTTTTAACATGTAAGAGTAGGGTTGAAACCTAAGATCTTATAATCACCAATTCATACATCATGACAGTTAAGTTATGTTGTTGTTAGTATGTTATTGCACATACACAGACTTTTTCACATAAATATATATTTTATTAAATGAAACTTTGTTTTTTTACTTAAAAAAAAAAAGAAAATACTTATGAATAATACACTATACAAATCAAAAACTAGTTTCATTTACCTTGATATTACAATAGGGAACAACACTTTGTTTTTAGAGAACTCCAAACATTCAACTCACTATTCCACGAATATTTATTATCCTAGATATTTTTAGATCCTAGGTTTTCAACTCTCAAATATTTAATATTCATATTCATCATTATATAGCATCCACGATCCAAAAATTGGGTTGTTATAGATGAAAATTTGCACCAAAAAAAAAAAAACTTAGGCTCTATTTGATAACGATTTTAGTTTTAGTTTTCATTTATTGAAATATTCTTGTTTTCTCACCATTTCTTTATTATTTTCAACTTTTTTAGTTGAAGATACATTTGAGTTCTCGAATTTCAAAAACAAAACTACTTTGTTTAATTTTCAAAATTTGGCTTTGATTTTGAAAACAATTTTAGAAAGTAGATAACAAAACAAAAAAACTTCTCTCATACTATTTTGTATAGTCTATCAACTAAACCCTAAATCGTCTTAAATAAATAAAAAAAAAATAAAGATAAACTTTTAAAAGGGAAATTGTACACAATGTCGAGTAAAATAATTAAAAATATAACATTTTTTTTAAAAAGATGTGCAAATATGACAACTTTTATCACATAGTAGTCTATCACCTCTGTTTTTTATATTTTTTATAGAATTTGTCAGTGGCTATCACTTATAGTAGTCTATCGGTGATAGTCATTTTACCAATGGATATCAGTAGTGATGTCACTGATTTTTTTGTCATATTTGCAAAATATTTTATATTTTGTTATATTTTACATTATCTTGAATCTGATTTCTATTTATGCACTCAGCCCAATTTAAAAAGTGGTATTTAGGAAGTAGCCTAATATATATATATGTATCTTCAAATATAGCAAAACATTTTAAATTTTACAAAAAATAACAAAACCAAAATTCAAACCAAGCGATTCAAATACTATATATGAAAATACTATAGAGAAAAGTCGAACTTTATGCTACATTTATAAAATACTAAAGTTATGACATTTTAAAAAATACGTATTAAATTTATGCTCTACGATGAAATTTCTGAACTAAAAATGTGGGTGGCCAACAAGAGCCTAGCTCAAACTGGCATAATGTATGAACTATGAGCAAGGTCTCACTTCGAATCCTCCTCTCCAATCTTGTAAAAAAAAAAAAATATATGGATAAATATTAAGGGCTAAAATTATATTTTAACATTATTTTAAGTAAAAGTTGTGTATAAGCCTTTAAATGTGTAAAATATGTTGCTTTTTTTTTTTTTTTTTTTTTTTTTGAGTTCATAAAAGATGTTGCTATTACTTTTTCTTTAAGATCAAAGTTAATCAAACATGTAAGCAATGACGTAATTTTAACAAAAACATTAGAGCCTTAATTACATAAACATTATTCAGATTCAAACAAACCTAAAGAGGAATTTATTTAATAAATATATAATCTGAGACACGACACAATTAACCAAAGTGATCTCACCGTGTTTCTGTGACACACGTGCTCATTTTGTTTTTTGTTTTTTGGTACTATTTTAATTATTATAATTTTATAAAGATATATTAATTTTGTCAACTGAACCAACTTTCTTTTTTTCTTTTTTTTTTTTCATTTTTTTTTAGATAACATCAACCACGATAGAGATTCTAGCTTTTAATTTCTTGATCGATGACGATGACATATACCTTAAACGATTGAGTTATGTTCATGTTAGTCCAAATTTAATCACTTTGAAGCTAGTCTTACCGTTTAAAACGTCATTCATCTCTCTAATAAGTTATAAGTCATATATTTGAACCATGTAAATTTATATATATATATATATATATATATATATATATTGTCAAATCGAGCATAGTTGAATTGGTTTAAATTTGTATTTTTTTTTTTTAAAAAAAAAAAAAAAAAAATCAGTCGAAGATAATATGTTAATTAAGTTGTGTTATGCTCGGTAAATTTGTATACTGTTGAACGAAAAAAAAAAAAAAAAAAAAAAAAAAAAAAAAAAAAAAAAAAAAAAAAAAAAAAAGCCACATTAACCTTATATATAAATTTCATCTCTACTTTTATGTATTTTCATGCTAACTTTTTTGTTATTCATAATTAAGTATATAATAAATTATTTATAAACTTTGTAGGCTATTTTTTTTAAAAGAAAATGTTTATATCTCATTTTTTTTTTTCTTAAACTATTAGATATATTTATCTTGAATCTAACATTTTTAAAATATTTATTTTGATTCTTAAACTTTTAAACAAAGAAATATTTTGATCATTATGAATGTTACATGTTTAACAATTGATGGGTATGTATGGACACAATTTTAAAGGTACAATGATGGCCAATTGTCATAATTGAATTTTGAGATGAGGTGAAAATAAAAATAAATTAAAGAAAACGACATTTTATGTCTCCAATGTCTTAATTGAAAGTCTTAACTTAACCAAAGACTATAACTTAATTGGTTAAGATATTACTTATTTTTTTAATTTTTTTTGTAAAAGGTATTTAGTTAATATGGGGTGGGAAATGAACTTCTGACATCTTAATCAAAGACACAATTTTATGATAATTAAACTATGTTCGACTTACTTTCTTAGTGGTTGGAGACTAGAACTATATTTTCTTTGTTGAACTTAAACCGTGAATGCAACTATTATAAATTTTGGAATTACTTGACCATTTATTTAGAAATTAATTTTTTACGAATATTTTTAGCAGTCAAAGGTTGTAAGATCATGGGATCAGTATCGTAAAATTAGTCGAGATACACGTAAGCACACTCACCACCGAAAAAAAAAAAAAAAAAAAAAAAAAAAAAAAAAAAAAAAAAAAAAAAAATCTTAACAGGCTGCGGCGCGTCAAGCAAGCTGACTTGTTGGAATCGCCGACTCCGAGTTTATTCTGAAACGAGTATCCGAATATTCTTTTAGAAAGTGTGGATTTACTTAAAAGCCCCCCTTCGGCTTCGGTTTTGCAGTATAATATTTTTTTACGTTGACCAGTTGACCATATCTAGTCAAACAGCGTCGTTGACTTCTATTATTTAATTTTCAACCATATACAAATTATTATTGTAACAATCAGCCATTGGTTTTTTGTTTTTGTTTTTTTAATTACGGGTTCATGCAATCCAACACGTTTTTTATTTCTGCATTTGTTTTTAAATTCTCCTCCTTGATCTTATCGTAAAAATCTCACGTCTTTGTTACAACATTTATGTTTGGCTTTATTAAACAAAAGAGTTGGAATAAGAATTAGTAAATTACTAAACATGTTTGTTGTCTACTCCTCGGGATCAAAATCTTCTTCAATGATTTTTAGATTTAGGTTTCGTTTGAGATTAATTGTTTTACGAAACAAATTAGTATTTGGTAAATTTTAATTATAGATCTGAAAGTTCGTTACCGTGTTTGGTAAATAAATATTAAATTATTGTGATTTAGCTATAATGACTAAAATAGACATACTATCAAAATTTGTATAATTTTTTTTTAAGAAAAAAATAATAAAGTATTATTTTTTTAAGAAAATATTTGCATTCGATTTATTAATTTAAAAAATTATAAAATAAAATTTCGATCGTGGGAAAAAATACTCAATAATATAAAATAAATCTTAATTTTGAAAGATTGAAAATTGAAAATTTGTTAAGAAATTGATGTTAGAAGGTGTGAAATATGAACATGTTATGCAGAAGTGATTTTAACACGTTATATAACAATTTGTTTTACCAAAAATAAAAAGTGTTTAAGATTTTTTCTTAATTACATCAATCTTCCAAACCTTAAATGAGTCTGATACTTATCCTATTCAAGTTCAGAATGGAGAACGTGGTATCACTCCAACTTTTGACTCGCTTGATTAATGAATATAGTTGATATTTATTATATATAAAAAAATAATAATAATAATAGTGATTTTTTTTTTTTTTACAACATGTTAAGGTGGGAGATTGAACCTAGGACCTCATAGTCAGTAGGCGATACATCATGCATATGTTCTTGCTGGCAAAAAAAAATAATAGTGAATTACCTTATAGTATACTGTGTTAATATATAAAAGTGAAAAAATTGATTTATGCACTTAAACTTTGAAAGTTGTATCAATTAAAATCCTAAGCTAATGATTGTGTCGATTTAAATCCGGAACTTTTATAAATGTATCAATTTACACATTCTGTTAGGATTTTATTTTAAAAACGTTAATTTAAACACACGTTGACACTTATAATTTTAGTAATTAAACCCCTAAACTTTCATTAAGTGAATCAATTGTATGAAAGTTTAGGGGTTTAATTGATAAATTATAAGTTTTCACACGTGTAAAAACTAACATTTTTCTAAGAGATAGCGTAAAATATTGATACATTTATGAAAGTTCCGAGCTTTCACCACTTTGAGCATCAGATTCTATCCAAAAATATGTGAGACCCATGACAGCCGCCAACTTCAGACAACAAAGGAGAGTTAGTGCCTCCGCAGAAAACGGATCAATCTTCCCAACCATATGCTCTGATCGGGCAGCTACCAATTCGCCTCGCCAATCACGTATCACTACACCCAAACCCGCACCACTGGCTGTCGGGTGGCAGGACGCATCCACATTGATCTTAAGCACCCCCACCTCCTGCGGGACCCATCCCTTCATCCTCACCCCCTTTGTCTGTCTCATCGTCCTCTCGACCAAAGGAATCGTTGACGCTTCCTTATATACCCGAACATAGTCACGAATCCAACCCACCTTTGACGACACATCCAAGAGCACTTGTTGGTAAGCCTCGTTGTTCTGATCCGACCATAGAGCCCAACAGGTGGTCAAGAAGAGCTCCAGATCTGAAGCAGACAACAAATCAAAAGCCCCAAAAAACACATCATGGATATTCCCCTGGGTCAATGTCAACCGCGCTATCGAAGAGAGGATTAGAGTCCAGACTAACTTTGCACGCTTACATAGAAACAATTGATGAATATTTGTCTCTCTGCCCTTCTCACACATAACACACCATGGATGCACTGAAACGCGCCGAGAGCATAAGCTATGATTCGTCGAGAGAATATCCAAATAAATCTGCCAAACCAGAACCTTGATTTTGTTAAGAACCTTTGTTTTCAAGAGGTCAACCCACCACTTATCCTCCTTTAGCCCCAGAGAACTCGAGGCAGAAGACAATCTAGAGATAAAGACCTTCTATGAACTTTTCACATAAAATACCCCCATCTCTTTTGAAATGCCACAGCCAAAATATGTTCAACATCTACCTCCCACAACACCCTGCTCCACTTTTCAACATCCCAACGCCCGTCCCCCGTAATAAACTCCCCCACCTTTAAATCTGCATTTGTCGGTAGTGGAAGAGTAATCAAACGAAAAGAATGCTCACGCGGCACCCATGGGTCCCCAAACAGGAAAGTCGACATTTCATCACTGATCCGTCGCCTCATACTCAAACAAAGCAAATCCCTTCCCCACAATAAACTTCGCCAAACATACGACGGTCGATAACCAAGATGTGCCTCCAAAACATTCTTATTAGCAAAATATTTTCCCTAAAAAACCTGAACCACCAGAGAGTTAGGAAAACATAGGAAGCGTCATACCTACTTAACAATCAAAGCCTGATTAAAATCTTTCAAGCTACGAAACCCAATCCCCCTATCTCCTTAGACAAACACATCTTTTCCCACGACATCCAGTAGATCTAAATTGATTTTTACCCTATATAAAACTATCAAAACCTAATTAAGGTTTTAATTCATACAATCTTTCGGGTATAAATTGATTTTTACCCTATATAAAACCATCTACTATGGTACCTTAAAAAAAGTATTTATATGTAAAAGTGGAATAATTACTTCGACAAAATGAATAAAAAAAAGTGGGAATGGGATACAAATTAACCCATGTCCACTTTAGCTTAGTTTAATTTGAGCCTTAATTTCTCCAACATCATAGGAAGATAAGTCATGTTTTTCAATCCAACATTATGATGATTGTTGTTGGGTTATGTTAGAGTAAAAAGAAAGGATTTTTATGAAGGACAAATTTAGTTACTGCATCCAATCACTGGTTCAATCATTCATCATCATTACAAGGATGCATTGTTTTATACCCACCACACAATGACACAATCATTAATTTTTATGGTGTGTGTTGGGTTTGGTTTTGGAGTAATTTTGAAGCAATAAAACAATCTTTGAACTATATATCATAATACAAAAGGGAAGTAATTGTCAATTGTTTTTATAACAACTAAGTTAAAAAGTATAATAGTTTGAGATAAATTGAACTTCATGCACGCAACCTTAAGAAAATCAATCTTATGTTCTAAAAAGTAGTAATAATTATTGAGTAATCAAATGGAATTGATTCAATTTGTTAAGTGTTGGTAAAGTTAATTAGTTCACAACTCAAATACTTTCGACATCAAAGTAAAAACAATTATTAAGGATATTAAGTTCACGGGTAATGTGAACTTTCTTTTTTTTTAAAAAAAAAACATGATTATCTAAAATAATTCTTAAAAAAATGTTTTATAGAATATACTCAAACAACATTAAATTTTAGTAAACAAAAATAACAAAAATAAAATATTGTGTTATTTTAATGAGAAAATTAAAGTTTGTTCGTTCACTTTAAGATAATACTAATTCTTTTTTATTGAAATTTCTATTACATTTGATTTTTTGTTTTTAGTTTTTGAAAATTAAGTCTATAAACCATACATTTACTCCTGAATATCTTAGTTGTGTTATCTATCTTTTCAACAGTTTCTAAAATCTAAAGAAAATAAAACTTTCAAAAACTTGCTTTTGTTTTTAAACTTTGGGTAAGAGTTGTGATGTTTTCTTAACAAAGATGGGTAGAAACTCATATGTCGATGTATTATTTTATAGACTTAATTAATTTTCAAAAACAATAAACTAAAAATAAAATGGTTATCAAATCGGGCCTAAATTTTTAACAATGGTGTCGCCTAATTGGAGATGTTTATTGTTCTTCACTTTAATTTATCAATTCATGTAATTTCTACAACACTATTATTACTGCAAAGTTATATTTCAAAACACAACTTTGCATTCCTTACCAATTAACTTTTCACATCTTTTCAAAAAAAAAAAAAAAAATCACATAGTACATTTTAATTATTTACAATATATTTAATAAATAAATATATATGTGTTTGACCTAAACGTAGTTCAATTGATGTTAACCTAAACATAACTCAATTGATTAAGACATATACCTTCCTTCGAGAGACAATCAAGAGATTAAGAACATGTTTGGTTGATGAACTGGAAACAAAAATTTAAAAACAAGGGATTCAATGAAAACAGAATTGTATTTCATATTTTTAGATATGTGTTTGGTAATAGATTGGATAAGTTTTTTATAAATCATAACACTAGACCAACTAAATATTAAATTGAATATAAATTATTATTAATTAATTTATGAACATATTTTAGATTATAATTTTGTATAATTTATATTATATTATACATATATTAATTTAAAAAAACATGAATTGAGTTTGTAACCTGAAATACCATATTTATTAAGTGTTTATCATTTTAAATATAATTTCGCATTTTAAATGTTAAATTCAAAATTTAGATATACTCAAAAAAAAAAAAAAAAATTATAGATATACAGAATTCTAAAAAAATCTGAAAACATAAAATAAAATTCGGATGGCGTGCCAAACCGACTCGATTTGGATCTTAAAAAAAAAAAAAAAAAAAAAAAAACAATCAAACAAATTTTTGCCAATCTTTTCTTCTAGTTTTAAAAATATTGTTTACAAACTAGGTTAATAGTTAATAACCTTTTTCCCATGTCTCAAAACAAAAAACAAAAAAAACAATAACATTTTTCCATAAAACAGCTATAAATTTAGACAAAATCCACACGTGTCGGCCACCCATTTTCTTTACCCATACTTTCCTGGAAAAAAGCAATGTTACTCAAAAGAAAAATATAAGAAAAGACTCAAACAAAGCAATTTATTGAACATTTCAAGGGCAATTTGGTGACTAACCAACATCTTTACATATATATATATATAAAAAGGACATTAATTTGTCTAAAACCAAATTAACCCAAACAAAAACAAAAACACAAATCTCTGTGTTTCAGCCGCCATTGATGGACATCGAGCAAGTTCTAAATCTCTTCGATTCATTCTGGTTCGAGCGTGAAACCTTCAACAGACACCCTTTTCCATCAAACCCACAAAACCCACAATCTGAAAATCCATTAAAAGACTCGCCGTCGCCGTCGCCGTCGCCGGCGCCGGCGCCGCTAGAGGAATCTTCCATCCCACGGATTCGTACGAGGTCCATTAGCGAAGATTTAAGCTCCAAATTGAGCTTTATGTCGAATTCGAATTCGAATTCACCGGATTCAGTTCTGTTTTCACCAAAGCTTGAAACGATTCTGTCGAGCAAGGACATCGCCGGAGCAGAGTCGCCGGAGATGGGAACTGTGCGGCGGCGGAGAACAGAGTCGAGAAACAGAGTTAAAGGGAGGAGAAGAAGGGGGCCGGAGATTAGTAAGAGTCTCTCGGAGCTGGAATTTGAGGAGCTAAAAGGGTTTATGGATTTGGGATTTGTTTTCTCGGAGGAGGATAAAGATTCGAGGTTGGCGTCGATTGTTCCGGGATTGAACAGGCTGGGAAAAATGGAAGAACAAGAACAAGAACCAGAAGAAAAAGAAAAGGAAATTTATGGTGAAATTTCAAGGCCTTATCTTTCAGAAGTTTGGGAGGCGATGGAGAAAGAGGAAGAGAAATTGAAGAAGCCATTGATGATGAAGATGATGAAATTGAAGTTTCCTGCAAATGAGATTGATATGAAAGATAATCTCAAATGGTGGGCTCATGCTGTTGCTTCTACTGTTAGATGACATTGCTTTCCATTCATTGTTCTTCTCTCTTCTTTCTAATTTTTTTTTTTTTTTTTTTAATTTAAATTGTAAATTTTTTTAACTTTCTTCAATTTTGATTTAATTTCAAAGTTTTGGATGGAAAGAACATGTGTAAATATATTTAGGAATTTTTCCAAAAGTGTTACTGTTTTTTTTTTTAAGATATAGATATATTCATGGAATATGGTAATACTTTAATTTGATGGTGAAATCAAAATCTTGAAGAATGCATAATATTTTTGAGATATTCCAATGAATTTGAAATGAAATAATCAAAAAGTCACTAATTGTTTTTAGCATTCGAAAGAAGTAATTGATTGAGCAGTTCACACATGATCTAGGGATTCGATTTTGTGGAAATTTTTTATCTTCGAATTTTACGTTTGAACTATGATATGAAATGAGTTGCGTCAAACAAGCATAAATCCAATTTTGAAAATAACTAAAAGACTAATAATAATAAATAGAGAAAAAATCAATTTATATCATTAAACTTTGGAGGTTGTATCAATTAAAACTTTAAACTAATGATTGTATTGATTTAAACCCTAAACTTTCAGAAGTGTATCTATTTACCCCTTCGATTATAATTTTATTTTAAAAACGTTAATTAAACACGTGGAAACTTATAATTTTAAAAATTAAATTCCTAAACTTTCATAAGTGAATCAATTGTACGAAAGTTTAGGATTTTAATTGATACAACTTTCAAAGTTTAAGAGTATAAAATGATTTTTACCTTAATAAATAAAACAAGTGGTAAGTACGTAATATGTGGGTGGCTATTCAGAAATCGAACCTCTAACTTCTTGATGATAATTAATGTGAGGTGAGGATCGAACTTCTCGGTGTTGGCATCATGTCGAGAAAGTGATTGTTAGATTATAAGAAAAAAATAATTTGGAGTAAATCAAAGGAATCTTGAAGATGTTCTGATCTATCTAATGAATAATGGAAGTTTGCTTTGAAATTGTCCATCTTGCACTTATCTAAAAAGATTGTAATAAAAACACAAATGAATATATGTTTTAGTCTTTTCCATCGCTCTTCAAATAGAAAAAATTTCAATTTTATCCTATTGAATTTTATTTTCAATTATAACTCTTTGCAATTAAAAGATCAAGACTAAATTTAAAAAAAAAAAAAAAATTAAACCAAAAAATATTAGGGTGAAAATCAGTGTATACCCAAAAACTTTAGAGTTTATATCAATTAAAACCTTGGACTTTTAGAAGTGTATCAATTTACACCTTTTGATAGATTTTATTTGAAAAACGTTAATTTAAACGCGTGAAGACTTATAATTTTAGCAATTAAACCCCTAAACTTCCATAAATGATTCAATCGTGTGAAAGTTTATAGGGATTTAATTAATAAATTATAAGTCTCCACACGTGTGAAATTTAACATTTTTCTATTAATTAAATAGTATAAATTGATACACATTTCTAAAAGTTTAGGGTTTTAATTGATACAATGGTTAGTTTAGTATTTTAATTGATACAACCTCAAAGTTCAAGGGTATAAATTAATTTTGCTCAAAAAAACAAAATTATATAGATAATCTTTTTGTTTTATTTTTAGAACATTAAATAGATAATGTTTGAACACATATAATTTAGAGAAATTGCAGTAAAATAATTAAAAATATATCACTTTTTTAAAAGATTTACAAATATGACAATTTTTATAGGTGATAGTTACCTATAGAATTCTATAAGCAGATGACTATCAATGATAGCTACTAATATACTTTTATTTTTTATATAAAATTTTGTCAATGATTATCACTAATAGTCGTCTTTTTTATAGAAATTTGTCAATAACTATCACTGATAATTGTCTATAAGTGATAATCCTTATATCAATGATTATGTACGGACATATATCACTGATTTTTATTTCATATTTGTAAAATATTTTATATTTTGCTATATTTATAATTATTTTAGATCTAACGGTTATTTATAATAATTTATCACAGCTCTATAATTTGACATGCATATAAAATATTATATATGGGTAGAAAGAAAATCCAAATCTTAAAAAAGAAAAAAAAAATGATTAATATTGTATTACGAGATGTATGATAGTATGACGTATAATTTTATATTGTATTACGATATATGGTAGTAAAAAACATGTTTTTTTTTTTTTTTTTTTTTTTTTTTTTTTTTTTTTTTTTTTCCAAACCGAGCATAGCTCAATTGGCATAGGGTTGTGCCGGTGACCAAAAGGTCATGGGTTCAATCCTCGCATTTATTAAACTACTGTTGCAAAAAAAAAAAAAAACATGTTTTTAATAATAATTAAAAAATTAATGTTGTGACGTATAATTTTATATTTTTGAAAATCTTTGATTAATGTAGTCTTGTTTGAGCTATATAGTTGACTTTGTTGTTTGTATCCAATTTTTTATTCCAAAGTTTTCGTTCTATTGGCTAATAATTCTATGGAATTAATTTGAAGAAGTAAAAGAAATGGGGATAAGTTTGCCACATCATAGAGCTACTTGCATAACCTTATGTTCAATGGCGTATATATATTTTAAACAATGGAGGATTCTTTTTAAACACAATTTTTTTTTTTTTTTAAAAATATATATTTTTATTGAAATGTCTAGAATCTGATATGACCCTTTACGACTGGTTCAGTACAGACTACGGGGTCTTGCTGACCAGGCAGCGAGTCGAGATCCAAGGACGAAGTGCCCTGGTGAGAGTATGGGGGCAACGCCCCTAAGTCGGGGTTCCAAGGGCGAAGCGCCCTGGTATGGGTATGGGGGCAGCGCCCCTAAAGAAAAAATCTGATTTGAGTTTTACTTAGGAAATTCGTTTTGAAATTTGACCCATTTGATATTAGGTCATTAAGAGGGTGTCATATATAAATCTTCTAATGACTTCATCCGCTTCTATATATCACTTTGTAATTCTCTTATTTCGTAATAATACTGCTCTTCTTTCTGCCCGTGGACGTAGATAACACAACGTTAGTGAACTACGCAAATCTGTGTCGTTTTCTTTTGCGTTTATTTTGTTTTGTTTTTTTTGGAGGATTTTAACCTTAAACTTCATTGTCGGACACAATTTTATATTAATTCTACTAGGTGGGGTTTGATTTTTAAAAAAACTTGAAATTAAGTAAAGGGTGACATCAATTTAGGTTATTTTATTTTCTTATTTGGTTAGAATATTACGTAATTTTGTATGGTGCGCCCACTAAAATAAAAACCATCTCCTTCATTGGAGAGGTGGAAGGATTTCGTTTCTACGTAAATATTAGTTTAGTAATAAATAAAAAATGTGTTAGTAGCTTTAAACAATCCATAAAAATAAAAAATAAAATAGAAATAATTCCAACTTGTATTGTTTTAGACAATATTCTAATATTGAACTTAAATAAACCATCTTCTCTTTTAGATATTAATTATATCCTTAAAACCATTAATCGGTTGAGCTATTGCTTATGTGGACAATATTTATTTATTTATTATTTTTTCTTTTTTTTTATGGATGTAAAAACGTTTTCAAAAATTTTAAAACTAAAAACTCAATAGATTATCAAACATACCTGTTTTCTAAAAATTAAAAACCAAAAACTAAAACTGAAATTGAATGCGTTATCCAACAGCCTTTAAACTTTCAATTTTGTATCTAATAAGTCTTGAGTTTTCAATTTGATATGAAATATAAGTCTTTGACCTATTCGATATTTTAAGAAATTTACGAACCTATTAGACATAAATTTAAAAGTTCAATGTCTTATTGGATACAAAATTTAATTTTATGTCTAATAGATTCATTCATTTTAAAAATTGTTCAATATGTCAACGACTTATTGAATACAAAATTAAAATTTTGGAGGACATATTCAACATTTTAAAAATTCATATACCTATTATAAAAATTAAGAAATTTGTTATAATCTTTTTAAAATTTAGGGATCTATTAGACATAAATATAAAAATTAAAGGACTAAACTTGTAATTTAACTATATATATTTCTAGATATTAACCAAACATCACTAATTACTTAATTCCTAACTTTTATATTATTATCAAACATTACTATGTAAAAAAAGGGCAAAAATAATTTTGGTCAAACAACTCAACTAGTTAGGTTGGTGATCATAAGAAATTCAATGAAAACATGGTTGAATTTCAAGTTTTCAAATATATATTTGGTAACAAATTTAGAAATTAAATCTCAATTTAACTAATTTTTCTATATCTATTTATAAGATTTTTATAAATTATAAAATTAAAATTAGTTGTTTAACTAAAATTAAGTTGAATATATAAATTATTATTAATTAATGTATCAACATGTTTGATGTGATAAATTTTATATAATTATTATTTTACAATATCATATAATTTATAATAGATATATTATATATATTTAAATTTTTTTAAAAAAATAATAATTAAGTTTATAACATGAAATAAATTAAAAAAAAATAATTAAGTTTATAACATGAAATATTAAATTTATTTAAATTTTTATGATTTTAGATATGCATTTTAAAATTTAAAATTTAAAATTTGAAAATACTTAAAATAAAAAAATAAAAATAAATGTATATTTGTTGGAGTCACTAAATAAATTGAAAAATATAAAAACACAATCTCTACCCAGAGACTAGACACTCTTAAGGAGGCGTTTGACCCAAAGAGTTGGGGAGTTGGAGTTGTTTTGTATTTAGTCTGGAGAGTTTTGAGGTATGTTTGTTTGGAGCAGGAAGTTGTTTAGTTTGGAGTTCTGTGTGGTGTGTTTGGAGCACGGAGTTGTTTAGTCTGTAATTGTGAAGTTTGAGTTTATTTTAGCTGTTTTGCACCATCTTTTTTTTACAAACTTTCAATTTTTTTTATTAAGGACTTTTTCCAATTCCAATAAATTTTAAAAATAAAAATATTTTATTTTTATTTTATCTATCTTGACAAATTTGTTTGAAGACAACAAAATAATTTTGAGCACAATACTTCACATTATTTTTTCACATTGATTATCAAAAAAAATATATATATATATATATATTTTTACGTTGATTATCAAAAAATATATATATATATATATATATATATATATATATATATATATATATATTTTGTTGTTAGGACTCATATTTAATTTTATGAATTATAAGATTGTCTACCTATAAGTATAGTTTACTCATGTGTCAAACACGTTTTCCTCCACCCTCTTAAACTTGTCATTCCATCTAAATTAACTGAACATCAACATCTCAACAAAAAATGGTTTATTTTTTTACTATAATTTTTCATATTTTCATTGTTAAAGACTTTTTTTTTTTTTTTAGTAAATTTCAATAAATTTTAAGAATGTGATTTTTGTTTTTTATTTTACGTATCCTTCACAAATTTGTTTGGAGATAACAAAAATAATTTTGACCACAATACTTCACATTTTTTTTCAATATACTCACACTAATTATTCATTTTATTTGGATAGTTTTGAAATAAAAGAAAGTCCTACAATATTGTGTTAAATATTACACGTGAATTTGAAAGATTTTAATCCATTAATTTAAACGGGTCTAAATAGGCTGATGTTTTTATTTATATAAGAATACTACATTTTGAATTTGGTTTTAGTACCGAGTTTGATTGAACAACCTAAATTATATTTAAAATAATAAAAATAGGTTGAATTGCATTTTTAGTCATTTTACACATTTAGTTTAAATTGCGTTTTTTTAAAATAATTAAAAATATTGTGGGAGGAAGAGAGTGAAATGTGTTGCTTCAAAAAATGGGATAGACTTGAATAGTAATTACTATAGAAGTCTGGGGAGTTTAATAGTAATTACTCTAGAAGTTTTTTTATCCGATTTCAACAAGTCTGTGGGCCAAACGGGGAGTTAATTTCTCCTCTCAACTCCTTGTCAAACAACTCATTGGGCCAAACACGCCCTAACTTTGTTTTCAACTCAATCTTTTTTATTACTTCAACCATTTTCCTTCGACATGTTATTATATATATATATATTTTTTTTTTTTACAACGGTATTTTAATTAATGCGAGGATTAAATCCATGATTAAATTTATGACCTCTTAGTCAAGCGCACAAACTTATGTCAATTGAACTATATTGGATTTGGTAAAATTATTATTATTATTATTGTTATTGTTATTATTGTTGTCGTCGTCGTCGTCATCGCCGTCGTCGTCGTATCATTTCTCTCCATTTGCACTATTATTCCACATTTTCCACTTGCAAACCTAAAGCGTGGTAACACATACATTATAAGAAATAATGATTAATGGTGTATTTGTATGGGTAGAATTTGAAATGTTTTAAAAAAAACAGGAACAATACTTAATAAGTTTCTAATTAAGCCAACAAGAGCATAGCTCAACGGCATTATGTTTGCCTAGACCATGAGGTTCTAGGTTCAAATCTCCCACCCCAACATGTTGTAAAAAAAAAATAATAATAATAAGTTCCTAATTAAAATGCTTATCCAGAGTTGTTTCAGGTTTTTTTTAATATTCTTATAATTTCAAAATTATTTTTAATTTCTAACTAAAAATTGTGAATTTGTTTTTAAAAATACTTTTAATAGGGTAAAAGGCACTTGTGTTGATGCAGATTTTTTTGTCCTCCTCACGTCGGTCTCGGATGATCAACAAATGCGTCTGAGAAGACATGTAAAGAAAGAGTAAGAGAGACTTGCATCGATGTGGTACTCGACCCAACACGCTCTGAAACTTAAGTTAGCCAGATGTTTGTAGAAAGTCGAGCTCCAGTGGAGTAGGATAAGATTGCTTACTGAATATGAGGTAGGGACTCTCATATTTATAGTGAGAGATGCGTTGGTCATAGCGCCAACGTCATACGCCTAGCCCGACGTGTCAGAAGGGAAGCTGGCGACTGGTCGACCAAGACATTACTCCATCTAAGAATCGACATTACCTTAATTTTACGAAAATATCTGATGGTCAGACCGATCATTTATCTGATAGTCGATTCTTAGATGGGGTAATGTTTATATCGACATTACCTTTATCTGATAGTCCGACCGATCTGATCGCTTGGAGTATCGATCTAAAGAGTAAGTAACGCCTCCTCAAATAAATGAGTTGATAAACTTCTTGGGAGTTAGAGCGGCTCTTCGAGAATTGCGCTTGATATGGTATTTTTACCCGTAACAACACTTATCATATTCATCCCAAACGACTCATGTGAGTTTGAGAATTATTTGTAAGAAAATATAGTTCCTTAAACGTGATGAATAAACGTATTTACATAATTTAAAATTGTATCAAATCATAAAAAGTATGCTTTATAAAAGAAACGAGACAAAACATTTGTTTGTTCTTAAAATAATTTTCAAATACTATAAAAAAGAATGAATTTACCAAACATATAACGCGCAACAGAACAATAAATATAGTGATTTTAAACATTTCCCAGCTCAAAAGTTGAGAGATTTCAAATTAAATATGAATTCTTCGGTATAAAGTTCATAACTTTTTCACTTTCATTCTTATTGGTTCGTTTTGAAAACAAAATCATAACAAAAGAGTTGGTAATGTTTTATTCGAAAATACTACTTTTGTTTTTAATAACATTAATAATATTAATTTATGGGATAATTGTACGATGGACCGTCTTATTTTGATCCGTTTGTCAAACAAATTCGAATTTGAAAAATAACTCAAATTGACTTTCAGCTTGACATTATCATTTTTTTTTAATATTATTTTTTAGCTCTAGCTGCGGACGCGGATTGATCTCGCTCTAACTTCATTTCAGATCTAAAAATTTCAAGATCTAAAATTTTTATCAAGTTCGAGACCAGCCTGCAACTAGAGCGAGACCAGTCCGTACTCGCAGCTAGAGCGAGATCAACTCGCGCCTGTAGCTAGAGCTAGAAAATAATATTTTAAAAAAAAATGATAATGTCAACAGAATGTCAATTTGAATTATTTTTTAAATCCGGTTAATTTAACAAACTAGGGATGTACATGGGTTGGGTTGGAGGGTTTTTCAACCCAACCCGAAAATTTCGGGTTGGTGAATTCTCAACCCAACCCAACCCTTCAATTTTCGGGTTGGGTTGGGTTGGGTTAGCGGGTTCACCTTTTTTTTTATATTATTTTTTTTAATTAATACATATTGATTTTTTTAATTAACTTCAAAAATACCGTTAATGAAATTCTTTAATCCTTATTTTCCTTTCAAAATTACCATTAATGAAATTCTTTAATCCTTGATTTATTTTCAAAATCATCATTGTTTTTTCTTTCAAAATCACCGATTTTTTTTTTTTTTTTAAATATATTGAATTCATTATATATATAATTTTTTTTTTTTTAATATATTGAATTCGGGTTGGTTCGGGTTGAACCGAGCAAAATTTGGTTCAACCCGCGAACCAACCCGAAAATTCGGTTTTTCAAAATAGCAATCCAATCCAACCCATATTAAAAAAAAAATCAACCCAACCCGAAAAGTTGGGTTGAGTTGAGTTGGGTTTCGTGGGTTGCGGGTTTTTTTAACACCACTATAACAAACGGACCAAAATAAGGGGTCTATAATTTTCCATTAATTTATCTCAAAAAAAAAAAAAAAAAAAAAAAAAAACATTAATAATGATTAATTAAGTAGTTTGTGATTGATTAGCTTCAACTCCCACAAAAGCACGCTCTTCTTCGCATTCCGAAAATGGGCCCCACCACCCAAAAAAACATGTAATAATTGTCGTTTTGCACGTTTAATTTCGACCGTTAGAGCGTCTTTCCGTTTATTTTGACGGTGTTACGAACGGTCAGTCAAAAAGTCCATGGTTTTCCGGCACAACAGACTAGATACACCTGCATTTACTACAATACCCTCAAAGAAATGAGTCGTCATGTCAGTGATGGAAGGGCAGTTTAGTCATTTAACGTCATCTTTCTAAAACTTGGTTATTAAATTGTTTTGAAGCTTCGTTTGGGTTTTTGGGCGTGGAGTTAGAATGGAAAGCCAGCAGGTTTTAGAGAGTTTTGATTCTCTCTGGTTCTTCGCCACCGTATTCTCCAACAGAACACCGCCGCCGCCGCCGCCGCCCGTCGAAAAACCCACTCAAAACGACCTCATTGAGGCTCCCGGAGAAGAAATCGCGACACCCATTTGTCAAAATCAGGAAAATGAGTCGAATATTGAAGATGGTGGTGGGTTAGGCTCTGAAATTAGTCCGATGAGGAAGGGAATGGAGAAGAGGAGAAAAAACAGAGGAAGGAGATCGATGGATCTGAGTTATGCTGTGAAGGAGATTTGTGAAAATTTGTTGTTTGAAGAGAGAATTATTGGGAATGGGAATTATTACGAGAGGAAGAAGAAGAAGAAGATGATGCCTCCGTTTGAAGATAGTATGGCCATGAAAGAGCATATCAGATCGTGGGCTTATGCAGTGGCTTGCACTGTTAGATGATCACACACTAATGTTAACCATTTTGATTTGTTTATGATGTTTAAGATACAAATTTTGTAGTGGGAGAGGATGGTGTTTTGAATTTTGGAGAATAATTTTTGTAAAGATGGAAACTTTATATATGGTTCATCTTATTTGTCTTCTTTGGTTGTGGGTTTTTGTAAATCTTTGTAGATTTTGATCAGATTTGTTAGAAATGGAGGTAATAATTCCCTTCATATATATTTTTTTTGCCAAGTTAACATAACATGTTGTAAGAGTATAAACAAAGTTCTACATTAACTAAATAAGGTAAAAATTATGAGTATATAAGTGATGGCAACTATCTCCAATATTATGAGTTCTTTTAAGTAAAACCATGAGAGTTGTGCTCAAAGTGGACAATAACGTATCATTGTGGAGATATATGAGTCGTTGTCACCTTATAGTGGTATCAGAGTCGTGTCCCCGACTTAGCCTTGTCGACAGAAAATCATGTGTCGATAGAATCTTTCGATCTAGAACAAAGAAGTGTGTGAGCTCAAATGACTTAGTCATAGTGAATCCGTGGTTGGACTTTAAAAAAAATAATAAGCTCAAGATCAGTACAACACGGAGGGCTCGATCAAACTTTGTTCGAGAGGGAGAATTATTGAGAATACAAACAAAGTCCGACATTGGCTAGATAAGGGGGGAGATCATGTGTATAATATAAGTGAAGACAACCAAAAGGAAAACCATGAGGGTTATGGCCAAAGTGGACAATATCATACCATTGTGAAGATATCTGGAGTCGTTATCCTCTTACAAGTGGTATCAAAGTCATGCCCCCGACTTAGTCTTGTCGATATAATCCTTTGATCTAGAACAAAGAAGTAGTTGAGCTAAAATGACTTAGTCATAGTGAATCCGTGTTTGAGCTTTAAAAAAAAGTAATATGAAACTTTGTTCGAGGGGGGAGAATTGTATGAGAATACAAACAAAGTCCTACATTGGCTAGATATATAAGAGGGAACTCATAGATATATTAGTGAGAACAATTATCTCCAATGACATGAGGTCTTTTGGGTAAAATCAAAGTTAAACACATATGTTTATGATGATGTTTTTGATGTGTATGAACCTCCCTTCACTCATGAAATTATAGGCATGTCTCACACTAAAAAATAGTATATATTTTTAAAAAAGTGTACATGTGTTGAATAATATTAAAAACACAATTATAAATTTATTTTTGTTGCAAGTAAAAGTTTAGACTACACTCTTAGAGGCTCTTTGGGCACCAATTTGAAATTGAGTGAATTGAGTTATTATAACCCAGTCCACATTTGACTCACTGACTATTTTAACTCACAGTCAAGAAAGTAATTTCACTGACTTCAATAATATTGCTCACAAACTCTTATAATCTACAAACTATTATAACTACCGACTATTTTAACTCATACAACACTCTAAACAGCCTCTTAGAGTTCATAGACTATAAGGATGGAGATTAGAAAATAACAATGAGCTAGCTAGTTTAATCGTATAGTATTTTGCACAATGATGTTTTAATTTACATGTATATTCTTAAGAACACAAGTATTTTCTATTCTTTCAATAAATTGTAAGAGACTTAATCATGCAACCTTTTTTAACATAATGGACTAAATCTAAGATTAGTTATGCTCTCCCCTAAACTTTTGACAAATACTAAAGTGTGCAAATATCATAAGAAAGATAATGAAGATGAGACACAAAGAAGATTCGAGAGTTTTTTTCTTCCGACGATGCAAAATTAAATAATTCAATGTATTCCTCTATGTTATCCTTACAAACCAGATCTTTTCTTTTGGCACTATGACATGAGGTCATAGAAGGGAATTTATTCAGTGAAGAGTGGTTATAAGCTCGCGCAAATAGCGATCGGTGAGACTTCTTCCTCTACAAGTCATGAGGTGTTAGGGATGTGGAAGACGATTTTTGATTTAATAATTCCTTAAAAAATATTGATATTTTATTGAAGAGCATGCATTAATGCTCTACACACTCGCGATAACCTCGTTCACAGATGGATCATCGACAATCAGGATTGTCCAACTTGTCATCGTGGCCCCGAATCTGTCATCCATGCAGTTTAGAATTGCAAGGGAAGTAGAAAATTGTGGTTATAAAATGGTCACTACCCTTAAAATTGATTGATATTATCTATTTTGATGTTGCTTTCCTTTATTTTTGTAGGGCCACTCAGATTTTTGGTCGGGTTGAGCTTCATATTTTTGTGCTCATCTTGTCAACTTTGTGGCATAAATGAAATGCCTCTTACTAATCCTCGATTTAATACATTTGCGCATGAGCTTCTTATCCATGCTCTTTCCAAATCTGGGTTGAAGAACACCCACCTTAGGTGAACCCTCAACTTTGATGCTTATGCTATTTTGTTTTGTTTTTTATTTAATATTTTTTTTAAATGTGGATGTTATATTTCTACCCAACATTTGTGTAATATTGTAATATTAAAAAAAAAAATAGCATTTTTTAATTTTTTTAATTTTTTTTTTTTTTTTGTAAATATGACAATTTCTATCCTGTAATAGTATGATCTATTGCTGATAATAGTAGTCTATTACCTCCGTTTTTTATAGTATTTTGTCAGTAACTATCATTAATAGTAGTCTATCCGTGATAGTCATATATCAACGATAGCAATCTATCAGTGATAGTCACTAATTTTTTTTGCCATATTTTTAAAATATTTTAAATTTTGTTAAATTTGCCATTATTTTGGGTCGGATGGTGTTTGTGCAACCAACCAAAAAAAAGTAATATATATATATATATATATATATATATATATATATATATATATATAAATAAGTATTTCACACTATCTATGAAATTAGGAATTGATTTTTTTCTTCCAATTTTTTTTATTACAAAATGAAAATGAATGATAAATGTATTTCGTATTAATATATTTAGTTCTTGAATATTTTTTTAATTTGATACTTAATATTGTTTTGAGAGTTTTATGTATGAATTTTTTTACCGAAATTCTTACAATAACTAAATATTAAAAGAAAAACGACATATTAATTTAAAATTAAGAGTTTGTCAATTTTTAGTATACCAACATTTTAGGCCACATTTATATAAAAAATGAGCAATTTCGAATCTAGTAAATTACTGCATACTAAAAGATGTGTATGCCTATTTATTCAAATTAAAACATAAAGTACTTTTAACTCAATTTCTCAATTAGTTTTAACGTTTGGTGACATCAACGATTGAATTGGAAAAAAAACATATATTTAGCCTATGTTTTATTACGTATTTTATAATTTGAAAAAAATTTATAAAACAATAATCTTATTTAAAAAGTTTTGAAAAACACAAATTTGAGATAAGCTTGGGCCGAAACCCAAGCAGCCCAGAGTCGACCCAAATTAGCCTCCTATCGAAGAAGACTCAATTTCACGATCATCGGCGACTCGTTGGCCGTCGCACGGTAGCAGCAGAGCAGACCGATTCGAGCGGCAACGATGTCGGAGGCACCGCCGAGACGACTAAGAGGCCACAAAGCCACTGCCACGTGCTGCATCGCCTCGAATGACCGCCCTGGCCTCGTCGCTACTTCCGGCGAGGTTATATCTCCATCTTCCATGTTCTTCACCTCTTAAGTTATTCTGCTTACTTCAATGGTAGAGTTGTAGACTGTACTTATAGCTTTTGCGTCCTCTTTCCTTGAAATCAGTGATCAATTTACTTCCTATCTTTTCCAATGTTCCTATTTCTATTGTATCAGTTGCTAAGTTCAGCTCTACCAGTTTTCTTTTAACATTTTCTTTGAGTAAGTTATTAAACGGTACTGAATTTTCAGTAGGTTGCATAATCTTCACTGGGTCTGTAATTACATCTCATTTTGGCTTCTGGGTTGTACAGTTTCTGTTAAAACTGAGAATTGTTGTTCTATAACTGATGATAGAAAAAATTGCGAACATGGATTTGTATGATGAATTTGGCATTTATATGATAGTGTTTGTGTTAGTTATAGCTTGATTGGACTACATAAGTTAATTGTATTTAGCTTTTCTGTAATGGACGTCGCCACTTCTTAATTTACTTTTCCCTTCTATATTTTCTGGAGTGTGTAGGATGGTTGTGTTTGCTGGTTTGACATGAGATGCAAAGATGTCGTATCCATTATTGAAGTAGGAAAAGAACCTATTTCATCCATATGTTTCAAGCCAGGTCCATTACTCTCCTTCTTATTCCTTTGTTCAAGTCTCAACGGTGAATGAAAACAGTAATGATTCACCATATCACCCATATTATACATTATCTCATATCTTTCTTTAAGATGTTATGACATGATGCTTTCTTCTTAAAATTCCACTGTAGATATATTACAATGAATTCTTCAATCACCACAAGTATATCTATATTGGAGAACATGGGTGAAGCTTGCATTAACTAAAATCCAATATGTGCCAATCCACGAGGCTAATTTTTTTTTTCCTTTTAATTTTACTGTAGTTTATTACTAAAAAGATGTTTATTTTCCCAAAAAAAAAAAAAAAAAACTAGTTAAGTTCATGATTAAACTTTATCATTGATAAGAAAAACTGTTCAAAAGCTTGGGGGAAATCTAGAATGGTGGGATAGGAGACCGTGTTTTCCTACTGAGTTAGATGACATTTTACATTTAAGGTTTTTCAAATTTGTTGTACCTTGGTTCACAATATATGTTATCAATGTTAGAAATGATTTGATCATTTAATCTAATTTGTAACCCACCATGGGGAACAAATCTCTTCAATCATATCCGTCCTTGTTCTAACTTTTGGAAGACTCAATGATCTGCAGACCCAAGCTACCGGCTAAAAATGTTCAGTAATTTCTAAATATTTTGTTTTTGTTGTTTATAATTTTTGCTGATCCATTCCGCCTTTTATTTTTTCCCCCTGCTTATCAGGGAATGAAGATGTAATTTACGTCTCCTCTGGGAAGGAAATTAAGTCATTTGATGTCCATCAGGTAAGGAAGTTTCATAGTGTAAAAAATTATTAAAAATATATTTGTATTTTAAAGGAAAGAACATTCTGAATCTGAACTTATGCAACTCCTCCCCAAATAGCATAATACTTGAGTCTATTTTAGTCATGTTTTTGTGTCTTTCATATATGAAAATATATATCACTTTGAAGATGTCTTTTAAACTTTTGATTTATCAATGGTTACTATGCCGTTGACTTATATTTGTTTTCTTTTCTTTTGAAGGCCACATCATCGAATCCATTGGGGAGTTATAGTTACAACAAAGAGGAGATAAATCAGGTAGGGCTAATCAGTAAATTGTTTATATTTACATATATCTTGCTCTAGTTGAATTTCAAAATATTCATTTGAAAAAATCAATTATTATTGGACCGGAAGCCATTAGTCAAAATTTCTTCCCATGCAGGTTTCTTGCAGCCCAAAATCTTCCTTTCTGGCTGCCGCTGATGATGGTGGTGATGTTAAGGTCAGCATCTTTAGCTTTCTGAGATTTATTTTCTTAGGATTCAAACTCAAATGAGCATGCAGAGATTTTTTTCTTCTTCCTGATTTTGGTTCAGTTCAAGTAAATGGAGGAACAAGTGTATGAGTTCTGGTAATTAGGTAATGAAATTTCTTTATTTGAGTAATGCTTCACATAAGGACCCGAAAATGCTGGCACCAAGTACCTACAGCTTTTTTTAAGCAAATGTTGCCTTCTTATGTCTGTTTGAGTGCCAGTGAGCACGTAAATTTTGATTGTGTTCATCATTTTTTTTCTCTAAAAAAATATGATCAGCTCATTTGCAGGTAGTTCATTGAGGCTTTTTTTTGGGCATTTATCTCAGAATTTTAACTTTCCTCGCATGGTATTTCCATTAACGTATTTAGTAAGTTAAAAATTGTAATGTCCTATCTCATTCTTTGTGTGCAAGCATGCATGAATTCCAACTCCTTTTAGTCATAAAAAAGGCAGAAGTAATGGTTTTATAATGTTGCTATTCCCAAATTGACAGTTTAGATGCTGATTATATTCTTTATGGCAGATCATTGATATTCACCAGAACTGCCTGTATAAAACATTAAGATCTGGCCATACAAGTGTATCCTTTCTTGTAATTTGAAGCATATTTTCCCATGTGCTTTACGGTTCTTTAATTTTGTTACATGGATCCAATCTTTGCATCCTGAACCATATATTTAGATCTGTAGCAGTGTACAGTTCCTTCCTTGGAGACCCTGGGAAGGTAAACTCAAAACATTTTAACCTTTTACCTCCACTTTTTCTTCAGTGATCATTCACTTCAGACCATCGGTGATCCAGTCTGCACTCTAAGCTTTTCAATCTGATAACTTACTTTGGAATACATGGTTTCTGATTTTTATCGAAACAGGATAATTTATTTTATTAACTAATGTATGCCAGTGAACTGTTTAGAAGTAGCTAAACATATTGAATTATGATTTATTATTACCCTTAATGTTTGTTCTGGATTCTGAGAAGTTCAAAGAAGGAAGTTCATTTTTCCCCTTTGCTAAATATTAGATTGAATATAAACTATTATTAATTAATTTATGAACATATTTTATGTTATAAATTTTGTATAATTATTATTTTATAATATCATATAATTTATAGTACATTATATTATACATATTTTATTATCAAAAATGAATTGAGTTTATAACGTGAAATACTTTATTTATTAAAACTTCTATCATTTTAAATATAATTCTACATTTTAAAATTTCAAATTCAAGATCTGGATACATTGAAAACAAAAGAAAGTTGTTTTCAGAATTTACATTGTTTGGATCACAGGATCCGAAAGCAGTTTTCAAAAACAAAATCCAGATTGCATACCAAACGTATATTCGTTGGACTCAGTGAATCTGAAAACATAAAACAGAATCTGGATTCTCTACCAAACGGACCCTTAAGGTTTATTGTCAGTGTTGTTCCCCATGCAAATGTATTTACAGTCCCTGGATGACCTTTGACATTATTGAAGCGGGTACTCATTAGAGAGAATTAGAGTAAAGTTCCATATATTGAGGAATTTATAGACGTTATTCTTGCGTTGCTTATCACTCTTAGAATTTGCTGAACAATAAAAAGTTATAACTGTTGGTCTTGTCACAAGTTTGGATGTACTGTGAAGTGTGTAGCCTGCTTTGTTCAGAATTAGAGTATAAAATGTTTCTTATAAAAAAATAAAGAGTATAAAAAACGTTAGTTTTTGCTTTGAATTGAATTTTCCTGCGGTTTGGGAGTCACCTACTACAACATTGGTTTCTTTGCTAGTTGTTACTCTTGATGCTATAGTCATCGTTTATGTATTCAAGTTGTCCCATGTTTAGACAATTGGAAGCCTCATCTTCCCTATCTGACTGCTGTTTCACAATTCTGGAATTATGCAGTTATCACGGGAGGTCTCGATTCAAAGCTCATTATGTGGGACTTTTCCAGAGGACGCCCCATCAAAGTACTTGATTTTGGTTCGTACATATGCAGCCCATCTGTTTATGTGTTATTCTTATGCCATGCTTTCCATTTTGTTTGCACTAGTTCACCATTTTTTTCTTTTCGAGCCTAGTTCTTCCAATTTATATCCATGTGGAATTGATTTATGGATGGATACATTATGTTAGTTGTAGTTTTAATCCTGGAAGATATTTGTATCTTGCCTTTTCAAGTTTTATTTGATCGTGCTGAGAAGTGAGAAGCAGAAGTTCGGCATATAGCCCCTTGGGTTTATGAAAATTCTGAACGATGTCTACAAGAAATGGTGATAGTAATACACACTTTTGAAAAAAATACTAGCCTTAGAAACTCATCACGTTCCTATGTACTCTTCTTGTTAGTAATATAAATATAATTTAAGTTGTAACAGATTGTGTGTTTCACCATGGATCTTTTAACCAATTGGAATTTTTTTTTGTAATCACCATGGATCTTTGATCCCTTTTGTATATTTCATACATCAATGAAATCATTTCTTATCAAAAAAATAAAAAAAAATTGTGTTCTTCAATGTCATTGCTCATGTATGAATGAATTTCAGAAAAGACTGAAAGGACCATGCCAATATCAGTTCAGATAATGTAAATTACACATAAAACAGTTCTTAATATTTTCATTGTTTTGTCAATTTCATCCTTCAACAGATAGCCCTGACAACAATCCTTCCAGTAACCCGGGACAATGTTTCAATCCTGCATTTATTCATGCAATAGCAGTTCCTGAAGCTAATATGCTGGACAAATTGGGCCAGATATGTGTTGTCGCAAGGGGCGATGGTGTTGTTCAAGTGATTGATATTGAATCCGAGAAATCGAAGAATTCCACAAAAACTGGTAAAAGAATACACACAAGATCTAAGGGAGTTGCAGCTGCTGGTGATGTGGATAACCAAGAGCAAACTGGAAGAAAGAGGTTATATTTGGATTACACTGTCGGTGGACATTCTGCTGCTGTGTCCTGTGTGTAAGTAATTTCTTTCTCCTCTTCTGCAAGGTGATGAATCTCCCTTACCAAGTGGAAAATTTCAGGGCATTTTCTCAATTTGGGGAGAAAGGGAAGTTCATAGTTTCTGGTGGGAATGATAAATGCATAAAGCTTTGGAATTGGTCTGGAGTTCCTGATGATGGGGAAACTGGCAGCAACAACGATATTCTTCGTTTGAACATCAATCTGAGCAAAAAGGTTGTGATCTGTTGACAGTAACATGTTAGGATCCATATCATTACTCGTGGTTTCATCGATTGTTTTGTAATTTGGGAATTCAATCTTCTGCAGGTGAATTGGCTATGTACTACTCCATCTGAAACAGAAAACCTCATTGTTTGTGATACAAGCAAAGTAGTGAAGGTATATACTGTTGCATAAGTCGTGTCGATGGTGCCTCGTAATGAGAACTTAGGAAGCAACCTGAGGAAATCTGAAGCATGCTGCTGTTTTTATATTTGAAGAATCTGGTTTTAGATCCTTAAGAGTCACAATTTTAAGACCAAGAGAGTGAGCGTTTGCTGGGAATTACGACCAAATATTGCCTGCCAGACAAGGTGCAGGACCCTCCTATTTTCAGGGATCTGCATTGACATTGTTGATGGAGCAAAGAATTATTTACTTTAACTCTGGACCCAAACACCTCAGTAATTAGTCTGTATTATTATCTTCTCTTTGTAACAAAATTGCACAACTCTAGCAAGAGATTTAGTTATCTAAGTGGTTATTAGTTTTCCTTTTTCATGGATGGTGATTATACTTGTTAGGGGTGTTTAGAGCACCAATTTGGAGTTTAGTGGACTCAATAAATAACTCAGTCCACGTTTAACCCACAAATTATTTAAGTTTAGAGTAAATAAAATAAAGGGCAAAGAGACTGATGACTCTTTTTTATTCTCAGAATTGATAGATGTTCCTATTTTTAAAAGTTTGATTTATGTCTCTTTTTAGTTTATTCTTTCTCTCCTATATTTTCCGTTTCTTATTTATCCTCCCTCAATCTTTTCCTCATTTATAAGAGTGAGTAATTAAAAAAAAAACTAATTCTCTCTTCCCAAAGTTTCTCTCTCCTCTCTTTTCTCTCACTTGTAATCTTATACCATAACAAAAATATCACTCATCTCTTTCTAAAAATCTCTCTCTTACTATCCGTAATCTTTCAACAAAAATCTAATAAATATTTACAAATTGGAATTACACGGTACTTACAAATTGCAATTACAGTGTATATAACATAACATATCGTAAATACGTAAATAATGTCAAAAAATTGGAGGAAAATATGCTGTGGAATTACAGTGTATATAACACATGTAGAAAAAATTAATTAAAATTACATTGTACTTGTAATTGTGCGGTACTTGCAAATTGCAAAATATGTTGGAATTACAGTGTATTTAATATAACATGCAGAAAAAATTAGAAGTGAAATTACAGTGTATATAACATAACATGCAGAAAAAAATTATAAGTTTGCAAATTGAAATTATACTATACTTGTAACGGTACGGTACTTGCAAATTGCAGTGTATTTACAATAAACTAGAAGGTACTTAAAAAGAATAAAAAAAAAAATATATATATATATATAGGGTACACAATTTCATACTTGCAAAGTCAAAATTACAAAATAAGTGTTGATATCCTGTATTACTATCAAAATCATATAGCATTCTCGTGCACAACGAAATCTTTAATTCACTTCAAAAATTTATTCTCAAACATCTTATTTTCAGTCACATCAAAATCGTAGGGTGTGTTTGGTTTAGATTTTTAAGTGTTTAATTTTAAAAAAAGTTATTTTGGAATAAATTGAGGTGTTTGACAACCATCCAAAATGAGTTTTTGAAATAATACGAAAGATTTGATATTAACTTTTGAAAAAAATGTTTAAAAGAATTTTAGTAGTCAATCCAAACACACCTCTCACACATTCCCATGGGCATCAGTGAAACTTTTTTTTTTTTTTTTTTGAGTACATTGGGAGTGGGGGATTCGAATCACAGACCTCTTGTTCATCAAATCATACATATGCCAGTTGAGCTATACTCGCTTTTGGCTCCGTGAAACCTTAAACCAAAGTGAAAATAAATATTAAAACTTGATTTTGAGAAATGAGATAAAATATAATTTCCACTCAATTATTTACGTCATTGGTACAAAAATCCCCTTTAGCTCAAAGAGACATCATCGATCATTCATTCATATGATCTCAACGGTTAAACCAATCCATCAATCAACAGTACCCCAAGTTTTGATTTTTCCCGCCAATAGTTTTCTTTCCATTGATCATTTCTTGGGTGTAGTTTGAATGAAGAAGATTCACACTCTCAGTAAGAATTACAAGATTTCTCTTCCGACTTATAGTAGGGACAGAGTTTCTGAATCTGGGTTGCTCGTGTTTGTCTTTGTGGGGTTGCTTTCTAATTGAAACGGGTTGGTGCTCAATCGTTTGTTAGTTCAAAGACGTACTCTGCCCAACCAAATCTTTGCTTACACTTCCCGCAAATTTTTCAAATCTGTTGCTTCTCATCTCTTCTTCCTCTCTCTGCCTGCAGATGCCTGAAATCAACTTCCCAACCTCTCATCTTCCCAACTACTACCCTCCATTCTTCCCCATTTCTATAATGCTTTCTGGGTTTTGCGTTTTCCATATCAAATCACCCACGAAACCCTATATTCAGGGGCTGCGAGGGTGATTTTTCATTTGGGGTTGCAGAATCAAACCAGAATGATGGTTTCTGATGTCCCGATTTGCCACACTTGCGGTGAGCCAGTCGGAGTTGATGCCAATGGAGAGGTTTTCGTTGCTTGCCATGAATGCCATTTTCCCATTTGCAAAGTTTGTGTTCAGTATGATATTAAGGAAGGTCGAAATGTTTGCTTGCGGTGCGGCTCTCCATTTGATGGTATCTTCTGATCGCTGAACTATCTTAGTTGCTTTTACTCTTCAGGAATTTGAATCTCATTGAGTGGAAGTTCTGTTTCAGTTTGAGTTCATTTGTGATTGACCTTATATTAATAGAGAGTTGAAATAGTCATTGGTAGACTGAATTGAAAAACAGTCATGAAAATCCTAATCTAAATTCTGCAATTGCTCATTTTCAACAAGTTCTCGGATACTATTAGTGCGATCCCTGTTCGGTTTGCTAATATACCTTAATTAGCCATTTGTTAGGAAGCTGAAAAAGTGAGCATATCTCAATGGTAATTGACATGTACTCCTTCACTTAAGGTCGGAGGTTCGAATCCTCCCACCCCACTTGTTGAACTAAAAAAAAAAAAAAAATGTTAGGAAGCTGCCAACATGAGCATAGCTCAGCTGGCCTAAAGTATGAACTATTCACCAAGAGGTCAAATGTTCGAATTTCCGGCCTACATATTGTAAGAATTTTTGTTTTGTTAGGAAGCTTGGAGTATCTATAAGAATTATGTTTGCAATCTTTGATCTCAATATATAAGTGATTCTTGTCTTTTCAGTGGTTCTGAATTTGTTTGGATGTTCTGAATTTTCAGAGAACTTACTGATGGATGCTGGTACGAAGACATCAGGAGATCGAAACACAATGGCATCTCATCTCGGTCATTCTCAGGTAAATTTTATTTCGTCAGTTTCGTTTACTTGTGACCGAGTTACAAGTATTTGCTATATAATTTCCAATATGTTAGGTTCCTCATGAACTTATCTCTCATTTTTTTTGTTTTTGTATAGGATGTCGGAGTTCATGCTAGACATATCAGTAGCGTGTCGACAGTGGATAGTGGTAATGAATATAGATTTTTTGAATCGCGTTGAGAGCCTTTAGTATTGTTCTTATTCTTAATAATCTCTTCCTGTTTTTGTGAAGAATTAAATGATGAATTTGGGAACCCAATTTGGAAGAACAGAGTAGAGAGTTGGAAGGATAAGAAGAACAAAAAGAAAAGGCCTACTCTGAATACGGAACAAGAAGCTCAAATTCCATCCCAACAACAAATGGAAGAGAAACAGTAAGTTCAAGGAGGTTTTGGTTCTTTTCATGTGAATTTTAAGAATTTAATATCGGTCATGTCTCTAACATTTTGAATGCGTGATTGGAGCTAAAAGCTGGTTTCTGTGTGCTGATGTGCTTTTCTATTAACCTGGCTTCGTTTCTGCTAACTTTTTAATGACTTAAGATTTTTTGACATCATATTTCTGAGGAGAATATAAGCTAATGTTACAAGTTGCAAGTCAGAGAGAAGGCTCAAAATTACATCCTTCCAATGATATGATAACTAGTCATTACAACTTACAAAAATGTGATTTTTGTTCTTTCAGGATTTCAGAGGAGGCTGCGGTTACACACACATTTTCTTCAGTTTATCCAATTCCATCGAGCAGATTAACACCATACAGAATAGTGATAATCATGCGATTGATCATTTTAGCTCTTTTCTTTCAATATCGAATAACAAATCCTGTTGATAGTGCTTTTGGTCTATGGCTCACTTCTATTATATGCGAAATCTGGTTTGGCTTCTCCTGGGTGTTGGATCAGTTCCCTAAATGGTTTCCCGTCTGCAGGGACACATACATTGACAGATTATCGGCCAGGTAGGAAGAAGACTCCCTCTTTTACCCTCACTCAGTTGTAATAGTTTGTTTCTAACCAATTACGTTAACTGGTAAAGTAAGATCCGTTTGATAACCATTTGGTTTTTGAAAATTAAGCCTATAAACATTCCTTCCACCAATAGGTTCCTTTATTTTGTTATCTATCTTTTTTTTTTTTGCAAAGTTATTTTAATTAATGCGAGGATTGAACCCATGACCTGTTGGCCGGCACAACCTTATGCAATTGAGCTATGCTCGGTTTGGCATAAATTTACGTAAGGTAGGAATTGAACTCAAGCCAGAGGGCCCGAAAAACTATCGTGCCCCCAACCGACCACCGAACCAACAAGAAACATAGTGTTATCTATCTTTTACAAGTGTTTTCAAAATCCAATCTAAGTTTTGAAAATTAAAAAGAGTAGTTTTTAAAAACTTGTTTTTGGTTTTGGAATTTGACTAAGAATTCTAATGTTTTCTTAAGGAGGATGAAAATCATTGTTAAGAATGGTGAGAAAACTAGCACAATTTTCAAAAATCAAATGGTTATCAAACGAGGTCTAAGTTTTCTCAATTACGATCAGTACTCTAAAAACATATTGTGATATTGTTTTCACTAAACTTTCCAGTTAATTCCTATTTCTTCACTTCACAAGATATGGTAACTGTACTGTAGTAAAGATATCTGGATACCGTGTAGGCCAGGAAGAATGATAAAGTGTCAGATAAAATATGGAATACTATCTAATTAGGAATCAAAATGGTGGTGGGTACGGGTGCTTCAATTTGATGCTCCTGATATGGTATTGATTGTGTTTATGAGTTGCATGTTCATCTGTTTCTATGTCAGGTTTGAAAGAGAGGGAGAACCTTCCCAACTTGCTGCTGTGGATTTTTTTGTGAGTACCGTTGATCCATTGAAAGAACCTCCACTAATCACTTCCAATACTGTGCTTTCAATCCTTGCTGTGGACTACCCTGTCGATAAAGTCTCCTGCTATGTGTCTGACGATGGTGCAGCTATGCTCACATTTGAATCTCTAGCTGAAACAGCCGAATTTGCAAAGATGTGGGTTCCATTCTGCAAGAAATTCTCCATTGAACCCCGAGCTCCTGAGTATTACTTCTCACAGAAAATAGACTATTTGAAAGATAAAGTGCAACCTTCTTTTGTCAAGGAACGTAGAGCAATGAAAGTAAGAACTTTTTAAGCTTCCTCTTCTTATTCCGCTCCTTGTTCGTTACCCTCATTTGTATCTAAAATATATCATCCAGTATGTAAATTGTCGGAAACAGTTATTTAACAATTAGTCTTCTAATTCATTGCAGAGAGCTTATGAAGAGTTTAAAGTACGAGTCAATGCTTTGGTAGCAAAGGCTCAAAAAACACCAGATGAAGGTTGGTCCATGCAAGATGGAACAGCTTGGCCAGGAAATAATCCACGTGACCACCCTGGAATGATTCAGGTTAAATGCAACAGAGAAGAATGTTCAACTCCAATTCTACTATTTAATTACCTAAAGCAACCAAATTATCTTGTGCATGAAATGTCAGACTTTCTGAATGCCTTACCTTAATAGAAAAGAAAAGGTTCAGTTCAGATTGTATCAAACTTGGCCAAATTTTATTTATGTAGAATTACAACTATCAGAGTACGTTTTTGTTTATATATTCTGCGAAGGTGGAAATATTTTAAAGTTCTTCAATTATAATCCCCTAGTCAAAGATGCATCAAGTGATCATAAGAATCATTATTCCAAAACGATTCAAGACCTTACTGTTTGTGCATTAGAATATTAATGTCTTAGTTGGAAATTTTGCCTATTCCCTTCTGTTTTTCTGTGTCCATTTTTTTCAATGTCTATCCACATGTTTTCACTTGAAAATTTGAATCAAAATGTTCAAAGAGAGGATGGATTGTTTCAGGTTTTTCTTGGCAATACTGGTGCCCATGACATAGATGGTAATGAACTTCCTCGACTAGTCTATGTCTCCAGAGAGAAGAGGCCTGGTTACCAACATCACAAAAAGGCTGGTGCTGAAAATGCTCTGGTACTCATTCATCTATCATATTATTATTTGTTGCAGGCACATCAAAGTTGTATACTTAAATGTTTGTCTTTATTCCTTAAACAGGTAAGAGTATCGGCAGTCCTCACAAACGCCCCCTTCATTCTCAATCTTGACTGTGATCACTATGTTAACAATAGCCAAGCTATACGTGAGGCGATGTGTTTCTTGATGGATCCACAAGTAGGCCGAGATCTATGCTATGTTCAATTTCCTCAGAGGTTTGATGGCATTGATCGAAGTGATCGATATGCCAATCGCAACACAGTTTTCTTTGATGTGAGTATCCTTCTATCCATTCCCCTGCAGTAGGGTATCATGTTATAGAAGAATAATGAATAGAATTTTCCATGTCTCATAAGAGCATCTGGGTTTTTAGTGCTAGATAGTGTGTATGACAATGATGGTTTGTCCTTCTAATTAATTGAAAACTGTAACTAGCCCCAATATTCCAGTACTGTGTTGAGAACTTCACTTGTTTATGTGCTTGTACATGTATAATTGCAGTTGTAAAAATTATAACCAAATAGAGGTGGAAACATACTTCTACTATATAAGTTAATTTTGATCTCTGCATTAGTCAGTCTTGAGTCTTGAGGCTCATCAGTTCTGAGGGTCTTCATTTTTGTTTTAGGTGAACATGAAAGGATTGGATGGCATCCAGGGACCAGTTTATGTTGGTACAGGTTGTGTTTTCAATAGACAAGCTCTTTATGGATACGGACCTCCTTCTATGCCTACCTTATCTAAGACATCCTCATCGTCCTGCTCTTGGTGTGGCTGCTGCTCGTGCTGCTGTCCTTCCAAGAAGACCTCAAAAGATCCGACAGAGCTTCAGAGAGATGCAAAAAGAGAAGAGCTTGATGCTGCAATCTTTAACCTCAGGGAAATAGATAGTAAGTCTAATCTTGGTGGAATTCGGTTTTAGAAATTGAAGGCAGTAGTTCTCAGACTTGTCATTAAATCTATTTTGGCTTTGTTCTACAGATTATGATGAGTACGAGAGGTCAATGCTGATTTCTCAATTGAGCTTTGAGAAAACTTTTGGCTTATCGACTGTATTTATTGAGTCTACACTAATGGAAACTGGAGGAGTTGCAGAATCTACAAATTCATCGACTTTGATCAAAGAAGCAATTCATGTCATTAGTTGTGGTTATGAAGAGAAGACTGCCTGGGGAAAAGAGGTGGTGTTTTTAGTTGATATTAGCACATTCATGAAATATTGTCTCTCTTTTACATAAATATGTACCGCAGTCAATATTTTCTGAACCCTTGTGAATAATTTGTTGGCTTATGGTTCTGTTTTTCAGATTGGTTGGATATATGGTTCAGTTACGGAGGATATCTTAACGGGTTTCAAGATGCATTGCCGAGGATGGAGGTCCGTCTACTGCATGCCGTTCAGGCCAGCATTCAAAGGATCGGCACCGATTAACCTTTCTGATCGTCTGCACCAAGTGCTTCGATGGGCACTTGGATCTATTGAGATTTTTTTCAGTAGACATTGTCCATTATGGTATGGATTTGCAGGCGGCCGGCTCAAATGGCTTCAAAGAATGGCATACATAAACACCATTGTCTATCCGTTCACCTCCCTCCCCCTTGTTGCTTACTGCTCATTGCCTGCAATCTGCTTGCTGACAGGAAAATTTATCATACCAACGGTAAATATATCTACCTTCTCATTGTTGTTCTAATAAAAGCATGAAAAAGTTCAAATATAATTCACAATGTGGATACTTTAAGTTCAAATATCTACCTTCTCACTGTTGCTCTTGCATTTATGGGACTGAATATCGCTATCATAATGAAAACCATTCTGTATGTTTTTTCCTCACTTCTTGCTAATTAGTTTCACTTCTTTAAACAAGTCATCTCTTCAACATCATGCAGCTCTCAAACCTAGCAAGTACCCTTTTTCTCGGTCTCTTCTTGTCCATCATTCTCACAAGTGTCCTTGAGCTGCGTTGGAGTGGTGTTAGCATCGAAGATATATGGCGTAATGAGCAATTCTGGGTCATAGGAGGCGTCTCGGCCCATCTCTTTGCTGTCTTCCAAGGTTTCCTAAAGATGTTAGCTGGTGTCGACACCAACTTCACAGTTACTGCAAAGGCAGCCGATGACGCCGAGTTTGGAGAGCTTTACATGGTGAAATGGACAACACTTTTGATCCCTCCTACAACCCTTATCGTCATCAACATGGTCGGTGTCGTTGCTGGATTTTCTGATGCATTAAACGGTGGATATGAAGCCTGGGGACCTCTTTTTGGCAAGGTATTCTTTGCCTTTTGGGTGATCTTTCATCTCTATCCGTTCCTCAAAGGTCTCATGGGTCGCCAAAACCGGACTCCAACCATTGTTGTTCTTTGGTCAGTGCTGTTGGCCTCAGTTTTCTCACTTATTTGGGTGAAGATTAACCCATTTGTGAACCAAGTTGACAGTGCAACCGTTGCACAAAGCTGCATTGCCATAGATTGTTGAGTACCAGTTCCTTAATGGCATCATAGTTTGAGATGAAAATATACAGATTGCTTGTCAAAGACTCGTCGTGATTGTTTGTCGAAGACTCGTCGTGATTGTTTATAGGATTTTGATTACCAGTTTCCTTTATGGCATCATAGTTTGAGATGAAAATATACAGATTCATCTGAATATGTATGAATGTTTTGGTTCAACATTTGAGATTCAGTTTGTACAATGTAAATCATTGGTGTGAGCAATACCAATATGAATACAATAGTCGTCACCTTCCACGAAATTGTGTTCTATTTCGATCCTTCATTAGCTTCGGCTCGTTTGAACCATATAATTTTTTAAAATTCAGTTTATAAACATTTTTTTTTACAAGTGTTTCAGAAACAAAAAGTTATCAAACGGGTTTTAAATGTTTATTTATTATTTTTTTTTTTATCGTAGTCCCAATTCTGAATGAATACCAATCTCATAAACAACATATTTTTGGAAAGTGATTTGTTTTATATGAATGTTTGGAATTACTTGTAAGATTTCAAGATCTGATCTCAACAACAAAGCTTAATTATGATAAATGAAAATAATCAGCAGCTAAAATTGTTCGTTGGGCATTAAGTTAAAATGAGCAAAATGAAGGGTATTTTAGTAATCATGCCAAGTGTCCCATTCCTACTTCAGCTGGCATCTTTCAGCTCACTCTCCCAACTCCCAACGTCTCTCTGAAGTCTCAACAACGATGAAACCGCCACCGCAACCGGCCGTGATTTTCTCACTGCTCCTCTTAATCTCCAGTTCCACCTCCGCTACTCCGGCGGCCCCCATTGAAGTTCCTCCAACCCCATCTCCGACCTCCGCCCCATCCCTCACACGGCCATTACTGCCACCGACTTCGCCGTCGCCTTCTTCTTCTTCTTCTTCACCACCATCATCATCTTCGAACTCTCTTGACCCAAAGCAACTCAGAGCTCTGCAATCGCTCAACATCCCCACCTTCAAAGACCCCTGCAAGCAACCTTCACTTCACAACGCCACCGTTTGCGACTCCTCCGAGCCCTTCCAACACCTCGTTTTCCTCCGCCTCGCCAATTGCTCCGACGACGTCGCTTTGTCGTTCACAGCTCTCAAATCTCTCTCCACTCTCAGATCTCTCGAATTTCTCGACTGCCCCATTTCCCCCATTCGCTTCCCCGCCGATCTGGTTTCCTCTCTCCGATCCTTCACTTGCACCAATAGCCTCCGCAGGCTCACCGGCGTCTGGCTCAGCCGTCTCGAAAATCTCACCGATCTCTCTGTTTCCAATGTCCCTGTTAATGCCTCCGGTCCTTTTGTCATTCTTGGCAAAATGAATATCCTCAAATCTGTGACCGTTTCGAATGCGAATCTCACCGGTTTCTTTCCTAAGCATTTGAATAGCAACCTTACCCACATTGATTTTTCAGGGAATATGCTCAAAGGAAAGTTACCCACTTCGATTACTCTGCAGGAGAATCTCGAATCTCTGAATCTAGCTTCTAATTCGTTCAATGGCGAGATACCCACTTCAATTGGTGACCTTATATCCCTTCAGAACTTGTCGTTGGCATCGAATTCGCTCTCGGGATCGATCCCGGAATCAATTTCGGCGATTCCTGGATTGGTTCATCTCGATCTGAGCTCAAATCAGTTTAACGGAACAATTCCGAAGTTCCTTTCGGAGATGAAGAGCTTAAAGTATCTGAATCTCGAGAACAACCAGTTTCATGGGGTAATGCCTTTCAATGTATCTTTCTTGAAAAAGTTGGAAATGTTTAAGATAAAGGGGAATAGCAACTTGTGCTACAACCATTCAATTCTATCATCTAAACTGAAGCTTGGGATTGCTCCTTGCGATAGACATGGGCTTCCATTGTCGCCACCGCCGGCGAAGGAGGATTCGTCGGCGGATGAAAATAGCGACTACAATGACAGTGATGGAGATGATTCCAGCAGCCATCACAAGGAGTCTCATAATGGACCAAATAAAGTAGTGCTTGGAGTCGCAATTGGGCTTTCTTCCATAATTTTTCTCATTGTTTTTCTGGTTTGTTTGTCAAAGTGTTGTCGTTGAGAGTGAAGATCGATTGGTTTTACTTTTAGAGTAGATTTTTTTTGGTTCTTTTTTCATTTTTTTGGTAGAAGTAATAGTAAAGATATCATGAGAAAGCATTGTAAATGTAGGGGGAGGACAATTTGGTTTGGCGTTTGTTCTTTTTAGTGGATTGATCCAATTATTTGAAGGGAAGAGGATTTTCAGTGCGGCATGTTATGATGTGTTCATTTGTGTGTTATCAACATCATTTCTATTCCTTTTGTTTCTTTCTATATTATGACTTGATTTGCTCTTTTGTCTCAATAAAATATCATCATGTTCAGTGTCTCAACCTTGTTCCACTGTCTCTTTCAACTGGGTTCTTCCTTTAACTCATAAGTAATTCCAAGAGATCATAGCTCAACGGTAATTGACACGTACTCCCCTTCTTTAGGGTTGGAGGTTCAAATCTCCCCTACCCTCATTTATTGTACTAAAAAAAAAAGAATGAGATGATGAGAGGATGTGAGGGGGACTTTCTGTTATGTGGACATAGCTTTGGATCCCAAATTATTTGCAAGGTTGTAAACTTCAATAGGGGAGAGAGCAAATACCAATTGGGTGGAAAAAAAAGGGCCCTTTATAAATGAAGATACTAACAATTTCATTCACCAGTAACCTCTACAAGAACAAGATCCATCTTTGAAATGATGAAAACGACTGGAATCTCTCAAAACGATTTCTCTCGTGGTCGTCTTCGACATGAACTTGGCCGTCTCATGACAGTCGCCGCAAACTCGGAGATTTTTAGTTACCCGTATAGTTTTGCCGGGTGGGAGATTCAGCACACCAAAAGCCATGGCTAACTTCTCACTGTGCCCACAGAGGGCTACTTCCTTCTCCCTTTCATCTGCATTTAACAAAGCATATCTTGTTTTTGGAAAGCAACCTTCTTCCTTCATCTTGCTTCTTAGTCTTTGCAGAAGTAGCTCTATATTCTTGGCTTGGGGTTTGGAGCGATCTCGAGCAACAAAGATGTTGACCTTGCCCTTGATCTCTATCCAACTGCAGCCTGGATTCTTCTTCAAACCTTGCTGTCCGATTCTCTTCCTTAACTCTTGAACTTCTTCCCACTTTTCTGCCTCTGCATAGATGTTTGCCAAAAGTACATAATATCCTGTGTTTTCTGGTTCTAGCTCAAAGATTCGTTCTGCAACTTTCTCTGCTAGTTTGACATCATGGTGTATCCTGCATCCACACAACAACGCACCCCAAATTGTTGCATCTGGTTTGATTGGCATCGTTTCGATGAAATTGCGTGCCTTCGCCAGATTCCCGGTTCGGGCAAGAAGATCCACCATACAGGCATAGTGCTCCAACTTGGGTTCAATCTGACATTCTTTCTTCATAATATTGAAAAAAATCCATCCTTCATCAATCAATCCAGAATGGCTACAGGCATAAAGAATTGAAATGAAGGATACTTCATCGGGCTCAATCCCTGCGATTCTCATCTGATTGAAGGTATTGACAGCTTCACTACCAAAGCCATGCATCCCATATCCAGCTATCATCACCGTCCATGAGACAATATCCTTATCGAGAATTATATCGAAGAGTGACCGGGCAAGAACTAATAGCCCACACTTCACATACATATCGACAAGTGCATTAATGACATATTTTTCTTTAGAGTACCCATTTCTTAATGCATATCCATGGATTTCTCTACCTCTATCCAAAGCTGCAAGGCTCGCACAGGCTGGGAGGATGCACGCCACTGTTGTACCATCAGGCTTTGTTTCTCTTTGCATCTCTGCAAGCAAGTTAAGAGCTTCATTTGGAAGACGATTCTTCGAGTAACCTCCGATCATAGAATTCCACGATACAACATCCTTCCTTTTCATGTGAGAAAAAACATCATGCGCATCCTTCATGCTGCCACATTTGGCATACATGTCCATAAGAGCATTACTAACAAACGAGTTAGTTTCCAAGTTGTTTTCCTTGATGTAGTTGTGTACAATCTCCCCACTGTTCAAGTTGCCATTAATAGCACAAGCATGAAGAGTACTTGTAACAGCATAAACATCCGGGACAACGCCTCCGCTTTTCATTTCATCAAACAACTTGATCGCACCATCAGACAGACCTTCACGGACATAGCCTGCGATCATCGAAGTCCAAGATACAACAGTTTTCTCATCCATTTTCTCAAAAACTCGAATGGAACTGTTCAGATCCCCACATTTTGAGTACATATCCATTAAAGTATTATTGAACATAATCTCTCTGTCAAGAGCAGCAGCCTTTACTGAATAAGAATGAAGTGCCTTACCCAACAAAAGATTGCCCATATTTGCACAAGCCACAAGCACATTAACCATTGTAGCCAAATCAACATCAACACCAGAAACTAACATCTTTATGAAAATCTCAATTCCCCTGTCTTCTAAACCATTCTTGACATAACCACTGATCATAGAGTTCCACGAAACGACATCTCGGTCGAGCAATTCATCGAACAGCTTCTGTGCATTTCTAACCTTTCTACCAACGAAGTAGAAAGAAATTAACGAATTAACAACTATATTATAAGAAGTAAAACCCAACTTGCAGATCAACCCATGAACCATCCTACCTTCTTCTACACGTGCAACTGCTGCAAAACATTTCAAAACACTAGAAAAAGTATAAGAATTAGGTTTTATCCCCAATTCCTGCATTTGCTTGAACAAATCTATACTCTCTCCATAGTTACCAATTCCCGAATACTCACTGATCATAAGATTCCAGAGGAAAACCTTCTTTTCAGATAGTTTATCAAAAATCCCCCTCCCTTCTTTTAAATCCCCACATTTTACATACATAAACACTAGTTTCACCCCCAAGATTCCATCTATCACAAACCCATTTGACTCAATTATAGAATGAACCCTTCTTCCATCTCGTATGGATTTTTGTTCAGCGCATAGCTGCAAGATGGAGCAATAAGTATCCAAGTCAAAGTTGGAATTTTGGGAGCTGCAAAGAAGCTCCATAGCATTTTTGAGATCACCCACTTCACAAAACTCGACAATTTTGCGGGAATTATCCAGTTCAACATCGATATGGCCTTTTGTTTCCAATGCTGGGATGTAGATCTCTGTACAAGCATAGGCCGAATTCGAAAAGGAAAATTTCGAATTGGGTTTGACGAAGACGAAAGAATGCCGGAATTTCGAGTTCACGAAGCCGCGATGATCGTACCCGGCCGGAGATAGCCAGAAGGTTCGAGGAGTTTTTGCTATCAGTAACATGGCTTTCACCGACGAGCACCAGTCAGAACGAGGAAAACTGGTAACGAATTTCTGCTATTAAAGAAATGGTTAAACAAGTTTAGCAACCAAACTGAAAAGTTTTGTTAAATTACAAATTTATTCCTATAATTTGAAAGAAAAAAAAAATAATAATCTTTATCATTTTAAAAAGTTAAAATTTCATCTCATGATTTAATAAAACCTTGTAAATAGTTTCAACGGTTAGAATTTAGAAACCGGATTGAGTACGGGACATACTGTCTCATTGACACATGAATAGCTAACTACTACGTACTTGTAATTGATTGTGACCCACATCGATTACGTTCGACGGCGTTAACCAAAATCTGCAAACCTAATCAAAGTGTGGATTCCACTTCAAAAATCGTAATCTCATTACTTCATTTATCTACCACATTGGGGTGTTCAATCGGAACACCATTGAAGATCTTTCTCTCTTCCTTGAATTAGCCATGGTTATCTTCTTCACTTTCTTCTTCCTTTCACTTACTTTTTTCTTCCACCTTCTCCTTCCTTTCACCTTCTTCTTTCTCCATTCTTCTCCCTCCCTCCAGCCAACCTCGCCGCCATCGCCCACCTCACTCTGGCCAATCTCGCCGCCGCTGTCCACCTCATTCTGGCCCGCCACTGTCGTCCATATGTTAGAGTTTTTTTTTTTTTTCCTTTTCAAATATGGGTTTTCTTATTCTTTCTCTTTCAAGCAATGCGTTTTTTTTTTCTCTTCCAAAAAGTGAGTTCTTTTTCTTTCAACATTTTTTCACGTCTCCTCACCAATCTCATTTCTTTTTTTTTTTCTCCACAAGTTTTTTAATCCAAAACTTGTGGAGAAAAAAGAAAAACTCATTTTGATAAAAAGATAGAACAAATTGTTGGTATGGGATAAAAGATGAACAAATTGTGGAGAAAAGAGAGAAACTCATTGCTTTAAAGTTCAAACCCTTGAAAATGGAGGTTGTTTTTCTTTTGTAAGGAAGAAACAGAAATGGGTTAATGGGGGAGAGAAGAGATTGAAGCTCCAATGGCGAAAAACGAAGAAATAAGAGAGAATAAATGGAGGGGAGTGAAGATTTATGTTGGAAAATGAGTTCACGAGTCTCCACACGAGTAACGCTCGGACAACGAGCCTGCACACGAGTAACGCCCAGACAACGAGTCAACACACGATTAAAACAAAAGGGTATTATGGTAAACTCACGAATAATTACGTGCAAATAAATATCATCAATGAAATTCAGATTACGTTTGAATTAGCCTTAAGTAAACACTATCAAACATGACCGATTACGATTGAAGCCTTAATTCATTACCATTTATTCATTACGATTGTTGAGAAAAATCTATCACGGAGTGGAGTAGTAAACATAGTCTTAATTCGATTTGTGAGATTTTATCAAACCATAAGGACAAAATTCTAACTTTTTCTAAACTACAGGGACCAAATTTGTAATTTGACTAAATTGAAAGTCTCGATTAAATTTTAAACTTTTAATTTTGTGTCAAATAGATCCATTGACTTAAAAAATGTTTAATAGGTCTCAAAACTTTTATTTTTGTACCTATTTTTATGTCTACTAGATTCGTGAATTTTAAAAAATGTTAAATAGACGAATGACCTATCAGATGCAAAATAGAAAGTTAAAAGACCTATTGAACATAAAATTGAAAGTTTAAAAATCTATTACATACAAAATTGAAAATTCAGAAACATATTGGATACAAAATTAAAAGTTTAAGAATTTATTAGAAATTTCTAAAATTCGGGACCAACTAGAAAAACATTTAAAAGTTTAGAGACTAAATTTATAATAATTTTAAAAAAAAAATTGAAAAAAAAAAATGAATAGTGAGATGGCCACGTGGGAACAGGAGCTTCAGAAGGTTGTGGACTAGCGGTGAATGGCAATAAAGAAGTACCGACCAATATATTATGTAAAATACAGACAGGACAGGTTGTGGAGCTGAATAGCTGATGCAGTTTGGATATTCATAGAATTCCATTTTTTCTTCTTCTTCTGGGAAAATCAGATGGAAGCACTAGTCTTCCGCTTTCCCAATTTGGTCTCTTTCCGAAGAAGACCCATTTTCGCTTTCAAAGGTAATCCAACTCTACTCCACTAAGCACTTACTTGAAAATGAACAATCTTTTTGAGTTTGGACTGCACTTTTTATTGCAGAATTTTCTAGCTGAGGGGTTAATTTTTGATGCAGCTTGTTAAATTTGGCAGACATTGCAGATGGTTACTATCCCATCAAGACCATTCAACTATCTGTTTCAAGCAATAGACCAGATGGAAATGCAGGGCATCGCCCTCCTCGTAGAAGCTCTGCACCAGGAAGAACCAGGAAGAATGAACCTTCCTCGGGGAAAACAGAAGCTCATAAGAACGAGGAAGACCTGAAAAATCTCAAATCAAATAACCAGGAGGAAATAATTGCACTCTTCAGAAAGATTCAGACTTCCATTGCTGAGGAATCGGCAAGCTCCGATGATGAAGATTCCGACAAGGATGAACATGGAGCCGATTCTATTTTGGAGGCTCTTCGTGAATCAAGGAAGCAAGTAAAAGGTAATTTCTTGATTGTCTCATCTAATGCTTTTTTTGGGAGATTTGGTCCACCTTTAAATCCATGAATGCATCTTACAATAACATTCATAAACATCTCTTTTATAGTAAACAAGATAGGGGTGTTCAACTGAACCCCGAAAACCAACCCGACCGACCAACCAAAACCAGACCGACCAACCAAAACCAACTGAATCGACGTCGGCAATATGATTCTGTTCCCTAACCTACGTACATATCACACTCACAAGTTATGATTAAAAAAATTCGCTCTCATTTCTTTACTAAGTAATACATTCGACCTATGGACAGGCAAACCTTCAAAGAAGACAGGAACTAAAGTGTTGACAAGAAAAAGCACATCTGAAGAGAAGGAAATGCATCATGCTTCGCCAGCTGCAGATTTCAAGTTAGAACGACCACCATCTAAATTTGTGAAGAGATCACCAATCCCTTCTCCCCCAGGAGGAAATGGTTCGCATCTTAGAGTAGAGGCATCTCAAACCATAGCTGAAAGCAGGGAGTTGAAGTTCCCAAGTAGAGAGAATATGAAACTTACCGAGCTGAAAGCACTAGCAAAATCTAGAGGAATTAAGGGTTACTCCAAATTGAAGAAGAATGAGCTCCTGGAACTCCTGCAATCCTAAATCTTGGCAGTTCTGAGCTGCTGGATAAAACCAGTCATCACAGTAAATCATCAGTTTCTTCTATTTTTATTTTTACTTTTCCTTTTCCTTTCGTGTTCCTCTTTCTACTGGTTTCACATGTTGTTTTGATAACAAAATTGCAAGCTGGTCTTCCAGTGTTTGGAACATAACATTCAAAAACCTTTTTTCATACATTAAATCTATAATGATGTTCTTAATCTAATTCTCGAACATTGTTTAACATTCTCTAAGGTTCAAAAACAACTGCGCCAAAGCATACTGCATCTATTAAAGACTCCTAATCCTGGCAAGTATAGATAGAGTGCGCCCATACATGCACACACAGAAACAAGTGATTCATGTTGTATCAACTACTGCACGAGTATAATCTAATATTAGGCACATGATAACCACAAAAAAACATAACAGCTTACTATTCATTGAAAGAAAGAAGATGGATATTTTCCCTCTTGCTCGACAGTTATCATTGGGTGCAATCTGCTTGCATTTCAGACTTGGATGCAAACAATCAAGGTGCCAGGAACGATAGGCAACCTTCAAGTATATGTCTATTAAAAACGGAAACTTCAATTCCCAGTCACAAAATAATAAAATTTCTCATTAGGATGAAGCTTCTTTTTTCAGTCTCAAGGTAAAGTACAGGAAAAATTAATTAATGTCTTCAACCTTAAAGGTAAATTCTGATACAAAGATAAGAAGACTACGAAAACCTGTAGAAGCCGCCAAAATTGAGGGATTAATCTAGCCTGTAATGTTTTGAGACTTGTTAAGGATAACACCTTCATACTTAACTTGAAACCACTTCATTGAATCCTCTTTGGTGACTCTATGTTGAATTCCAACTCTTGACTTGCATCGGCGTCGACGACCAACACGATAGCCTGGACGTTCTAGAACAACAAAGAAGTCCATACCATATATACCAGTAGAAGGGTCATACCTAAAGACGGAGAAAAGACAGTAATTATTTTTCAAACACCAGACTCCATGAAACTCAATAATGCACATACGTTAGCATTCCAAGTCAGGAAAACTAGACCCTCCAGGATTTTACATTGTTTATAAAAAAAAAAAAAAAAAAAATTTATGAATAACAGAACTTTCATTGAAAAAAAATTATACAAATACACACAAAAGAAGAGGCAACCCAAAGAAAGGGCCTCCAATCAAAAAATATGAGACCTAACAAATAGTTACAAAACGGCTTAGTCATCGAAGCCCAAAAGAAACATTGAACCTAATAAGTGCCCAAACATCACAAGGACCTCTCAAGCCCTCTAAGGATATTGAAAACTGACTTGTTTATAAACTTTTAGCCGGAAAAGCATTTACTGATTGGAAAACCACCGTTGCATAACCAAATATAATCAAAGGTTTGAACTTCTCAAGTCTCAATTCAATGTGTGTATTCGATTCATGTGTAAAGTATGTATCTACATCAATGCTACAACAATCACATTATAATCAGAATTCAAACGATTCCAGCTTCTTTTCTAAGACGATTTTTTTATAAATTTTGCAAGCCTTAAGCCAAGAAAGCACGTTGCTATGTAAAATTATGGCAACAGAAAGATATCTAATCAGGCCAGTTCCTATAACTACAGAAAAATCAAAACCAAAGAGTGGATGTTTTCAAATCGTTTTAAGGTAGGACATAAGGTTCCAAATGAGCCAGCAATATATGTGTTGGATATACATGCATAAAACGAGCACAAAGATTAAGAACAAAAAGTTTTAAGGATATTGAAAACTGACTTGATTCCAAGATCAATGTGCTCCTGAATACCAAAACCAAAGCAGCCAGTATCACTAAAGTTTCTGCGCAAGAGTTCGTATTCCTTAACCTTCAAACCACTTTCAAGAAGTTGCATAGCTTTTTCGCCCCTCACCGTGACATAGCACGCGATCTTCTCGTTACGCCTGATCCCAAAAGACCGAACGGTGTAACGGGCTGTTTCAATCCCAGAAACGAAAATTAGAAAACAAACAACAAACACAAGAGTCCAAGAAAAAAACCCAACATAAATTCGAAATGAAATAGCCGCAGCACCTTTGGAGAAAACAGGGGATTGGCCACTGAGTTGTTCAAGCACCTAGCGATAAAGAAACCGATGTAAAATGCAAGAAATCAATCGGGATGCACATGGGTGAAGTTATAAATGGGAAAAAAACGAGTGCGCAAAAGAAGGAGGACAGAAACCTTGGCGGCTCTGGTGAGACGATCGCCGCTTTCACCGACGGAAATGTTAAGAACTAGCTTCTGGACTTTGATATCTCGCATGGGATTCGAGAGCTTCTTCTCTGAAGCCTGCAATTTGCGTCAGGTTACCGTCAGAAACATAAATCAATCAGCTAGTTCTCAACAAGATTGAAACAGCAATCATAAGATATGAAATGAACATGAACAAATAGCAGTAGCGGTACCATTGTTGGGGGAAGCAGCCGAGGCAGAGCAGAGTGACGGCCACAGCAGACGAAGTGAAGGAGACAGGGTTTTAGGGTTTTTCTCCGATGTCGCTTTAACCACAAACAAAACGCAAATAAATTAAAGGCTAATTTTTTTTTAACCCTAAACTTGGGAGGTTTATACTTTTAATCCCAAAGTTTCAATTTCATCCCTTTAAACTTTAAATTTGGTTGGTTATATCAATTTTATTTTTAACCCTAAATTTTTAAATTCATCAATTTAAACTTCAAATAAGTGTATAAATATACATACAATTAAGTTTTTGTTTCAATCTCCTTTTGAAAGGTTTCTGGCAAATATTCAAAGTCATGTAGTTTTCTATGATATGATACGTACTTATTTGTTTTTTTTTTTTAAGGCTAAAGAAAATTAGAGGAGACTCGCAATAATGTTTTTCAATTTTAGGGCATGTTTTTTTTCCTTCCATTTTTAATTTAAGGGTATGTTTTTTTCTTCTCTCATTTCCTATCTTCTTTGATTATATTATTTTTTTTCATTTCAAAATGGAGTTTTTCAATTTTAAGGCAGGATTCTACTGGATCCATCGACTTTTAGTAAAAATAAAGCTTATTTGCCCGATTTTATCTCAATATGGAGTACTCTCATTCTCAAATTGATCGCTGGTTGGTTGTTCTTTTTATTTCTCGTTGGCCTCGAACTCAACTTGTTGTCCATCTGTCGCATCAGGCACAAGGCTTTCAGAATCGCCCTAGGGGTGAAAATTAGCTATAGAGCCAAGCCCATAACCTTCAAAGGTCAAAGGCCCATTAGCAAACCAAAAGGCTGATAACTAGGCTCTAGGAAGAAAATAGCCCAAAAAAAACGAGAATGGCCACTAGGGTCGACCCCTCGAGGGGTCGGCCAAGATGAGCTCCACCGAGCCAGGATGAGCTCGGTCAAGGAAGAGTTTAGCCAAGCCGAAGAGGAGCTCGTTCAAGCTGAAGAGGAGTTGAGCCAAGTCAAAGATGAGCTTGGTCAAGTCAAAAAGGCTCGACCAAGCCGAAAAGAAGTAGGCTTGACCCGGGCAAAGATGAGTCGATACCATAAATGGCTCGACAAGACGCAGAGGAGGCTAAAGACGATCAATCATGTTTCGGGGAAGTCAACCCCACAAAGGTCAGAGCAGAATCTAATCAGAGCCCAAGAACGTAACCACCCCTTTGGGAAAGACGTTACAAATTCAATCAATAGGGTCTCATTAAACAACAATTTTCATTAAATTATGATATATTATAAGTAGAGAGGAATAATGAAAGAGAAATGTACGTAAAAAAACACTCATTTGATTGTCTAGAATACTCTCAAGCTCAATATTGACCTGATCGTCGGAGTGACGATGACCTAACAACCACATCGATGTTCATTCTTTTTTTTACCTTTGATGGGATAAAAGTGTGCGTATGGAAGATAGATTTAGAAATGATAAGTGTCCAAGAGAAAGTTATACACTCTCAACAAGTAATAAATATGGAAGTACTCCAAGTATCGTATCCCAAGAGACTGCGTTTGTAGTCCAGTTTAAGTAGTGATGTTTGCTTCGAAAATCAAGTTCAAAGATTGTGGAAGTGACAAAATAAGAGATGGTTTTCAGATTGGTGATTTTATTTTTTTAAAATGATAATAAAAAGATGGATCCAATCGAGTTTCAGCCACTGATGCAAATGCTAACTCGATGCGGACACAATGCTCATTCTCATGCAAAACTTGTTAAGGGTTGTGAATTCAACTCCTATTCGATCTCCGTGAGTATACTGGTATATATACTATAATCCAACAAATCTTGTAATATTGTGATTTTCGTCTTATATACTATAGTCCATAGACTATAATCTAAGGAAGCTTTAGGGAATTCGATTAAAAAAAAAAAAAAAAAAAAAAAAAAAAAAAAAAAAAAAAAAATCCGAGAGGTTATCTTATTAGAATATGAAAATATTTTTTATTTTTATTTTATAAAATTTTCTAAACAATCAATTTTTTTCTAATATTTTTAATCAATTAATTGTAATTACAACAAAACCTAATATACGGGCATTTAGGCCATTTCAATTCTATAGTAGACCAATATTAGCCAAACTGATAACAAAACGACATTTGTATAATTAAAGTCTATACAACGTCTATAATAGAAAGTATTTGAGATTTTAATATAGTAAATAAAAAAAGAAAGACGTAAGACAGCAATCGTTAGGAACTTGAAAACGAGGACAGTGATAATGGCTAGAAATTTGAAAATGGGGATAGTAAACGCTTGCCAAACCTTGAGGCCAACTCAACAATATGATTTTTTCAAGTTGACTTCTAAAAGAAGGCATCAATGACCTAACATAGAATGATAGAACCTCCTTGCATTTCCTTTCTCACTAAAAATCAGGAAAAACTTTTAAAAATCAAAATTTTGGGTGCCAAATTGTATAAAAATGATCAAGTCAAGGCATTCAGACACAGATGGCATCATTTGGAGAGTATTATATGAAAAGATTCCCATGACTTCCATGGATGGAAGAAAATACAGTCCAAGTTTTGACAACTATTCCTCAACAAGCAACAAATGGAAACATAACACAATTAAGTGGCCCTTATATATCAATATCACAGATAGACAAGTGAATGCTAAAAATATAGCTAAATCACCTGCATACATCTCTTATCTGTTGATGATTGATCAAACAAAATCCATCATCTCTTCCAAAACCATGAAGAGGGATTGCTTTTTTTCTTCTACAGCCTTTTCATTGATGTTACTCTTTGTAATAGCAAAACTGGCCTCTGCTGTAAACATCACCACAGATCAGGCAGCTCTTCTTGCTCTCAGAGCCCACATCGCAAGCGACCCTTATGGCATTATCACAAACAATTGGTCTGCAACTACCTCAGTCTGCAATTGGGTTGGCATAGAGTGTGGTGCTAAGCATAACAGAGTCACAAGCTTAATTTTTTCTTACATGGGTCTCACAGCCACATTTCCTCCTGAACTGGGAACTCTCTCTTTTCTCACGTATGTTACCATCAAGAACAACAGCTTCCATGATCCACTGCCTATTGAACTCATCAATTTGCCTAGGTTGAAACTACTCAGTCTTGGAAACAACAACTTCAGTGGAGAGATTCCTTCATGGTTAGGGCGACTGCCCAGTATGGAGGAACTGTATCTTTATGGCAATCAATTCTCTGGCTCCATTCCCACCTCCCTTTTCAACTTAACTTCACTTCTAATGCTTAATCTTCAGACGAACCAGCTTTCGGGTAAGGTTTTGTCCAACCCCCTGGCTCAGAAGGTATATATGTTCTACCCTTGCTTTGTTGGGCTTGTGGTGAAGATTTTGTTCTTCTTTTATAGGGAGCATTCCAAGAGAAGTTGGAAACCTGACATTGCTTGAAGATTTATATCTTAATAACAATCAGCTCACAGGTATTTTGACATCAAATGATATGGACAAAACAAAAGGCACAAATCAATTGTGCAGGGTGATTATTACAAGTTAAAAGAGTATGACATAGACATCCTAATGACACATTTATCATATATTTTGATATAAAAAACAGGTTTAGTGAATAAGGGTCAAAGATGAGAGTATATATTGTAAATCTAGTAAGCCTTTCAGTTTTGCAGAAATCCCAACGGACATTGGAATGCTTCAAAGGCTGAAGACATTGGACCTTGAATTTAATTTATTTTCAGGGCCAATTCCTTTGGTCATCTTCAACCTTTCGTCTCTAGTAACATTGGGTCTATCAGGAAATAACTTCACTGGTGGCCTTCCCGACGACATTTGTGAAGATCTTCCGTCACTTGGAGGATTGTATTTGTCTTATAATCAGCTATCTGGCCAACTTCCTTCCACGTTGTGGCGATGCAGAAATCTTAGTGATGTAGCATTGGCATATAATCAATTTACAGGAAGCATACCTAGAAGTGTCGGGAACCTAACCAGGGTAACACGGATCTTCCTCGGGGTCAACGATTTGTCGGGTACCCTTTTAACCCCACTTTTTCAGCTTTGTAATTGTTCATACACTTCTAAGATTAATTTAGCTTTGAATTATAAGTTTTAGGTAAGTTTCTTTCATAGTTATAAAATATATATATATCCAGTTCACAAATAAATATTTGTTTGTCCTAAAATAATAGTGTTAGGAAAATATTGTTTGAATTTTTCATATGTGAAGTTTTAGTACACATGTGGATCATGTTTTGTTTATGCAATAGGTGAGTACCTTATGAACTGGGTTATCTTCAAAACCTAGAGTATTTGGCACTGCAAGAGAACTTCTTCAATGGCACAATACCACCAACAATCTTCAACCTTTCAAAACTAAGTACCATTGCTCTAGTTAAGAATCAACTTTCTGGAACTCTCCCGGCAAACCTCGGTGTCGGACTTCCTAATCTTGTTCAACTTATTTTAGGAAGAAACAAACTCACCGGAACCATTCCTGAATCTATCACCAATGCTTCTAAGCTCACTCTATTCGATGTTTCAGAAAACTCATTTTCTGGATTGATTCCCAGCGTTTTTGGTCAATTCAAAAACCTCCAGTGGATTAATTTAGAGCTCAACAACTTCACAACTGAATCTCCCCCTTCAGAAAGGAGCATTTTCAGTTTTTTGACCAATTTAACAAGCTTGGTACGATTGGAGTTATCGCACAATCCTCTAAATATCTTCCTTCCAAGTTCCATGGAAAACTTCTCTAGTTCATTTCAATATCTTTCAATGGTAAACACCGGATTGAAGGGTCTGATTCCTAAAGATATTGGTAACTTATTAAGATCGTTGACAGTCCTAATAATGGATGACAATCAAATTACTGGAATCATTCCTAATTCAATAGGAAAGCTAAAACAACTTCAAGGTTTATATCTTAGTAACAATAGCTTAGAAGGAAACATCCCAACAGAACTTTGTCAACTAGAGAATTTGGTTGAGTTATTTCTGGGTAATAACAAGTAGGGGTGGGCATCGGTCGGTCGGAGTCGGTTTTGGACGAAAACCGGCGCCGACCACCGACATATCGGTTTTTGTCGGTCGGTTCCCGACGGTTTTGAAGCATTTGGTAACGCCGATCGACCGACTATGCGGGCGGTCGGTCGGTTCTGGTCGGTTTTCGTAAGTTCAGCAAAAAAAAAAACAGTGAAACATATAGAAAAAAAATGAAAAGGGAAAGAAATAAACCAGAGTTGGAAATGAGAGAGAAATAACTAAATGAAAACAAAAAATGAGAAAGAAGGAAGATAAGAAAAAGAATGGAAAATATTAAAAAAAAAAAAAAAAAAATCTGATGAAAACGAGCACAGAAGAAAGAAAGAAGATGAGTAAAGAAATGGAGTTTGGAGAGAGAGAAAGAGTAATCTTTTTTCTTTTTTTAATATTATTTACACTTGTTAAGACGTTTCACTTCTCGAGGATGAGAATAAATGGAGTTTGGAGAGAGTGAAAGAGAAAAAGACGTTTGCACTTGTTAAGACGTTTGCACTTCTCGAGGATGAGAATAAAAATTTAACTACTTCCTCATCTTCTCTCTCTCCAATAACTATTAATAGTATTAAGAATTAATTATTAGCCTCCAACATTAACTTTTCATCCATTTTTACACGGCTGTTGCACTTTTCAAGGAATCTGCACGACCTTTCAATTCTAAAAGACCGTTGACATATATATATATATATATTTTTTTTATAGGTCGGTCGGTTTGGCCTCTTATTAGGCTTTCCGACCGACCGACGGTCGGTTTTTCTAATAGCCAAAACCGATTCCGACCGAAATCGTTGAAAAACCGACCGTCCGAGGTCGGTTCGGTCGGTTTCGATCGGTCGGATCGGTTTTCGGTTTGATGGTGGTCACCCCTAATAACAAGCTTTCTGGAGCACTACCTATGTGCTTTGATAATCTTACAGCTTTAAGAACTCTGTCACTAGGCTCAAACAACTTCAATTCTACAATGCCATCTTCTTTGTGGAGTCTTTCTTATATCTTACATCTAAACCTATCATCAAATTTTTTAAGTGGATCTCTCCCAGTAGAGATGGGAAATCTTAAAGTTGTGTTAGATATAGATGTCTCCAAGAATCAACTCTCTGATGAAATCCCAAGTAGCATTGGAGGACTCACAAACTTGATTAATCTCTCATTATCGCATAATGAGCTAGAAGGCTCTATTCCAGACTCATTTAGCAAATTGGTTAATTTGGAATCTTGGACTTGTCCAGTAATAACTTAACAGGTGTCATTCCAAAGTCTTTGAAGAAACTCTCTCATCTTGACCAATTTAACGTCTCCTTTAACCAATTGGAAGGAGAAATTCCAAGTGGAGGTCCTTTTTCCAACTTCTCGGCTCAGTCATTCATATCAAATCGTGGACTTTGTGCAGCTTCTTCTAGACTCCAAGTCCCACCTTGCACAACAAATACATCTCCCGGCTCAGGGAGGAAAACAAATATACTGGTATACATCCTTCCACCTACCTTGTTAGCCATATTAGCACTGATACTTTTTCTACTTTATCTGACATTTCGAGGGAGCAAGAAAAAACAAGTACAAGAAAGTACCCCTTTACCTTATCAACCCACGTGGAGAAGAACCACATACCAAGAACTTTCACAAGCAACAGAAGGATTCAGTGAAGGCAACTTGATAGGTCGAGGGAACTTTGGATCAGTCTACAAGGCAATACTGTCAGATGGAACAATTGCTGCAGTTAAGGTATTCAATTTGCTAATTCAAAATGCAAACAAGAGTTTTGAATTAGAGTGCGAGATTTTGTGCAACATACGCCATAGAAACCTGATCAAAATCATTACAAGCTGTAGCAATGTGGATTTCAAAGCGTTGGTACTAGAATATATGTCAAATGGGAATCTTGAGATGTGGTTGTATCATCGTGATTATTGTTTGAATATGCTTGAGAGATTGAATATCATGATTGACGTTGCTTCAGCACTGGATTATCTTTACAATGGTTACGGGAAACCTATAGTTCACTGTGATCTAAAGCCTAACAATATACTGTTAGATGGAGATATGGTTGCACACTTGACAGATTTTGGGGTTTCAAAACTCTTGGGTGGAGGAGATTCTATAACACAAACCATAACACTGGCGACTGTGGGATATATGGCTCCAGGTGACAAAAGTTTTTAAACGTCCAAGTTTTGTTTGCATACCACATATAATCAACAAGTTTCTTTGTTGTATTGCATGCAGAGTTGGGACTGGATGGAATTGTTTCTAGAAGAGGTGATGTTTATAGCTATGGCATTCTGCTGATGGAAACATTCACAAGAAGGAAGCCGACCGATGAAATGTTTTCTGCCGGAGAAATGAGCTTAAGAGAATGGGTAGCCAAATCATATCCTCACTCAATAAACGGTGTTGTAGATCCAAATTTGCTAAGAGATGATAAAAGTTTTAACTATTCAAGTGAATGTCTATCATCCATCATGCTATTGGCCTTGACTTGCACAGTAGAATCACCAGAAAAGAGGGCAAGTACCAAAGATGTTCTTGACTCCCTCAACAGGATAAAGACAACTTTTTTGACATATGCAGGGCGATGAGGTTGCAAATATAGTCTCCCATTGACTAGAACTATTGGTAAGAGATCTTTTGGGTAGAGCCAAAAACAAAGTACATAGGTTTAGATCCAAAATAGACATTGTAATATTATTGTAGAAATATGGACAAACTCACTGTCTATGATAGAAGAACAAATAAGATGAAGAAAAATGAACATTAACATCTATATGCCATCCAGTACAAGTACCGTTTATATTTTGTTTTCCCCCTTAATCTGAACTGAAGAACTCAAAATTTTAGGATCCAATGTGTCACTTCATGTATATAATTTTACCAACATCATCCAGGTTGCTTCACTAATGCTTGCTAAATTGCAATAAATCCAATTCACCATTAAATAAATAAATGCAAGGAATAGAGTAATATTTCCAAATTAATGATCAACAGTGACTCGATGGAACAAATGTTGTCCAAAGTCTGGATGTATATAAAGATACACCAACAATTAGCAAAGTTAAAAATAATCAGTTAGTTATTCCAAACTTTATTAAATAAATTGCTCAAATTTAACTATATGCTAAGCCATTTTTTACAACTAACTTTTTTTTTGATAAGAAACAGAAACCATTCATTGAAATAATGAAGAAAAGAAAGGGGGATAGACTCTATCCCTCCAGATCAAGAAACAAAATCAATACAGATCGGAAGAAACAAAGGAACAAGGAAAGGGATGGTCCCAATCGGTGACATACAAGCAGTCAAAACAAAAAGAACAAAAGATGAACAAAGCCTAAAAACCAGTAATGATTTCAATGTAACCAAAGGAAATAAACTTCTTCTGGAGATAATTTTCTATCCAAATCGATCGTCGGGAGAGGGATTTGGCTGAAAAATTATCCCAAGATCCAATCTCAGCTGTGTCACCTTCCAAGAGAATGAAGTCACTAATAAGAAAATTTTCCTGTGTTGATGCAAATCTTCTATCCAACCAATCTTCTAACCAACCAATAGGAGTTGTTCATTTAGGCTTGTTCGACCCTCTACCGATAAGACGAGTGTTTGTGCACTTTTCGTAATTGACATTCGATTGGAGGTTCGTGACTTCTCTGACCCAATTCCTTTGTTTCTTGGATGCAGTGGTTTGTCTTTGCTTAGTGGGAAGGGGCATAATGCACATCCCATTTTTTATTAGCCAAGGGAACAAAATGGATAGGTGTGAGGATGGATCGTCATTCATATCTTCCTCTAAATCGATAACTTCAGAGATCCCTTCTAATGACGGATAAAATTGTGGTTCAGGTGGCTTGGGAGGATTCTCGATAGCCAGAGGATCAATATCTAAAGGAAGAACATCTGCTTCAAACGAAGGGGTGGGTTGGTCAAAAAAAGTTGAGAGGGATGGAGGAGAATAAGGAGAAAAAAATTCTTTTTGGGTATGAGGAGTGCTATTTTGTGAGCAAGGAGAGGATAAGAGGTCATCCGAATCAGTGATGGTTTTGTGTTTGGATGTGGAGTAAAAAGTTCCAGAGACAAGTTGTGACTTCCTAGAGTTGATGAAAACCGGTTTAAGGGTGGGAATTGGATCAATTGTGAGGAGGGGAGAGCTAAAAAAGGGAGAGGATAAAATGTTAGGTTCGGTCAAATCAATTGACCTTTGATCCAGATTTTTGGGTGATCCATTTATGGGCTGTAAAGCTAAGGCAAGATCAGTGATTGGAGGCTGATGGGATGTTTGATGCTGATGGGAGCTAGTGGAAAAAGTATCGGGTTTTTTGGTTGGATCAAAGGGGAGAGATGACTTGCTTGAAGAAATGAAACAAAAGGGGTCAAGGTCTAATGGTAGGGGGGGTTTAGAAGAGAGAGAATGGTTGATGGGAGAGGGAGAATGCGTGTGGCAGAAGGTTGGTGAAGAGTGATTTGATGGGTTTTTTATTTTGGTGGTCAAGAGAGAAGGTAGGTGATTTGATGGGTTTTTGCTTTTGGTGGTCAGAGAGTAGGTAGGGGATTTGGGCAGATCAGATGGGGTATTTTTGTAAGGAGGGTCAGAGTAAGGTACAATGGGAAGAGAAGTGGGTATGGCTCGATGGTACGGGCTGTCAGGGAGGCCCTCATGGTGGACTAAAGGAGAGGGGGAAGCAATAATGATGGGTGGGTCATAGGATGGAACCGAGGGTAAGGATGGGGAGTACGGGCAGTAAGTGTTGGGGTCCGTGCGTGCAAAAAGAGTAATCTGAGCGGGAGAGGGGTGAATAGGAGCTACGGTGGCGCGTGAAGACTCTGTATCCGGCTGAGTTCGGGGGATTTTTCCATGGGCGCCAGCCATGTAGTTGATGAAGGGGGCTTCATCAAAGAAAGGGTCGATCAAGACTTTCAATGGCCTATCTGATGAAGATGGGAGCTCGATTTCGGCTGGAATAAAGCCAAAAACATTAACTTCAACCTTGATACTAACCTCCATCATGTTTAATCTTGATAATGTCTTCTTGGCAACTTCCATGAACCCTCCACAAGCATCTCCAATGTCTTTGAAGATATCTAAGGACCATTTATCAACCGGTAGGTATCTTACCTTAATCCAGCCTCCATATGAGGGAACAGTGGGGTTCCTAATGAAGGCATCCGAACTCCATGGTTCATACTTAATGAGAAATCTTCCAACCATTTGCCATCCTCTGTTTTTGCATAAAGTCTTGCCCTGTTCCTTATTGAGAACCGATAGAAGAGCTCTATCTGGTTGAAAAGGATTGATAGTTCCAGAGTTTGTGACCTCAAGTTGAATTTCCTTTGAGATTTCGGTCCAATCATCATGAAGATGGCGCCTGTGGATGATTATTACCTTCTCGGGATAGAAATCAGCAAGCTCATATGTGGAAGCTTTACTTTTGAGAGTTGAAAAATGTGAAGGGTAGTTTGCATTCTGATTTGGTTGATTCTTGGTCAGTAAGGTTTGCTTATAAGAAATTGATGAGGATGCAGTAGTAATATTTGTTGTGGACTTTATGACTATGGAAGCTTTTGGTTGGTTGTTGGAACCTTCAAGAAGAGAGAGAAAATTCTTCAAACCCACCCTATTTTCACCAACCGGCAGCAATAACTTATTTAAGCCTCCGTTTACCCCACATTTCACAATCTCTGCACAATGCCCCTTCCTATTGGATATTTTTTCAACCCAAATGGCATATTCATCCGTTTTATCTTCCTTAAAGAACCTCTGGTTGAGAGCTGTATTAACCAAGGAGGTGAAGGTGGATATGAGCCATGGAAGAGACTCTTTCTTTAAGGATAAAGTGTATGATCGGTCTTTTGAAGCTTCCGTGAGCCTAACTCTATCATTGAGGGAGATGGAGAAGGTTTTCCGCTCTATGGAGAAGCAATTGGGTTTTCGGCGAGGCATGGCGGAGATCAATGGGTTACAGATGAAGAAGACATAGTTGGGGGAGGGAGAGAGAGAGTGGTACGGAGAGCATGGTGGAGAGAGAGAGTAGTATTCACGTTCAAAATCCCCAACCAAACTTGTTGGAGAGCCATTTTTTACAACAACTTTGGTAACCTGCAAAGTTTCGAGAGCTGTATAACAAACTCTTACTGATCAATCTTCTTTCTGAGATTGAAGTATTCTCTGGTGAATTGAAAGTATTTCAGATCTATAGATTTGATAACTTTCCGCTTCAATAGCAAATTTTTGCATTTCTCCTTGCACTTTTTCTGGGTTTCTGACTCGCAGTGAGCCAAAGAAGATATACAAACAATGGAAAAAGAAGCTTAACATAGCAATGTTTAAGAATTAAAAATAAAAGCTTGCCTAACGCCTTGGGGATTGAGTCAATAGAATTGTGATTATATTGTTATCTTAAACTATGATTTTCCATAACCATATAATTTATTTTTCTGGTTGTTTCTTGCTAAAGTTGATTAGAGTGAGCGTTCCCTTGACCAAATCAAATACAAAATAAATTAATGAATTAAAAAAAATAAGGATGAAACCATAAAGTCAAAGAAATGTATAGTTTATGAGAAGAAAGTTGACATTTTAATGGATGATCTACTCAAATCATCATCTTATCTCCCCGTTTCTTGTGCTTAAAGAGATTTTAATTGACATGCTGACTTTTTTTTTTTTTTTTTTTTATAGGAAACAGAAACAATTTCATTGATAGTATGAAAAGAGTTACAAAAGATATTCTATCGAGAGAACTACAAAAAACTCCTCCATTGATTATGGAGGGTAGTAAGATCATAATTACAAAAAGGTGGAGATAACTTGCTCCAAGAAATAGCTAAAAAAGAAGTCGAGTCTATGAAGTGTTGAATATTTCTATGGGTGTCCTTGACAAGCTGACTTCTAAAAGATGGGCATCAATGGCCTAACACAGAGTCTCCCTACATTTCTTTTTACATTTATCCAATAATGAGGAATGAGTTCAAATTCAAACCATGGTAGCCATCTACCTAAGATTTAATATCCTACAAGTTTCCTTGACAACCAAATGTAGTAGGGGTCAGGGACAGAGATTAGTTGAGGTGCGCCCAAGCTGACCCGAACACTCACACAGATATCAAAAAAAAAAAAAAAAAAAAAAAAAAACTTTAGAGTCTTTGGCCAGTGAGAAAAAAAACTAACAAAATCAGGGAAATTATACAAAAATTATCAAGTCAAGGCAATCAGAGATTGAAAACCTCATTTGGTGATTATTATATGAAAAGATTCCAATGATTACATGGATGGATGAAAATGCAGTCTAAGTTGTTGATAACTCTTTGCTCAACCAACAATTTTCATCATTAAAGAATTTAAAAAACTTAAGAAACACAACCAATAAGTGGGAACATAACCCAAATCAAATGGCCCTTATATAATATAGATAAAGACTTGAATATTGCTTTAAAGCTGCTAACCTGCATACATCTCTTACATGTTGATGATTCATCAAAATCAAAATCCATCCTCTCTTCCAAAGAAATGGGGAGGGGTTGCTTCTTTTCTTCTTCAGCATTTTCATTGCTGCAACTCTTTGTAATAGCCAACCTATCCATAGCTTTTGCTGCAAACATTACCACAGACAAGTCAGCCCTTCTTGCCCTCAAAGCCCACATCACAAACGACCCCTATGGCATGATAACAAACAATTGGTCTACAATTACCTCAGTTTGCAACTGGGTTGGAATAGAGTGTAGTGCTAAGCACAACAGAGTCACAAGCTTAAATATTTCTTACATGGGTCTCACAGGCACATTTCCTCCTGAAATGGGAACTCTCTCTTTCCTCACCAACGTTATCATCGCGAACAACAGCTTTCATGAACCACTTCCAATTGAGCTCATCAATCTGCCTCGGTTGAAACTACTCAATATTGCATACAACGACTTCAGTGGAGAGATTCCATCATGGTTAGGGCGACTGCCCAGAATGGAGAAATTGTATCTTTTGGGGAATCAGTTCTCTGGCTCCATTCCAACCTCTCTCTTCAACTTAACTTCACTTTTAATACTTAATCTTCGATTCAACCAACTTTCAGGTAAGGTTTTATGTAAACCCCATTTGGAATGACTTTTTAAATGCTTAAAAACACTTTTTTAAGTACTTAGAAAGTTATCTCCAAACAAGCTCTATCCAAACTAAGTTCAAACGTTGCTCTGTTGGGCTTGTGGTGGAATTTTTTATTTTATTTTACAGGAAGCATACCGAGAGAAATTGGAAACCTGACAATGCTTGATAGTATATATCTTCATGGGAATCAACTTACAGGTATATGACTAATGAAGTTCTAAAATCAAATTCTATGGACAGTGTGGCAAATATCATCAACGCATAACATGATAATTACAAGTTAAAGAGTATAATATACATAGTCAAACTAATGATTTAATAATTCCTAATTTTGATATAAAATTAGAATTAACCGAATCAGAATCAAAGATCAGAGTATCTTATCTGAAGATTGTGAATTTAGTAAACAAGCTGTTTTTGCTTTTGCAGAAATCCCATCGGAGATTGGAAAGCTTCGAAGGCTGAAGAAATTAGACCTTGAATCGAATTTATTTTCAGGGCCGATCCCATCGTTCATCTTCAACATCTCGTCTCTAGTGGCATTGGGTATAACATGGAATAAATTCACCGGGGGGGTTCCGGACGGCATCTGTGAAAATCTTCCGGCGCTGGAAGGATTGTACATGTCAGATAATCAGCTCTCCGGTGGACTTCCTTCGACGCTGTGGCAATGTGAAAATCTTAGGGATTTATCATTGTCAAATAATCAGTTTACAGGAAGCATACCCAGAAATTTTGCGAACTTGTCTCAGCTGACGAACATCCTCCTCGGGGCCAACTACTTGACGGGTACCATTTGAACCCAACCTTTTCAGTAGTTTTTTGTTCCACGTTTTAAATTACACATGACTTAACTAGTTTTGCTATCTATAACTTAACTAGTTGTGCTATGCTTAAGTTGATGACTTAACTAGTTGTGCTATGCTTAAATTGATGACTTAATTAGTTGTGCTATGTTTAAGTTGATCAAAGCATTCTAACTTCGATATCGATATAATTCAATGGATTAAAGCATTCATAACTTCTAAGAAAGTTAGAGATAAAAGATTTTGATTAATGGAAGAAATAATAATACATTTTAGCAAACTTTTTCTTACCCACAATTATTTAGGCTTTTTTTTTAAACTATTAGATTATTGAAAAAAATATTTTTTATCTCACCATTTCTTTACAATGAATTTCATCTTTCTCAAGGAAAGATTCGAATTCTAGATCAAATTTCGAATTCCAAAAACTATTTTTTTTAGTCTTCAAAACTTGATTTGGATTTTGAAAATAGTTGTAAAAGGTAGATAACAAAATAAAGGAACCCAAAGATGAAAATAGTGTTGATAGGCTTAATTTTTAAAAAATCAAATGATTATCAAACGAGACTTTTTTTTTAAAAGAATTATCAAACGAGACTTGATGTTATGGATTAACATCAAGTTGTTATTAGAATCCAAACATCCAATAAAGAGACTAAATAGACAACCATCCCTGAACTTTGATGGTTGTGTTTATTTAATCCTAAACTTTAAAATAGCTTATAACTATATTCAAATTTTTAAGTTTAATTCAATAAATTTCGTGTTATTTAACTATTGCAGCAAATACATATACAAGAGAGTAGATTAGCTTTAATAAAATAAGATTGAGTGAGCCAAAATATTTAACTCATGCTCTAACTTTAATTGCTAGAGAACATAATACCTCATCGTCAACTTGGACATAGGGACATAGTTCAATCGGTTAAGACATTATCTGCTCGATTAAAAAGTCTCGAATTCAACCCACACATATTGTTTAACTAGAATAAATTTTATATAAAAAACATAATGCCGTTTATAAATTGTCATCGTTTGAACTTTCCTATGTCAACCTTGTTTTATTCGATGTAACAGGTGAGATACCTTATGAGTTGGGTTATCTTCAAAATCTCAAGTTTTTGGGGCTGCAAGTGAACTTCTTCAATGGCACAATACCATCAACAATCTTCAATCTTTCAAATTTAGCTACATGTGCTCTGATCATGAATCAACTTTCTGGAACACTCCCACCAAATTTTGGCGTTGGACTTCCCAATCTTCTCCAATTTACTATAGGATTAAACAAACTCACAGGAACTATTCCAGAATCTATCTCCAATGCTTCTATGCTCACTCTCTTTGATGTTTCAGCAAACTCATTTTCTGGGTTAATTCCCACTGCTGTTGGTAAACTTAAAAACCTTCAGTGGTTTGGTTTGGCTTTCAACAACTTCACCACTGAATCTCTCCCTTCAAAAAGGAGCCTTTTTAGTTTTCTAACCAATTTAACAAGCTTGGCAAGGTTGGATTTATGGCATAATCCTCTAAACATATTCTTCCCAACCTCCATTGGAAACTTCCCTACTTCATTGCAATATCTTTCAATTGAAAATACAGGAATGAAGGGTCAGATTCCTAAAGATATTGGCAACTTAAGAGCATTGACAGTCCTAGTAATGGATGGAAATGAAATTACTGGGAATATTCCAGCTTCAATAGGAAAATTGAAACAGCTTCAAAGTCTCCATCTCAGTAACAATAACTTGGAAGGAATCATCCCAATAGAGCTTTGTCAACTAACCAACTTGATTGAGTTATTTCTGGGTAATAACAAGCTCTCTGGTTCATTACCTGCATGCTTTGATGATCTCTCAAGTTTAAGAACTTTGTCACTGGGCTCAAACAATTTAAATTCTACAATGCCATCTTCCTTGTGGAGCCTATCTTATATCTTGAACCTAAACTTGTCATCAAATTCTCTGAGTGGGTCTCTCCCAGCAGGCATTGGAAATCTAAAAGTTGTGTTAAATATAGATCTCTCCAAAAATCAACTCTCTGGTAAGATTCCAAGCAGCATTGGAGGCCTTGCAGATATGGTTAATCTCTCATTATCACATAATGAGCTAGAAGGCTCTATTCCAGACTCATTTGGAAACTTGGTTCATTTGGAAAATTTGGACTTGTCCAATAATAATTTATCTGGTGTGATTCCCAAGTCTTTGGAGAAACTCTCACGTCTTGAGCATTTTAACGTGTCATTTAACCAATTAGAAGGAGAAATTCCAAGTGGGGGTCCTTTTTCCAATTTCTCTGCTCAATCATTCATATCAAATCCTGGACTTTGTGCAGCTTCTTCTAGACTCCAAGTTCCATCTTGCAAAGCAAACACATCACAAGAGTCAAGAAAGAAAACAAATATACTGGTATTTATTCTTCTGCCTACCTTGTTAACCATATTTTTGTTGATACTTGTACTACTTTTCTTCACATTCCGATTGAGGAGGAAGAAAGAACAAGTACTTGAGGATAGTCCGTTGCCTTATCAACAACCATGGATAAGAACCACATACCGAGAAATTTCACAAGCAACAGAAGGATTTAGTGAAAACAATTTGATAGGTCGAGGGAGCTTTGGATCAGTCTACAAGGCAACACTGTCAGATGGAATGATTGCTGCAGTGAAGGTATTCAATTTGCTAAGTGAGAATGCGTATAAGAGCTTTGAAGTAGAGTGTGAGATTTTATGCAATATACGTCACAGAAATCTTGTCAAAATCATTACAAGCTGCAGCAGTATGGATTTCAAAGCATTGATACTAGAATTCATGCCAAATGAAAATCTTGAGATGTGGTTGCATCATCAAGATCGTTGCTTGAATATGCTTGAGAGACTGAACATAATGATAGATGTTGCTTTAGCTCTTGAATATCTCCACCATGGTTATGGGAAACCTATAGTTCACTGTGATCTGAAGCCCAGCAATATACTGTTAGATGGAGATATGGTTGCACACTTGACAGATTTTGGGATTTCAAAACTCTTGGGGGGAGGAGAATCTATAACGCAAACCATGACCCTTGCGACTGTGGGATATATGGCTCCAGGTGACCTTTGTTAAACTTCAGTCTTTTTTACATACCATATTAACAATATGCTTTAATAAACAAGTTTTGTTGTTGCATTTCATTCAGAGTTGGGACTGGATGGGATTGTTTCCAGAAGAGGTGATGTTTATAGTTATGGTATTTTGTTGATGGAAACATTCACAGGAAAGAAGCCCACCAATGAAATGTTTTCTGCAGAAGAAATGAGCTTAAGAGAATGGGTAGCCAAATCATATCCTCATTCAGTAAATAATGTTGCAGATCCCAATTTGCTAAAGAATGACAACACTTTTAACCATAGGAGTGAATGCCTATCATCCATTATGTTGTTGGCCTTGGCTTGCACAACAGAATCACCGGAGAAGAGGGCAAGTACCAAAGATATTCTTGACTCACTCAACAACATCAAGACAATTTTTTTGAAACATGAAAGGTCCTAGGGTTGTTGCAAACATATAATTTCATATTGGTTAGAAGTAAATAAATCTTGAATATATAAATAAGAACATCATCTTTATTGGTGAGAGATCTTCTTGATAGAATTCAAAAGCAAAAATCATAAACCTTTAGTTCCAAAGTAGCCATATATAATTATCATATCAATATGGAGATATGGATAGACTCGTTGTCAAAACATACATAGAAAAGACAAACAAACAAGATGAAGAAACTGAATATCATGTCAACCTGAGGATAACTAAACAAGTTTAAGACTTTATATTCTTGAATCTCGACCAAAAGGTAAGGTTGGCATGATAAAAACTTTATTCTTAAATCTCCAAACCACACCCACATATTGTTAAACTAAAAAAATGTTATGCATTGCACTCAAACTTTTCTCTCTTCCCATAAATCTTAAGTATTTGAGAATTGTAGATTAGACCATTTTCTACTTTAATAGCAAAGAGAAAAAAAATGATTAAAAAAAATCACTAACCTAAACATAACTCAATTGGTTAAGGCATATATCATTGATCAAAAGGTCATGGGATCAAAATCTCCACCCCACATATTGTTGAACTCAAAAAAAAAAAATAATAATAATAATAAATAAAAGAAACAAAACTAAGATAGCAATGTTTAGGATTTAAAAAGGGCAATAGTAAACGCTTGCTTAACCTTGGGACCGACTTAATGTATAAAGAACTATGAATATATATAGTTATCTTATACCAACATTTTCCCTAATTATATAATTGATTTTTCAGGTTGTTAATTTCTTGCTGAAGTTGATTAGAGTGTGATCTTTCCTTGACCAAATCAAATACAAAATAAATTAATGAATTTAAAAATAAGGATGATATCATAAATTCTAATCATCAAGTCAAAGAAATGTGTAGTTTATTGGAATAAATTCAATCTACTGATCCAATCATTTGAGAAACACAAACACGTAGCAAGTAAAAACTTTGACTTCTACAAATATGGGCATCAAATGGCCTAAGCACAGGATTTCCCAACATTTTTTCTCTTTTGTTTGAACAACAGGAAAAAATAATAAAAATCAAAAAAAGAAACGACTTTGAGTGTGACAGGTTGTATAAAATTATCAAGTCAAATATTAGCATCATCTGGTGATTATTGTATGAAAATATTCCAATGATTTCATGGAGGGATGATGCACATTCTAAGATTTGACGAGAAATTTTCATGAAGTTCAAAAATTTATGTAATGTTGACCATCATTTGAATATCTACAAGAAAACAAAGCTCTTACAAAAAAAATATACTTAACCTTTAGTGCAACCTCATTTTTCTTAGAATTTGTTTGATCATAATGTTTTTGTTTCTTATTTTGATTTTGATTTTGATTTTTGAGAGCAGCTATGCATGCCTTTTATAAAGCTTACTTCTCATTTTTTAAAGATGCTCTTAAAATGCATATAAAATTTGGAAAAAAAAAATTGTCTTGTTTCTTGTTTCAGTTTTCTCATATAAACAATGAAAAAGGTGATATTTTATCATTTTAGAGTTATCAAATGCATAGTAAAAATTAGAGTAATATGATAATTTTGAAAACTATTTTCAATTAAAATTTTCATTTTTTAATTTAAAATGCTTGAGAACTAGGCCAAAAAAAATGTTATCGAGTACATCAGTACTTTTTCAATAAAAAAGAATAATGAACCAAGAATAAATAAATAAAAAATAACCTAAAAAAAGCATTATCTTATAAAAAAAATTATAAAAATTATAAAGTCTGACTTTATTTAAAAATGAGAGAGAGAGAGAGAGAGAAAACATGAAATGAAGAAACTAGAGACACACACAAGCAACAGATGGGAAAATAACAGCACAACCAAATGGATCTTATACTCTTATATATTTATCATAGACAGACACATGATTATTATGGCCATTCCTTATCTTTGATAATTGACCAATCAAAATCCATCATCTTTCCCCCAAAATCATGGAGAGAGGCTGCTTCTTTTCTTCATCAGCATTTTCATTGATCCAACATCTCCTTGTAATAGTAAGTCTATACATGGCTTCTGCTGCAAACATCACCACAGACCAAGCAGCCCTTTTGGCACTCAAAGCCCACATCACAAATGACCCCTATGATATTATCACAAACAATTGGTCTACAACTACCTCAGTCTGCAATTGGGTTGGCATAGAGTGTAGTACTAAGCACAACAGAGTTACAAACTTAAATTTTTCTTATATGGATCTCACAGCCACATTTCCTCCTGAAGTGGGAACTCTGTCTTTCCTCACTTACGTTACCATCAAGAACAACAGCTTTCATGGTCCACTTCCAATTGAGCTCATCAATCTGCCTCGGTTGAAACTATTCAGTATTGGAAACAACAACTTTAGTGGAGATATTCCCTCATGGTTAGGGCAACTACAGAGAATGGAGAAACTGTATCTCTATGGGAATTACTTCTCTGGCTCCATTCCCTCCTCCATTTGCAACTTAACTTCACTTCTATTACTTAATTTTCAAAGGAATCAGCTTTCGGGTAAGGTTTTGTGCAACCCCCTTTGCTTAGACAGTTGATAGCTAGGAAAGTATCTAAAATATATATGTTCTGTTCGGTTTGTGTGGTGGTATTTTTTTTTATTATTATTATTTTACAGGAAGCATACCGAGAGAAATTGGGAACCTAACAATGCTTGAAGATTTATATCTTGATAGAAATCAGCTCATGGGTAGTTACCCTTGGCTAATCGATTTTTTGACATCAAATTACAGGGACTATACTAGATGCCAGATGGCACAATATCATTTACACACAACATGATTATCACAAGTTACAGAATAGAATATGGGATAGTAATCTGAATGACATAACATAATCATAATCTATTTTGATATAAAAATCAGATTTAACTAAATAAGGGTGAAGATCAGTTACCTGAGGATTGTGAAACTTTTCCAGAAATCCCAAGGGAGATTGGAAAACTTGGACGGCTGAAGACATTGGTCCTGGAATTCAATTTATTTTCAGGGTCGATTCCTTCGGGCATCTTCAACCTTTCATCACTAGTAACATTGGGTCTATCAGCAAATAACTTCACAGGCGAGCTTCCCGACGACATTTGTGAAGATCTTCCGGCACTAGAAGGATTGTATTTGCCTTATAATCGCCTTTCTGGCCGACTTCCTTCGACACTGTGGCAATGTGAAAATATTAGGGATTTATCATTGGCATTTAATCACTTTACAGGAGGCATCCCCAGAACTATCGGCAACTTATCGCAGGCGACGCGAATCTTATTTGCGGTCAACGAGTTTTCGGGTAACATTTGAACCACTTTTTTCAATCCAAAATTTGATCTTCATAGTTCGTTTTTTTTAGTATGATCTTCATAGTTCATACAACACAATTTTGTGTTCAATAAATCTATGTTGCTAATTATATTGTTTTAATGCTTATATGACAAGCGTAACAATTTTGGAAAATTTAAGGCTTAGAGGTTGAATTTGTACCTTAACAAGCTTCGTTAGCTCGCTCACTTGAAATTAGTCTGCATTCTCCTAATGAGATGACATGAGGGTGTGTGCTATATATCAGTCAATGCTAACATCTATTTTTAAGAATTAGCCAACATGAGCATAGCTCAGCGGATATTGGCATCTACTCCTTCATTGGAGATTCAAATTCTCATACCCACATTTGTTGTAAAAAAAACAAAAATAAATAAATAAAAATTAAGAATTAATAAAAGTCTATAATTGAAAGTTGAAACTTTTATAGTTGAATTAAATAGACATATCTAACAAAGTTCAAAGATTTATTTTCTAATTTAACCTCAAAACTTTGCCTTTCTAATATAAAAAAAAATAAAAATTATATATATCTTTTAAAAAAATTTACTCTTGTGCATCAAAAGTAGCTAAGACTTTAGTTTCCTTTACCATGTGGGGTGAAATAGGAGTTTCTGTCATGCTTTTGAGGGAGCTCTCTTCCCCTCATTTATTATGGGAGTATTAAGGGTGCGTTTGGTTAGTGATCGGAAAACATAAATTTAAAAATAAAGGGTTCGACCTCAAGAGAAGGAGTATATGTCAATTACCGCTGAGCTACGCTCATTTTGCATTTGAAAACAAAGAATTCAATGAAAAAGAGAGTTGTATTTCATGTTTTTAGTATTTTGAAATATGTGTTTGGTAGCATACGAGTGAGGTGGTTTTTGTTTGAATTCTCTATTTATAAAGTTACCTTTTAGCATGTTGTCAACCATATTTTGTTTGATGCAACAGGTGAGATACCTTATGAGTTGGGATATCTTCGAAACCTGGAGTTGTTGGTATTGGAGGTGAACTTCTTCAATGGCACAATCCCATCAACAATCTTTAACCTTTCAAAACTTGCTACCCTTTCTCTGGCTGTGAATCAGCTTTCCGGAACTCTTCCACCAAACCTTGGCGTTGGACTTCCCAATCTTGTCCTGCTTGCTTTAGGATTAAACCAATTCTCTGGAACCATTCCCGAATCTATCTCAAATTCTTCCAAGCTCACCTTATTTGACATTCCACAAAACTCATTTTCTGGCTTCATTCCCACTGCTCTTGGTCAATTAAAAAACCTCCAATGGTTCAATCTGGAGTTCAACAACTTGATCACCACTGAAAGAACCATTTTCAGTATTTTAACCAATTTTACAAACTTGGTAAGGTTGGAGTTATCGCATAATCCTCTAAACATATTCTTCCCAAAGTCCATTGGCAACTTTCTCTCTACTTCATTGCAATATATTTCAATGGTAAATATTGGAATGAAGGGTCAGATTCCTGAAGATATTGACAACTTAAGAGCATTGACAGTCTTGGTAATGGATGACAATCAAATTACTGGAACTCTTCCAGCTTCAATAGGAAAACTAAAACAACTTCAAGGTATCCATCTCAGTAACAACAGCTTACAAGGAAACATCCCAATAGAACTTTGTCAGCTGAAGAACTTGGTTGAGTTATTTTTAGGTAACAACAAACTCTCTGGAGCATTACCTACTTGCTTTGATAATCTGTCAAGTTTAAGAACTTTGTCATTGGACTCTAACAACTTCAATTCTTCAATGCCATCCTCTTTGTGGAGCCTTCTGTTAGGTATCCAAATACCTTAACCTGTAAATATAGAGAAATATACCAAAACACACCAGAAATAGATGGAAATATACCCCCGATATATTGATAGTTCTTCAATATACCGTGGTCTATATCATATATACTTGCAAATGAACACACAAGATAACCATAGCCATTCGAGAGGGCTATATCTCTCCCAAGGAGTCCTATGGACAATCCACCAAAATGATTCCCTACCTTCTAAGGCCCTAACACACTCTATTTATAACCAAGGCTCCCTTAACTAATTACCAAAATACCCTTTACTAATAACATACTAATATACCATAAACCCCTAACTAGGACTCTCACACTACTCCCTCCTTCAAAGACACCTTGTCCTCAAGGTGTGCTTACAAAACACCAAAAATAAAAATAAAAAAAAATAAAAAACAATAGAAACCAAAACGCAACAACCCAGCAAAAGAAAACTCCTTGGAACGTAATCTCGTTGTTTGGTGCTTCACGGCGACCATGTGTCGTGGGCGGTGAAAACCCAAGTGGATGGCGGACGGAATATGTGATTGACGGTGGCAACCCCGATGGTTGGTAGTGATGGCCGGCGGCGGAGATTGGCGGTGTACAACTGCGGCCGTTAGGGTTTCTCTGCACATGGTTGAGATTTTGCCATTTAGGGTTAAAGATTAAACTGACCCAAAATCCACCTGTTACCTTTGCCAGACATTGGGCTTCAATTAAATTGGCCCAAAACCTACACGCCACCTTTGCCAGACCATGGGTTTTACTAACTTCACTTAATTTTAGCCCATTCAAATAAGTCTGGTCCATGTGATTAGCTCCTCTTTTCCTCATTTTTATTTTCTTCATGCGACTGCCTCCCTCCATTGTTTCTGGTTCATCATCCTTGCAACGACCTTTCCACCATGTCTTCATCTCCGGTCCCATCATTCTTTGTCGCTTCTTCTTCTTCCGACTTTTACTTTGAAATTTCCATCGTCGGAGTCGTCCGTTGGAGATTGCCGACTGTGTGAGTTCAGAGAAGAACACCATGGCAATTAGGGCTAGCTTCTTCACATGGGTAATGTGTTGCTCTGTCGGGTCGGGTTCCGGGTTTAAAATAAAACTCCACCCGATCCAAGTCACAACTTGTAAACCCCCAAGATTTTCTTCAGTTTTAAGTATTTGGGCCTTGTCCAAGATAAATAAAAATAGCCCATAAGGGTTCAGCTTATCCATCTTTGGCCCACACAGCCCATGATCCCATCTTCTTTTAGAACCCTCTGAATTCACGTGATTAGGGTTTACCAACCAATCCCATTTCAGAATCTTCTCTTTCCATTCGTGACCCATCATTCTGTTATACGTCAGTGTACGTATTTTGCAACGTCTTCCACGATCCTTCATCTCCAGCCACACACGGATTTTGTAACGACCTCTTTGGTTCTTCTTCTCCGGCCACCAAGGCACTCTCCGCCGGTAATGGCTTTCATCTGTCCTTCTTCTCTTCTTCTTCTCCGGCCACCAAGGACGCTTTCGGATCTTCTTCTCCGGCCACCACAGCACTCCCCATAACGTCTTCTCCGACCAAACCAGCGTACGCCGCCAGCTATGGCCTCCTTCGTCCGTCTCCCTTCTTTTCTCTCCAAAATGGTGAGTATCTTCGATTCTTATTTCTACACTGGATAATCCTTTATACCGTCGACGCCTTCCCCGAATTTCCAGCAGCATTCGCAGACGATTTCTCCCTTGACATTCTGACTCCGTCATCTCGAAGATCATTCTCGCCTCCTTATGCACGGTCTTCTCATTCTGATGGAAGCTAGGTCGACCTCCTCTCTTCCTTCCAACCTCATTCTTTCTTGCTTGGTGCATTGGCTTTGCCTTCAAACCTCCCCTACGCTTTGCTATTTTCCTTCTCCACAGCCGCTGAAAGCTTGATCGAACTTCATATTTCTTATACCCGATCATCTTGTTTCTTCTGATTCTCTCTTTCTCTATCTTGCACACTCTCATCCGCTTCTTCCTTTGTTTGTTCTTCTGCTTCTTCTTCACTCTGTTTTTGTTCCTCTTCTGATAATTTCGATGCTTCATCCTCCGTTTCCGTTCTCTTTCCTTTCTTTCCTTTCTTTCCTTTCGTTTCTGTTCTCCTTCTTCTAAACGGTGACATAAATCCTTCATGTGATCTTGTATTTCTTCCCACATTCGCAGCTGTCTGTCATGAGATTTCTGTAGTACTTCTTGCATCCGATCAAAGGACCCCAACACAAGATCGTAATCCATGGATGATACTTCAGGACGAACGTGCTCTGATACCAATTGTTAGGTATCCAAATACCTTAACCTGTAAATATAGAGAAATATACCAAAACACACCAGAAATAGATGGAAATATACCCCCGATATATTGATAGTTCTTCAATATACCGTGGTCTATATCATATATACTTGCAAATGAACACACAAGATAACCATAGCCATTCGAGAGGGCTATATCTCTCCCAAGGAGTCCTATGGACAATCCACCAAAATGATTCCTTACCTTCTAAGGCCCTAACACACTCTATTTATAACCAAGGCTCCCTTAACTAATTACCAAAATACCCTTTACTAATAACATACTAATATACCATAAACCCCTAACTAGGACTCTCACACCTTCCTTATATCTTGCGCCTAAACCTGTCATCAAATTCTCTAACTGGATCTCTCCCAGTAGACATTGGAAATCTAGAAGCTGTGTTAGAGATAGATCTCTCCAAGAATCAACTCTCTGGAAAAATCCCAAGTAGCATTGGAGGTCTTGCAAATTTGATTAATTTCTCGTTATCACATAATGAGCTAGAAGGCTCTATTCCAGACTCATTTGGCAACTTGGTTAGTTTGGAAATTTTGGACTTGTCTAGTAATAACTTATCTGGTATGATTCCAAAGTCTTTGGAGAAACTCTCTCGTCTTGAGCATTTTAATGTTTCATTTAACCAATTAGAAGGAGAAATTCCAAGTGGGGGTCCTTTTTCTAATTTCTCAGCTCAGCCATTCATATCAAATCCTAGACTTTGTGCTGCTTCTTCTAGACTCCAAGTCCCACCTTGCACAACAAATTTATCTCAAGGATCAGGGAAGAAAACAAATAAACTGATATTTATACTTCTACCTACCTTGTTCACCATATTTTTATTGATACTTGGACTACTTTACTTCACATTCCGATTGAGGAAGAAGAAAGAACAACTACTCAAGGGTGGTCTGTTGCGTTATAATCAACCAACATGGATAAGAACCACATACCAGGAAATTTCACAAGCAACAGAAGGGTTTAGTGAAAACAATTTGATAGGTCAGGGGAGCTTTGGATCAGTCTACAGGGCAACACTGTCAGATGGAACAATTGCTGCTGTAAAGGTATTCAATTTGTTGAGAGAGAATGCATATAAGAGCTTTGAAGCAGAGTGCCAGATTCTGTGCAATATACGTCATAGAAACCTTGTCAAAATCATTACAAGCTGCAGCAGTACAAATTTCAAGGCATTGGTACTAGAATTCATGTCAAATGGAAGTCTTGACATGTGGTTGTATCATCAAGATCGTTCCTTGAATATCTTTGAGAGGCTGAATATAATGATGGATGTTGCATTAGCCCTTGATTATCTCCACCATGGTTATGGGAAACCTATAGTTCATTGTGATCTCAAGCCTAGCAATATACTGTTAGATGGAGATATGGTTGCACATTTGACAGACTTTGGGATTTCAAAACTCTTGGGTGGAGGGGAATCTATAACGCAAACCATGACCCTCGCAACTGTGGGATATATGGCCCCAGGTGACACTTTTCTGTGTTAAACTTCATAGTCTTGTGTGCATATACGTATAACATGTTTTAATCAAGTTTCCTTTGCAATGCAGAGTTGGGATTGGATGGGATTGTTTCAAGAAGAGGTGATGTTTATAGCTATGGCATTCTGTTAATGGAAACATTCACAAGGAAGAAACCTACGGATGAAATGTTTTCAATTGGAGAAATGAGCTTAAGAGAATGGGTAGCCAAATCATATCCTCACTCAGTAAATGATGTTGTAGATCCTGATTTGCTAAAAGATAACAAAAGTTTTACCCATAAGAGTGAATGCCTATCATCCATTATGTTGTTGGCCTTGGCCTGCACAACAGAATCACCAGAGAAGAGGGCAAGTACCAAAGATATTCTTGACTCACTCAACAAGATCAAGACAAATTTTCTGAAATATGAATGATGTTGGAGTTACAAATATTGATTACAAGTGAGGTAAATCTTAGATTTATAAATAAGGGAAGCGTCTCTAGAGGGACTTTTAGGTAGAGTTCAAAAGTAGAACTATACAAGTTCAGATTGAAATCTATATGTAATGCACTACAATTGTATATTCTCTTTTTTTTTGTTTTCCCTTAAATTTTATACTCTCAAAACCCACATCACAAATGACCCATATGGCATTATACAAACAAACAATTTGGGTTTCCATTGAGTGTAGTACTAATCACAACAGAGTTACAAACTTTAAAAAAAAATCTTATATGGATCTCAAAGCCACATTTCCTCCTGAAGTGGGAACTCTGTGTCTTTCCTCACTTACGTTACCATCAAGAACAACAGCTTTCATGGTCCACTTCCAATTGAGCTCATCAATCTGCCTCGGTTGAAACTATTCAGTATTGGAAACAACAACTTTAGTGGAGATATTCCCTCATGGTTAGGGCGACTACAGAGAATGGAGAAACTGTATCTTTATGGGAATTACTTCTCTGGCTCCATTCCCTCCTCCATTTTCAACTTAACTTCACTTCTATTACTTAATTTTCAAAGGAATCAGCTTTCGGGTAAGGTTTTGTGCAAACCCCCTTTACATAGACAGTTGATACTTGATAGCTAAGAAAGTATCTGAATATATATGTTCTGACCTTGTTCTGTTAGGCATGTGTGATGGGAATTTTATTTTATTTTACAGGAAGCATACCAAGAGAAATTGGGAACCTAACAATGCTTAGCTAATCTATTTTTTGACATCAAATTACAGGGACTATACTAAATGGCACAATATCATTTACACACAACATGATTATCAGTATCACAAGTTAAAGAATAGAATATGGGATACATAATCATAATCTATTTTGATATGAAAATCAGATTTAACTAAATAAGGGTGAAGATCAGTTACCTGAGGATTGTGAAACTTTCCCAGAAATCCCAAGGGAGATTGGAAAACTTGGACGGCTGAAGACATTGGTCCTGGAATTCAATTTATTTTCAGGGTCGATTCCTTCGGGCATCTTCAACCTTTCATCTCTAGTAGCATTGGGTCTATCAGCAAATAACTTCACAGGGCGGATTGTATTTGCCTTATAATCGCCTTTCCGGCCGACTTCCTTCGACACGGCGGCGATGTGAAAGAAAATGGCTAAATTTTCGAACTGGGAAATTGCAGTTACTAACCTCTCTTGCCAATTTTTTTTTTGTTGCCAAAACAACATTTAAATGTAGATGTGGACAGAAATATCGAGCTCTCGATTTTGTAGAATTGTGGATGGAAATATCCATAAAAGGTGGATAATAATGAATATTTAAAATTTTAAAAAAATTATTAAAATTAATAGATAAACATTTGGTTAAAATACATTTATTATAATATTATATTCATATTCATATTAAGTTACATTTTTTTTTGTTGTTTTTTTTTTATATTTCATCGATTTTGTACCGTATGATAGAAATGTCGATTCACCTCTCGTGTCGATATTCGAACCTATAGATATGTGGAAATGTCGATGGAAATATAAATATGTCGACGAAAATTTAGTACCATGAAAACTGACAGTATGTCTAAAAAAAAATGTGAGTGATACTTTTTTTTCGTGTGAAGTTGACTCATTACCTTTGATTTAAGAAATCAAATTTTTTTTTTCTTGTTCTCCTCTCTCTTCTTTTTATTCTTCCTATTTTCTCTGTCCCACCATATTTTGAGCATTTTCATTAACCTTCAACGTCCTTGCAATCGTTCATTTACCATAAGTTACGGCCATTTTTTTTGTGGAAGGGTTGAACAACCTACCTTTTAGACGGTAGAACTCGAAAATTTACATGAAATCAAAAAAAAAAAATCAATGGTCAACTGAGCTCGATGTCATTTTAAAGTTTAACAAAAAAAAACTTTCAATTTGATCCACTGAGCTCAAATGGATGACAATTTAAAGTTTAAATTAAATCAATTCGACTTTACGGACATTAAAAATCAGTTCGACTTTACATTAAAACTTGTTGTGAAATATCACGCAAAAACTCAGTACTTTGACGAAATCACAACAAACCAATTGGGATAAAACACACTAAACAATTATAGAAAAATAGAGAATCAAACCAATTGGGATAAAACACACTAAACAATTATAGAAAAATAGAGAATAAGACACTTGTAGAGTGGTTCAACCAAGGAGGTTTACATCCAGTGTAGAAAAATAGAGAATAAGACACTTGTAGAGTGGTTCAACATCAAGAAGAAAGAGGGATAAATTCCAACAAAGCTCAAAACTCTCTCTCACAAAGAATCACTATACACCACCATCGAAGAAGAAGAATACACAACGAAAGAGAAAACTAATTTCTCATGAACTTCTTCAAATCAACAGTTCTCGAAGATGGCTCCAAGACCCTCCATTTGTATTGCGTACGTTTTTTCCACGACTGGAGAAGACAATACAGTTTCTAATTTCACGATAATTAGATAGTGTAGTGAGGTCTTTACATGGGCTTTGAGACCCATTCATTTGGCATTTGTACAAACAATAACTGCACCCCATAACTTCTAATAAAAATCTGTTAGATATGACTTGAGTGAAACGCCCAAATCAACAAAACTCAAGATACTTCAAATTTTTGCTCAGTTTATAAGTATGGTCGTAAAGAACGTGAAACAAAACGTATAAAAATGATGGCTCATTTAGTTAAAATGGAGTTGGATAAAAAGAGTTACGATGTTCGGAAGATAGACGCAGAATTGCGTTATGCGATGGCACAACGCACATGTGCGATCGCATAGCACGATTTTGCGTCTATCTTCCGAACATCGTAACTCTTTTTATACAACTCTATTTTAACGAAATGATCACTCGTTTTCATACATTTTTTCGTGTTCTTTACTTATAAGTTGAACAAAATTTTAAAGTATTTTGAGTTTTAATGCTCGTAAAGTTGATCTGATTTAATTTAAACTTTAAAATGTCATAACTTTGAGCTCAATTGATCAAATTGGTAGATTGTTTTTTATTCCATTTAAATTTTCGAGTTCTATGTGCTAGAAGATAATTTGTTCGATATTTCCACTAAAAAACGCTCGTAACTGATTTTAGATGAACAACGACGAAGACGTTGAAGACCAGTGATGAATGCAGAGAATATAAATAAAATTTAGATTTCTTAAGTCATGGATAAGGAAATAATTTCACCTCCCAAATAAGTCAAAACATTAAAATTTAAATAAACATGTCACTTTTGATAGATTTTTGAATTCAGGTCATTTATTGTCATTTTCCTACTAAACTATAGTTCCGTTTTAAAAATAACAGCTTTTAACATACAAAAAGATATAGTATGAAAAAAAATTCAAAAAAAATCTTTAAACTATGAAAATCTTTTCAATAATACCCTCACAGACAACCCCACATAAAATAATGAGTTGAGACCTAAATTTTCAATTTTTATATATTTTTTAATATATCATGTATTTTACATTTTAAAAAGGATTTATAACACAAAGTTTAAAGTTTAACATTCTATTAAAAAAAAAAAAAACTAAAATGAAATAATAATAGACGAAAATGAAATCTAAAAAAAAGTTATTTACTATCCTATATAATATAACTTTATCAAAATTGGACTTATATAGAGCATCCAAGATCCTACCAAGCTTATAGGAGGCGTTTAGGACGCAGGATGAATTATTATAGTTGGTGGGTTATTATAGTCTGTGGGTTATAATAGTCTGTGTTTGGGGAGCAGAATTGTATAGTCTGGGTTTAGTAAGTGTTTGGGGTGCAGAGTTGTTTAATCTATGTTTGGGATACAATTTAACATGGAATTTGAAATATGTGTTTATGGTAGTTTTTTTTTTACAATTTTTTGTTGTATTGTATAGTTAAATGTATATTACATATTAATTTTTTAAAACTTAAAAGAATAAATATTATTTAGGAAATCACAAATAATTCACTACCAGAGGCTTCGGCGTTGTCCGTGGAGAGAGAAATTTAGGATGAAATCAAAGATAAACAATCGTTAGGTGAGGAAGACAAAAAGAGAGAAAAAATCGTGGTAGCTGTAGCAAAAAGGGTTATAATAACCTCAATCGCCCACTTCCTAAACCTGTGCCCCAAACGTGGGGTGGGTTATTTAAGCCCGCCCCCATCCATGTTGGAGGCCCAAAGAGCCCCATAATATATAAATAAGTAAATAAATAAAAAAAATCAAAAAGTATTTTAATTAATGTGGTTGTCAAATAATAATAAATTTTTTGATCTATAAATCTCTAAAAATTACATCTTATTTGTCCGACATGTAGAATTTTACCAGTAGACTCCATATTGGTTTGGCAAATTTAGCAATTCCAAAACGGATAAACCGGCTGCATATTTGGATAAAAAAACCCAAAATTCTGCTCAACTCCGGCGGCCTTAAGATCCTCATTGAACATTTCAAACAAAATCCCATCGTAATTCACATTGGGTCTTCTCGGAGTTCCGTTTCCACTCCTCACATGTTTCACAAAGTTGCCATTATACGTCAAAGAATTCTCGATGCTCGTGTACGGCTCGTTCCCTTTGCTCGGCCACCCACTTTCCGATATCTCGATTCTCACTCCGCCGCCTCCGATCTTCTCCAGGGCGGCGTAGAATGAGTCCACCATTGCGTCGAACAGATTGTAGTAGCTTAGATTGCCGTCCACCACCACCGGCGCGGTGGCTGTGAACAGGGCGTAGTTTAGGGAGATTTGTTGTGGGTTTGATGCGTAGGCGAAATATGGGTACACGTTTACCAATATTGGTGCGCCGGAAGAGGCTAATACTTGTGTGATGTCTTTTAGTGGCCCGGCGGCGGCGGCGGTGAATGCTCCGGCGGATGGTGGGAAGGAGACTCCCAAGACTGACATTGCTACCACTGTTGTCACCTGTGTATAAGTAAAAAGTTTGATGATTCTAACATTTAATTAGATGGTCCGTTTGATAATAATTTGTTTTCTCGTCGTTTCATTTTTTACAATTTTAAAAGCGTTGGTTGCGTAAACAGCAATCATGCCCAAAATAATTACAAATTTAGCAAACTTTAAAACATTTTGCAAATATGTCAAAAAAAAATCGTTGATGTATGATTATGACTGATAGACTACTATAAACTTTTATCTGCGTCTATTTCTAATTATTTTGGTCTAAATTGACATCTGTTACAATTTCTCATTTTAAAATTATAATTTATAAGAGCAAAAATAAAACTAAATCCAAAATGTTAAAACCAAATTAAGACTTTGAAACCAAAGCAAAAATATAAAGATTCTATATAGACCTATAATTATTCAAATGTTATAACATCAACCAAATTAAGTCACCTCGTGTGCAAAGATCATATTAATCAAATTAAAACGTCACCTTAATGTCTCTTTGGACGCCTGCATTGACAAGCGCCTGCATTATATTTTTAATGGCATTAGCGAGAAATGGTGTAGCTGTGTCGTCGGGGACAACTTCATTGCCAACGGTGATATAAGCAATGTTAACATTCTCATAATAAGGAACTACGTGAGCGTTAACCCAAATATTGGCCGCATTTTGGTCCATAGCAAAGCCTTGTATGTCTTCATTTCTCGTCCCCAGCCACAGTAATAAATTCGCTTGGTCTCTCATCGCATCCAAAACCCAATGGTTCGGCTCAAATATCCGCACAATATTTATCCCGCATCGCTCATACAACTTTATCACATCGTTCGGTACCGGAAGATTGTCCCCATTCAACCCATAGTTCACTCCGACCATGCCGATGCCACCTACGATACAAAATACGACACATTAAAAGCGAAAAAAAGAGAGGACAAAAAAAAAAAAGTTGCTAAATTTATAGCTCTCCGCTCCTGAACTTACTTATAAGAGGGAGTTGATGAGAAAAAATGGACATTAACAGAAGCAGCGATGTAAGCCAAAAGTAGTCCATGGTGATTTTGGGTTATCAGAAAAAAGTGATGGATTTTTTTTTTTTTTTTTTTTGATGGTAAATGGGAAATTTAAGCAAATTTATACGCAATTTTGGGGTGTAGATAATTTGGTTGCAATTTCAATTATGGGAATTAAAAGGAAATTACAGGTGCTGTAATTAATTAGATGCATGCGAGGACTATATGGAGTATGGACGGTGGGAATGTGAAAATGTTTATGGAAAAATAAATTTGTCATTTTTGGATTTTTGGATTAAACCATAACCTTCTTATTAAATTTTTGTTATTAATTCATTATTTTATGGGGGTATTCTTCTTTGTTATTAACGAATGTTAGATGCCAAAGCGAGCCTAACTCAGCTGGCATATGTATGATTTGATGAGTTTTATGATGGTTTTGTCTTTTTATTTGAAATAAGTTTATATAATGCCAATACTAATGGCTTATCGGTACCTATAGGTTCAAATATATTAAAAGCGGTTGGTTTTTTGTTTTTTTTGGAAGGAAATGGTAGGACATTGTTTTTTTTTTTTTTTGGAACTACTGTGACATTGCTTTAATTTCCATGATTGCGAGCATGTCATTTATATTATTAATAATGAATTATTTAAATTCTAAATTAAAATAGTAATTTATCTCTAATGAATAATTCACGGATTTGTGGCATAAATAACAATTAAATTTAAAATAATGATAAATATAATAAAATTTAAAATATATTGTAAATATGTAAAAAAAAAAACAGTAAACAATAGACTACCGTTATAGAAATTGTTTTGCAATTTTTTTAAAAAAATGTTATATTTTTAATTATTTTACTCTATACAATTTACTTTGTTTTTTTATTTATTAAATAAATAAAAATAGTTTTAGTATTTTTTATTTTCTTCCCTCTCCCCTCTGCTTTCTGGCTCCTCCTCTCATCTTCTTCGTCCTACCATCAATGATAGTACGTCGTCCTCCGTCCATCGTCGTAGGCCACCTCCCCTTCTTTTTCTTTTCCTTTCTTTCTCCTATTTTCTTCTTCCTCTTTTCCCATCTTTCTCTCATTCTTTTCAATTTAAAAAAAGAAATTGAAAAAAAAAGATCCAAAACGAACCCAGATCTGAAACCCAACTTGAATCAGTACATAAAATGTCGATTTGAAGGCAGAATGAACACACGATGGGTTGGTGGATTTGTCGAGATAGAAATCGACGGCGACGTGGATTTCAGTTTGGTGCACGCGTTGAAGAAACAACAGAGGGTTTTGATTTCCTGTTTTTCAGATTACAAATTTTCATTTTTTGTTTGTTTGTGAACTGTGAACAAACATAGTGTTGGTGTGAACCAGTCCCAAAGATTGAGTTTTGTGTGTGAACAAGTTTAAAGGTTGAGTTTTGTGTGTCAACAAGTCTGGGTTCGTTCAAATTTTCTTTTTTCATTTTTTTTTGTTTGAAAATATTGAAAAGAATGGGAGAAAGAGAAAGGAAGAAGAAGATAAAGAGAAAGATAGGAAAATAAAAAATAAGAGGAGGCGGGCGGCGGCGATAATCGGAGGACGACGGTGGAATTCATATTTCAATTAATTAAATTAATTAAATATTCATATGTTGCTATGAATTCATATTTGAAAGATCATATCTCTCACCATATAAACTCATTTTAGCTAATTAATCACTTGTTTTTATACGTTTTTTCGTGTTTTTTTTTATGCTTATAAATTAAGAAAAAATTAAAGGATTCATATTTTAATAAACTGATTTTGAGGCTGTCAACTGGGTTTGGACTTTTTAGTCTTTACATGGACCAAACAGATTTTTTTTTGTTATATTTGCAAAAAGTTTTACATTTTACTATAATTGCAAATATTTTGGGTCGTATTCCTTTCTATGCAATCAGCCCTTTCAAAAATATATATTAAAAATATTTTTTATTTACTTAATAAATTATAAAATATTTTTTTAATAATAAAAAATGACACGTCAACATTTTGTTAATAATTAAGAGAAAAATTGACAGAAGTAAAAAAAAAAACACCAAACCCAAAGGGGTAAAATTATTGAGTTTGAAATCTTAGAGACCCAAATGTTACCGAACTCAAACCTTGTAATTTTCCCTACAATTTAAAAAAAAAAAAAAAAATTATATATACATTCTCAATTTTTCTTTTTTAGAATACACTCATTTATATATTTTCATAAATCACATTTTTAAACAACTAATTTTTCCAAGTATTAGTTATTTTTTTTACTCCAAATCTACAATTGTCTTCACCATCATAATTATGCGTCTCCGATTGTCTTTACCGAATTTGAGGTGGAAGAAGAGAGTGTAATCGTCGTTGGAGAGAGGTGGTTGCGATGGTGGGTGGTGGAAGCGGGCGACGATGGATTTGAAGAGGTTGTGACGGTTGTTAAAATAGGATGATAAAGAATGAGAGAGAGAAAAAATGAGAATTTCCAATGAAAAATAGGGGAATAAATAAGAAAAAGAGGGAGAAGATAAAAAAAAAAAAACGAAGAAGATCTCTTCACTCGGATCTCACATTTTTTAGTTTTCAATTCTATTAATTCTCGGCCAATGAAAGATTCAAATTTTCTAAATTATATTTTAGATTGATAACAGTTGTATTTACATACCGTGTATATAGTATATACAATTTTATATTTATTAGCAGTTTGACATTTTGTTTTGACATTATATATTGCAAGTAAATTATGATGATTTATTTTTTAAATATACTCTATTTTTCGCTTCAAAATAATATATGTGTTTTTTTATTAATTATATATATATATATATATTTTTTGTTTAAACACACTGCATTTTCTAGCCCTAGTAATGCATTAATCATTTTTCAAATATTATTTACATTTCTCATCCGGTAATGCATTAATGTATTGGTATGATAATTAACGTCAATTATGATTTTGTTTTTCTGAAATACTTTTTATTAATTTGTGTTTAGATTTACAATTTGAACAAAACAAATTGCCCTTCGTTTCCTTTTTTTGATTAATTTTTTTACCCGCCACCAGCGGGGATCTCTGGAATTTAGATCATAGGCCATTTAGTTAGCAAGTAGTTCTTCCAACGGTTCTGAAGTTCTTCCATTTCGAATCATTCTTCCTCTTCTTCTTCTTCCTCAATCCTCCAAAATTCAGTCCACCCTCTACTAATTCAATAGCGTGGGAACCCAGAAACACCGTTGCTCTGAAACCGACGTTTTGCCCTGGTTGGTAGCTTGTAATTGTTCGCAATCGTTTCTTGCTCTTCAAGGTTACTCTCAAACTGTTCTTTATTTCTTTTGCTTTTATTGCACTCATCTATTTTCACCGCCTTCTGCACCTTCCCTTCCCTTCTATATCTTACAGTATGCATATCTTCTTCTTACCAAACTTGAATTTTTGTTACATCATTTCTGTTTTTGAGTTGGTGGGTTGTTTTCTGAGAAAGATAGACAGAGAAAGCCTGCAGGAAAAAGGAAAAATGTGAATTCTGACTTGAATTTTCTGTTAATTTGTTCCTTAAAAGATCAGGGTTTCTTAATAGTGTGAGGAAGGATAGCTGTTTGAGAGTTAATTTATCAATGGGGAAGCAAGGGGCCTCCAGAACTCTAGGGCGCCCTGAGTCTCAGAGTGGTGGAATGTCGTTAGGAATGAAAGATTATCAGATTAGATGTTCAGAAAATTTCTGTGGGAATAATCCTTCTATTGGAAGGAGGCTTTCAGGAGAAGATGTAAACTGTAATTCGAAAACCGTATCGGCTAACGGATTGAAACATGATTTTTCCAAAATTAGTGCTTCTAAGGGATCCTGTGGGGGCAAAAGGAATTTTTGGCTTCATAAGCATGTGAGGTCAATTTTGCTTATGATCGGGGTGGTTGGTTTTGTTTTCTTGGTTGATTCTTTAACAGTATCACTTGTCAATTTGATTATTCACCGGAATAGTCAACCTGCTAGAAAATCAAGTGGTATCAAGGTAAAATTTGCTAATTTTTTGTGACAGATATGTTTTGTGTTCTCTGCACGAAGTGGTCCTGATATACTCGAATAATCTTTCTAGATTTAATTATGATTTGGAACTTTAATGGGTTAGTAGTAGCTTCTTCAGTATGGCGTTGATATATATCCTTGTATGCTTGGGTCCTTCATACTCTCTCTCCTTGAGTTAGTAAAAGTCTTGATAAGATCCAACAGTATCGACTTCATATAATGCCCAAATGCTATGGATAGAGATTGTCAATTGATATTACAATGTTCTAACATTTATTACCCATGAGGACTTCAATAATTGTGATAAGTGATGATCTTTGTATTTTTGTTGACTCAAGGATGATAATGGTCCCTATGTTCACAAAGAAAAATCACCAATTCAGATGTATGACCGCCTTGTGCATTTGGCTTCTAGTTCTCTCGCAGAGGTTTGCTACATGACTCTTCACATCTTGTAAACGTTTGAATTAGCTTTACCTGTCTTTTTTTCTGATGAAGTCATAATATGAGACTATTCTGCTTCAGATTGAGTTTAAACCAGAGAAATCAAGCTTGTGGAAGGAACCATATCTTCAGGCCTCTGCATGGGTACCCTGTGCAGATGGAAACGTTGGATCAGATTTAGGTGCCCTATCTGACCTTAAACTGTTTTACATTCATAGAACCCTTTTAATTTTTGCTCGGATAATTGCTAATAGCTGCTGCAGACAACGAGTCTGCGTGCCATAGACAACTATTTGCAGTATGTGAAAACTTTATCATATGACTGACACTCAATTCTAATCTTGAAACAGGCAAGTCTGGTAAGACTAATGGCTACATAGTAGTCAGTGCAAATGGTGGTCTTAATCAACAACGAGTTGCTGTAAGTGTTTGTATCTTCCATGTTACTATCATCCTTGTCAAATTCTTAGAGAATGTTGTGCCTGCATATTATTAGCACGTTCAATGACTTATAGATGAGGAAATTGGTAGGTTCAAACATGGTGTAAAAAAATTTAGCCAAGGAATTAATATTCAACTGATAACTACAGAAACTGTGTTCAATCTGACCAAATATACACTAAATTGTTTTTTTGGCCTTTGAAACTGCTAGGTGAACATCATTTTACATGTTATTTTGATCATTTTATAACCGTGGTCGATTCTCTAAGGAAAAATAGACAATTAGAACATCAAAGAAATATGCAGTTCGGATAATTTTGCCATACTCTGAACTACAATTCAAGTAGTACTGCAAGCATATTTGATTATGTTTTCTTGGATAGATCTTGTTTCAGTCTTCTTTGCAAATGTACTATCTTTTGACTTTTCTACTTAGCTTATTCTTCACGTGGGCTTATGACTCTTGCAGATCTGCAATGCTGTTGCACTGGCATCTCTTCTTAATGCAACACTAGTCATTCCAAGATTTCTCTACAGCAATGTATGGAAGGATCCAAGGTTTGAGGTCTTTCTGAATCCATACCATTCTATTAAAAAAAAATTACTAGTGTAACTCTGTTACTTATAACAATTTCTCAGCTGATGTAGTTGTTTGTGAATGATGTTTAAGTTGCAACTTCAGTTTCATTTATGCATCATTGGTCGAGAAAATTTCATTTATTCTAGTTTCATACATGAAATTTATGGTCATCCAACTATATAATAACAATCACATCAAGCTCTTGGCAATAAAAGCATTTCCAAAAATGAATCATTGTTCATGTGTTTTTCAAATTAATGTTCAACGTCTGGCAATGGCGAGCATTTGTAATTGTGGTCTGGTTGTCTTCCAATCGTTTACATTTTGTGCTTTCAGTGACTGGCAGAGTCTCACACTTCGTTTTTTTGAATGAGAATGCAGCCAGTTTGGTGACATATACCAAGAAGATTACTTCATGAATACTCTTAAAGATGATGTACATATTGTCAAGGAACTCCCTTCTTACTTAAAGTCTATAAATCTAGAGGAAATTGGTAGTCAGGTATGTTATAAATAAAGGAAAATACTTCATGTAACAACTTTCACTCTGAAAACAACTTAGTAACTCCTTTAGTCTTTTTTCAGATCACTGATGCAGATATTGCAAAAGAGGCGAAGCCCAGTGATTATATTAGAACCGTTCTCCCTATCCTTTTGCAGAATGGAGTTGTTCACTTCCTTGGCTTTGGAAATCGACTTGGCTTTGATCCCATACCTTTCAACCTTCAGGTTGTAAACCTATTATAACGGGACAAGACAAACATTATTGCTATTAGTATTTAGCTTGGTATCAAACGATTTTTTGCATCTCATGTTTCTTTTCTGTTCATACAGATGTTGCAGTTTTTTCTTCAGAAATGAATTATGATGTTTTTGTTCACTCTCTTGAGAGACAAGTTACTTTATTAAACCAAACCATTGTGCCTTTGTTTGGTAGTTTTTAAGTTGTTTGGAAAAAGAAGTAACTTCAATTTTTTCAAAGAAGTTGATTGATTTTGACATTGTATGAAAGCTTATTCTCTACCATCTTCCTAAGCGACTAGAGGATTGTCTGAAGCTCAAAGTGAGTCTCAAGTGTAGGTGTATCTTAATAATTTGTTGTAATTTTTTCACAATTGCAGAAATTAAGATGTAAATGCAACTTCCATGCTCTGAAGTTTGTACATAAAATTCAACAAGTTGGTTCTTTATTGGTCAAAAGGATAAGAAAATATGCCGCCGCCAAGAGTATGTTGGATAAACAATTGCTTGGGAACTTCATAGATTATGTGCCATCCAAAGAGGACGAAGTTCTTGGAGGTTCAGCGAAGTTTCTTGCTTTACACTTGAGATTTGAAGTGGATATGGTTGCATACTCCCTCTGTGACTTCGGAGGTGGAGAAGATGAGAAGAAGGAGCTTCAAGCATACAGAGAAATCCATTTTCCTTTACTGATTGAGCGTTTGAAGAAGTCAAAGTACTTCACTGGCTTTTCTTTTTGCTTTTTGTCCAAATTTATCTCAAATTTTCAGACTATATCAACTTATGTAAGTATATGCTGATCATTCTTGGATTTGTGAATTGGTATGCAGGACAATTTCTTCAACAGAGTTGAGAATGTCAGGGAGATGTCCATTGACACCAGAGGAAGCAGCACTTGTTCTAACTGGTCTTGGATTCAAACATAGAACTTATATTTATTTGGCTGGATCTCATATATATGGTGGAAATTCCCGGATGCAGACCTTCACCAACCTCTATCCTAACTTGGTCACGAAGGAAACTCTTCTTACTCCCAGTGAACTTGCACCATTTCAAAACTTCTCTTCTCAGGTATAACATTGAAGACCATGCATGTGACAGTTATTTTCATCTCTTGAAAGATGATATCATGATTCATGGTAATCTTTAAGCTATACTTCCATCTCTTGAAAGATGACACTTATTTCCATCTTTTGAAAGATGATATCATTGTTTACTGTGAGCATCTCTCTCTTTTTTTTCCTCTGTAAATTACAATTTTAGATGCTTATTTCGCAATATTCTCAATTTTAGGAGCCAAGCACTTGGGCAAATGTGGCTATATATTTCTTCTCCACAAGGGAAAGTTGCTTGTTTCTTTGATGATTTGAATTCATTAGACTAAAATGCTTGTATATATAGCTTGCAGCATTGGATTTTATTGCCTGTGCAAGTGCTGATGTCTTTGCCATGACCGACTCTGGAAGCCAACTATCATCTCTGGTGTCTGGATTTCGAACTTATTATGGAGGTGGCAATGCTCCTACTTTAAGACCGAACAAGAAGAGGTTAGCAGCAATCTTGTCCGAGAATAAGACCATAGGCTGGAATACTTTTGAAGATAGAGTTAGAAAGATGATCGACGAAGGTCAACGAGTCCGGACTAGAGGGTTCGGCAGAAGCATCTATCGTCAACCGAGGTGCCCAGAATGCATGTGCAAATCCCCCTAGTGTACGTACAAGTATAACCTTCTCTAGCTCCATTCTGGCTTGCACATAAATGCACACTTAGCTGCTGCCTTGGATGGAATATAAACCTTCCCTCCTTTGTCTTTTCAATATTCTATTCATTTGTTCATTCTTAGTCTGTGTCAATATATTTTACTTCACAATTGGCTCATTTTGCTTGTCCATATATCATACTTCATTAGTGAGAGAGGAGCTGTAAATGTATCACATACACAATGTTGGATTGCATGGTTAAAGAATAGATGGATCAACACATCATTCCCTTCTGGTTCCTCTTCTTTCAAAGAACAAATTCTATGGAGTACAAAAATATCGCTGATTAAAAAAAAAAAGACAATACAGGTCTCTTCTTCCAAGACTAAGTTGTGGCTTTATTTTTTCAACTCGAATATTCCGAGCAAAGTGATTATCACTCAAAACTGGGAGGACAAGGGATGCCCATGATCTGCCTTCCATTGATGGAGTCTAGTCTCTTCTCTTACTCTTCTTCACCCTCCCCCATCATCAAAGAATCTTCTCAACCTGGAAATGATACTTCTCATTTTGTTTGCCATTTTCTCTGGTGGTGCAAGCAAACTTTGTTTTTTCCTCTGTTTCATCCTTCTATTCAAGATGGAGGGAAGAAACGGTTTAGGTTAAAAGGAAGAGTGTAAAACTCTTCATTCCTGGCATCTCCCTTGAACGTCCTGAACTTAACCCACCATGGCATTCCCCTGTCTCTTGCACTGTCTTTGTAGTCTAGTGTGTTATCCAAGAAAACCGCAACGATGAGGGCTACTGTTGGTGGCGAGAAGAAGATAGTGTTTAGGAAGTCATTGAACTGCACATTAAAACAAGAAATTGTGTGAGGATAGCGACGAGGAAATATTGACAAAGAAATGCATTCATTTTCATAGAGAAAATTAGGTGAAAACACAAACTCACCCATCCGGCGTTTGTGTGAGCAGGACCATGAAAGGCCTTTGCAGTGTACTCCCTAAAATAATCAGGCACAGACAAACCCAAGTACAATGCCACACCAGTAATGAATAGATTCCTCATTGAATTCATGTTGGTGAATTGCAAAAATGACAACCCCACAGAGGCTGAGAAAAACAGTTAATTTGTTAACATTCCATTTCCAGGGAATATAAAATGTGAATATATGCAAAATCAACTCACCAACAAGACCAAACAAGACACAATATACAGCTGCAAATATGGTGAAGGGTATTGAAGCAAACAATGCACCAAATTTCCCTGCAGGAAACAGCCGAGTCCAACATGATAAGCTTGAGAGCAAGATAAGATGTAATGTTATATAGTTTACTAGAACTAATTTCTGCTCACCTAAAATTGAGAAGAATATCATAAATCCAGCTGAAATCTGGATAACCCTGCGGCTACCAACACGGGTGCTTCCAAGCAGCCCTACATTTTCTCTGTATTTACCTTATAAGTCAGAAAACTTTCATAGAAACACACAACCCCAGTGACGACAATGCAACAAGAAGCCAATGAAAAAACTTACATTGAGACAGTTGATCCAGACAGTGTTCCAAATAGCCCACTTAGAAGAATCCCAATTCCCTGCCAACCAATGCCTCGACTCAGAACATGAGCTGGAGGCGGGGTTGCACTCGCTAAACGCGATGCTGCCTTAAACGCTGCGGTTGACTGTTAAATGATGATAAGTTTTCCATATTACTCTTTGAAGTACAGGGCAAGAACTATAATATATTGCTAGAGTAGAGCAATATAGTACCTCAATCAAAGATACCAGAACTGCAGCCATCATCCCAAAAGCATGGCCAGCATCAAAAGTTGGAGCACCCCACTGAAGAGGGTATGGAATCTTAATCCTGAATGATGAAGGAGGCAAGGTTGGAGAAGAAGGGTTAAGTTCTCTTCTTTCTTTTTATATCAGCACAAAGTAAAAATGAGACCAGGTTTAGATAACAACCATGGAGCAGAAGAAATGAGGTTGGCCCTGTCAGTTCGACAATTGATTTGAGTTAATTCTGGTCGATGTTTGTATGCACCACTGGCTGTCAAGAGGTGTGCATATGCCCAAATCACAGTGACCGATATAAGAAGAGCGAAGCGTTCGAGTATTGGCAGTTGCCTTGTATGAAAACCTTTGAGATACTGCAAAAGAAGCAAATGTATAGATTTTTAAAAGGGCGGCTGACTTTTGTTACCTACATCACTAACCCTCTTAAATGGACATGGGACTTTAGAACAAGAAATTAAGACTTTAATTGGTATTGTTTTGCAGTAGCAAGATAATTAGACATCACCTGTGAGAAGACTATGAAGAGTATAAGCATGGGAACGCCAATTTCCACACATCTTCCAACCTGGTTAAATTTCAATGGTCAGATAAATTGAAAAAACCAAAAACCAAAAATTGAAAAACACACAACCAAACTCAGGTTCCTTAAAATGGTAAATCTAAGCATACCACTGGGAAGCCTCTGTCAAACAGACCAAAGCCTACTAGTGCAATCACAGGGACCATTCCAAGAGGACTAAAGAACCTGAAATGGATGATGAACTTCCTTACATTAACATGTAATGTAAAATAGAAATTAATGATGTGTTAGACATTCGTTCTTAAGGAAGTTCTTTCTACCTGGAACAAATAGCCCACAGCTGACTGTATCCCAAAATAATCTGTATGCTTGATGATACAATTAGAGCTCCTTGAACTGCTCTCATTGTGTTCAGAAATCTCTGTAGAAGGAACATGTTACATTTTAACTTCATGTATTAAAAGGGAAAAAAAATCTGTCTAATTGATTAGAAAAAAGGCAAGAAAAAGACAACAATGTTGACTCTTTGGACATTGATTGAGTTGGATGTATCATGTATAAGACAAAATCTTACAGTCCATTATGCATCCATAGAGACAATTAATTGAGCCACACGGTTGGAGACAAATGGAAAAGTTCAAGAACAAAAAGAAAATTGAATTGGGTCACTGACCAAATGGGGGTCCTCGATTCTTGCTAAAGATGAATCATGAATGATGGAAATAATCGGAACCATAAAGGCAAAGGAACCTCCGATAACAGTCGGCAATCTTGTTCCAAACAGAGTTTGTAGAAGCGTATTGATCCCTTCAACAAAAAGTAGAGTCTGTACCACTCTAACTTTATCTCCCTGTATCATAATTTCAAACCCCATATTAAAAAAACGAGCAGAAAAGCATCTTGAGATGAAAAAGTTTGAGATGATTTTCTTTTGTCTGTATTTTGCAGCTGGAGAATCTGTCATGATTTGAAACTCAGAATATTCTAAAGTTTTCAAGTAGAAACTAGAAATAGCAAAAACAATCTTGAAAAATGAAGAAATGGGAAGAGGGAAATTTTTCTCACATCATCTCCTCCCATCAAAGGAACAAGAAAAGAAGGAATCATCACAGCAGTACCCAAAGCCAAAATGTAGTGCTGAAACCCCAAAGCTATGGCTTCCCCTGTTTTCATTACATCAACAAACACAACAAAAATTAGAAACTCAGAAGAAAAACATCAATGAATTGGTTTAGTTTCTCTGGAAATAGAAAAATGGAGCATTACCCCAAGATGGGTTAGAATCGATACAATACTCCAAGCCCTGAAGTTGGTCCATTGGTGGATGGCTAATCTCCTCTGGTTTTGGAGCTTCCATTATTACTACTCACAAACCCCACTTCACAAAATCTTCCAATATGTAAAAATCCCAAGTGGGAATCTGCTAAAAAATGACCAAAACTTGGAAAAACAAGCAAGCCAAATCTCTCTAGCTCTCTCTTTTGAAAGAAAACTTGTAGAAAAACAGAGAGAAAAAAGAGAAAAAGGAAAAGGAAGAAATGGAAAAGCAAAAGTGGGGACTCTGAAATTAAAAAGTTACAGAGATATTGAGGGCTGAGAGTTGAATGAATACAGTGAGAGAAGAAGAAACACTGAGTTGCCGTCCATTAGCAAAGCAAGAGCCTTTTTTTAGCTTTAGTTTTTGTTTTCACCTCATTTTTTTTTCTTACCAAAAGGCCCGTTAAACTTTTCTACAATACCGAAACTACCCTCATGAAAACTTCCAAACCCAAATGTTACCGTTGCCCACTCAACCTCCTCTTCACCTTCCTTATAAATGTTCAGTCATTGTGTGTACCTGAAAAACAGAACAAAAAAGGCATCAACCAATTAAATAAATGTTCCACCATTATTTAATTTCTTGTCTGATATTTAAATTGAGAAGAAACCAGACAACTTTATTTTATTAATGTACCAAGATTTGGTCAATCAAATGGACAACTAAAAACCAATTGATGTCTGTCTTGTTCTTGCATTCTACACAGTAGCTATATCATTTTCAAGTTACTAAATAAATATTGTTACAAAAATTCTTCATTTATAAGATTATATATTAGGAATTATGGCTAGGAAATATCCATAGTGGCCATGAAGTGGAAATCATGTGGTCAACATCTCTCTTTTTACTTGTTTTCATCTTTAGCTCTCTTTCTTTTTCTCTCTTTTGTTGGGTGCATGATTAGGATGATTGGGACAAAGGTGAATATAAGGTGAACATTTTTAATGATGAAAATTAGATTATAATATATTGAAATTCACTAAATTATTCATTGTTATCAATTGGTTTATGTGGAGAATCAATATTGTCTGAGTGAGAAAGAAGATAAAAACTCGAATGAATAAAAGTACATGAATCTTACGATACACAAATTTAAAAGAAAACAAAAACAAGACTTTTCTTTATAATAAAAGTAATACAGAACGGAGAGATTCACATCTGTACACTATTTAAACTTCGTTAATTAAGTTGTCTCTATAAGATAAAAACAAAGATTTAGATTCTAAAATTTAATAATGTATTAAAAGTAAAGAAAGTACTTATGGTTCATAATTCTTATTGAAGCTTTTAAAGAAGGTATTGAAGGTTTAAATTTGGACTAATATCATTGACAACTTTAATCAATAAGGCTTATGATGAATTGATTAAACAAAAACACATATATATCAATAAAGTAAGATTCTTTGGGGCAATCATAATTTCTAAATTAGTAGTAGATGGATACTTATACAATTAATTAATGGAACTTAAGGCTTAAGTATATAATTACTTAGCAATGAAATTGATTTTTTTTTTTAAAAAAAAAAAAAAAAAAAAAAAACTGGTAATGCAGTGAAATTCAGAAGTCTGACTAGACACCAACGTGTGTTTGTATTCACCAATGGCTAAATCTCTAACGTCTCTTACTGCAGCTTCGAAATGGCTGCCTTTTCTCTTTCTATAAAAACTCTTTTTTTTTTCTTTTTTTTTCTTTTGTTTGTAAATGATACTCGTGACCTTGTTTGTATTTATTATAAAAATCTACTAATAAAGAGCTTGTTTAAATTCACTAATGACAATGACAAGCTTTATCTGGATTCTTTTGTGTTATCTTTAATTAATTATTACAAATCATTTTCACTATTTAATTACTTTAGATGTTATTGGAAAAACTACTTTTTTCTGATTAAAAAAAAACTCACTTTTTTTGGTTAAATTGAAGTATACTTTTCCCTTTTTAGTTTTAATTTGAGATTGATTTCAATTTGGGTCTTTGTGGTTTCAAAATTTTCATTATTGTGGTTATAGTTTTGTTAAATATATATATATATATTTTAAAGTGTCTCTATTATTACCGAATGTCAATAAAAATTAATTTAGGTGAAGTTTTTCTTTAGATGTAGCCAAGAAAGGTGTTTTAGTGAACCGTGATTTGTTACGATAAATCGAATAATAAAAAACAAATAAGCGAAAGAAAAAAAAAAACCGACACAGATTTACATGGTTCACTAACGTCGTGTTAACTACATCCACGGACAGAAGGGAGAGAACAATATTATTACGAAATAGGAGAGAATTGCAAAATGACAGATAAGGACGGCTGAAGTCATTAGAAGGTTTATATATGACTCTTCTAATGACCTAAGACAAAATGGGTCAAAGCCCAAAACGAATAAATAAAATCCAAATCAGATTTTTTCTTTAGGGACGTTGCCCCCATATCACCACTAGGTGGACCCTCGTACCAAATCAGTCGTAGAAGATCATAACAGATTCAAGAGATTCCAACGTGACCTCTTAGTCGATGGCACAACCCCATGTCAATTGAACTATGCTCGAATTGACACTATATTTGAGTTTTAGTTTGTAAAAAAAAAAAGAAATAGAGACCACATAACTATTTAGGAAACAAAAAAATAATGTGTGGGAAAGGAACGAGTAACTCTTGTTGCATACGTTCAAATACAACTCCAATCCTACGACCTACCCATTTTACAAAAAAAAAGAAAAAAAAAAACTATTATCTGATATAGAATATCTATGTTTCAATTCAAATCGTGTAGAAAAAAACTTGATTTTTCTTTTATCTAATTCAAATCGTAATGCAATGAATTAGCTAATTTATCCTTCACACATTCTTATATTGAATATCTAACTATGTTTCAATGTATATATTATATTGAATATCAGCTCATCACTCCTATTTGCCACACATCTAGCAAAAACTATTATGTAGACATTAAATAAACAAAGAGAGATTTGATTAGATCACCAAATCTTAGTGGCTACAATCAAAATTCTAATTTTTTTTTTTTTTTGCAACGGTATTTTAATTAAAGCGAGGATTGAACCCATGACCTCATAGTCACGGGCGCAACCTTATGTCAATTAAGCTATGCTCGGTTTAACATCAAAATTCTAAAATTATCGAGACCAAACTACTAAAAGGAGCATAGCTCAACCGTAATTGAGATATACTTCATCCCTTAAAAATATCAGTTCAAATTTTGAGATATTTGCACACCCACCCCTACTCCATCTCGTAGAAATATAGGTTCAAATTCGGAGAGATTAGCACACCCACCCTTGAGAGGCATAATGAGGCATAATGTCATTTTTTTGACATGCATAATTTATGTCCTTTTGCTAGCGTCATCACGTGTGAAAGTTCAATATTACTCTCGCGGTCATCCTCTCCCAAATTCACAATTTTCTCTCTCCTTTCGCGATCGTCGTCTTCTTCAACCGTCATGACCGCTGCAGTACCTCGATATCTTCTTCTTTTTCTTGCCACAACCATCACCAATATCTCTATTCACCTTCAATCTCAAAACCCACCTCATAAAATGAATTTTGCACGAGGAATTTATTGCTATTTGGGCTTTTTCCCTCATTTCGCCGACGCAAGATTTCTTTAGAAGTGGAGTTCCATTCCCATGGAGACTTGACAACAATTTGTAAAACCCCAAAATTGTTCTGCAAGCTTGGGCGAGGATCGCAAGAGAATTCGAAAGAGAGAGATGAAGAATCATGATCACGAGATGGAGAGAGGGAGAATAGCAAATTTGAAGGAAGGATAAACGTTTAGTATATTATTAAACTTTCAAGCGTGACACCAACAAAAATGCACAATCATGTGTTTCAAAAAGGTAGGTCAAACGACATTACACCCAAGAAGCAGTTTGGTGCAAATACACCTTCAAATTCTCATACTCAATTTGTTCTACCAATAATAATAATAATTATTATTATTTTAAAAAAAGAAAAAAAAGTAAGAGCTAGAAGGGTAGTTGAATAAAACTTTTTACCTATCCAAAATATTTAGGACCTAGAAGGGTAATTTAATGTACTTTTTTACCTATCCAAAAAACATAGATGCAAGTTTTGATGAGAAGCACCCGAAACTCCGTCACCCTCCTCCATGAGACAAAATCTTTAGCTTCTCACATGCATCTCTCTTTCTTACTCTCTCTCAAAAGAAGACAACTTGTGTTCTATTCCAAAAGCAACTGTGCACAAAAGCAGTTTTAAGGACACAAAAGCAAAGGGTGCAAAAACACATATAAGCAACAAGGAATGGGGGGCATTTTGGTCTTTTTTAAAACTATCAAGAAATGAGATGGGAGAGAATAAACAGAACAGTCTTCTTCTTCGCCTTCCAATTCCAAGGAATCCCATAATCCTTTCCTCGAGTGAAGGGAAAAAAAACACACACCAATTCTTGGGTACCATTGGCTTACCTTTTCAAGCTGACCCACCCACGTACTTGTGTTGAAAATATGCAACCACCTGCAACAAAAAAGAGAAGCTCAAAGCATTATCATCATTGATTTTGGATCATTTTGCCAAACATAAACAAGTTTGCTGTGTTAATTTAGAACAAAAGGCCAACAAAGTTGTGAGATAATGCTAAAGAGGTAGGCCAAGGGGTGGGGTCTGTGGTTTACTCTTTTGCTATTATTTAGAAAAGAGGCAACTTTCGGCAAACATGCATCGAGGAGAATTAAAGGGACTGGTGGTATTGACTTTAAAGCATTCGGTGATGTTTGGTGGTAGTGTGTGTGAGAGAGAATCAAGCTTTGATTCTGCTTCGAGAAAATTTTCGAAGTAATGGATGTATGGGAGAGAAATTGTAAATGTACCTCTCGTAGATTTTAAGGAGGTGTTTGGGACACCAACTTGAAGCTGAGGGGACTAAATTATTATAACTCAATCTACGTTCGGCTCACCGGCTATTATAACCCACAGTCAATAAAATAACTATAATAACTTGAATAGTATTTACTATTCATAACTATTATAACTTGAATAGTATTTACTATTCATAACTATTATAACTCGCATACTATTATAACCACCAAAACGCCCCAAACATCCTCTAAGAGTTACATCCGACAGTTATTAGAAGACAATCACATTGTACCAGACTAGTAATTTTTTTTTGTAGGGTTGAAGATAGAGGAGCATGGGAAAAAGGACATGGCAAAAGCTGCAAGGCAAAAACGTCACTGTCAACCCATATTATAGAGGATCATTTGTCAATTTTTACACTGACTTGATGGTTATGAGTCATGGATTTTGGATCTAGGGGTTCTGATTTCCTCTTTTTTACCTCATAGCAGGGAATCCACTACTGTTAAAAGACAAATTACAAGGCCATAAAAGATAACAGAACAACATGAATGAGATCAAACCTGAATATGCCGAGCCAAAATCCCTTCAGCTTCAAATCCTAGGGAAATAGCAAGTAAATTAACTTGATTTGGTATTTAAAACCTTAAGCTGACTAAATTTCTGACATTCTCATTAATATTTTCTATCCAATAGATAGAGGAAATGTAAAAATAAGTTCCTATGTACTCGGAGTCGGTGTGCAACTGTAGTCAATTTCTTTTCCCTTGCGAAACTCCTACAAAAAGAAGCATCCTTCCTCGTTTTGGCGTAATTTGCTTTCCCCTGGATAATCTTTCCAAGTCACGAAATTTGATGAAAATTTTGAGTTACAAGTAGAAGGCAATAATACATTTTTAAGAGGGAACGAACGGTAACTGAGGTATTACATTTTCATTCTGACCGTATATACGGGTTAGTCACAGATACAGAGCTACAAGTCATTTCCCTTGCTTTTCAAAATGGTTTGATACTAAATACTATGGAACAGAATTCATTGCTCTTAGGATCTTCTATCCAACTTCCTCTCACTGGATCTTTTTTCTTCTGCCTCTCGCCGTCTCTGTTGCCTGTCGACAGGAATGATGGACATCAACATTGAACTTTCAGATACCATTAAAAGTTAGGGCGCTTATTGTTGTATCTATGATATCTCCAAGGCAGTACAATATTTATGCTAATTAAAAAACCAAAATCAACGTAATCTTCTCAAAAACAGTAACAAACTTACGCAAAAGCCATGTATCCAGAGCCAGCATTAGCAGCAGATAGTAAAGCTGCATGAGCACTAGTTGCATCTGACCCACCAGAAATTACTGGATTTCTTCTATCACCGTCTACCTGAAATGAATTCAACAAATACTTAGCAATACAGTATAGATCGCTGATATGTACAATTGCGCATTAGCAAATCATCACCTTATCCCATTTTGATTTTTTGTTTTGTCTTCCATCCCTAGAAAAGGCATCAGATGCAGGAGCTGCTGAATGTAGTCCACTACCCGTGATAGCTGAAACGCCTGTAAAAGAAATTGACAGAAAAACACTATAAGAAGAAAAATATCACAGCCAGAAAGAGACTTGAGCACTACTGGTACAAACTTGAAAAGGGTATGTTTATTTTAGCAGCAGTCCCAACTGCACCACCAGGTTGTGTTCCTCCTGAAATAAACTCCATCTTCGGACTTTTCTTCCTTTCCAGCTCCTTCCTCTCCATCTCACGTTTCATGTCAACCTCTACTACAAAAAATGAATCTTTAAAAATAATGTTTGAAATTAATAATAAGAGCATGTAAAATTGTAAATAATGCAATTGTTTGTACTTTGCAACATGTTCTCCCGTCTCCACCCCATACTAAATTTGCATCTCACAAATGGGTACAAGTAGAATGTGCAGAGAATATAGATCAACGTAAATGCTTTTTACCCCTGAGAGGAGAAAGACAGAAATGCTATCAATTGTGCAAATTTTAGTTCTTCGATACCCTCTAAATGTCAAAAGATCCTAATTCAGTACGGCAAAAGCATCACAATATGACAGCCAGAATTTCTGTAATAACATCTTGAGCAATCTTTTCAACTCGTCAAGACAATTGGTTATGAAATTTATTTTAGAAAAACAAAATTTATTTAGTATGACTTACAAGGTATTATTTAAACTTTAAAGTAATGCCATGCATGGACCAAGAGCATGGGATTTTGTGATAAATGATAGGAGAAATAAGCTGAGAGATATACAAAAGGAATTGTCAATGACCTATTTCAGTATAGTAGTCACTTTTATCATATCCATGCGGGTCAAACACATCCTTACTGAAGCAAGACCCAATCTGGTCAATATCTTGATACCTCACAGCGTGTAACAAAAAATCTGGATTCCGGTAGTCCTTCCTATTGCGTACTTCTGCATTGAAGCTTTTGCCCGCCTTTTTATACTCAAGAAACTTATTGATTTTCCTCTGCATATAAAATATAAATAAAAAAGTGATGAGACTATCAGGAGAATAAAAAAAAATAAGCCCTGAATTATTGGAGAAACTAGAAGGATGTGGTTATCAACTGACTAAAGGGTTCTGTCTTCTTACTTAGCAATCCATAGGCTCATTTTAACCAATCCTTAAGACTTAAAGCTCATGGTAAGTCACATCCGGCAGAACTAAAATAGTTTCATCTCACATCCTAAAATTTTCGCCTAGGGCCAAAGAACATAAACCAATCCCCATCAAGGTCAAAAAATCAAGTCACCGTACTCACCACGAAGAATACGTTAGTGCCACCAACATGTTAACATATCCTAACCCCATACCCTGCCCATGGCATTAGTAAACAACTCAGGCTACTGATTTTAGAAACTAAAAATGGTTAAATATATATCTACTGCTTTATGTTTCTTATCAAAATATAGATAGACATTCGACAGTCACATACTATTTGAGTAAAACGATTATAAACTCCACAGAACATAAGTAGCCATTATATCAGAAATTAAACTTACTTGCAGCTCCTCTGAGCATTTTTCTTTTGGTGGCGGAGGAAGAAACTTGTCCAAGGGATCACTATCTCTTTTTTCTTCTTCAACAGTTTCATCAACTTTTGCAGATTCAGATTCCAGTATCCCATCATTCATTGAACCAGATTGTGGTGATTCAGAAATTTGAGGAGTGGCTAGATTGTTTGGTGTTGAAACCCTTACAGTTCCGGGAGATGTTCTATCAAAATCACCTGCACCATAAAAATAAAATAAAATAAAATAATCAAAGAGGAAGAAACAGGAGAAGTGACCATAAGCATCACAAGAAATTGCCACCTGAAGATAGTAATTCTAATTGGAAGTTAACTCTTCAATATTCATCAAGCATCTCCCAAAAAAAAAATCATCAAACATCTAAAAAGGAATCATACCAAAATAATTGATCTTGAGTCATAAAAGATATAACACAATAAAACACCAGTGTCAATCAAATAAGCTTGCCTCTTATATATGATTATGATTATGATTCAGTGAAAAGATAAAATAATGCTAACCTTGCTAGTCTTTTGAAGATATACTAATTTTTCGGCCTATGCTGTAGGGCTTTTAGCATATAACAAAAAAATCACATCTACTTTCTATATCGTGGGTTAGATTATTAAATCCTAAAATAGCCAACAACCTTAACCCCCACCCTTTGCCACTAATGCTTCTGGTACACAATTAAAGACATGTTATAGAACAAACCATTTCGCACTACCAACACGAGGCAAGACCCTAAAATAATGATTTCACAATACACTCACCAAAATAGTGTAAGAGTCGAGGAAGAAAATCCACATTTTCATAAGATAAGCAATTAAATAACATGGATGAATTATCAATGAATGGTTTGTGTTTCCTATCAAAAAAAAAAAATAAAAAAAAATAACATGGATGAATAGCTAAACATATATGGAATGATAGGAGTAAAAAGCTTTCTAGAGCTGATGCGTTATGCGTATTAACTATGAGCTTGGAGCACCGATAGATTTTAACAATGAGATGCAGCAAAATAAGTTATCATAATTAAAAGAATCATACAAACCATTAGTGTCTAAAAGCTCATCGCCAAATGTGACACGACCAGATTCTTCAATTTCTCCATCCTGAATGCAAACATTACGAATGCGAAATTAGACACAACTTTCCACCAGTCACTACACAAATAAGTGATGAATATAGCCCATCTTTGTTCAACGCTATGTTGATTGATTTATTTATTTCCCCGTTGTTTGAAATGTAAAATACGCATTCATTGTACTAAAACTTTAGCCAACAATAAGAGAAATCCATAATTTGAAAATTAAAAGTAGAGTCTTCCGTTTCTCACCAAACAAATAGAGATGTTGTAAGTACCTCAGCCTCAGGAGACATCGCAGCTTCATCATGACCGTAATCAACAATCGCAAGCGTCCCCCTTCTCCTACCAGAATTATCCAATTGCCCAGCTTGTAATAGCATTGGCGACGATGAAACCACAACCTGGGACGGCTGCGGTGAGGAAGACGCGAATTTGAGCTTATCAGGAGTGAATTTTTCATCAGCAACCGGCGGCGTCGAGTCATTAGCAGAATCACTGATAATCATTCTATCACTGTTCGCAACTGACTCTTCTTCTGCAACCCTAACTCCAACATAATCTTCCTCTCGCTCTCCACCCTCTTCTTGCCTGTGACGCTGCTGTAATTCACCATCTTCATCATCTTCTAGGTCTTCAACGTCTTCCATCTCATCATCCTCGTCATTGTACATCGAGAGTAAAGCTATACCTTCGGATTCTTTCTTCTTCGATGCCATGAGAGGTTCGAAACAAGTTACCCGGAGTGAAATCGAAAGGTGGATCTCAATTGAATGGAGAAAAGCTTGGGATTTTGAATCAATGTCGATACTGGGGAGAAAGGGTTTTGAGTTTCCCGGGTGGCGAAACCAGTGAAAATGAAAACGAAGAAAATTGAAGCAAACACGGCCGCCTCGATGATGGTCCATTCATATTGAATTGGGCCTTTCAACAAACATCGTAAACGGGCCTAAAAACCTAGTTATCATCTTGGGCTTAACACAATAAAGGCCCAATTAAAAAATATTTGGTCATTTATCAAATAAAAAAAATATTTAGATTTTTTTTCAAAATTGTCAAATAATAAGTGTGAAATGGAAATGAGGAAGAAAATCCTTCTAAATGTTTTTTTTTTTTTTTGAAAAATGACCAAAACTCAAATCAAAGTTTACCTTATGATTTTAGATTTCATGGTTGGGTATTGTAGTCTAGAATGTCGTTTTAGATTCTAGTATTTGGCCATTTTTCAAATAAAAAATGAGTTTGGCCTTTTTTTCAAATTCGCCAATTAAAACATTTCTCTCGTAATCTCAAATGAAAATGGGACAACTAGAATAGCTAAAGTAAAATTGTACAACTCAAAAAAATAGCTAAACCAAATAAAGTTTTAAAAAATAGTTAAATATTATATTTAACATAATCTTTAAATTGTGTTGGGTAGGGGTTTGAACCTAAGACTTCATGGTCATTAGGCAATACATCATGTTGTTAAGCTAGACTCTTATTAGCAATAAACCATTAAATTAATTCAAAATAGTTGTTTTTTTTTTTTTTTTTGATAGCAAGGGAGACTAGTAGATTACGCAATAGTTATGCCCAAAGGGCTACAAGTAGAAGAATCTGAAAGCAAAATACTAGACAACCAGTCTGGGGGGCTTAAATCCCAAACAGAACAACCCCCCGTAGACAAAGCATAACCCGCCAAATTATGGGCCACTTTGTTAGTCGCTCGCGGGCTAAAGAACGGCCCCATCACACCACACTGAGGCATCAACAACTTAATCTCTTCCAACAAAACACCCTGAAGAGCCAAAGTCAGGCCATTTGAGTGCAAAGCTCGAACCAAAATCTGAGCATCCAAATCCACACAAATATTTGACAAACCCAAAGACACTGCAAGTTGCAGCCCTTTGAGCAAAGTCAAAGCTTCAGCAGACAAAACGTCAATCAGACCCTCCGCAACCTCCGCTTGCGCCACAATCAGCTTACCTCCCGCATCCCGAATCACCATCCCCAGACCCGACCGCCGCATGGATTTAGAAACTGCAGCATCAGTATTAAGCTTAAGCATGCCCATGATCGGCGCTGCCCAAACCTGCGTAAGCGGGCCCCCGCTCACCCTTTGCTCCCCTACTAATCCACCATCACCCAATTCTCGCGACTGGTCCAACTCCCATAGGTAAGACCTGATCTTCTCCAAACGATCATCCACGTTGGGAATGACTCTACCCAGATTGACAGCATTTCGATCAATCCATATAAACCAACATGTCACAAAAAAGAGACTAGCCAACTCCATACTCAGATGTACCGCCACCCACACACACATATCTTGGATTGAAGGGAGCAAACCCTGTTGTACACTCACCACAGGGATAAAAGAGGACCAAATAGCTTTTGCCCTCTTACACGAAAAAAACGTATGCCATGTTGTCTCTCTTTCTCGCTTACAGTTAACACACCAAGGATGAATAGGGACTCGTCTCTTACATAAATTATCATTTGTTGGAAGTATATTATGAAAATGACGCCATATAAATACCTTAATTTTATTTGGTATGGGAGCCTTCCATAGCCTATTCCACCAAAGCGCCAACCTTCCTGGTTGAGAGCAAGAGGCCTCCTCCTTATCAGAGATAAAAAGCTTATATGCGCTTTTTGTAGAAAAAACACCATCTTTACTAAAATGCCAAAGCCAACTGTCCTTTATATGTGAACGACAAATCGGAACTGCAAACACTTGGTCCACATCCACTTCCCAAAGGACCTCTCGAACCTTCCCTTCGTCCCACCGACCTTCCCCCGTCAGAATGATGTTGCATATCCAAACGAGAATACAAATCAACATCGTGGTACTACTGTGTTCTTAGTTGAAATTGACCACATAACATCGTAATTTCAAATAAAATGATATGTGACTAAAAAATTGCAATTTGTGCGTTCAACAAAGCTGTAAAAAAAACATAGCTCAATTGGTATGAAGTTGTGCATTGACTAAGACGGTTCAATCTCCCACTCCGTATTAATATATATTAAGAAATACATGGAAAAAATAGTAAATAAAATTAATTACACACCTAATCATCCTCAAATCAACTTCAGTGAAACAAGCCCAGTAAGATGATGTCGGGCAAACTTCTTCATCATTCTTTCTAAAACTTCACCTTCATGCATTCGATTTCTCACTACCCATTATTGCTTGTTGTATATGTTTTTTTTCCTTCCATTTGACCAAAAAAAAATGTATTCGTCAAAATTTTCTTTATCTTTGCGGTTATTCATATCCACAACCTTATGACAACTGAGTTATGCTCGGTTTGACATAAAATTTTAATTTTAATCGAGTCTAAAATCAATATCATATTTTTAGAAATTTGTATTTGATTATATATATATAATATTGGTTGTGGGGCTATGCTCGGTTTGACATAAAATTCCAATTCTAATCGAGTCTAAAATCAATCTCATATTTTTAGAGATTTGTATTTGATTATATATTTATAATATCGATTGTGTGGTTGAGGAGGAAAAATGTCCACCCTCATATCAATTCTTATGTCAATTGAGTTATGCTGGATTTGACTCGAGTTAACTTTTTATTCCATAATTATTATTCACAATTTCCTAATTTATGGTATAGGTTGGTTTTGCAAATATTGAAAGTGATAATATTTTCGTGAAAGTTTTAATATTTCCTAATTTTTTTTTCTTGGCAACATCATCCAATTTTGTTAAATACAAAAACAAAAGTGTTTAAAAGAAGATAAAAGTAAATTTGCTCATCTGAGCTGGGTGGATGAACACTTGTTGTTATTTCCCCATTAAGAAACAAAAGATCGATGCAATTACTTAGCCTGTTCGTTTTGTTAACATTTTTGTCTTTTTTTTTTAATCCTTCTGGGATATCTTTTTTAGGGTCTCTTTTGAAAAAAAAAAGTCAAAAACATTTTTATTAAAAAATTGATAAAATTAATTTTTATCATAATATTTTAGTCCATAACATCGTTTTAGATTCTAGTATTTGACAATTTTTCAAATAAAAAATATGTTTGAACATTTTTTAAAACTAACATTTAAAAATGGGCATTGCTTTAGTTATTTTTTTTATTCTCATTCTTTCACATTAAACCCAAAATCAACTATCAAGGGTTGACCTAGTAGTTATAAAAGGCGTTGAGACTTCAATTTCAATGCTCTCCTAAAGGAAATGAGTTTAATCCTTGCACTACAAGAATTTTGGTTTTTTCCGACGGAAGTTCTCTCGACGAAATTTTTTTCGACGACAAAAACATTTTTCTCGACGGTTTTGTACATCGTCGAGAGATACTCGGCCTGTCTCGACGGTTTTTAAAAACCGTCGAGATAACTTGGGTTATCTCGACGGTTTATAATAATCGTCGAGAGAAAAGAGGGTTCTCTCGACGGTTTTTATAAACCGTCGAGAGAACCCAATTTGCTTTAAAAATTTTTTTAAAAAAATGCAGGTTCTCTCGACGGTTTTATAAACCGTCGAGAGAACCCCCATTTCTCTCGACGGTTATTTAAAACCGTCGAGAGAACCTGCATTTTTTTAAATTTTTTTTAAAGAAAATCGGGTTCTCTCAACGGTTTTATAAACCGTCGAGAGAACCGTCATTTCTCTCGACGGTTTTTATAAACCGTCGAGAGAACCAGATTTAACCTAAATTTATTTCGCTCCCCTCATTTTCATTCTGCACTGCGTCTCCATCGCCGTTCGCCTCTCTCTCTCTCCCCTGTCCATCGTCGTTCGCCTCTCTCTTTCTCCCATGTCCGTCGCCGTTCGCCTCTCCCTCTCCCCTGTCCGTCGCCGTTCGCCTCTCCCTCTCCCCTGTCCGTCGCCGTTCGCCTCTCCCTCTCCCCTGTCCGTCGCCGTTCGCCTCTCCCCTGCCTGTCGTCGTTCGCCTCACTCTCGTCCACCGTCGTTCGCTTCATCTTCGCCCAACGTCATTCGCTTCGTCTTCGCCCAACGTCATTCGCTTCGTCTTCGCCCACCGTCGTTCGCTTCGCCCTCGCTCTTCGTCCTTAGCCTCTCCTATTTGGTATTTTAAGCCCTAACTTATATGAAGTTTTATTATTATTATTATTTTTTATTTTTTTTATAGATAATGTGGTTGTCTGCTTTCAATTTAGGTTACACAGAGTCTCTCCCTCGCTCCTCACTCCTTCGCTCCGATCTCGATCTCTTCCATTACTAGGTATCATTTCTACTTCAATTCTTTTCACTTTTGCAAATGGTGGTTTCTGAATTAGGCTCAAATTTTATGTTTTTGTTGATTTGATTGTTTGATTCGTCTTATGGTTGCTATGTTCATTGATGAGTTCCCTTAATTTTTCTTTTTTCCATATAAAAAATCATGAGATTGTCAATATTTCTCTTCAACTCATGGGTTCTCTTAGTTTAGTTATGCTTATTTAATGTCCCAAAATGTTTTTCAGATTAGTTTGAACAATATGTTTCATGCATAAATGTGTAAGGCGAAACATCGAAATAAGTATCAACTCTATCCTCTTGTAATCAAATTATTTGTAGGTAATACAACTTTTTGGTATGACTATCCTGCAGTTATGGTAGTCAATATGATTTTGAATATATGTGTTGGGTTTAGTGTTGTTTTTTGTGTGTGTTGTGCCTATTTTGTTGTCTTGTTTTTGTTTTTGAAAAATAAAACAAAGTTAAAGTTAATTTGGTTGCTTAAGTTTAGGGTTAATAATTTTGTTGTTTTAGTTGAAGTAAACGGGGGTTGCTTAAGGTTTTTATTTTTTATTTTGAAGGAGTGAGTTGTTTAAATTTATTTTAAGTTAATTGGGTTGTTTTAGTTTTAATTAATTTAGTTATTTATGTTTAGTTAAAAGATGAATTCGATTCGATAATTTTACCCTTTTATTATATTTTTGGTTTAATTTAAGTTTAGTCAATTTGTTTGTTTAAAGTTAGTTTATGTTTAGCTAATTTGGTTTAAGTTAATTTGGTTGCTTAAGTTTAGTTTAAAGTTAGTTTTGTTGTTTTAATTTAGTTTAATTAATTTGGTTGTTTATGTTTAGTTAAAAGATGAATTAGATTCGATAATTTTATCCTCTTATTATATTTCTGGTTTAGTTTAAGTTTAATCAATTTGGTTGTTTAAAGTTAGTTTATGTTTAGCTAATTTAGTTTAAGTTAATTTGGTTGCTTAAGTTTAGTTTAAGTTAATTTTATTGTTTTAGTTTAGTTTAAGTTTGAATTATTTGTGATTTCTTTAGTATATATAAATAAAGTGCATGATAGTTGAGTTCTAGATGTTATGTTGTTCTTAACGTTTTCAAAATGTTAGGTTAATTAATTAGTATATGGATTAATCCGGTTGATGCATGTTCTTAAAGATTGTATTTGAGTTATGTTGATATGCATGCTCTTCAAGTTTGTATTTGAAAGTGTTAAGTAAATTTAGTTTTTATGCTTTATAAGTTATAGTTTTTAAGTTTATGTTCGTAAGTGATAATATTGTTTATGCTATGTTCTAATGTGTTATTGATTTTCTTATTTTTCAGGTAGTTTGAGTCGATGTTATCACAAAGCTGCTTTTGAAGATTAGATGAAGTTGACGAGTTCAAATGACAATTTCTTTTATATTAGTATATACTGAATGTGCTGTGTATTCAAACTTTATACAAACTAATTGTAAAAACGAATTTAGATAATAATAAATGTACTTTTGTGTCCAATTTCTTTAGGTATTATAAGATTTGAAGCTTCATGAATTATTAGGGTATTACAAATGAAAAGGATATTCTGAGATTTAAAAAAAAAAAAAAAAAAAAAAAAAAAAAAAAATCACCACTTCTCTCGACGGTTTTTCCAAAATCGTCGGGAGAAGTGTTTCTCTCGACGAAAGTGAAAACCGTCGAGATAAACACTTCTCCCGACGCTTTTGGAAAAACCGTCGAGAGAAGTGTTTCTCTAGACGGTTTTCATTTTCGTCGAGAGAAATACTTCTCCCAACGAGAGAGAAGTGCTTCTCTTGACGATTTCTCTGAACCGTCGAGAGAAGCGACGATTGTGACAAACCGTCGAGAGAAGTCTCACTTCTCTCGACGGGCACAAAAAACCGTCGAGAGAAGTTCTCCCGACGGGGTTCTCTCGACGGTTGATGCCGACGGTTTTTTTTTCCGTCGAGAAAGCTTATCTCGACGATTTTTTGGCTTCTCTCGACGATTTTTGTGCGTCGAGAGAAACCAAAATTCTTGTAGTGTTGGTGTCCACCTAATCTATCTATGAATTAATTTCTTACGAGTTTTCTTGACAGTCAAATGTTGTAGGGTCAGACGGTCTCTCCGTGAGATTAGTCATGGCCAAAATCTAAAGGAGTATTTGGAGCACCAACTAGGAGTTGGGCCTAGTTGGGTGGACTGAATTATTATAACTCAATCTACGTTTGGTCTGACTATTATAATTTACAGTCAATAAAGTAACTATAATAATTTCAATAGTATTTACTATTCACAACTATTATAACCACCGATTATAATAACTCATTCAGAGCCTCAAATAATTTCTAAACGATTGGTCCAAACGTCAACAAATCTCAAACCGAGAGTAAACTCGTAGAAACTCTATAAATAGAAAAGTTGAAAAATCAAATTCTCATAGACAATAGATTTCATAAGCTCTTGAAGATCAAAAATCTATTTCTAGACTCCATCCTTTCATAGTTGCTGAAAATTCAATATTAAAAACTACCTCTCAAAACAAATTTACATTTTTTAGAAAGAAAAAAAATTAGATGATAATTAAATAAAACATTAACGATTATATTTCACTTATATAAATTAATACAAATTTAAATGCAATAACACATTAAATTGAAATCTCGTATAACATCATATGATGAAAGAAATACAAAACAATCCTGATTTTATTGAAAAAGTAATTTGCTACTATATTACCTTTAATATAATCGAGTGTCAATAAATTTTAATAACTTCTTTTTTCTTAGATAGATTTTTTAAACCAAAGGAGCTCAGGCGACATATGTATGTATTGATAACCAACAAGTCTCTAGTTCGAATTCCTCCGCTTCAATTTACTAAAAAAATAAATAAAATAATAAATAAATAGATTTCTTAAACTATATATGTACATTAAAATATTATAAGTGGACATTATCTAAAGATGGAAACATAGGGGAAGATCCCTTAGGGGGCGTTTGGGGCGCAGGGTGGGTTATTATAGTTGGTGGGTTATAATAGTCTGTGTTTGGGGTGCAGGTTGTATAGTCTGGGTTTAGTAAGTCTGTGTTTGGGGTGCAGAGTTGTATAGTGTGGGTTTAAAATACAGTTTTCTTTAACATGAAGTTTGAAATATGTGTTTATGTTAGTTTATTTTTTTTCTATAACTTTTTGTTGTATTTATATAGTTAAATGTATATTACATATTAATTTTTTAAAAATTAAAAAAATGAATATTATTTAGGAAATCACAAATAATCGACAACAAGAGGCTCGGTGAAGAGAGAAATAATACAGTTTTCTTTAACATGGAGTTTGAAATATGTGTTTACGTTAGTTTATTTTTTTTCTACAACATTTTGTTATATTTGTATAGTTAAATGTATATTACATATTAATTTTTTAAAAGTTAAAAAAATAAATATTATTTAGGAAATCACAAACAATCGACAGGTTCGGTGAAGAGAGAAATTTGAGATGAAATGGAAGATAAAGAATCGTGAGGTGAGGAAGACAAAGAGAGAGAAAAAATCGGTAAATTGAGTGAAAAAAATAGAAAGAAAAAAACAAAAAGGGAAGAAAACTCGAAGAAAAACAAAGAGGAAAAAACCTGAAAAAAATAAAAATAATAATAATAATAATAATAAATAAATAAATAAAAATCTGTAGAACTGCTACAGTGTTACTGAAGCACTGCTACAGTAAACACTGTAGCAAACCGGGGTTATAATAACCCCCAGCCCCAACTTATATAGTTGGGGTTTAAGGGCTCCAAACATGGGGTGGGCTATTTAAGCCCACCCTACCCTACCCAATTCGGGGGCCAAACAACTCCTTAATTTCTTTTTGACCAATTTAACTTCATTCTTTTAACTTTTGCTTTTTGTTGTGAAATCTCATCTTCAAAAAGTGTCACCTTTCAAATATATAACACACTGTTTGATTCATAAAAGCCTTAATAATTACGTATCATTGCTACATTCGAAGAAACTCCCAACCATCTTGGACACATTCGCCATCACCTTCAATTTGCCTTCCTACCATGACTTATATTCAATCAAACAACCGTGGGACTATTAAGAAGAAATTATTTGTACCCAAAAAAAAAAAAAAAAAATCATAGTAATTTAAGTGTTTTTCTTTATAACTTCTTAGAAAAAATATTAACGTTAAATTCTGTTCACTTTGATGTAACTTATTGCTACCCAACCTAAATATAAATCGCATAGGATTTATGTTTAAAAATTTTAATGAATAGGTGGCTTTTGTTTTGTTTTGAAAACCATTTCACATTCAAATTTGTAATGTTATATGTTAAATTATTAATAAGTTATAATTCAAGGTCATTTCAAGACTATTATTTATGAATATGTGTGATTCATACATAATAGTTCTTTTTTAAGTCAACAATGTGTGGAGTGAGGAATTCAAATCTCTGATATATATTAGTCGAGATGACATACATCTTAATCGGTTGAACTATGCCTCGACATATTCATATAATAAGTTAAAATGTAACTCGATATAACCATATATATCTGGAATATGTATGGTTGGATTTTTCGTATATATTTGAATGGGCTAACTTTTGCTTAGTGGGTGCCAAAGTTTAGTTCATGCTTACCAAATGAATTAATTCCAAAACAATAATCTAATTAGAAAATGTTCACACACTTTTAAATCCTCATTAGATTGAATCGGAACGCCAAACCCTTATTAAACCCTTATTACTAACATTAATGAACGTTGCCAACATGAGCATAGCTCAACCGGCATAATGTATGAACTATGAGCAAGTGGTCTCAAGTTCGATTCCCCCTCCCCACATGTTGTCAAAAAAAAAAAAACCATTAATGAACGTTATAGTTTAGGTCATGCTTATCTAATCGTAATGAAATTTTATTAATAATTATATTAAAAATTTTTAGAACTTCAATCTCTTTCATCTTCCATTAAAACATTCGCGTTTCTTCCTCACAAAAGAAAAATAATCCTCCTTTTCAACTGGGTTTCAATTTCAATATTAAAGTAATGAGTTATTCTTTTTTTCTGCAATTTGTTCATTTTTTTTATCCAATTCCAACAAATTTGTTCATCTTTTTTTCCACAAATTTTGGATTAAAAAACTAGTGGAGAAAAAAGAGAAATGAGATTAGGGAGGAGGCATGAAAACTCATTTGTTGAAAGAAAAAGAAAACTCATTTAAGCCAAAACAATTCGTTAAAAGAAAAAGAAAACTCATTTATTTCTAACGTATAAGTATTTTGGCGAGGAGGGCGTTTTGAAATGAGATTAGCCGCGAGAAAAGTTGACCGGAGGAGGAGAGAAGAAGATTGAGTTTGAAGGAGATGACCATGACCGATTTCATGGAAGAGAGAAAGTGACAAACATGAAAAAGATGAAGAAAAAAAAAGAGAAGACCCATGTTATCTAGAGTAATTTGAGTATTTCTAAATGATAGAGAAATTGTGTAATCTGCTTCCAGATTTTGATAAACATCAATAAATATAATGAATGTAAAATTGATGATCAAAATTAACATTGATTGATTACGTCGAAAAGAAAGATCGTATGATGGAAAAGAGAGGGAGTAGGTGTAGGAAAGGTGACGCATGAAAGTGCGGGAAAATTGATAGAATTTAAAGAAAAAAAACAGACAGAAAACTACAAAACAGAAATGGTCAATTTTGAAAATACTAAATCCAAAGTTGTGTAAAGCAGTCCAAGCACGTAACTCTCTCTCTAACCAAACCCACACATGCATATGCATGCATTTGTCCCTTTATTTTATTCCCTTCTTTCACTTTCACTAATTATAAATCAACCCCACCAAAAACAATTCATTCCAATATCAACAACTTATTTCTATATAACCATCTAACTTAGTGCTCATCAACACAAATTTGATACTATCGATATTCGAGAATGAGTTTAATCTTTGATAATCACTTACTTAAAAATTAATTTTCTATGAATTTTTCTGACAGTCAAATGTTCTAGTCAGTCGGTCTCTCTCGATCTCTCCCATAAAATTTATAAACTGATACAGACACTCGCAGATATAAAAAAATTAATCTCTATATAACATTATATTAGGATACAAACAATATCTCACATTGGCTAGAAAATGAAAAGATCGTGAGTAAGGAGGACAATTATCTCCAATGATATGAAGTTTTTTTTGGGTGAAACCAAAAATAAAGTCAGAAGATTTAGGTCTAAAGTGGACAATACTATACCATTGTGAAAATGTCTGGATTCTATTGTCATTAATATATCATTATACTTATCTTATCAAATCATATGACTAATAAGCTCAAGATGATTAGATATATAGAATTAAAACTAATTCGTTTTCTTTTATAATTTTGATAATAAAAAATAAAAAAAATAATGCAGCCTTGCCTCCCTTAAAAAGAGGCCGGAAATGGGGTTGTCAAGAGTTCTTTTTGTTAATATATATAAAATCCATTGATAACATTGAGTGCTTTTTAAAAAATATTACCCAAATAAATAAATGGGTTATATCTTTTTACATGAGACATAATTATAACTAAGATCACCATATAAAAAGTTAAATATATTATTTTAATTTCATTCTATTTTAGTTGATGACTTACAAATATTTAATTTTAGTCGATGTAATTTAAAAAAAAAAAAAAAATTGGTCATACTAATAGTTTAGTATTACTTTTATTATTATTTTTTTAAAAAAATATTAGTCTCTATTAGCCTTCTTTATAAATTTTGAAAATATGTTTATATTGTATTTTTTCCTGCATGAAAACTATTATTATTATTATTATTTAACCAATTTTAATAAAAATTAACTTCAAATTAATAGTAGATCAATTTTAAATTTGATTGAAAGATAGCATAATATATATACCTTAGTTCGGCATAAAAGGTGAATCACCATCTTGAGTCAGATCTTAGATTCTGATACCATATAAATTTGACATCATGAGACTTCATCCTAAAACCAATTGGTGATAGGAAAAGTAGTCTATGTATGATATATTGTGAGTAAGGTCCTTTCATTTTTTCGATGTGGGATCCTCAACAATGAATGACGAATATAACATCGATAGTAAGTATTTTAACTCATTTAAATAGACTAAAATATATATTTTTTAATTTTTTAATAACCATCGACATCGACATTTTTGTTGTGATTGGAACGAGACTTAATGGATCAAGATCGCACCTACAATAGATTGAGATCAATAATAACGAAGAAGAAGAGAAGGAATAGCACACGATGATTTTACGTGGAAAACCCCTAAACAAATTAGGGTAAAAACCACGGGCAAGGATAGAAGAATTCCACTATAAAAATAGAAGTTACAACTTTTCTCACTTATGGTGGAAGTACAAACTCTTCAAACTCTCTCATAAGAAGAAACTCACTTTCTATTTTTATCTCACACTCACTTTGGAAGTTTTGGGATAATTTGCCAACAATGGTGCTCCACCTATTTATACTTAAAAGAGCCTTGATCTCCAAGCAACTTGTATGGCTATAATTTTGCCACATATGGTCTTTGGATTTAGTGTAAGAATTAGTGGCCATAAATCTTCCTTAATCTCCAAGCAAATCCTATGGTCACAATTGTGCCACCTACTTGTCTTTGGATGAAGTGTAAGATCAATGGCCATAAATCTTCCTTGATCTCCAAGCAAATTCTATGGACACAATTTTGCCACATGTTGTCTTTGGATCAAACTTTATTATTTAACAATCTCCCACTTGGAGATTTGATTGATAATCAATCACATCTCCACACTCTTCTTTCTACCTTGCCAGCTTCACGTTGCTTATGTTTCTGCTAGGCCATTCGAGGATCGACACCAATTGAACTTGTCCGCATTGCTAGGTTTTCTTTTGTCTGAACTTTACGCATATCCACTGTTCCTTCCTCCACTTTCTCACGAACGAAGTGATATTGCACTCGAATATGTTTTGACTTGGAATGAAAAGCTGGATTCTTTGCAAGATACAAGGCACTCTGACTGTCGCAAAACAAAGAAATATTCTCGTGTTCATGCCCGAGTTCATCCAATAGCATTTTCAACCATATCGCTTCTTTACTAGCTTGTGTAGCCGCAATATACTCTGCTTCTGTTGTTGACGTAGCCACAACTGACTGCAGTTTTGAAGCCCAACTTACAGCTCCGCTAGCAAGAGTGAACACATATCCGGTGGTGGATTTGCTTTTATCAAGATCACCTGCATAATCTGAATCAACATATCCTCGAACAATAAAGTCTGATCCTCCATAACACAATGCAACATCTATGGACCCTTTAATGTATCTAAGGATCCTTTTAGCAGCATTCCAATGCTCTCGACCAGGATTCGCCATATACCGACTAACTACTCCCACTGCATGTGCAATGTCTGGTCTGGTACATATCATGGCGAACATTAAACTTCCCACTACTGATGCATACGGTACTCGAGACATCTCCATCCTCTCTGCTTCACTGCTAGGGCTCATACTAGAGGATAACTTGAAATTAACAGGAAGAGGGGTAGACATTGACTTACAATTTTGCATGTTGAAGCGTCGTAAGACCTTCTTCAAATAATTTTTCTGTGATAGCCAAATCTTCCTATTATTTCTGTCTCGGTGAATTTGCATCCCCAGAATCTTGTTTGCTGGTCCCAAGTCCTTCATTTCAAACTCCCTAGCCAATTGTGCCTTCAATTCTTTGATACGATCTTTGTTGGGGCCTGCTACCAACATGTCGTCAACATACAACAGCAAGACAATGAAGTCTTTATCACCAAACCTCTTGACATATGCACAAGGGTCTGCATTAAGTCTGTTGTATTCAAGGCTCATGATGAAGGAATCAAATCTCTTGTACCAACACCTCGGCGCCTGTTTGAGACCGTACAGAGATTTGTTTAACCTGCAAACCAAGTTCTCTTTTCCTTTTACTTCAAAACCTTCTGGTTGGAGCATATATATTTCTTCTTCAAGATCTCCATGGAGAAAAGCAGTTTTAACATCTAACTGCTCCAATTCTAAATCAAATGTAGCACACATTGCAAGGACTACTCTGACAGTGGTAAGTCGAACTACTGGAGAAAAGATTTCATTAAAGTCAATACCTTCTTTCTGAGCGTATCCTTTTACCACCAATCTTGCACGATATCGTTCCACTTGATCATCATTGTTGCGCTTGATCTTATACACCCATTTGTTACCAATGGGCTTTCTCCCTTGTGTTAGAGTTACAAGTTCCCAAGTCTTGTTCTTATGAAGAGCTTCTATCTCTTCCTGCATTGCTGTCATCCACTGAGCAACATCTGAACTAGTCAATGCCTCTTGGAGGGTTGATGGCTCTCCATCCTCGGTTAGAAGACAATATGCAACGTTGCTCTCCATAATATAATCAGATTGCCAACTTGGTGGTTTTGTCATCCTACCAGATCGACGAGTCTCTGGTACTTGTGACTCAACTGTTTCTTGGATCTCGTGCATTGGTTCAGCTTCCGAAGAGTTGTCTTCAGATTCTTTCTCCACGTGTACTGTTGTTGTATCCTCTGAGCTTTCATTTATGGTGCTATCATATGCTATTTGTTTCTTATCTTCCATAAAGATCACATCCCTGCTAATGATAACCTTGTGGGCAGTGGGATCCCACAGGCGATACCCCTTCACACCATCAGCATACCCCAAGAACAAACATTTCCTGGATTTTGGATCCAACTTTGTAGTTTCTTGGGCATTGTACATCACGTACACCGGACTTCCGAATATATGGAGGTTTGAATAATCAGCTGGCTTGCCAGTCCACATCTGCATTGGTGTCTTCAACTCAATTGCAGTTGATGGAGCACGATTCACTACATAACAGGCGGTATTGACTGCTTCTGCCCAGAAAGTTTTATCTAAGCCTGCAGCTCCTAACATTGCTCTTGTTCTCTCTAACAAGGTTCTGTTCATCCGCTCTGCCACTCCATTTTGCTGAGGAGTGTAAGCAGTAGTGAACTGCCTTTTAATACCTTCCCGATTGCAGAATTCTGCAAACGCATTGCTTGTATATTCTCCTCCATTATCTGTCCGTAAACACTTCATCTTCTTACCAGTTTGAAGTTCTATTTGCGCTTTGAATACTTTGAAGACTGAACACACATCTGCCTTCTTCTTGATAGGATACACCCAACACCTTCTGGAGTAGTCGTCTATAAAGGATACAAAGTACCTTGCTCCTCCCAAGGATATAACTGGTGCTTGCCATACATCAGAGTGAACCAATTCTAGAATATTTTTACTTCTAGAATTTGATGTGTTGAACTTTAATCGATGTTGCTTACTTGTAACACAATGCTCACAAAAGGGTAGAGACACCTTAGTGAGTCCTGAGAGTAGATTTTGCTCTGCAAGAACTTTTATTCCTTGTTCGGACATATGTCCAAGTTTCTGATGCCACATCATTGACAATTTTTCACTTGGGCTACTTGAGGCAACTGATGCTTCTCCTCCTTGCAGAGTCTCTCCCTCCAACATGTACAAGTTTGTATCCACCTTTTCTCCCTTCATAAGTACAAGCGCACCTCGAATCACCTTCATGATTCCTTTCTCAACTACGACTTTGCAATCTAGGTCATCGAGTTGACCTAATGAGAGCAAGTTCTTTTTCAGGCCCTCTACATGTCGCACTTGTTGAATTGTACGAACTGTATTATCGTGGAACTTCAACTTAATAGTTCCAATACCGACAATCTTCAAGGCATGGTCACTACAGCTGAACACAGATCCTTGAGAGACTGGTTCATAATGATGAAACCATTCTCGTCGAGGAGTCATGTGATAAGTGGCTCCTGAGTCGATGAACCATACATCAGCAAAACTTTTCCTGCCTTCAAAAGTTGTCGCTGCTTCACAGGACAAGACACGATCTTCATTTGAGATGCTTGCTACATTTCCTTGAGGATTGGAATCTTTCTTGTTGAGATTCCAACAATCCTTTTTCAGATGACCCTTCTTGCCACAATGATAGCACTTCATGTTCTTCTTACTTTTTGATTTTGACCTTCCTTGATTTTAGCTCCCACTTGAGCCACGTTCCGTTGATCTGCCTCTTGTCACCGCCAGAGCTTCTGCTTGTTGTGAGCTTGCCAACTTATCTTCTTTGTTCTTGCGCCGATTTTCCTCTTCCAAGGCAGCAGCTCCAATATCATCAAAGTTTAGATAGTCGGTGAGAACATTATTTGTCAGGTTGATGACAAGTTGATCATACGAATCAGGAAGACTTTGAAGTAGAAGTTCAGCACGTTCATTTGGCTCTATTTTATGACCCAATGATGTGAGTTGAGAAAATAGAGTATTCAACGTGTTCATGTGCTCTGTCATTGAAGTAGATTCTGACATCCGAAGAGTATAGAGTTTCCTCTTAAGGAAAATCTTGTTGTGAAGTGACTTGGCCTCGTACAATTTTGTGAGATGATCCCAAATTTCCTTTGCGGTTGTCTTCTCCTCTATGCTTGACAATACTTTATCTGCAAGGGCTAGATGAAGATTTGCAATAGCATTCCCGTCCATCTCGTTCCACTTATTGTCATCTGTGACTTCCGCCGGCCTTTCATTGATGGCTGCAAGGCAATTATCTTTTCTCAAGATAGCCTTCATCTTCAACTTCCATAACGAGAAATTAGTCCCGTTGAACTTCTCAATCTCGAACTTTGCCGCCATTACTTCTCTCAAGAACGACAAACAATCTTCGTTCCTTTAAATAAGGGTGAAAAATATCTAACTTATTTTCTGATGTGGAGGATCCACTTAGTGGCAACCACAGAGCATACGATAAGTAGATATTAACACCCAAAATTTGGCTCTGATACCACTGTTGTAATTGGAACGAGACTTAATGGATCAAGATCGCACCTACAATAGATTGAGATCAATAATAACGAAGAAGAAGAGAAGGAATAGCACACGATGATTTTACGTGAAAAACCCCTAAACAAATTAGGGTAAAAACCACGGGCAAGGATAGAAGAATTCCACTATAAAAATAGAAGTTACAACTTTTCTCACTTATGGTGGAAGTACAAACTCTTCAAACTCTCTCATAAGAAGAAACTCACTTTCTATTTTTATCTCACACTCACTTTGGAAGTTTTGGGATAATTTGCCAACAATGGTGCTCCACCTATTTATACTTAAAAGAGCCTTGATCTCCAAGCAACTTGTATGGCTATAATTTTGCCACATATGGTCTTTGGATTTAGTGTAAGAATTAGTGGCCATAAATCTTCCTTAATCTCCAAGCAAATCCTATGGTCACAATTGTGCCACCTACTTGTCTTTGGATGAAGTGTAAGATCAATGGCCATAAATCTTCCTTGATCTCCAAGCAAATTCTATGGACACAATTTTGCCATATGTTGTCTTTGGATCAAACTTTATTATTTAACAATTTTCATAAAATTGAGACATCGATATTACCTAGCTTCTAATAAATTCATTATGAAAGACCTAATCAATTAAGTTGTTAAACTATAATCAATACACAAAATAATAATAACAACACATTAATTGGTCTAACATAAAGGACCTTACTATTTTCTCGATAAGTCATTTCCAAATGCCGAGTCAATGATGATTCATTATTAATAATATATCCGACCAACATTAATTCATTAGGTGATCGATTACAAAGGATTAAAAGAGTGCTTCATTCATTTATTTTATTTTCTACATGTAAAGTGGAAGATTAAACCTATGCTATTGTTGGCATCATTAATTTACCTTTATACACAAGTATATTAATCGTAATAAATGAAATTAAACCCATGCAAAAAGAAAAGAATAAAGTAAATCTCTCTTTTTTGTGAGCAGAGAATAAAGCAAATAAAAAAAAGAAAGGCAAACTAAAAGAAAAATGTTGAATAAAGTAATTGGATGATGGTAGGCAATGTGGAAGAACAGAAGAGACAAGCAATAAGTGGGATTCTTCTGCACCAACACACTTAACAACTTCCCCCCACACCTCATCTTTCCACTTTTTTTTTTTTTTTTTTTCCTTTTTTTACTCTTTTTTCTATACAAATTAACATTTTTAATGTCCCAACAAAAAAAAAAAAAAAAAAATCTTAAAGCTGGTCAAGAAGGGCAAAGAAAGGCCAAGGGCATTTTCGGGTCACTCGCTCTATACGACAATATGAACATAGTAAAACACGTACTCTCGAACAAGAGATTTTCGGGTTACTCACTCTATACGACAATATGAACATAGTAAAACACGTACTCTCGAGCAAGAGATCAGACGTTCGAATACACAGACCTTCGAATACCCTCTCTACATAGGGTTAAAAAAAAAATCTCACTTCATATACTCAAGGGCATTTTCGTCATTTTGCTTTCAAGAAAAACAGTTAGTGGCATAGCCTGTAATTTCCAGACGAGACGAGGGGTAAGGGAGTCAATTCACAAATTACTCACACGAGTCCGCTCTGGGTGGGGTGTATGTCCTTGAGCAGCCCTAGGACCTGTTGCATCGTAGGCCTTTTCACCGCCGTCTCCGCCGTACACAGATACGCCACACGGAGGCTCTCCACCATCTCCGATTCCCCGCCGCCAAGTCGCAATTTCGGGTCAATTGCTTCCAAAGCTTTTCCCTCTCTCACCATCCTTCTCATTCCCACCACCGTGTCGGCACTACCGGCCATCCCCGTCAAAAGCTCCATCAACACCACTCCGAAACAGTACACGTCTTTCTCCACGCCGCCGCAGTTCTCCCCGCCGACATGTCGGAAACCAAACCCGCCGATTCGAGCCTCGAAGTCGTCAGCCAGCAAAATATTGGCCGACACCAAATGCCCATGAACGATCGGTTTGGATCCGGCGTGATGGAGATACGCCAACCCACGCGCGATCCCGACGGCGATACGGTGGCGCGTCAACCAACCCAACTTCTCCGGCGACGAAAAATGGGACCCAGTAACGGGATTATTGTTATTGATTTCCCAAGTGTCGGTGCTCCAATCTTCGACGTTGGGTTGACCGGTCGGAAGCTCGTGAAGCCACCGGTGGAGGTCGCCGTTGGACATGAATTCGTACAACACCAATTTCTCTTTACCTACAAGAAAAAAACACAGAAATTAAACAAACCCCATTAATAAGATTTGGACATTTCTTACAAAAAAACAATCATGTTTGAATTTTCAAAAACAAAAACAGAGCGCAATTAATTCGATGTTCAGAGAAGTCAACAGGCAAACAATCCAAAACGAGATAGAAACAAAAAATAAAACAATTTTAATTTTCAAAAATTACCTGCAATACAGTAACCAAAGAGCGGTAACAAATTGGAATGCTTGAGTGCGGAGAGGTCTTCAAACAAAGCTACAGCTTCATCACGAGAGACAGATCTAGCAGATTCAAGGACCTTAATCGCCACGTGGATGTCCCCTGGAAGGACAGCTCGGTAGACTGGCCCACACCTACCCTCCACGAGAAGGGATTCTTTCCCAAAATGCGACGTGGCAGCAATCAGATCCTTGAAGCTCAAATTAATCAACGGCTTCTCAAACATCACCACCGGAGCCGACGACGGCTCCTTGATGTCCGCGATCCAGGAGGATCCTGACTCGGTCTCGAATGCGAACGGTCCAGATTTCTCCATCTTCAACTGGAATTGAACCGGAGTGGATATTGCAATTGCCCATTTGTTCTTTCGCTTCATCATTCTCTTTCGTCTCCACATCGCTAAAATAATAGCCGCCGCCGCTAAAAACAAACCTCCTGCCCCAAACGACAGTGCGAGAATCAGAGGTTTCGATTTGGGTTTGGGTTTGGCCTTTTTCGATGGTTCTTTCATGGGTATGCGTGATTGGATCGTATTGTTGTTATGAAGGTGTTTGAATTGTGGAGGGTTTGATTTTGGGATGACTCTGTTTCTGGGGTTCGTTTTGTTTTGAACTAAAGTAATCCCAGTTTGAACGAATGCTGATTTACCAAATCTCTTGTAGTTTTCTAAGCTAATCACTCCCTTAAACTTGTTTATCGAAACATTCAAGAACTTCAATCCACCAAGCGGAGGGAAATCCGCCGGAAAATTACCAGTCATGGAGTTGCCGGAGACATCTAAATACTCAAGCGAACGAAGAACAGAGATGGGTTTCAAACTCCCTGAAATATTACATCTCGAAATCACCAATCGCGTCAAATTAGAAAGCTTCTCCAACCCATAAGGCAGATTCCGGAGATTATTCCGGGAGAGGTCCAAATTCTTCAGCCGGGAAAAACCAGAGAGACGAACGGAATTAGAGAATCGGTTGTCGGAAAGATTAAGAACCCGAATCGAAGAGGATTTATTAAACCCAACAGTTCCTCCAAATCGATTGTCGGAAAGATCGACATGAACCAAACTGGGGAGTCCCCATAGCCAATTCGGAACAGAGCCTTCCAGCGAGTTTCTGGAAAGATCGAGGGAGCGTAAACGCGTTAAATTTCTTAGAAATCGCCAAGAAATAATTCCGGTGAGATTCTTGGCAGGGAGGTTGATTTCTTCAACGGAGCAGTTGGAATTTACAGAGCTAACAAAAATCCAAGAGAGATTGAAGCTGGAAACAGAGTTGAAAGCTCTTGAAACGAATTGTCTGTCTGTACTGTTGCAAGCAGAGTCTACAGTAGAAGCCATCAGCACCATGAGAATCATAATCCTGCAAAAACAAAAAGTCCCCATTCTTTCTTCCTTCTTTTTTTTTTTCTTCAGACTGTAAATTAGATGAAATTTGATGAAGAAATGGAAAGCTGCATTTTATGGAAGGAAGTGAAGTGGGAGTGGGAGAGGGAAGCAGGGGAGACAATATAATATTTGTTTATATATAGATATAAAATGTGAATGCGAGCAATTTGGTAGTTAATAAAGTATATAATATAATATAATATAATGTCGGATATTGGAATTGGTGGGTTTTTCTTATATTAATTTATTGAAAAATAAAATTTAGTCTATTTTGATGATTATTGTGCAACCAGTTGGAAATTAGATATGGATTGGGGACCAGCTCGCTTCATTAATAACCCTCAGATATGTCACATCACATGTAAAAACTTGGTTCTTTGTGTTATTTTCATATACACTAGAAAAGTCCAATATTCAAAATGTAATGAGGAATGTATTATATTCTTAAATCTCAAATGTTTTACTTTCGCATTAAATATGGTTTAAAGAGAATTAAATATTATTTGGTCCATCTCCTTTAATTTTGATTATTACATTTGGGTTGATTTTGGTCTTTAATTCCAATTAATGAATCAAGAAAAATCTTTAAAGAGTGCATGAGACCATAAAATGAACCAAAATCTAAAATAGATATTTTAAATGTATATGTGCCAAAATGAACCAAAGTTGCAGAGTTTCGAAATTGGGTTCTGGCCACTGTCTTTGACATATTAGTGGGAAGCCTATTCTTCTTCGTAAGTGAAATCTCAGGTATTGTCCCTCTAACTTTTGTTTTTGACACGGTGTCTTGGATTAAATTGTTTAATGTCTCTATGGAGTTATGGGCTTCTGGAGGTTGGGACGGTTGTTAGTGTTATGCGAATTTCAATATGCATGGATAAAGCTAGGAGTAGACGATGTGTTACCTAATTTTGTTACTGCCAGAATGAATGGTGGATTTTGAGGTTCCGACTGTTTATACTTGGATAAGGCTAAGAGATGTATGTCGTGTCAGGTTTTTGGCCATTTTAAGGATAATTACCTGAACCTACCTCAACATGTTGCGTATCCGGGAGGGGTGACTTATGTAGAAGTCTCGCATTCCCTTATTGCTCAAGTTGATGTCCTGTCCCCTACTTCTCAGGCTAGTGTTTCGACGAAGGCCCCTCTTCGTATCGGGAGTTCTGGGCTCGTGTTTCACCCCTTCTTAGGATGGTGCGTCAGGCTCAATTAGGAGGGTCCTCCCTAAAAGCTAGAGGTCCCCTCCGGTATCTAAGGTGAGGGTGGCTAAATCCTTTGTTTTTTTGGGGAGGAAAGGTTGAGTTCTTCTCCTTCAGCTATGATGGAGCCCATGCAATCAAATTTGGTTGTGAATAGGGATGGTGACCAAGTTAGTCTCTTGGGTATTAGGGTGAACATCCTGACCCTTCTCTTACTCATGGTAGGCGTCAGACCTGAGGGCTTAGGTTTTTAATATCTTCTTTGGATGAGTCGGTTGTGAGCTTCGGTGTGCTTTGTGAGATGTTTTGTGTTGCGTTGTTTCGCTTTATGCTCCATATTCAGTTGTGAGTTTTGATCCTTTTTTTTTGTCTTAACTTCTGACTATGAAGTCACCCTTTGCTCAGTAATATATTTTTATTTAAGAAAAAAAATATAGTAACCAAAATAATATTTAATCGGTAGTATATTTTTGCCAAATGTGCCAAAAGGAAAACATAAGGAATTGTTGTTTAATAAGTGATGTTTATCATCCAAAGAAATTAGATAAAAAAAATGAAGGAAAATTGGTTACTTTTTAAAAGTATAGGGACTAAGAGAAATCTTTAAAAGTGCATGACCATAAAATGAACCAAAGTCAAAAGTATACGGACTAAAATAGATATTTTAAATTGATATGAGCCAAAGTGAACCAAAGTCGGAGTCTCACGATTGGGTTCTAGCTGATGACCCTTGACATATTGGTGGGAAGCTTATTCTAATTTGTAAGTGGACCTCAGTTGTTGTCCCTCTAAATTTTGTTTTTGACACGATGTCTATCTCAATTAAATTGTTTAATGTATGTATGGAGTTATAGGCCTCTGGAGGTGGGGGCAAGTGTCAGTGCCATGAAAATTTCAATATGCATGGATAAAGTTAGGAGTAGACAATGTGTTACTTAATTTTTTCTGTAAGAATGAGAGGTGGATTTTGAGGTCCCGATTGTTTATACTTGATAAGGCTAAAAGATGCATGTCGTGTCAGATTTTTGGCCATTTTGGGGCTAATTGTCCGAACCTACCTCAACATGTTGCGTGTCTAGGAGGGGTTACTTGTGTAGGAGTCTCGCCTCCCCTTGTTGCTCAAGTTGGTTTCCTGTCCCCCTGCTTCTCAGGCTAGTGTTTCAGTGAAGGCCCCTCCTCGTACCAGGAGTTCTGGGCTCGTGTTTCGCCCCTTCTCATGATGGTGTGTCAGACTCAATTAAGAGGGACCCTAAGAGCTATAGGTCCCCTATGGTATCTAAGATGAGTGTGGCTAAATCCGTTGTTGTTTTGGGAGGAGAGGTTGAGCTCTTCTCCTTTAGCTATGATGGAGCCTATGTAGTCAAATTTAGTTGTGAATGAGGGTGGTGACCAAGTTAATGTTCAGTCTCTTGGGTATTAAGGTGAACCTCCTGACCCTTTCCTTACTCTTGGTAGGGGTCGAGCCTGAGGGCTTAGGTTTTTAATGTCTTCTTTGGATGGGTCGGTTGTGAGCTTGAGTGAGCTTGAGTGTGCTTTGTGGGATGTTTTGTGTTGCATGTTTCTTTTTTTTTTTTCTTTTTTTTTTAACTTCTAACTATGAGGTGGCCTCTTTGCTATATAGTGACCTATTTAAGCGGTAGTATATTTTGGCAAATGGGCCAAAAGGAAAACATAAGGAATTGTTGTTTATGTTAATTAATTAGAGATAGGAATTTGAAAAATATATATTTAATTGAAATGGATGGTAATGATGGGCATAACAGTCAACGAGGGAACTCTGACTTAATGGTGTGTGTCACGGCAGCAGCAGCAGCAGCGCAGAGCACGGGACAGAGATGCCATGATTTACATCGAAATTCACCTCCAATATAGTTTTAATATAGTTTTAATTTATTTTATTTTATTTGTCTTGTAATTCTATAACTTGTATTGTATTGCATTATTTCAACCAAATAAATCCAAAAATAAGTTTTCAAAATATCACAACCAAGAAACGTGTTGCCTACTTGTTAGTGTTACCCAAAATTTTGAAACTTCCTAATTTCTTTTTCCAATTATACATTTTAAACCTAAAACTAAAATTTAAATCAAGAATGTATTTATTAAAATAAAATACTATTAATTATTTTTATAATTTAGACATGATTTATACTTTGTTCTCATCATTTCATTTCTTTTAATGTTATTATTGGATAAAAATAGACATCAAAAGTTGGTTCTAACCAATTCAAGTCCATTTCGTAGAGAAACTCACTTCCATCTCGTGGAGAAAGACAATCAGACTCAAAGATGAACATGATCGACTCTAAAGACCGAGACAGACCCCTTTAAGAATATATTAAGGCCCAAAACCCCAATTAGAGGTCTTGAACCAAAATCTTGTGGGCCCAAAAGCCTCCACGAACAGGATCGGTCATGTCATAAGTAAGACTCATGTGGGCCCAAAAGCCCACACAACTAAGGTCGGCCTAGGTTAGGCGACCCACCCAAATGACGTCAGATCTACCTTCCAAAGTTTGACCTAGGAAGAAAAGAAAATACCACGAGATCATTATAAATACTACTTGATTTCAAAGAGGAAGTAAGTCCTAAACTCCTAAAAGTTTGCTACTACTATGACACTGACTTACGCATCAGAGCCAACGTTACAGGTACTACGTCGACGTTTTCTTTCATTTTTGTTTTGCAGGTAATTTTGTCTCGAAGTATATAAATTCTACCGTTAAGGTCATGTGAAGATCATGCGACTTTTTCTGTCTAGATTTTAACATCATCAAATATGATTTCTATGGATGTAAACGGATCAACTCACTCCCATATAAAAAAAATAAAATAAGGAAATTATCAACAAATCAAATAAGAAAATTATCAACATTTTATTAATGCTAAAAACATTTTGTGAGATATAATAAAATTATGTGATTAAATTAAAATTATATAGGCTAAATTGATCCGAAACACCCCCATAAAAATTAAAATGAGAACTTCAACTTAATCTTGTTAAAATTAAAACCAAATTGCAATTATATGATTAATTAAATTACGTGTTGAAATAAGTTTGAACTAATAATATGATTTTTGAAGTGCTCGGAGATTGATCTTACGGAGACCAAAAACATCTTTAAAGGTGTTTCGGTCGAAGTCTCTAAGATTGGTCATGTGTCTTTTGCTCATTGTAATAGAGTTTGTAACTTTGTGGCTCACTGTTTAGCGCGAGCAGCACTTGAGAACTTTTTTAGTTTGCCTTATTCTTTTTGTAGTGAAGGAAAAAAAGTTTTCTTTTAGGGTTTCTATTTTTCGAATTGGATTACCTATGTTCTCTTTGAAGTTGAATGTGATTTGGTTGTTGGTTTTTAATGAAGTTGTTGGTTTAAAAAAAAAAAAAAAAAATAATAATATGATTTGACATTTTAGGTTGACGAAGTCGTGGTATCTTATTTACTTGTGAATTGAGCAAGTAGACAGAGACAACATGTGGGGTCCAAATCAATGGAAATTAAGAATTGATTAGGAACAAATTAACAATGTCAAAAGAAAAATATATATTAAAAAAAGACCAAAAAGAAAAGGGAGAAGAAGAAGAAAAGTGATCGCTCAAGAGCGTTAGCTCCATTATTAGTATTACCAATTTTCTTAATTCTCACTGTTTTCAATTTAATAATTATTTAAGGAAATAATTTATGGATTAAAGGTTTGCTTACACGTATTCACAAATAGATTGTGTTGGTCTTCCTATTATATTGTTAATTTATTTGCAATTTACATCCATACATGATTGTTGAGACGAGTCTAATTCAATTAATTGTTTAAAAAGTCAAATGTTCGAATTTTTTAACGTCCAAATATTGTAGAACTAAAAAAATAAAATGATTCATCTATAAGTTAATTATTTTATTTTCTTTTTTTTGAATTGGATAAAACATGAGTGATTTAAAACTAAGAGAATGAATGTTTTAACTTCTAACCTAGGCTTATTTTAATAGTCTATATATGAGTTTACTTTATAAAAATAAAAGGAGCAGTTGTACATATAACAATATGACCCAAATTAGCTAGCCAATTTGAACATAACTTAATTGGTTAAGACATGCATCATTAACCAAAAAGTCAGATGTTCGAATTCTTATTCACTTAAACTCAAAAGAGAAACAAAATCTAACCCAAATTAGTATCAAATTTAGTGCAAAATAAAAATTGTAAATATGACAAAATTATAAGCCAAATAAAAAAGTTTGAAAAGTCTATAAAAATGCTTAAAAATATTTCAATCCAACCTGTCCACCATTTTAACTCTCAATCAATAATAGACGAAAAAAATAATATATTTAATGATATACTAGGGAAAAGTTTTTTTTTTTTTTTTTTTTTTCTTTCTTCAAAGAAAAGAGAATTACATAACAATGTTTAAATAAGTGCATATAAAAAAGGAAAATCGTAACAAATGTCAATTTAGAATAAGATAATTAGAAATTTAGCATGTTTTTTTATCGCTGATATCTTATGGCTGATAGACGAATAAGATAATTAGAAATATAGCATGCTTTTTTTATCGCTGATATCTTATGGCTGATAGAAGTCTATCGCTAATCACCTCAGTTTTTTATAAATTTTTGTCAGTGATAATAGTCTATCACCTGATAAAGTCTATAGAAACAGATTTTTTTGCCATATTTGCAAAACATTTTAAAGTTTGCTAGATTTGCAATTAGTTTGGGCCTAATTGCTATTTGTGCAACCAGACCTAGAAAAAAAAGATTTCTAACATTTAACAATTAAATAAGGCAACTCTAATTTAGACATGTGCACATTTGTTTCAAATCTTGAATAATATGTTTAAATTAGGATTTAACATATATATTGTTGATGCAAAATTTTGGACTTTTCTCTTTTTGTCGTGTTCCATCGTGCGATGGTATCCGTTGGGCGAGTCTTGGACCTGTACACGGAGGGAAAAGTAAACTTGCACCGGTGGGCTTGGCCCACGGGCCTCCGATGCTTAAGTCAGAGAGATACAAGCAAAAGTAGGAGTAGAGAGAGAGTTTAAGGTAGAGTTACCCGTATTTGTGATCCCCCTTCCTTTTGAACAAGAAGGGTATTTATAACTAGTGGTGAGGAATGACTCCTCGAATGGCCCGGTTCCTTAGCCTTCAGACGAACGCCTGGACCGGGGCGAAGGGGCGCATACCAACCGGGGTTGGGCCCACGAGCTTTGTCATGATTGCAACAACCGTCACTCCCTGATTCCCGAAAGGGTTGAGGCGCCTGTTGTGCCGCCTCTTCGTCAGTCGTGGCATGCTGTCTTGTCGGTCACATCTCACACTACTCGAGGAATGGCATGGCGACAACTTGCCTCCATCAATCCTTGGTGAGCTTAATTCACCAAAGCTCCGGGGTCGGCCCCTGGGGGACGATTCGTCCGGGACTCGGTGCGGTGGCCCCCGCTCCTTGGGGAGCGGGTGTGACGTCAGCGGATGACGCGAGGCTGAAGTAGCTCGTAACATATATTTTACAACATGTATGGTGATGGTTCGAACCTAAGACTTCTTAGTCATTAGTCATACTATCTTTTTATTGAGAGTCTTTGCAAAACCTATGTAGTCATAAAGTTGGTTTATTCGAAAGAGGCGAAATAATGGTTGTAAACGTTGCTTAAGTGATAGATATTAAGGCGGGTAAGGTACAAGTCGTCAGAACATACGTTAAATTATAAGTTCTAAACTCACAAATTTGTGTCTACTAGTTTTTTAACTTTAAAAAGTGTCGTATTTGAATTTTTAATTTTGTGTTCAATAAATTTATGAAATTTAAAAAGTGTTTAACAAATTCTTAAACTTTCAATTTTGTGTTCAATAGGCTCATACAATATTAATTTTGTATCTATTAGGTCATTGACATATTCAACATTTTTAAAAATTCACGAACTTACCAGGCTCCACATAAAATTCAATTTTATACTTAATAGGCCAATTAAATTTTTAAAAAATTAAATATGTCAGAAAAAAGATTAGACACAAAATTAAAAGATCCTAAATTTATTAGACATTTTGAATTTTTAGAGACTTATTAAACACAAAATTAAAAGTTCAAAAACTTATTAAACATATTTTGTTAAATTATCAAAATACCTCTTAACTATGGGTTCCGTTTAAAAAATATCCCTAAACTTTAAAAAATTTCAAAATTAGTCCTGAACTATGAAAATCGTTTTAAAAAATACCTTCGACATTAACAATACACACAAAATTTTGATATGAATAGTTAAATTCTATCTTGTACGAAAAAATGAAAATTTATGTGATAAGAAAAAAATGAAAATGTGGACGTGTAAGGTGTTAAAAAAATCATGAAAATGTGGACATATGATCTATTCTTTACCAATTTTGCCTTAGTTTTGTTCTATTCTACGATTTTTGAATCGATAAAATAATATTTTTATTATTTTTTAACACTTCATACGTCTACGTTTTCATTTTTCCATGTCACACAGATATAAGTTAAAATTTAATCGTTCATATTAAAATTTTGTGTGTTAAATGTAAGGTCATGTTTGAAACGTTTTTCCAAAATTCATGAGTATTTTTTAAAATTTCGAAAGTTCAACATATTTTTGAAAAGTAACCATAATTTAAGAGTATTTTCGGTAATTTAGGCAACATAATATAATAATATTATTATTAATATTAATATTAATATATAATTTTTTTTTTTTTTTGGTTGAGAAAATCCAACATTTTTTTTAATAATTTAGAAATCAAATAAATATAAATTAAAAGTATAAAGATTAACTTATAATTTAATTTAGAATATATTTTTAAAATTTAATCAATCGAGGAGGGGCTTTTTGGACTCTTTAACATGTGGATCCAATCCAACTAGTGGACGTCGATTTTAGTTAATTTTGTCAGTTTTTCGAATTCAATTGGTTTTTTTTAGTACAAATTGTACAATTATTCACCCTTATTTGTAATAATAGTATTTTTTTTTTGGAAAATTTTAAATGATGTCAATTTAAAATAATAAAAAATTAAATATATATATATATATATATATATATATATATATTTTTTTTTTTTTTTTATTATTTTTTTTTATTTATAGATATGACAATTTCTATCACTGATAGTATGATCTATCGCGGATAGAAGTTTGTTGCTGATAGTAGTCTTTTTTTATAGAATTTTGTCAATGATAGTAGTCTATCTGTGATAAAAGTGTATCACTGATAGAAGTCTAGCAGTAATAGTCATAAAATCGGGCCTAACTAGAGATAAGACACTAATTATCATTAAAATGTCTATTTTCTCTATAGAGATCTGTCCCAAAAAATCATTCTTTAGGTGAGAAATGAGGAATAAAGAAATCCCTGTTAGCCAAAGATGACATAATTTTTTTAAAAACATCTCTTTAAATGAATTTTTTTCATTAAAAATTAACAATTTAAATATAATAATTAATGCGGAGAACTAATTCCCACAATTCTCCAGTAGAAATCCCACCTCGATCTCTACGAAATTAGATAAGAAATTTAAGAGGAACAAGTAATGAAATGGAAGGCGGAGAAGTTATTCCCGACCCCGCTCCACCCGTGAACATCTCTAATTGCTTTTCTAAAGTCGATGGTTTGAGCTCACTCAAATTAAAATATAAATCTCATTCGCTCCCCTAATTTTCGTCTTTCAATTATATAATATTGTTGATGCAGGAAATTGAACCTTCTCCTTTCCGCCGCGCTCCGTCGTGTGGCGGTGTTCGCCGGAAGGACCAGGTACCTGTACAAGGAGGAAAAGGTAAACTTGCACCGGTGTGGGGCTAGGCCCACGACGCTCCGATGCTTAAGTCAGAGAGGTCTGAACATAAGTAGGAACGATAGTGTGTAGAGAAATGAATAGAGTTACCCGTTTATTGAGTTGTGTTGCGTTATCTTGCGTACCCTCTTCCCTCCATGAATAGAAGGGGTATTTATAGGTGGTCAAGTGAGGAGAGGTCCCCAGATGGTTGGGCCGACCAGAGTCGACCGCTTTGTCGTGTCATGATGGTGGTAGTCGTCGATCCCCGACTCCCAAGAGGATTGGGAGCGCTGTTGTCCTGCTTCTTGTCAGATGAGTCAGGGGTGTCCAGTCTATCACATCTCACGCCAATCGAGTGACGGTCTGTCAACAGTGGGTCCTCGAAGACTCTAGGGTCAGCCCTCGATTCCCAAGAGGATTGGGGGTGCTGTTGTCCTGCTTCTTGTCAGATGAGTCAGGGGTGTCCAGTCTATCACATCTCACGCCAATCGAGTGGCGGTCTGTCAACAATGGGTCCTCGGGTGGGCTGTTAAGCCCGGACCCTCGGATCTCTAGGGTCGGCCATGAGAGTGACAATTTGCTTGATGTAGGTGTCGTGGCCTCAATTTCTTGAGGAAACACGTTGTGACGTCAGCGACTAATCTCATGTTGAGATAGCCCGTAACAAATATAATTAATTAATGAAAAGAAGAATAAGATTTCATTCGATATGGTCCAAACACAAAGGAATTGGTAAAATCTAATATTGAACAACTTCATTAGAAGGGTGACATGGACCCACCAAACCAAATGGTGAATCCCAATCCACTTTATTCCAATGGGCAATCAAAAGTGACAAATTTGAATGGATTTGGAAGTTGGCAAAACAACCTTATTCTTCTTCTAATCCGACGTTAAAAAAAAGTGGTCAATTACAATTTCACCTGCTCTCTCATGTGACATATTTGGCTTCTTTAATTTGCCATTTTCTCATATCCCTTTGGAACCATAAGAATTATTTGAATTAGAATCACTGTCTCCCCACATACTTCCAAATCAAAATTCCAACTCAATTACAACCCATCCTTTCATTCTTCCTCATTAAAAAAATAAACCAAAAAGAAAAGTTTACAATTTGTTCATGTTTGACATCTTTATGTGTGCAATTTTATAACTTATGCTTTTGTCTCCACAGCTTGGGGATTTTTCCTTCTTGGTGTTATCCTTATTTTGTAATATGAGAAAACCATCCAAATTGCTACAATGGCTTTATGGGATGCTTTCACCAATCCATTCGTGTATATTATATACACTCGGATCATTTTCGATCATTCTAAATATATGCGCATAATTAAGATATTGGTTCATAACGATTTTTATGATTTCATTTTTCTTAAAGAAACATTTAGATTCTTAAAAAAAAAAAAAAAAATTGTTTTCAAAAAGTTGATAAAAAAAAAAAAAATTGGTGAAAATAGTGTCTATAAACTTAATTTTAAAAACTAAAACTAAATGGATATCAACAAGGTCTAAATTTTTGTATTTGTATGAACTAAAAAAACAAACAAAAACTCGAATGCTTATGTGGCCTTGGTCCTCATTTTATTATTTACTTTTATAATTCATGTATAAAGTAATAAGCTTTCCATGACTCAAAAATTATTTAAGAAGGTCGTCACATTGTTGTTAACAGTTTTGCATTGTTGGATGTAGAAGAGAGAAATTGCAAAAAATATTTCGATTTTGTATCGAACAATTATTAGACTGTTGGATGTAGAAAAGAGAAATTGTAAAAGTATTTCGATTTTGTATCGAACGATTATTGAGAGGTAGCCACATTGTGGCGGCTCATTAAATAACTTTCGGGGTAACTAGAAGAATGCCCAAAATTAAATAGTCGTGTCCAAAATGTTTTTTTTATTGGAAAATGTCTAAAAGTTATATTTAATTTGTGTCTGTTCACTAAGAAATTTCGGTCAATCAGCGGTTTTCACGTCATTATTCACAAAGCGAATGAAAAAACCTCCATCTCTGAGACGAATCTTAAATCGATAGGTGTCTCAGATTAAATTTGAAGACAAAATTGGCGAGTCTCAAGAAAACACCACGTGTCTTCATCATAACCGTTTGATCAAATAAACTTAACCTATCAAATTGAGTCATATTGTAATTGAGCTCAAAATCAAATTGGCCCAGAAAGCTATTTAAATGACAACTTTTGGGCCCAAGCCCACTATGTTTCCATGAACTCTGTAAATAGAGAGTTCATCCTTCATTTGCAAGGTTCATAAAATTTCTTCCCCTAAAAACTCAGAGATAATTCGCAAGCAATAAAGACTCCTTGAATCCTGAAGACTGAACATTGTTTGAAGATCAAACACCTGAAGACTTCACCGCTACCCGAAGCTGAAGATTCAGCTTCGAGAGCAAGCTGCGAAGCCCTCGAGTACATTTACATTTAAGAAAGAGAATCAGAGGATCATACATAGAGATTGTAATCCATTACGCACGGATACGTACTCACACTCGAGTACATTTACATTTAAGAGAGAGAATCAGAGGATCATACAAAAAGATTGTAATCCACTACGCACTAATACATACAAATATAAATATAAATCAAATTAATTTACACGTGTTAAATTTCTTGTCGAAATCTTCGTGTGAACAATATCAATTGAAGCAAGAATGACTAAGCTACCCTTCATCAACAATTTTTGAATTACTCCTCGAATTGTGCTTTAAATATGTCAAATTCAAAAATCTAAGATCATGTTTGATAACGAATTCAAATTTTGGTTTTTGGTTTTTGGGTTTTCTAATTTTTGTTTCTAATTTTCTGTTTTTTTTTTTTTTAAAATAAAAATCATATAGGTTTGATAACTTTTTTTGTTTTTTGTTTTATGTTTTTAAAAAATAGAAAATTAACCTTGTTTGATAACTGTTTTTGGTTTTTGCTTTTTGAAAACATAAAAGTTCAAATTCGTATTTGTTAATGATTAAGAGGTCTGTGGTCTGAATCTCTCCATCCCGATTGTACTAAAAAAAATTACTATTTGTTTTATATTTTTTTATAAAAATAATGTTAGTTTATTAGAATGTAAAAATTGCAACATTTATCAAAATTTAATTAAGGTCCAATTATTTGATGAAATTGAAAGTTTAAGATAAAAATTGATTTTTCTTAAAATAAAAAGAATTTATTTTGTGGATAGTTTAATGAAATTAGACAATCTTTAGTTGATGTTTATCAACCCTAAAATTAGTAAAATAAAATATGTTGATGGTGTAAAGTGGATAAGTATATTGATGCAATATCACCATAATATTTAAAATATAATATACTACAAATTTTTTATTTAATAAAATGATAATATATTATATTAATAATATTTTTATACTAAAAATTATTAATAATATATATTTTTTTTAAGAATATACTAATAATATTAATGAAAATTCTCTAAAAAAAAATATTAATCACAATTGATTTTAATTTCAATAAATAAATAAATATTTGAAGATAACTTTAACAATTATATCTAATTTGTTCACAATTTAAATAAAGTTAAAAAATAAATTGAAATATTTTTTTTTTAAAACTCTTTTTTGGTTTTTAAAATTTGTTAATTAATGTAAAATCGTTTTTAAAAACTTAATTCCAAATATAACTGTTTTTTAAAAATAAAAAAACAAAAAATAAAAAACAAGAATGGAATGCGTTATCAAACTCGCTCCTAAACTCTTCTAAAACAATCTCTAAAATAAAGCAAAAAAAAATCCAGAAAATTTATGTACAAAAAACAGTTCACGAGAAAATTCATACACAAAAAATGGTTCACGTCAGTTTAAACTTACATAAATCTAACCATCCATTCAAGAATTTTAAAACAACACTACTCCAAATTAAAAGATATATAAAAATAATGTAATCATTCTAATAACAATAGATTAATGTAGACGAAAAATATTGTGTATTTCGAAAAAATTAATTAAAACAAAGTTAATGAAATTTTGGGCGAGAAAATAGTAGGTTCAAAACACAATGTACTTGAATTATAAAAAAAATATAATTCATAGACAAAAAAATATAGTGTATTTAAAAACTAAATAATCACAATTCATCATCCTTGTATATGCAAGTTCAAAACAAACGGTGAAACGCTTGATAAATATAAAAAATGTATATGTCAATACATCAATCTAAAACACAAATAGAAAATCCTAATTTTATTTGGCGAGAATTAATAGAGTTGAAAATTGAAAAAAAAAAAAAAAAGTGAGGATTACATTCGCATTGTGGAATCCACCCGGGATTTCACCGCTCGAAATTCTTATAGCATTTCAATCAAATGGATTTAAAAAAAATTAAAAAATCAGGGCATAGAAAACTAAGAAAGAAGAAGAGTAATTTTGGTAGACAGGATAAAGTTTGAGATCGAAAAGCTTGTTTTTGCTAATGCCATAAATCCAAAAACAATAAGTTGTAAAAAAATGTGATTTATGGAAAATAAACAAATGACTGAATGAGTGGATCACTTGTGAAAAAAATCTAAATTCTATTTTGTAAAATTTAAAACAAAATAGTATGAATTAAATGATTAAACAAAATTTCAAATATTCAAACTAAAATAAAAATAAACAGAAAATCTAAGACACTGTTTGGTTCATGATTTGGAAACAATTTTTCAAAACAAAGAATTTAGTAGAAAATAAAAAATAATATTTTTATTTTTATTATATCTAAAATTTTGTTTGATTCTAATTTAAAAACTTTAAATTTGAATTCAAATTTTAAAAATTGTGTTTGGTCGTAAATAAAAAAAAAAAGAAAAAGATAATAATAATTAATATGTAATTAGTAAAATGTATTTTATAAAAAAAACATAATTTGATCTAATTATTTTTTATTTACAATTTTTTGAATTTCTTTTTATTGTGAGTGGATCAATTTTTTTTTTTTGTGTATTTTGTATTTTCTCCGAGGATATATCTCGTATTTCCATAATTTTGAAAACGAAAAAAAAAAAAAAAAAATAGTGAAAACAACAATTTTATTTTTATTTTTTAAAATCCGTCATTTTTTTGTTATTTTTAAAAATAGTTTTTAAAAATAAAAATACCAAACGTATTCTCATAGTCATTTTTTAAAATAATTTTTAAAAATATTAATTTTTAAAATAGTTTTTAAAAATAAATACGAAACCCATTCGGATCGTTTTTCTTATATTTTTTATTTTTGAACATAAAAATAAATATCGATCCCGAAACAAAACCCAACATTTAAAGGAAATCAACTAAAACTAGATTTGATTTAAAATATTTGATTTGTTTGAATTGACCTAATTTTAAGGACAATCATTTGGATATACTATCCTTAACATTATTTAGATGATTTGTATTTATTTTTTTTTGGACATTTTTAAAATCCATCACCTAAAAATGACATATGCAAGGATTTTCCATAACGTTCCTAAGCAAAAGGCCAATCTTCACACACACACAAGATAAATGGGCCGGAACTATTTAGGCTTTCTTTTCAAGCCCAACAAGTTGGTGGACAAATACATAATCAAGCCCAATAAGAGCTGGCTGCAAGATTAGGCCCATTTTCCACAATTCATTATTATTTAATGGGATTGATTTAAGTAAGTCTTTGTTTGCTTCAATTGACACATCCTAAATATAATTTGTAGACATTTCTATGATAAAAAACAATTTAAAACAATTTAGACTTCTATCAAAATGACGGTTTAATTTGAACATTTGTTTATTTAAGGGATAACTTCACAAATAGTCACCTTATACCTATGATATTATATTAATGTCATAACTTTCTATTTTTATAAAAAATGTCTAACTACTTAACAAAAATTCATAAAAGTTGGGCTGCAATTACTTTCATACCCTTCAACCTCTTTAATATTTTATATTGAATTTTCTCTAACATTTTAATAAAATAAAATAAAAGGTAAAACAAGCTCATTTAAGGAAAAAAAAAAATTGAAATCATAAAATTTGCATTAATCACGTCTTTCTCTCCTCATTAAAATCGTATTCTCTCTCTTCGTATCCAGACCTAAACAATTTTCTCTCCGCAATATATATTTTCATGTATGAAATATATAAGGTAGGTATATAAAGAAATACATATATTTTCTTTTAAAAAGTACACAATATCTATAAGTATATAACCATATATACCTATATATGAAGTATATATCGGTATATATGATGGGTATATATAAAAATTACATATATTTTATAAAAAAAATACATATTATCTACAAGTATGTATATATATATATAGGGTTGGTTGCACAAATAGCAATCAGACCCAAACTAATTGCAAATTTAGAAAACTTTAAAATGTTTTGTAAATATGGCAAAAAAATCTGTTTCTATCACTGATAGACTTTATCATATCACTGATAGACTTCTATCAGTGATAGACTATTATCACTGACAAAAATCTATAAAAACCTGAGGCGATCAACGATAGACTTCTATCAGCCATAAGATAACAGCGATAAAAATTGTCATATCCGCAAATTTTTTAAAAACATGCTATATTTTTAATTATCTTATTCTAAATTGACATATGTTACAATTTCCCTATATATATATATATAAATACATATGTTATAAATATATATACATTATATATGAGTATATACTCATTTATGAAGTATATATAAGTATATATGGTGGTTATATATAAAAAAATTAACTGGTGAAAAAATAAGTGGTAAGAGAAAATGAGAGATAAAATCAAAATTTATTATAAAAATAAAATTTAATACACTAAAATTAAAATTTATTAAAAAATAAAATTTAATACACTAAATGAGAATAAAAATCAAAATTTATTACGAAAATAAAATTTAATACACCATAGATTATCGCTTTATTTAATTTGAACCTCCCATTTAAAAAATGAATGAGTATTAATAGTTGAGTTATGTTTATATTGGTTGATGCATTCACATTTTAGTGGTTGAAAGAGGTGGTGGTTAAATTAAGAATATAACAATATTAAATCATGATAATTTTTATATATGAATTTTGAGTTTAAATTTTATCTCAATTTCTAAGGTCTCATTTCATCACTATTTTGATTTTTGTCTTTATGTTCTTTAAAATTAAGTTTATAAACCCAAATTTCCTTGTGTTAATTTTTTTTTTTTCGCTCTTTACTAATGTTTAAAAGCATACTTTTTAAAATTAAAAATAAAATCATTATCAAAGAGAGTAAACTGTATTTTTAGAATCGATGAGTCCTTTAGATCAATTAAACTCGATAAATTTGGCTATCATTATTGAACCATTGATCATTTAGTCCTACTTCACGTACAAAAAAAAAAAAAAAAAAAAAAAAAGAAAAGCGCCTTTGTCAACAAAAAAAAAAAAAAAATAGAAAAAAATTAGAAGTTGTTTGAGAAGTTGAGTGAATTATTATAGTCGATGATTATAATTGTCTGTGAGTTATAATAGTTGTGAAAGAGAAACTAGAATGTCTAAAACCTAGAAAGTAAAAAATGTCTAACATCTTTTTTCTTTTGAATAATGTCTAAACCCTAAATTAGTAAGTCAACTCAAACACAATTGGACAAACCTACCATTCTACCATTTTCAATAATTTTGAAAATGAATAAAAATAGACTGCAAAAATAAAAATGTAAATTGTTGGGAGGAGAGAGGGGGAAGTTATGGATGAGGAGTTAACAGAGACGTTAAAAATATAGCACTTTTTTTTAAAAAATTACGGATATGTCAATTTCTATGACTGATAGTATGGTCTATCGCTGATAGAAGTTTATAGTTGTAGTCTTTTTTATAGGATTTTGTCGGTGATATTATTTTGGATCTCATTGCTCTTTGTGCAACCAGCCCTAAAAATAATATATAAATATATAAATATATAAATTTTAAAATTCAAAATCAATATAATATATAAAAAAATACTCAAAATAAAATGTTATTATACCTAGCCTCAAAGGTAGGCAATCTTCTACATGAGTTATAACTATGTGGTTTTGTGACCAACAAACCAAATGAGTTTTACATTAAACATGGGAACAAAATAATATAAATTGAAAAAATGAGATAAAAAATAAACCAAATCATTAAAAAATGAAAATGAGAATTAACATTTTTTTTTATTATATCTACATATTGAAACCAGAACTATCTAGTTACAACAGTTCATTTTTCAAAGAGAATAAACTATGAAAAATCCTATAAACTCAAACTATTCTTAAAGTAAGAAAATTGACACCTTAAATTATTATTGAAATAAATGAAAATAAGAATAAAAACTTGACATATTTAAATATTTAAATAAATGAAATCAAAATAATATAAAGAGGAACGTAATTAGAGAAACATCTTTTTGTAGTTCCTCAAAATTTGCCATTTTTTTAGAAACGTTTATCAAAATTTAGAACAAGAAACATGAACAGTTATCAAATAAATATGTTTCTTAAAAAATGAGAAATAGGACAGGAAGGTTATCAAAAAGATCATTTGTGATCCATTACCATTATCTAAAATTTAATTTATTTTCTAAAGAGTATTTAATGGGAAGGAATTTGCATTTTCAATATCATAAAATCATGATTGCTTAGTTGAAATGATGCGGTTGGAGTTTCAATTTTTTTTATTTTAAAAGTTAAAAAAAATAAAAATTGAATTCATTGAGCTGGAGAATTTGAACCTCACGTGTGTTTGGTCATCAAAACATACATATGAGTCATACTTGCTTTGACAACAAATATTGAATGATTAAACATCTTAACAAACCTTCCTTCATATTTAATTTGATTCCCACAAAAATGAAACCAAATAATGACAATTGAAAATCATTTAAGACACATCCAGGCTGAGTACCTTAATCTCTTTGGGGGCAAAATTTAGGTCTACACCGAGCTACACCCATCTTTTTACCGTCCATCCTAACCAGTAGAAAAAACTCAAAAGTATTTAAAAAAATGAAGAAAGAAGAGCTACACATGACAAACTGTGGTTGGACAAGTGAGTGGACTTACAAAAAGATGAGTGTAGCTCGAGACGTCATACAAAAAAAGAAAAGAAAATCAAAGATTCAAAATAGATCGTGGACGCTGACATGGACATGCAATAAATAAGAGTATCCATACTTCGGTAGTACCATCAATATTTTCCCTACTTAAACAACAACAAACAACAAACAACTTTTCAAATTTTTTTTTTTTGTTTGGTTTCAAAACAATCGCAACAATGGATTCAATTCCAAAGCGTATGAAGAAAATGAACAACAAGAAAATGAAGAATGAAGAGCTTCATGAGCTCATAATAGAGAAAAAAAACAGTGATAAGACAAAGAAGAACAGCCTTCTTCTTTCTAATATCAATTAATTTCTAAAGGAGAGGAAACTGATGAAGAAAACAACCTAAATATTTGATGGTTGTGGTTGCTGCTGTTGCTGCTGCTCCTCCTCACTTCCTTCCCAAGTCCACACAATATCCTTAAGAGAAGGCCTCATGTCTTTGTTGTAAAAATTCTTGTATTCCAAAGTATCCCCAGCAGTTTTTGTCACCTCCACCACAAAAAAAGAAGGTGTCACTTCAAATATCTCAGCATCTATAGCCAATTGTCCTTTCCTCCCCTCTTTACTCCCCTGCAGCTTCACTATCCCATCTTTTTGCATCACATTGAACCTCTCCATCTCTGCTATTTCCTCGAACTTCGACACGATCGCCGACGCCGGTTGCGTCGTCGTGAACCGCGTCTGCGGCCTCTCATTCACATCGTCCTCAAACAGACCCGACAGATCGAAACCTGGCGAGAGAGATATGATGTCAAATGCATTGAAGGAGTTACGTCTCGTCGGGGGTCTGGCTCGTGGCTTTCCACCCTCATCGCTGCAGTTACCAATGTCGTCCGCGAAAGCGGCGTGGACGTCGCTCACAGAAGAGAGGTCTCCATTGAATTGAATGGCTTTTGGAGTTGCTACATTTGTCTTGAAACCCTTTTTGAACCAGGAATTTTCCATGAGTCTGGCCATGTTTATTCTGGTGTTGGGACATGGATTAAGGATTCTAGAGAGGAGCTTTCGAACTTCTGGTGGAAACCATTGAGGACATCTGAATTCTCCTCTGGAGATTTTTCTGTACATTTCCATCAGATTTGGATCGTGGAAAGGGAGATAACCAGCCAGAAGAACAAACAGGACAACCCCAGATGACCAAATATCAGCTTTAGCACCATCATAACCTTTTTAACAAGTAGCCAATGGAAATTCATCAATTCCAATTCTAATAACTTTAACTTTTTTAGTCCTCGTTTGATAATCATTTAGGCTCCGTTTGATAACCAAGTCATTGTTAACAAATTAGCATAGAAACAATAGAAGAAAACAAAAAATCAAACCTTTCTTGTTGATGACTTCAGGGGCGACATAAGCAGGGGTACCACAAGTGGTATGAAGAAGCCCATCTTGCCTCCTAGACTCAGCCAAAGCACTCAACCCAAAATCAGAAATCTTAAGATTCCCAAATTCATCAAGAAGCAGATTTTCAGGCTTGATATCTCTATGATACACGCCACGGCTATGACAATAATCAATAGCACCAATGAGTTGCTGAAAGTACTTACGAGCAGCATCTTCCTTGAGCTTCCCTTTAGCCACTTTGTTGAAAAGCTCCCCACCTCTTACATACTCTATGGCAAAATAAATCTTACTCCTGCTAGCCATAACCTCATAGAGCTGCACCACATTGGGATGTTGCACAAGCCTCATCACAGAGATTTCCCTCTTGATTTGGTCGATGAGACCGACACGAAGAACTTTCTCTTTGTCGATGACCTTGATGGCGACGCTCTGGCCGGACTTGAGGTTACGAGCATGGTAGACTTTGGCAAAAGTTCCCTGTCCGAGCATCCTTCCAAGCTCGTACCTATGCATTAAAATGGTACCCTTTTTCTCCATTTTTGTGGAGAAGAAGAGGAAAACAGGGGAAAAACAGAGAGAAACAGAGGGAGTTTAAAAATGAAACTCAACCGTGCCTAAAGAGGCAGGGTTGAAGGGATCTGTGGGTGAGAGAAGGTGAGAAAAAGGGAAGAATTTGGTAAGAGAAAGTGAGAAAGACAGCAATTTGGATTTTTCTTGTGGCTGAGAATTTGGTAAGGCTAACAGAAATACCGGAAGTAAATTTAGGATTGCCTAAAAGTGGGATTCAAACTTCAAAGTTGGCTTTGATCATATATATTATGTGTCAATATCATATATCAATATATATCTATTCGTCCGGTTGAAGATATGATTTTAGAATGTTAAAATCTATCTAATCTCGTGTGTTGTTGTTCTGATATAGAGTATAAACTAATGACTAAAAGGTAAGAGGTTCGATTACTCGCTCAACAAATTCACAAACTAATGACTAAAAGGTAAAATGTTCGATTACTCGCTCAACAAACAATGAATTGAAGAGTGAAATGATGACAAGTGGAAAGGCATGTGGAGATTTAGAAATAGGATCTATTGGCATCCACAAATCAAATAGTTGTGGTGTGTCTTGTGAGAGAGTTTATTAGTTGGTTATGAGTCTTATATGACAAAAAAATATTCATATGGTCCCTCTGAGCTCTAGTTTAGAATTGATTAGTTCGAAAAAATATCTCTAGAGACATAATTGAATTTATGATGTCAACATGAATATAGCTCAATTGTCGTAAACATACACCATCGACCAATAGATTATAAGTTTGAATTCTCAACCTCCATATAGTATTGACTGAAATAATAATAATAAATCATGTTGTTGGAATACTTTGAATTTGTCTTGAGTTTTACCATTATGTATTTGTATTGGGCTTTGACCCATTATATATTAAGTCATTAGGATGATGTCCTATATAAACCTTCTAATGACTTCTGCCACCCCCAATCTGTCATTGTTGTAATTCTCTCATATTCGTAATACAATCCTTCTGTTTGTGGACGTAGCTAACACAACGTTAGTGAACCACGTAAATTTAATATCGATTATCTTGCGTTTTTATTGTTTGTTGTTCGATTATGTCCTAACAAACATGAGAGAATGGTTAGGAGTGCTAACAAAGTCTCACATTTGTTAGGAAAGAGAATGATCCATGGTATATAAGGGAGGACAACTGTCTCCAATGGTATGAGGTCTTTTAGGTGAAACCAAAAGCAAAGAGGGTTATGCCCAACATGGACAATATCATACCATTGTGAAAATGTTTGAGTTCTATTGTCCTTAATGTTAGAGTTCTATTGTCCTTAATGTTAGCTTTATGAGCTTCAATCACACCATTTGTTTTGATGATAACAAACCCCTAATTTATTAATTATTTTAGTGTTTCAAAGTGTCCATAGCATAGTTCTTAGAAATAAGATTCAAATGCATCTTGAATCATTCGAATCCGAGTTCACACGAGAAAGATATTGACAAAAAAAGATTGAAGGCAAAATCCAATGTGGCGTTGACACGTGGCACTTTGCTGATGTGGAATGGCAACGTGACTCTCATTATATTCATAACATAGAGGTCGGAAAGACGATTCCGCTTCAATCCGACATCAAATGAAAAAGTTAAAGAAGTTTGAAGAGAATTACCCAACCAACACGACCAATGAGGTGGACGATTGAAAATGCGACATATGGCACGTGCAGAACACGCCCAAACTAACCCATCTTCTTTCTACCCTTAACCTTTGAAAATCAATGATATTTTCTTTTACCATTAAACCCCACCTTTGGATCTTTGACCTAGATCTAACGGCCAATTTTAAATCGGCTTTAATATCATTTTAGGCCAAAATTTCCTATAAATTTAGCCATCTTCTTCCTCCAAATCATCAAATCATTTTGCTGATTTTTTCTCTCCTAAGCCACCATTGTTAATCTCTTCTAAGCTCTATGTTATTCTATATTGCGAGAGATTTGTATGATAGATTATAGTGCTCAATTTGTGTATCAACTCTGGTGAGAGTTTGATTTTTATAGGAACCTTTATTTCATTACTTCAATTGAGATTTGTAATAAGTTGTGGGTGCACCTTGGGAATTGAGTGAGCGGTTTAATCTTGAACCTGAAAAATGATTTGTAGTGGTTTGATCCTAAACCTGTGAAAAGGACCATTGTGGTTTAATCTTGAACCCGCGAAAAAGATCAGTATAGGTTTGATCCTGAACCTGCAAAAAGATTCGTAGTGGTTTCTTCTCGAACCCGCAAAAAGAGTGATCGTTTGGTTTGATTTTCACCCGTAAGAGAATCACTGCAGTAAAATACCCAATAGCAGCTTGAGAAGTGAAGTAGGAATTTCCGAACCACTATAAAAAATTTCGGTATTGTCTATTTACTTATTTGAGTAGATTGCATGCTTAATAAAATTGCAATTAGTTTGCTTTAAACTAATTTAGCTCAATTTCTCGAAAAGTTTTAAAATTGTTAAGTAACCCTATTTACTCCCTTTAGTGTTGCCAATCGATCCTACACTTACACATGTTTTGCCTAACATTTAATTTTGTGTTGTCCACGACTATGCAACAATCATCACCCATATTATTTGATAATTTTGATAGAACTTAGGTCACATCCCAATCTTCACATAATCTAATTAAAATAGACTTATTTACCCCATTTTCTAATATGGGTAAATGTGTAATCTTCTACACATCACCAAACTTTAAGTGTCTTTTTAATCCAACCAATAAATTGAGATAACAAATAATTCATAGGAACCAAAACTTGAGAAACCTTAAAATCCTTATAGTGAGATTGTTCATCCCATTTACCCATAGTATATTGGTAAGAGACTGAGAGGTGATATTTATGGAGAAAAAAATATATATTAAAATGAATATTTAGTAAATAAACAGTGAGATTTATCAGATGACATTTTTGAAAAGAGAAAAGACTATAAAATAGATTATTAAAATAGGTAGTATGAAATATGAATGAAATAACATTTAAATAACATATGCAAATTAAGCAATGAAAATGGTAATGCAAAATGTGTACCTTAATGTTTAGACTTACTGAATCCTGTAAGATGAACTTGAATGAACTTTCATTCTTAGTTAAATTTCAAAAACAAAAACTATTTTTGAAAGTTATTTTTTTTTTAATTTTCAAAATTAATTCGATTTTTTGTAAACATTCATAGAAACTAAATAACAAAATAAAGAAAATTAGAGGTGAAAATAATGTTTATAGGCTTAATTTTAAAAAATTAAAAATTAAAAACCAAATGGTTATCGAACGGAGTCTACATTATGAATTTTTAAAATTATGATTAATGTTATAATTATATGGATTGGTTGCATAAATAACAGGTACAATGACAAATATAGTAAAATATAAAACATTTGTAAATATGACAAGATGACAAATATAAAAAAATATAAAATATTTTGTAAATATGATAAAAAAAAAAAAAATGGTGACCGATAGACTACTAAAGTCATTGATTTTCTATCCCTTATAGTTATAGAAATTGTCATATTTACAAAACTTTAAAAAAAATATTATATTTGTAATTATTTTATAAATTTTATAATTATGATTATATGAAGTTTTAAAATGAGGATTAAATGAATTTGTGAATTACATTATGAATTCTTCATATTATGATTTATGTTAGAATTTATGGGACGTTTTAAAATTTGAAACAAATATGAAATTTGAAATTCTATTATACTATTCGAAAACACGTAGGATTTTAAAATGATTAATGTTTTCAGTTTAGAAAATGACGTAGGATTTGAAAATGATGATGTGGAGAGATTTAGGTTTGTCTGTTTAGGGGAAAAAACGTTACAAAACTCATTAAGGCCGTCCACCGGCTCAAGCCCACTAGGGTATGTTCAAGCCCACGGGCCCAGAACCGGTAGAAGGGTCCCGATAGCCAAGAAGAATAAGAATTAAATGTAGGGACAACCAGAAGGATAACTAGAATGAAATAGTAGTTACTGAAAAATAGCTAAAGTTTTTAAATGAATGAAATATAGCTCACAACTATGATTAGTAAACTATTTAAACTACGTTGAGACTTAAATACCCAAATTTGACCGATAGAAATATTAAATCAGAAAAAAAATGATTTTAGGAAAGAGAAATTAGTTGGGAGAAAAAAACGTAACAATTAGAAAACCGTTGGAATTATTTGAAATAATTTGAATTATAATTATGCGAGGAAAAAGAGGGAGAGAAATGTGGGATGAAGATGGAGAGAGAGGGAGAGAGAGAAGAAGATGATTTTTTTTTTAACACAAATGTGTAGAATACATATCTGTAATTTTTTTTTTAAATGAGGAGAAAAAAGGAGAGATGGAGGTGAATTGGAGATGAAAGGAAAAGAAAGACGGAGAGGGAGAAGATGAGAATATATATATATATTTTTTTTAACATATCTGCAGTCATGTAATATATATATATTTTTTTTAAATGAGGAAAAGAAAGAGGGAGAGGAGGTGAGATAAAGAGGAAGAGGGAGAGAAAGAGGGAAAAGAAGAGGGGAAGAGGAATGGGAGGAAAAAGATGATGGAAGATGGAAGAGAAAAAGAAAAAGGAAAATAAAAACAATTTTTTTTTATAAAATAGTTTTAATAATTAAAAATATGTGTCACGGTAGTCAGTTAGGACTCAACATAAAATTTGACGGACCAATAAAACGAACCAAATCCAAACTATAATAGTTGGATTCGTCTATTTTAGACCTAAATCTTCCTTGACCAAACTTTAATTTCACAAGTTCAAAAATATAAAAGAATTTAAAATGTAATTAAAGATAACATAAAATGAGATTTAAATATTACAAAATATAAATCCGAGTATAAGCTATTTTGAATTAGTAAAATTATTGATAGGGGTGAAATTGAACTTAACTAAATACCAATGCTGAAAAAAATAGAAGCCTGAAGTTGAAATAGACTCGAACCCAAATAGGCCGAGACCAATTAGAGTTCATGCTCAGTTAATCATATCCAGGGCACAAACGAAATTTTTTTAGATTTTTTTTTTTAAAACTTATTAATTATAAAATATGAAGGAGTAGAAAGATAATGATGATATAATTGTCATACCTAAATGTGTGCACCTTCCTTTCTAAAATCACTACATAGAGTGCAAATAGTTTCAACTTTTTGACATTTTTTCATTTTTGGTTATTTAATCCAAACATTCCTCTCAATTCCCCTTAATCATATCTAGAACACAAATGAACCCTAGGTCGTAAGACATGTCTTGAACCGAAAGCCAAGGCACAAAGTTCGCCCTTGGGAAGACATGCCTTGAGCCAAAAGCCCAACGCATAGGATCGGCCATGCCATGGGCCGACACACCCTCTAACAAGCTCATCGGTTCAGATATGACCCTATAACGAGTATTATTCAACTATTTTCAATCCAATCCAAAGTAAAAAGCCAAAATTTTAAATTAATTTTATATAAATGCATCAATATGATTTAGAGGGAGTAACTATTACCCTGAAAGCTTGCTACACCATTTTTTCTATTCTTTGATATAAACATAGGAGCGTGTGACAAAGAGCACACCAATATACAATTTATTTATTTATTTTGGGAAATCACATATTCAAATCAATAAAAAATTACACGTGAAAGTCATCAATAACTATCTAAGTTTTTTTACCAAATACTTGAACCTCAATAATTTCCCCTCAAGGAGAGAGGGGTAAAAAAAAAAAAAGAGGAAGAGTCCAAAATCCAAATACCAAAGAAGGATACACAAGTTAGAGAGAAATGGGTGGGTCTGACTTTTTCCCTGTCTAACCCACAGAATCAGAGATTGAGAAATGGAATTGGTCGTTTTCTTTCTACAAGGCAATTAATTGCACCAAAATATCCTCCCACTTGGCCCTTGGTAGTATAAACATTATCAAGATATTTGGTTGTTATATATTAACATAAAACCATACACAATATAACGTGACTAGTATAAATTAAGTGATAAGTGTATGCAGGAAAAGAAAAACACCCAACCAACAACTTTTTCAGTTCATGAAAATGGATAGTTGTAGTAGTAACAATTTGAATATGGAAAATGGGCACGAAGAAGCTACCCACCAAGATCGTTCCCGCTGCTGCTTCCAGGAATGGATGCAACTCCAGCGCCAAGTCCTAACCCACCTCCTTGAATCTCTCTACAAAACCAAGGACACAACGACGAAGAAATCAAAACCATAATTCGCAGCTGGATCACTCACTTCGAAGACTACATCAACACACGCAACCGCCTCGCTCTCGAGGACGCCTCCTCGTTCTTCACCCCCACCTGGTGCACCTCTTTGGAGAAATCCCTCCTCTGGATCACTGGTTGCAGGCCGTCGATCTTCATTCGGTTGCTCTACACGCTGACCGGATTCAAAGTCGACTCACGACTCAGCGAGTGTCTGGAAGGGATGATGACCAATAACACTGGGAATAATCTGTGCGTCGGGGACATGTCGTCGAGTCAGATGGCGCTGGTGAATGGGTTGCACATCAGGACATTACGGGCTGAGGAGACATTGACGAGCGAGATGACAAGCTTGCAGGAGGAGCTGGCAGACCAGCCGATTGCGGTGATAGCATACGAGGTGGAGGCGAAAGAGGTCGAGGAAGTGAACGAGGAGGCGGAGATGGTGTTGAAGGAGCATGCGAAGGTGATGAAAGAAATTATGGAGAAGGCGGATGAGTTGAGGTTGAATACGCTTAAGGAAATTATGGAGATTTTGAAGCCTGTTCAATCTGTGGAGTTTCTGGTTGCGAGTAAGAAGCTTCATCTATCGCTTCATCTATGGGGCAAACGAAAAGATGAGAAACATGAAAGAAAATATCATTACCGATGATCATATAAAGGAATATCTAAGAAGAACGACCTACTACCTATGTTTTAATTTGCATTCTGCTACTACTGTTTATTGTTTTTTTCTTTTTTTTAAGAAGAAAATGTTTTTCTTGTTTTATTTAATATAGTGGGGTGTGTTTTAGTCTTGGTATGGTAATCATTATATTAAAATAATAAAATTTACGTTTTTTAATGAACTGTCGTATTGTTACATTGTTTGAATAATTTGTGTCGTATTGTTACATTATTTGAATAAACTCAAGTTGGATGTGCGTGGAAAGTGGGGAATTGCAGAATCTGACTCAAAGTAAAAGATTTGCCAAAATTGATCTAAATTTTATCCTTTTTAACCACATGATAGCGGGTGGGATTGTAGCTTTTTTAAATGAGGTGAAATTCCTATTTTACCCCCTTGAAAAATTCCTATTTTACCCCCTTGAAAAATCTCTCATCTCTCTTGTTCGTCTTCTGCACATTTTTTTCCTTTTCTTCTCTCTCCTCTCTTCTTCCTTCCTTTGCTCCTCTCTGTATTCTGGTCTTTTTTTGGCATTTCACCCACCTGACTTTTGGACTCCACAGACCTACATCTTATATTTTGTTTCCGAAAACCAAATCTCAACATTTTTTTTTTTTTTTTGTTAATCGGGAAGGAAAAAGTTCCGAGACTATGTGATGAGATTTGTTTACACGATCGTGCTGTAGATTTTTTTTTTTTTTTTTTTTTTTTTTTTTTTTTTTTTTTAATTATAATCGTGTTATTTGTTTTGTTTACACGTGAATAACAAGATCGTGTTATTTGAATTACACTGATATTGAATTACATAGATTTTTTTTTTATTTTTTTTCTCATAATCAAATCCCTAAATTGAATCCTATTCATTTCAAGTTTTTCGTCCATTCAAGTTCTTCTTAATTTCAATCAAGTTCATCCTCTTAATATCAAACTGTTCGGGATGCCACTGCTCCAAGTTCTTAGGATCCTTTGATCTTTGGATTCCAAGATTTTATTTCGAGATTTTTTTATAAAAAAATTTGTGTCCGAATTTCCCCAATTTTTGTTCTTGAATAATTTGATTCGGTTTTTATGGTCAATACTTTTAGATCAGTTTAGTAAAAGTTTTCTTTCCAATGATGAAATCTAGGGTGCCCGGGACGAAACTACTCAGTTTTTTAAGGTGAGAGATCTTGTATGCCAAGATTTGATTTTAATATTTTTTTTTAAAAAAAAAAAAAAAAAAAAACTTTTGTTCACCATTTTTTTTTAATAAAAAAAAACAAAAAGTTAATTTCAGATTGTTTTGAAATTTTCCAAAAAAAAAACATTTAAGGGTATTTTTTTAAAAATAAATAAATCAAAATAATTTTTTTTTTTCCATAAAACTTCTCCTTTAAAATAAAAATTAACGAAGTGTTATCTTAAAAGAATTTCTTTAATCATACATTTAAAATAGTTGACAAATAAAATTCTAAGTAGTTGGACATTTAAAAATCTTCAAAAATATATATATATATATATATATATATATATATATATATATATTTTATTTTACGCGGCCATTTCTTTAAAATATCTTAAGAATTTTTTTTTGTTCATTGAACAAGGATTGGGTGCCAATACCTTCCCACACAAAAGATTAAAAAAAATATTGAACCCATTTTCTCTCCTTTTTTTTAGGAGGTATGAGTTGTTTTTTTTAAATAAATTAAAAAAATAGGGTTGTTTTGAAATAATTTTAAGAAAATGAGTGTTTTTTCGTCGCATAAAGACGGTCGGGTTGAGGACATCTTTTTAAAACGGTATTTTAATTAAAGCGAGGATTCATAGTCACAGGCACAACCTTATGCCAATTGAGCTATGCTCGGTTTGACGACTTCTTTTATAACTTTATATTTAATTATCTCACTTAAAATATTTCAAAATAAACTTAAACAAAACAAAATAATGCTCTAAATATCAATCGTATTGTTGGTTTAATTTTGTTACCAAATGCTAAAGTTTTCTATATATATATTCTTTTTAATGATGTTCCTTCGAATCCATAAGAAATGTGATTTTAAGAAGAAAAAAGAAGAAAAACTTCGGCTAACATAATTAATTGAAACGGCTAACAATTATGGCCATTTCGCGATCGTGTCTGAAATCCTGCAATTTGTTTGTTTGTTTTTTTTTTTTGCGTCTTGTCTTTGCGGAATGCAAAAAGATTTTTGATTCACTAAGTGAGAAGCAACTCAAATCAAAGATGACTCAGGTATAGTAATTTGCATTAAATTGAATGAATTAGAGAGTAACTTAAGTAATAAAATTAATAATCTATATATGATATTTAGTTTAAAAAAATAATCTATGATATTTGGAAAATACGTTACATAAATTATCTCCAATCATATTTATATTACTAAAGAGCACAAAACTATATCTAAATAAATACTACCTCACTAATTTGGAGAAGTTGGATTTGCGAATGTGAAATCAACCCTAGCAAAAATGGGCACTGATATTGTGCAGAGACCATTTTTTTTTTTTTTTTTGGCTTTAATTGATAAATTTTCATAAACCTTCCTGAATCGATGTCTCTTTCTCTTTCCTCTTAATTGTGGTTATCTCTTTGCCTCACCCTTAATACAAACGCATTCAGTAAGGAAATTTGACCCAAATCAACACTTAAATCAACACTTTCCTTACTCGCACAAATCTTCTATTTTCAGAAAAGTTTTGATGGTTCACTAGTGCTCCCCTTTGTACTCTCAACCTTGAAAATCTCAGAAATCTTCTCTTAATACCATGTAGAAATGATGAAGGAGAAGTTTTCAAAACTTGGTGAATTTTTTTTATTAGCATTGAGAAGGTGATCCCAAGCAGAGTATTATTTCCTGGAAGTACTCCAACATCTAGAATTATTGTTTTATTCATGTAAGCTTTCACCATTTTAGTTATTCTAGGGGATTCAAATCTCAAACCTACTAATCAAGGGCACGTATTTTTATCAATTTAGCTATGCTCGATTTGAAAATTATTATAATATATATTCACACAATGTTAGCATTGAAGATGAGAGAACTCTTATTTTTTTGGAAAAATTACCCTAATGGTTTGGGTTTGGTCGCACTTGTGTCTAGAAGGTTTCAAATCCAACAATTTGTTTTTAGTCCTCAGTCAAATTTTCAATAAAATACTGATAGAATTAATAGAGGGATGACGTGGCACCTACTATTAATTAAAAATATTTTTTTAATTATTAAATTATTAATATATATATATATATATTTTTTCTTTCTTTCTCTTCCCTCCTCCCTCGCCTTCACCTTCACCTTCACCTTCACCTTCACCTTCACCTTCACCTTCACCTTCACCTTCACCTTCACCTTCATCTATCTTCCATCTCCTTCCTCCCATGAGGTGGCCGACCACTGATTTTTTTTTTTTTAACTAGGAGAAAAAAGGGGGAGAGGAAGCTCGGATGAGGAGGGAGATAGGGGAGAGAGAAGAAGAGGGATATTTTTTTTTTTAACACATATTTGTGAGTACAGTCACAAATCTGTATTTTTTTCAGGAGAAGAAAGAGGGGAGATGAAGGTGAGATGAAGAGGAAGAGGGAGAGAAAGACGGAGAGGGAGAAGAAGAGAGAAAGAGGAATGGGAGGAAGAAGATGATGGAAGATGGAAGAGAAGAGAAAGAGAAGGAGAAGATAAAAAAAATATATTTTTTTTTTTTTTATAAAATAATTTTAATAATTAAAAATATGTGTCACGGTTAGGACTCAACATAAAATTTAACGGGATAAAAAACGAACCAAATCCAAACTATAATGGTTGGATTCGTCTATTTTAGACCTAAATCTTCCTAACTAAACTTTAATTTCAAAAATTTAAAAATATAAAAGAATTTAAAATGTAATTAAAGATAACATAAAATGAGATTTAAATATTACAAAATATAAATCTGAGTATAAGCTATTTTGAATTAGTAAAACTATTGTTAGGAGTGAAATTGAACTTAACTAAATACCAAAGCTGGAAAAACATAGAAACCTGAAGTTGAAATAGACTCAACCCAAATAGGAGACCAACTAGAGTTCATGCACAGTTAATCATATCCCGGGCACAAACGAAATTCTCTAAGATTTTTTTTTTAAATTGATTAATTATAAAATATGAAGTAGTAGAAAGGTATTGAGGATATAATTGTCATACCTAAATGTGTGCACCTTCCTTTCTAAAATCACTACCTAGAGTGCAAATAGTTTCAACTTTTTGACATTTTTTCATTTTTGGTTATTTAATCCAAACATTCATCTCAATTCCCCTTAATCATATCTAGAACACAAATGAACCCTAGGTCGTAAGACATGTCTTGAACCAAAAGCCAAGGCACAAAGTTCGCATTTGGGAAGACATGCCTTCAGCCAAAAGCCCAACGCATAGGATCGGCCACGCCACGGGCCGACACACCCTGTAGCATCCTCATCGGTTCAGAGATGACCCTATAACGAGTATGGTTCAACTATTTTCAATCCAATCCAAAGTAAAAAACCAAAATTCTAAATTAATTTCATATAAATGTATCAATATGATTTAGAGGGAGTAACTATTACCCTGAACGTTTGCTACCCTATTTTTTCTATTCTTGGATATAAACATAGGAGCGTGTGTGACAAACAGCACACCAATATACAATTTATTTATTTATTTTGGGAAATCACATATTGAAATCAATCAAAAATTACACTTGAAAGTCATCAATAGTTATCTAAGTTTTTTACCAAATACATGAAGGTCAATAATTTTCCCTCAAGGAGAGAGAGGTAAAAAAAAAAAAAAGAAGAGTCCAAAATCCAAATACCAAAGAAGGATACAAAAGTTAGAGAGAAATGGGTGGGTCTGACTTTTTCCCTATGTCTCTTAAACCCACAGAATCAGAGATTGGGAAATGGAATTCGTCGTTTTCTCTGCTCTCTAGTGTCTTCTTCTCTAGGCAATTAATTGCACCAAAATATCTTCTCACTTGGCCCTTGATTGTATAAACATTAGCAAGATATTTGGTTGTTATAAATTAAAATAAAATCATACCCAATATAACCTCACTAGTATAAATTAAGTGGCAAGTGTATGCAGGAAAAGAAAAACACCCAACCAGCAACCTTCTCGGTTCATGAAAATGGATAGTTGTAGTAGTAACAATTTGAATATGGAAAATGGGCACGAAGAAGCTTCTCACCAGGATCGTTCCCGCTGCTGCTTCCAAGAATGGATGCAACTTCAGCGCCAAGACCTAACCCACCTCCTTGAATCTCTCCACAAAACCAACGACGACACCGACGAAGAAATAAAAACCATAATCCGCAGCTGCATCACTCACTTCGAAGACTACATCAACACCCGCAGCCGCCTCGCTCTCGAGGACGCCTCCTCGTTCTTCGCCCCCACCTGGTGCACCTCATTGGAGAAATCCCTCATCTGGATCACCGGCTGCAAGCCGTCGATCTTCATTCGGTTGCTCTACACGCTGACCGGGTTCGAAGTCGACTCGCGACTCGACGAGTGGCTGGAAGGGATGATGACCAATAACACTGGGAATAATCTGTGCGTGGGGGACATGTCGCCGATTCAGATGGTGCTGATGAATGAGCTGCACATCAGGACCTTTCGAGCTGAGGAGACATTGACGAGCGAGATGGCAAGCTTGCAGGAGGAGCTGGTAGACCAGCCGATTGCGGTGATAGCATACGAGGTGTTCGCGGAGGAGGTCGGGGAAGTGAATGAGGAGGCGGCGATGGTGTTGAAGGAGCATGAGAAGGTGATGAAAGAAATTATGGAGAAGGCGGATGAGTTGAGGTTGAATACGCTTAAGGAAATTATGGAGATTTTGAAGCCTGTTCAATCTGTGGAGTTTCTGGTTGCGAGTAAGAAGCTTCATCTGTCGCTTCATCTATGGGGCAAACGGAAAGATGAGAAGCATGAAAGAAAATATCATTACTGATCATCATATAAAGGAATATCTAAGAAGAACGACCTACTACCTATGTTTTAATTTGCATTATGCTATTACTGCTGTGTGTGTTTTTCGTTTTGTTTTTGTTTTTTTTTTTTTGGAAGAAAATGTTTGTTCTTATTTTATTAAATATAGTGTTGGTGTGTTTTAGTATTGGCATGATAATCATTATGTTAAAATAATAAAATTTACATTTTTTAATGAACGGTCGTATTGTCACCGTTTGAATAATTTGTGTCGTATTGTTAGATTGTTTGAATAATTTGTCTCTTGAAGTTGAACAAAACTCAAGTTGGATGTGCGTGAAAACCGGAAGGAAGCAACAAGTGAGCATGCAAAGAAGTAGGGGACGTGGCAACACAACAAGGTTACACAATGTGTGACAGATGCCTTCATCCCAACAAATCTAAAAGGATAATAGTCAAATTTTGAATTAGATTTTTTTTACTGTCAATAAATAGGACTACCAACTTTTGAAAGTAATTTTAAAATGGTTAAATTTAAAACCAGTTTTAAAAAACGACATTTTTTGAAAATGTGTTATTTTAGAATAGAAAAGCATAAAACATAACTTAAATGGAATATTAAAGAATTGTCCTTAATAATATTTGGATCAATTTAAACTTCAAACTTTCATTACTAAATCAATTTAGATTATTTGTTAGTGAATCTATTTAATTTATGTATTAATCTCTAATATTATGTTAATCTTTTCATTTAAATAAATTTTATACACGTTTAAAAATATTATAATTTTAAAATAAAATTTTAATTCACGAAAAAAAGATCTAAATTAATTCATTTCTAAAGATATAAAATTATTGTTTAAAAAATATATATATATATATAAAATTGTAATTCATACAATTATTAATTTGAGATAAAAATATATAATATTGAAATTATTTAATACATCGTCTAATAGAGAAATAAATATGAATATCTTACCTAGAGAGAGAAAGAATTAAACTAAATGAAAAGTTGTTAGAAAGGTCTAAATTAATTCACTCATAGATATAAAATTTTAATTCATATAATTATTAATTTGAGATAAAAATATATGATATTGAAATTATTTCACACATTGTTTAAAAGAGTAATAAATATGAATAAGAGAAAGAATTAAGCTAATTTTTCAAACTAAATAAAAAGTTATTTATAAGAAGTTAAAATGAGTATGTGATTAAGATCAAATCTGCAATACACCATTCTTGCATTGAAAAAAAGTTATTTGTGCGACAAAGAAATTAAGATTAAAATAAATTTTAAGAATAGAAAAGGAAGAACTCTATTTTTCAGAAAAAGAAATAGGTTGAGAGAAAGAGGATAGAGAGATTAAAATAAACAATAAAATTTAATTTGCAGAAAAAAATGTTATTATATTTATCTTAAGGTATAGTACAATCTCTAATTTGTGCCTCTCATTTTTGCTCTAAGGTCTGATTTATCTCAAAGAATCGAAATGAAAATCAATCGAAATAACAACATTATCCTCTTTTAATGTTGTTTATAAGAGTTACTTGGAATTAGGGTCAAAAACATATTAATTAAGGTTGTTTACTAAAAACTGACTTGAATCATAATATGAATTAGACATTATAATTACTAGAATATCTCTTTTAATTTATTTCATCACCAGTGGCGAATCCAGAATTTTATGTCAGAGACACAAATTCATATAAATATAATTTTAGATGCATTGATATATAACATTAAGATTAAGTATAATATTAATGTTAAATTACAAGTTTAGTCCCTGAACTTTTATGTTTTTGTCTATTTGACCTAAGAACTTTAAAAATTATCTAATAGATCCTTATACCTTAATTTTGCGTTGATAGCATTCGAGGTGTTCGCGGAGGAGGTCGGGGAAGTGAACGAGGAGGCGGCGATGGTGTTGAAGGAGCATGAGAAGGTGATGAAAGAAATTATGGAGAAGGAGGATGAGTTGAGGTTGAATACGCTTAAGGAAATTATGGAGATTTTGAAGCTTGTTCAATCTGTGGAGTTTCTGGTTGCGAGTAAGAACCTTCATCTGTCGCTTCATCTATGGGGCAAACGGAAAGATGAGAAGCATGAAAGAAAATATCATTACTGATCATCATATAAAGGAATATTTAAGAAGAACGACCTACTACCTATGTTTTAATTTGCAATCTGCTATTACGGCTGTGTGCGTTTTTCGTTTTGTTTTTTTTTTTTTTTTTTTTGAAGAAAATGTTTGTTCTTGTTTTATTAAATATAGTGTTGGTGTGTTTTAGTCTTGGCATGATAATCATTATGTTAAAATAATAAAATTTACGTTTTTTAATGAACTGTCGTATTGTCACCGTTTGAATAATTTGTGTCGTATTGTTACATTGGTTGAATAATTTGTCTCTTGAAGTTGAACAAAACTCAAGTTGGATGGAAGGGACAAGAGAGCATGCAAAGAAGTAGGAGAGTGGCAACACAACAAGGTTACACCCTTCATCCCAACAAATCTAAAAGGATAATAGTCAAATTTTGAATTAGATTTTTTTTATTACCTTTTGAAATGGTTAAAATGTGTTATTCAATCACAGAATTAAAAAACAGTTTTAAAAAATAAATCTACGACATTTCTTGAAAATGTGTTGTTTTAGTGAATAAAAAAAAGCATAAAACATAACTTAAATGGAATATTAAAGAAGTGTATAAACTCCAAACTTTCATTAATGAATCAATTTAGATTATTTATTAGTGAATCTATTTAATTCCAGTATTAATCTATAATATTATGTTAATCTTTTTATTTAAATAAATTTTATACACTGTTCACACGAGATTTCGAACGACGAATGGAAATTCGACACGTGTAAATGAAATTTGAATTTGTATTTGTATTGTATGTATTAGTGCGTAGTGGATTACAATCTCTAATGTTTGATCCTCTGATTCTTTCTCTCTCAAATGTAAATGTATCTCGAGGGCTTCGCAGCTTGTTCTCGATGTTGAATTTGGATCGAGGGCTTCTTAGCTTGTTCTCGTTGGATTTGTATCGAGGCTTCGCAGCTTGTTCTCGATGTTGAATTTGGATCGATGGCTTCTTAGCTTGTTCTCGATGTTGAATTTGGATCGAGGGCTTCGCAGCTTGTTCTCGATGTTGAAGGATTGTTCCGTCTTCCAAGGATTCAGGGAGTCTTCGTTGTTTGAGAATTCTCTCTGAGCTCTTAGGAGTAGAAATTTTCTAAAAATCCTGAAAAGGAAGAATGAACTCTCTATTTATAGAGTTCTCATGAGCCTAATGGGCTTGGGCTTGGATCCAATGGGCTTGGGTCCAATGGCATTTTGGGTTCAATGGGCTTTTGGGCTTTGGGCCAAATTGCCATTTAAATAGCTTTCTGGCCCGATTCGATTTCGAGCCTATTTGAGCTATGACCGCATTTGCTCGGCTAAGTTTATTCGATCCTCCGACCATGATGAAGACACGTGGCGACCGCTGATTGGTCGAAATTTCTCGGTCAACATACACGTTTAAAAATATTATAATTTTAAAATAAAATTTTAATTAACGAAAGGTTTAAATTAATTCACTTCTAAAGATATAAAATTGTTGTTTAAAAAAAAAATATATATAAAATTGTAATTCATACAATTATTAATTTGAGATAAAAATATATGTTATTGAAATTATTTAATACATCATCTAATTTAATAGAGTAGTAAATATGAATATCTTACCTAGAGAGAGAACTAATTAAACTAATTTTCCAAATTAAATGAAAAGTTGTTTATGAGAAGCTAAAATGAGTAATTGACATATATAACTTTTGTGCCGAAAGAAGGCAAAGAAATTAAGATTAAATATGAATAAGAGAAAGAATTAAACTAATTTTTCAGACTAAATAAAAAGTTATTTATAAGAAACTAAAATAAGGATGTGATAATTGACATATTTATTTTTAAGGTCAAATCTGCAATACACCATTCTTGCATTGTCCCATTTACTTATCCAGAATCGAAATGAAAATCAATCGAAATAACATTATTTTCCTTTAGTGTTATTTATAATTAAAAAGTCAGAAACATATTAATTAGAGTTGTTTACTAAAAACTGACGTGAATCAGAATATGAATTAGACATTATAATTACTAGAATAACTCTTTTAATTAATTTCATCACTATATTATTTTATCGTAATATATATATATATATATATATTTTAATTTTTACAGTTATATTTAATATTAATGAGTACATGAACCAACGCCTAACATGAGTATGACTCGACATATTGTATTAACTCGTGACCGAAAGGTCACAAGTTCAATTCTCACCCTATATGTTGTAAAAAAAAAAAAATTATATAAACCAACAAACACATATTTAATATAATTATTTTTTTTGACAAAAATATTTAATTAATGTAAGAATTGAACCCTTGACCTATTAGTCTAGAGCACAACACTTCAATTGAGCTATGTTCAATTTAGTAGTATTAATATAATTGTTATTCAAGCAACCATCATTATTATAAAATATTATTAAATTTTATTGCTATGAAACTTATTAATAATAAATTTTATTTGAATAATTTATTTGATGTCAACAAATAATAACTAACTAAAATAAAATTACATCAACTAAAATAATTAAACTGAGTAAATTTGAAATATCTCAATTGCTTAAGCATGTTTGAAGAAGAATCTAATTGTTTGAATTTCTCACCTTATATATATCATTGAATTATATCATTAGTTGAACTCTTTATCTATAAGAATTATATCATTGAACTCTTAAAAGAAAGATGATTGTGAAATAGTTTTTTTAAATGAATAAATTTGAACCTATCTCAATTGGTTAAGCATATATATCTTTGAACAAAAAGTTAATTGTTCCAATTTCCCACCTCATACATATGTTATAATGAGTTATCTTTTTTTTCAGGTGGTTTGAATCGATGTTATTCTCAAAAGCTACTTTTGAATATTATATGAAATTGACTAGATTGAATGACGATTTCTATATTAGTGTAAGCTTAATTTTATTTTGTATTCAAACTTTCTACAAACAAATTGTAAGAAAAAATTTGGATTATAATAAATACACTTTTGTTTAATTTCGTGTACAATTTTTTTTTTTTTTTTTGTAAAATATTTTAATTAATGCGGGGATTGAACTGATGACCTCTTAATTATTTAATCATGAGCATAACTTTATGTCAATTGAACTAGACTTGGTTTGGTTGTATACAGTTTCTTTAGGTATAATTAGCATCAAATTATAAAGCATTTCAAATGAAAAATATTGAGATTAATAAACGAAAAACACACACACAATTCCTGAAGACATGCCAACGATTTGGTCTGGAGAACCACTTATGTCCACGGTTTAGTTAAACCGTTGATAAAAGTGGTTTTTTCGATAGTTTTGGTAAACCGTCGAAGAGTGTGGTTTGTCGAGAGAAGTGGTTTTTCCGATGATTTTGAAAAATCGTCGAGAGAAGTGTTGTTCGTCGAAAGAACCATTTCTCAAAATCGTTGAGAGAATAAGTACTGCTCTCGACAGTAAGCAAAAATATTGTCGAGAGAAGTTCTTCTAATGGAGTTTTGTCGACATTTTTTTTTCGTTGAGAGAAGTTCTCTTGACGATTTTAGGGTTTCTCCTGACGTTTTTTGTGCGTCGAGAGAAACTATAATTCTTGTAGTGACTCTCAACCAGTAATAAAAATGAGAGTATTCCATGTATCGTATCCGAAAAAATAAAAACCCATCATAAATTTTGTTTAATTTTAAATTTCGTAAAAATAATATACACGTAAACAATTATTTTTTTTATTAATGAAACAAAGCTACTTAATTTTAATAAACTTGCCTAAAAAAAAATACACTGAAATTGTCTTCTAACAATCTTCATATTATAAAACCGCTCCATAATAATTTTATTATTTATCTTATGGAAGGATTCTTTTCTTATCTACTTTATCAAATAAAATCTTTTTCAATGTATACATTAAGAAACATAATTTTGAAAAATTAGAGTTCGAATGAATTATCCTCTCTGTAGTTCTAAACTTTCAATTTTATTATTTATCTTATGGAAGGATTCTTTTTTTATCTACTTTATCAAATAAAATCTTTTTCAATGTATACATTAAAAAAACATAATTTTGAAAAATTAGAGTTTGAATGAATTATCATCTCTGAGTTAGAATCCTAAACTTTCAATTTTGTGTCTACTCGATTGGTAGTGCACAAAAGGAGCTGTATTTATGACATAAGCTAGTTTAGAGACTAAACAGTTGTTTTGATTATATTTGATTATTTTTTTAGAAATTGAACGTTTGAAGCAAACCATAACTTTTAGAAGATTTATAATGAAAAATATGTTAATTTGGATGCAAATTGAAGAAATCAAGTTTAGAAAATGAGAGAAATAAATATGTTAATTTGATGCAAATTGAAGAAATCAAGTTTAGAGAATGAGAGAAATAAATTGAAGAAATCAAATGTAGAAAATGAGAGGAACAAACCAAAAATCCGAGGAACAACACTGCGACGCTCAAAATAAATAAATAAATAACATATTTGCACTAGTTGAGATTTGAACTTCATACTTTGCATGCGATCGTGGATCATCTCACGTGCGCACATCCACAAGTCAACATCTGCGCACCAGCCACCTTTGTCAGCAAAAAAAATCAAATATCTACTTGTGGCGAGCTTGTCTCAATATATGTGCTTGCCACCCATCATAACCTTTATCGTCCCATTTTCGTTGAAAATTATTTGTCCTTATGGTATTGTAAGGGAAGTAGAAAATCTGGTTAAACTCGTTACCCAACTTAAAGCTTGTAAGTCTTAGATTTTATGTCTTTCTTTCCTTCATTTGCAGGACCTTTCAGTAACACTTATTAAACATCATGGGGTTCCATCCTAAAACCAGTTTGTAATAAGAGGAGTAGCCTATGTATGTTATAGTGTGAGTGAGGTCCCTTCATCTTTTCGATGTGAGATCCTCAACATGCCCCCTCAAGATGGTGCCTCTTTGGGTTCACCATCTTGGGTCGGATCCCATTTTTGAACCGAATACCTGGGTTTCGTGGACTCTGATACCATATTAGACATCATGGAGTTCCATCCTAAAACCAATTGGTAATAAGAAGAGTAGCCTATGTATGTTATAGTGTGAGTGAGGTCCACTAAATGAACGCCTAGGGTCGACAAATGACTTATTAAACATAAAATTTAACAAAATTATGGAACTATTAGACAATTACTAACCACATTTTAAAGTTAGAGAAAAAACAAACACTAAATCTAGATTTTCACGAGTATTTAAGTAAATAACAAACAAATCTACTCAGCCCCTAAAAAAAAAAAAAAAAAACGTTAGTTAAAGATAAAACATTGGAATGTGCAGTAGCTTCCCACAAAAGATTCTTGGGTTGAAATACAGAACATGCGACTTACTATATTATACATACTTGATACTAGTTACTTCCGCTGTGAAATCTGCCGCCTCAATCCATCCATCCTCATTGGTTTATTTTTTCTCTTCGAAACATGAGCATTATTTCTTTCATCTCTCTGTTTCTCTAGGTTTTCGTTGCAGATAGAACTTCTTCTCAACTTCCCACAAATCGCCTTATTTTTGGGACATCTATTTTGTGACTTGCTTACGTTTATCTCTAACTCCGTTCACACTCATGATTTTGACTAAATATCGCACTTAAAATTTAATTTACATATTTACACTAAAAATGGTATCGATTGATACTTAAAAATGATTCAACTGTGAATTTGTAGTTAATGAATAGAAATATTTCTATCAAATAATAAAAAAAAAATGAATACTTGTGTGGGGTTAAGCTACCAACACTCTGACAATCAAATTAATATCGAGCTTAAGAGTAGTTTAGACGGTAGAACCAGAGTATTTTGGACGTACCACTTTCGTATCATGTCTTCCTTTATTTATAGGGAGGTATTAGTAAAGTAACGAAAAATCGTCATTTAATTGTGTTGGAATTGGAGACCGTGCTTGAGTTGAAGTTCGGTATTTGCTACACAATCGACTTATGTGGTCTATCTCTTTGAGGGTCAGTCCTTCATGGGAGTCGATCATTTTTTGTCAAGACCAAAAAGGCCGAGAGGGGTCATTCTTTGAGCAGGGCCAACACGTACCAAATCAAGTCGACTCTCCCCGGGACAAGGCGAACCCCTAAGGAGTCGACCCCTTCTTAGGCTAAGTCCACCCTCCATGAGGTTTGGCCCTTTGGGTTGAGTTGCTAGTGGGCTCTCAGGTTGGTTGATATAATTCCACCGAAGAGTATAATTAAAACTCTAAACTTTAATAAGCAAATCAATTTAGACTATCGGTTAAGATTTTCTTTTTAAATGGTTAATGCATAATTCTCACACTCGTACATGATACTTCTTTTGACTCCAACCATTATCGTAATGTTACAAGAAAATGTTGGAATCAAATAAATAGTAATTACTTTCTTAATATAAGCAACTTTTCACCTTCTCTTTTTTCTCTATTTTTCTAATAATTATATGATTTTTTCTTTCATTCTATTTTGGTAAGATTTTGGAAGGAGAATAATTTTGTTTAATTTATTTAAATTTGAGTATAAATGAAACCAAGTGAAAATAGTTATAAATTTTGTCAAATGACCAAAATTTATTCACACTTATACAAGTTTATGATTTTAATTGATACAATTATTAGTTTAGGGTTCTAATTGATTCAACATGTAAAGTTTAAGGGTATGAATTGATTTTTCCTTAACTTCTTAGATCCAAATTTGAAATTTGAATCCCTTCCAATAACTATCCGATATAGATTTGACGTTATTTTATATCTCTAACTACACTAAAAGCTAGCGGCTAATACTTAACCACATGTTTTTTTTTTGTTCAACATATATGTAAGGGATCTAAATTAAATCTTTTGACATTTCAGTCGATGAAATATAATGTATTAATGAGTTGAGTTAGACTCATATTTAATAGTTATGGTCCATTTAGTTATTAAATTTAAAATGTTTGGACTATGTGGATTTATGAAAGAGGTGCTAGATAAAATGAGATAACATAGTCTTTTCGCTAAATATATATTTTTAGTTCATAATGTAGTTTTCAAATTAGTTCATTATATTTTAACATTATTCAAATACACACTTTTCTTATTGCTAATATGAGCACAAATAGTTAAAAGACATTTATAACTTTGTCATTAAGTTTGAAGTTTTTTCTTTTTTTCTTTTTTTCTTCGACAACATGTTGGGATGGAGGATTGAACCTAGGACCATGAAGTTTGAAGTTAAAGACACTTTTCTTATTGTATTATTTTTAATTTTTTTTTGGAGATTGTTTTTGTTGTTCTGCTCGACCTTTTTTTTCTATTGTGTTTGGCCCAATGAGTTGTTGGAGAAGGAGTTGGGGGAGAAGTTTTATCCCCATTTGGCCTACGGACTTGTTGAACTTGGATAAAAAATATCAATTCTCCAGACTTGAACCGTAATTACTATTCAACTCCTCAGACTTCTACACTAATTACTATTCAACTCTGTCTCGTTTTCCAAGGCTACACATTTATCTCTCTTCCCCCTCTCTCCTTCCCTCCCACAATATTTTTAATTATTTAAAAAAAAACGTAATTTAAACAAAATGGATGAAAATGACTAAAAATGCAATTCAACCTATTTTTATTATTTTAAATATAAATTAGGTTGTTCAATCAAAATTGGTACTTAAACCAAATTCAAAATGTAGTATTCTTACAATGAAGAGAAATAAAAACATCACCTTATTTGAACCTGTTTAAATTAATGGATTAAAATTTTCCAAATTCACATGTAATATTTAACACACTATTGTACGACTCTCTTTCATTTCAAAACTATCCAAATAAAATGAATAATTAATGTGAGTGATATTGAAAAAAAAAAGAGAAATTGTAACAGATGTCAATTTAGAATAAGATAATTAAAAATATAGCATGTTTTTAAAAATTTTGCGGATATGACAATTTCTATCGCTGATATCTTATGGCTGATAGAAGTCTAACGCTGATCATCTGAGCTTTGTATAGATTTTTGTCAGTGATAATAGTCTATCACTGATAGAAGTCTATCAGTGATATGATAAAGTCTATCACTGATAGAAGTCTATCAGTGATATGATAAAGTCTATCAGTGATAGAAACAAATTTTTTTGCCATATTTGCAAAACATTTTAAAGTTTGTTAAATTTGCAATTAGTCTGAGCCTGATTACTATTTGTGCAACGAGCACAAAAAAAAAATGTGAAGTATTGGGGTCAAAATTATTTTTGTTATCTTCAAAGAAATTTGTGAAGGATACATAAAATAAAAAGCAAAAATCGCATTCTTAACATTTATTGAAATAAGTCCTTAACAATGAAAATATGGAAAATTATAGAAAAACAATGTACAAAAAAATAGCTAAAATAAACCGTCATTGCTGAGATACTGGTTTTCAAGAGCAGTGAATTCAGATGGAATGACGAGTTTTAGAGGGTTGAGGCGGAGAAAGATGTGTTTGACACATATGTCACGGTAAGACTATACTTGTTATTTTTTTTTTCTTTAAGGAAATTTGTAAAATATACCTACATTAATAAAAATAAAAATAAATCTCAATCTTATAATTCATAAAATCAAAGATAAGTATAACAAAAATGGATATATATAACCCTAAACCCTAACAAAAATGGATATATATATATATATATATATATATATATATATATATATATATATATTTTGATAATCAATGTGAAAAAATAATGTAAGGTATTGTGCTAAAAATTTATTTTTGTTGTCTTCCAATTTTTTTTTTTTGAAGGATAGATAAAATAAAAAAAATAAAAAAATCATTTTTAGAATTTATTGGAATTGAAATAAGTCCTTAATAATGAAATTTTAAAAGTTTGTAGAAAAAAATTGTGCAGAGCAACTAAAATATACTCAGACTTCAGAACTCCAGACTAAACAACTTCTTACCCCAATCACACCACAAACTTCAGAACTCCGGCCTAAACCCCCAAACACACATACTTCAGAACTCCCCAGACTAAATAATTTCATCCCCAGACTAAATAACTCTAGATTAAACAACTTCAACTCATTTCCAACTCGTTGGGCCAAACGCCTCATAAAGAACTTCTTTTTACTTATTAGAAACCTAGAAGAATAACATTACGTAGGTTTAATTATTTGCAAATTTTAACTCTCACCAAAAAAATAATAATAATAATAATAATAATAATAATAAATAAAAAAAGTATTATTGAAAAATATTGACTAAATTGAAAAAATGCATAAACATTATGAACTCAACTTAGATTTTTTATGCCAAAGCGAGCATAGCTCAGCTGGCATATGTATGACTTGATGACCGAGAGGTCTGTGGTTCGAATCCTCCCACCCCCAATGTACTCCAAAAAATGTATCCGTTGCAAAAAAATGCATCTTCTTAAGTTTTAGCGACGCATTTTAACGCGTCGCTGAAAGCCTATAGTTATTTTAAAAAAAATATTAATCATTACCATAGCGGAGGTGAGCGATCGACGACCCTAAAAGGGAAATATGATGTTGGGCATATAACAAATCAAGACGAGGCACCCGACAAACACTCTCACCGTGACACGTCTTGCCAACGTACGATCCATACACTTAATGTTGAAAATGAATAATATAAACATGGGGCACCACCCCTCATTATAGGTACATAACAATTTCTCAGCTTGATACCACTTTATTTACGACATTAAATTAAGCAGATCTCTACTCTTTTAAGATTGTTCCATCGTGTGTATTCCACTCCAACTGAGAACAAATCTAACATGCATGTAAAACCACGCATCAATAATCTTTTTTATTAAGAGTTTAGAGTGTGAATATATAAACTTGAATAAATATATTTTTTATATATATATATATATATATTTTGATCTATGTCATCAAAGGCGGATCCAGACATTAATGTTTGGGGGGGCAAAAAAAAAATTATCGCAAAAAAGTTTGAGGTTTGAATTCACGCTCTCATATTATGTTAGATCTTAAAAAAAAGTTGTTGGTGATAAGAATATGTAGGCGTATCAAAAGTTTCTTAACTAAGTTCAAATAAACTTAATACTATTATATAATTCAATTATATCGAATAAGACAAGGATCTATTACACTTAAACTTGAAAATTCGACAACCTATTAGATATAAAATTGAAAGTTTAAAAATATATTGAACACTTTTTAAAGCTTGTGGATCTATTAAATACAAAATTGAAAGTTCAAAAACTTATTAGACATTTTGAAAAAAAAAATATTAAAAAAAAACACAATTTAATGTGAAATATTTTTCCAACATTTAGGGAGGGGTGCAATATAGACTAAATTACTTTTGGAAAAAACTAACAAATAAACTAATAGTAAGGATTAAGTTGAAGATTTGTTGAAAGTATAAACTAAGGACTAAAATTAATACAATTTTCAAAGTACAAAAACTAAAACGACACCAAACCGAACATAGCTCAATTGACATAGAGTTGTGTCTTGACTGAAAGGTTAGTAGTTCAATCCTCCACCCGACTAAAACGATATTTCAACATTTTTTAATATAAATATAAATATATATATATATATATATAAATAAATGAAACTTGAAAAAAAAAAAAAACTTATAGAATTAAATATTTAAAACTAAATATGAAGTTCTTTTATCATTTATATTGATAATAAAAAATACATTTAAGAAATTAGTTAGGTATGTAGTCCAAAAAAAAATAAAAAATATATTTAAGAAATTAGTTATGTATGTAGTTGAGAAAAAATAAAAAAAATAATATGTTGAACTTAAGATTACAAAATTGCATGACATTCACACTTATCACTGCAGCAACTATTCTTTCATTTATTTTAGGGGGTCAAATTCTATATATTATATATACTATATATTTTAAGGCATTATTTTGCCAATGTATATTAAAATTTTCAAATATTTGGGGGGCATGGCCCCATAGTCCCCAAAGAGATCCGCCCATGGATGTCATCATACATATGTAAGATGATGTAAACATTTTCAATGTGGAGTCGGCAGATTTGGCGTGGATTTATAAAAGTTGTTCAAAATTGAAAATGTTGTATGGTTATTTTGTTTTTTCCATGACCTCTTAGTTACGTTACGGGCACAACCTTATACTAATTGAGCTATGCTCGATTTGGCTTGTTGGTCATCTTTCTAACATATAAGAAAAGAAAACAAATCAAGTATTATTAAATATATATTTAGTTTTTCAAAAACAAACATAATTAAATCATAAATGTTATCTCTTTATCTCTTTAAAAGACGTGTTCATTTAATATTGAGATAAAATCAAACATTTAGTTAAACTAGCAAGAAACACGTGCGATGCACGTTAAGGCTTATTGTTTTAATCTAAAGTATAAAAATATATATTTTTTAACTCTTAAATCTAATAGTTAAAAGTTATGCTACACAATTAGTATGATTTATGTTTGCAATTTTCTTCAAAACTTTCTTTGTTGACAATATTTTTTTTTTTTTTTAAACTTGTATAAAATATATTTTTCAATATTTAATTTAACTATATTATTTTATACAATGCAAGGTATGAATATTCATGTGTACTAAAAAAAAAATGGTACAAATATCCAAATAAGAAATCATTTTTTTTTTTTTTGCATAGTCGTGTCCTTCATATAATATTGGAATTCCAATAGTATCGGTTTTAGAAATTAATAATAGTACACACATTCAAATAAATTAATAATCACAATTCCTATATATATATATATATAAAAATATATGTTTGGAAAGACTAAAGATTTTTGAAGTCCAAAAGAGGAAAATTCTAAACATAAAAAAGAATATGAAGGAGTTAAAATTAAAGAACAATATGAAAGATGAAAAAGGAAAAAATCATAAAATAATTATTTCTCTCATTCATCATCATAAAATAAATATACATAAATAAATTCAATAAAAAAATAGAAATAAATTTATGAAATTATTGTGAATTTAGTGAGTTAATAAATAGGAAGAAATTGCAGTTGAATGATAAAATTGTACGTAATAGTGAGATTTGTTAAAACGAAAAGACAAAATTCTCCCAATCTAACCTTCAAATAAAAGAATTATTAAAATTAATATAATATATTACAAAAATTAAGGAAGAATATCTTTAGGGAAAATTAAAAACCAATCCATATTTGAGTAAACATTTCAAGTTCACTCCACGGAAAATTTAAAAATAAGAAAAGTCGATAAATAAAGAAACTTAATTTAATACATAAATTTTATAAAAATAAATAAATATTAATTAAGATAAAGGAGATTTTATTCTGGTGCAGACTCATGCTTCTTTTTTGGCCCATACAAATAATTATACTAATTAACAATAATAAAAATAAAAAGGAAGGCACATTATCTCCTTCAAAATGAAAATTGAGTTATGATCGATTTGGCTTGTGTGATCATCTTTCTAGCATATAGAAATAGAAAACAAACCAAGTATTATTAAATATATATTTAGTTTTTCAAAAACAAACATAATTAAATCATAAATGTTATCTCTTTAAAAGACGTGTCCATTTAATATCTCTTTAAAAGACGTGTCCATTTAATATTGAGATAAAATCAAACATTTAGTTAAACTAGCAAGAAACACGTGGGATGTATTGAATTATTGTGAATTTAGTGAGTTAATAAATAGAAGGAAATTGCAGTTGAATAATAAAATTGTCACGAACCTAGTGAGATTTGTTAAAACGAAAAGACAATTTTTTCTCTATCTAACCTTTATTTTTTTTTTTTTTTTAGTACATTGGGGGTGGGGGGATTCGAACCACAGACCTCTTGGTCATCAAATCATACATATACCAGCTGAACTATGCTCGCTTTGGCCTCTATCTAACCTTTAAAGAAAGGAATGATTAAAATTAATATAATATATTACAAAAATTAAGGAAGAATATTTTTAGGTAAACAATTAAAGACCAATCTAGGGAAAATTTTAAAATAAGAAAAGTCGATAAATAAAGAAAGAAACTTAATTTAATACATAAATTTTATAAAAATAAATAAATATTAACCAAGGTAAAAGAGATTTTATTTTGGTTGCAGACTCATGGTTTTTTTTTTTTTTTTTTTTGGCCCATACAAATAATTATACTAATTAACAATAATAAAAATTAAAATAAAAAAGAATACACAGTCTCCTTCAAAATGAAAACCGTAGATCTCTATTTCTTTTTTTCTCTTCTAGCCGCCATCCGCCATTGTCCTCCTGCTTGAGCCCTCTGCCATTGCTAGACACGCGCTCAGCCACCACCGCTTTCCACAACAGTTTAGATTGCTCATCATCCTCGTTTACCTCTTTGCAACTAAAATTATTCTGATTTTCTATCCTCCCATTTTTGAAATTTGAGTATTCTTTCGAGCAACCTCTCTTCCACTGCTACTGGTAAATTTCTCCCATCTCTCGACTCTATTTTTTCCATGAAAAGTAAACTCGTCATATACGGGTATATATAGATCCAAATAATCACTTTGGAAGATAGGAAGGCGTTTGGAACTTGAATAATTTGTAATAACATAGCATCATCCATTATACACCCTATTTAATTAAGAAAGAAGATCAAAGGTTTAACCGGATTTATGGCAGAGAAAGATAACGATTAATTGAGAGAGAATACACCCTATTTAAGAAAGAAGATCAAAGAGTTAACTGGATTTATGATAGTGTTAAAAGAGGGAGATATTCTCCTCTCAATAAAAAAAAATGAAATTGGAAAAAATATATTACAATTAATGACCAAATAGTCACCAATATAATAATGTGAAGGGTTAAAAGAAAAGGACAAAATGGAAATAAAAAGTTTATCCCTAAACAACATTTAAATAGAGTTGGAGAAGTTGATCATATGTGAATAGAGTAGTGGCGAAGCATATCTTTCTTAGCTTCTTTTAGAGAAAAAAAAAATAGAAAGAGAAAATAAAAGAAAATAAAAGAAAAGAAAAAGAAAGAGAAAGAATATGTATTGAAAAAAAAAAAGCAAAATAGTTGATTACGTGAAGAGAAGTTAATGTTTCAACAAAGTTAAAAAATGATCATTGTTCCAGAGTCGAAAAATTGAGCTTCATGTGAAAAAGTTTTATAATTCTTCTATTATAGTAGCTTAAAATTTCCATCCATCTACCCTTACCTAAGCCTAAGTACAACCAAAATGAGACCTTTGAATTTTTTTTTTTGCATTCATTTTATTCATCGATGATGAAGATGTGATATATTAGCAAGCTTATGGTAAAAATATTTTATGTTTTGGTTCGAGTGTTTATCTTATATATACCATAAACAATTTAGCATATTGAGTGAAATTCAGTGAGGGTGTTAGGTCTTGTGCATTCGAATTTGGTAACTCGATGAGATGTTTGAGTTTTTGGTACAAAATGTAGCCTATGAATGTTTATTTTCTTGATTGTCACTATGACTCAAATCATTGATGTGTGTTTAGTTTTATTTGGATTCATAGATATCGGGGAACATTAATTTGCACACACTCATGCAACAGATACAATGATTTATTTTTAAATGTCTTAATGATGGGTTGTGGTTTAATATGTCCTTCAATTGTGGACTATTTGTTTTATGAACACTGAGGTTTCAGTCCCTTGCATGCATTTGTTGATTTAATTAGTGGTCTTGTTTTATTTTGCTCGAGGACTAGCAAAAGCTTAAGTTTGAGGGTATTTGATAACACACAAAATGAGCTATCTTTATGACTTATTTTATGCTAGTCTAGAGGATTAAATATGTACTTTCACGATTATATTTGATTATTTTATAGATATCGAGCATTTTGGAGCATACCGGGGAATTTAGAAGCTTTGTGGTGAAAACTAAGCTATTTGGATGAAATTTGGAGTTCACAAGTGACAAAAAGAAGGAAATTGGGTCCAAAACTCGAGAGCATAGCGCCTGGGCGCTGAAAATAAAAGAAAAAAAAAATAAAACAATTGTCTGAGTAGAAATTTTCCAATAACCTACACAACCACTACAGTAACTTCAAATTTTATTATTAATGCTTAACAGTTATTTAATTTATATCTTAGCGCCATATCTGATTTTTCAGCCCTCCGCACCTGCATCAAACTCAATGGATGCGCGCCACACCTGATTCGAGCTCCTCCATGCATGATTTTTACCTAAATTTCCATATAAATACATCTTTTTTAGTATTGCTTGAGGAGCCGATTTGGAGAGAAAATCACAATTTCGAAATTACATAGTTTTTTTAGAGTTGGAAGAGATTTTTGGAGCACAAAGTACAGATTTATATGCTCGGGATCGTGGAGATTGCAGCGGAAACGTGGATTCGACACGAGTTTTATTTCTTCTTTCCCTTTTAATTTGTAGTTTTTTTAATGTGTTTTTTTTTTTTGAGTTTATATTATGAATTATTGAACATGATTAGCTAAACTCTCCTGACTTTGAGGTTTGATATAATCGTTCTTTGAACCTTATTCTTCTTACCCTCCGCCATTTCTAGACGACTTCACTATAAAAAGTTTGGATAAATCAAAAAACACTTTTTTTCACTAAAAAAAGATGGGAAAAGAATCTGTATCGATTTAATTTTAATTATACTGATATACAATAAATTTAGGAGCATGATTTGTGGATCTTCTCTCTCCTCCCTCCTCATCCAAATTCTTCGCATTTTTTGTAATTCTATGTCCACCATTTTCTCCCTTCTTGCTTTAATGATGTAATTAATTTCTGCAAACTTTTCATTGTCCACGACCCCTTTCTTAATGGTTCCACCTTTGATCTTCTCCATTATTTTCTGATGTGGAATATGGTCGCCATCACTCAGATTTGAGCAAATTATTTTCATCAAGATCGTTGTAGACCATCTACGATCATGGCCGACCTTTGCACATAGGAAAATTGTGATTTAATTCTTTTGCTGATTTAAAAATATATATTGTTTTCAGATCAGACGATTTTCGGCCACGATGGCATGATTTCCAATGACGATCGTGTGATGGACGTCCACGATTGCGCATTTTCCAGCTACGATGGTGTGATTTCCACCCACGATTGCGCGACGAACGACCAGGATCGTGCAATTCTAGCCACAATTGTTTTTCATTTGTAAATCCACGATCGCGCAATTCTGACCATTGCACGACCGTGGCCGTAAATAGCGAGATCTTCGCCAAAAGTTGCGCGATCCTGCCCAAAATCGTGCGATTTATTTTTTTGTTTTGTTTTTTTTTTTTTTGCTACTTGTCTTCGCGTAATGCTGGAAGTTTTTTGATTCACTAAGTCCGAAGCAACCCAAATCAAAGATGACTAAGGTATGTTAATTTGCATTAAATTGCATGAATTTGAGAGTAGCTTAATTAATAAAATTAACAATCTCTAATATTTGGAAAGTACGTTACAGGAATTATCTCTAATTATATTTACATTACTGAAGAGCACAAAACTATATTACAAGAATTATCTCCAATCATATTTACATTACTGAAGAGTACAAAACTATATCTGGATGAATACTACCTCACTAATCTGGAGAAGTTGGATTTATGAATGTGAAATCAACCTTAGCAAAAATGGTCTCTCATAAAAAATAAAAAAAAATGGCTTTAATTGATAAATTTTCATAAACCTTCCTCAATCGATGCCTCTTCCACTTTCCTCTTAATTGTGGTTATCTCTTCTTCCTCGCCCTCCTTACAAACGCACCTAGTAAGGAAATTTGACCCAAATCAACACCTAAATCAACACTTTCCTTACTCCCAAAAATCTTTTCTTTCCGGAAAAGTTTTGATGGTTCACCAGTGCTTCGCTTTGTACTCTCTCAACCACATAAATCTTCTCTTAATACCATGTCAAAATGATGAAGGAGATGTTTCCAAAACTTGATAGATTTTTTTTCTTAACATTGAAAAGGTGACAGAGAATAAGAGAATGAGGGAAGAAGAAGAAGATAGGAGGAGAGAGAATCTTGTTTTCAATGAGGGGCACAATAGAAATTTCACAACTAAGTGAAATTGAAAATGTTGGACAACTTGCAAAGTAAAGTCAGAAACGTTTCATTTTTACAAACCTTATGATATCCGGGTCATATTTTGGAATTACCGAGGAGAATATTATTTCCTACAAGTACTCCAACATCTATAATTACTGTTATTTTATCGATACTCTTTTCACTCTCAGTAATTATTCATGTAAGCTTTCACCATTTTAGTTATTGCGGGGATTCAAACATCAGACCTATTGATCAAGGACACATCTTTATATCAATTGAGTTATGTTTGATTTGACAATTATTTTAATGTATATTCACACAATGTTTGCATTAAAGATGAGAGAACTCTTAATTCTTTTACATTGGTATGATATTGTATATATTTTTTTAAAGAATATGATAACGTCGGTTTTAGACCTAAATCTTCCTAACTAAACTTTAATTTCACAAATTCAAAAATATAAAAGAATTTAAAATGTAATTAAAGATAACTGAGATTTAAATATTACAAAATATAAATCAAGTATAAACTATTTTGAATTAATAACACTATTGTTACAGGTAAAATTGAATTTAACTAAATACTGAAGAAAAAAAATAGGAGCCTCAAATTGAAATGGACTCCAACCCAAACAGGCAGAGGCCAACTAGGGTTCAGGCTAGTTAATCATATTCATGGCACAAACGAAATTTTCTTTGTTTGTTTATTTTTTTTTGTTTATTTTTTTAATTTATTAATTATAAAATATGAAATAGTTCAAAGATAATGGGGTATAATTGGCTTACCTAAATGTGCACCTTCCTCTCTAAAATCACTATAGACATAGACATTTAGTTCAAATAGTTTCAACTTTAGATATTTTTTATTTTGGGTCCAAACATTCCTCTCAATTCCCCTCAATAATATACAACAAATTAACTTTCGGTAAGACATGTCTTGAACCAAAAACCAAGGCACAAAGTTGGCCCTTGAGAAGACATGCCTTAAGCCAAAAGCCTAAGGCACAAGATTGGCCACGCCACGGGCCGACACACCCTCCAACAGCCTCATCGGCTCGAAGATGACCCTATAACGAGTCTGGTTCAACTATTTTCAATCCAATCCAAAGAGAAAGGTCGAAAATTCTAAATTAATCTCATATAAATGTATCATTATGATTTGGAAGGAGTAAGTTTAACTGACCCTAAAAATTTGCTACACCATTTTTTCTATTCTTCAACATAAACATCAGAGGGTGTGTGACATTCACCACACCAACCAACAATTTATTTATTTTGACAAGTCACATATTGAATCGATAAAAAAATTACAAGCGAAAGTCATCAATAGTTATCTAGGTTTTTTACCAAATACTTGAAGGCCAAAAATTTTCCCTCAAGGAGAGAGAGAGGTAAAAAAGAAAAAAAAAGAAAGAGTCCAAAATCCAAATACCAAAGAAGGATACAAAATTTAGTCATCAATAGCTATCTAGGTTTTTTACCAAATACTTGAAGGCTAATAATTTTTCCTCAAGGAGAGAGAGAGGTAAAAAAGAAAAAAAAGAAAGAGTCCAAAATGCAAATACCAAAGAAGGATACATAAGTTAGAGAAAATTGAGTCTGCCTTTTTCTCGTCGTTTTCTCTACTCTCTCGTTTCTTTCCTCTATTTTTCTTTCTATAAGACAATTAATTGCACCAAAATATCGTCCCACTTGTCCCTCGATAGTATAAACATTAGCAAGATATTTGGTTGTTATATATTAAAATAAAACCACACACAATATAACCTGAATACTAAATAGTATAAATTAAATGGTAAGTGTATGCAAGAAAACATCCAACCAACAACCTTCTCAGTTCATAAAAATTGATAGTTGTATTAGTGACAATTTCAATATGGAAAATGGGCACGAAGAAGCTAGCCACCAGGATCGTTCCCGCTGCTGCTTCCAGGAATGGATGCAACTCCAGCGCCAAGACCTAACCCACCTCCTCGAATCTCTCCACGAATCCAACGACGACGACGAAGAAACCAAAACCCTGATCCGTAGATGCATCACTCACTTCGAAGACTACATCTCCACCCGCAGCCGCCTCGCTCTCGAGGAGGCCTCCCCGTTCTTCGCCCCCACCTGGTGCACCTCCTTGGAGAAATCCCACCTCTGGATCACCGGTTGCAGGCCGTCGATTTTCATTCGGTTGCTCTACGCGCTGACTGGGTTCGAAGTCGACTCGCGACTCGGCGAGTGGCTGGAAGGGATGAGGACCAATAGCAGTGAGAATAATCTGTGCGTGGGGGACATGTCGCCGATTCAGATGGCGCTGGTGAATGAGCTGCACATCAGAACCTTACGAGCTGAGAAGACATTGACGAGCGAGATGGCAAGCTTGCAGGAGGAGATGGCAGACCTGCCGATTGCGGTGATAGCGAACGAGGTGGAGGCGGAGGATGTCGGGGAAGTGAACGAGGAGGCGGAGATGGTGTTGAAGGACCATGAGAAGGTGATGAAAGAGATTATGGGGAAGGCGGATGAGTTGAGGTTGAATACGCTCAAGAAAATTGTGGAGATTTTGAAGCCGGTTCAGTCTGTGGAGTTTCTAGTTGCGAGTAAGAAGCTTCATCTCTCGCTTCATCTATGGGGCAAACGGAAAGATGAGAAGCATGGAAGAAGATATCACTGATAATCATATAAGAAATATCTAAGAACTATCTACTCCCTATATTTTAATTTGCATTCTGCTATTACTGTGTGTTTTTCGTTTTTTTTTTTTTTTTTTTTTTTTTTGGAAGAAAATGTTTGTTCTTATTTTATTAAATATAATTTTGGTGTGTTTTAGTCTTGGAATGGTAATTATTATATTAAGATAATAAAATTTATGCCTTTTTAATGAACTGTAGATTGTTTGAATAATTTGTGTCGTATTGTTCCATTGTTTGAATAATTTGTCTCTTGTAGTTGAGTTGAAGTTGAACAAAACTCAAGTTGGATGTACGTAGAAACTAGAAGCGACAAGTGAGCATGCAAAGAAGTAGGAGACGTGGCAACATAACAAGGTTACACAATCTGACAGATGCCTTCATCCCAACAATTCTAAAAGGATAATAGTCAAATTTTGAATTAGATTTTTTTTACCGTCAATAAATAGGACTAGTTGAAATGTGTTGTTTTCAAAATTCTTAACAACTCAATAATCAATAACATATTTTAACCAACAACCCAATAATAAACTAGCTCTAACCACACTACAACAAAGTTGGTCTATTTCGACCATTTTTTTTATCGAAGGTTATAAAAAACCTTCGAAAAAGATAACATATACCTTTATCGGAGGTATTAAAAAAACCTTCGAAAAATATCTATTTTTTAGCAGAGGTTATAAAAAACCTTCGAAAAAGATATACATTTATCCAAAGTATTAAAAAACCTTCGAAAAATATTTACCCTTTATTGAGGGTATTAAAAGTCTTTGAAAAAAATATACATTTATTGGAGGTGTTAAAAAATTCTCCGAAAAATATCTACTATTTATCGAAAGTATTAAAAAACCTTCGAAAAATATTTACTCTTTATTGAAGGCTATTAAAAGTCTTTGAAAAAAATATACATTTATCGGAGGTATTAAAAAAACTTCGAAAAATATCTTTTTTTAGCAAAGGTTATAAAAAACCTTCGAAAAAATACACATTTATCGAAAATATTTAAAAATCTTCGAAAAATAGTTACAAGGGCATTAAGAATAGTTAAGAGTGTTTTGGAAAAATATATACTCTTTATCGAAGTTTATTAAAAACCTTCGAAACAAAATATACATTTATTGAAGGTATTAAAAAACTTTCGAAAAATACTACTTTTTATCGGAAGTTTTTAAAACTTTAGAAAATGATAGAAAAATAGGAAGGTTATAAAAAAAAATTGGATTCACAAACTTTTAAAAAAATCTACTTTTATTGAGGGTTTAAAAACCTTCGAAAAAAGCTACTTTAATCGAAGGTTTTTAAAACCTTCGAAAATGATAGAAAAATAGGAAGGTTATAAAAAAATTTCGATTTGTAACTTTTAAAAAAAATCTACTTTTATTCGAGGGTTTAAAAACCTTCGAAAAATGCTACTTTAATCGAAAGTTTTTAAAACCTTCGAAAATGATAGAAAAATAGGAAGGTTATAAAAAAAAATCGATTTACAAAATTTTAAAAAAATATATTTTTATCGAGGGTTTAAAAACCTTCGAAAAAAAGCTACTTTAATCGAAGGTTTTTAAAACTTTCGAAAATGATAGGAAAATAGGAAGGTTATAAAAAATTTAGCCGAATACTTTTAAAAAAAATCTACTTGTATTGAGGGTTTAAAAACCTTCGAAAAAAGCTACTTTAATCGAAGGTTTTTAAAACCTTCGAAAATGATAGGAAAATAGGAAGGTTATAAAAAATTTAGCCGATTTACATACTTTTAAAAAAAAATCTATATCGAGGGTTTAAAAACCTTCGAAAAAACTTTAATCAAAGGTTTTTAAAACCTTTGAAAATGATAGAAAAATAAGAAAAAATTCGATTTACAATTTTTTTAAAAAAATGTTGTGGATTAAATTGTTGGAGAAGAAAAATATATTTGAAGTAAAAAAGAAATAGTGATATTATTAAAGAATGCGTATGCGAGGAAAAAAATGATATTTAGCCCAGAAATTAGAGCAGGCGAGTGGAAGGTACGTGTAAAGGAGTATAGACAGCTTGACCAACACTTGACCATCATTTGCCACTTTTCCCTCTTGGCTCTTCCCTTTTTCAAGCGCACTCTTCATCTTCATCTTCAAGCCTCAACCTCAATTTCAAGGTATCGTTCTCTTCCTTGCATCGAATCGAATCGCAATTTTGTTATCTATTTTTCTTTCAATTCTATTTGCGTACGTATCTTTCTTTTAGCTTCCTTCTTTCGATTCCTTCAGTTCGATTGTTGATTCTTCTGTATAGTGAAGTTGTATGTGTATCCGATTTCATGGTTGCATACGAATTTTGCATTTGTTCGTTCCGATTCATTTGAATCTGGTTGTCTGATTTATTTTGACCTCCAACCTGATTTTAGGGCTTTTATGCATAGTTGTTTCATGAATCAAACAAATTATTTGTATATGTGTTGGCCTTGGCGTGTTGCTGATTAATGTTTTGGCGTCGATGCTCTGAATCTCATCTGATGGAAGTGATGTTTTAAATGAATCGGATATGGTGTGGATTTTGATTTTGAATTTTGATTTTGATTTCTGTAGGTAGACGCTTATGAAATCAACGAGAGACATGGTCAAACTTATGTTCTAATTTCTCAGGTTTTCTTTCTCTTTTGCACTTCCTTTTCTCTTCTTGGAAAGTTCATGTTCTAATTTCATTAACTCAATTTGTTTTGGTTTTTGTATTGGCTTGAAGTTTTTGATTGAATAGCTTTTCAGAATGGCCTGGTTTGTTTTGGTTTCTGTATTGGATTGAACTTTTTTATTGAATAGCTTTTCAAAATGCAATTCATTCTCAAATGGTGGTTTATTTTCGACAATGCAATTCATTCTCAAATGGTGATTGAACTTTTTAATTCTTCCTTTGTTTGTTATTATAAGTGAACCCAATTATTGCAATTCATTCTCAAATGTTATTATAATTCTTCCTTTGTTTCTTTATTTTTACCCTCCTAATCTTGCCTGAACCAAAAAACATTATTATTATCAAACATTATCTCATAAATAATATAAATTAATTAAAAACTTGCATTGTAATTACAAGTCATTCTTGGGGCAGGCAACCATGCCGCAGTTGAAGAAATCACTATGATCTTCCTTTGGTTTTTCAGACAATTCACTCATATATATACCGACCACCAATAGTTCGTATCCTGCAATAAATTGAATACTGTAATGTTGAATTCATAAAGTTTTTTTATTTTTTTTTTTGAGTGTTGAGTTTTCTTTATGTTTTTTGTTTTATTTTAGAACTTACTATATTAAAGTGCAGATGATTGCTGGTCCGCTCAAAAGAGAGGGTTATTTCATTTCTATTTTGTGCAAGAAACTTAATTTGACTATCAAATGTTTGAGCTCTATCTCTGTGATGGGGACAATTCAGAGGTTATTTCACGATGTTTAAATTAAATATTAGCTTTTGTTTTATGTATCTTTGGTGTTAAAATTTCTTTGAGTTTGTACCTCTTGAATCACTTTATGTTTATGTATCTTTGATGTTAAAAATCTGCTAATGATCACTTAATTTATGTTTATCCATCTCAAGAACAATTAGCATTTAAAGTTGCTTCACATATATGATTGTTTTTTTTGTTTTGAATTACCTTGTTTTTTTTGTTTTGGTTTATTTCTATCCTTTTTACTTAAAGTTCATTCTCAAATGGTGGTCTCAAATCGAAGGCTCTTGAGGAAGTTCTTATTTAACAAAACAAACAAATTGCCCCTATACAACAATCTATCAGACAAAATCATTTCAGCATTTGGTCTTGGTAGGACACAAACAACTATTTAGTGATCTGAACTTTCTTTTTGTCAACCATGTTAGTCAAGGATCCAAAGCTGCTGCTGGTAAGGTGCTCGGAAATTATGTGAAGGGGATTGCTTGCGGAGGTCGCCATAGCATCGTAGTAACAGGTGAGAACATATGATAACCATTTTGACTTAGGCTGAAAGTTGTGAGGTTGATTCAAAAGCTTTCATAATAGAACATGGATTGACTAGTGTGAATATGACCTACACATTGGCTACAAATGAGCCATTTGTATTGGCATCTTTTACTGTACGCGATCTTGAGCATCGTCTTACCGAGTCTGAATTGGGATAGACAGTAGTGAGTGAAGATAAAGTTGTATTAAGAGGACAAATTGGATCAAGGCCACCAAAATGTGAGAGAAGATGCAGTTGGTGTGAACATTGTGAGGCAATTCAAGTTCCTGCAAACCCACAAAAATCAGCAACTAAAAAGGTTTCTTCAGGAATGAAGAACATAGCTTATGCTAGAGATGAAGCCTCAAATTACAAGCCAATGAGCTGGAAATGCAAATGTGGGAGCTTAATCTTCAACCCTTAAACTAGCTAGATGAATTCTTGTCTCTATACTCTCTTTACTTCTCTCTCTGTAAATTAGTGATTATTATATATGATTGGTTTCTTTTTTAACTTAATTAACCACTCTGTGTTTGGTTTTGGCACTTTGTGTACTGCAATTTGGTTGAAGGTTGAAAGCAGCAGGCATTTGATGAAGAGTATGATTATGAATTTTTCCTTTTCTAAAATTTAACTAAATCCTTGTTCAATACATCCTTGTTCAATACAGGACACTCAGCAACTACTTGAAATTCAGGTGCTTCTTTTAAAGATATCTTCCAGGAGATCGTAGTATGATAACATGTTCTCGCTTTTTGTTTAGAACATTATGTCTGAAGTATGCAATAGATTGTATGATTTTAGTGGAAATTTACCGAAATGGTGAAGCTCGTGATAGTCAGATTAGGTACAGTTATTTGAAGCTCAAATATGTTTGCAGAAATTAGAGTGTATTTTTTTTAAGGTGGAGATCTGAAGTTGGTATGTGATGGTAATATTACTAACCTTTAATTCTTGAAAGTCATTGTTTGTATTTGATTAGAGTTACATGTTTAAGAAAGTGAAACTATTGTGTTTGTTGCTTTAGCTTTCTCTTTAGAAGAATCAAATTTATCCAGTTTTTGTATATTATTGGAGGATCAATATCAAGCTGAAAATAACATTAATTTGAAATTTTGTTTAATTTTGTTATCTCGAAGGATTTACAAATGTTGATAAAGAATTATTTTTGTAGGCTTTAAAATTGTTGAAAATAATATTATAAGCCTCTAAAAAAGGAAACCCTTCAAAAAAAGATAATTTGACAATAAATAATTATCGACAAATAATTTGATAACTATCGAAGGTTAATGAACCCTCGAAAAAACTAATTTTCGAAGGTTAATGAACCCTCGAAAAAACTAATTTTCGAAGGTTAATGAACCCTTGAAAAAAACTAATTTTTGAAGGTTAATGAACTCTCGAAAACAACTATTTTTCGAAGGTTGATGAACTCTCGAAAACAACTATTTTTCGAAGGTTGATGAACCCTCGAAAAAAACTATTTTTCGAAGGTTAATGAACCCTCGTAAAAATGAAATTTTCGAAGGTTAATGAACCCTCGAAAAAAGGTTAATTTTTGAAGGTTAACGAACCTTTGAAAAGCTTTTCCCGACGGAATTTATTTCGACACTTTTCGAAGGTTGAGTTAACCTTCGAAAAAAGATTTTTCGAAGGTTCATTTAGGGCTTTTTCGAAGGTTGTGACCTTCGAAAAAGGTCAAGTTTCTTGTAGTGCCAGCTCTCTTAATAGGTTCGAATTTTCCAATCTTCATGTTTGCTAAAAAAAAAAAAAAAACATACATCTTAACTAGTGATTTACATTATTATTATTATATATATATAGCCATCATTTGTCTCAAAAAAAAAAAAAAAACTAACTAATTGTTTAATTTGATGGCTGCAAAAAAAAAAACTAACTAATTGTTTAATTTTCAAAGTGTGAAGCATGAGCTAGAAATAAGATTAGAAAAAGAATATATATTACACTACTAGAGTTGAGACAATTAGATAAAAATCAGAAACGTGTAGAAGTCTCCATATAAATATATCAATATTAGCTAATTAATTCTTAATTATCATGAACTCAAAAAGGAAATCATAATTATCATGTTTGGAATGGTTTGAAGTTTCAAAGAGTAGAAGGTTTACAAAGTCTTGTTTTTCAAGGCCCATTTATTTTTTTGGCTTGGTTTCTCCATTTGCGGCTCACACATATATATGTATACATGATCGAGAGATAAATTGTGTGTGATTGAAGATGATTTTTTCTTTGAGAAAATATATGTTGTGACGCGACAGTACTTTTGAGTGTGATGCAAACTGTATTCACAATCATTATTTATCGGATTCGATGGTTTATTCAATGGTGTTGTGTCCCAAATTATCGAATTGTGGTGTAGCTTTTGTTTTGCGATGACATCATTATATGTAAAATTTAAATAGTGGGTAATCAATTATTCAATAGAATGTCCATGAGAACAAGTTAGATTTCAAAAAACGATAAGAATGAAAGTTAATCGGAATGGTATCCTAAGTCGTAATTGACAGGAATATTAGAGTAAAATAAAGAATAAAAAAAAGGAGAAAATATTGAGCTTCAACTCGTGAATCTTGAAGAGCTGGTCCGGGGAGAGGAGATGATGAGCCTGGAGGCCATGGAGGGCTTCCATCTGCTGATCTAACCATAGACGATCTCCCAGAAGGCCAACACGTCTAGGTGGGTGTGAGCAGCGGCAGATATTCTAGAATTTTTTTAAGATTTGATTTAAATTTTTTTTTTTTTTTTTTTACAATTAAGATCGAACCTATGACCTCTTAGTCACTATATCTTATATTATGTCGGTTGATCTATGCTCACGTGGCAAAATATTTCTTATCAATAAAAATAATTTATAAACAAGTAATTCATAAGAATGCATAAATGATCTGCAAATTTAGTAGTCGGTTTTTCAATTTTTTTTTAGTTTTCCTTACACCCTAGTGCATATGATGCTCTCATGATTTTTTTTTTTATAATATCTCTATTTAGATTTTAAATTAAATATATAATAACATAAATTAAAATATGAGAAATTGTAACAGATGTCAATTTAGAATAAGATAATTAAAAATATAGCATGTTTTTAAAAATTTTGTGGATATGGCAATTTTTATCGCTGATATCTTATGGATGATAGAAGTCTATCGCTGATTACCTCAGCTTTTTATAAATTTTTGTAGTGATAATAGTCTATCAATGATAGAAGTCTATTAGTGATAGAAACGATATTTTTTTGTCATATTTGGCAAAGCATTTTAGGGGGCGTTTGGCCCCTGTCTTGTGTTTGGGTGGGTTTGGCTTTTGAAGACAAACCCACGTTTGGATGGATGTATTGGAAATCCATGGGTTTAGAACCCAAACCCATGATTTTGGGTTCTAAACCCCTCACTTCTCCAATTTTGTTTCTCTCTCTTCGTCACATCAACAATTTTATCTCTCTCTTGATTCATTTGACACTGACACCAACAATATTTTTTTTTTTATCTTTTTTTCAATTTTGCCATCAAATTTTGCTCTATGTCTATTCATTTTTCCTTTATATTATATATATATTTTGTCCCATCTTATTCCATTAACTAACCGTATTAGTAATTTATATATATATATATTTTGTCCCATTTTATTCCATTAACTAACCGTAGTAATTTTTTTTTAGTTAAAATATATTTTTTTTCTATTATGAAAAATGATATTCTTTTGTAATGTTTTTTTTTACTACTTTCTAATATGAATATATTTTAATATTATTATAAAATTTTCATTAATAATAGAGAATTATTGGAATCTACATTATTTCCGAATTAAGGTTTTTTTTCAATTTTTTTCCCTCTTTATTATTTGTTTATTTTATGTATTTTTTCAACCGTATTCTATAAATTAATATTGTGTTTGTAACTTTTTTTTTTCTTTTATAATATTTTTTTTAATTGGAATATACAAAATTTTCATCAATAATGTATTTTTTTTCCATTCTTCTATTTCTTGTTTTTGTTTTTTTGTTTTTGTTAAATGTTTTTTTTTTAATATTTTATTAAAATATATCTTTTTTCCATAAAACTTTTTTCATCAATAGTAATATAACTTTTTTTTCTTTTGTGTCAACAAGAGCGTAGCCCAACGACATGATATATTGCTTAGTGACCATGAGCGTAACCCCAACATGTTGTAAAAACTTTTTTTCCTTTCCTTTTATTTTTTTGTTTTTCTTAATTTTTAAAAGGTATATTTTTTCATCCTATTTCATTAACTTTTTTTGTACGAGTACAAAATATGAAAAATTGTTCAATTTATTTTCTTATTCTTAGAATATAACATAAATTAAATGCTTCATTTTTAAGTTCCAAAAGAATTTTGCTCATGTTACGTGAGGTCGGGTTTTACAATTCACCACTAGAAAATAAGGGTATAAAAGATAAACGAAATAGTAAAAGGAAAAGAGAAAAAAAAAAAAAAAAAAACTTTTCAACCCGGGGTTCAGAACACTGCACCCCAAACACTGGTTTCTGATTCCGAGGCTTCCCAACTCTGCACCCCAAACACAGTTTTTAGATTCCCAGGGTTTAGAACCCGCCCTGACAAACCCCCCAGGGTTCTGATTTTCAGGGTTCTGATTCCAAAACAGGGGGCCAAACGCCCCCTTAAAGTTTTGCTAAATTTGCAATTTGTTTGGGCATGATTGTTATTTGTGCAACCAGCCCTTAAAATATATTAATTAATGAAATTAAAACATAAAATAAATGATAAAAACTAAATGTATAAAGATAATTGAAACATGAAAACTAAATTTATTCATGTAATTGAAATATGAAAACTAAATGTACCTTTTCTCGACAGCAACAATTAGATGCAAGAGATAAAAAAATATGTATACATATTGAAAGGAGTTTTTTTAGGTTCAAAGCATTATAGTAGTAGATACACCATTTAAAAGTGGTGAAGAACGATGTTAATTTTAAAAAATTAGAGTTTGAATATTCTACCAATAAATATATTTATATATTTTATATAAATGAAATTTGAACATACTATAAATGACATAAGATTGCCAACAAGAGCATAGTTGAAACAAACGGTCTTAGGAGGTCATGAGTTCAATCCCCGCATTAATTAAAATAGTTTTGCAAACAAAAAATTTAGAATTTGATAATAACATGGGGATGTAGCTCAGATGGTAGAGCGCTCGCTTAGCATGCGAGAGGTACGGGGATCGATACCCCGCATCTCCAATTTTCTATTGTTTATTAAATTAAATCATCTAATGTGGCATATGATATCGTTTAGTGACGATGAGGTCGATCAATCCCCCACCTTAAGTTGTCAAGCGCACTATAACATCAAACGAAACTTCTGATTATAACACTCACTTTTCTTCTTCTTCTCATGATACATTGTTCAGCACTTTGAGGTGAGTGTGGAGTAACTGAGAGCCAAATATGGGAAGAAGAAGATTGACTTCGCTGATCAGGTAGAAAAAAGAAGAGATTTCTTGACCTTTATGGTTATAGATATCTCTTTTGATTCAAATAAACTAAAATTGTATTTCAGCTTGGTGGTTAAAGTTCTAGCCGTATAACTTTGCAACATGTATTCATAACCTAGGAGATACATTATTTTTTAGATTATTTTTTAGTACAATAATTAGTTTCCTTTTAATATTGAATTGTATTATTTTAGTGATTGTAATTTTCGAAGGTCCAAATTTAGGCTTTATACTTCAACAAAAATCTTAAATTTAATTATTATTATTAGTTTATTTATTAATTTTTTGAAATGTAATTTAATCTATATTAACATGCCCTCTATAAATTTTAGAAACATATATTTACATTATATTATGTTTTTTCTTAAAATATTTGTTTTTCAAATGTCTAATAAGTCTTTGAACATTTAATTTTGTGCTTAATAGATCCACAAACTTTAAAAAATGTTCACTATATTTTTCAACTTTCGATTTTGTATCTAATAGTTTCTCGAAGTTTTAAGTTTAAGTCTAATATATCTTTGTCCTTATCGACATTTTTTAAAATTCAGGGATTCATTAGAAATCTATTGTTTACGTTTAAAGTTTAGAAACTTGTAAGAGAAAAAATTGAAAGCTTAGGGACCCATTAATTTTTTTTTTAAGTTTATAGACCTAATAGACTCAAGTTTTAAAATTCATAGACTATACTTGTAATTTAATTTTTTTTCTAAATATAAGACACAGTGAGCTAAATTTTATGATAATATTAAGTTTATTTGAACTTAGTCAACTATTGATTCAGTTACCTATTTTTATCCCCAATAATTTTTTTTAAGGTCAATATAATGTCCGAGTGTAAATTCAAAAGATTTTTTTTTGTGATAATATTTTATATATATATTTACATAAAAAAAAAAAAAAAATTGCCCCCCCACATGAATGTGTGGATCTGCCCGTGTATGTGACTATCACTTTCACTTTCTATCGATTTCCATCAAACTCGCCCTATAATAATTGACACACTCTTCATCTCAAACTATCGCGGTTTTCTCAATATTAACGGCGTTATCGATATCGCTATCGATGTCCAACAAAATACACCACTATCGATCACGTTGTTAACATTATTTTCGTATATTATTATTTTTATTCAACGAAAGGGCATTGTGGTAAATCATACATTTCATTCTCATTAGAGATGAAGGTAAACACTATCGATGGGTGTACAATTATGATATAACATGAAAAGAAATATCATTCACGTTCAGATTGTTTCTCATTTACTATTGATTTTGCATTACGATTACACCAATTTCATAAAAACAACCAAGTAAACAGGGGCCTAAACTTAATTCGAGAGCTGTAAAGTTTGTTCTCAAAATTGAATCTTCTTTTTTTTTGCGGGTTGAAAAATCATTTTCGTCTCAAAGTCTTGGTTATTCTATGAGATTTCAAATCTTCTATTTTTTTAGTATTAAATCATTCATCTAATTTTCAGGCATTTTTCAAATTTTTAAGAGAATTCTCAATTCAAAATTAATCAATGAGGGGTTATATAGATGTTTTTGAACCTTTTGTATGCTCGAATTTGGGAAGACAGATGACTTTTTTTTATTATCAAAATCGATAGATGTCACTCTTTTAAAAAAAAATTGATATATATCCCTTTTTAGTTTAATTTCTATCTCTACTATTTTTTTCCTTCCTTGTTTACCCTCTCTCACATCTCAATATCTTCCCTCATTTATAAGATTTTTAATTAAAAAAAATTAACTCCAATTAACTCTCTCCCTCTTACAAGATTTTCTCCCTTCTTCTCCCTACCATTTAACCCGAATCTCCCGAAAGTAAAAAAAATAAATATCTCCCGAAAGTAAAAAAAAAATATCTCCCAAAAGGAAAAAAAAATATCACTCCTCACTCTGTTTTGTGGCTATTGTTTATAGATCATAAATTAGAAATAACAAAAACCCAACGTGTAAAAAATCGACCTAAAAATAAAAATCAGTAAGAATAAACAGAAAAAAAAAAAATCAGAACTTAACAAACTTCCTTTACCATTTTCAATCCATTATTGATACAAAATTGTAAATATAGTGTGATTGAGACAAACTTCACCTACATATAAGTGCAAAAACAATGTTTTCAAATACACTGTATTTAAAAAAATTTCAATTTGTAATTACACGGTACATTAGAAGACAAAAAAAAAACATATTGTTAGAGGAAAATATGCTAGTCTTAATACATTTAGAAAAACAAAGAGATGCATTCTAAGTTTGCAAAATTGGAATTACACGATACTTGCAATTGTGCAAATTGTAACTGCAAGTGTATTTACAATTTTGTAAATTTTAATTACAGTGTTTTTGCAATTAACAAATATATCAAAAGGCAAAAAAAAAAAAAAACATAACATACTGTAAATAGTGACACAAAAAATCGGAGGAGAGTACAGTGTATTTGCAATGCACATAACAGTGTAATTACGATGTACTGAATAACAAATAAAGTGTAATTGCAATCCACTAAATAGCAAATAAAGTGTAATTGCATTCCACCGAATAACAAATAAAGTGTAGTCCACTCCCTAATACAATTAGATAAACTACATCCATTACAAATTCTCAACAATAAAATATCGGGAAGAAAATAACGCAGGGATGAAAATGAAATTACACTGTATTTGTAATTTTGCAAATTGCACTTCGAGTGTATTTTAAATTTTGCAAAGTACACTCCCAAGTGTAATTAAAATTTCACAAATTGTACTTTACAGTGTATTTACAATGTCGCAAATTAAAATTATACCGTACTTGCAATTGTACAATTTTGTGAATTGTAATTACAGAGTATTGTTTTGGAAAACCAACAACAATACAGTAGAAAGCAAAAGAAAAAAAAAACATAACATTTAATTAAAAACCTGACGAAAGCTTATGTAGACGCCAAAGTTCCAATGAAGGTTCTGATGAACGGCGGAGCAATGGAGATTCATATGGGGGGTTAGGCAAAGTCGGACGGGAATTGAGTTGGTGGAAGAGTTTTTCTGATGGGTCGCGGAGGAAAATGAAGATTTGACGGAAAAATATACGAAAAACAAGATTTGATTTTCTTAGAATGTTTATCTTTAGTTTAGGGGAAATCATCTTGTCCTTAAATTAGGAATACCCCCATATCAACTCTTTAGAAAGAGTAAAATACTCTAATAGGTGTACTACGCTCATGTCATTTGCGACATTATTATGATGGATTTTTTTTTTGATATTTTTCAAAATCGACTCTAAAAAATAATGAGATAACAATTTAAGCTTGCGAAAATTTATCATTCAATAAGATTGGAAAAGAGAAATAAAAATGGCCATCGCTCCACTACTTACACGGCAAGGGAGGAGAGGAAAAAAGAGAAAAAAAAAACTTATAGTAAGATCTTTTAATTAAATAATGGAAAAAAAATATTTAAGAAAAAACACCGAAAAAAATAGATAAAACTCTAACCACTAAGACAAAGTGCAATTATAGTTGATTTAGGGGTCAATATATAAAATATTAAAACAAAATATTTTAAAGTAATATTTTTACCTACCTATATATAAATAAAATTAAAAATTTTGGGGGAGCCATGGCCCCCTAGTCCCTTGTCCGCCCCTGCCTATAGCCACTACTTTCACCTATGATTTTTTTTCTATTTCTATTAATGTTTTTAAAAAGCAAGTCAATTTTGTCAATTTCTTTTTTAAATAAATAATTTTTATTTATGAAATTTGACTAAGAATTTATATGTTTTTTTTAAAAAAAATCATACTAAAGAAATTAGGAGAAAACAAATCTAAAATTCAAAAAACATTAAAACTAAAAACAAAATGGTTATGGCCTAAATTTTTTATTTTTGAAAATTGATCCTATAAATACTATTTTTACCGTTTCACCTATGAGTTCTTTTTTTTGTTTTGTCATCTATCTTTTTTTAAGTGTTTGTAAAATTCAAGCTAAGTTAAAAAAATAAAATAATAAAAAAAAAGATAAAAAAAAATTTACAAAATTTATTTTTGTTTTTTGAATTTAACTAAGAATAATTTAATATTTTCTTAAAAAAGATGAAAATAATTGTAGGAAATGATATACAACAAAGGGCTGGTTGCACAAATAGCAATCATGCCCAAAATAATTGCAAATTTAGCAAAGTTTAAAACCTTTTGCAAATATAGCAAAAAAAAATCAGTGATAATCACTGATAGACTTTATGACTATTACTGATAGATTTCTATCATTGATAGACTATTATCACTAATAGACTATTATCACTCACAAAATTTTATAAAAAATATTACTATCAGCGATATACCATATTATTAGTGATAGAAATTGCCATATTCGCAAATTTTTTAAAAAAATGTTATATTTTTAATTATTTTACTCACATCGGTTACAATTTCCCTACAACACCACAATTTTTAAAAATTAAAAAACAAAAATCAAATAGATTATTAAATTAGCCTTAATTTTTTTTTTATATATATATCATGTTCCACGTAAATGTACTAATCAATTATTGTTTGATATTAAAATTGATGCAAAATTCATAATAACTCAATTCAAGTATAAATCTTAATTGCCAAAGCGAGCATAGCTCAGCTGGCACATGTATGTGTTGACGACCAAGAGGTCTGTGGTTCGAATCCCCCCACCCCAATGTACTAAAAAAAAAAAAAAAAATATATAAATCTTAATTATTAACTTGTAAAAGAAACATAGATATGAATTATTTATATTATTATTATTATTATATATAGCCATTATTTATCGGTAGAAAACTAACTATTTCTTCAATTTTTTAAAATGTGTGAAGTCTGAGTTAGAAATCAAATTAGACAAAGTATATTAGACGGTAGACGATTATTAGAAATTGGAAGATAGAAATCAGAAGCGGGTAAAAGTCTACATATAAATACCTTAATACATTAACTAATTAATTTATAATTAACATGAACTCAAAAGAAAAATCATAATTATTCATGTTTCAAATGGTTTGAGCTCACAATTTTAAAGAAAAAGTTGACAAGGTCTTGTTAATGGTTTGAGCTCACAATTTTAAAGAGAAAGTTGACAAGGTCTTGTTTTTCAATGAGCGTTTGTTTTTTGTCTAGGATTTTCTATGTGTGGCTCACACATACATATGTATACATATGACCGAGAGATAAATTGTATAGCTATTATTTGCCTATTTGAAGGTCAAATATCGAATTTGAGGGTTTATTCAATTTTTATTTAAAGAATTTGAGGGTTTATATATATATAGTATTAAATTTCCGTCGACATGTCGACATTTTCACATGTCCATAGGTTCGACATCGACACGAATCCATCGACATTTTCATAAAATTGAGACCTCCATATTTTCGTGACATCGACATTTAAATCCTGGTATATATATAGTAAAACTTAATTGCAGGGCTACAAATATCTTTTGCAGCCCAATTACGTGGTAGAGTTCGATTGGCCAAGTTTTATGTTTTTTTCTTAATTCAAAAATCATATTTAATGTCTCACTGCCATTTGAACGTTTTTTTTTCTTTCATTTTTCCCTCTTTTCCATGACTTTCAATCTGATTTTTCCCTTATGTCTTCAATCCTCTTCCATATCTTTTTTTATTGATGATTTGCTAGTGCCAAACCTTAGTAAACATTTCTTAATCTCTATCAACATCACTAAGCATTTTTATTAAAAAGAAAAAAAAAAAAACTTTTTTTTCTTTTTATACATTTTTCATTTTGTGATTTCAAAATAGTTCTTTAAAGAACTTAAATTTTGAAAATCAAAATGCGGGAACAAGATCTTTATTATTTAATTGATTTAGATCCATATGCCTAATAGCATAACAAAAATTTGTAGAATTTTAGAAAGTTAATAGTTAATTATTTATTTATAATAAATGAAATGAAATTGAGTTGAGAACTTGAAATGAGCAAAGAAATTAGATAGAATAGGAAAGAATAATTTTATTAAAAATTGTCAGGGTCATAGGAGGTTGGACAATGGGATGTGTGAGGTTTTAGATATTATTATTATTATTAAAAATTGTCGTAGGATCTCTTTGTTGATCGATGATTTGTTACTGTCAAATTTTAGTAAACATTTTCAAATTTAATTTTCAAATTTGAGGTTCTAGATTTTATTATTATGATTATTATTAAAATTGTCATGGGATCTTTTTTTTATTGATGATGTGTTATTGCTAAATCTTAGCAAACATTTTCAATCATCGATAAAAAAAGATATTGGAGAGGATTGAAGAGAAAGACAAAATCGAAAATTCAAAGCGAGATAAAAAAGAGATATTGGAGAGGATTATTGAAGAGAGAAGGACAAAATCGAAAAATAACATAAAACTTAGCTTGGTCAATCAAACTTTGCTACGTGATTGGGCTGCAAAAAATAGTTGTAGTGTCTTCTACGATAAAGTTTTACTCATATATATATATATTTAATATAATTAGTCATCTTAAAGATGCTGACGTCATCATACATAAGTAAGAAGATATAAATATTTTCCACGTGGAGTTCGCAGCATTGGCCTTCGATGAGGTGGATTTATAAAAGTAGTTTAAAATTAAAAATGTTGTGCTGTCATCTTTATCTAGAAAATAGCAACAGAACCAAACTCAAATCACGTGCTGTCTTTTGTTTTTTTTGTTTTCTGCAAATTCTGTGGATATACTTTCTATTTTTTTTTTTCTCTTTTTTAGAGAGCGGTGCAGAAAAGATAAGAACAAGTAACTTTTAATCTTGATTATTTTACTACGTCTCTAAAGGGTCCTTTGGTACATGAATTTTGAGGATGAAAATGGACTCTTTTTTAATAATATTGTATTTTTTAATTTTTTTTTATAAAAATAGTGTAGGTTTGAAATTATTTTTAAAAATATTGTTGTTTTAAATGGAGGTCGTCATTTCAAAAACCAACCTCTACACGACGATCTTGCTCCACATGGATGGAAGTCGTCTTTTGAAAAGACGACCTTCATCGAAATGTACTTTCTTTTATTAAAAAATTGATATTTTTTTTTTCAGATATTCAAAAAGTTTCAATTTGACATCTAATTTCACTATTTGTAGAGTTGTGTATTAAAAGATACCGATCGTCGAAGTTTAGCTACAGTTTTGAAGTTTTCAGTCATATCTTCAATTCTGGGTTTAGTGAAGTTTTCATAACTTTGAAGTTATATATCTTTTGATACACAACTCCAAAAATAGTTAAACTAGGTATCAAATTGAAGCTCTCGGTTAGCTTTCCAACAGTACCATTTTCGAAGTTTTTGAATATCTGGATAAAAAGATATTAATTTTTTAATGCACTCTTAAAAAAGAATCTTCAGTTCTAAAATTTGCAGAACTATAGTCCAAGTTCGATGGTCTTTATCTTTTGATACACAACTCTAAAAATAGTGAAACCAGGTATCAAATTGAAGCTCTCTCGGTTAGCTTTCCAACCATACATTTTTTTTAAAAAAAATTAAAATTTTAAATATCTGGTTAAAAAGATATCAATTTTTTAATAAAAGAAAGTACAAATGAAAGAGGACGAATCCATGCATGTGTAGCAAGATCGTCTTTTCAAAAGACGACTTCCATTTAAAACAACAATATTTTTAAAAATAATTTCAAACCTAAAATATTTTTATAAATATTTTTAAAAAATACAATATTATTAAAAAACACTATGAAAATGAGCTAAAGTTTGTGAAAATAGACAATGAGAATAAAGTATTCACCAATATCATTTATGTCCGTATACAAACATATTCTATAAATGGTTTAAACACGACTATAAAACTTATCTTTAAGATTGTGTTTTGTATAGAATATGAATTTTGTTTTAAGTTTTTAGATTCTCAGCAAATATATATATTTTTGGTATGCAATTTAGATTTTATTTTTTAAATTTTGCCATCTAAATAGTAGAAATTTTCAAAACAATATTAGTATGTTGTAAGTGTATCCAAATTTTAAAATGTAAAGTTATATTTAAAAAGATAAAAACTTTAATACATAGTATTTCAAACCCAATTTGTTTAGTATGTTGTAAGTGTATCCAAATTTTAAAATGTAAAGTTATATTTAAAAAGATAAAAACTTTAATACATAGTATTTCAAACCCAATTCATTTTTATTAAATTAAGATATGTATAAATAATATATTATAAATTATATAATATTGTGTCAAATCGAGCATAGCTCAATTGACATACAGAAGTGTCATCGACTACGAGGTATAAGGTTTGAATCCCCCATCCTAGTTTATAAATCTCTTTTCAAACACATTTTCAATAATTAGTTAAATTGTGAGTCCTTGACATATTCAATAGTTTCTTAATTTGACAAATCTGTCAAATATAAAATTAAATTTTGTGTTTAATAGGACATCTTTCAATTTTGAAAGTTGGACTTAATAGTCACAAAATCAAAATTTAGAGACAATCTTTTAAAGTTCAAAAATATATTGCAGACCTTTAAATTTATCCGACCTTTTATTTTTCATCTTTATTTTCAGTAAATTTTGTATTTTACTAGCTTTTAAGAAAAAAAAACAAAATAAACAAAATAAAATAAAGGATCCCCAAAAAATATATAATAGAGAAGAGAAGAAATAGGCTCAGCTGCACCCCATCCATCCATACGACACGATAGCAGAAGCACTTCGACCACTCCAAGTTGTATATTATTTTTTTTGACAGACGACGTATTTGCACTTTAGGCTTCGTGACTCGACCCCTTCCATATAGATCGTCGTGGCATGAACTCATAATTTCTTTTCCTCACCCTTGCCCGAAATTCCGCCAGCCATTTTTTTTTTCTTAGCCTTATTTCTAATTGAGAAGTATTTCAATAAAAAGGAGATCGTGGGATCAAAGTTAATAGGACCTACTCGAACAATCGCCCTACTTGATCAAGTTGACATTAGTTTTTCTCCCTCACTGATTTAACCCTATCCCCTTTCTCTTCCAAGACATCTCATTATTTTCCTTCCTAACAAATTCTTTCTCCATTTCTCTCTCAAAAAAATCTCACGCATCACTCTTTCCCTCTATCTGTGAAACCCTAACCATCATATGTTCCCCATTTTTCTCTCCCAGCATCATTCCTCCCCTCATGTTCGTGAAACCTTAACCATCATTTCCCCCCATTTTTCTCTCCCACTCACAACAACCCAAATCTCACTCTTCGTGACCTAGTCTCCCTCTCTTAAATTCAAAACTCCAACTCTTTTATCCCAGTGATAGGAAGGGATGGGTGATGCACTCCCCAATTCCGGCTTAGCAAAACTCCAACTCTTTTATAAGGGATGAAAACCGGGGGGTCGGTGATGCACTCCCCAACCCCGTCCCGTCATCCCCATCCCTGCCTCGTTTTGGACTCTTTTATCGCAGTGATAAGAAGGGATAACACTATATCAAATTCAAAACTCCAACTCTTTTATCGCAGTGATAAGAAGGGATGGGTGATGCACTCCCCAACCCCGGCTAATTAGCAAAACTCCAAATCTTTTATCGCAGTGATGAGAAGGGATGACAACGGGGGGATGCACTCCCCAACCCCGTCCCGTGGGGATTTTCATCCCTATCCCCGCCCCGTTTTGGAGAATCGGGGTCGGAGAATCCTCGTTCGGGGATCTTTCTTTTATGTTTGTGTAATGTGTATAAAAAAATTTAGATGGCTCGAAGTCATGATGAATGTGATGAAGTGACTCACTGGTCTCCTCTAATTCAGACATATTTCATCCATTTATTATATGAGGATGCCAAAAGAGGATTGCAAACCGTAACTTTACATTAGAAAACTTGGACAACTATAAACAGTGTTATTCTTTACAAAGTTTACAAGAGGTATATTGTGCCAAAGTTAAGAATGAAATACAATAGGTTGAGAAAGTTGCATGGTGAGTTTTGCTACATTACTAATAAACCGGGGTAGGATGAGATTCTATCACAAATACAATAGAATGGGATACCACTTGAAGATACAAACTTAGTTATTATTAAATTATAATTGTTATATTATAATTGTTAAATTTAATCCCCTAACTAATTATTATTTGTAATGGTTGTTATTTTTAGAGGAATTCTTATGCCAAAAGATTTCGGAAAAAATGATGTGACAGTTACAATATATTAGGAGAGATTTTCAACAACCACTACAAGAATTTCAAATTTTTACAACGTTGGTTTTCCTTGGGAAAAACAGTGGGTTTGCCTAGGTTATTAACACCACCTAACTCTGATGAAGAAAGAGACTGAGAGAGGGAATTTGTTTCTTTAAGGGCCATATTGAGTTAAGAAATATTACTTTCAGTAACGTATAAAATACGTCGCAAAAAGTCAAAGGATGTTAGTAGTCAATCATGAGGACGTTTGTCTTCGACATAAGCTATTTGAAGCGGAATGGAATGCACTGACGCGTTAAGGTTTGTCGTTGTATCAGTCGCAAAAAAATGCGTCTTCTTAAGTTTTAAGGACCTGTTGACCACGCATCGTAAAACATATTATTCAGCGACACGCGCGCGTCGCTAAAACTTGTTGTATCAACAACGCATTAGCAAACACGTTGCTAAAAGTGAAGTTTCAGCGACGCATTTTAACGCGTCACTGAAAGCCTATAGTTATTTAAAAAATATATTAATCCTAACCATAGCGGAGGTGAGCGATCGACGACCCTAAAAGGGAAATATGATGTCGGGCATATCACAGATCAAGACGAGGTACCCGACAAACACTCTCACCGGCCGCGACACGTCTAGCCAACGTACAGTCCTGGCACTTAATGTTGAAAATGAATAATATAAATATGGGGCACCACCCCTCATTATAGGTACATAGTCTAACAATTTCTCAACTTGATATCACTTCATTTACGAAGTTAAATTAATAAAAATCTCTACTTTTCAGGATTCTTCCATCGTATGTACTTCACTCCAACTGGGAACGAATTTAACATGCATTTAAATCCACGCATCAATATATTTTTTTTATTAAGTGTTTAGAGTGTGAATTTATAAACTTGAGTAAATATTATATATATATATATTCGCCGATGTCATCATACATAAGTAAGATGACGTAAACATTTTCCACGTGGAGTCAGATTTGACCTTCGGAGAGGTGGAAATTGAAAATGTTGTGTGGTCATCTTTCTAGCAAATATCAATAGAAAACAAACCAAGTATTATTAAATATATATTTAGTTTTTCAAAAATAAACATAATTAAATCATAAATGTTATCTCTTTATCTTTTTAAAAGACGTGTCCATTTAATATTGAGATAAAATCAAACATTTAATTAAATTAAGTTAATAACGACGAAACATACCAAAAAAAAAAAAAAAAAATTGTTGCAGGAAAACAAACTCAAATCACGTCATTGAACCGAAATGACTAGTTGATGGGAAAATAAACCGCCGCACACATGTCTGAAACATCTCTCCCAAGAATCCCACATGGAAAGAATTTCAATTTGGAAATGGGTATAAAAGGGAAACTCCTTATTAAGATTGCAAAAATTATTATTTTGGAGGAATACTCTCCCTCCCCCACATGCGTGCCACAAGTTGGTTCAAAGAAATCCTAATTAATTGTGGATTAAATCCACAATTAATTTGTATTGAAACCCGCCACCCGCCAGAGCAATCGATTGTTGGATTTTATGTGTGGTTTACTTTTAACCTAACTCCAATAAACAAAGAACCCATGGCTATAGGTTGTATACTTGAACTTCACGACATGATTGTGGATCAAGTTCAAGTAATAGCCAGAACGATCTATAGTATAGGGATAAGGCTGGGTACCTTATCTTGGGGACACTATTGGACGCGGCCCGCTTTGCATAGTACAAACGATGTGATCCGAAATCGTTCATGTGGAGACATGCGAGTGGGGGCGTCCTGTGCAATGAGTTTGCATAAGACTAAACCGCGAAACAAGTCGCTTTTTCTTTATAACTCCGTTTACTGTAAAGACTGACTTTTTCATATGATGACCTAGGTAACTCGATCTGAATCCTGAGCACGCTATGAACTCCTGTTTATTCAGGCTTATCCTTTGACTTGTATGGGTGAGAGTGGCCCGAGATCGCCGACTCAATAAGCCTACCATCTTGGGGATAAGATCGGGTAGGTAGCTGGGAACATAGTCCTGCGAGATGGAATTCACTCCTACTCGCCTTGAGGGATTAGTAGAGAGGTTGTTCCCTTAAGTGCTGACTCCGGGTCTTGAACTAGGGATCTCACCCTCTCATTGGCCCGAGAGGGACTTGGAATAGTGATGAGATCACATACCAATCGGTTTGGTGGTTGGACCACAAACCAATAGTTCATTAGAGGATTAGTGGGACTTAAGGAACAAGATGTAATTACGGGGGTAAAAACGGTTATTTTGACCCAGCTGTAATTACAAACGACCTGTGAAGGATCGACTTACTGATGATGGTTATATCAAAATGACAGAAATATATCTACGGTGAGGAGAGTGCAACCCTTGGACTTTAGTAGAGTCTCCGAGGGTTAACGAATGTTGGTTAGCTTGACTAAAGAGTTTGACCGGTTAATCTCGTATCGTTGGAGCTCATGATCTGTAGGTCCTTTAGGTTCTTCTGGCTAGCTCGAATTAAGCCGTGTAACAATATGAGAGAAAAAGAATTTGAATTTATTCAAATTAATTTTTGGAAGAATGATGGACATATTTAAATATGATTTAAATATGGGATCGGTCTAAAACATGAATAGGGATTCATGTGTGATGATTCGGTTTAAGAAACCGAGATTAATGTTATTATTTAATTAATATTTGATATTGAATTAAATAATAATATTAATTAATTAAAATTTATTTTGTTTATTAAAATTAATTATGAATTAATTTCAAAATGACAAAATATTACAAGTGGGATTATCCAAGTTGAGTGGATTTATCCAAGTCAAGTGGATTTATCCAAGTTGAGTGAGTTTATCCGAGTTGTGAAGTGGATTGTGAATCACCAATAACATGCATAAACTCATCAATTGTTGAACACTTGTGTGAAGACTAATTCATCCAATTTGAGGTGTCATGCTAAGCAAAGAGTTTGTTGCATGTGAATTGCCTATAAATTGGATGAAGTTCAAATGGTTTGAGGTTGATGAATTTTCAAAGAGTTTGAATATTTGGATGAGAATAAAGAGTTCATGTTACTTGAGAAATTAGAAAGCTAAGTGTTAGATATTTCTCACAAAATCCTCATCACTTTCATCTTCCCATCTTCTTCTTCCAAACTTTTTCTTTCATAAAGAAGTCCCACCACTTCATTGCTCGGCCCGAGGATAGCGGGACTACCAGAGGTGGTTCTCGGAGAGTTCGAGAGAAGCTTTGAAGGGTTCGTGAAGAGATTCGAGCATTGGAATAGAAGTCCTTAGAATTACAAGAGGAATGTGTTCTAATTCCTTTTATTTCAAAGTTTTTAACATGTTTCTTATTTAGCTAAATTGATGAAATTAGAGTGACAATGATCCGACTCGCTTCCGCTGCGCTACATGCGCTCCATCATCGACCATAGACGAATCCCAATTAATTTGTGCTGAAACCCGCCAGAGCAATCGACCACAGACAATTCACACCAAGGTCGTGCCGCAATTACTTAGGACCTCTTAATTGAGTTCATAGTGTTTCTTATTACAAGCTCAATTCATTTTTATTAAATTATAATATATATAAATGAAATATTATAAATTATATAATATTGTGGCAAATCCAGTCTAACTCAATTGACATAAAAAAAATATCATCGACTCTAAGGTATGAGGCTCGAATCCCCCACTCCGATTTATAAATATATTTTCAAACACGTTTTCAATAATTAGTTAAATTGTGATACAATTTTTAAATATGCTACCAAATACATATTTGAAAACATGGAGTACAACTATGTTTTTATTGAATCCTTTGTTTCTTAAATTTGTGTTTTCAAATCTCCAACCAAACAAACCCTAACATATTCAACATTTTATTAATTTAACAAATCTGTGAGATATAAAATTAAATTTTGTGTTTAATAAGACATCTTTCAATTTTGAAGGCTCGAAGACTTATTAGACACAAATTCAAAATTTTAGGGACAATTTTTTAAAGTTCAATAACATATTGTAGACCCTTAAATTTATGTGGCCTTTTATTTTCAGTAAATTTTGTGTTTTTGCCGTAATTTTGTATTTTACTAGCTTTTAAGAAAAATAAACAAAAAATTTCTTCCTCATTATTTTTCTCCCTCCCTCACTCAACCCTCCCCTCCTTTCTCTTCCAAGACATCTTATTCTTTTCTTTCACTACACATTCTCCCTCCATTTCTCTCCCAAAAAAATCTCATGCATCATTTTTCTCATGGTGCTTGAAACTCTAAGCATCATCTTTTCCCCATTTCTCTCTCTCATTCACAACAACCCAAATCCTTATTTCACTTGCCACGACGTAGTCTCCTTTCTAAAATTCATTTCTCTATCTCGGTGCACCTCTCCCATGGTTTTGTTTTTGGGAGCAAACATTTTTTTGTCTCGTTTCAGCCCCCACAACCTTGACAGAATCACATTGGGGCCTCTTCCCTCTTCTACTGACGACTGCAACAAATGTCGAAATGTTGGATTTTTGCTGTATTTATAACTTAGAAACACGAACACACAAATTACACCGTAACAAGATACAATGTATCAAAACTACATACACTATATATAAATATAAATCCAGAAATTCAAGTATGTAACCAAATTTGAGATACAAAGTTACTTAAGATGTATAAAGACAGAAATACAGTAGGAAGAGCTACTTATTACTACAATTTATGAAAATCGTGTTGGAGATGAAAACAAAGTCGAGGCACGCTTATAAAGCGTTGCCCTGAAGACAATTGTTCGCTCAGCACGGGTTGCAAGCAAACTACAACGGTCGTCTTAGCAGGATTCAACGACTTGCTCCGGTAGAACATAAACTCGAACTACTCGGATCTGACAGAACTCTTGAATATTTGCTCTCAACCAAACAAAGACACAAGAAAATAAAAGGAAGAAGAAAAGACGAAAAAATAGATAAAGCTCAGATTTTTGGGATACTCTCAAATGACGAACCACACTACTATTTATAATAGTGCAAATCGTAATTCTCCGAATCTGAAATATCGGACAATAATTACACTGTAATTACAACATGAAACGTCTGACAATAATTACCCTGTAATTACAACATGAAACGTCTGACAATAATTACCTTGTAATTACAACATGAAACGTCTAACAATAATTATACTTTAATTACAACATAAAACGTCTGACAATAATTGCACTGTAATTGCAACATGAAACGTGTGATAATAATTACACTGTAATTACAACATGAAACGTCTGACAATAATTACACTATAATTACAACATGAAATGTCTGACAATAGTTACACTGTAATTACAACATAAAACGTCTGACAATAATTGCACTGTAATTGCAACATGAAACGTCTAACAATAATTACACTGTAATTGTTAACAGTTACGAATGTTACAAATTCAATTTCAAGAATTTAATTTGTATGTTACACCATTTGTTAGAAACACTTGGTATTCTAACCATTACTTTCTTTCACAAAATACAACAAGTTCCAACAATCTCCCACATGAAAAGAAAGTAAGAAAAACAAAACAAAGTCGTTGAGAACAAACAAATAAGTTATGCATCATGAGAGATGTCTTCTAGACTTGAACCTTCCTTAGTGAATATCCATCGAAATTACCGAAGAAATAGGGAGACCAACTCTCGAACTATCATTCTTATTGGTAAATTGAGACAACATACATCACACATAACTCATTTTGTATCTTTGAGTTCTATACATTTGTGTCCATTTTGGTCTTGGACAAAATCTCGAATCCATGAGAGCTTTAGAGAACGCAAGCCATTTAAAAAGTCCTTATAGAATCGATCCAATTTTACTCTCACATAAGTGATATTGATTAAGAGTATTCTGTCATTACTACTCCTGTTGTAATCAAGATATCAATAAAACCTTAACACCAACAAATCACACACTCTGGTACATCATAGAAATGGGAAGAAACTAAATGTTTCTTAGTGTGTCAACTATGAATTATCCAACGAGTTTGCCTATTGATCCTAGATCTTGGGATCTTCAGTCAACTAGGTTAGGTTACCGTCAGATAATTCATTTCATAGGCTTTAGCCCCATTTCCCTGGATGTATATGTCACTTGCTCTTTTAACAATATTTTTGTCAAAGGATCTACAATATTTTCTTGTGATTTTACATAATCAATGAATATTATTCCATTAGAGATAAATTGTCTTATCGAATTATGCATGCGTTTTATATGTCGTGACTTCCCATTATAAACATTATTCTTAGCTCTCATAGAGGCCGCTAAGCAGTCACAATAAATACATATAACACTTACAAGCTTCGACCACAGTGGAATATCTTCAAGAAAATTTTGAAGTCATTCAACTTCTTCTTCAGCTTTATCCAGAGCTATAAACTCTGATTCCATTGTAGAACGTGCTATACACGTCTACTTTGAAGATTCCCATGATACAACTCATCTACTTAAGGTAAAAATATACCCACTGGTTGATTTAGTCTCCATGCTATCAGAAATTCAATTAGCATCACTAAATCCTTCCAGTACGTGTGGATACCTCGTATAATGCAATCCAAAGTCTAGAGTGTACTTTAAGTACCTTAGAACTCTCTCGTGTCTTCCTCTCTTTTTCTTTCTAGATAAGACAATTAATTGCACCAAAATATCCTCCCACTTGTCCTCCCACTTGGCCCTTGATAGTATAAACATTAGCAAGATATTTGGTTGTTATATATTAAAATAAAACCATACACAATATAACCTGACTAGTATAAATTAAGTGGCGAGTGTATGCAGGAAAAGAAAAACACCCAACCAGCAACCTTCCCAGTTCATGGAAATGGATAGTTGTAGTAGTAATTTGAATATGGAAAATGGGCACGAAGAAGCTACCCACCAGGATCGTTCCCGTTGCTGCTTCCAGGAATGGATGCAACTCCAACGCCAAGACCTAACCCACCTCCTTGAATCTCTCCACAAAACCAACGACGACAACGACGAAGAAATCAAAACCATAATCCGCAGCTGCATCAGTCACTTCGAAGACTACATCAACACCCGCAGCCGCCTCGCTCTCGAGGACGCCTCCTCGTTCTTCGCCCCCACCTGGTGCACATCATTGGAGAAATCCCTCCTCTGGATCACCGGTTGTAGGTCGTCGATCTTCATTCGGTTGCTCTACACGCTGACCGGGTTTGAAGTCGACTCGCGACTCGGCGAGTGGCTGGAAGGGATGATGACCAATAGCACTGAGAATAATTTGTGCGTCGGGGACATGTCGCCGAGTCAGATGGCGCTGGTGAATGGGCTGCACATCAAGACCTTACGAGCTGAGGAGACATTGACGACCGAGATGGCAAGCTTGCAGGAGGAGCTGGCAGACCAACCGATTGCGGTGATAGCATACGAGCTGGAGGAGGTCGGGGAAGTGAACGAGGAGGCGAAAATGGTGTTGAAGGAGCATGAGAAGGTGATGCAAGAGATTATGGAGAAGGCGGATGAGTTGAGGTTAAATACGCTTAAGGAAATTTTGGAGATTTTGAAGCCTGTTCAATCTGTGGAGTTTCTGGTTGCGAGTAAGAAACTTCATCTGTCGCTTCATCTATGGGGCAAACGGAAAGATGAGAAGCATGAAACAAAGTATCATTACTGATCATCATATAAAAGAATATCTAAGAAGAAGGACCTACTACCTATGTTTTAATTTGCATTATGCTATTGTTGCTGTGTGTGTTTTTTCGTTTTTTTTTTTTTTTTTTTTTTTTGAAGAAAATGTTTGTTCTTGTTTTATTAATTATAGTGTTGGTGTGTTTTTGTCTTGGCATGGTAATCATTATGTTAAAATAATAAAATTTACCTTTTTTAATGAACTGTCGTATTGTCACACAGTTTGAATAAATTGTGTCGTATTGTTACATTGTTTGAATAATTTGTCTCTTGAAGTTGAACAAAACTCAAGATGGATGTGCGTGAAAACAGGAAGGAAGCGACAAGGTTACACAATCTGACAGATGCCATTATCCCAACAAATCTAAAAGGATAATAGTCAAATTTTGAATTAGATTTTTTTACTGTCAATAAATGGGACTAGGACCTTTTAAAATGGTTAAAATGTGTTGTTTTTAAAATTTTCATTCAAACACATTATTTAAAAACAGTTTAAATTAAATAAATCTGAGAAACGACATTTCTTGAAAATGTGTTGTTTTAGTGAATAGAAAAAGCATAAAACATAACTTAAATGAGATATTAAAAAATTGTCCTTAATAATATTTGGATGAATTTAAACTCCAAACTTTCATTAGTGAATCAATTTAGATTATTGATTAGTGAATCTATTTAATTCCAGTATTCATTTTTAATATTATGTTAATATTTTTATTTAAATAAATTTTATAAACGTTTAAAAATATTATAATTTTAAAATAAAATTTTAATTAACGAAAGTTTTAAATTAATTCACTTCTAAAGATATAAATTGTTGTTTAAAAAAAAATATATATAAAATTGTAATTCATACAATTATTAATTTGAGATAAAAAATATATGATATTGAAATTATTTAATACATCATCTAATAGAGTAATAAATATGAATATCTTACCTAGAGAGAGAAATAATTAAACTAATTTTTTAAATTAAATGAAAATTTGTTTATGAGAAGCTAAAATGAGTAATTGACATATATAACTTTTGTGCAGAGAGAAGGCAAAGAATTTGCCAAAGCGAGCACAGTTCAGCTGGCATATGTATGATTTGATGACCAAAAGGTCTGTGGTTCAAATCTCCCCACCCCCAATGTACTCAAAAAAAAGAAGGCATCAAAACTAAATGAAAAGTTATTTATAAGAAGCTAAAATGAGTATGTGAGTAGTGGATTACAATCTCTAATGTATAATCCTCTGATTCTTTCTCTCTCAAATGTAAATGTGTTTCGAGGGCTTTGCAGCTTGTTCTCGATGTTGGATTTGTTTCGAGGGGTTTGCAGCTTGTTCTCGATGTTGAATTTGGATCGAGGGCTTCGCAGCTTGTTCTCGATGTTGAAGGATTGTTCAGTCTTCCAAGGATTCAGGGAGTCTTCGTTGTTTGAGAATTCTCTCTGAGCTCTTAGGAGTAGACATTTTCTGAACCTTGAAAATGAAGAATGAGCTCTCTATTTATAGAGTTCTCATGGACCTAATGGGCTTGGGCCTGGATTCAATGGGCTTAGACTTGGATCCAATGGGCTTGGGTCGACTGACATTTTGGGTTCAATGGGCTTTTGGGCTTTGGGCCAAATTATCATTTATATAGCTTTCTGGCTCGATTCGATTTCGAGCCCAATTGAGCTATGACCGAATTTTCTCGGCTAAGTTTATTCGATCCGCCGACCATGATGAAGACACGTGGCGACCGCTGATTGGCCGAAATTTCTCGGTCAACAAATGCCCCATTTTTCGAGAGTTATGCACATGTACGTGTGGGTGAGTCTCGGAAAAGTTAAATTTTGAAATCGAAATGTAGGACACCCCTAATTTCGAATCCGCCTCGACATATCAATTTTATCGAAATATGAAATTTGGTTCATAAATCAATTATTTTGATTGATACATCTTTCTATGTCAATTGACCAAAAAAAATATGAATTGGTCTTACAATTTTGATCTTTCTTATTTGGCAGAAGCTTGACTTGAAATTTAGTAGATTCTTGTGTTATACTTTAATTCCATTTTGGATGTATAGTAGAGTTTTGGAGTTGCCCAATTGAATTTTGAAAAAGGGTTTGACTTTAAATTTTTTTACTCTAATTTCGAGGTGGGATAAAATTTGGAGTATACCCAAACCACAAATTTCGATTTGAGACTTGGATTTGGATTATATATGAATCTACATCTTGCTCGAGAATAAATTTAGGAATATGTCCAAATTTTAATTCTAGGAAAATTTTGGATTTTGCTCGAAATTTAGCTTAAATGAAAATTTGACTTGGTATAATTTTGGGATTCCAATCAATTTTGACATAAAGTTCGAAAATTTGAACTTAAGCTAATGATTATGGAAGGAAATTTAGAATCCGCCTAAATTTCAGGTTGAATGAAGTATTACAATCTGAAGACAAATGAGAACAACAAAGGTTGTTTGGCGAAGTGGAACATGTATAACCTTTGTTTCCTTTGGTCTTAGGTTGAATTCCACCTCTATTCATATTTTTAGATAATTTTCTTAAACAAATGGGAACTCAGAGATGCGACCGCAGCAACGAACTCGGAGATTACAACGACTGCATCATCGAACTCGGAGATTACAGCGACTGCAGCAGCGAACTCGGAGATTACAGCGACTGCAGCAGCGAACTCAGAGATGATGCAGCAGCAGCAGCGAACTCAGAGATGATGCAGCAGCAGCAGCGAACTCAGAGATGATGCAGCAGCAGCAGCGAACTCGGAGATGATGATGCAGCAGCAGCGAACTCGGAGATGATGATGCAGCAGCAGCGAACTCGGAGATGATGATGCAGCAGCAGCGAACTCGGAGATGATGATGCAGCAGCAGCGAACTCGGAGATGATGATGCAGCAGCAGCGAACTCGGAGATGATGATGCAGCAGCAGCGAACTCGGAGATGATGATGCAGCAGCAGCGAACTCGAAGATGATGATGCAGCAGCAGCGAACTCGGAGATGATGCAGCAGCAGCAGCGAACTCGGAGATGATGCAGCAGCAGCAGCGAACTCGGAGATGATGATGCAGCAGCAGCGAACTCGGAGATGATGATGCAGCAGCAGCGAACTCGGAGATGATGATGCAGCAGCAGCGAACTCGGAGATGATGATGCAGCAGCAGCGAACTCGGAGATGATGATGCAGCAGCAGCGAACTCGGAGATGATGATGCAGCAGCAGCGAACTCGGAGATGATGATGCAGCAGCAGCGAACTCGGAGATGATGATGCACCAGCAGCGAACTCGGAGATGATGATGCACCAGCAGCGAACTCGGAGATGATGATGCACCAGCAGCGAACTCGGACTTGAATTTGATCTTCAGTTGAATTTGATCTTCAGGAACTTGAAGTAAGCGAAGCTTGAACTTGGAGCGAACGAAAACACACATTTGAAGTGAGTGAGGCCTCGAACTTGGACTTGAAGTGAGCGACGCTCTGTTTTGATCTTGTAACAGGCGAAACTCGAATTTGAACTTCAAGGAAACGACGCAGATGAAGCGCAAACTTTGGGCGGGCGAAACGTATCGCTTATAGTGGTTTACACATTAAGCTTGTAGTGTCACCGTCACAGTAGTGTGCGCGTTCGATTGGTGGCGCCGCCTTTGTTGTGGTGTGCATCTGCAGGTTTAATATCATATTGTAACTTCAATTATGGTGTTACATTCGATAATGTTGAAAGCTCTCAATTTATGTTGTGTCGTTCAGTGGGATTTGACGTATCGTCGTCATTCTGAGTAGGTTTGGACATCTTCAATTTGCGGCATCACTCTAAATATGGATGAAAACCTTTGATCTACAACGACAAACTTTAGTAGTCGTGACACTTATGTTTATTTTTATTTGAAGAGACTGGACTTAAAACTTGTTTAAAGCTCTGCCTACGTACCCTTTGAACAATAGAGATCAAGTCGAGACGTAGTTCAATACATGATGATTTTTTTTATTGTGACTGGACTTAAAGTATATATATTTTTTCTTTAAGTTGCCTACGTACCCTTGGATGGAAAGGATCAAGTCATGACGTAGTTCAGATGAATGATTTTTTTTTTGTGGGTCGTTCACCTTTTAAGCTCGTGCGGGCCAGGAGCAACATGTAGTTTATACTCTTACGTTAAGGAGTATTACATTTCAAAAGATCTTATCTTCATTACGGTCTTGATCAGATCCTTCGTTTGTAGGATTGGTTAGAATGATGATATTTTTCTTCACCTTCAAGGAGCCTTCTGTATTTATGAGAACAGATAATTTCATCTTCATGCGCGAAGGAACACGACTATGAATCTTCTTGTCGCTATTTACTTCATCGAAGAGTCTTGCCCCTACGGTCTTCATCTTTCCTTCCTGTTGATCATTTGTCCCTTTGAGGCGATCAAAAACAGATGTTGAAGGTCGGTCTTTCTTTGATGTGGAGACACTTAACCTTTGGAAAGCTGAAGTTCGAGTGGAGGTAGAAGTTAGACATGAATTTTCTTCTTTTGTCGCGGCCATACTCATCCTTTGGAAGACCGAAGTTCGAGTAGTTGAAGGCTTGATGCGATTGAAGACAGAGGTTCTTTGGTCGACTTCTTTTGAGTCGTTGACTTCTTCTGCATTGATGTAGCATGAACTTGCACAGATTTCTTCCTCTTTTTTGATGGGAATGAAACTTCTTGAGAAGAATTCTTTTAAAGTCACTGGTTGTCGAGGTTGAGGACGATATTTATTTCCTCATCTCTCATGTTTAGGCTTCCTTGAATTGCTTCTTCTTTTCTTCTTTGAAAGCTTATTGTTTTGTTTATCATCTCGAAACATGCAATCTTCTTTCTGGACAGGTCTTTGTCGTCGTATTTTATGACGAGCCACGACGGTCCAACCTTTATCCTCATTTCCGACGACCTCAGGTTTTACCCGAGAAATTTGCTTTGGGGTTTCATGTCCGAACCGAACAATTATTGGTTCGAAGGTCCCAAACTGGATCAGGCTTTCCTTTTGCTTATCAAATGTGGCTGGAAATAATTGAGCGCCGAAGTTCATTGTTACTGCAGCATGGTTTGATTGAGCTATTTCATCAAGGTCTAACTCAATTTTTCCTTCTTTAGCCAACCTTAGAATTAACTCCTTTAGGACGAAACATTTTTTCACCGGATGACTGATAACTCGATGATACTTACAATAGTTGGGATCATCGACTTTGTCCATTTCTTTCGGGCGTCTACACTCGGGAAACTCAATCAGTCGTGTTTTCAGTAGTTGCTCTAACATGTCAGGAATGTCAGAGTCTGGGAACGGATAGACTTTTTCTTGTATTTCTTTTAAAGTTAGGCGATGTTTCTCGCCTCCGTCATTTATTCTTTCTGTCCTGTTTTCCTTTCCTTTTGAGGAAAACCTTATAGGGGTCGTGCTGACGACCATGGATTCTTCCACGACATTTTTCGTGATCTTCTCACTATCCTTCATTTCTTTTTTCACTTTGTTGATATCCGGGATTATGAGGTCCTTGCTCCCTCTGTTGGCGATACTCAACTCCATATCGTGGGCGCGAGTCGCTAACTCTTCAAAGGTATGAGGCTTTATCCCTTGCAGGATGTAATGTAATCCCCAATGCATGCCGCTGATGCACATTTCGATGACGGACACCTCAGTGAGTCGATCCTTGCAGTCGAGACTCAACGATCTCCAACGGTTGATGAAATCGATGACTGGCTCGCCCATCCTTTGGTTAGCGTGCGAAAGTTCGGTCATGCTGATTGTTCGCCTCGTGCTGTAGAAGCGATTCAGGAAGTCTCTTTCAAACTGTTCCCAACTATCAATTGTCTCGGGCTCCAAATCAGTGTACCAATCAAATGCATTTCCTTTCAGAGTCCGGACGAATTGCCTAACCAACAAGTCTCCGCGAGTTCCAGCATTCTCGCACGTTTCAACAAAGTGGGCAATGTGCTGTTTAGGATTGCCCTTCCCATCGAACTGTTGAAATTTTGGCGGCTGGTACCCGGTGGGCATTCTCAAGTTGTCGATCCTCTTTGTATACGGTTTGGTATACAAGAGGGAGCTTTGGGTGGGTCCACCGTATTGAGCTCTGATAGTGTTCGTGATCATGTCTTGCAGTTGTTGGACAGACAACGAAGCGACCGACGTTGAGTGATGCGGTTGGTCTTCTTGGATGACATTTTTTTCTTTGTCATTCCTCCTTGCTGCAGGAGTTAGACTTGACTCTGCAGCCTCTCGACTTTGCATCTGATTTCTCAATTGGGCAATCTCGAGGTCTCGTTCTTCAACTGCTTTCATCAGATTTTTTTTTTTTTCATTTCAGCCATTGCTTCATCATTAGTGCGTGCGTCTGCCATCATTACAGACATCACATTTGGATCATACCCCTTGTTTGGTTGATCAGATGAGGGAATAAATTCATCATACAAGAAATTTTCCTGAATGATTATCCCCTCACTCGCAGACTCAGTCATTCTTTCCTCCATAACATTTATTTCAGTCATCATGGCGGACGCTACGTCAGAATCGAGCTCAAATAAAGGGTTACACCTGACAACAAATTCGTCACTTGTAGGTGCCTCAGACAATGTCATTCTTTCTTCCATAATATTTGTTTCAGTCGTTATGACGGATGCTACGTCAGAATCGAGCTCGAACAGAGGGTTACACCTAACAAGAAATTTGTCACTCGTAGATGCCCCTGACGATGTCATTACTCTGCTCACAATTGTGACAAAATCATGTGGACAATCGTGAGGAGTAGAAACCGTATAGGGGTTGTTCATGACAACGGTTGTTGAAGAAGTTCTGAACGACATAACTTCACTTGTCTTTGAGATGAGGGAAAGAGATGAGAGGTAGAGATGTCCCACTGGGCGTGCCAATCTGTTCACACGAGATTTCGAACGACGGATGGAAATTCGACACGTGTAAATGAAATTTGAATTTGTGTTTAATTGTATTGTATGTATCAGTGCGTAGTGGATTACAATCTCTAATGTATAATCCTTTGATTCTTTCTCTCTCAAATGTAAATGTGTTTCGAGGGCTTTGCAGCTTGTTCTCGATGTTGGATTTGTTTCGAGGGCTTTGCAGCTTGTTCTCGATGTTGAATTTGGATCGAGGGCTTTGCAACTTGTTCTCGATGTTGAATTTGGATCGAGGGCTTCGCAGCTTGTTCTCGATGTTGAATTTGGATCGAGGGCTTCACAGCTTGTTCTCGATGTTGAATTTGGATCGAGGGCTTCGCAGCTTGTTCTCGATGTTGAAGAATTGTTCAGTCTTCCAAGGATTCAGGGAGTCTTCGTTGTTTGAGAATTCTCTCTGAGCTCTCAGGAGTAGAAATTTTCTGAACCTTGAAAATGAAGAATGAGCTCTCTATTTATAGAGTTCTCATAGACCTAATGGGCTTGGGCCTGGATCCAATGGGCTTGGGTCGACTGATATTTTGGGTTCAATGGGCTTTTGGGCTTTGGGCCAAATTGTCATTTAAATAGCTTTCTGGCCCGATTCGATTTCGAGCCCAATTGAGCTATGACCGAATTTTCTCGGCTAAGTTTATTCGATCCGCCGACCATGATGAAGACACGTGGCGACCGCTGATTGGCCGAAATTTCTCGGTCAACACTCTATTTTTCAAAAAAAGAAATAGTTTGAGAGAAAGAGATAGAGAGATTAAAATAAACAATAAAATTTAATTCGCAGAAAAAAAATGTTATTATATTTATCTTAAGGTAGTACAATCTCTAATTTGTGCCTCTCATTTTTGCTCTAAGGTCTCATTTATCTCATTTACTTATAAAAAATCGAAATGAAAATCAATCGAAATAACAACATTATTCTCTTTTAATATTATTTATAATTAAGAGTTACTTGGAATTAGAGTCGGAAACATATTAATTAAAGTTGTTTACTAAAAATTGACGTGAATGAGAATATGAATTAGACATTATAATTACTAGAATAACTCTTTTAATTGATTTCATCACTATATTATTTTATCGTAATATATATATATATATATATATATATATATATATATATATATATATATATATATATATATATATATATATATATATATATATATATATATATATATATATATATATATATATATATATATATATATATATTAATTTTCACAGTTATATTTAATATTAATGAGTACATGAACCAACGCCTAACATGAGTATGACTCGACATATTGTATTAACTCGTGACCGAGAGGTCACAAGTTCAATTCTCACCCTATATGTTGTCAAAAAAAAAAAAAAAAAAATTATATAAATCAGCAAAAAAATATTAATATAATTATTTTTTTTTGACAAAAAAATTAATTAATGTAAGAATTGAATCTTTAACCAATTAGTCTAGAGCAGAACACTTCATGTATGCTCAATTTAGTAGTATTAATATAATTGTTATTCAAGCAACCATCATTATTATAAAATATTATTAAATTTTATTTGAATAATTTATTTGATGTCAACAAATAATAACTAACTAAAATAAAATTACATCAACTAAAACAATTAAACTGAGTAAATTTAAAGATATCTCAATTGCTTAAGCATATATGTTTGAAGAAGAATCTAATTGTTTGAATTTCTCACCTTATATATATCATTGAACTCTTAAAAGAAAGATGATTGTGAAATAGTTTTTTTTTAAATGAGTAAATTTGAACATATCTCAATTAGTTAAGCATATATATCTTTGAACAAAAAGTTAATTGTTCGAATTTCCCACCTCATACATATGTTATAATGAGTTATTGATTTTCTTTTTTTCAGGTGGTTTGGATCGATGTTATTCTCAAAAGCTACTTCTATCAACGGTTTGACATAAAGTTTGGTTTGGTTGTATACAGTTTCTTTAGGTATAATAAGCATCAAATTATAAGGCATTTCAAATGAAAAATATTGAGATTAATAAACGAAAAACACACACACAATTCCTGAAGATATGCCAACGATTTGGTCTGGAGAACCACTTATCTCCACGGTTTAGTTAAACCGTTGATAGAAGTGATTTTTTCGATAGTTTTGGTAAACCGTCGAGAGAATGTGGTTTGTCGAGAGAAGTGGTTTTTTCGACGATTTTGAAAAACCGTTGAGAGAAGTGTTGTTCGTCGAAAGAACCATTTCCCAAAATCGTTGAGAGAATTAGTACTACTCTCGACGGTAAGCAAAAATATTGTCGAGAGAAGTTCTTCTAATAGAGTTTTGTCGACATTTTTTTTTTCGTCGAGAGAACTTATCTCGACGATTTTATGGCTTCTTCCGACGTTTTTTGTGCGTCGAGAGAAACCATAATTCTTGTAGTGACTCCCAACCAATAATAAAAATGGGAGTATTCCAAGTATCGTATCCAAGAGAATTAAAACCGATCATAAATTTTGTTTAATTTAAAATTTCGTAAAAATAATATACACGTAAACAATTTTTTTTTATTAATGAAACAAAGCTACTTAATTTTAATAAACTTGCCTAAAAAAAAAATACACTGAAATTGTCTTCTAACAATCTTCATATTATAAAACCGCTCCATAATAATTTTATTATTTATCTTATCGAAGGATTCTTTTCTTATCTACTTTATCAAATAAAATCTTTTTCAATGTATACATTAAGAAACATAATTTTAAAAAATTAGAGTTGGAATGAATTATCCTCTATGAGTTAGAATCCTAAACTTTCAATTTTGTGTCTACTCGATTGGTAGTGCACAAAATGAACTATATTTATGACATATTTTAAGCTAGTTTAGAGACTAAATAGTTGTTTTGATTATATTTGATTATTTTTTTAGAAATTGAACGTTTGAAGCAATATATAACTTTTAGAAGATTTATAATGAAAAATATGTTAATTTGAATGCAAATTGAAGAAATCAAGTTTAGAAAATGAGAGAAATAAATTGAAGAAATCAAATGTAGAAAATGAGAGGAACAAACCATTTATAATGAAAAATATGTTAATTTGATGCAAATTGAAGAAATCAAGTTTAGAAAATGAGAGAAATAAATTGAAGAAATCAAATGTAGAAAATGAGAGGAACAGCACTCCAACGCTCAAAATAAATAAATAAATAACATATTTGCACTAGTTGTGATTTGAACTGATCGTGGATCATCTCACATGCGCACATCCACAAGTCAACATCTGCACCAGCCGCGTGCATTGGCCTTTGTCAGCAAAAAAAAATCAAATATCTACTCGTGGCGAGCTTGTCTCAATATATGTGCTTGCCACCCATCATAACCTCTATCGTCCTATTTTCATTGAAAATTATTTGTGTCCCCTCATGGTATTGTAAGGGAAGTAGAAAATATGGTTAAACTCGTTACCCAACTTAAAGCTTGTAAGTCTTAAATTTTATGTCTTTCTTTCCTTCATTTGCAGGACCTTTCAATAACACTAAATGAACGCCTACGTCGAATATATCAAATGACTTATTAAGCATAAAATTTAACAAAATTATGGAATTATTAGACAACTACTAACCACATTTTAAAGTTAGAGAAAAAACAAACACAAGTCTAGATTTCTACGAGTATTTAAGTAAATAACAAACAAATCTACTCAACCCTAAAAAAAAAAAAAAGAATCAGCAGGTTCTCATGCGTTCGGGCATCCCGATGTGTCACCTCCTGGCTCCTCTCCCACCATAACTCCTGTTGCACTTAAAATTTAATTTACATATTTACACTAAAAATGGTATCGATTGATACTTAAAAATGATTCAACTGTGAATTTGTAGTTAATGAATAGAAATATTTCTACTAAATAAAAAAAAAAATGAATACTTGTATAGGGTTAAGCTACCAACACTCTGACGATCAAATTAGTATCGAGCTTAAGAGTAGTTTAGACGGTAGAACCAGAGTATTTTGGACGTACCACTTTCGTATCATGTCTTCCTTTATTTATAGGGAGGTATTAGTAAAGTAACGAAAAATCGTCATTTAATTGTGCTGGGATTGGAGACCGTGCTTGAGTTGGAGTTCGGTATTTGCTACACAATCGACTTGTGTGGTCGATCTCTTTGAGGGTCAGTCCTTCATGGGAGTCGACAATTTTTTGTCAAGGCTAAAAAGGCCGAGAGGGGTCATTCTTTGGGCAGGGCCAACACGTACCAAATCATGTCGACCCTCTCCTGGACAAGGCGAACCCCTAAGGAGTCGACCCTTCTTGGGCTAAGTCCACCCTCCATGAGGTTTGGCCATTTGGATTGAATTGCTAGTGGGTTCTCCGGTTCGTTGATAATTCAATTTAGACTATCGGTTAATATTTTCTTTTTAAATGGTTAATGCATAATTCTCACACATAATGATACTTCTTTTAACTCCAATCATTATAGTAATATTACCAATCATTATAGTAATATTACAAGAAAATATTGGAATCAAATAAATAGTAATCACTTTTTTAATATAAGCAACTGTTCACCTTCTCTTTTTTCTCTATTTTTCTCATAAATACATGATTTTTTTTTTCATTCTATTTTGGTAAGATTTTAGAAGGAGAATAATTTTGTTTAAATTATTTAAATTTGAGTATAAATTAAATCAAGTGAAAATAGTTATAAATTTTGTTAGATGACCAAAATTGATTCACACATATACAAGTTTATGAATTTAATTGATACAATTATTAGTTTAGGGTTCTAATTGATTCAACATGTAAAGTTTAAGGGTATGAATTGATTTTTTCCTTAACTTCTTAGATCCAAATTTGAAATTTAAATCCCTTCCAATAACTATCCGATATAGATTTGACATTATTTTATATCTCTAACTACACTAAAAGCTAGCTACTAATACTTAACCACATGTATTTTTTTTCGTTCAACATATATGTAACGGGTCTAAATTCGATCTTTTGACATTTCAGTCGATGAAATATAATGTATTAATGAGTTGAGTTAGACTCATATTTGATAGTTATGGTCCATTTAATTATTAAACTTAAAATGTTTGGACTATGTGGATTTATATAAGAGGTGCTAGATAAAATGAGATAACATGGTCTATTCGCTAAATATATATTTTAGTTCATAATGTACTTTTCAAATTAGTTCATTATATTTTAACATTTTTCAAATACACACTTTTCTTATTGCTAATATGAGCACAAATAGTTAAAAGACATTTATAATTTGTCATGAAGTTTGAAGTTTGTTTTTTTTTTTTTTTTTTTTTCTTCTTCTTCGACAACATGTTGGATGGAGGATTGAATCTAGGACCATGAAGTTTGAAGTTAAAGACACTTTTCTTATTGTATTATTTTTAATTTTTTTTTGGAGATTGTTTTTGTTGTTTTGCTCGGCCTTTTTTTTGTACCATGTTTGGCCCAATGAGTTGTTGGAGAAGGAGTTGGGGGAGAAGTTTTATCCCCGTTTGGCCCACAGACTGGTTGAACTCGGATAAAAAATATCAATTCCCAGACTTGAACAGTAATTACTATTCAACTCCTCAGACTTCAACATAATTACTATTCAACTATGTCTCATTTTCCAAGGCTACACATTTCTCTCTCTTCCCCTCTTTCTTCTCCCCTCCCACAATATTTTTAATTATTTAAAAAAAAAAAATTAAACAAAATGGAAAAAAATGACTAAAAATGCAATTCAACCTATTTTTATTATTTTAAATATAAATTAGGTTGTTCAATCAAAATTGGTACATAAACCAAATTCAAAATGTAGTATTCTTACAATGAAGAGAAATAAAAACATCAGCTTATTTGGACCCGTTTAAATTAATGGATTAAAATTTTCCAAATTCACATGTAATATGTAACACTATTGTACGACTCTCTTTCATTTCAAAACTATCCAAATAAAATGAATAATTAATGTGAGTGATATATATTGAAAAAAAAAATGTGAAGTATTGGAGTCAAAATAATTTTTGTTATCTTCACAGAAATTTGTGAAGGATACATAAAATAAAAAGCAAAAATTGCATTCTTAACATTTATTGAAAGAAGTCCTTAACAATGAAAATATGAAAAATTATAGGAAAAAAAAATGTACAAAAAAAATAGCTAAAATAAATTGTCATTGCTGAAATACTAGTTTTAAGGAGCAGTGGATTCAGATGGAATGGCGAGTTTCAGAGGGTTGAGGCGGAGAAAGATGTGTTTGACATGTTTGACACATAGGTCGGGGTAAGACTATATTTATGTGTTGTTATTTTTTTTTTCTTTAAGGAAATTTGTAAAATATACCTACATTAATAAAAATAAAAATAAATCTCAATCTTATAATTCATAAAATCAAAGATAAATGATAACAAAAATGGATATAATATATTTTGATAATCAATGTGAAAAAATAATCTAAGGTATTGTGCTAAAAAAAAATTTGTTGTCCTCAAAATTTTTGTTTTTTTTGTGAAGGATAGATAAAATAAAAATAAAAAAATTCATTTTTAGAATTTATTGAAATTGAAATAAGTTCTTAATAATGAAATTTTAATAGTTTGTAGAAAAAAATTGTGTAGAGCAACTAAAATTCAGAACTACATACTAAACAACTCCCTACACCAAACACACCACAAACTTCAGAACTCCAGACTAAACAACTCTCTGCCCCAAACACACATACTTCAGAACTCCCAGACTAAATAATTTCATCCCCGGACTAAATAACTCTAGATTAAACAACTCCAACTCCTTTCCAATTCGTTGGGCCAAACGTCCCAAAAAGAACTTCTTTTTACTTATTAGATACCTAGAAGAATAACGTTACGGAGGTTTAATTATCTACCAAATTTTAACCCTCACCAAAAAAAATAATAAATAAAATAATAATAATAATAATAAATAAATAAAAGTATTATTGAAAAATATTGACTAAATTGAAAAAATGCATAAAAATTATGAACTCAACTTAGACTTTTTTTTTTTTTTAATTTGCTATTTTATTTCAAAATAAATTAATATATACCTAATAATTATGTCACATTATTAGGTTATTAATTTGAAGAAGTACCTGAAAGAATTGTTATGAGCAGATTAAAATTCATGGGCCCAGATTTACACTATAAGAAAAATTACTTTCATAGGTCAGGGTTTCACTAAACGTATTACTGACACGTTAAAGTCAAAGGATGTCGCTAAACGTATTACTGACACGTTAAAGTCAAAGGATGTCGCTAAATGTATTACTGACACGTTAAGGTTTGTCATTGTATCCGTCGCAAAAAAATGCATCTTCTTAAGTTTTAGCGACCTGTTGACCACACGTCGCTAAAACGTGTTGTACCAACGACGCATTAGCAAACACGTCGCTAAAGGTGAAGTTTCAGCGACGCATTTTAACGCATCGCTAAAAGCCTATAGTTATTTTAAAAAACATATTAATCCTGACCATAGCGGAGGTGAGCGATCGACGACCCTAAAAGGGAAATATGATGTTGGGCATATAATAGATCAAGACGAGGCACCCGACAAACACTCTCACCGTGACACGTCAAGCCAACGTACGATCCAGGCACTTAATGTTGAAAATGAATAATATAAATATGGGGCACCACCCCTCATTATAGGTACGTAACAATTTCTCAGCTTGATACCACTTCATTTACGACATTAAATTAAGCAGATCTCTACTCTTTTAAGATTATTGTTCCATCGTGTGTATTCCACTCCAACTGAGAACAAATCTAACATGCATTTAAATCCACGCATCAATAATCTTTTTTATTAAGAGTTTAGAGTGTGAATATATAAACTTGAGTAAATATATATTATATATATATTGATCGATGTCAATTCAGGGGCACATCCAAACATTAATGTTTGGGGGGGCGAAAAAAAATTTATCGCAAAAAACTTTATCGCAAAAAAATTTGAGGTTTGAATTCACGCTCTCATATTATGTTGATCTTAAAAAAAAATTATTGGTGATATGAATATGTAGGCGTATCAAAAGTTTCTTAACTAAGTTCAAATAAACTTAATACTATTATATAATTTAATTTTGGTTCGAATGAATCCCTGAATTTTAAGAAATATTAAGACAATGATCTATTACACTTAAGCTTGAAAATTCGACGACCAATTAGATACAAAATTGAAAGTTTAAAAATATATTGAACATTTTTTAAAGCTCGTGGATCTATTAAATAAAAAATTGGACGTTCAAAAATTTATTAGACATTTTGGAAAAAAAAAAAACACAACTAAATATTTTTCCAACATTTAGGGAGGGGTGTAATATAGACTAAATTACTTTTCGAAAAACTAACAAATAAACTAATAGTAAGGAATAAGTTGAAGATTTGTTGAAAGTATAAACACTAAATTTGGACATTTGAAATTCTAAGGACTAAAATTAATACAATTTTCAAAGTACAAAAACTAAAATGACATCAAACCGAGCATAGCTCAATTGACATAAAGTTGTGTCTTGACTGAAAGGTTAGTAATTCAATCTGCCACCCGACTAAAATGATATTTCAACATTTTTTAATATAAATAAATATATATATATATATATATAAACTTGAAGAAAAAAAATTAAAAATTCTTATAGAATTAAATATTTAAAACTAAATATGAAGTGCTTTTACCATTTATATTGATAATAAAAAATATATTTAAAAAATTAGTTAGGTATGTAGTCAAAAATAAAAAATATATTTAAGAAATTAATTATGTATGTAGTCGAGAAAAAATAAAAAAATAATATGTGCAACCTAAGAATACAAAATGGCATGACATTCATGCTTACCAATGCACCAAACTATTCTTTCACCAAACTATTCTTTCATTTGTTTTAGGGGAGCCAAATTCTATATATTATACATACTATATATTTTAAGGCATTATTTTGCTTATGTATATTAAAATTTTCAAATATTTGAGAGGGGTGGCCCCCTAGTCCCCAAAAAGTTCGGCCCATGGATGTCATCATACATATGTAAGATGATGTAAACATTTTCAACGTAGAATCAGTAGATTTGGCCTTCGGGTGGATTTATAAAAGTAGTTCAAAATTGAAAATGTTGTATGGTCATTTTTTTTTTCCATGATCTATTAGTTACGGGCACAATCTTATGCTAATTGAACTATGCTCGATTTGACTTGTGTGGTCATCTTTTTAACATATAGGAAAAGAAAACAAACCAAGTATTATTAAATATATATTTAGTTTTTCAAAAACAAACATAATTAAATCATAAATCTTATCTCTTTATCTCTTTAAAAGACCCGTCCATTTAATATTGAGATAAAATCAAACATTTAGTTAAACTAGCAAGAAACACGTGCGCGATGCACATTAAGGCTTATCATTTTAATCTAAAGTATAAAATATATATTTTTTAACTCTTAAATCTAATAGTTAAAATTTATCCTACACAATTAGTATGATTTATGTTTACAATTTTCTTCAAAACTTTCTTTATTGACAATATTTTTTTTTTCTTTTTTAAACTTGTATAAAATATATTTTTTTTCTTTTTCAAACTTGTATAAAATATATTTTTCTATACTATATATTTAAAGGCATTATTTAGCCTATGTATATTAAAATTTTCAAATATTTGGGAGGGGGTGGCCCCCTAGTCCCCAAAAAGATCGGCCCATGGATGTCATCATACATATGTAAGATGATGTAAACATTTTCAACGTAGAGTCAGGAGATTTGGCCTTCGGGTGGATTTATAAAAGTAGTTCAAAATTGAAAATGTTGCATGGTCATTTTTTTTTTCCATGATCTATTAGTTACAGGCACAACCTTATGTCAATTGAACTAGGCTCGATTTGACTTGTGTGGTCATATTTTTAACATATAGGAAAAGAAAACAATCCAAGTATTATTAAATATATATTTAGTTTTTAAAAAACAAAAATAATTAAATCATAAATCTTATCTCTTTATCTCTTTAAAAGACGCGTCCATTTAATATTGAGATAAAATCAAACATTTAGTTAAACTAGCAAGAAACACGTGCGATGCACATTAAGGCTTATCATTTTAATCTAAAGTATAAAAATATATATTTTTTAACTCTTAAATCTAATAGTTAAAATTTATCCTACACAATTAGTATGATTTATGTTTACAATTTTCTTCAAAACTTTCTTTATTGACAATATTTTTTTTTTCTTTTTTAAACTTGTATAAAATATATTTTTTTTCTTTTTTAAACTTGTATAAAATATATTTTTCTATACTATATATTTTAAGGCATTATTTTGCCTATGTATATTAAAATATTCAAATATTTGGGAGGGGGTGGCCCCCTAGTCCCCAAAAAGATCGGCCCATGGATGTCATCATACATATGTAAGATGATGTAAACATTTTCAACGTAGAGTCAGGAGATTTGGCCTTCGGGTGGATTTATAAAAGTAGTTCAAAATAGAAAATGTTGTATGGTCATTTTTTTTTTCCATGATCTATTAGTTACGGGCACAACCTTATGCCAATTGAACTATGCTCGATTTGACTTGTGTGGTCATATTTTTAACATATAGGAAAAGAAAACAATCCAAGTATTATTAAATATATATATTTAGTTTTTCAAAAACAAACATAATTAAATCATAAATCTTATCTCTTTATCTCTATAAAAGACGCGTCCATTTAATATTGAGATAAAATCAAACATTTAGTTAAACTAGCAAGAAACACGTGCGATCCACATTAAGGCTTATCATTTTAATCTAAAGTATAAAAATATATATTTTTTAACTCTTAAATCTAATAGTTAAAATTTATCCTACACAATTAGTATGATTTATGTTTACAATTTTCTTCAAAACTTTCTTTATTGACAATATTTTTTTTTCTTTTTTAAACTTGTATAAAATATATTTTTCAATATTTAATTTAAGTTTATTATTTTATACAATGCAAGGTATGAATATTCATGTGTACTAAAAAAATGGTACAAATATTCAAATAAGAAATCATTTTTTTTTTTCATAGTCATGTCCTTCATATAATATTGGAATTCCAATAGTGTCGTTTTAGAAATTAATAATAGTACACACATTCAAATAAATTAATAATCCTAATTCCTATATATATTTATATATATATGTTTGGAAAGACTAAAGATTTTTGAAGTCAGAAAGAGAAAAATTCTAAACATAAAAAAGAATAGGAAGAAGAAGAGTTAAAATTAAAGAACAATATGAAAGATGAAAAGAAAAAATCATAAAATAAGTATTTCTCTCCTTCATCATCATAAAATAAATATACATAAATAAATTCAATAAAAAAATAGAAATAAATTTATGGAATTATTGTGAATTGAGTGAGTTAATAAATAGGAAAAAATTGCAGTTGAATGATAAATTTGTCACGAACGTAATAGTGAGATTTGTTCTCAGCTGATAATTAATGTGAAAAAATAATGTAAGGTATTGTGCTCAAAATTATTTTTGTTGTCTTCAAAAATATTTTTCGTAAAGGATAGATAAAATAAAAAATAAAAAAAAAAAATCATTTTTAGAATTGATTGAAATTGAAATAACTCCTTAATAATGAAATTTTAGAAGTTTGTAGAAAAAAATTATATAGAAGAAAACAACTAAAATACAATCAAACTTCAGAGCTCCAGACTAAACAAGTCTCTGCCTCAAACACAAATACTTCAGAACTGTCCAGACTAAATAACTCCAGATTAAACAACTTCAACTCATTTCCAACTCGTTGGGCCAAACGACCCCTAAGGAACTTCTTTATCTACCAAGTTTAACTCTTCCAAAAAAGCCAAAGCGAGCATAGCTCAGCTGGCATATGTATGACTCGATGACCAAGAGGTCTGTGGTTCGAATCCTCCCACACCCAATGTACTCAAAAAAAAAACTCTTCCAAAAAAAAAAAAAATAATAATAAAAATAATATTAATAATAAATAAATAAAAAGTATTATTGAAAAATATTGACTAAATTGAAAAAATGCATAAACATTATGAACTCAACTTAGAATTTTTTTTTTTTTTTTTTTTTAATTTGCTATCTTATTTCAAAATAAATTAATATATACCTAATAATTATGTCACATTATTAGGTTATTAATTTGAAGAAGTACCGTAAAGAATAGTTATGAGCAGATTAAAATTCATGGGCCCAGATTTACACTATAAGAAAAATTACTTTCATAGGTCAGGGTGTCACTAAACGTATTACTGACACGTTAAAGTCAAAGGATGTCGCTAAACGTATTACTGACACGTTAAGGTTTGTCGTTGTATCCGTCGCAAAAAAATGCATCTTCTTAAGTTTTAGCGACCTGTTGACCACACGTCGCTAAAACGTGTTGTACCAACGACGCATTAGCAAACACGTCGCTAAAGGTGAAGTTTCAGCGACGCATTTTAACGCATCGCTAAAAGCCTATAGTTATTTTAAAAAATATATTAATCCTGATCATAGCGGAGGTGAGCGATCGACGACCCTAAAAGGGAAATATGATGTTGGGCATATAATAGATCAAGACGAGGCACCCGACAAACACTCTCACCGTGACACGTCAAGCCAACGTACGATCCAGACACTTAATGTTGAAAATGAATAATATAAATATGGGGCACCACCCCTCATTATAGGTACGTAACAATTTCTCAGCTTGATACCACTTCATTTACGACATTAAATTAAGCAGATCTCTACTCTTTTAAGATTGTTCCATCGTGTGTATTCCACTCCAACTGAGAACAAATCTAACATGCATTTAAATCCACGCATCAATAATCTTTTTTATTAAGAGTTTAGAGTGTGAATATATAAACTTGAGAAAATATATTATATATATATATTGATCGATGTCAATTCAGGGGCACATCCAAACATTAATGTTTGGGGGGGCCAAAAAAAAATTATCGCAAAAAAATTTGAGGTTTGAATTCACGCTCTCATATTATGTTGATCTTAAAAAAAAGTTATTGGTGATATGAATATGTAGGCGTATCAAAAGTTTCTTAATTAAGTTCAAATAAACTTAATATTATTATATAATTTAATTTTGGTTCTAATGAATCCCTGAATTTTAAGAAATATTAAGACAAGGATCTATTACACTTAAGCTTGAAAATTCGACGACCAATTAGATACAAAATTGAAAGTTTAAAAATATATTGAACATTTTTTAAAGCTCGTGGATCTATTAAATAAAAAATTGAAAGTTCAAAAATTTATTAGACATTTTGGAAAAAAAAACACAATTTAATGTGAAATATTTTTCCAACATTTAGGGAGGGGTGTAATATAGACTAAATTACTTTTTGAAAAACTAACAAATAAACTAATAGTAAGGATTAAGTTGAAGATTTGTTGAAAGTATAAACACTAAATTTGGACATTTGAAATTCTAAGGACTAAAATTAATACAATTTTCAAAGTACAAAAACTAAAATGACACCAAACCGAGCATAGCTCAATTGACATAAAGTTGTGTCTTGACTGAAAGGTTAGTAATTCAATCCGCCACCCCACTAAAACGATATTTCAGCATTTTTTAATATAAATAAATAAATATATATATATATATATATATATATATAAACTTGAAAAAAAAATTAAAAATTCTTATAGAATTAAATATTTAAAACTAAATATGAAGTGCTTTTATCATTTATATTGATAATAAAAAATATATTTAAGAAATTAGTTAGGTATGTAGTCAAAAATAAAAAATATATTTAAGAAATTAATTATGTATGTAGTCGAGAAAAAATAAAAAAAATAATATGTGCAACCTAAGTGTTGAACTTAAGAATACAAAATGGCATGACATTCATGCTTACCAATGCACCAAACTATTCTTTCATTTGTTTTAGGGGAGCCAAATTCTATATATTATACATACTATATATTTTAAGGCATTATTTTGCTTATGTATATTAAAATTTTCAAATATTTGAGAGGGATGGCCCCTAGTCCCCAAAAAGATCGGCCCATGGATGTCATCATATATATGTAAGATGATGTAAACATTTTCAACGTAGAATCAGGAGATTTGGCCTTCGGGTGGATTTATAAAAGTAGTTCAAAATTGAAAATGTTGTATGGTCATTTTTTTTTCCATGATCTATTAGTTACAGGCACAATCTTATGCTAATTGAACTATGCTCGATTTGACTTGTGTGGTCATCTTTTTAACATATAGGAAAAGAAAACAAACCAAATATTATTAAATATATATTTAGTTTTTCAAAAACAAACATAATTAAATCATAAATCTTATCTCTTTATCTCTTTAAAAGACGCGTCCATTTAATATTGAGATAAAATCAAACATTTAGTTAAACTAGCAAGAAACACGTGCGATGCACATTAAGGCTTATCATTTTAATCTAAAGTATAAAAATATTTATTTTTTAACTCTTAAATCTAATAGTTAAAATTTATCCTACACAATTAGTATGATTTATGTTTACAATTTTCTTCAAAACTTTCTTTATTGACAATATTTTTTTTTCTTTTTTAAACTTGTATAAAATATATTTTTTTTCTTTTTTAAACTTGTATAAAATATATTTTTCTATACTATATATTTTAAGGCATTATTTTGCCTATGTATATTAAAATTTTCAAATATTTGGGAGGGGGTGGCCCCCTAGTCCCCAAAAAGATCGGCCCATGGATGTCATCATACATATGTAAGATGATGTAAACATTTTCAACGTAGAGTTAGGAGATTTGGCCTTCGAGTGTATTTATAAAAGTAGTTCAAAATTGAAAATGTTGTATGGTCATTTTTTTTTTCCATGATCTATTAGTTACGGGCACAACCTTATGCCAATTTAACTATGCTCGATTTGACTTGTATGGTCATCTTTTTAACATATAGGAAAAGAAAACAAATCACGTAATCTCTTTAAAAGACGCGTCCATTTAATATTGAGATAAAATCAAACATTTAGTTAAACTAGCAAGAAACACGTGCGATGCACATTAAGGCTTATCATTTTAATCTAAAGTATAAAAATATATATATTTTAACTCTTAAATCTAATAGTTAAAATTTATCCTACACAATTAGTATGATTTATGTTTACAATTTTCTTCCAAACTTTCTTTATTGACAATTTTTTTTTCTTTTTTAAACTTGTATAAAATATATTTTTCAATATTTAATTTAAGTTTATTATTTTATACAAGGCAAGTTATGAATATTCATGTGTACTAAAAAAATGGTACAAATATTCAAATAAGAAATCATTTTTTGTTTCATAGTCATGTCATTCATATAATATTGGAATTCCAATAGTGTCGTTTTAGAAATTAATAATAGTACACATTCAAATAAATTAATAATCATAATTCCTATATATATTTATATATATGTTTGGAAAGACTAAAGATTTTTAAGTCAGAAAGAGAAAAATTCTAAACATAAAAAAGAATATGAAGAGGAAGAGTTAAAATTAAAGAACAATATGAAAGATGAAAAGAAAAAATCATAAAATAATTATTTCTCTCCTTCATCATCATAAAATAAATATACATAAATAAATTCAATAAAAAAATAGAAATAAATTTATGGAATTATTGTGAATTGAGTAAGTTAATAAATAGGAAAAAATTGCCGTTGAATGATAAATTTGTCACGAACGTAATAGTGAGATTTGTTCTCAGTTGATAATTAATGTGAAAAAATAATGTAAGGTATTGTGCTCAAAATTATTTTTGTTGTCTTCAAATTTTTTTTTGTAAATGATAGATAAAATAAAAATAAAAAAAAATCATTTTTAGAATTTATTGGAATTGAAATAAGTACTTAATAATGAAATTTTAGAAATTTGTAGAAAAAAATTGTGGAGAAGAAAGCAACTAAAATAAACTCAAACTTCAGAACTCCAGACTAAACAAGTCTCTGCCTCAAACACAAATACTGCCCAGACTAAATAACTTCTGATTAAACAACTTCAACTCCTTTCCAACTCGTTGGGCCAAACGACCCCTAAAGAACTTCTTTATCTGCCAATTTTAACTCTTACAAAAAAATAAAATAATAAAATACTATTAATAATAAATAAATAAAAAGTATTATTGAAAAATATTGACTAAATTGAAAAAAATGCATAAACATTATGAACTCAACTTAGACTTTTGTTTTTTTTTTAATTTGCTATCTTATTTAAAAATAAATTAATCTATACCTAATAATTATGTCACATTATTAGGTTAATAATTTGAAGAAGAACCGTAAAGAATTGTTATGAGCAGATTAAAATTCATGGGCCCAGACTTACACACTGAGAAAAATTACTTTCATAGGTCAGGGTGTCACTAAACGTATTACTGACACGTTAATGTCAAAGGATGTCGCTAAACGTATTACTGACACGTTAAGGTTTGTCGTTGTATCCGTCGTAAAAAATGCATCTTCTTAACTTTTAGCGACCTGATGACCACACGTCGCTAAAACGTGTTGTACCAACGACGCATTAGCAAACACGTCGCTAAAGGTGAAGTTTCAGCGACGCATTTTAACGTGTCGCTGAAAGCCTATAGTTATTTTAAAAAAAAATATTAATCCTGACCATAGCGGAGGTGAGCGATCGACGACCCTAAAAGGAAAATATGATGTTGGGCATATAATAGATCAAGACGAGGCACCCGACAAACACTCTCACTGTGACACGTCAAGCCAACGTACGATCCAGACACTTAATGTTGAAAATGAATAATATAAATATGGGGCACCACCCCTCATTATAGGTACGTAACAATTTCTCAGCTTGATACCACTCCATTTACGACATTAAATTAAGTCGATCTCTACTCTTTTAAGATTGTTCCATCGTGTGTTTTCCATTCCAACTGAGAACAAATCTAACATGCATTTAAATCCACACATCAATAATCTTTTTTATTAAGAGTTTAGAGTGTGAATATATAAACTTGAGTAAATATGTTATATATATATATTGATCGATGTCAATTCAGGGGCACATCCAGACATTAATGTTTGGGGGGCAAAAAAAATTTATCGCAAAAAAAATTGAGGTTTGAATTCACGCTCTCATATTATGTTGATCTTAAAAAAAAATTATTCGTGATATGAATATGTAGGCGTATCAAAAGTTTCTTAACTAAGTTCAAATAAACTTAATACTATTATATAATTCAGTTTTGGTTCTAATGAATCCCTGAATTTTAAGAAATATTAAGACAAGGATCTATTACACTTCAACTTGAAAATTCGACGACTTATTAGATACAAATTTGAAAGTTTAAAAATATATTGAACATTTTTTAAAGCTCGTGGATCTATTAAATACAAAATTGAAAGTTCAAAAACTTATTAGACATTTTGGAAAAAAAACACAATTTAATGTGAAATATTTTTCCAACATTTAGGGAGGGGTGTAATATAGACTAAATTACTTTTGGAAAAACTTACAAATAAACTAATAGTAAGGATTAAGTTGAAGATTTGTTGAAAGTATAAACACTAAATTTGGACATTTGAAATTCTAAGGACTAAAATTAATACAATTTTCAAAGTACAAAAACTAAAACGACACCAAACCGAACATAGCTCAATTGACATAAAGTTGTGTCTTGACTGAAAGGTTAGTAATTCAATCCGCCACCCGACTAAAACGATATTTCAAGATTTTTTAATATAATATATATATATATATATATATATATATACTTGAAAAAAAAAATTAAAACTTATAGTTTAAAACTAAATATGAAGTGCTTTTATCATTTATATTGATAATAAAAAATATATTTAAGAAATTAGTTAGATATGTAGTAAAAATAAAAAATATATTTAAGAAATTAATTATGTATTAGTCGAGAAAAAATAAAAAAATAATATATGTAACCTAAGTGTTGAACTTAAGAATACAAAATTGCATGGCATTCATGCTTACCAATGCTCTAGACTATTCTTTCATTTGTTTTAGTGGAGCCAAATTCTATTTATTATAGATACTATATATTTTAAGGCATTATTTTGCCTATGTATACTAAAAATTTTAAATATTTGGGAGGGGGTGCCCTAGTCCCCAAAAAGATCGGCCCATAGATGTCATCATACATATGTAAGATGATGTAAACATTTTCAACGTAGAGTCAGCAGATTTGGCCTTCGGGTGGATTTATAAAAGTAGTTCAAAATTGAAAATGTTGTATGGTCATTTTTTTTTTCCATGATCTATTAGTTACGGGCACAACCTTATGCCAATTCAACTATGCTCGATTTGACTTGTGTGGTCATCTTTTTAACATAGGAAAAGAAAACAAACCAAGTATTATTAAATATATATTTAGTTATTTTTAAAAAACAAACATAATTAAATCATAAATCTTATCTCTTTATCTCTTTAAAAGACGCGTCCATTTAATATTGAGATAAAATCAAACATTTAGTTAAACTAGCAAGAAACCGGTGCGATGCAAATTAAGGCTTATCATTTTAATCTAAAGTATAAAAATATATATTTTTTAACTCTTAAATCTAATAGTTAAAATTTATCCTATACAATTAGTATGATTTATGTTTACAATTTTCTTCAAAACTTTCTTTATTGACAATATTTTTTTTTTCTTTTTTAAACTTGTATAAAATATATTTTTCTATACTATATATTTTAAGGCATTATTTTGCCTATGTATATTAAAATTTTCAAATATTTGGGAGGGGGTGGCCCCCTAGTCCCCAAAAAGATCGGCCCATGGATGTCATCATACATATGTAAGATGATGTAAACATTTTCAACGTAGAATCAGGAGATTTGGCCTTCGGGTGGATTTATAAAAGTAGTTCAAAATTGAAAATGTTGTATGGTTATTTTTTTTTTCCATGATCTATTAGTTACGGGCACAATCTTATGCTAATTGAACTATGCTCGATTTGACTTGTGTGGTCATCTTTTTAATATATAGGAAAAGAAAACAAACCAAGTATTATTAAATATATATTTAGTTTTTCAAAAACAAACATAATTAAATCATAAATTTTATCTCTTTATCTCTTTAAAAGACGCGTCCATTTAATATTGAGATAAAATCAAACATTTAGTTAAACTAACAAGAAACACGTGCCATGCACATTAAAGCTTATCATTTTAATCTAAAGTATAAAAATATATATTTTTTAACTCTTAAATCTAATAGTTAAAATTTATCCTACACAATTAGTATGATTTATGTTTACAATTTTCTTCAAAACTTTCTTTATTGACAATATTTTTTTTTCTTTTTTAAACTTGTATAAAATATATTTTTTTTCTTTTTGAAACTTGTATAAAATATATTTTTCTATACTATATATTTTAAGGCATTATTTTGCCTATGTATATTAAAATTTTCAAATATTTGGGAGGGGGTGCCCGTAGTCCCCAAAAAGATCGGCCCATGGATGTCATCATACATATGTAAGATGATGTAAACATTTTCAACGTAGAGTCAGCATATTTGGCCTTCGGGTGGATTTATAAAAGTAGTTCAAAATTGAAAATGTTGTATGGTCATTTTTTTTTCCATGATCTATTAGTTACGGGCACAACTTTATGCCAATTGAACTATGCTCGATTTGACTTGTGTGGTCATCTTTTTACAAATAGGAAAAGAAAACAAACCAAGTATTTTTAAATATATATTTAGTTTTTCAAAAACAAACATAATTAAATCATAAATCTTATCTCTTTATCTCTTTAAAAGACGCGTCCATTTAATATTGAGATAAAATCAAACATTTAGTTAAACTAGCAAGAAACACGTGCAATGCACATTAAGACTTATCATTTTAATCTAAAGTATAAAAATATATATTTTTTAACTCTTAAATCTAATAGTTAAAATTTATCCTACACAATTAGTATGATTTATGTTTACAATTTTCTTCAAAACTTTCTTTATTGGCAATATTTTTTTTTCTTTTTTAAACTTGTATAAAATATATTTTTCAATATTTAATTTAGCTTTATTATTTTATACAATGCAAAGTATGAATATTCATGTGTACTAAAAAAATGGTACAAATATCCAAAGAAGAATTTTTTTTTTTTTCATAGTCATGTCCTTCATATAATATTGGAATTCCAATAGTGTCGTTTTAGAAATTAATAATAGTACACATTCAAATAAATTAATAATCACAATTCGTATATATATATATATATATATTTGGAAAGACTAAAGATTTTTGAAGTCGGAAAGAGAAAAAATCTAAACATAAAAAAGAATATGAAGCAATATGAAAGATGAAAAGAAAAAATCATAAAATAATTATTTCTCTCATTCATCATAAAATAAATATACATAAATACATTCAATAAAAAAATAGAAATAAATTTATGGAATTATTGTGAATTGAGTGAGTTAATAAATAGGATAAAATTGCAGTTGAATGATAAAATTGTCACGAACGTAATAGTGAGATTTGTTCTCAGTTGATAATTAATGTGAAAAAATAATGTAAGGTATTGTGCTCAAAATTATTTTTGTTGTCTTCAAATTTTTTTTTGTAAATGATAGATAAAATAAAAATAAAAAAAATCAGTTTTAGAATTTATTGGAATTGAAATAAGTACTTAATAATGAAATCTTAGAAATTTGTAGAAAAAAATTGTGGAGAAGAAAGCAACTAAAATAAATTCAAATTTCAGAACTTCAGACTAAACAAGTCATGCCTCAAACACAAATACTTCAGAACTGCCCAGACTAAATAACTCTAGATTAAACAACTTCAATTCCTTTCCAACTCGTTGGGCCAAACGACCCCTAAAGAACTTCTTTATCTGCCAATTTTAATAATAATAATAATAAATAAATAAAAAGTATTATTGAAAAATATTGACTAAATTGAAAAAATGCATAAACATTATGAACTCAACTTAGACTTTTATTTTTTATTTTTTTTATTTGCTATATTATTTCAAAATAAATTAATATATACCTAATAAATATGTCACATTATTAGATTGTTAATTTAAAGAAGTACTGTAAAGAATTGTTATGAGCAGATTAAAATTCATGGGCCCAGACTTACACTATAAGAAAAATTACTTTCAACGTATAAAATACGTCGCAAAAAGTCAAAAGACGTCGCTAAACGTATTACTGACATGTTAAGGTTTGTCGTTGTATCCGTCGCAAAAAAATGCATCTTCGTAAGTTTTAGCGACTTGTTGACCACGCGTAGCTAAAACGTGTTGTACCAACGACGCATTAGCAAACACGTCGCTAAAGGTGAAGTTTCAACGACGCATTTTAACGCGTCGCTGAAAGCCTATAGTTATTTTAAAAAAAATATTAATCCTGACCATAGCGGAGGTGAGCGATCGACGACCCTAAAAGGAAAATATGATGTTGGTCATATAACAGATCAAGACGAGGCACCCGACAAAGACTCTCACCGTGACACGTCTAGCCAACGTACGATCCGGACACTTAATGTTGAAAATGAATATTATAAATATGGGGCACCACCCCTCATTATAGGTACGTAACAATTTCTCAACTTGATACCACTTCATTTACGACATTAAATTAAGCAGATCTCTACTCTTTCAAGATTGTTCCATCGTGTGTATTACACTCCAACTGAGAACAAATCTAACATGCATTTAAATCCACGCATCAATAATCTTTTTTTATTAAGAGTACGTTTAGAGTGTGAATTTATAAACTTGAGTTAAATATATTTTATATATATATTGATGGATGTCATCATACATATGTAATGATGTAAACATTTTGCACGTGATTTATAAAAGTAGTTCAAAATTGAAAATGTTGTATGGTCATTTTTTTTTTCCATGATCTATTAGTTACGGGCACAACCTTATGCCAATTGAACTATGCTCGATTTGACTTGTGTGGTCATCTTTTTAACATATAGGAAAAGAAAACAATCCAAGTATTATTAAATATATATTTAGTTTTTCAAAAATAAACATAATTAAATCATAAATGTTATCTCTTTATCTCTTTAAAGGACGTGTTCATTTAATATTGAGATAAAATCAAACATTTAGTTAAACTAGCAAGAAACACCAGGGATGCACATTAAGTCTTATCATTTTAATCTAAAATATAAAAATATATATATATTTTTTAAGTCTTAAATCTAATAGTTAAAAGTTATGCTACACAATTAATATGATTTATGTTTACAATTTTCTTCGCAATAGAAAACTTTCTTTGTTGACAATATTTTCTTTTTCTTTTTTAAACTTGTATAAAATATATTTTTCAATATTTAATTTAACCATATTATTTTATACAATGCAAGATATGAATATTCATGTGTACTAAAAAATGGTACAAATATCCAAATAAGAAATCATTTTTTTTTTTTTTGCATAGTCATGTCCTTCATATAATATTGGAATTCCAATAGTATCGTTTTAAAAATTAATAATAGTACACACATTCAAATAAATTAATAATCACAATTCCTATATATATATATATATATATATATATGTTTGGAAATACTAAAGATTTTTGAAGTCCGAAAGAGGAAAATCTTAAACTTAAAAATGAATATGAAGATGAAGAGTTAAAATTAAAGAACAATATGAAAGATGAAAAGAAAAAATCATAAAATAATTATTTCTCTCATTCATCATCATAAAATAAATATACATAAAAAAATTCAATAAAAAAATAAAAATAAATTTATGGAATTATTGTGAATTTAGTGAGTTAATAAATAGAAAGAAATTGCAGTTAAAATTGTCACGAACGTAATAGTGAGATTTGTTAAAACGGAAAGACAAATTTCTCTCTATCTAACCTTTAAAGAAAAGAATGATTAAAATTAATATAATATATTACAAAAATTAAGGAAGAATATCTTTAGGTAAACAATTAAAGACCAATTCATTTCAAGTTCACTCTAGGGAAAATTTAAAAATAAGAAAAGTCGATAAATAAAGAAAGAAACTTAATTTAATACATAAATTTTATAAAAATAAATAAATATTAACCAAGGTAAAAGAGATTTTATTTTGGTTGCAGACTCATGCTTTTTTTTTTTTTTTTTTTTTTTTTTTTTTTTTATTTATTTTTTTTGGGCCCATACAAATAATTATACTAATTAACAATAATAAAAATTAAAATAAAAAAGAATACACATTGTCTCCTTCAAAATGAAAACCGTAGATCTCTATTTCTTTTTTTCTCTTCTAGCCGCCATCCGCCATTGTCCTCCTGCTTCAGCCCTCTGCCATTGCTAGACACGCGCTCAACCACCACCGCTTTCCACAACAGCTTAGATTGCGCATCATCCTCGTTTACCTCTTTGCAATCAAAATTATTCTGATTTTCTCTCCTCCAATTTTTGAAATTTGAGTATTCTTTCGAGCAACCTCTCTTCCACTGCTAGAGGGTAAATTTCTCCCATCTCTCGACTCTATTTTCCCCATGAAAAATAAACTCGTCATATACGGGTATATATAGATCCAAATAATCACTTTGGAAGATAGGAAGGCGTTTGGAACTTGAATAGTTTGCAATAACATAGCATCATCCATTATGCACCCTATTTAATTAAGAAAGAAGATCAAAAGTTTAACCGGATTTATGGTAAGAGAAAGATAATTACGATTAAATGAGAGATAATACACACTGTTTAAGAAATAAGATCAAAGAGTTATCTGAATTTATGATAGTGTTAAAAGAGGGAGATATTCTCCTCTCAATCAAAAAAATAAAATTGGAAAAAATATATTACAATTAATGACCAAATAGCCACCAATATAATAATGTGAAGGGTTAAAACAAAAGGGCAAAATAGAGAGAAAAAGTTTATCTCCTAACCAACATTTAGATAGAGTTGGAGAAGTTGAACAATCTCACTATTCAAATAACTTTTTAAATAATAAAAAAAACATTTAATTAATTTTCAAACTTTTCAAACTTTTGAAATTAATAAATTTTCATAAAATTAATATTTCTATTCTCATAAAATGATGAGAGTTGAAGAAGTTGAACAATCTTATTAAATAACTTTTTAAATAGTAGATAGAAAAAAGACATTTAATTAATTTTAAAATTCTCAAACTTTTGAAAACTTTTGAAATTAATAAATTTTCATAAAATTAATATTTTTATTCTTAGAGAGTTGAAGAAGTTAAACAATCTCACTAAATAACTTTTTAAATAGTAGATGAAAAAAAAAACATTTAATTAATTTTAAAACTCTCAAACTTTTGAAATTAATATCTCTATTCTCATAAAAGGAAGAGTTGAAGAATCTCACTCTTGAAATAACTTTTTAAATAATAAATAGAAAAAAAAATATTTAATTAATTTTAAAATTCTCAAACTTTTGAAACTTAAAAAAAAAAAAATGTTGCAGAAACAAACTCAGATCAGTTACATTGAACGTGCCCAAGGACTAGTTGATGAGAAACAAACAGTCGCGCACATGCCCAGGGGCGGACCTCTGAAGGGACTAGGGGGCACGACCCCCCCAAATTTTTGATTTTCTTATATACGTAGGCAAAATTAATGCCTTAAATATATACTATTGTTATTAAATACATTTTGGCCCCCCTCAAATTAACAAACTCTTATTTCGCTGCAGTGGTCATTGTGCATGGTTTATTTTTTGTTGTGCCTGAATTCGAAACTCAACCATAACAATAATTTATTTGTTTTACATTTCCTTCTATATATATATATATTTTTTTTAAAAAAATTGTTCTCTTTTAATATTTTGTTTATATATATTTAAAATATATAAAATTAGTATTTACTTTTATAATATTTTTTTTAATTAAAATGTCATGGTATTATCTATACTTTAGAGTTATATTATTTTACTCATTGTAATTTTAAATATCTAAATTTAGTATTATTTCCTACTTTAAACAAATCTATTAACTTTTAGTATTAGTTTATTTATTAACATTTTCAAAAATAATTTAGACTATATTAACGTCCCTTTTGTAAATTTTGAAAACAAATTCATGTTATATTGTTTTTTTTCTTGAATAACTTTTCTTAAAAATGTCTAATGAATTTTTGAATTTTGAATTTTGTGTTTAATAGACCCACGAACTTTAAAAATAGTTCAATATATTTTTTAACTTTCAATTTTGTATCTAATCGGTCCTCAAATTTTCAAGTTTAAGTCTAATATATTCTTGTATTTATTTGACATTTTTAAAAATCTAGGAATTCATTAGAAACAAAATTGAAAGTATATGGACGCATTAAAAACTTTTTAGAATTTAGGGACTCATTAAATTATTATTATTTTTATTTTTTTTAAATATAGTGATGAGCAAAATTATATGATGGTATTAAGTTTATTTAAGCTTAGTTCGTAAGTATTTGATACACTCACATATGCTTATCACTGATAATTGTTTTTTAATATTAACATAACTTGAGAGTGTGAATTCGAACCTCTATATTTTTTACGATCTTTTTTTAATGTTTATATACTCTAATTTTTTGCCCCCCAAATATCAATGTCTGGATTTGATTCGCCCCTGCACATGCTTGTCTTTTGTTTTCAGCAAACACTGTCTACTTTCTTTTTTTTTTTTTTTTTTTTTTTTTTTTTTTACTTTCAATTTTTTATTACTTAATCTTGACTATGATTGTTCTCCTCGATTGTTTTATTTTTATTTTTTAAGTACATAAGAGGTGGGGGATTCGAACCACAGAGTCATCAAGTCATATATATGCCAGCTGAGCTAGGCTCATTCTCCTAGATTGTTTGGGCTTTGATACATGGACTTCTTAATTGAGTTTGTAGTATTTTATATTATAAACTCAATTCATTTTTATTAAATTAAAATATGTATAAATAAAATATTATAAATTATATAATATTGTGGTAAATAGAGTCTAACTCAATTGACATAAAGAAGTGTCATCGACTCTAAGGTATGAGGCTCGAATGACGAATCTCCCACTCTGATTTATAAATATATTTTCAAACACATTTTCAATAATTAATTAAATTGTGATACATATTCAAATTTGTTACGAAATACATATTTGAAAACATGAAATACAACTATGTTTTTATTGAATTCTTTATTTTTTAAATTTGTGTTTTAAAATTAAATTTTGTGTTTAATAAGACATTTTTCAATTTTGAAGGTTCAAAGACTTATTAAACACAAGTTCAAAATTTTAGAGACAATTTTTTAAAGTTCAAGAACATGTTGTAGACCCCTAAATTTATTCGACCTTTTACTTTTTCAATAAATTTTGTGTTTTTGTGGTAATTTTGTATTTTACTAACTTTTAAGAAAAATAAACTAAAATTCTCTCTCTCATTCTTTTTCTCCCTCCCTCACTTAACTCTCCCCCTCCTTTCTCTTCCAAGACATCTCATTCTTTTCTTTCACAACATATTCTCCCTCCCTTTCTCTCCCAAAAAAATCTCACCCATCATTCTTCTCATCCGGGCTTGAAACTCTAACCATCATTTTTCCCCCATTTCTCTCTCTCATTCACAACCCAAATCTTTCTCTCACTCTCCCCGAGGTAGTCTCCCTCTCTCAAATTCATTTCTCTATCTCGGTGCACCTCTCTCATGGTTTTGCTTTTCGGAGCAAACATTTTTTTTTGTCTCGTTTCAGCCCTCACAACCTTGACAGAATCACATCGGGGCCTCTTCCCTCCTCTACTGACGACTGCAACAAATGTCGGAAGGTTGGATTTTTGCTGTATTTATAACTAAGAAACACGAACACAAAGATTACACCGTAACAAGATACAATGTATCAAAACTGCATTCACGGTATATAAATATAAATCTAGAAATTCAAGTATGTAACCATATTTAAGATACAAAGTTACTTAAGATGTGTAAAGACAGAAAGACAGTAGCAAAAGCTATTTATTACTACAATTTCTGGAAATCGTGATGGAGATGAAAACAAAGTCGAGGCACGCTTATAAAGCGTTGTCCTGAAGACAATTGTTCGCTCTGCACGGGTTGCAAGAAAACTACAACGATCATCTTAGCAGGATTCAACGACTTACTCCGGTAGAAAAGGAACTCGAACTACTCAGATCTGGCAGAACTCTTGAATATTTGCTCTCAACAAAACAAAGACACAAGAAAATCAAAGGGAAGAAGAAAACTCGAAAAATAGATGAAGCTAAGATTTTTGGGATACTCTCAAATTACGAATCACACTACTATTTATAGTAATGCAAATCATAACTCTCCTAATCTGAAACGTCTGACAATAATTACACTGTATACAACATGAAACGTCTGACAACAATTACAACATGAAACGTCTGACAATAATTACACTGTAATTACAACATGAAACGTCTGACAATAATTGCACTGTAATTGAAACACGAAACGTCTGACAATAATTACATTGTAATTACAACATGAAACGTCTGACAATAATTACACTATAATTACAACATGAAACGTCTGAGAATAATTACACTGTAATTACAACATGAAACGTCTAACAATAATTGCACTGTAATTGCAACATGAAACATCTGACAATAATTACACTGTAATTGTTAACATATACGAATATTACAAATTCAATTTCAAAAATTTAATTCGTATGTTACACCATTTATTAGAAACCCTTGTTCTAACCATTACTTTATTTCACAAAATACAACAAGTTCCAACAATCCCCCACATGAAAAGAAAGTAAGAAAATGAAGTTGATATATTGAGCAAAATTTACCATTCAAACATCATCTACATTATGGGTTACATCATTTAGTACCGATTCTCCAAACATCGTATGCTTTGAAGTATTTTCTTAATCACTTCTGGTTTGATTAGGTTAAATGGGGTTTGGTTGTTTGTTTGCGTTTTGACTTTTGGTTGTGTCGTCATAACGGTATTTGCAAATACAGTGTATTTAAAGTCTTTGCAAATACCATTTGCCTTCACTGACAAGTTTTTGGAGTTTTTGCAAATATGGGGTATTTGAAGTTTGTTTTTTTTTCTTACAAATACGGTATCTTTGAAGTTATTTATTTTTTTTTTTTTGCAAATACGGTGTATTTGCCTCGAGTGTTTTGAGTTTTTGCAAACACATAGATTTTTTTTTTTTTTCTTTGTTGTGTTTTTGTGTTGGGATTTCCCCATCGTCTAATTGGGTTTTGTCTGGAGGGACAGAGGAGAATTTTTTCAAAATCGATTGTGGAAATGGACCATGATTTTGAATGTTGAGGTGAAATTTTGAGGTGAAAATTGGGAAGTGTTGATTGTAGTTGGGTTTTGATTTTAACAAGAAAACTAGATTTGTATGGATGTGTTATGACTTTGGACATTGTTGCTTTGGAAGATCTTAGTGAAATGGCACATAATTTTTTTTTTTTTTTTTGCCTTATAATGTATTGTTGTTGGCTTTCCAAAAGAATAATACTGTGCAATTGCAATTTGAAAAATTTCACAATTATAAGTACTGTATAATTTCATTTTGAAAAATTGCAATGTACCTGTAATTACAACCTACCTTCTAGTGATTGTATTTTTAAATTGAAAATACAATGTATTTTCTACATTTTCACTTCTAGTGAATTGAATTGAAAATACAGTGGATAAAATACACTGTAATTGCAATTTGCAATGCTTTCAAGTGAATTGCAAATAGAAATACACTGTAATTTCAATTGAGTGAATTTTGGATTGTATTTGAAATTCAATGCACTGTATTTTGCTTTTTATTTTTTAGAATTTCTTTCCTTGAATATTCTTTTTCTCTTCATTGTCTTTGGAGTTCTTCGGCTACTTTAAGAAATGTAATTACAACCTACCTTCTAGTGAATTGAAAATACAATGTATTTTCAACATTTTCACTTCTAGTTAATTGAATTGAAAATACAGTGTATTTTTTTTTTTTTTTTAATAAAATACACTATAATTACAATTTGTAATGCCTTCAAGTGAATTGCAAATACAAATATACTGTAATTCCAATTCACTGAATTTCGGATTGTATTTGCAATTCAGTGAATTTCATATTGTATTTGCAATTCAATACACTGTATTTTTTTTTTTATTTTTTTAGAATTTCTTGGCTTGAATATTCTTTTTTCTCTCCGCCACTGTTTTTGGGGTTCTTCTGCTATTTAAAGTTTTCTCAAATTTCTCTTTGTTATTGAGTTTGTATTTTTTCGAAAACTGGTATTTTTCTTTATTGTCGATTTTTTACACGAAATATTTCACTAGATGATCATATGTGACTGAATCTTAATCCCGAGTGAGTTATGAACTCCTACCTATGAGGGCTCGTCCTTTGATTTGTATGGGTGAGAATGACCTTTGTCGCTACGGTTTTGCGACGTGGAACGACCGACTTAGTTCCCGGGAGGAGAGAAATGGAGTCGTCACCAGCAATTATTTAGAGGGTGTGACTCGGCACCCAAAAATACTAAAAAATGGTCTGCAAAATAAAGATTAGTGTTTGGGGGTCTTTTGTGTATGTGGAAGGTATTAACACCCCACGACACTCGTTCCATGAACGAATATTTAATTCTCTTGTGATATTTTTAAAAAATGACCTTTTGTAAAAGAATAGTTTATTTTGAAAATTTTAAAATGTCTTATGTTTTACTGATCATTATTCATAAAAAAGAATAATTACCAATAATTATGAATGACATAATACCATCAATTGTAAAATTACTTAAATTTTATTTGGCATCCCAAATAAAAATCAACTTGGAATATTGGGAAATCAAATATTTTAATTCCCAATTTCGGCACTAAAGAAAGTTTCTATTTCTTTATTTTTAAATGTTTGGTTTATTATTATTTTTTTAATGCATGATTAAAGAAATTGTTTTTAAGGAAAATCCTCATTCATTTTTATTTTAAAAGAGTGAAGTTTGGAAAGAAAATTTTAGATTTGGTTTTTGAATTTATCCTTAAATGTTTTTTTAGAGAAATTTCAAAAGCTTTTTTTGACATGCTTATAAAAAAAAAAAAAAAAATGCAAAAGATAGGAATGAAATATTGAAATTAAATCTTGTCATCTCAAGAAATTATCTTTCACACCTCAAGAGCCTAGAGTAGCCATATCCGAAACCCTCTAGGTTCCATCATTGGAAAGTTTCTTTTTTGAATTTTTAATGAAATTTAGTATCTTAAATTACATTTATTACATATAATAAATACAAAATATTGAGAATCACAATTTGGAAAGCAAGAAAATTACAATTTGAAAAGTAAGAATTTTTACAACTAGTATTAGCCATTTAAAAAAATAAAATCTTGAAATCAATTTAAATTAATTTAAATTTAATGTGATTTGTTCCTACAAGAAAATGTTGGCAAAAAAATGTGTTTTAAGAAGAAAATACCGAAATCAATTCTCGGTATCCCAAGAACGGACCTCTCACCTTAAGAATCTAGAGTAGCAGTATCCCAAACACTCTAAGTTTCATAGTTGGAAAATTCTTTTTCTAAATTTTTTTGAGTGAGAGTCTTTAATTTACATATGGACTACCCCTAAATATGAATATATATATATATATATATATATATATATATATCAAATTGGATGGTTTAGATAAACAAATTGTTTTAACATCCATTCCATGACTACTAAATTCATGGTAGATAAAGTTAACAACTTAAAACATAAACAACACATCTAAAATCATTCTAAATTTTAAACTTAACCAAAATAAGAACAGACAATCTAACATATAACACATGCTCGCAATTAAGTGTATACAACGGTAATTGCACGTAAACGAAACAGAACATCCACTGCTGAGAAGTTAGTGTCATAAACTATTGTTGCAAGTTTGGGTGTTGTGTGGTTTTTGTGTTGTAGTAGTTGTGGGGTTCCGTTGGTGTGAGAAAAAAATGAAAGAAGTAAAAAAAAAAAAAATGATTCCCCCAAGGTTTTGTGGCTGAGGGAAAATAAATAAATAAAAGGAAAAGAAGAATGAGAATTCTGGTATAGAAAAAGTGACAAATTTAGGGGCCTACAGTTTGCCCTTTTGTTCATCCTTATAGAATTAGAAGGTGGACAAAGGCGTAGACCTTTGTTTGTTCAATATCTTATTTCTTCATCATCGGAAGATAACAACAACTAATGATAAATATTTAACCAATTTTTTTTTCTTTTTTAGACGGGCGGGGATAAGACAAAAACCGCCACAACAAAAAGTCAACTGTCAGGAGTAAACAAGCACCGCATGACGTAGTAAAAATAACAAAGTTTGAGGTCAAGGGTAAACAAGCACCGCATGACGTTGTAAAAATAACAAAGTTGGAGGTCAGCGGTAAACAAGCACCGTCGCAGCAAAAAGTCAAGGGTCAGGGGTAAACAAATGACGTAGTAAAAATAACAAAGTTGGAGGCGAGGGGTAAACAAGCACCGTCACAACATAAAAGTCAAGGACCAGGGATAAACAAGTATCACATGACGTAGTAAAAATAGCAAACCTGGAGGGCCAGAGGTAAACAAGCACCGTCACGGCAAAAAGTCAATGGTCAGGGGTAAACAAGCACCGCATGACATAGTAAACTTTGACATCTTGTATATGATAGACATTTAAATATTTTGAGTCTTTATACATCAAAAATCTAAAAAAATAAACTTTCCAATGATGAAACCTAGAGTGTTGGGATGCCGTTAGTTATTAAGATCATTTCTTAGGCTGCCAAGATTTGATTCAAAGATTTCCTTCTAAAAATTTTTGTGTCCAAATTTTCCCAATTTTTGTTGTCCAACAATTTGATTTGATTTTTATGGTCAACACCTTCAATATAGGGCCAGGGGTAAAAGTTTTCTTTCATGGAATATAGGGTGTCCGCTACTCTAGGTTCGTAGATCATTTCCAAGAATACATAGATTTGATTTCAATATTTCTTAAAAAAAAATTAAAAATCTTTTGTTCACCATTTCTATTTTTTTAAATAAAGGAAACAAAAAGTTAATTTCCTAAAAAGTCGGTCAACTAAGGTTTTTTGTTTTGGAATTTTCCTAAAAAAACATCTAAGGATATTCTAAAAAAAAATCAAAATAATTTTTTTTTATAAGTTGACTTATTTAAAATAAAAATTAATGAAGAGTTTTCTTAAAAGTAATTTCTTTCCTCATGCACTTTAAAAATTAATAAACCAAACATTTTTTAAAAAATAAAATCTTTTATATATGAAAATTGGAAATCAAAATAATTGACAAATAAAAATCAAACCCATTTAAAAATCTTCATATAAATTTTTTTTTTTTTTTTTTAACCTGGACCATTTCTATAAAATATCGAAAAAAAATATTTGTTCATTGAATGGGTGTTAATACCCGATTACCCTCCCCACACATAAAGCACCTAAACCCATTTTCTCTTATTGGTAGACTATTTTTAGCATTTTGGGTGCCTAATCACACCCTCTGCAAATAACTTTCCCTACACAAAAAAAATCTCAATCCATTGTCTCTTATTCGCAGATCATTTTTAGCATTTTTGAGTGTCTAGTCACACTCTCTAAAGCGGGCCACAACTCCATTTCTCTCCTCTTTTAACTCAAGTCGACCGTTCCCGTTGCAAACCCGTAGCGACACATATTATAACCAAGATTAAAAGTTTAGAGACTTATTTACCATAAACCTCAAAATTTATGTATAAACTTGTAATTCAACTTCTCTTTATTTATTTATATAACAAAATATAACTTAATTACAAATTGTGCAAAGCTAGTGGGAACGAGGTAGATACCGGAAATTGCAAAATTTGACCTCATTTCGAAAAAGTTTGTAAAAAATGACCTGAAATTTAGATTTTCATGTTTGTGACCTAATTTTGCGAGCATGCACATCTTTTCTATTTCTCTCAGATGGCAACTTTCATTTGTGCCCTTCACTAAACAAAAGTGTCACTCAACAATTTCTCTCCTCCCTCTTTTTCTTTTGCTCTCCGTTTCGTTTCATTTCACCGACCGTTAGACTCTCATCTTTGCTTCCGCCATTTCTAGACGACTTCACTAAAAAAAAGCTTGGATAAATGAAAAAAACACTTTTTTCACTAAAAAAAAGATGGGGAAAGAATCTGTATCAATTTAATTTTAATTATACTCCTATACAATAAATTTAGGAGCATGATTTGTGGATCTTCTCTCTGCTCCCTCCCCATCCAAATTCTTTGCATTTTTGTAATTCTATTTCCACCATTCTCTCCCTTCTTGCTTTAATGGTGTAGTTAATTTCTGCAAGCTTTTCATTGTCCACGACCCATTCCTTAATGGTTCCACGTTAGGTCTTCTTCGTTATTTTCCGATGTGAAATATGGTCGCCATCACTCAGATTTGAGCAATATGGTCGCCATCACTCAGATTTGAGCAAATTATTTTCATCAAGATCGTTGTCGACCATCTACGATCATGGCCGACCTTTGCACACGTATACAATTATTTTAATGTATATTCACACAATGTTTACATTAAAGATGATAGAACTCTTAATTATTTTACATTGGTATGATATTGTATATATTTTTTTAAAGAATATGATAACGTCGGTTTTAGACCTAAATCTTTCTAACTAAACTTTAATTTCACAAATTCAAAAATATAAAAGAATTTAAAATGTAATTAAAGATAACTAAGATTTAAATATTACAAAATATAAATCAAGTATAAACTATTTTGAATTAATAAAACTATTGTTACGCGTAAAATTGAATTGAACTAAATACTGAAGAAAAAAAATAGGAGCTTCAAGTTGAAATGGACTCCAACCCAAACCGGCAGAGGCCAACTAGGGTTCAGGCTCGGTTAATCATATTCATGGCACAAACGAAATTTTCTTTGTTTTTTTTTTTTTTTTTTTAATTTATCAATTATAAAATATGAAATAGTTCAAAGATAATGGGGTATAATTGGCATACCTAGATTTGCACCTTCCACTCTAAAATCACTCTAAACATAGACATGTAGTGCAAATAGTTTCAACTTTAGATATTTTTTATTTTGGGTCCAAAACATTCCTCTCAATTCCCCTCAATCATATACAACCAATGAACTTTAGGTAAGACCTGTCTTGAACCAAAAGCCAAGGCACAAAGTTGGCCCTTGAGAAGACATGCCTTAAGCCAAAAGCCTAAGGCACAGGATTGGCCACGCCACGGTCCGACACACCCTCCAACAGCCTCATCGGCTCGGAGACGACCCTATAACGAGTCTAGTTCAACTATTTTCAATCCAATCCAAAGAGAAAGGCCGAAAATTCTAAATTAATCTCATATAAATGTATCATTATGATTTGGAAGGAGTAAGTTTAACTGTTATCCTAAAATTTGCAACACAATTTTTTCTATTCTTCAACAGAAACATCAGAGGGTGTGTGACATTCACCACACCAACCAACAATTTATTTATTTTGACAAGTCACATATTGAATCGATAACAAAAATTACAAGAGAAAGTCATCAATAGCTATCTAGGTTTTTTACCAAATACTTGAAGGCCAAAAAATTTCCCTCAAGGAGAGAGAGAGGTAAAAAAGAAAAAAAAGGAAGAGTCCAAAATTCAAATACCAAAGAAGGATACAAAATTTAGTCATCAATAGTTATCTAGGTTTTTTACCAAATACTTGAAGGCTAATAATTTTTCCTCAAGGAGAGAGAGGTAAAAAAGAAAAAAAAGAAAGAGTCCAAAATGCAAATACCAAAGAAGGATACAGAAGTTAGAGAGAATTGAGTCTGCCTTTTTCTCGTCGTTTTCTCTACTCTCACGTTTCTTTCCTCTATTTTTCTTTCTATAAGGCAATTAATTGCACCAAAATATCGTCCCACTTGTCCCTTGATAGTATAAACATTAGCAAGATATTTGGTTGTTATATATTAAAATAAAACCACACACAATATAACCTGAATACTAAATAGTATAAATTAAATGGTAAGTGTATGCAAGAAAACATTCAACCAACAACCTTCCCAGTTCATAAAAATTGATAGTTGTATTAGTAACAATTTCAACATGGAAAATGGGCACGAAGAAGCTAGCCACCAGGATCGTTCCCGCTGCTGCTTCCAGGAATGGATGCAACTCCAGCGCCAAGACCTAACCCACCTCCTCGAATCTCTCCACGAATCCAACGACGACGAAGAAATCAAAACCCTAATTTGTAGTTGCATCACTCACTTCGAAGACTACATCTCCACCCGCAGCCGCCTCGCTCTCGAGGAGGCCTCCCCGTTCTTCGCCCCCACCTGGTGCACCTCCTTGGAGAAATCCCACCTCTGGATCACCGGTTGCAGGCCGTCGATCTTCATTCGGTTGCTCTACGCGCTGACCGGGTTCGAAGTCGAATCGCGACTTGGCGAGTGGCTGGAAGGGATGAGGACCAATAGCACTGAGAATAATCTGTGCGTCGGGGACATGTCGCCGAGTCAGATGGCGCTGGTGAATGAGCTGCACATCAGGACCTTACGAGCTGAGGAGACATTGACGAGCAAGATGGCAAGCTTGCAGGAGGAGATGGCAGACCAGCCGATTGCGGTGATAGCAAACAAGGTGGAGGCGGAGGATGTCGGGGAAGTGAACGAGGAGGCGGAGATGGTGTTGAAGGAGCATGAAAAGATGATGAAAGAGATTATGGGAAAGGCGGATGAGTTGAGGTTGAATACTCTCAAGAAAATTGTGGAGATTTTGAAGCCGGTTCAGTCTGTGGAGTTTCTAGTTGCGAGTAAGAAGCTTCATCTCTCGCTTCATCTATGGGGCAAACAAAAAGATGAGAAGCATGGAAGAAGATATCACTGATAATCATATAAGAAATATCTAAGAACTATCTACTCCCTATATTTTAATTTGCATTCTGCTATTACTGCTGTGTGTTTTTCATTTTTTTTTTTTTTTTTTTTTGGAAGAAAATGTTTGTTCTTATTTTATTAAATATAATTTTGGTGTGTTTTAGTCTTGACATGGTAATTATTATATTAAAATAATAAAATTTACGTTTTTTTTAATGAACTGTCATATTGTTTGAATAATTTGTGTCGTATTGTTAGATTGTTTGAATAATTTGTCTCTTGAAGTTGAACAAAACTCAAGTTGGATGTGCGTGAAAACTAGAAGGGACAAGTTAGCATGCAAAGAAGTAGGAGACGTGGCAACATAACAAGGTTACACAATCTGACAGATGCCTTCATCCCAACAATTCTAAAAGGATAATAGTCAAATTTTGAATTAGATTTTTTTTTACTAACCAGTCAATAAATAGGACTAGTTGAAATGTGTTGTTTTCAAAATTCTTAACAACTCAATAATCAATAACATATTTTAACCAACAACCCAATAATCAACTTTAACCTCAGCCCTCTAAGCTCTAACCAGCTCTCTTAATAGGTTCGAATTTTTGAATCTTCATGCTAAAACAAAAAAAAAACATACATCTTATCTAGTGATTTACATTATTATTATTATTATATATATAACCATCATTTGTCTGAAAAAAAAAAACTAACTAATTGTTTAATTTTCAAAGTGTGATGCGTAAGCTAGAAATAAGATTAGAAAAAGAATATATATTACACTACTAGAGTTGAGACAATTAGATAGAAATTAGAAACATGTAGAAGTCTCCATATAAATATATCAATATTAACTAATTAATTCTTAATTATCATGAACTCAAAAAGAAAATCATAATTATCATGTTTGGAATGGTTTGAGTTCACAATTTCGAAAAGTAGAAGGTTGACAAGGTTTTGTTTTTCAAGGCCCATTTGTTTTTTTGGCTAGGTTTCTCCATTTGTGGCTCTCACATATATATATATATATATTATATGTATACATGATTGAGAGATAAATTGTGTGTGATTGAAAAAGTTTTTTTCTTTGAAAAAATATGTTGTGATGGGACAGTAATTAAATTATTCAATTGTGATGTAGCTATTGTAAAGCTATTTGAAGGTCAAATTGCAGGGGCATCGTAATTGAAAGATTGGACGTAGACTCGAGACGAATCAATATAATTCTAGTGTCATCGTTTCTCTTTCTCTATCTATTTATTATTTGTATTTACTTACTCGTTTAAATTTGTCCATGGAAGGGAAGATTTTAGTATTTGAAGTATTTTGCATTTGTCCCACACTGTTATCTTCTTCCCAACAATGCCTTGTTGAAGTATTTTGCATAAAATCATATTTGTTTGCGATGACGTCATTATATGTAAAATTTAAATAGTGGGTAATCAATTATTCAATAGAATGTCCATGAGAACAAGTTAGATTTCAAAAAACGATAAGAATGAAAGTTAATCGGAATGGTATCCTAAGTCGTAATTGGCAGGAATATTAGAATAAAAAAAAGGAGAAAATATTGAGCTTCAACTCGTGAATCTTGAAGAGCTGGTCCGGGGAGAGGAGATGATGAGCCTGAAGGCCATGGAAGGCTTCCATCGACTGATCTAACAATAGACGATCTCCAAGAAGGTCAACATGTTTATAGGTGGGTGTGTGAGCAGTGGCGGATCTAGGATTTTTTTCAGAGGAGCTTTATTTAAAATTTAATATATGTATGGAATCTATGACCTCTTAATCACTAGATTTTATATTATGTCTGTTGAGCTTTGCTCAGGTGGCAAAATATTTCTTATCAATAAAAATAATTTATAAACAAGTAATGCAAATTTAGTCGTCTTAAGTGATTTTTCAATTGTTTTTTAGTTTTCCTTACACATGATATAATGCTCTCATGAATTTTCTTTTATAATATCTCTATTTAGATTTCAAATTAAATATATAATAACATAAATTAAAATATATTAATTAAAAAAATTAAAACATAAAATAAATGATAAAAACTAAATGTATAAAGATAATTGAAACATGAAAACTAAATTTATTCATGTAATTGAAATATGAAAACTAAATGTACCTTTTGTCGACAACAACAATTAGATGCAAGAGATAAAAAAATATGTATACATATTGAAAGGAGTTTTTTTTAGGTTCAAAACATTATAGTAATAGATACACCATTTAAAAGTGGTGAAGAACAATGCTAATTTTAGAAAATTAGAGTTTGAATATTCTACCAATAAATATATTTATATATTTTATACATCAAGTAATTTTATGTAAATGAAATTTGAAAATACTATAAATGACATAAAATTGCCAACAAGAGCATAGTTGAAACAAACGGCCTTAAGAGGTCATGAATTCAATGCATTAATTAAAATAGTTTTGCAAAAAAAAAAAAGTTTAGAATTTGATAATAACATGGGGATGTAACTTAGATGGTAGAGTGCTCGCTTAGCATGCGAGAGGTACGGAGATCTTTAGAATTTGATAATAACATGGGGATGTAGTTCAGATGGTAGAGCGCTCGCTTAGCATGTGAGAGGTACGGAGATCGATACCCCGCATCTCTATTTTCTATTGTTTATTAAATTAAATCATCTAATGTGGCATATGATATCGTTTAGTGACCATGAGGTCGATAAATCCCCACCCTAAGTTCTCAAAAAAAAAAAAAAAAAAAAAAAAATGATTCATTAAGAAAAAATAAAATTTGACCATATTATATATTAAAGAGAATATTGAGGAGTTTCCATTAATTTATATGACAAATAGAATTTAAAACAAATGTTATTCAATTTTTTTTACTTCCCGAAAATGATAAAACATATATGGAATGAAAATATTTTATTCAATTGACCGTTTTTTATATACATATTACTTAAACAAAGAAAATTTAGCGCCCGGGCCCATACTGGCCATTGGGTGTGAGCCCATTTCACGGTGTAGAACAACTTCAAATGGGCTGTCAACTTTGACATCAACCCCTGCTGGTGGGCTTCTTTTGACTTCGTTGCTCGGCCAGGTAGAGTAAAGAAGAGAAAAAGAAGAGATTTCTGAACTTTTATGGTTATAGAAAGGGGCAACTAGAAGAATAGCTATAATCAAATAGTGGAAGTTGAAAAATAGCTAACACAAAATAAGTAATGAAAAATAGTTAACCGCTATATTTAGTATACTCTTTATAATGTTTTGAGACTAAAATACCCTCATTCGAATTTATTCATTTGAAAATTTTAATCACCTACGAAAAAGGAATGATTTAACAAGAGAGAAATATATGGGGAAAAATCATAACAAAATAACTTGAATTAAGCAAAGAGTTTAATTTGGTGAAAGAGAAATAATGCAGAAAATTCAAAAAAAACTGGAAAGGTGATTTGATGAGAGAGAAATGATGCAGAAAATTCAAACAAAATCTCGAACGGACCAAACATTGTATTTCCATGTATACACTATCACAAAAACTAAACTCAAACCGACAAAACATTGTATTGCCAGATATACACTATCGGGAAGATCTTTTTAGTTACAGTATTTTCGTAATTTCAAATAAAATCTTAAGCAACTAAAAAAATCATAATTTGTGCCTTCAATAACACCCTAGAGAAGAAGTCTAAAACTTAAAATTTGTTTCCAACTTTTTTTAAAAAATAAAAAACTATCTAAGTAAAAACCAATTGTAGTATATACCGAAAAATACACTATATAAGCAACAGTAACACTGGTTAATTTTAGTTACGGGCAATACAGTATGGTTAGATATACATTATAATCGACTGAAAAAACACAGTATTGCCAGATATACACAAGAACTTTTTAATTACTGTATTTTTTGTAACACCGTAATTTCAAATATTCTAAGCAACTAAAAAATCACAATTTGTGCATTCAACTATGGTAATACTCTGAGAATAAGTCTAAAACTAACCAACTGATTGTAGTATATACGAAAAATACACCTAGATAAGTAACTGTTAACCGATATAAGTAGTAAAAATTGAGAAATACACTTAATAATTAGTATATATCGAAAAATACATTAACTCTAGATAAATTATATATTTAGAATTAGACCCAGAAAAAAAGTATATATTGGAAAGTACAAGGCAAAACGATAAATACTAAGAAGTTAAAAAACAAGGAAGAATGATAAATAAAATTATTTACACACCTGGTCCTCAAATACGATTTCAAGACTATTTTTTTCTCTTGATGGTTCAGCTTCCCTAAGTTAAATCGTTCAAAAATAGGTTAGGATTATCAACAACTTGTTGCTCGCTATCTACCTCACTTGCTTAATCAACTCATGCCTCGAAATCTTCTTGATCTCATAAACCCCTTAAGCAATCGTCATAAATCTTTCTTTCTTCACCACCACTTCCAGCATCGTCACTGGATCCTCCGGCAGATTGTTCATCAAATTTTTCACCGTCTCAAGACGATGAGAGAGTTACCCAGAGACGAAGAGATTTGGGGACGGGTTGCAGGCGAAGTAGAAAGAAGATGAACAGTCTTGTGCAAACAAGAGAAGAGATGAAAATGAGGGTTGAGAAGTGTGGTGATGGGACTAATCTCTTCTAAAAACTAATTTAATAATATTAATAGGTTTAAAGAGTGTAAAATCAATTCCATATTTTAAGGGATTTATATTGGATTAATATAAAATCAGTCCCATATTTTTTGGGTTTAAAAAGTTTAAAATCAATCCCATATTTATGATTCTAAATATATATATATATATATTCAGTTGTGTGGACAGACCGTAGATATTCATATCTATCTGGGTATTATTGGAATTCAAAATGTTCACTCTCCTCTCCTATATTCAAGGGAGCTATGAAATGCAAATACGAAACTTAGTTACCCATATTTCATCTCAGCTTTTTAATCCTAGTTATTTTTGAAAATTTCCCTTATAGAAATCTCTTTTGATTCAGATTCTACCACTATGTAGTTTCCATCCTGTTTTTTGGTTTTTTTTTTTTTTTTTTTTTAATTTATTTTAGATGCAAATACCTTCTAATGAAAATGGGCTATACTTTGGATGTGTATAATTTTGCATGTCACTTTAGGATTACCGTTCTTGCTATGTGACCAGGGGCGGATCGTAAAAGGGACTAGGGACCATAAATACTATTTTTATTTTTGAAAATTGATCCTATAAATACTATTTTTACAGTTCCACCTATGAATTTTTTTTGTTTTGTCACCAATCTTTTTTAAGTGTTTGCAAAATTCAAGTTAAGTTAAAAAAATAAAAATTAAAAGATAAAAAAAAAATTAAACAGTTTATTTTTGTTTTTTTGAATTTAACTAAAAATAATCTAACGTTTTCTTAAAAAAAAAATATAAAAATAATTGTAAGAAATGATGATACAAAAAACACAATTTTTAAAAATTAAAAACCAAAAATCAAATAGATTATTAAACTAGCCTTAATTTAAAAAAAAGAAATATATATATATATATATATATATATATATATATAAACATGTTCTAAATGTACTAATCAATTATTGATTGATATTAAAATTGAAGCAAAATTCATAATAAGCCAATTCAAGTATAAATCTTAATTATCAACTTGTACTTAACTACACTTTCAACCAAACACATAGCTTCCTAATCTCATTATCCTCATGTTGCTAAAAAATTAAGAAACATAGATATGAATTATTATTATTATTATTATTATTATTATTAGCCATTATTTATCAGTAGAAAACTAACTATTTCTTCAATTTTCAAAATGGGAAGTCTGAGTTAGAAATCAAATTAGAAAAAAGAATATATATTATACGATAGACGATTAGAAATTGGAAGATAGAAATCAGAAGCGTGTAAAAGTTTTCATATAAATACCTTAATATATTAACAAATTAATTTATAATTAACATGAACTCAAAAGAAAACTCCTAATTATTCATGTTTCAAATGGTTTGAGCTCACAATTTTGAAGAGAGAAAGTTGACAAGGTCTTGTTTTTCAATGGACGTTTGTTTTTGGTCTAGGTTTTTCTATTTGTGGCTCACACATACATACGTATATATATCACCGAGAGATAAATTGTATAGCTATTATTTGGCTATATGAAGGTCAAATATCGAATTTGAGGGTTTATTCAATTTTTATTTAAAGAATTTGAGGGTTTATATATATATATATATATATATATGGTATTAAATTTTCGTCAACATGTCGACATTTCCATCGACATTTCCACATGTCCATAAGTTCGACATCGACATGAGAAGTGAATCGATATTTCCATCACCGTACAAAATCGATGAAATATTAAAAAAATAACAACAAAATGTAACCTAATGTGAATATACTATTATAATAAATGTATTTTAACTCATTTAAAAGTGTAAAATATTTATTTATTAATTTTAATATTTTTTTTATAAAAAAATTATTTTTAAAAATCTTCTAAAAATATCCATATATTTTACCGATATTTCCATCGACATTTTTATAAAACTGAGACCTCGAAACATTTAAATCCTGGCAGCTTAGTTGCGTGGTAGAGTTTGATTGACCAAGTTTTATGTTATTTTTTTTAATTCAAAAATCATATTTAATGTCCCACGCTACTTGAAGGCTTTTTTTTTTCTTTCATTTTTTCTTCTTCCCCATGACTTTCAATTTTCGATTTTGCCCTTATGCCTTCAATCCTCCCTCATATCTCTTTTTTATGGATGATTTGTTACTCTCAAATCTTAGTAAACATTTCTTAATCTCTCTATCAACATCATTAAGCTTTTTCATTAATAACAAAAAAAAAAAAGAAAAAAAAAATCTTTATATACATTTTTTATTTTGTGATTTCAAAATATTTTTATTGTATAAAAAGTTTTTTAAGGAACTTAAATTTTGAAAATCAAAATGCGGGAACAAGATCTTTATTATTTAATTGATTTAGATCCATATACTTTTTTTTTTTGAAGAGGTATATATTACTAAAAGCAAGCAGGGGACCCCACAGCCCGGGGACAAGGCACACAAGAACACGAAAAAGAGAACCGAGAGATCACATCAAGAAAACAAATCCCAAGGAGGATCACTAATAGACACCGGGGCCGATGGCACCCGTAACCAAGAGGCACACCTATGAGCCAAATCAGCCTGGGCACTGATAAGCACAGCCTGAGGGGATCGAGGACTAGCACCATGAACACGATAGTTACGCTCTCTCCAGATATGGTAGATAGCAGCACACCAAGAAGGCCTCCAAACATGACGCCTACGAGAGACGCCCCGCCCCATGCAACAGATCCAGGACAACTCAGTAGGCCAATCAGCTACACGATGAGAGGAACGCCCCCACCGAAGAAGCCCCGTCCACACCTGCTTACTGAAAGGACATTCGAAGAAAAGATGATCTCTCGTCTCCAAGGCATCAGCGCACAAAACATACCCTGCTGGAATCAAGGAGTCCCAGGCATGGAGCCGGACCCTAGTATATAACCGGTCCCGGACCGCCAGCCACGCAATAAAGGAGTGGCGAGGAATGTTACCTTCGAACCATAACATATTCGCCCACCTCACCACATCCCGACGAGGACGAAGAGTCTCCCAGACATTAGCCACTGAGAAGACATCAGATCTACCAGGGTCCCAGATAACTCGATCAGGTTGCTCCATATTGGGGACAACTGCAAGAACGAGAGGAAGCAATTCTTCCATTTTCCAAGTCATACGAGGCCACTGCTAAGACCCATCTGGGAGGAGGAAATCAGACACAAGAGCGGAATTAGTGCTCCCCACAACATTAGCCAACCCCTCCTCAAACCGAAAAGAAATAGGGCCCTCTGGTAGCCAAGAATCCGCCCAAACATGACAACAACGGCCATCCCCGATGACCATCCGAACAAGAGGACGAAATTGCTCCCGTAGATGGAAGATGGCCCGAGTACACCACGACCAACTAGCTGACACTCGAACAGACCAAAGAGAACACCCACGAAGAGCATAAGCATCAATCCAGGCAACCCATAAGGATCCAGAGCGAGTAAAGAGAAGTCAAAGCAGCTTCATGACAGCTGCCACATTCCAAAAACGAACATGACGAATACCCAGGCCACCCTCACTTCTAGGGACACAAACATCCTCCCAGGCCACCTTAGCTCCACCACCACCAGAAGAGCTCCCACGCCATAAATAAGCCTGGAGAATGCGATCAATCTCCTTCGCTATACACGAGCTGGCAGAATAAACACTCTCACCGTGACACGTCAAGCCAACGTACGATCCAGACACTTAATGTTGAAAATGAATAATATAAATATGGGGCACCACCCCTCATTATAGGTACGTAACAATTTCTCAGCTTGATACCACTTCATTTACGACATTAAATTAAGCAGATCTTTACTCTTTTAAGATTGTTCTATCGTGTGTTTTCCACTCCAACTGAGAACAAATCTAACATGCATTTAAATCCACACATCAATAATCTTTTTTATTAAGAGTTTAGAGTGTGAATATATAAACTTGAGTAAATATATTATATATATATATATATATATATTGATCGATGTCAATTCAGGGGCACATCCAGACATTAATGTTTGGGGGGGCCAAAAAAAATTTATCGCAAAAAAATTTGAGGTTTGAATTCAAGCTCTCATAATATGTTGATCTTAAAAAAAAGTTATTCGTGATATGAATATGTAGGCGTATCAAAAGTTTCTTAACTAAGTTCAAATAAACTTAATACTATTATATAATTCAGTTTTGGTTCTAATGAATCCCTGAATTTTAAGAAATATTATGACAAGGATCTATTACACTTAAACTTGAAAATTCGACGACCTATTAGATACAAAATTGAAAGTTTAAAAATATATTGAACATTTTTTAAAGCTCGTGCATCTGTTAAATACAAAATTGAAAGTTCAAAAACTTATTAGACATTTTGGGAAAAAAACACAATTTAATGTGAAATATTTTTCCAACATTTAGGGAGGGGTGTAATATAGACTAAATTACTTTTAGAAAAACTAACAAATAAACTAATAGTAAGGATTAAGTTGAAGATTTGTTGAAAGTATAAACACTAAATTTGGACATTTGAAATTCTAATGACTAAAATTAATACAATTTTCAAAGTACAAAAACTAAAACGACACCAAACCGAGCATAGCTCAATTGACATAAAGTTGTGTCTTGACTGAAAGGTTAGTAATTCAATCCACCACCCGACTAAAACGATATTTCAACATTTTTTAATATAAATAAATATATATATATATATATAAACTTGAAAAAAAAAAATTAAAACTTCTTATAGAATTAAATATTTAAAACTAAATATGAAATGCTTTTATCATTTATATTGATAATAAAAAAAATATATTTAAGAAATTAGTTAGGTATGTAGTCAAAAATAAAAAATATATTTAAGAAATTAATTATGTATGTAGTCGAGAAAAAATAAAAAAATAATATGTGTAACCTAAGTGTTGAACTTAAGAATACAAAATGGCATGACATTCATGCTTACCAATGCACCAAACTATTCTTTCATTTGTTTTAGGGGAGTCAAATTCTATATATTATATATACTATATATTTTAAGGCATTATTTTGCCTATGTATATTAAAATTTTCAAATATTTGGGAGGCGGTGGCCCCCTAGTCCCCAAAAAGATCGGCCCATGGATGTCATCATACATATGTAAGATGATGTAAACATTTTCAACGTAGAGTCAGCAGATTTGGCCTTCGGGTGGATTTATAAAAGTAGTTCAAAATTGAAAATGTTGTATGGTCATTTTTTTTCCATGATCTATTAGTTACGGGCACAACCTTATGCCAATTGAACTATGCTCGATTTGACTTGCGTGGTCATCTTTTTAACATATAGGATAAGAAAACAAACCAAGTATTATTAAATATATATTTAGTTTTTCAAAAACCAACATAATTAAATCATAAATCTTATCTCTTTATCTCTTTAAAAGACGCGTCCATTTAATATTGAGATAAAATCAAACATTTAGTTAAACTAGCAAGAAACACGTGCGATGCACATTAAGGCTTATCATTTTAATCTAAAGTATAAAAATATATATTTTTTAACTCTTAAATCTAATAGTTAAAATTTATCCTACACAATTAGTATGATTTATGTTTACAATTTTCTTCAAAACTTTCTTTATTGACAATATTTTTTTTTTCTTTTTTAAACTTGTATAAAATATATTTTTCAATATTTAATTTAAGTTTATTATTTTATACAATGCAAGGTATGAATATTCATGTGTACTCAAAAAATGGTACAAATATCCAAATAAGAAATCATGTCCTTCATATAATATTGAAATTCCAATAGTGTCGTTTTAGAAACTAATAATAGTACACACATTCAAATAAATTAATAATTACAATTCATATATATATATATATATATATATGTTTGGAAAGACTAAAGACTTTTAAAGTCCAAAAGAGAAAAATTCTAAACATAAAAAAGAATATGAAGAGGAAGAGTTAAAATTAAAGAACAATATCAAAGATGAAAAGAAAAAATCATAAAATAATTATAATTTCTCTCATTCATCATCATAAAATAAATATACATAAATAAATTCAATAAAAAAATAGAAATAAATTTATGGAATTATTGTGAATTGAGTGAGTTAATAAATAGGAAAAAATTGCAGTTGAATGATAAAATTGTCACAAACGTAATAGTGAGATTTGTTCTCAGTTGATAATTAATGTGAAAAAATAATGTAAGGTATTGTGCTCAAAATTATTTTTGTTGTCTTCAATTTTTTTTTTGTAAATGATAGATAAAATAAAAATAAAAAAAATCATTTTTAGAATTTATTGGAATTGAAATAAGTACTTAATAATGAAATTTTAAAAATTTGTAGAAAAAAATTGTGGAGAAGAAAGCAACTAATATTGTCATACTAATCATACTAATATTGTCCTCATCCCCAAGGTTAAGCAACCAAGTGAGGTTGCTGATTTTCGTCCAATTAGCCTGTGCAATGTCTCATATAAGATTGTGACGAAGGTGATTGCAAATAGGCTGAAAGTGATCCTCCCTGAGGTCATTTCGGAGTCCCAAAGTGCCTTTGTGCCTGGTAGGTTGATCTCAGATAACATTTTGGTTAGCTACGAGTGTATTCATCACATCATGAATAGTCAGAGGAGAGCGAAGGGTCTTGTTGCTTTAAAGCTGGATATGAGCAAAGCTTATGATCGTGTTGAGTGGCCTTACCTGAGATGTGTTATGGTGCAGTTAGGGTTTGCATTGCCTTGGGTGGAGCTGGTTCTGGAGTGCATCTCCTCGGTGAGTTTCTCGGTACTCATTAACGGTAAGGCCACGGGCTTGTTTAACCCCAGTAGGGGTCTAAGGCAAGGGGATCCCTTATCTCCGTATTTGTTTCTCCTTTGTGCTGAGGGTCTTTCTAGCAGTTTTGACTCAGCAGTTAGTAGGGGTGAGTTGTCTGGCTGTAAAGTTGCAAGGAACTGTCCTTCAATATCGCACTTATTTTTTTGCAGATGATAGTTTGTTGTTCTGTAAGGCTAAGACATCTGAATGCTTGCGCGTACGGGGCTTGTTACAAAGTTATGAGAGGGCTTCAGGGCAGTGTGTGAGCTTCACAAAATTCGTTATTATGTTCAGCCCCCACGTGCCCCAGGAGGTGAGAGCAGAATGCAGGAACACGTTGCAGATGAAAGTGGTTGAGAACCTGGGCAAATATTTGGGACTTCCAGCAGATTTTACGCGAAATAAACAGAGGGACTTAGCATTTCTTAAAGAAAAGGTTCATAAAGTAATAGCTGGATGGAAGGGGTGTTTGTTCTCAGCTGGGGGAAAGGAAGTGTTGATCAAGGCGGTGGCCCAGTCCATGCCTACTTATGCCATGTCCTGTGTTCGGATTCCTAAAGCTATGTGTGATGATTTGTCCAGGAATATGGCAAGATTTTGGTGGGGGTCCTCAGCTACAAAGAAAAAGATCCATTGGAAGTCGTGGGACAAAGTTTGTTTACCGAAGGAGAAAGGGGGATTGGGTTTTCGGAATCTCGAAGGTTTCAATCAATCTCTCCTAGCCAAACAGGTGTGGCGTCTATTGCAGTACCCCGAGTCTTTGCCAGCTCGTGTCCTTAGAGGAAGATATTTCCATACTTCTACATTGTTGGCAGCCGAGTTGGGTTCGAAACCGTCGTATGTGTGGAAGAGTCTCTTGTGGGACCGCGAGCTCCTCAAGATGGGTTTGCGAAGAAGAATAGGGAATGGGGAGGAAACTTTGGTGAGTGGTGACCCTTGGGTACCGAGGGAATCCTCGTTTAGATTGATTACTCCTCTCCATCAAATTGAGGAGGGGCTGCGGGTATGTGAACTTATTACCGAGGAGGGTCGATGGGATAAGGGGAAGCTCAGTGATATGTTGTGGAGTGTGGATGTGGAAACGATTCTCTCTATCCCAATCTGTAGAACTAGGGCCCCCGATAAGTGGTTGTGGCATTATACGAAGGATGGGGTGTTCACGACGAAGAGTGCTTATAAAGTTTTTATTGCTGCAAGAGTGGAAGAGTCTAGCTCTCAATCGGGGAGATTGAAGAGTTGGTGGAGGAGATTATGGCAGGCAAAGGTACCTAACAAGATTAGAGTTTTTATGTGGAGATTGTTTCACAATATTCTTCCTACCAATCATAATTTGTGCAAAACACGGATACCAGTTCATCCATGGTGAGGTTTGTAATCGAGATCGGGAAACAGTTTATCATACCTTTTTTCGGTGTCCGCGAGCGAAGCGTCTTTGGAAAATTTCCATTCCCTCGATCTACTGCCAGTTGGTGGAGAGGCAATCGGTTCCAGATTTGTGTTTATGGGCAGCTGAGCATCTGCAATGGCGAGAAATTGAGCTATTTTTTGTGAGCTGTTGGGTGCTGTGGACCGATCGAAATAACAAGGTGCAGGGGATGTTTGTACCTTAGGCGGAGCTGCGTGCAGAGTGGGCGGGTGCTTATCTGGCTGAGTTTCGCTCAGTTGGGACGATGCTGCAGCAGAGGAGTGTGAGGGGCGAGGGACCCGGTGGTGTGCGTGTACTCCGTTGGCGGCCGCCGGAGGGGGGTGGGTTGAAGATGAACGTGGATGCTGCTTGTCATCCGTCTTTGAGTTCTACTGGTGTTGGAGTGATTGTTAGAGATGCCCTGGGGTGTTTGGTGGTGGCAAAATCGGAGCAATTTGAGGGAAGCTTGGATGTGGTGTCGGCTGAAGCTTTGGCCATTTTGGTGGGCCTGAAGTTAGTGGTTGAGAGGGGTTTAGATGGGGTATGGATTGAATCTGATGCAAAGGGTTTGGTAGAGGCTGTGAACTCAAATGGGCTTCTTAACTCTCCTTATGGGGTGTTGTTAGAAGAGATTAGGAAGGTAATGAATAGTGGTGGGATTAAAGGGGTGCGGTTTAGCCCAAGAGAAACGAACAAAGCGGCCCACAATTTGGCGGGCCAAGCTTTGCATAACGGTGGATCTTTTGTTTGGGAGCTTAACCCTCCGATTTTGTTGGCCAACATTATTATTTCGGATATGCATGATTGTAGCCCAAGAGGCATTCTTTTTGATTAATGAATTCTTTTTCTCTCAAAAAAAAATAAACTCAAACTTCAGAACTCCAGACTAAACAAGTCCCTGCCTCAAACACAAATACTTCAGAACTGTCCAGACTAAATAACTTCAGATTAAACAACTTCAACTCTTTTCCAACTCGTTGGGCCAAACGACCCTAAAGAACTTCTTTATCTGCCAATTTTAACTCTTACCAAAAAAAATAAAAAAAAAAAATAATATTAATAATAAATAAATAAAAAGTATTATTGAAAAATATTGACTAAATTGAAAAAATGCATAAACATTATGAACTCAACTTAGACTTTTTTTTTTTTTTTTTTTAATTTGCTATCTTATTTCAAAATAAATTAATATATACCTAATAATTATGTCACATTATTAGGTTATTAATTTGAAGAAGTACCGTAAAGAATTGTTATGAGCTGCCAAACCGAGCATAGCTCAATTGGCATAGGGTTGGCATATGATGTTGGGCATATAATAGATCAAGACGAGGCACCCGACAAACACTCTCACCGTGACACGTCAAGCCAACGTACAATCCAGACACTTAATGTTGAAAATGAATAATATAAATATGGGGCACCACCCTCATTATAGGTACGTAACAATTTCTCAGCTTGATACCACTTCATTTACGAAATTAAATTAAGCAGATCTCTACTCTTTTAAGATTGTTCCATCGTGTGTATTACACTCCAACTGAGAACAAATCTAACATGCATTTAAATCCACGCATCAATAATCTTTTTTTATTAAGAGTTTAGAGTGTGAATATATAAACTTGAGTAAATATATTATATATATATTGATCGATGTCAATTCAGGGGCACATCCAGACATTAATGTTTGGGGGGGCCAAAAAAAATTTATCGCAAAAAATTTTGAGGTTTGAATTCACGCTCTCATATTATGTTGATCTTAAAAAAAAGTTATTCGTGATATGAATATGTAGGCGTATCAAAAGTTTCTTAACTAAGTTCAAATAAACTTAATACTATTATATAATTTAGTTTTGGTTCTAATGAATCCCTGAATTTTAAGAAATATTAAGACAAGGATCTATTACACTTAAACTTGAAAATTCGACGACCTATTAGATACAAAATTGAAAGTTTAAAAATATATTGAACATTTTTTAAAGCTGGTGGATCTATTAAATACAAAATTGAAAGTTCAAAAACTTATTAGACATTTTGGAAAAAAAAAACACAATTTAATGTGAAATATTTTTCCAACATTTAGGGAGGGGTGTAATATAGACTAAATTACTTTTAGAAAAACTAACAAATAAACTAATAGTAAGGATTAAGTTGAAGATTTGTTGAAAGTATAAACACTAAATTTGGGCCAAAGCGAGCATAGCTCAGCTGGCATATGTATGACATTGTGACCAATAGGTCTGTGGTTCGATTCCCCCACCCCCAATGTACTCAAAAAAAAAAAAAAACACTAAATTTGGACATTTGAAATTCTAAGGACTAAAATTAATACAATTTTCAAAGTACAAAAACTAAAACGACATCAAACCGAGCATAGCTCAATTGACATAAAGTTGTGTCTTGACTGAAAGGTTAGTAATTCAATCCGCCACCCGACTTTTTTTAATATATATATATATATATATATATATAAACTTGAAAAAAAAAATTAAAACTTCTTATAGAATTAAATATTTAAAACTAAATATGAAGTGCTTTTATCATTTATATTGATAATAAAAAATATATTTAAGAAATTAGTTAGGTGTGTAGTCAAAAATAAAAAATATATTTAAGAAATAAATTATGTATGTAGTCGAGAAAAAATAAAAAAATAATATGTGCAACCTAAGTGTTGAACTTAAGAATACAAAATTGCATGAAATTCATGCTTACCAATGCACCAGACTATTCTTTCATTTGTTTTAGTGGAGCCAAATTCTATTTATTATATATACTATATATTTTAAGGCATTATTTTGCCTATGTATATTAAAATTTTCAAATATTTGGGAGGGGTGCCCCTAGTCCCCAAAAAGATCGGCCCATGGATGTCATCATACATATGTAAATGATGTAAACATTTTCACCGTAGAGTCAGCAGATTTGGCCTTCGGGTTGATTTATAAAAGTAGTTCAAAATTGAAAATGTTGTATGGTCATTTTTTTTTCGATGATCTATTAGTTACGGGCACAGCCTTATGCCAATTGAACTATGCTCGATTTGACTTGTGTGGTCATCTTTTTAACATATAGGAAAAGAAAACAAACCAAGTATTATTAAATATATATTTAGTTTTTCAAAAACAAACATAATTAAATCATAAATCTTATCTCTTTATCTCTTTAAAAGACGCGTCCATTTAATATTGAGATAAAATCAAACATTTAGTTAAACTAGCAAGAAACACGTGCGATGCACATTAAGGCTTATCATTTTAATCTAAAGTATAAAAATATATATTTTTTAACTCTTAAATCTAATAGTTAAAATTTATCCTACACAATTAGTATGATTTATGTTTTCAATTTTCTTCAAAACTTTCTTTATTAACAATATATTTTTTTTTCTTTTTTAAACTTGTATAAAATATATTTTTCAATATTTAATTTAACTTTATTATTTTATACAATGCAAGGTATGAATATTCATGTGTACTAAAAAAAATGGTACAAATATCCAAATAAGAAATCATTTTTTTTTTCATAGTCATGTCCTTCATATAATATTAGAATTCCAATAGTGTCGTTTTAGAAATTAATAATAGTACACACATTCAAATAAATTAATAATCACAATTCCTATATATATATATTTGGAAAGACTAAAAATTTTTGAAGTCCGAAAGAGAAAAATTCTAAACATAAAAAAGAATATGAAGAGAGAGAGTTAAAATTAAAGAACAATATGAAAGATGAAAAGAAAAAATCATAAAATAATTATTTCTCCCATTCATCATCTTAAAATAAATATACATAAATAAATTCAATAAAAAAATAGAAATAAATTTATGAAATTATTGTGAATTGAGTGAGTTAATAAATAGGACAAAATTGCAGTTGAATGATAAAATTGTCACGAATCGTAATAGTGAGATTTGTTCTCAGTTGATAATTAATGTGAAAAAATAATGTAAGGTATTGTGCTCAAAATTATTTTTGTTGTCTTCAAATTTTTTTTTGTAAATGATAGATAAAATAAAAATAAACAAAAATCATTTTTAGAATTTATTGGAATTGAAATAAGTCCTTAATAATGAAATTTTAGAAATTTGTAGAAAAAAATTGTTGAAAGCAACTAAAATAAACTCAAACTTCAGAACTCCAGACTAAACAAGTTTCTGCCTCAAACACAAATACTTCAGAACTGCCGAGACTAAATAACTCTTAGATTAAACAACTTCAACTCCTTTCCAACTCGTTGGGCCAAACGATCCCTAAAGAACTTCTTTATCTGCCAATTTTAACTCTTATAAAAAATAATAATAATAATAATAATAATAATAATAAAAAATAAATAAATTAAAAGTATTATTGAAAAATATTGACTAAATTGAAAAAATGCATAAACATTATGAACTCAACTTAGACTTTTATTTTTATTTTTTTATTTGCTATATTATTTCAAAATAAATTAATATATACCTAATAAATATGTCACATTATTAGGTTATTAATTTAAAGAAGTACGGTAAAGAATTGTTATGATCAGATTAAAATTCATGGGCCCAGACTTACACTATAAGAAAAATTACTTTCAACGTATAAAATACGTCGCAAAAAGTTAAAAGACGTCGCTAAACGTATTACTGACACGTTAAGGTTTGTCGTTGTATTCGTCGCAAAAAAATGCATCTTCGTAAGTTTTAGCGACTTGTTGACCACGCGTAGCTAAAACGTGTTGTACCAACGACGCATTAGCAAACACGTCGCTAAAGGTGAAGTTTCAGCGACGCATTTTAACGCGTCGCTGAAAGCCTATAATTATTTTAAAAAAAATATTAATCCTGACCATAGCGGAGGTGAGCGATCGACGACCCTAAAAGGAAAATATGATGTTGGTCATATAACAGATCAAGACGAGGCACCCGACAAAGACTCTCACCGTGACACGTCTAGCCAACGTACGATCCGAACACTTAATGTTGAAAATGAATATTATAAATATGGGGCACCACCCCTCATTATAGGTACGTAACAATTTCTCAACTTGATACCACTTCATTTACGACATTAAATTAAGCCGATCTCTACTCTTTCAAGATTGTTCCATCGTGTGTATTACACTCCAACTGAGAACAAATCTAACATGCATTTAAATCCACGCATCAATAATCTTTTTTTATTAAGAGTTTAGAGTGTGAATTTATAAACTTGAGTAAATATATTTTATATATATATTGATCGATGTCATCATACACATGTAAGATGATGTAAACATTTTGCACGTGGAGTAGATTTGGCCTTCCAAGAGGTGGATTTATAAAAGTAGTTCAAAATTGAAAATGTTGTGTGGTCATCTTTTTTTTACATGACCTCTTAGTTACGGGCACAACCTTATGTCAATTGAGTTATGCTCGATTTGGCTTGTGTGGTCATCTTTCTAGCATATAGGAATAGAAAACAAACCAAGTATTATAAATATATATTTAGTTTTTCAAAAATAAACATAATTAAATCATAAATGTTATCTCTTTATCTCTTTAAAAGACGTGTCCATTTAATATTGAGATAAAATCAAACATTTAGTTAAACTAACAAGAAACACGTGGGATGCACATTAAGTCTTATCATTTTAATCTAAAATATAAAAAATATATATTTTTTAACTCTTAAATCTAATAGTTAAAAGTTATGCTACACAATTAGTATGATTTATGTTTACAATTTTCTTCGCAATAGAAAACTTTCTTTGTTGACAATATTTTTTTTTTTTTTTAAACTTGTATAAAATATATTTTTTAATATTTAATTTAACCATATTATTTTATATCATGTCAGGTATGAATATTCATGTGTACTAAAAAATGGTCAAATATCCAAATATGAATTTTTTTTTTTTTTTTTTTTTTGCATAGTCATGTCCTTCATATAATATTGGAATTCCAATAGTATCGTTTTAAAAATTAATAATAGTACACACATTCAAATAAATTAATAATCACAATTCTTATATATATATATATATGTTTGGAAATACTATAGATTTTTTAAGTCCGAAAGAGGAAAATCCTAAACTTAAAAAGGAATATGAAGATGAAGAGTTAAAATTAAAGAACAAGGAAAAATCATAAAATAATTATTTCTCTCATTCATCATCATAAAATAAATATACATAAAAAAATTCAATAAAAAAATAGAAATAAATTTATAGAATTATTGTGAATTTAGTGAGTTAATAAATAGAAAGAAATTGAAGTTGAATAATAAAATTATCACGTAATAGTGATATTTGTTAAAACGAAAAGACAAATTTCTCTCTATCTAACCTTTAAAGAAAGGAATGATTAAAATTAATATAATATATTACAAAAATTAAGGAAGAATATATTTAGGTAAACAATTAAAGACCAATCCATTTCAAGTTCACTCTAGGAAAAATTTTAAAATAAGAAAAGTCGATAAATAAAGAAAGAGACTTAATTTAATACATAAATTTTATAAAAATAAATAAATATTAACCAAGGTAAAAGAGATTTTATTTTGGTTGCAGACTCATGCTTTTTTTTTTTTTTTTTTTTTTTTTTTTTGGCCATACAAATAATTATACTAATTAACAATAATAAAAATTAAAATAAAAAAGAATACACATTGTCTCCTTCAAAATGAAAATGGTAGATCTCTATTTCTTTTTTTCTCTTCTAGCCGCCATCCGCCATTGTCCTCCTGCTTGAGCCCTCTGCCATTGCTAGACACGCGCTCAACCACCACCGCTTTCCACAACAGCTTAGATTGCGCATCATCCTCGTTTACCTCTTTGCAATCAAAATTATTCTGATTTTCTCTCCTCCAATTTTTGAAATTTGAGTATTCTTTCGAGCAACCTCTCTTCCACTGCTACTGGTAAATTTCTCCCATCTCCCGACTCTATTTTCCCCATGAAAAATAAACTCGTCATATACGGGTATATATAGATCCTAATAATCACTTTGGAAGATAGGAAGGCGTTTGGAACTTGAATAGTTTGCAATAACATGACATCATCCATTATGCACTCTATTTAATTAAGAAAGAAGATCAAAGGTTTAACCGGATTTATGGCAAGAGAAAGATATCGATTAAATGAGAGAGAATACACCCTGTTTAAGAAAGAAGATCAAAGAGTTAAGTGGATTTATGATAGTGTTAAAAGAGGGAGATATTCTCCCTTCAATCAAAAAAATAAAATTGGAAAAAATATATTACAATTAATGATCAAATAGCCACCAATATAATAATGTGAAGGGTTAAAACAAAAGGGAAAAATAGGGAGAAAAAGTTTATCTCCTAAGCAACATTTAGATATAGTTGGAGAAGTTGAACAATCTCACTATTCAAATAACTTTTTAAATAATAATAAAAAAAATATTTAATTAATTTTCAAACTTTTAAAATTATTAAATTTTCATAAAATTAATATTTGTATTCTCATCAAATGAAGAGAGTGGAAGAAGTTGAACAATCTCATTAAATAACTTTTTAAATAGTAGATGGAAAAAAACATTTAATTAATTTTAAAACTCTCAAACTTTTGAAAACTTTTGAAATTAATAAATTTTCATAAAATTAATATTTCTAGTCTCATAAAATGAAGAGAGTTGAAGAAGTTAAACAATCTCACTAAATAACTTTTTAAATAGTAGATGAAAAAAAAAACATTTAATTAATTTTAAAACTCTCAAACTTTTGAAATTAATATCTCTATTTTTATAAAATGAAGAAAGTTCGAGAAGTTGAACAATCTCACCCTTGAAATAATCTTTTAAATAATAAATAAAAAAAAAATATTTAATTAATTTTAAAATTCTCAAACTTTTGAAACTTCAAAAAAAAAAAAAAAAAAAATGTTGCAGAAAACAAACTCAAATCAGTTACATTGAACGTGCCCAAGGACTAGTTGATGAGAAACAAACAGCCCCGCACATGCCCACGGGCGGACCTCTGAAGGGACTAGGGGGGCCACGCCCCCCCCCCCCCAAAAATTTTTGATTTTCTTATATATGTAATATATACTATTGTTATTAAAAATATTTTGGACCCCCAAATTAACAAAATCTTATTTAAAATATATAAAATTAACATTTTAAATATATGGTTTGTTTTTTTTGTTGTTGAGTTCGAAACTCAACCATAACAATAATTTATTTGTTTTACATTTCCTTTAAAAAAAATTGTTTTAATATTTTGTTTATATATATTTAAAATATATAAAATTAGTATTTACTTCTATAATATTTTTTTTTAATTGAAATGTCATTGTAGTATCTATACTTTAGAGTTATATTATTTTAGTCATTGTAATTTTAAATATCTAAATTTAGTATTTTTTCCTACTTTAAACAAATCTATTAACTCTTAGTATTAGTTTATTTATTAACATTTTCAAAAGTAATTTAGACTATATTAACATCCTTTTATAAATTTTAAAAACAAATTCATGTTATATTGTGTTTTTTCTTGAATAACTTTTCTTAAAAATGTCTAATGAATCTTTGAACTTTCAATTTTGTGTTTAATAGACCCACGAACTTTAAAAATAGTTCAATATATTTTTTAACTTTCAATTTTGTATCTAATCGGTCCTCAAATTTTCAAGTTTAAGTATAATATATCCTTGTATTTATTTGACATTTTTTAAAATCTAAGAATTCATTAGAAACAAAATTGAAAGTATATGGACACATTAAAAACTTTTTAGAGTTGAGGGACTCATTAAATTATTATTATTATTATTATTTTTAAATATAGAGATGAACAAAATTATATGATGGTATTAAGTTTATTTAAACTTAGTTCGTAAGTCTTTGATACACTCACATATGCTTATCACTGATAATTTTTTTTTAATGTTAACATAACTTGAGAGTGAATTCGAACCTCTATATTTTTTACGATCTTTTTTTAATGTTTATATACTCTAATTTTTTGGCCCCCACACATCAATGTCTGGATTCGATTCGCCCGTGCACATGCTTGTCTTTTGTTTTCAGCAAACAGTGTCTTTTTTTTTTTTTTTTTTTTTTTTTTTTTTTTTTTTTTTTATAGTACATTAGAGGTGGGGAATTCGAACTACAGAGTCATCAAGTCATACATATGTCAGCTGAGCTATGCTCATTCTCCTGGATTGTTTGGGCTTTGATACATGGACTTCTTAATTGAGTTTGTAGTATTTTATATTATAAACTCAATTCATTTTTATTAAATTAAAATATGTATAAATAAAATATTATAAATTATATAATATTGTGGTAAATAGAGTCTAACTCAATTGACATAAAGAAGTGTCCTCGACTCTAAGGTATGAGGCTCGAATGACGAATCTCCCACTCTGATTTATAAATATATTTTCAAACACATTTTCAATAATTAATTAAATTGTGATACATATTCAAATTTGTTACCAACTACATATTTGAAAACATGAAATACAACTATGTTTTTATTGAATCCTTTGTTTTTTAAATTTGTGTTTTCAAATCTCCAATCAAATAAACCATGACATATTTAACCTTTCTTAATTTAACAAATTTGTGAGATATAAAATTAAATTTTGTGTTTAATAAGACATTTTTCAATTTTGAAGGCTCAAAGACTTATTAGACACAAATTCAAAATTTTAGAGACAATTTTTTAAAGTTCAAGAACATGTTGTAGACCCCTAAATTTATTCGACCTTTTATTTTTTCAATAAATTTTGTGTTTTTATCGTAATTTTGTATTTTACTAACTTGTAAGAAAAATAAACTAAAATTCTCTCTCCCATTCTTTTTCTCCCTCCCTCACTTAACTCTCCCCTCCTTTCTCTTCCAAGACATTTCATTCTTTTCTTTCGCAACAGATTCTCCCTCCCTTTCTCTTCCAAAAAAATCTCACCCATCATTCTTCTCATCCCTGCTGGAAACTCTAACCATCATTTTCCCCCCATTTCTCTCTCTCATTCACAACCCAAATCTTTCTCTCACTCTCCCCGGGGTAGTCTCCCTCTCTCAAATTCATTTCTCTATCTTGGTGCACCTCTCTCATGGTTTTGCTTTTCGGAGCAAACATTTTTTTTTGTCTCGTTTCAGCCCTCACAACCTTGACAGAATCACATCGGGGCCTCTTCCCTCCTCTACTGACGACTGCAACAAATGTCGGAATGTTAGATTTTTGCTATATTTATAACTGAGAAACACGAACACACAGATTACACCGTAACAAGATACAATGTATCAAAACTGCATTCACTGTATATAAATATAAATCTAGAAATTCAAGTATGTAACCATATTTAAGATACAAAGTTACTTAAGATGTGTAAAGACAGTAGCAAAAGCTATTTATTACTACAATTTCTGGAAATCGTGATGGAGATGAAAACAAAGTCGAGGCACGCTTATAAAGCGTTGTCTTGAAGACAATTGTTCGCTCTGCACGGGTTGAAGAAAACTACAACGAGCGTCTTAGCAGGATTCAACGCTTTACTCCGGTAGAAAAGGAACTCGAACTACTCGGCTCTGGCAGAACTCTTGAATATTTGCTCTCAACAAAACAAAGACACAAGAAAATCAAAGGGAAGAAGAAAACTCGAAAAATAGATGAAGCTCAGATTTTTGGGATACTCTCAAATTACGAATCACACTACTATTTATAGTAATGCAAATCGTAACTCTCCTAATCTGAAACGTCTGACAATAATTACACTGTATACAACATGAAACGTCTGACAACAATTACAACATGAAACGTCTGACAACAATTACAACATGAAACGTCTGACAACAATTACAACATGAAACGTCTGACAATAATTACACTGTAATTACAACATGAAACGTCTGACAATAATTGCACTGTAATTGGAACATGAAACGTCTAACAATAATTACATTGTAATTACAACATGAAACGTCTGACAATAATTACACTATAATTACAACATGAAACGTCGGACAATAATTACACTGTAATTACAACATGAAACGTCTAACAATAATTGCACTGTAATTGCAACATGAAACATCTGACAATAATTACACTGTAATTGTTAACAGTTACGAATATTACAAATTCAATTTCAAAAATTTAATTCGTATGTTACACCATTTATTAGAAACCATCGTTCTAACCATTACTTTATTTCACAAAATACAACAAGTTCCAACAATCCCCCACATGTAAAGAAAGTAAGAAAAACAAAACAAAGTCGTTGAGAACAAACAAATAAGTTATGCATCATGAGAGGTGTCTTCTGGACTTGAACTTTCCTTAGTGAATATCCATCGAAATTACTGAAGAAATAGGGAGACCAACTCTTGAACTATCCTTTTTATTGGTAAATTGAGACAACAGACATCACACATAACTCATTTTGTATCTTTGAGTTCTATACGTTTGTGTCCATTTTATGGTCCTAGACAAAATCTCGAATTCATGAGAGCTTTAGAGAACGCAAACCATTTAAAAAATCCTCATATAATCGACCATGTTTTACTTTCACATAGGTGATATTGATTAAGAGTATTCTATCATTATTACTCCTCTTGTAATCAAGATATCAATAAAACCTTAACATTGACAGATCACACACTCTGGAACCACTACAAGAAAACAGGGCTATTGTAGAGGTTTTTTTTTAGCTATAGCAGCGATTTTAAACTGCTGCAACACTTTTTGCACCGCTTGAGAAACCTTTGGCTAAACCAGTGTTGTAAGGGATCTAGCAACACTTTTTAAAGTGCTGGAATGACCTCTCACAACCGTTGCAATAGCACTCATTCTATTGCAACATTTTTGAAATAAATAGCAACACTTTCTTATTTGTTTGGGCTTTAAATTTTTTAAAGATTTTTTTTTATTTGGGCTTCGCCAATTGTCCAAAAAAAAATGAACACCCTATTGCAACACATTTTAAAATCGCAGCAAGAAAATCGTTGCAATACATATATTTTGCAACAATTTTTTATTTGTTTCCATAAATTGTTGCGATTTTATTAAATTTTGCAGCACTTTCTAAACCGTTGTAAAAAAATTGTCGCAATAGACTAATTTTCTTGTAGTGAACATCATAGAAATGGGAAGAAACTAAAAGTTTTTTAGTGTGTCAACTATGAATTATCCAACCAGTTTGCCTATTGAACCTAGATCTTGGGATCTCCACTCAACTAGGTTAGGTTACCGCCAAATAATTCATTTCATAGGCTTTAGCCCCATTTCCCTCGATGTATATGTAACTTGCTCTTTTAACAATCATTTTGTCAAAAGATCTGCAATGTTCTCTTGTGATTTTACATAATCAATGAATATTATTTCATTAGAGAGCAATTGCCTTATCGAATTATGCATGCGTCTTATCTGTCGTGACTTCCCATTATAAACATTATTCTTAGCCCTCATAGGGATCGTTAAGTAGTCACAATAAATACATATAACACTTACAGGCTTCGACCACACAATGAAATATCTTCAAGAAAATTTCGAACCCTTTCAACTTATTATCCAGCTTTATCCAGAGCTATAAACTCTCATTCCATTGTAGAACGTGTTATTCACGTCTGCTTTGAAGATTTCCTTGATACAGCTCCTCTACCTAAGGTAAAAATATACCCACTGGTTGATTTAGTCTCCATGTTATCAGAAATCCAATTAGCATCACTAAATCCTTCCAGTACATGTGGATACCTCGTATAATGCAATCCATAGTCTATAGTGTACTTCAAGTACCTTAGAATTCTAACTAAAGCATTTCAATGATCATGCCCCGAATTGCTGGTGTATCTTGCTAACTTTCCAACGGAATAGGCAATATCAGGTCTTGTACAATTCATTATGTACATTAAGCTACCAACAACTCTAGAATACTCTAGATAAGACACACCTTGATCGTTATTCTTCTTAAACTTACACTCAAGATCAAAAGGAGTAACTACTGGATTACTCTCAAAATGATCAATTTTTCTCAACACTTTCTCTATATAGTCAGATTGAGAAAGTATGTATCCACTTGAATTTCTTGTTATTCGAATTCCAAGAATAACATCAGCAAGACCAAGGTATTTCATATCAAATTTGGACTTCGACATTTTTTTTAGTCGAATTAATGACACTTTTATTAGTGCCCATTATCAACATATCATCCACATACAAGCAAACAATGACATAACTTTGATCTATGGTTTTAACATAGACACATTTATCACACTTAATTATCTTAAAACCATTCGATAACATAGTGTGATCAAACTTTCCATGTCATTGTTTGGGTGTTTGTTTCAACCTACAAAGAGACTTGACAAGTTTACAAATTTATCTTCAAGTTCTTTAACAACAACTCCTTCAGGTTGTTCCATATAAATTTCTTCATTTAGATCTCCATTTAAAAATGCACTTCTTACATCCATTTGGTGTATTTTCAAATTTTGTAAGGCTACAATCACAATTAACATCCTTATAGATGTAATCCTCATCAGGAGAGAATGTATCAAAGAAATCTATCCCTTCTTTTTGACGAAATTCTTTAGCTACTAAGTGGGCTTTGTATATCATTATTGCCATCAACTTTTAGCTTTCTTTTGAAGATCCACTTACAACCAATTGGTTTACTTCGAGTAGGTAAATCTACCAATACTCAGGTGTTATTCTGCATAATGGATTCCATTTCACTATTGATAGCTTCTTTCCAATAAGGTGCATCCGGAGATGACACAACTTCTTGAAAAGTTTGAGACTCACCTTCTATCATAAAATTAGTTATGAAATCAGGTACAAAGGAAGTAGTTTTCTTAGCTCTTTTGCTTCTTCTAGGTTCTGAAAGAATTTCGGCATGCATAGCGGAAGCATCGTTGGATCTAAGTACTCTTATTTTGTTAATTTAAAAAGAAAAAGCATGTAATTTGAAAATCAAAGACAATAATTTAGAAGTTACCTTTGAAGTTCAAATTCTTCTTGATTCCAAACTCGATCTTCGAACGTAACGGTCACGAACCACCACGAGAGTCTTCCCGACTATTCTCCGGCCTTAGAACGGGATTGTGGGATCCTTTGAGTGACTAATTTAAAAGAGAATTGAAGATGGAATTGGAGAGAATGGTAGAGAAATTGTCTTTACAATTTCTCAAAGTTCATCAAAATTCCAAGAAGAAGTCAATCTCATTAACCCTTTGTATATATAGAAGATTACATGCAAAAACATGCAAAATTGAGTTAACAATAGGATGCCATGTAGAATCCACTCAATTTAGTGGGATTAGTGGCTTGATGTGGGATGAACACTTAGCAAAAAAGTTTGACTCATAAAACCACCAACAAATGGTTTTTCCCACTAACTCAAGAATTGGATTTTTCCACTAACTTAAGAATTGGATTTTTCCACTCACTTTAGTCATCAAAATGACTCTTGACTTTCAAGGTTTAGTGGAGTCAACATTTGACTTTTGACTTTCAAAGTTGTAGTCAATTGTCTTAAATTTGACTTTTGACTAACTTTGATCAAATTAATTCAATTTAAAAATTAATTCAAATAATTAATTTTAAATCAAATTAAATTAATATTAAATAATTAATTAAACAATTTAATTAATTCAAATTTAATATCCAATAAATCCAACACTAATCCCGATCATTCCCGATATACATGATTATGAATCCATATTCATATTTTCGATAATTAAATCTTATTTAAATATCACCATCTCTCTCTATTGTTCAATTCGCAATTGAACGTTATGTCGTTAAATATATCACATATATTTAACGTTAATTCTCTAATTCGAATTCGAACACTTCGAATTCACTCGTCACACTGTTCTAAGGTTTAGTCCGATATGAGCTAGCAGGGGGACCTCATGGACCTACAGATCATGAGCTCCAACGATCCGAGATTAACTGATTAAACTCTTTAACCTAGTTAATCAACATTCGTTAACTATCAGGACATTCCACTATAGCCTAGTAGTTGCATTCTCCTCACTGTAGATATATTTATGTCCACTCGATATAACCATGATTAGTAAGTTGACCCTTCACAGGTTGTTCGTAATTTACGGTCGGGTCAAATATCTGTTTTACCCCCGTAATTACATCTTGCTCCTTAAGTCCCACTAATCCTCTAATGAACAATTGGTTTGTGATCCAATCACTAAACCGATTGGTATGTGATCTAATCACTATACCGAGTCCCTCTCGGGCCAATGAGAAGGTGGGGCCCCTTGTTCAAGACCTGGAGTCAGCACTTAAGGGAACAACCTATCTACTATCCCTAGAGACGGGTAGGAGTGAATTCCATCTTGCACCCTATGTCCCCAGCTATCTATCCGGTCTTACCCCTGAAATGGGAGGCATATTGAGTCGGCGCTGTTGAGCCACTCTCACCCATGCAGATCTAAGGATAATCCCGAATAAACAGGAGTTCATAGTTAGCTCAGGATTAAGGTCAAGTTACCTAGGTCATCGTTTTGAAATAGTCAGTCTTTAAAACAGTAAACAGCGTTATAAAGTAAGAGTGACTTATTTCGCGGTCCGGTCTAATGCAAACTCTTTGCATAGGACGCCCCCATTCACATGTCTCCACATGAACGATTCAGGATCACATCGTTTGTACTATACAAAATGGGCCGCATCCAATAGTGTCCCCAAGATAAGGTATCCAGCCTTATCCGTATACTATAGACCGTTTTGGCTATTTACTCGAACTTGATCCACTTTTATGTCTCCACATAAAGTTCAAGTATTAATGTTATAGCCATGGATCTTAGTTTATTGGATTTATGGTTTTCTAAAATGAAATAAGCAATTCACATATTCAATAATAACTTTATTGAATAAACCTCAATAACACTTTATTGGTAATAAAATATGTTTATCGTTTACAAACCACGAGTTTTAGGACATAAAACCCAACAAACTCCCACTTGGACTAAAACTCCAGTGGTAATAAATATATATCCATATATATACATAATGTTGAGTTTTTCAAAATGAGAAATAAATACAATAAACTAGGGCATCACATACCCATAGTTTTCTCCCACTTGCCCTAGATTATACATCCTGTAGTCCTAGTCTCACTAGGTGACCCTCAAACACTTTAGCCGTGAGAGCCTTTGTAAATGGATCAGCAATGTTGTCCTCAGAGGCTATTTGTTTCACAATAACGTCTCCTCGTTGGACGATCTCTCGAATGAGATGATATTTTCGCTCAATATGTTTCCCGCGTTTATGGCTCCTTGGCTCTTTTGAATTTGCAACTGCTCCACTGTTATCACAAAAGAGAGTGATAGGCAGATGCATATTTGGAACAACTTCCAAATCGTTCAAAAACTTTCTAAGCCACACAGCTTCTTTTGCTGCTTCACAGGCAGCTACGTATTCTGCTTCCATAGTGGAGTCAGCAACACAACTTTACTTGATACTCCGCCATACTACAGCTCCTCCATTCAGAGTGAACACTGATCCCGATGTTGATTTTCTCGAATCTTTATCCGACTGGAAATCAGAATCAGTGTATCCTGTAAGAATCAGATCCTTACCTTTATACACGAGCATGTAATCCCTCGTTCTCCTAAGATACTTGAGGATATTCTTAACGGTTGTCCAATGTATAAGTCCAGGATTGGACTGAAACCTGCTGACAACACCTACTGCATAGCATATGTCGGGTCGTGTACACAACATAGCATACATCAGACTTCCAACTGCCGATGCATAGGGAATGCGTCTCATATCCTCAACTTCTTGAGGTGTCTTAGGACATTGTTCCTTCGACAAGTGAATTCCATGCCTGAAGGGTAGCAAACCCCTCTTGGAATTCTGCATTTTATATCTTGACAACATCTTGTCAATATAGGATGCTTGAGACATGGCTAATGTTCTATTCTTGCGGTTCCGAACTATTTGGATCCCAAGAATATATTGAGCTTCTCCACTTATCAGTCCCTCCTGAAAACTAAGGGACATGAAGTGGAGGCAAATGTTGCTACCACTAAAAAGTTCTATAGAGGATCGTCCTCTGGAACGAAGTCTGGCCCTTCTTCTTCTAAAAATAAGAGTATTTCGATGAAAAAGAAAGGGAAGGGGAAAAGTAAAACTCCTAATGACCGCAAAAGCAAGGCTCAAGTTGCAGATAAAGGAAAATGTTTCCACTGCAACGAGAATGGGCATTGGAAAAGAAACTGCCCAAAGTACCTTGCTGAGAAGAAAGCTGAAAAGGCAAAACAAGGTAAATATGATTTACTAGTTGTTGAAACATGTTTAGTGGAGAGTGATGACTCTTCCTGGATACTGGATTCAGGGGCCACTAATCATATTTGCTCTTCTTTTCAGGAAACTAGTTCCTGGAGAACGCTTGCGGAAGGCGAGATAACTCTCAGGGTTGGAACAGGAGAGGTTGTCTCAGCAAAATCAGTGGGAGATTTAAAGTTGTTTTTTGGAGATAGATTCATTATATTAGATAATGTGTATCTTGTTCCTGGAATGAAAAGGAATCTTGTATCTATCTCTTGTTTGTTAGAACAATTGTATAAAGTATCTTTTGAAATTAATGAAGTGTTCATTACCAAAAGAGGTATTCCTATTTTAAAACCGACCAGAGCGAAAGCTATTTTAAATATCGAGATGTTTAAAACGGCTGAGACGCGAAACAAAAGGCAAAAAGTTTCTTCAAGTACATATCTTTGGCACTTAAGACATGGCCACATTAATCTCAATAGGATTGAGAGATTGGTTAAGAATGGTCATCTAAGCCAGTTAGAAGACAACTCTTTACCAGCATGTGAGTCTTGTCTTGAGGGGAAAATGACGAAAAGATCTTTTACTGGAAAAGGTCTTAGAGCCAAAGAATCCTTAGAACTCGTGCATTCGGACCTTTGTGGACCAATGAATGTCAAAGCACGAGGAGGATATGAATATTTCATCAGTTTCATAGATGACTATTCAAGGTACGGTTATGTTTACCTAATACATCATAAGTCCGAAGCTCTTGAAAAGTTCAAGGAGTATAAGGCAGAAGTTGAAAACTTATTAGGTAAAACAATTAAGACACTTCGATCAGATCGAGGTGGAGAGTACATGGACCTAAGATTCCAGGACTATTTGATAGAACATGGAATCCAGTCACAACTCTCTGCACCTAGTACGCCACAGCAAAACGGTGTATCGGAGAGAAGAAACAGAACCTTGTTAGACATGGTTCGATCGATGATGAGCTATGCTCATTTGCCTGATTCGTTTTGGGGATATGCAGTAGAGACTGCTGCCTACATTTTGAACAATGTTCCCTCTAAAAGTGTTACTGGAACACCTTATGAGTTATGGAGAGGGCGTAAAACTAGTTTACGTCACTTCAGGATCTGGGGATGCCCGACACATGTGTTGGTGCAAAACCCTAAGAAATTGGAACGTCGTTCAAAAGTATGTTTATTCATAGGCTACCCAAAAGAATCGAAAGCTGGATACTTCTTTGATCCAGAAGAAAATAAAGTATTTGTATCGACAAATGCTACTTTTCTCGAAGAAGATCACATGAGAGATCATCAACCTCGCAGTAAACTAGTATTGCGTGAAATTTCTAAAGAAGCTACAGATAGATCAACAAGAGTTGTTGATGAGATTGGACCCTCAACAAGAGTTGTTGATGGAGCTAATACTTCTGATTACTCACATCCATCTCAAGAGTTGAGAGTGCCTCGACGTAGTGGGAGAGTTGTGCAACAACCTGACCGTTACATGGGTTTAGTAGAAACTCAAATCATCATACCAGATGATGGAATAGAGGATCCATTGACCTATAAACAGGCAATGAATGATGTTGACAAAGATCAATGGATCAAAGCCATGGACCTCGAAATGGAGTCGATGTACTTCAATTCCGTCTGGGAACTTGTAGATCAACCAGATGGGGTAAAACCTATTAGTTGTAAATGGATGTACAAAAGGAAACGAGACCAAGCTGGTAAGGTACAGACCTTTAAAGCTCGATTAGTGACAAAGGGTTATACCCAGAGAGAGGGGGTAGACTATGATGAAACCTTCTCTCCTGTTGTCATGTTAAAATCAATTAGAATACTCTTGTCCATTGCCACATATTATGACTATGAGATTTGGCAAATGGATGTCAAGACAGCCTTTCTGAATGGCAATCTTGAAGAGAGTATCTATATGTCTCAACCAGAGGGGTTTATAATACAACATCAAGAACAAAAAGTTTGTAAGCTTAAACGATCCATTTATGGGTTGAAACAAGCATCTAGATGCTGGAATATAAGGTTTGATACTGCGATCAAATCTTATGGTTTTGAACAAAATATTGACGAACCTTGTGTTTACAAGAAGATTGTCAAAACATCTGTAGCATTCCTCGTATTATATGTCGATGATATCTTACTCATTGGGAATGATGTAAGATGCCTGACTGACGTCAAGAAATGGCTAGCAGCTCTGATACCATTTGAAAGAATTTCGGCATGCATAGCGGAAGCATCGTTGGATCTAAGTACTCTTATTTTGTTAATTTAAAAAGAAAAAGCATGTAATTTGAAAATCAAAGACAATAATTTAGAAGTTACCTTTGAAGTTCAAATTCTTCTTGATTCCAAACTCGATCTTCGAACGTAACGGTCACGAACCACCACGAGAGTCTTCCCGACTATTCTCCGGCCTTAGAACGGGATTGTGGGATCCTTTGAGTGACTAATTTAAAAGAGAATTGAAGATGGAATTGGAGAGAATGGTAGAGAAATTGTCTTTACAATTTCTCAAAGTTCATCAAAATTCCAAGAAGAAGTCAATCTCATTAACCCTTTGTATATATAGAAGACTACATGCAAAAACATGCAAAATTGAGTTAACAATAGGATGCCATGTAGAATCCACTCAATTTAGTGGGATTAGTGGCTTGATGTGGGATGAACACTTAGCAAAAAAGTTTGACTCATAAAACCACCAACAAATGGTTTTTCCCACTAACTCAAGAATTGAATTTTTCCACTAACTTAAGAATTGGATTTTTCCACTCACTTTAGTCATCAAAATGACTCTTGACTTTCAAGGTTTAGTGGAGTCAACATTTGACTTTTGACTTTCAAAGTTGTAGTCAATTGTCTTAAATTTGACTTTTGACTAACTTTGATCAAATTAATTCAATTTAAAAATTAATTCAAATAATTAATTTTAAATCAAATTAAATTAATATTAAATAATTAATTAAACAATTTAATTAATTCAAATTTAATATCCAATAAATCCAACACTAATCCCGATCATTCCCGATATACATGATTATGAATCCATATTCATATTTTCGATAATTAAATCTTATTTAAATATCACCATCTCTCTCTATTGTTCAATTCGCAATTGAACGTTATGTCGTTAAATATATCACATATATTTAACGTTAATTCCCTAATTCGAATTCGAACACTTCGAATTCACTCGTCACACTGTTCTAAGGTTTAGTCCGATATGAGCTAGCAGGGGGACCTCATGGACCTACAGATCATGAGCTCCAACGATCCGAGATTAACTGATTAAACTCTTTAACCTAGTTAATCAACATTCGTTAACTACCAGGACATTCCACTATAGCCTAGTAGTTGCATTCTCCTCACTGTAGATATATTTATGTCCACTCGATATAACCATGATTAGTAAGTTGACCCTTCACAGGTTGTTCGTAATTTACGGTCGGGTCAAATATCTGTTTTACCCCCGTAATTACATCTTGCTCCTTAAGTCCCACTGATCCTCTAATGAACAATTGGTTTGTGATCCAATCACTAAACCGATTGGTATGTGATCTAATCACTATACCGAGTCCCTCTCGGGCCAATGAGAAGGTGGGGCCCCTTGTTCAAGACCTGGAGTCAGCACTTAAGGGAACAACCTATCTACTATCCCTAGAGACGGGTAGGAGTGAATTCCATCTTGCACCCTATGTCCCCAGCTATCTATCCGGTCTTACCCCTGAAATGGGAGGCATATTGAGTCGGCGCTGTTGAGCCACTCTCACCCATGCAGATCTAAGGATAATCCCGAATAAACAGGAGTTCATAGTTAGCTCAGGATTAAGGTCAAGTTACCTAGGTCATCGTTTTGAAATAGTCAGTCTTTAAAACAGTAAACAGCGTTATAAAGTAAGAGTGACTTATTTCGCGGTCCGGTCTAATGCAAACTCTTTGCATAGGACGCCCCCATTCACATGTCTCCACATGAACGATTCAGGATCACATCGTTTGTACTAAATACAAAATGGGCCGCATCCAATAGTGTCCCCAAGATAAGGTATCCAGCCTTATCCGTATACTATAGACCGTTTTGGCTATTTACTCGAACTTGATCCACTTTTATGTCTCCACATAAAGTTCAAGTATTAATGTTATAGCCATGGATCTTAGTTTATTGGATTTATGGTTTTCTAAAATGAAATAAGCAATTCACATATTCAATAATAACTTTATTGAATAAACCTCAATAACACTTTATTGGTAATAAAATATGTTTATCGTTTACAAACCACGAGTTTTAGGACATAAAACCCAACAAACTCCCACTTGGACTAAAACTCCAGTGGTAATAAATATATATCCATATATATACATAATGTTGAGTTTTTCAAAATGAGAAATAAATACAATAAACTAGGGCATCACATACCCATAGTTTTCTCCCACTTGCCCTAGATTATACATCCTGTAGTCCTAGTCTCACTAGGTGACCCTCAAACACTTTAGCCGTGAGAGCCTTTGTAAATGGATCAGCAATGTTGTCCTCAGAGGCTATTTGTTTCACAATAACGTCTCCTCGTTGGACGATCTCTCGAATGAGATGATATTTTCGCTCAATATGTTTCCCACGTTTATGGCTCCTTGGCTCTTTTGAATTTGCAACTGCTCCACTGTTATCACAAAAGAGAGTGATAGGCAGATGCATATTTGGAACAACTTCCAAATCGTTCAAAAACTTTCTAAGCCACACAGCTTCTTTTGCTGCTTCACAGGCAGCTACGTATTCTGCTTCCATAGTGGAGTCAGCAACACAACTTTGCTTGATACTCCGCCATACTACAGCTCCTCCATTCAGAGTGAACACTGATCCCGATGTTGATTTTCTCGAATCTTTATCCGACTGGAAATCAGAATCAGTGTATCCTGTAAGAATCAGATCCTTACCTTTATACACGAGCATGTAATTCCTCGTTCTCCTAAGATACTTGAGGATATTCTTAACGGTTGTCCAATGTATAAGTCCAGGATTGGACTGAAACCTGCTGACAACACCTACTGCATAGCATATGTCGGGTCGTGTACACAACATAGCATACATCAGACTTCCAACTGCCGATGCATAGGGAATGCGTCTCATATCCTCAACTTCTTGAGGTGTCTTAGGACATTGTTCCTTCGACAAGTGAATTCCATGCCTGAAGGGTAGCAAACCCCTCTTGGAATTCTGCATTTTATATCTTGACAACATCTTGTCAATATAGGATGCTTGAGACATGGCTAATGTTCTATTCTTGCGGTTCCGAACTATTTGGATCCCAAGAATATATTGAGCTTCTCCACTTATCAGTCCCTCCTGAAAACTAAGGGACATGAAGTGGAGGCAAATGTTGCTACCACTAAAAAGTTCTATAGAGGATCGTCCTCTGGAACGAAGTCTGGCCCTTCTTCTTCTAAAAATAAGAGTATTTCGATGAAAAAGAAAGGGAAGGGGAAAAGTAAAACTCAATTTCAAGAATTTAATTCGTATGTTACACCATTGATTAGAAACCCTTGGTATTGTAACAATTACTTTCTTTCACAAAATACAACAAGTTCCAACAATGTCGGCATCACCTGAATTAGCAAAACTCCAACTCTTTTCTCGTAGTGATAAGTAGGGATGGCAACGGGACGGGGCCGAGATGCATTCCTCATCCCCGTCCCCGTGGGTATTTTTCTTTCCATCCTCGCCCCGTTTCAGGGAATCTATGTCGGAGTCGAGGAATCCCCACGGGAAAAAATCCTCGTTTCTATTTTATTTTTAATTATATTTTTTTAAAAAAATAATTAAATTTGGATAAATATATTAAAATTATTTTTACTTCCATATTAAAATTAGTATTATTATTGTTTTATTTATTAAAAAACTAATTATAAAAATACTTAACAAAAATGTAAAAGCTCATAGTAGCTTAAAGGTTTTTTAAAATAATATATAAAATGTTATTAATAATATTAAATAATATTATTATTTTATATAATTATAATATATAATATATATTTTCTAAAAGAATCAATAAAAATTATTCGAGGCAGGTTCGGGTTTGGGTTCGGGTTCGGAGACTAGGCGTGGATGGGGATCCATCCCCGCTCCGTACTCGACTGGAGACCCGAATTAAATCCCTGGTTTGATCCCCGTACCCAATCAAACCGGAAATTTTCCGACCCGATCGGATTGGGGACCCGAAAGGAATTTTGCCATCCTAGTGATAAGTTATATCTGAGTATACATATTTCTATTTAAATCTCTCTCAATATGTTCTTAACTGATAAACATGAGAAATTATATTATTTCTTGTTAGGAGTCTAAAGCAAGTTTTTGTTTTCTTCTTCATTTTGCTCATTATGCTAGCATGATTATTATACGTTATTATGTGCTTTTAAATTCATTGATTCATGTTAGGTTTGTTTGATTAGTAAACACTTTTCTTATGTAGTTAATTGTACATATACATTAGGTTGCTAAGCGCCCGTTTGGTAAGAGATTTGGATCCAAATTTATGTTTTAAAAAGGAAAATCATAGTAAACGAATCTTTTTTTGGATCTCATTTCAATTCATGTCCCTCCTTAAACAAAGTGAAATATATGTTCTTTTTTTGTTTTCCTTTTCTCACTGCTCTCTTTTTCATTTCGTATTTACTCTTCTTTATTTTCCAGTTTTTTTACGATATAGTTTAAAAAATCTTCTCATTTTCCTCTATTTTATTCTCTCTCTTATATCCTAAAACTAATTAAAAAAAAGATTAGATTTTATTCTCTCTTCTACTTATACCTCATGCTCTTCTCCTCACGTTGCCCTCTTCTCGTCAGGTCTCTGTCGCCTTCCTCTCCTCACGCCGCCTTTGTCGCCCTCGTCTTCTCACGCCACCACCCTCACGTCATGTTGTGTCGACACTGCCATTAGAGAAGCTCTTGTTGCAGAACTTACAGAGATGTTGCTGAGAAAAAAAAAATGAACGCATTCAAAAAATAAATGAGATTATGAGAAACAAAGAAATGTTGTGAGAATTTGAGGTTCTGTTTTTTTTCTTTGTTATGGGAATTTGGATTTGAAGAGCGGAAAAAAGTTTTGTTAGTGGATTTGGACAGATTTACAAAGGTCGATTAGAAGACGACTTACAAGTTGTTATGAAGAAATTAGAATGTAGCGATAAGCAATCAGAGAAAGAAATTTAGGTTATGTTTCTTTCTTCTTCTTTTTCTTTCTTATATATGTTGAAAAATCCAACAAGAAATAACTAAAAAATTGCAAAATGAAGTTGATATATTGAGCAAAATTCACCATTCAAACATCATCTACATTCTGGGTTACATCATTTAGTACTGATTCTCCAAACATCGTATGCTTTGAAGTATTTTCTTAATCACTTCTGGTTTGATTAGGTTAAATGGAGTTTGGTTGTTTGTTTGCGTTTTGACTTTTGGTTGTGTCGTCATAACGGTATTTGCAAATATGGTGTATTTAAAGTCTTTGCAAATACCATTTGCCTTCACTGACAAGTTTTTTGAGTTTTTGCAAATATGGGGTATTTGAAGTTTGTTTTTTTTCTTACAAATACGGTGTCTTTGAAGTTTTTTTTTTTTTTTTTTTTTTTGCAAATACGGTGTATTTGCCTTGAGTGTTTTGAGTTTTTGCAAACACATAGATTTTTTTTTTCTTTGTTGTGTTTTTGTGTTGGGATTTCCCCATCGTCTAATTGGGTTTTGTTGGGAGGGACAGAGGAGAAAATTTTCAAAATCGATTGTGGAAATGGATCATGATTTTGAATGTTGAGGTGAAAATTTGTGGTGAAAATTGGGAAGTGTTGATTGTAGTTGGGTTTTGATTTTAACAGGAAAACTAGATTTGTATGGATGTGTTATGACTTTGGACATTGTTGCTTTGGAAGAGCTTAGTGAAATGGCACATAATTTATTTATTTTTTGCCTTATAATGTATTGTTGTTGGCTTTCCAAAAGAATAATAATGTGCAATTGCAATTTAAAAAATTTCACAATTATAAGTACTGTATAATTTCATTTTGAAAAATTGCAATGTACCTGTAATTACAATCTACCTTCTAGTGATTGTATTTTTAAATTGAAAATACAATGTATTTTCTACATTTTCACTTCTAGTGAATTGAATTGAAAATACAGTGGATAAAATACACTGTAATTACAATTTGCAATGTCTTCAAGTGAATTGCAAATACAAATACACTGTAATTTCAATTCAGTGAATTTTGGATTGTATTTGAAATTCAATGCACTGTATTTTGCTTTTTCTTTTTTAGAATTTCTTTCCTTGAATGTTCTTTTTCTCGTCACTGTCTTTGGGGTTCTTCTGCTACTTTAAGTTTTCTCAAATGTAATTACAACCTACCTTCTAGTGAATTGAAAATACAATGTATTTTCAACATTTTCACTTCTAGTTAATTGAATTGAAAATACAGTGTATTTTTTTTTTTTATAAAATACACTATAATTACAATTTGTAATGCCTTCAAGTGAATTGCAAATACAAATATACTGTAATTCCAATTCACTGAATTTCGGATTGTATTTGCAATTCAGTGAATTTCAAATGGACTCCAACCCAAACCGGCGGAGGCCAACTAGGGTTCAGGCTCAATTAATCATATTCATGGCACAAACGAAATTTTCTTTGTTTTTTTTTTTTTAATTTATCAATTATAAAATATGAAATAGTTCAAAGATAATCTGATATAATTGGCATACCTAAATGTGCACCTTCCCCTCTAAAATCACTCTAGACATAGACATGTAGTGCAAATAGTTTCAACTTTAGATATTTTTTATTTTGGGTCTAAAACATTCCTCTCAATTCCCCTCAATCATATACAACAAATGAACTTTAGGTAAGACATGTCTTGAACCAAAAGCCAAGGCACAAAGTTGGCCCTTGAGAAGACATGCCTTAAGCCAAAAGCCTAAGGCACAGGATTGGCCACGTCACGGGCCGACACCCCCTCCAACAGCCTCATCGACTCGGAGACGACCCTATAACAAGTTTGGTTCAACTATTTTCAATCCAATCCAAAGAGAAAGGCCAAAAATTCTAAATTAATCTCATATAAATGTATCATTATGATTTGGAAGGAGTAAGTTTAACTGTTACCCTAAAAATTTGCTACACCATTTTTTTCTATTCTTCAACATAAACATCAGAAGGTGTGTGACACTCACCACACCAACCAACAATTTATTTTTTTTGACAAGTCACATTGAATCGATAAAAATAATTACAAGCGAAAATCATCAATAGCTATCTAGGTTTTTTACCAAATACTTGAAGGCCAAAAATTTTCCCTCAAGGAGAGAGAGGGGTAAAAAAGAAAAAAAAAAGGAAGAGTCCAAAATCCAAATACCAAAGAAGGATACAAAATTTAGTCATCAATAGCTATCTAGGTTACGTTTGTTACCAAATACTTGAAGGCTAATAATTTTTCCTCAAGGAGAGAGAGAGGTAAAAAAGAAAAAAAAGAAAGAGTCCAAAATGCAAATACCAAAGAAGGGTACATAAGTTAGAGAGAATTGAGTCTGCCTTTTTCTCGTCGTTTTCTCTACTCTCACGTTTCTTTCCTTTATTTTTCTTTCTATAAGGCAATTAATCGCACCAAAATATCGTCCCACTTGTCCCTTGATAGTATAAACATTAGCAAGATATTTGGTTGTTATATATTAAAATAAAACCACACACAATATAACCTGAATACTAAATAGTATAAATTAAATGGTAAGTGTATGCAAGAAAACATCCAACCAACAACCTTCCCAGTTCATAAAAATTGATAGATGTATTAGTAACAATTTCAATATGGAAAATGGGCACGAAGAAGCTAGCCACCAGGATCGTTCCCGCTGCTGCTTCCACGAATGGATGCAACTCCAGCACCAAGACCTAACCCACCTCCTCAAATCTCTCCACGAATCCAACAACGACGAAGAAATCAAAACCTTAATTTGTAGCTGCATCACTCACTTCGAAGACTACATCTCCACCCGCAGCCGCCTCGCTCTCGAGGAGGCCTCCCCATTCTTTGCCCCCACCTGGTGCACCTCCTTGGAGAAATCCCTCCTCTGGATCACCGGCTGCAGGCCGTCGATCTTCATTCGGTTGCTCTACGCGCTAACCGGGTTCGAAGTCGACTCGCGACTCGGCGAGTGGCTGGAACGGATCAGGACCAATAACACTGAGAATAATCTGTGCGTCGGGGACATGTCGCCGAGTCAGATGGCGCTGGTGAATGAGCTGCACATCAGGACCTTACGAGCTGAGAAGACATTGACGAGCGAGATGGCAAGCTTGCAGGAGGAGATGGCAGACCAGCCGATTGCGCTGATAGCGAACGAGGTGGAGGCGGAGGATATCGGGAAAGTGAACGAGGAGGCGGAGATGGTGTTGAAGGAGCATGAGAAGGCGATGAAAGAGATTATGGAGAAGGCGGATGAGTTGAGGTTGAATACGCTCAAGGAAATTGTGGAGATTTTGAAGCCGGTTCAGTCTGTGGAGTTTCTAGTTGCGAGTAAGAAGCTTCATCTCTCGCTTCATCTATGGGGCAAACGGAAAGACGAGAAGCATGGAAGAAGATATCATTACTGATAATCATATAAGAAATATCTAAGAACTATCTACTCTATATTTTAATTTGCATTCTGCTACTACTGTTGTGTGTGTTTTTCGTTTTTTTTTTTTATTTTTGGAAGAAAATGTTTGTTCTTATTTTATTAAATATAATGTTGGTGTGTTTTAGTCTTGGCATGGTAATCATTATATTAAAATAATAAAATTTCGTTTTTTAATGAACTGTCACATTATTTGAATAATTTGTGTCGTATTGTTACATTATTTGAATAATTTGTCTCTTGAAGTTGAACAAAACTCAAGTTGGATGTGCGTGGAAACAGGAAGGAAGCGACAAGTGAGCATGCAAAGTAGTAGGAGATGTGGCAACATAACAAGGTTACACAATCTGACAGATGCCTTCATCCCAACAATTCTAAAAGGATAATAGTCAAATTTTGAATTAGATTTTTTTTTACTAACCAGTCAATAAATAGGACTAGTTGATGTGTTGTTTTCAAAATTCTTAACAACTCAATAATCAATAACATATTTTAACCAACAACCCAATAATCAACTTTAACCTCAGCCCTCTAAGCTCTAACCCGCTCTCTTAATAGGTTCGAATTTTCTAATCTCCATGTTGCTAAAAAATAAAAAACATACATCTTAACTAGTGATTTACATTATTATTATTATTATTATTATTATTATAGCCATCATTTGTCTAAAAAAAAAAAAAAAAAAAAAACTAACTAATTGTTTAATTTTCAAAGTGGGAAGCATGAGCTAGAAATAAGATTAGAAAAAGAATATATATTACACTACTAGAGTTGAGATAATTAGATAGAAATCAGAAACGTGTAGAAGTTTCCATATAAATATATCAATATTAACTAATTAATTCTTAATTATCATGAACTCAAAAAGAAAATCATAATTATCATGTTTGGAATGGTTTGAGCTCACAATTTCAAAGAGTAAAAAGTTGACAAGGTCTTGTTTTTCAAGGCCCATTTATTTTTTGGCTAGGTTTCTCCATTGAGAAAATATATGTTGTGACGCGACAGTAAATTTGAGTGTGATGTAGCTATTGTTGGGCTATTTGAAGGTCAAATTGCAGGGACATCGTAATTAAAAGATTGGACGTAGGCTCGGGACGAATCAATATAACTCTAATGTCATCGTTTCTCTTTCTAAGGTATGACCTCTTAGTGGGACTTTTTAGAGAGACTTTATTTAAAATTCATTTTTTTTTGTTTACAACATATGCGATCGAAGTTATGACCTCTTAGTCACTAGATCTTATATTATGTTGCTTGAGCTATGCTCATATTGGCAAAATGTTTCTTATCAATAAAAATAATTTATAAACAAGTAATTCATAAGAATGCATAAATGATCTGCAAATTTAGTCGTCTTAAGCGGTTTTTCAATTTTTTTTTAGTTTTCCTTACACCCTAGTGGATATAATGATCTCATGAATTTTCTTTTATAATATCTCTATTTAGATTTCAAATTAAATATATAATAACATAAATTAAAATATATTAATTAAAGAAATTAAAACATAAAATAAATGGTGAAACTAAATGTATGAAGGGTAATTGAAACATGAAAACGAAATGTATTCATCTAATTGAAATATGAAAACTAAATGTACCTTTTCTCAACAGCAACAATTAGACGCAAGAGATAAAAAAAAAATATGTATACATTGAAAGGATTTTTTTAGGTTCAAAGCATTATAGTAGTAGATACACCATTTAAAAGTGGTTAAGAACATGTTAATTTTAGAAAATTAGAGTTTGAATATTCCACCAATAAATATATTTATATATTTTATACATCAAGTAATTTTATGTAAATAAAATTTGAACATACTATAAATGACATAAGATTGTCAACAAAAGCATAGCTTGAAACAAACAGTTCTAAGAGGTTATGAGTTCAATCCCTACATTAATTAAAATATTTTTGCAAAAAAAAAAAAAAAACAGATAAAAGTATGAAGTAATAAATAACAAAAATTTAGAATTTGATAATAACATGGAGATGATAGTAGAGCATCGTTTCCATTAATTTATATTAAAAATAGAATTTAAAAGGTAAGGTAATTTTGAAGTGATTTATGCATAGAAGAACAAATGATTTTTTTTTATTTCCCGAAAATGATAAAACATATATGAAATGAAAATATTTTATTCAATTGACCGTTTTTTATATACATATTACTTAAACAAAGAAAATTTAGCCCCAGGGCCCATACTGACCATTGGGTGTGAGCCCATTTCACGGTGTAGAACAACTTCAAATGGGCTTCTTCTTCTTCCATGGCAATGACATTCATGAGCTGTTTTAACAGCTTATCCTGCTGGGAAACCCATGTCTCAATAAGGATTCAAAAATGGAGGGAGTTTTTTGAAGTGAGATTTAGTGGTCCAAAGAGTTGCACGACTTCAAATGTTCTACCGTCCACCATAGAATGACTAATGTCGATTTTTTCCGAAATTCTAGAAGAATAGGGTTGCTTTCTACGCAATCTTGTTATCGCTCCAAAAATCTCACTAACACTCTCTCGATCTCTTACACAACCATTCGTTCTTGCTGACGTCAGATAATTCGGTACTCGAGTGGGCTTCGAAACTCGAAATGGAACGTTTGATGACAATTTGTTGCCATAAATTCTAGTCGTTGATTCATCCATTTTCCAACCCCTTTTTATTATCATCTCTTACCATACTCAACTCACAAAATTCGTCTGTTTTTTTGTCCTCCTTCATTGTTTGCATTTTACGACCATGTCTTCCAACGACTTTTTCTTCAACCTCCTCATGGCACCCCTACCCTTAGACTCTGACTTTTACTGCCTCAAATCTCAAGCGCACAATAACATCAAACGAAACTTATGATTATAACACTCACTTTTCTTCTTCTTCTTCTTCCCATGATACATTGTATTTTGCTCTATCTGTGGCGCATCCAACAACCTAGGTGTCAAGCGAAGGCTCTGTTGCCCAACGATTGTTCAGCATTTTGAGGTGAGTGTGGAGTAACTGAGAGCCAAATATGAGAAGAAGAATGTTGACTTCTTTGATCAGCCAGGTAGAGTAAAGAAGAGAAAAAGAAGAGATTTCTTGACCTTTATGGTTATAGAAATCTCTTTTGATTCAGATTCTACCACTATGTAGTTTCCATCTTGTTTTTTGGTTTTTTTTTTTTTTTTTTTTTTAATTTATTTTAGGTGCAAATACCTTCTAATGAAAATGGGCTATACTTTGGATGTGTATAATTTTGCATGTCACTTTAGGATTACCGTTCTCGCTATGTGACCAGGGGCGGACCGTAAAAGGGACTAGGGGCCATGTCACCCCCAATTTTTTTTTTTTTTTTTTTTTTTTTTATATATATATGTAGGTAAAAATATTATTTTGTTTTAATATTATTTATATTGACCCCAAATAAACTAAAATTGTATTTCAGCTTGTTGGTTAAAGTTCTAGCCTTGTAACTTTGCAACATGTATTCATAACTTAGGAGATACATTAATTTTTCCAAATTTAGGCTTTATACTCCAACAAAAAAATCTTAAATTTAATTATTATTATTAGTTTATTTATTATTTTTTTTCAAATGTAATTTAATCTATATTAACATGCCTTCTATAAATTTTAAAAACATATATTTACATTATATTGTGTTTTTTCTTAAAATATTTGTTTTTCAAATGTCTAATAAGACTTTGAACATTTAATTTTGTGCTTAATAGATCCACAAACTTTAAAAAAATGTTCACTATATTTTTCAACTTTCGATTTTGTATCTAATAGTTTCTCGAAGTTTTAAGTTTAAGTCTAATATATCTTTGTCCTTATCGACATTTTTTAAAATTCTTCATTAGAAATCTATTGTTTACGTTTAAAGTTTAGAAACTTGTAAGATAAAAAATTGAAAGCTTAGGGATCCATTAATTTTTTTTTTTTTAAAGTTTATAGACCTAATAGACTCAAGTTTTAAAGTTCATAGACTAAACTTGTAATTTAATTTTTTTTTTCTAAATATAAGACACCGAAATGAGCTAAATTTTATGATAATATTAAGTTTATTTGAACTTAGTGAACTATTGATTCAGTTACCTATTCCTATCTCCAATAATTTTTTTTAAGGTCAATATAATGTGCGAGTAAATTCAAAAGCTATTTTTTGTGATAATATTTTATATATATATTTACATTAAAAAAAAATTACCCCCAACATGAATGTGTGGATCCCCGTGTATGTGACTATCACTTTCACTTTCTATCAATTTTCAGCAAACTCGCCCTATAATAATTGACACACTCTTCATCTCAAACTATCGCGGTTTTCTCAATATTAACGGCGTTATCGATATCGCTATCGATGTCCAACAAAATACACCACTATCGGTCTCGTTGTTAACATTATTTTCGTATATTATTATTTTTATTCAACGAAAGAGCATTGTGGTAAATCATACATTTCATTCTCATTACAGATGAAGGTAAACACTGTCAATGGGTGTACAAATATGATATAACCATGAAAAGAAATATCATTCACGTTCCAATTGTTTCTCATTTACTATTGATTTTGCATTACGATTACACCAATTTCATAAAAAACAGCCAAGTAAACGGGGGCCTAAACTTAAAAACAACCAAGTAAACGGGGCCTAAACTTAATTCGAGAGCTGTAAAGTTTGTTCTCAAAATTGAATCTTCTTTTTTTTTTGCGTGTTGAAAAATCATTTTCGTCTCAAAGTCTTAGTTCTTCTATGAGATTTCAAATCTTCTATTTATTTAGAATTAAATCATTCATCTAATTTTCAGGCATTTTTCAAATTTGTAAGAGAATTCTCAATTCAAAATTAATCAATGAGGGGGTTATATAGATGTTTTTGGACCTTATGTATGCTCGAATTTGCGAAGACACGTTACTCTTTTAAAAAAAATTGATATATACCCCTTTTTAGTTTAATTTTATCTCCACTATTTTTTTCCTTCCTTGTTTACCCTCCTTCACATCTCAATATTTTCCCTCATTTATAAGATTTTGTAATTAAAAAAAATTAACTCCAATTAATTCTCTCCCTCTTCCAAGATTTTCTCCATTCTTATCCCTGTCATTTAACTCGTAATCTCCCGAAAGTAAAAAAAAAAAAATATATATATATATATATATATATATATATATATATATATATATATATATCTCAAAAGGGGAAAAAAAATATCACTCCTCACTCTGTTTTGTGGCTATTGTTTATAGATCATAAATTAGAAAATAACAAAAACCCAACGTGTAAAAAATCGACCTAAAAATCAGTAAGAATAAAGAGAATAAAAAAATCAGAACTTACACAAACTTCCCCTACCATTTTCAATTCATTATTGATACAAAATTGTAAATATAGTATAATTGAGACAAACTTCACCTACCTCCTATAAGTGCAAAAACAATGTTTTCAAATACACTCTATTTGAAAATTTTCAATTTGTAATTACACGGTACATTAGAAGACAAAAAAAAAAATATATTGTTGGAGGAAAATATGCTAGTCTTTGTAATACATTTAGAAAAACAAAGAGATAGCCCTCTAAGTTTGCAAATTGCAATTTGCAAAATTGGAATTACACGGTACTTTGTAATTGTGTAAAATTGGAATTACACGGTACTTGCAATTGTGCAAATTGTAACCGCAAGTGTATTTACAATTTTGTAAATTTTAATTACAGTGATTTTGCAATTAACAAATATATCAGAAGGAAAAAAAAAACATAAATAGTGACACAAAAAATCGGAGGAAAGTACATTGTATTTGCAATGCACCGAATAACAGTGTAATTGCGATGTACTGAATAACAAATAAAGTGTAATTGCAATCCACTAAATAGCAAATAAAGTGTAATTGCAATCCACTAAATAACAAATAAAGTGTAGTTCACTCCCTAATACAATTACATAAACTACATCCATTACAAATTCTCAACAATAAAATATCGGGAAGAAAATAACGCAGGGATGGAAATGAAATTACACCGTATTTGTAATTTTGCAAATTGCACTTCGAGTGTATTTTAAATTTGGCAAAGTACACTCCCAAGTGTAATTGAAATTTTGCAAATTGTACTTTACAGTGTATTTACAATTTCGCAAATTAAAATTAAACTGTACTTGCAATTGTACAATTTTGTGAATTGTAATTACAGAGTATTATTTTGGAAAACCAACAACACTAAATTAGAAAGAAAAAGAAAAAAAAACATAACATTTAATTAAAAACCTAACGAAAGTTAAAGTTTCGATGAAGGTTATGATGAACGGCGGAGCAATGGAGATTCATATGGGGGATTAGGCAAGTCGGACGGGAATTGAGTTGGTGGAAGAGTTTTTCTGATGGGTCGAGGAGGAAAATGAAGATTTGACGGAAAAATATCCGAAAAACAAGATTTGATTTTCTTAGAATGTTTCTTTATTTTAGGGGAAATCATCTTGTCTTTAAAATTAAGAATACCTGGCATATCAACTCTTTAGAAAGGATAAAATACTCTAATACATGTACTACGCTCATGTCATTTACCACATTATTACGATGGATTTCGTTTTCGATATTTTTCAAAACCAACTCTAAAAAATAATGAGATTACAATTTAAGATTGCGAAAATTTATCATTCAACAAGATTGGAAAAGAGAAATAAAAATGGCCATCGCTCCACTGTACACGGCAAGGGAGGAGAGGAAAAAAGAAAGAAAAAAAAAACTTATAGTAAGATCTTTTAATTGAATAATGGATATTCAAAATTTTAGACTATAAACCTATAGCCACTATTTTCACCTATGATTTTTTTTCTACTTACTATCAATGTGTTAAAAAAGCAAGTCAATTTCTTTTTAAAATAAATAATTTTTATTTTTGAAATTTGACTAAGAATTCATATTTCTTTAAAAAAAAAATCATAAAACTAAAAACAAAATAGTTATGTGGCCTAAATTTTTTATTTTTGAAAATTGATTCTATAAATACTATTTTTACAGTTCCACTTATGAGTTTTTTTTGTTTTGCTATCTATCTTTTTTAACTGTTTGCAAAATTCAAGCTAAGTTAAAAAATAATAATAATAATAATAATAATAATAAAAAAGTTTATTTTTGTTTTTTAACTTAACTAAAAATAATCTAATGTTTTCTTAAAAAAGATGAAAATAATGGTAGGAAATGATGATACAACAAATACAATTTTTAAAAATTAAAAACTAAAAATCAAATAAATTATTAAACTAGCCTTAATTTTTTTTTTTTTTTTTTTTTTTAAATATATCATGTTCCACGTAAATGTACTAATCAATTATTGATTGATATTAAAATGGATGCAAAATTCATAATAAGTCAATTCAAGTATAAATCTTAATTATCAACTTGTACTTAACTACACTTTCAACCAAACACATAGGTTCTAATCTCATTATCCTCATGTTGCTAAAAAGAAACATAGATATGAACTATTTATATTATTATTATTATTATTATATATATAGCCATTATTTATCGAGAAATTGTAACAGATGTCAATTTAGAGTAAAATAATTAAAAATATAACACTTTTTTTAAAAAAAATTGCAGATATGAAAATTTCTATCACTAATAGTATGGTCTATCGTTGATAGAAGTCTATCGCTAATAGTAGTCTTTTTTTATAGAATTTTGTCAGTGATAATAGTCTATCAGTGATAGAAGTCTATCAATAATAGTCATAAAGTCTATTAGTATAGTCATAAAATTTATCAGTGATAGCCACTGATTTTTTGCTAATTTGCATAAATTTGCAATTATTTTTGGTTTGATTGCGGTTTGTGCAACCATCCCTTATTTATCGGTAGAAAACTAATTATTTCTTCAATTTTCAAAATGGAAAGTCTGAATCATAAATCAAATTAGAAAAAAGAATATATATTACACGATAGATGATTATTAGAAATTGGAAGATAGAAATCAGAAGCGTGTAAAAGTTTTCATATAAATACCTTAATATTAACTAATTAATTTATAATTAACATGAACTCAAAAGAAAAATCATAATTATTCATGTTTCAAATGGTTTGAACTCACAATTGTAAACAGAAAAAGTTGATAAGGTCTTGTTTTTGAATGAGCGTTTGTTTTTGGTCTAGGATTTTCTATTTGTGGCTCAAACATACATATGTATATATATATATGACCGAGAGATAAATTGTATAGCTATTATTTGACTATTTGAAGGTCAAATATCGAATTTGAGGGTTTATTCCATTTTTATTTATAGAATTTGAGGGTTTATATATATATATATATGGTATTAAGTTTTCGTCGACATGTCGACATTTCCATCGACATTTTCACATGTTCATAAGTTCGACATCTACACGAGGAGTGAATCGATATTTCCATCACCGTACAAAATCGATGAAATATTAAAAAAATAACAACAAAATGTAACCTAGCGTGAATATACTATTATAATAAATGTATTTTAACTCATTTAAAACTGTAAAATATTTATTTATTAATTTTAATACTTTTTTATAAAAGAAATTATTTTTAAAAATCTTCCAAAAATATCTATATATTTTACCGATATTTCCATCAACATTTTCATAAAATTGAGACCTCGAAACATTTAAATCCTGACATATATATATAGTAAAACTTACTTGCATGGCTACAAATATCTTTTGCCCCTTAGTTACGTAGTAGAGTTCGATTGGCCAAGTTTTATGTTATTTTTTTTAATTCAAAAATCATATTTAATGTCTCACCGCCACTCGAACGTTTTTTTTTTCCTTTCATTTTTTCCTCTTTCCCAAAACTTTCAATTTCCGATTTTTCCCTTATGTCTTCAATAAAACTTTCAATTTCCGATTTTTCCCTTATGTCTTCAATCCTTCCTCATATCTTTTTTTATGTATGATTTGTTACTCTCAAATCTTAGTAAACATTTCTTAATCTCTCTATCAACATCACTAAGCTTTTTCATTAATAACAAAAAAAAAAAAAAAAAAAAAAAATCTTTATATACATTTTTCATTTTGTGATTTCAAAATATTTTTATTGTATAAAAAGTTTTTTAAGGAACTTAAATTTTGAAAATCAAAATGCGGGAACAAGATCTTTATTATTTAATTGATTTAGATCCCTATACTTAATAGTATAGTTAAAATTTGTAGAATTTTAGAAAAGTAATAGTTAATTATTTATTTATAATAAATGAAGTGAAATTGAGTTTACAATTTGAAATGAGCAAATAAATTAGATAGAAGAGGAAATAAGAATTTTATTAAAAATTGTCATAAGATGTTGGAAAATGGGATAGGTGAGGTTTTAGATATTACTATTTTTATTAAAAAATGTCATAGGATCTCTTTTTTTATTCATGATTTGCTACTCTCACATTTTAGTAAATCAATTTTTTTTTTTCATAAATTGACTCATTTAAAATAAAAATTAATGAAGAGTTTTCTTAAAAGAAATTTCTTTCCTCAGGCATTTTAAAAATTAATAAACCAAACATTTTTTAAAAAATAAAATATTTTATATAAGAAAATTGAGAATCAAAATAATTGTAAAAAAAAATTTAAATCCATTTAAAAATCTTCAAAATAATTTTCATTTCTATAAAATATCAAAAAACATTATGTGTTCATTGAATGGGTGTTAATACCAGATTACCCTCCCCACACAAAGCACCTGAACCCATTTTCTCTTATTGGTAGACTATTTTTAGCATTTTGGGTGCCTAATCACACCCTCTGGCAATAACTTTCCCTACACAAAAAAAAACCTGAACTCATTTTCTCTTATTCGTCCACCATTTTTAGCATTTTTGGGTGCCTAGTCACACTCTCTAAAACGGACCACAACTCCATTTTTCTCCTCTTTTAACCCAAGTCGACCGTTCCACGTCGCACCCGTAGCGACACATATTATATCCAAAATTAAAAGTTTAGAGACTTATTTACCATAAACCTCAAAATTTATGTATAAACTTGTAATTCAACTTCTCTTTATTTATTTATATAACAAAATATAACTTAATTACAAATTGTGCAAAGCGACTCGCTGACTAGTGGAGATACGGGGAATTGCAAAATTTGACCTCATTTCGAAAAAGTTTGTAAAAAATGACCTGAAATTTAGATTTTCATGTTTGTGACCTAATTTTGCGAGCATGCACATCTTTTCTATTTCTCTCAGATGGCAGGCAACTTTCATTTGTGCCCTTCACTAAAAAAAAGTGCCACTCAACAATTTCTCTCCTCCCTCTTTTTCTTTTGCTCTCCGTTTCGTTTCATTTCACCGACCGTTAGACTCTCATCTTTGCCTCCGCCATTTCTAGACGATTTCACTAAAAAAAAAAGCTTGGATAAATCAAAAAACACTTTTTTCACTAAAAAAAAATAGGGAAAGGCAATTTAATTTTAATTATACTCATATACAATAAATTTAGGAGCATGATTTGTGGATCTTCTCTCTCCTCCCTCCCCATCCAAATTCTTGGCATTTTTGTAATTTTATTTCCACCATTTTCTTCCTTCTTGCTTTAACGGTGTAATTAATTTCGGCAAGCTTTTCATTGTTCACGACCCCTTCCTTAATGGTTCCACGTTTGGTCTTCTCCGTTATTTTCCGATGTGGAATATGGTCGCCATCACTCAGATTTGAGCAAATTATTTTCATCAAGATCGTTGTCGACCATCTACGATCATGGCCGACCTTTGCACATGTATGCAATTATTTTAATGTATATTCACACAATGTTTGCATTAAAGATGAGAGAACTCTTAATTCTTTTACATTGGTATGATATTGTATATATTTTTTTAAAGAATATGATAACGTCGGTTTTAGACCTAAATCTTCCTAACTAAACTTTAATTTCACAAATTCAAAAATATAAAAGAATTTAAAATGTAATTAAAGATAACTGAGATTTAAATATTACAAAATATAAATCAAGTATAAACTATTTTGAATTAATAACACTATTGTTACAGGTAAAATTGAATTTAACTAAATACTGAAGAAAAAAAATAGGAGCCTCAAATTGAAATGGACTCCAACCCAAACAGGCAGAGGCCAACTAGGGTTCAGGCTAGTTAATCATATTCATGGCACAAACGAAATTTTCTTTGTTTGTTTATTTTTTTTTGTTTATTTTTTTAATTTATTAATTATAAAATATGAAATAGTTCAAAGATAATGGGGTATAATTGGCTTACCTAAATGTGCACCTTCCTCTCTAAAATCACTATAGACATAGACATTTAGTTCAAATAGTTTCAACTTTAGATATTTTTTATTTTGGGTCCAAACATTCCTCTCAATTCCCCTCAATAATATACAACAAATTAACTTTCGGTAAGACATGTCTTGAACCAAAAACCAAGGCACAAAGTTGGCCCTTGAGAAGACATGCCTTAAGCCAAAAGCCTAAGGCACAAGATTGGCCACGCCACGGGCCGACACACCCTCCAACAGCCTCATCGGCTCGAAGATGACCCTATAACGAGTCTGGTTCAACTATTTTCAATCCAATCCAAAGAGAAAGGTCGAAAATTCTAAATTAATCTCATATAAATGTATCATTATGATTTGGAAGGAGTAAGTTTAACTGACCTTAAAAATTTGCTACACCATTTTTTCTATTCTTCAACATAAACATCAGAGGGTGTGTGACATTCACCACACCAACCAACAATTTATTTATTTTGACAAGTCACATATTGAATCGATAAAAAAATTACAAGCGAAAGTCATCAATAGTTATCTAGGTTTTTTACCAAATACTTGAAGGCCAAAAATTTTCCCTCAAGGAGAGAGAGAGGTAAAAAAGAAAAAAAAAGAAAGAGTCCAAAATCCAAATACCAAAGAAGGATACAAAATTTAGTCATCAATAGCTATCTAGGTTTTTTACCAAATACTTGAAGGCTAATAATTTTTCCTCAAGGAGAGAGAGAGGTAAAAAAGAAAAAAAAGAAAGAGTCCAAAATGCAAATACCAAAGAAGGATACATAAGTTAGAGAAAATTGAGTCTGCCTTTTTCTCGTCGTTTTCTCTACTCTCTCGTTTCTTTCCTCTATTTTTCTTTCTATAAGACAATTAATTGCACCAAAATATCGTCCCACTTGTCCCTTGATAGTATAAACATTAGCAAGATATTTGGTTGTTATATATTAAAATAAAACCACACACAATATAACCTGAATACTAAATAGTATAAATTAAATGGTAAGTGTATGCAAGAAAACATCCAACCAACAACCTTCTCAGTTCATAAAAATTGATAGTTGTATTAGTGACAATTTCAATATGGAAAATGGGCACGAAGAAGCTAGCCACCAGGATCGTTCCCGCTGCTGCTTCCAGGAATGGATGCAACTCCAGCGCCAAGACCTAACCCACCTCCTCGAATCTCTCCACGAATCCAACGACGACGACGAAGAAACCAAAACCCTGATCCGTAGATGCATCACTCACTTCGAAGACTACATCTCCACCCGCAGCCGCCTCGCTCTCGAGGAGGCCTCCCCGTTCTTCGCCCCCACCTGGTGCACCTCCTTGGAGAAATCCCACCTCTGGATCACCGGTTGCAGGCCGTCGATTTTCATTCGGTTGCTCTACGCGCTGACTGGGTTCGAAGTCGACTCGCGACTCGGCGAGTGGCTGGAAGGGATGAGGACCAATAGCAGTGAGAATAATCTGTGCGTGGGGGACATGTCGCCGATTCAGATGGCGCTGGTGAATGAGCTGCACATCAGAACCTTACGAGCTGAGAAGACATTGACGAGCGAGATGGCAAGCTTGCAGGAGGAGATGGCAGACCTGCCGATTGCGGTGATAGCGAACGAGGTGGAGGCGGAGGATGTCGGGGAAGTGAACGAGGAGGCGGAGATGGTGTTGAAGGACCATGAGAAGGTGATGAAAGAGATTATGGGGAAGGCGGATGAGTTGAGGTTGAATACGCTCAAGAAAATTGTGGAGATTTTGAAGCCGGTTCAGTCTGTGGAGTTTCTAGTTGCGAGTAAGAAGCTTCATCTCTCGCTTCATCTATGGGGCAAACGGAAAGATGAGAAGCATGGAAGAAGATATCACTGATAATCATATAAGAAATATCTAAGAACTATCTACTCCCTATATTTTAATTTGCATTCTGCTATTACTGTGTGTTTTTCGTTTTTTTTTTTTTTTTTTTTTTTTTTGGAAGAAAATGTTTGTTCTTATTTTATTAAATATAATTTTGGTGTGTTTTAGTCTTGGAATGGTAATTATTATATTAAGATAATAAAATTTATGCCTTTTTAATGAACTGTAGATTGTTTGAATAATTTGTGTCGTATTGTTCCATTGTTTGAATAATTTGTCTCTTGTAGTTGAGTTGAAGTTGAACAAAACTCAAGTTGGATGTACGTAGAAACTAGAAGCGACAAGTGAGCATGCAAAGAAGTAGGAGACGTGGCAACATAACAAGGTTACACAATCTGACAGATGCCTTCATCCCAACAATTCTAAAAGGATAATAGTCAAATTTTGAATTAGATTTTTTTTACCGTCAATAAATAGGACTAGTTGAAATGTGTTGTTTTCAAAATTCTTAACAACTCAATAATCAATAACATATTTTAACCAACAACCCAATAATAAACTAGCTCTAACCAGCTCTCTTAATAGGTTCGAATTTTCCAATCTTCATGTTTGCTAAAAAAAAAAAAAAAAACATACATCTTAACTAGTGATTTACATTATTATTATTATATATATATAGCCATCATTTGTCTCAAAAAAAAAAAAAAAACTAACTAATTGTTTAATTTGATGGCTGCAAAAAAAAAAACTAACTAATTGTTTAATTTTCAAAGTGTGAAGCATGAGCTAGAAATAAGATTAGAAAAAGAATATATATTACACTACTAGAGTTGAGACAATTAGATAAAAATCAGAAACGTGTAGAAGTCTCCATATAAATATATCAATATTAGCTAATTAATTCTTAATTATCATGAACTCAAAAAGGAAATCATAATTATCATGTTTGGAATGGTTTGAAGTTTCAAAGAGTAGAAGGTTTACAAAGTCTTGTTTTTCAAGGCCCATTTATTTTTTTGGCTTGGTTTCTCCATTTGCGGCTCACACATATATATGTATACATGATCGAGAGATAAATTGTGTGTGATTGAAGATGATTTTTTCTTTGAGAAAATATATGTTGTGACGCGACAGTACTTTTGAGTGTGATGCAAACTGTATTCACAATCATTATTTATCGGATTCGATGGTTTATTCAATGGTGTTGTGTCCCAAATTATCGAATTGTGGTGTAGCTTTTGTTTTGCGATGACATCATTATATGTAAAATTTAAATAGTGGGTAATCAATTATTCAATAGAATGTCCATGAGAACAAGTTAGATTTCAAAAAACGATAAGAATGAAAGTTAATCGGAATGGTATCCTAAGTCGTAATTGACAGGAATATTAGAGTAAAATAAAGAATAAAAAAAAGGAGAAAATATTGAGCTTCAACTCGTGAATCTTGAAGAGCTGGTCCGGGGAGAGGAGATGATGAGCCTGGAGGCCATGGAGGGCTTCCATCTGCTGATCTAACCATAGACGATCTCCCAGAAGGCCAACACGTCTAGGTGGGTGTGAGCAGCGGCAGATATTCTAGAATTTTTTTAAGATTTGATTTAAATTTTTTTTTTTTTTTTTTTACAATTAAGATCGAACCTATGACCTCTTAGTCACTATATCTTATATTATGTCGGTTGATCTATGCTCACGTGGCAAAATATTTCTTATCAATAAAAATAATTTATAAACAAGTAATTCATAAGAATGCATAAATGATCTGCAAATTTAGTAGTCGGTTTTTCAATTTTTTTTTAGTTTTCCTTACACCCTAGTGCATATGATGCTCTCATGATTTTTTTTTTTATAATATCTCTATTTAGATTTTAAATTAAATATATAATAACATAAATTAAAATATGAGAAATTGTAACAGATGTCAATTTAGAATAAGATAATTAAAAATATAGCATGTTTTTAAAAATTTTGTGGATATGGCAATTTTTATCGCTGATATCTTATGGATGATAGAAGTCTATCGCTGATTACCTCAGCTTTTTATAAATTTTTGTAGTGATAATAGTCTATCAATGATAGAAGTCTATTAGTGATAGAAACGATATTTTTTTGTCATATTTGGCAAAGCATTTTAGGGGGCGTTTGGCCCCTGTCTTGTGTTTGGGTGGGTTTGGCTTTTGAAGACAAACCCACGTTTGGATGGATGTATTGGAAATCCATGGGTTTAGAACCCAAACCCATGATTTTGGGTTCTAAACCCCTCACTTCTCCAATTTTGTTTCTCTCTCTTCGTCACATCAACAATTTTATCTCTCTCTTGATTCATTTGACACCGACACCAACAATATTTTTTTTTTTATCTTTTTTTCAATTTTGCCATCAAATTTTGCTCTATGTCTATTCATTTTTCCTTTATATTATATATATATTTTGTCCCATCTTATTCCATTAACTAACCGTATTAGTAATTTATATATATATATATATTTTGTCCCATTTTATTCCATTAACTAACCGTAGTAATTTTTTTTTAGTTAAAATATATTTTTTTTCTATTATGAAAAATGATATTCTTTTGTAATGTTTTTTTTTACTACTTTCTAATATAAATATATTTTAATATTATTATAAAATTTTCATTAATAATAGAGAATTATTGGAATCTACATTATTTCCGAATTAAGGTTTTTTTTTCAATTTTTTTCTCTCTTTATTATTTGTTTATTTTATGTATTTTTTCAACCGTATTCTATAAATTAATATTGTGTTTGTAACTTTTTTTTTTCTTTTATAATATTTTTTTTAATTGGAATATACAAAATTTTCATCAATAATGTATTTTTTTTCCATTCTTCTATTTCTTGTTTTTGTTTTTTTGTTTTTGTTAAATGTTTTTTTTTTAATATTTTATTAAAATATATCTTTTTTCCATAAAACTTTTTTCATCAATAGTAATATAACTTTTTTTTCTTTTGTGTCAACAAGAGCGTAGCCCAACGACATGATATATTGCTTAGTGACCATGAGCGTAACCCCAACATGTTGTAAAAACTTTTTTTCCTTTCCTTTTATTTTTTTGTTTTTCTTAATTTTTAAAAGGTATATTTTTTCATCCTATTTCATTAACTTTTTTTGTACGAGTACAAAATATGAAAAATTGTTCAATTTATTTTCTTATTCTTAGAATATAACATAAATTAAATGCTTCATTTTTAAGTTCCAAAAGAATTTTGCTCATGTTACGTGAGGTCGGGTTTTACAATTCACCACTAGAAAATAAGGGTATAAAAGATAAACGAAATAGTAAAAGGAAAAGAGAAAAAAAAAAAAAAAAAAACTTTTCAACCCGGGGTTCAGAACACTGCACCCCAAACACTGGTTTCTGATTCCGAGGCTTCCCAACTCTGCACCCCAAACACAGTTTTTAGATTCCCAGGGTTTAGAACCCGCCCTGACAAACCCCCCAGGGTTCTGATTTTCAGGGTTCTGATTCCAAAACAGGGGGCCAAACGCCCCCTTAAAGTTTTGCTAAATTTGCAATTTGTTTGGGCATGATTGTTATTTGTGCAACCAGCCCTTAAAATATATTAATTAATGAAATTAAAACATAAAATAAATGATAAAAACTAAATGTATAAAGATAATTGAAACATGAAAACTAAATTTATTCATGTAATTGAAATATGAAAACTAAATGTACCTTTTCTCGACAGCAACAATTAGATGCAAGAGATAAAAAAATATGTATACATATTGAAAGGAGTTTTTTTAGGTTCAAAGCATTATAGTAGTAGATACACCATTTAAAAGTGGTGAAGAACGATGTTAATTTTAAAAAATTAGAGTTTGAATATTCTACCAATAAATATATTTATATATTTTATATAAATGAAATTTGAACATACTATAAATGACATAAGATTGCCAACAAGAGCATAGTTGAAACAAACGGTCTTAGGAGGTCATGAGTTCAATCCCCGCATTAATTAAAATAGTTTTGCAAACAAAAAATTTAGAATTTGATAATAACATGGGGATGTAGCTCAGATGGTAGAGCGCTCGCTTAGCATGCGAGAGGTACGGGGATCGATACCCCGCATCTCCAATTTTCTATTGTTTATTAAATTAAATCATCTAATGTGGCATATGATATCGTTTAGTGACGATGAGGTCGATCAATCCCCCACCTTAAGTTGTCAAGCGCACTATAACATCAAACGAAACTTCTGATTATAACACTCACTTTTCTTCTTCTTCTCATGATACATTGTTCAGCACTTTGAGGTGAGTGTGGAGTAACTGAGAGCCAAATATGGGAAGAAGAAGATTGACTTCGCTGATCAGGTAGAAAAAAGAAGAGATTTCTTGACCTTTATGGTTATAGATATCTCTTTTGATTCAAATAAACTAAAATTGTATTTCAGCTTGGTGGTTAAAGTTCTAGCCGTATAACTTTGCAACATGTATTCATAACCTAGGAGATACATTATTTTTTAGATTATTTTTTAGTACAATAATTAGTTTCCTTTTAATATTGAATTGTATTATTTTAGTGATTGTAATTTTCGAAGGTCCAAATTTAGGCTTTATACTTCAACAAAAATCTTAAATTTAATTATTATTATTAGTTTATTTATTAATTTTTTGAAATGTAATTTAATCTATATTAACATGCCCTCTATAAATTTTAGAAACATATATTTACATTATATTATGTTTTTTCTTAAAATATTTGTTTTTCAAATGTCTAATAAGTCTTTGAACATTTAATTTTGTGCTTAATAGATCCACAAACTTTAAAAAATGTTCACTATATTTTTCAACTTTCGATTTTGTATCTAATAGTTTCTCGAAGTTTTAAGTTTAAGTCTAATATATCTTTGTCCTTATCGACATTTTTTAAAATTCAGGGATTCATTAGAAATCTATTGTTTACGTTTAAAGTTTAGAAACTTGTAAGAGAAAAAATTGAAAGCTTAGGGACCCATTAATTTTTTTTTTAAGTTTATAGACCTAATAGACTCAAGTTTTAAAATTCATAGACTATACTGGTAATTTAATTTTTTTTCTAAATATAAGACACAGTGAGCTAAATTTTATGATAATATTAAGTTTATTTGAACTTAGTCAACTATTGATTCAGTTACCTATTTTTATCCCCAATAATTTTTTTTAAGGTCAATATAATGTCCGAGTGTAAATTCAAAAGATTTTTTTTTGTGATAATATTTTATATATATATTTACATAAAAAAAAAAAAAAAATTGCCCCCCCACATGAATGTGTGGATCTGCCCGTGTATGTGACTATCACTTTCACTTTCTATCGATTTCCATCAAACTCGCCCTATAATAATTGACACACTCTTCATCTCAAACTATCGCGGTTTTCTCAATATTAACGGCGTTATCGATATCGCTATCGATGTCCAACAAAATACACCACTATCGATCACGTTGTTAACATTATTTTCGTATATTATTATTTTTATTCAACGAAAGGGCATTGTGGTAAATCATACATTTCATTCTCATTAGAGATGAAGGTAAACACTATCGATGGGTGTACAATTATGATATAACATGAAAAGAAATATCATTCACGTTCAGATTGTTTCTCATTTACTATTGATTTTGCATTACGATTACACCAATTTCATAAAAACAACCAAGTAAACAGGGGCCTAAACTTAATTCGAGAGCTGTAAAGTTTGTTCTCAAAATTGAATCTTCTTTTTTTTTGCGGGTTGAAAAATCATTTTCGTCTCAAAGTCTTGGTTATTCTATGAGATTTCAAATCTTCTATTTTTTTAGTATTAAATCATTCATCTAATTTTCAGGCATTTTTCAAATTTTTAAGAGAATTCTCAATTCAAAATTAATCAATGAGGGGTTATATAGATGTTTTTGAACCTTTTGTATGCTCGAATTTGGGAAGACAGATGACTTTTTTTTATTATCAAAATCGATAGATGTCACTCTTTTAAAAAAAAATTGATATATATCCCTTTTTAGTTTAATTTCTATCTCTACTATTTTTTTCCTTCCTTGTTTACCCTCTCTCACATCTCAATATCTTCCCTCATTTATAAGATTTTTAATTAAAAAAAATTAACTCCAATTAACTCTCTCCCTCTTACAAGATTTTCTCCCTTCTTCTCCCTACCATTTAACCCGAATCTCCCGAAAGTAAAAAAAATAAATATCTCCCGAAAGTAAAAAAAAAATATCTCCCAAAAGGAAAAAAAAATATCACTCCTCACTCTGTTTTGTGGCTATTGTTTATAGATCATAAATTAGAAATAACAAAAACCCAACGTGTAAAAAATCGACCTAAAAATAAAAATCAGTAAGAATAAACAGAAAAAAAAAAAATCAGAACTTAACAAACTTCCTTTACCATTTTCAATCCATTATTGATACAAAATTGTAAATATAGTGTGATTGAGACAAACTTCACCTACATATAAGTGCAAAAACAATGTTTTCAAATACACTGTATTTAAAAAAATTTCAATTTGTAATTACACGGTACATTAGAAGACAAAAAAAAAACATATTGTTAGAGGAAAATATGCTAGTCTTAATACATTTAGAAAAACAAAGAGATGCATTCTAAGTTTGCAAAATTGGAATTACACGATACTTGCAATTGTGCAAATTGTAACTGCAAGTGTATTTACAATTTTGTAAATTTTAATTACAGTGTTTTTGCAATTAACAAATATATCAAAAGGCAAAAAAAAAAAAAACATAACATACTGTAAATAGTGACACAAAAAATCGGAGGAGAGTACAGTGTATTTGCAATGCACATAACAGTGTAATTACGATGTACTGAATAACAAATAAAGTGTAATTGCAATCCACTAAATAGCAAATAAAGTGTAATTGCATTCCACCGAATAACAAATAAAGTGTAGTCCACTCCCTAATACAATTAGATAAACTACATCCATTACAAATTCTCAACAATAAAATATCGGGAAGAAAATAACGCAGGGATGAAAATGAAATTACACTGTATTTGTAATTTTGCAAATTGCACTTCGAGTGTATTTTAAATTTTGCAAAGTACACTCCCAAGTGTAATTAAAATTTCACAAATTGTACTTTACAGTGTATTTACAATGTCGCAAATTAAAATTATACCGTACTTGCAATTGTACAATTTTGTGAATTGTAATTACAGAGTATTGTTTTGGAAAACCAACAACAATACAGTAGAAAGCAAAAGAAAAAAAAAACATAACATTTAATTAAAAACCTGACGAAAGCTTATGTAGACGCCAAAGTTCCAATGAAGGTTCTGATGAACGGCGGAGCAATGGAGATTCATATGGGGGGTTAGGCAAAGTCGGACGGGAATTGAGTTGGTGGAAGAGTTTTTCTGATGGGTCGCGGAGGAAAATGAAGATTTGACGGAAAAATATACGAAAAACAAGATTTGATTTTCTTAGAATGTTTATCTTTAGTTTAGGGGAAATCATCTTGTCCTTAAATTAGGAATACCCCCATATCAACTCTTTAGAAAGAGTAAAATACTCTAATAGGTGTACTACGCTCATGTCATTTGCGACATTATTATGATGGATTTTTTTTTTGATATTTTTCAAAATCGACTCTAAAAAATAATGAGATAACAATTTAAGCTTGCGAAAATTTATCATTCAATAAGATTGGAAAAGAGAAATAAAAATGGCCATCGCTCCACTACTTACACGGCAAGGGAGGAGAGGAAAAAAGAGAGAAAAAAAAAACTTATAGTAAGATCTTTTAATTAAATAATGGAAAAAAAATATTTAAGAAAAAACACCGAAAAAAATAGATAAAACTCTAACCACTAAGACAAAGTGCAATTATAGTTGATTTAGGGGTCAATATATAAAATATTAAAACAAAATATTTTAAAGTAATATTTTTACCTACCTGTATATAAATAAAATTAAAAATTTTGGGGGAGCCATGGCCCCCTAGTCCCTTGTCCGCCCCTGCCTATAGCCACTACTTTCACCTATGATTTTTTTTCTATTTCTATTAATGTTTTTAAAAAGCAAGTCAATTTTGTCAATTTCTTTTTTAAATAAATAATTTTTATTTATGAAATTTGACTAAGAATTTATATGTTTTTTTTTAAAAAAATCATACTAAAGAAATTAGGAGAAAACAAATCTAAAATTCAAAAAACATTAAAACTAAAAACAAAATGGTTATGGCCTAAATTTTTTATTTTTGAAAATTGATCCTATAAATACTATTTTTACCGTTTCACCTATGAGTTCTTTTTTTTTGTTTTGTCATCTATCTTTTTTTAAGTGTTTGTAAAATTCAAGCTAAGTTAAAAAAATAAAATAATAAAAAAAAAGATAAAAAAAAATTTACAAAATTTATTTTTGTTTTTTGAATTTAACTAAGAATAATTTAATATTTTCTTAAAAAAGATGAAAATAATTGTAGGAAATGATATACAACAAAGGGCTGGTTGCACAAATAGCAATCATGCCCAAAATAATTGCAAATTTAGCAAAGTTTAAAACCTTTTGCAAATATAGCAAAAAAAAATCAGTGATAATCACTGATAGACTTTATGACTATTACTGATAGATTTCTATCATTGATAGACTATTATCACTAATAGACTATTATCACTCACAAAATTTTATAAAAAATATTACTATCAGCGATATACCATATTATTAGTGATAGAAATTGCCATATTCGCAAATTTTTTAAAAAAATGTTATATTTTTAATTATTTTACTCACATCGGTTACAATTTCCCTACAACACCACAATTTTTAAAAATTAAAAAACAAAAATCAAATAGATTATTAAATTAGCCTTAATTTTTTTTTTATATATATATCATGTTCCACGTAAATGTACTAATCAATTATTGTTTGATATTAAAATTGATGCAAAATTCATAATAACTCAATTCAAGTATAAATCTTAATTGCCAAAGCGAGCATAGCTCAGCTGGCACATGTATGTGTTGACGACCAAGAGGTCTGTGGTTCGAATCCCCCCACCCCAATGTACTAAAAAAAAAAAAAATAATATATAAATCTTAATTATTAACTTGTAAAAGAAACATAGATATGAATTATTTATATTATTATTATTATTATATATAGCCATTATTTATCGGTAGAAAACTAACTATTTCTTCAATTTTTTAAAATGTGTGAAGTCTGAGTTAGAAATCAAATTAGACAAAGTATATTAGACGGTAGACGATTATTAGAAATTGGAAGATAGAAATCAGAAGCGGGTAAAAGTCTACATATAAATACCTTAATACATTAACTAATTAATTTATAATTAACATGAACTCAAAAGAAAAATCATAATTATTCATGTTTCAAATGGTTTGAGCTCACAATTTTAAAGAAAAAGTTGACAAGGTCTTGTTAATGGTTTGAGCTCACAATTTTAAAGAGAAAGTTGACAAGGTCTTGTTTTTCAATGAGCGTTTGTTTTTTGTCTAGGATTTTCTATGTGTGGCTCACACATACATATGTATACATATGACCGAGAGATAAATTGTATAGCTATTATTTGCCTATTTGAAGGTCAAATATCGAATTTGAGGGTTTATTCAATTTTTATTTAAAGAATTTGAGGGTTTATATATATATAGTATTAAATTTCCGTCGACATGTCGACATTTTCACATGTCCATAGGTTCGACATCGACACGAATCCATCGACATTTTCATAAAATTGAGACCTCCATATTTTCGTGACATCGACATTTAAATCCTGGTATATATATAGTAAAACTTAATTGCAGGGCTACAAATATCTTTTGCAGCCCAATTACGTGGTAGAGTTCGATTGGCCAAGTTTTATGTTTTTTTCTTAATTCAAAAATCATATTTAATGTCTCACTGCCATTTGAACGTTTTTTTTTCTTTCATTTTTCCCTCTTTTCCATGACTTTCAATCTGATTTTTCCCTTATGTCTTCAATCCTCTTCCATATCTTTTTTTATTGATGATTTGCTAGTGCCAAACCTTAGTAAACATTTCTTAATCTCTATCAACATCACTAAGCATTTTTATTAAAAAGAAAAAAAAAAAAACTTTTTTTTCTTTTTATACATTTTTCATTTTGTGATTTCAAAATAGTTCTTTAAAGAACTTAAATTTTGAAAATCAAAATGCGGGAACAAGATCTTTATTATTTAATTGATTTAGATCCATATGCCTAATAGCATAACAAAAATTTGTAGAATTTTAGAAAGTTAATAGTTAATTATTTATTTATAATAAATGAAATGAAATTGAGTTGAGAACTTGAAATGAGCAAAGAAATTAGATAGAATAGGAAAGAATAATTTTATTAAAAATTGTCAGGGTCATAGGAGGTTGGACAATGGGATGTGTGAGGTTTTAGATATTATTATTATTATTAAAAATTGTCGTAGGATCTCTTTGTTGATCGATGATTTGTTACTGTCAAATTTTAGTAAACATTTTCAAATTTAATTTTCAAATTTGAGGTTCTAGATTTTATTATTATGATTATTATTAAAATTGTCATGGGATCTTTTTTTTATTGATGATGTGTTATTGCTAAATCTTAGCAAACATTTTCAATCATCGATAAAAAAAGATATTGGAGAGGATTGAAGAGAAAGACAAAATCGAAAATTCAAAGCGAGATAAAAAAGAGATATTGGAGAGGATTATTGAAGAGAGAAGGACAAAATCGAAAAATAACATAAAACTTAGCTTGGTCAATCAAACTTTGCTACGTGATTGGGCTGCAAAAAATAGTTGTAGTGTCTTCTACGATAAAGTTTTACTCATATATATATATATTTAATATAATTAGTCATCTTAAAGATGCTGACGTCATCATACATAAGTAAGAAGATATAAATATTTTCCACGTGGAGTTCGCAGCATTGGCCTTCGATGAGGTGGATTTATAAAAGTAGTTTAAAATTAAAAATGTTGTGCTGTCATCTTTATCTAGAAAATAGCAACAGAACCAAACTCAAATCACGTGCTGTCTTTTGTTTTTTTTGTTTTCTGCAAATTCTGTGGATATACTTTCTATTTTTTTTTTTCTCTTTTTTAGAGAGCGGTGCAGAAAAGATAAGAACAAGTAACTTTTAATCTTGATTATTTTACTACGTCTCTAAAGGGTCCTTTGGTACATGAATTTTGAGGATGAAAATGGACTCTTTTTTAATAATATTGTATTTTTTAATTTTTTTTTATAAAAATAGTGTAGGTTTGAAATTATTTTTAAAAATATTGTTGTTTTAAATGGAGGTCGTCATTTCAAAAACCAACCTCTACACGACGATCTTGCTCCACATGGATGGAAGTCGTCTTTTGAAAAGACGACCTTCATCGAAATGTACTTTCTTTTATTAAAAAATTGATATTTTTTTTTTCAGATATTCAAAAAGTTTCAATTTGACATCTAATTTCACTATTTGTAGAGTTGTGTATTAAAAGATACCGATCGTCGAAGTTTAGCTACAGTTTTGAAGTTTTCAGTCATATCTTCAATTCTGGGTTTAGTGAAGTTTTCATAACTTTGAAGTTATATATCTTTTGATACACAACTCCAAAAATAGTTAAACTAGGTATCAAATTGAAGCTCTCGGTTAGCTTTCCAACAGTACCATTTTCGAAGTTTTTGAATATCTGGATAAAAAGATATTAATTTTTTAATGCACTCTTAAAAAAGAATCTTCAGTTCTAAAATTTGCAGAACTATAGTCCAAGTTCGATGGTCTTTATCTTTTGATACACAACTCTAAAAATAGTGAAACCAGGTATCAAATTGAAGCTCTCTCGGTTAGCTTTCCAACCATACATTTTTTTTAAAAAAAATTAAAATTTTAAATATCTGGTTAAAAAGATATCAATTTTTTAATAAAAGAAAGTACAAATGAAAGAGGACGAATCCATGCATGTGTAGCAAGATCGTCTTTTCAAAAGACGACTTCCATTTAAAACAACAATATTTTTAAAAATAATTTCAAACCTAAAATATTTTTATAAATATTTTTAAAAAATACAATATTATTAAAAAACACTATGAAAATGAGCTAAAGTTTGTGAAAATAGACAATGAGAATAAAGTATTCACCAATATCATTTATGTCCGTATACAAACATATTCTATAAATGGTTTAAACACGACTATAAAACTTATCTTTAAGATTGTGTTTTGTATAGAATATGAATTTTGTTTTAAGTTTTTAGATTCTCAGCAAATATATATATTTTTGGTATGCAATTTAGATTTTATTTTTTAAATTTTGCCATCTAAATAGTAGAAATTTTCAAAACAATATTAGTATGTTGTAAGTGTATCCAAATTTTAAAATGTAAAGTTATATTTAAAAAGATAAAAACTTTAATACATAGTATTTCAAACCCAATTTGTTTAGTATGTTGTAAGTGTATCCAAATTTTAAAATGTAAAGTTATATTTAAAAAGATAAAAACTTTAATACATAGTATTTCAAACCCAATTCATTTTTATTAAATTAAGATATGTATAAATAATATATTATAAATTATATAATATTGTGTCAAATCGAGCATAGCTCAATTGACATACAGAAGTGTCATCGACTACGAGGTATAAGGTTTGAATCCCCCATCCTAGTTTATAAATCTCTTTTCAAACACATTTTCAATAATTAGTTAAATTGTGAGTCCTTGACATATTCAATAGTTTCTTAATTTGACAAATCTGTCAAATATAAAATTAAATTTTGTGTTTAATAGGACATCTTTCAATTTTGAAAGTTGGACTTAATAGTCACAAAATCAAAATTTAGAGACAATCTTTTAAAGTTCAAAAATATATTGCAGACCTTTAAATTTATCCGACCTTTTATTTTTCATCTTTATTTTCAGTAAATTTTGTATTTTACTAGCTTTTAAGAAAAAAAAACAAAATAAACAAAATAAAATAAAGGATCCCCAAAAAATATATAATAGAGAAGAGAAGAAATAGGCTCAGCTGCACCCCATCCATCCATACGACACGATAGCAGAAGCACTTCGACCACTCCAAGTTGTATATTATTTTTTTTGACAGACGACGTATTTGCACTTTAGGCTTCGTGACTCGACCCCTTCCATATAGATCGTCGTGGCATGAACTCATAATTTCTTTTCCTCACCCTTGCCCGAAATTCCGCCAGCCATTTTTTTTTTCTTAGCCTTATTTCTAATTGAGAAGTATTTCAATAAAAAGGAGATCGTGGGATCAAAGTTAATAGGACCTACTCGAACAATCGCCCTACTTGATCAAGTTGACATTAGTTTTTCTCCCTCACTGATTTAACCCTATCCCCTTTCTCTTCCAAGACATCTCATTATTTTCCTTCCTAACAAATTCTTTCTCCATTTCTCTCTCAAAAAAATCTCACGCATCACTCTTTCCCTCTATCTGTGAAACCCTAACCATCATATGTTCCCCATTTTTCTCTCCCAGCATCATTCCTCCCCTCATGTTCGTGAAACCTTAACCATCATTTCCCCCCATTTTTCTCTCCCACTCACAACAACCCAAATCTCACTCTTCGTGACCTAGTCTCCCTCTCTTAAATTCAAAACTCCAACTCTTTTATCCCAGTGATAGGAAGGGATGGGTGATGCACTCCCCAACTCCGGCTTAGCAAAACTCCAACTCTTTTATAAGGGATGAAAACCGGGGGGTCGGTGATGCACTCCCCAACCCCGTCCCGTCATCCCCATCCCTGCCTCGTTTTGGACTCTTTTATCGCAGTGATAAGAAGGGATAACACTATATCAAATTCAAAACTCCAACTCTTTTATCGCAGTGATAAGAAGGGATGGGTGATGCACTCCCCAACCCCGGCTAATTAGCAAAACTCCAAATCTTTTATCGCAGTGATGAGAAGGGATGACAACGGGGGGATGCACTCCCCAACCCCGTCCCGTGGGGATTTTCATCCCTATCCCCGCCCCGTTTTGGAGAATCGGGGTCGGAGAATCCTCGTTCGGGGATCTTTCTTTTATGTTTGTGTAATGTGTATAAAAAAATTTAGATGGCTCGAAGTCATGATGAATGTGATGAAGTGACTCACTGGTCTCCTCTAATTCAGACATATTTCATCCATTTATTATATGAGGATGCCAAAAGAGGATTGCAAACCGTAACTTTACATTAGAAAACTTGGACAACTATAAACAGTGTTATTCTTTACAAAGTTTACAAGAGGTATATTGTGCCAAAGTTAAGAATGAAATACAATAGGTTGAGAAAGTTGCATGGTGAGTTTTGCTACATTACTAATAAACCGGGGTAGGATGAGATTCTATCACAAATACAATAGAATGGGATACCACTTGAAGATACAAACTTAGTTATTATTAAATTATAATTGTTATATTATAATTGTTAAATTTAATCCCCTAACTAATTATTATTTGTAATGGTTGTTATTTTTAGAGGAATTCTTATGCCAAAAGATTTCGGAAAAAATGATGTGACAGTTACAATATATTAGGAGAGATTTTCAACAACCACTACAAGAATTTCAAATTTTTACAACGTTGGTTTTCCTTGGGAAAAACAGTGGGTTTGCCTAGGTTATTAACACCACCTAACTCTGATGAAGAAAGAGACTGAGAGAGGGAATTTGTTTCTTTAAGGGCCATATTGAGTTAAGAAATATTACTTTCAGTAACGTATAAAATACGTCGCAAAAAGTCAAAGGATGTTAGTAGTCAATCATGAGGACGTTTGTCTTCGACATAAGCTATTTGAAGCGGAATGGAATGCACTGACGCGTTAAGGTTTGTCGTTGTATCAGTCGCAAAAAAATGCGTCTTCTTAAGTTTTAAGGACCTGTTGACCACGCATCGTAAAACATATTATTCAGCGACACGCGCGCGTCGCTAAAACTTGTTGTATCAACAACGCATTAGCAAACACGTTGCTAAAAGTGAAGTTTCAGCGACGCATTTTAACGCGTCACTGAAAGCCTATAGTTATTTAAAAAATATATTAATCCTAACCATAGCGGAGGTGAGCGATCGACGACCCTAAAAGGGAAATATGATGTCGGGCATATCACAGATCAAGACGAGGTACCCGACAAACACTCTCACCGGCCGCGACACGTCTAGCCAACGTACAGTCCTGGCACTTAATGTTGAAAATGAATAATATAAATATGGGGCACCACCCCTCATTATAGGTACATAGTCTAACAATTTCTCAACTTGATATCACTTCATTTACGAAGTTAAATTAATAAAAATCTCTACTTTTCAGGATTCTTCCATCGTATGTACTTCACTCCAACTGGGAACGAATTTAACATGCATTTAAATCCACGCATCAATATATTTTTTTTATTAAGTGTTTAGAGTGTGAATTTATAAACTTGAGTAAATATTATATATATATATATTCGCCGATGTCATCATACATAAGTAAGATGACGTAAACATTTTCCACGTGGAGTCAGATTTGACCTTCGGAGAGGTGGAAATTGAAAATGTTGTGTGGTCATCTTTCTAGCAAATATCAATAGAAAACAAACCAAGTATTATTAAATATATATTTAGTTTTTCAAAAATAAACATAATTAAATCATAAATGTTATCTCTTTATCTTTTTAAAAGACGTGTCCATTTAATATTGAGATAAAATCAAACATTTAATTAAATTAAGTTAATAACGACGAAACATACCAAAAAAAAAAAAAAAAAATTGTTGCAGGAAAACAAACTCAAATCACGTCATTGAACCGAAATGACTAGTTGATGGGAAAATAAACCGCCGCACACATGTCTGAAACATCTCTCCCAAGAATCCCACATGGAAAGAATTTCAATTTGGAAATGGGTATAAAAGGGAAACTCCTTATTAAGATTGCAAAAATTATTATTTTGGAGGAATACTCTCCCTCCCCCACATGCGTGCCACAAGTTGGTTCAAAGAAATCCTAATTAATTGTGGATTAAATCCACAATTAATTTGTATTGAAACCCGCCACCCGCCAGAGCAATCGATTGTTGGATTTTATGTGTGGTTTACTTTTAACCTAACTCCAATAAACAAAGAACCCATGGCTATAGGTTGTATACTTGAACTTCACGACATGATTGTGGATCAAGTTCAAGTAATAGCCAGAACGATCTATAGTATAGGGATAAGGCTGGGTACCTTATCTTGGGGACACTATTGGACGCGGCCCGCTTTGCATAGTACAAACGATGTGATCCGAAATCGTTCATGTGGAGACATGCGAGTGGGGGCGTCCTGTGCAATGAGTTTGCATAAGACTAAACCGCGAAACAAGTCGCTTTTTCTTTATAACTCCGTTTACTGTAAAGACTGACTTTTTCATATGATGACCTAGGTAACTCGATCTGAATCCTGAGCACGCTATGAACTCCTGTTTATTCAGGCTTATCCTTTGACTTGTATGGGTGAGAGTGGCCCGAGATCGCCGACTCAATAAGCCTACCATCTTGGGGATAAGATCGGGTAGGTAGCTGGGAACATAGTCCTGCGAGATGGAATTCACTCCTACTCGCCTTGAGGGATTAGTAGAGAGGTTGTTCCCTTAAGTGCTGACTCCGGGTCTTGAACTAGGGATCTCACCCTCTCATTGGCCCGAGAGGGACTTGGAATAGTGATGAGATCACATACCAATCGGTTTGGTGGTTGGACCACAAACCAATAGTTCATTAGAGGATTAGTGGGACTTAAGGAACAAGATGTAATTACGGGGGTAAAAACGGTTATTTTGACCCAGCTGTAATTACAAACGACCTGTGAAGGATCGACTTACTGATGATGGTTATATCAAAATGACAGAAATATATCTACGGTGAGGAGAGTGCAACCCTTGGACTTTAGTAGAGTCTCCGAGGGTTAACGAATGTTGGTTAGCTTGACTAAAGAGTTTGACCGGTTAATCTCGTATCGTTGGAGCTCATGATCTGTAGGTCCTTTAGGTTCTTCTGGCTAGCTCGAATTAAGCCGTGTAACAATATGAGAGAAAAAGAATTTGAATTTATTCAAATTAATTTTTGGAAGAATGATGGACATATTTAAATATGATTTAAATATGGGATCGGTCTAAAACATGAATAGGGATTCATGTGTGATGATTCGGTTTAAGAAACCGAGATTAATGTTATTATTTAATTAATATTTGATATTGAATTAAATAATAATATTAATTAATTAAAATTTATTTTGTTTATTAAAATTAATTATGAATTAATTTCAAAATGACAAAATATTACAAGTGGGATTATCCAAGTTGAGTGGATTTATCCAAGTCAAGTGGATTTATCCAAGTTGAGTGAGTTTATCCGAGTTGTGAAGTGGATTGTGAATCACCAATAACATGCATAAACTCATCAATTGTTGAACACTTGTGTGAAGACTAATTCATCCAATTTGAGGTGTCATGCTAAGCAAAGAGTTTGTTGCATGTGAATTGCCTATAAATTGGATGAAGTTCAAATGGTTTGAGGTTGATGAATTTTCAAAGAGTTTGAATATTTGGATGAGAATAAAGAGTTCATGTTACTTGAGAAATTAGAAAGCTAAGTGTTAGATATTTCTCACAAAATCCTCATCACTTTCATCTTCCCATCTTCTTCTTCCAAACTTTTTCTTTCATAAAGAAGTCCCACCACTTCATTGCTCGGCCCGAGGATAGCGGGACTACCAGAGGTGGTTCTCGGAGAGTTCGAGAGAAGCTTTGAAGGGTTCGTGAAGAGATTCGAGCATTGGAATAGAAGTCCTTAGAATTACAAGAGGAATGTGTTCTAATTCCTTTTATTTCAAAGTTTTTAACATGTTTCTTATTTAGCTAAATTGATGAAATTAGAGTGACAATGATCCGACTCGCTTCCGCTGCGCTACATGCGCTCCATCATCGACCATAGACGAATCCCAATTAATTTGTGCTGAAACCCGCCAGAGCAATCGACCACAGACAATTCACACCAAGGTCGTGCCGCAATTACTTAGGACCTCTTAATTGAGTTCATAGTGTTTCTTATTACAAGCTCAATTCATTTTTATTAAATTATAATATATATAAATGAAATATTATAAATTATATAATATTGTGGCAAATCCAGTCTAACTCAATTGACATAAAAAAAATATCATCGACTCTAAGGTATGAGGCTCGAATCCCCCACTCCGATTTATAAATATATTTTCAAACACGTTTTCAATAATTAGTTAAATTGTGATACAATTTTTAAATATGCTACCAAATACATATTTGAAAACATGGAGTACAACTATGTTTTTATTGAATCCTTTGTTTCTTAAATTTGTGTTTTCAAATCTCCAACCAAACAAACCCTAACATATTCAACATTTTATTAATTTAACAAATCTGTGAGATATAAAATTAAATTTTGTGTTTAATAAGACATCTTTCAATTTTGAAGGCTCGAAGACTTATTAGACACAAATTCAAAATTTTAGGGACAATTTTTTAAAGTTCAATAACATATTGTAGACCCTTAAATTTATGTGGCCTTTTATTTTCAGTAAATTTTGTGTTTTTGCCGTAATTTTGTATTTTACTAGCTTTTAAGAAAAATAAACAAAAAATTTCTTCCTCATTATTTTTCTCCCTCCCTCACTCAACCCTCCCCTCCTTTCTCTTCCAAGACATCTTATTCTTTTCTTTCACTACACATTCTCCCTCCATTTCTCTCCCAAAAAAATCTCATGCATCATTTTTCTCATGGTGCTTGAAACTCTAAGCATCATCTTTTCCCCATTTCTCTCTCTCATTCACAACAACCCAAATCCTTATTTCACTTGCCACGACGTAGTCTCCTTTCTAAAATTCATTTCTCTATCTTGGTGCACCTCTCCCATGGTTTTGTTTTTGGGAGCAAACATTTTTTTGTCTCGTTTCAGCCCCCACAACCTTGACAGAATCACATTGGGGCCTCTTCCCTCTTCTACTGACGACTGCAACAAATGTCGAAATGTTGGATTTTTGCTGTATTTATAACTTAGAAACACGAACACACAAATTACACCGTAACAAGATACAATGTATCAAAACTACATACACTATATATAAATATAAATCCAGAAATTCAAGTATGTAACCAAATTTGAGATACAAAGTTACTTAAGATGTATAAAGACAGAAATACAGTAGGAAGAGCTACTTATTACTACAATTTATGAAAATCGTGTTGGAGATGAAAACAAAGTCGAGGCACGCTTATAAAGCGTTGCCCTGAAGACAATTGTTCGCTCAGCACGGGTTGCAAGCAAACTACAACGGTCGTCTTAGCAGGATTCAACGACTTGCTCCGGTAGAACATAAACTCGAACTACTCGGATCTGACAGAACTCTTGAATATTTGCTCTCAACCAAACAAAGACACAAGAAAATAAAAGGAAGAAGAAAAGACGAAAAAATAGATAAAGCTCAGATTTTTGGGATACTCTCAAATGACGAACCACACTACTATTTATAATAGTGCAAATCGTAATTCTCCGAATCTGAAATATCGGACAATAATTACACTGTAATTACAACATGAAACGTCTGACAATAATTACCCTGTAATTACAACATGAAACGTCTGACAATAATTACCTTGTAATTACAACATGAAACGTCTAACAATAATTATACTTTAATTACAACATAAAACGTCTGACAATAATTGCACTGTAATTGCAACATGAAACGTGTGATAATAATTACACTGTAATTACAACATGAAACGTCTGACAATAATTACACTATAATTACAACATGAAATGTCTGACAATAGTTACACTGTAATTACAACATAAAACGTCTGACAATAATTGCACTGTAATTGCAACATGAAACGTCTAACAATAATTACACTGTAATTGTTAACAGTTACGAATGTCAAAAAACGATAAGAATGAAAGTTAATCGGAATGGTATCCTAAGTCGTAATTGACAGGAATATTAGAGTAAAATAAAGAATAAAAAAAAGGAGAAAATATTGAGCTTCAACTCGTGAATCTTGAAGAGCTGGTCCGGGGAGAGGAGATGATGAGCCTGGAGGCCATGGAGGGCTTCCATCTGCTGATCTAACCATAGACGATCTCCCAGAAGGCCAACACGTCTAGGTGGGTGTGAGCAGCGGCAGATATTCTAGAATTTTTTTTAAGATTTGATTTAAATTTTTTTTTTTTTTTTTTTACAATTAAGATCGAACCTATGACCTCTTAGTCACTATATCTTATATTATGTCGGTTGATCTATGCTCACGTGGCAAAATATTTCTTATCAATAAAAATAATTTATAAACAAGTAATTCATAAGAATGCATAAATGATCTGCAAATTTAGTAGTCGGTTTTTCAATTTTTTTTTAGTTTTCCTTACACCCTAGTGCATATGATGCTCTCATGATTTTTTTTTTTATAATATCTCTATTTAGATTTTAAATTAAATATATAATAACATAAATTAAAATATGAGAAATTGTAACAGATGTCAATCACTACAAGAAACTTGACTTTTTTCGAAGGTCACAACCTTCGAAAAAACACTAAATAAACCTTCGAAAAAGCTTTTTTCGAAGGTTAATTAAACCTTCGAAAAGTGTCGAAATAAATTCCGTCGGGAAATGCTTTTCAAGGGTTCATTAACCTTCGAAAATTAATTTCTTTTTTGAGGGTTCGTTAACCTTCGAAAATGAGTCTTTTTCGAGGGTTCGTTAATCTTCGAAAATGAGTCTTTTTCGAGGGTTCGTTAACCTTCGAAAATGAGTCTTTTTCGAGAGTTCATTAACCTTCGAAAATGAGTCTTTTTTTCAAAGATTTATATTGTTATTTCAACGTGCAAAAGCGATATAAGAGCTTGTTTATCTATCTACACATATAAACCAAATCATTTAGAGCTTTTTTAATATTTTTTAGCCAAGGATGATCTGTACACAAATAAACCATTTACACAAATAAACCAAAAATGAAGCAACACAACCCAAAGTGTGATCAAATCTCCAACAAATGATCTAACTAAATATTACACATAGACTAATGTGTTAACACATTAATAAAAGAGAACTTTGTGTTTGTCTCTTAAGTTAATCATCCTACAATATAGTCCTTTAACAATATCATTCCTATTTAACAATATCATTCCTATTGCCCGATAATGCAATCTGTCAGAAGTTAAAATATCTAAATTACCAAGAACTTGTCAACTGAAGCTTTGGATCTGACTCCAACATTTGCTTCACAAGACTTTTAGAGTCTCTGAGATACTAGGCCACGAATCACGTTTGAAAAATCTATCAGTCCACGGAGAATAGCTTGAGTTATCCCTTGCAGTCTCTATGAAAAAAGTACACTTGAGTCAACAGAGCGTTTGATTTCAATTAGCTACATATATTAATCCTTGGAACACGAAAGCGAAATAATCAGACATTATCCATCAATAATTTAATTATAGGCTACAGGGACACTATGAAATTAATTACCAACCCAAAAGGGAGGAACTCCGCACAACAAGATGTATAAAATGACCCCTGCACTCCATATGTCTATTTATGGTCCGTAATTCCGGTTCAACACCTTTGGGGCCATGTAATATGGACTTCCAACAATTTTGAAGAACTTTTCACCTATAATTTTGGTAAAAATTAGTCAGATTACATCTATTGTCTCAAGAATTAGGAAAATGTCAATAGTATTGAAAGTAATTAAGTGATCAAAACAATAATATCCATATATTGATGTAACGTAATACATAAGATTCAAAATACATCACAACTATTCACAAATTCTTAAACAAGAGCTGTCAATGGGTCCTTTCCTCATACCTCCCCCACTCCCCCTACATTGAAGTACTAACTAGCATGTAAAAATAACTCCATCTGACAACAGAAAAACAACCATAAAGTATTTCTACAACTTAAAAAATTCATGGAACTAGAAATAGTAACACTTTTAGCCAAACATGTAAAACTTCAGAGGCAGAATCATTATGTACTAATTCAATCCTAAATAACGCAGAGGGCAGAATAATTAGAAAAAAATGCAATCACAACTATCCAGAAATCGAGAATTAGACTGGGCTGCTGAATTAGAACTTTTAGTACTTCTCTATATAACCACAGGTAGATAGAATCATTCGAAAGCATATTAACATCAGAAATGGTCCACTCATTTGGTCCAAATTACAATACGTACATTAACTGCAAGACCCCATGACCAAAACTAAATGAAAACAAGTTAGGCATTCTCTTAATAACACTCTAAGCAATGTGGAGGAGATCGAGAATTCGAAGAAAATCAAGTAAAAGCCGATCGAAGAAGCAATGACAAAAGGGTATTCTACTGACTAACAAGTAAACAAGTATTTACAATTGCAATGCAGCGTTTAAATTCAGAAACCATACATATTTTGGAATGAAGTAAGCTATAAATCAAAAGAACCCACTTACTTCACTCTTTCAAAATTAAGACCCATTCGTTTACCACCATCTTGACCTGCAAAAAATTACTCAAATCAAGGGAGAAAAGGAAAAGAAACAGAATGTTCAAATCAATAATCTAAAATCTTCCAACACGCAAGCCTAGCAAGTGAGAGCCAACAAAGTGAAAACGATATAGACAAATAAGTAAACATCCTATTATATCCTTTAGGCATTCAGAATCAAATTATCCATACCACTTGGAGATAAAATTGTCTCAAAGGAAACTATTCCAAAATAAAGAGGCCATAAAAGATGTCATTGTAATACCTCTCTAACGATGTTCTTGCCGTGTGAGATTGGGTGCTTCCGAGTCAAAAGCTCCAAAAACACAACACCGAGACTATAAACGTCACTCTTATCTGTCAGTTTATGAGTCAAGAAGTACTCTGGATCAAGATAACCCTGCAAAATGGAAGCATGCAAATCAAAATACACAAAAATACCCTTTAACTAAACTCAATCCAGGAAGTGTAACCAATTATTTTACAAAGAAAAGGAATATATGGACACAACCTTGTAACTTGGCGAAGCAAGAAACAATGTCCCATGAGATTTGTGAAGAATGTGGCCAGCAAGAGTACTAAAGGAGCTAAAGATTCCAGCAGAAAGTCCCATGAAAATGATGTGTGACAACGAAGTGAAGTATTGTGAAAAATCTTGCCTACCATACATCGAGATTGACAGGCACTTCATCAAAGAAAGAATTGAGGACGGAGTAATCTCTCTCGTACACACTACCTACATAAATCAAAATCCAAATTCAAAATCAAAATCAAAATCTACACCATATCCGATTCATTTAAAAAACCACAGAAACTCACTCGGATTAGGAAATCGGAGGCGCTGATTCCGGCAAGTGAGAGCCAAGACGAATCCAATGTTGAAAATTAGGGAAAATCTGAACCAAGCGACTGAGAGAATGATCAAAATCGGCTGCGACTGAAATCTCGTTGAAGTTATTTGGTGAGAATCAGGCGATAATCTAGAGTGAAATCTTCGTAGAAGAGGCGACTGATGAAAAATCGAGAGTACGTTTCGAGACGGAAGAGGAGGCTTCCTTCTCGAGACGGAAGAAATCGAGCTCGACAGTAGCCCTAGCCATGGCGGGAGAATGAGAATGAAAATGAAGCAGAGGATGAAGATGAAGAGGAAGATGCAGACGGAAGAGAATTAGTTTTTGTTTTGGGGAAAGAGAAAGGGAATATTGAATAATAAGGAAAGTGGGAAAATAAATCAGAGAAAGGGAAAATAAAGTGGGAAAGAGAAAGGGAATATGCAGACGGAAGATGCAGACGGAAGATAATTAGTTTTTGTTTTGGGCTAGATTTAAGTGAATATAATATAAATTTTAATATTATATTTTATCGAAGGTTTTTAAAAACCTTCGATTAAAGTAGCTCTTTTCGGAAGTTTTTAAACCTTCGATAAAAGTAGATTTTTTTAAAAAGTTTGCAAAGCCAATTTTTTTTATAACCTTCCTATTTTTTTATTATTTTCGAAGGTTTAAAACCTTCGATTAAAGTAGTTTTTTTTCGAAGGTTTTTAAACCCTCGATAAAGTATATTTTTTTAAAAAAGTTTGTAATTAGAATTTTTTTTATAACCTTCCTATTTTTCTATCATTTTTTAAAGTTTTAAAAACCTTAGATTAAACTAGTTTTTTCGAAGGTTTTTAAACCTTCCATAAAAGTAATTTTTTTTAAAGTTTGTGGATCGATTTTTTTTTATAACCTTCCTATTTTTCTATCATTTTCGAAGGTTTTAAAAACCTCCAATAAAAAGAAGTATTTTTCGAAGGTTTTTTAATACCTTCGATAAATGTATATTTTTTTCGAAGGTTTTTAATAATCTTCGATAAAGAGTATATATTTTTCCAAAACACTCTTAATGCCCTTGTAACTATTTTTCGAAGGTTTTTTTAATATTTTCGATAAGTGTGTATCTTTTTCGAAGGATTTTAATAACTTTCGATAAAGAGTAGATATTTTTCAGAGAATTTTTTAACACCTCCAATAAATGTATATTTTTTTCAAAGACTTTTAATAGCCTTCAATAAAGAGTAAATATTTTTCGAAGGTTTTTTAATATTTTCGATAAATGTATATCTTTTTCGAAGGTTTTTTATAACCTTTGCTAAAAAGTAGATATTTTTCGAAGGTTTTTTTAATACCTCCGATAAATGTATATCTTTTTCAAAGGTTTTTAATAACCTTCGATAAAGAACCTCCGATAAATGTTATCTTTTTCGAAGGTTTTTTATAACCTTCGATAAAAAATGGTCGAAATAGACCAACTTTGTTGTAGTGAATTTAGAATAAGATAATTAAAAATATAACATGTTTTTAAAAATTGTGTGGATATGACAATTTTTATCGCTGATATCTTATGGATGATAGAAGTCTATCGCTGATCACCTCAGCTTTTTATAGATTTTTGTCAGTGATAATAGTCTATCAGTGATAATAGTCTATCAATGATAGAAGTCTATTATTTGCCATATTTGCAAAACATTTTAAAGTTTGTTAAATTTGCAATTTGTTTGGGCATGATTGTTATTTGTGCAACCAACCCTTAAAATATATTAATTAATGAAATTAAAACATAAAATAAATAATAAAAACTAAATGTATAAAGATAATTGAAACATGAAAACTAAATTTATTCATGTAATTGAAATATGAAAACTAAATGTACCTTTTCTCGACAGCAACAATTAGATGCAAGAGATAAAAAAATATGTATACATATTGAAAGGAGTTTTTTTAGGTTCAAAGCATTATAGTAGTAGATACACCATTTAAAAGTGGTGAAGAACGATGTTAATTTTAGAAAATTAGAGTTTGAATATTCTACCAATAAATATATTTATATATTTTATACATCAAGTAATTTTATGTAAATGAAAGTTGAACATACTATAAATGACATAAGATTGCCAACAAGAGCATAGTTGAAACAAACGACTTTAAGAGGTCATGAGTTCAATCCCCGCATTAATTAAAATAGTTTAGCAAAAAAAAAAATTTAGAATTTGATAATAACATGGGGATGTAGCTCAGATGGTAGAGCGCTCGCTTAGCATGCGAGAGGTACGGGGATCGATACCCCGCATCTCCATTTTCTATTGTTTATTAAATTAAATCATCTAATGTGGCATATGATATCGTTTAGTGACGATTTGGTCGATCAATCCCCCACCTTAAGTTGTCAAAAAAAAAAAAAAAAAAATTAAATGATTCATTAAGGAAAACTAAAATTTGACCATATTATATATAAAGATCTTCTTCTTCTTCCATGGCAATGACATTCATGAGCTCTTGTCCTCCTTCATTGTTTGCATTTTACGACCATGTCTTCCAACGACTCCTTCTTCAACTTCCTCATGGCACCCCTACCATTAGACTCTGATATCTCAAGCGCACAATAACATCAAACGAAACTTCTGATTATAACACTCACTTTTCTTCTTCTTCTCATGATACATTGTATTTTGCTCTATCTGTGGCGCATCCAACAACCTAGGTGTCAAGCGAAGGCTCTGCTGCCCAACGATTGTGAGGTGAGTGTGGAGTAACTGAGAGCCAAATATGGAAAGAAGAAGGTTGACTTCGCTGATCGGCGAGGTAGAGTAAAGAAGAGAAAAAGAAGAGATTTCTTCACCTTTATGGTTATAGAAATCTCTTTTGATTCAGATTCTACAGGCCACTTTGTAGTTTCCATTCTGTTTTTTGGTTTTTTTTTTTTTTTTTTTAAAAAAAAAAATTTATTTTAGGTGCAAATACCTTCTAATGAAAATGGGCTATACTTTTGGATGTGTATAATTTTGCATGTCACTTTAGGATTACCGTTCTCGCTATGTGACCAGGGGCGGATCGTAACAGGGACTAGGGGGCCATGGCACCCCCAATTTTTTTATTTTATTTTTTTTTAGGTAAAAATATTATTTTGTTTTAATATTATTTATATTGACCCCAAATAAACTAAAATTGTATTTCAGCTTGGTGATTAAAGTTCTAGCCCTGTAACTTTGCAACATGTATTCATAACCTAGGAGATACATTAATTTTTAGATTTTTTTTTAGTACAATAATTAGTTTCCTTTTAATATTGAATTGTATTATTTTAGTGATTGTAATTTCGAAGGTCCAAATTTAGGCTTTATACTTCAACAAAAATCTTAAATTTAATTATTATTATTAGTTTATTTATTAATTTTTTCAAATGTAATTTAATTTATATTAACATGCCCTCTATAAATTTTAGAAACATATATTTACATTATATTATGTTTTTTCTTAAAATATTTATTTTTCAAATGTCTAATAAGTCTTTGAACATTTAATTTTGTGCTTAATAGATCCACAAACTTTAAAAAATGTTCACAATATTTTTCAACTTTCGATTTTGTATCTAATAGTTTCTCGAAGTTTTAAGTTTAAGTCTAATATATCTTTGTCCTTATCGACATTTTTTAAAATTCAGGGATTCATTAGAAATCTATTGTTTACGTTTAAAGTTTAGAAACTTGTAAGAGAAAAAATTGAAAGCTTAGGGACCCATAAATTTTTTTTTTAAGTTTATAGACCTAATAGACTCAAGTTTTTTTTTTTTTAAAGGATAATAGACTCAAATTTTAAAGTTCATAGACTAAACTTGTAATTTAATTTTTTTTCTAAATATAAGACACCGTGAGCTAAATTTTATGATAATATTAAGTTTATTTGAACTTAGTCAACTATTGATTCAGTTACATATTCTTATCTCCAATAATTTTTTTTAAGTCAATATAATGTCCGAGTGTAAATTCAAAAGATTTTTTTTTGTGCTAATATTTTATATATATATTTACATAAAAAAAAATTCCCCCCCACATGAATGTGTGGATCCGCCCGTGTATGTGACTATCACTTTCACTTTCTATCGATTTCCAACAAACTCGCCCTATAATAATTGACACACTCTTCATCTCAAACTATCGCGGTTTTCTCAATATTAACGGCGTTATCGATATCGCTATCGATGTCCAACAAAATACACCACTATCGATCACGTTGTTAACATTATTTTCGTATATTATTATTTTTATTCAACGAAAGGGCATTGTGGTAAATCATACATTTCATTATCATTAGAGATGAAGGTAAACACTATTAATGGGTGTACAATTATGATATAACATGAAAAGAAATATCATTCACGTTCCAATTGTTTCTCATTTACTATTGATTTTGTATTACGATTACACCAATTTCATAAAAACAGCCAAGTAAACAGGGGCCTAAACTTAATTCGAGAGCTGTAAAGTTTGTTCTCAAAATTGAATCTTTTTTTTTTTGCGTGTTGAAAAATCATTTTCGTCTCAAAGTCTTGGTTCTTCTATGAGATTTCAAATCTTCTATATTTTTTAGTATTAAATCATTCATCTAATTTTCGGGCATTTTTCAAATTTTTAAGAGAATTCTCAATTCAAAATTAATCAATGAGGGGGTTATATAGATGTTTTTGGACCTTATGTATGCTCGAATTTGGGAAGACAGATAGACTTTTTTTTATTATCAAAATGGATAGATGTCACTCTTTTAAAAAAAAATTGATATATATCCCTTTTTAGTTTAATTTCTATCTCCACTATTTTTTTCCTTCCTTGTTTACCCTCTCTCACATCTCAATATCTTCCCTCATTTATAAGATTTTTTAATTAAAAAAAATTAACTCCAATTAACTCTCTCCCTCTTACAAGATTTTCTCCCTTCTTCTCCCTGCCATTTAACCCCAATCTCCCGAAAGTAAAAAAAAAATATATCTCCCGAAAGTAAAAAAAAAATATCTCCCAAAAGGAAAAAAAAATATCACTCCTCTTTTGTGGCTATTGTTTATAGATCATAAATTAGAAATAACAAAAACCCAACATGTAAAAAATCGACCTAAAAATAAAAATCAGTAAGAATAAACATAAAAAAAAAATCAAAACTTAACAAACTTCCTTTACCATTTTCAATCCATTATTGACACAAAATTGTAAATATAGTGTGATTGAGACAAACTTCACCTATCTATAAGTGCAAAAACAATGTTTTCAAATACACTGTATTTAAAAAATTTCAATTTGTAATTACACGGTACATTAGAAAACAAAAAAAAAACATATTGTTAGAGGAAAATATGCTAGTCTTAATACATTTAGAAAAACAAATAGATGCATTCTAAGTTTGCGATTTGCAATTTACAAAATTGGAATTACACGGTACCTGCAATTGTGTAAAATTGGAATTACACGGTACTTGCAATTGTGCAAATTGTAACTGCAAGTGTATTTACAATTTTGTAAATTTTAATTACCGTGTTTTTGCAATTAACAAATATATCAAAAGGCAAAAAGAAAAAAACATAACATACCGTAAATAGTGACACAAAAAATCGGAGGAGAGTACAGTGTATTTGCAATGCACATAACAGTGTAATTACGATGTACTGAATAACAAATAAAGTGTAATTGCAATCCACTAAATAGCAAATAAAGTGTAATTGCATTCCACCGAATAACAAATAAAGTGTAGTCCACTCCCTAATACAATTAGATAAACTACATCCATTACAAATTCTCAACAATAAAATATCGGGAAGAAAATAACGCAGGGATGAAAATGAAATTACACTGTATTTGTAATTTTGCAAATTGCACTTCGAGTGTATTTTAAATTTTGCAAAGTACACTCCCAAGTGTAATTAAAATTTCGCAAATTGTATTTTACAGTGTATTTACAATTTCGCAAATTAAAATTATACCGTACTTGCAATTGTACAATTTTGTGAATTGTAATTACAGAGTATTGTTTTGGAAAACCAACAACAATACAGTAGAAAGCAAAAGAAAAAAAAAAAAACATAACATTTAATTAAAAACCTGACGAAAGCTTATGTAGACGCCAAAGTTCCAATGAAGGTTCTGATGAACGGCGGAGCAATGGAGATTCATATGGGGGATTAGGCAAAGTCGGACGGGAATTGAGTTGGTGGAAGAGTTTTTCTGATGGGCCGCGGAGGAAAATGAAGATTTGACGGAAAAATATACTAAAAACAAGATTTGATTTTCTTAGAATGTTTATCTTTAGTTTAGGGGAAATCATTTTGTCCTTAAATTAGGAATACCCCCATATCAACTCTTTAGAAAGAGTAAAATACTCTAAGAGGTGTACTACGCTCATGTCATTTGCGACACTTTAGAAAGAGTAAAATACTCTAAGAGGTGTACTACGCTCATGTCATTTGCGACATTATTATGATGGATTTTTTTTTCGATATTTTTCAAAATCGACTCTAAAAAATAATGAGATAACAATTTAAGCTTAGCGAAAATTTATCATTCAACAAGATTGGAAAAGAGAAATAAAAATGGCCATCGCTCCACTACTTACACGGCAAGGGAAGAGAGGAAAAAAGAGAGAAAAAAAAAACTTATAGTAAGATCTTTTAATTAAATAATGAAAAAAAAATATTTAAGAAAAAACACTGAAGAAAATAGATAAAAGGCTGGTCCTTATAGTTGATTTAGGGGGTCAATATATATATAATATTAAAACAAAATATTTTAAGGTAATATTTTTACCTACATATATAAACAAAATTAAAAATTTGGGGGGGGCATGGCCCCCCTAGTCCCTAGTCCCTTGTCCGCCCCTGCCTATAGCCACTACTTTCGTCCGACCCGACCTATAGCCACTACTTTCACCTATGATTTTTTTTCTATTTACTATTAATGTTTTTAAAAAGCAAGTCAATTTTGTCAATTTCTTTTTAAAATAAATAATTTTTATTTATGAAATTTGACTAAGAATTCATATGTTTTTTTTAAAAAAAATCAAACTAAAGAAATTAGGAGAAAACAAATCTAAAATTCAAAAAACATTAAAACTAAAAACATAATGGTTATGACCTAAATTTTTTATTTTTGAAAATTGATCCTATAAATACTATTTTTACCGTTTCACCTATGAGTTTTTTTTTGTTTTGTCATCTATCTTTTTTTTAAGTGTTTGTAAAATTCAAGCTAAGTTAAAAAAAAAAAATAGTAAAAAAAAAAAAGAAAAAAAAAATTTATTTTTGTTTTTTGAATTTAACTAAAAATAATTTAATATTTTCATAAAAAAGATGAAAATAATTGTAGGAAATGATGATACAAGGGATGGTTGCACAAATAGCAATCATGCCCAAAATAATTGCAAATTTAGCAAAATTTAAAACCTTTTGCAAATATAACAAAAAAATCAGTGGTTATCACTTTATGACTATTACTGATAGATTTCTATCCTTGATAGATTATTATCACTAATAGACTATTATGACTGACAAATTTTTATAAAAAATATTACTATCAGCGATAGACTTCTATCAGCGATATACCATACTATTAGTGATAGAAATTGTCATATTCGCAAACTTTTTAAAAAAGTGTTATATTTTTAATTATTTTACTCACATCTGTTACAATTTCCCTACAACACCATAATTTTTAAAAATTAAAAATCAAAAATCAAATAGATTATTAAATTAGCCTTAATTTTTTTAAAATATATATATATATATATATATATATATATATATCATGTTCCACGTAAATGTACTAATCAATTATTGTTTGATATTAAAATTGATGCAAAATTCATAATAAGTCAATTCAAGTATAAATCTTAATTATCATCTTGTACTTAACTACACTTTCAACCAAACACATAGGTTTTAATCTCATTATCCTCATGTTGCTAAAAAGAAACATAGATATGAATTATTTATATTATTATTATTATTAAATATATAGCCATTATTTATCGGTAGAAAACTAACTATTTCTTCAATTTTTAAAATGGAAAGTCTGAGTTAGAAATCAAATTAAAAAAAAAGAATATATATATTACACGATAGACGATTAGAAATTGAAAGATAGAAATCAGAAGCGTATAAAAGTCTTCATATAAATACCTTAATATATTAACTAATTAATTTATAATTAACATGAACTCAAAAGGAAAATCATAATTATTCATGTTTCAAATGGTTTTTCAATGAGCTTTGATTTTGGTCTAGAATTTTCTATTTGTGGCTCACATATATATATATATATATATATATATATATATATGACCGAGAGATAAATTGTATAGCTATTATTTGCCTATTTGAAGGTCAAATATCGAATTTGAGGGTTTATTCAATTTTTATTTATAGAATTTGAGGGTTTATATATATATATGTGGTATTAAATATATATATGGTATTAAATTTCCGTCGACATGTCGACATTTTCACATGTCCATAGGTTCGACATCGACACGAGGAGTGAATCGATATTTCCATCACCGTACAAAATCGATGAAATATTAAAAAAAATAACAACAAAATGTAACATATTGTGAATATATTATTATAATAAGTGTATTTTAACTCATTTAAAAGTGCAAAATATTTATTTATTAATTTTAATATTTTTTTTTTTAAAAAGTTATTTTTAAAAATCTTCCAGAAATATTTATATATTTTACCAATATTTTCATCGACATTTTCATAAAATTGAGACCTCCATATTTTCGTGACATCGACATTTAAATCCTGGTATATATATAGTAAAACTTAATTGCAGGGCTACAAATATCTTTTGCAGCCCAATTACGTGGTAGAGTTCGATTGGCCAAGTTTTATGTTTTTTTTTTAATTCAAAAATCATATTTAATGTCTCACGGCCACTTGAACGTTTTTTTTTCTTTCATTTTTTCCTCTTTTCCATGACTTTCAATCCGATTTTTCCCTTATGTCTTCAATCCTCTTCCATATCTCTTTTTTATTGATGATTTGCTATTGTCAAACCTTAGTAAACATTTCTTAATCTCTATCAACATCACTAAGCTTTTTTATTAACTCAAAAAAAAAAAAAAAAAAAATTTTTTTTTTTCTTTATATACATTTTTCATTTTGTGATTTCAAAATATTTGTATTGTATAAAAAGTTCTTTAAAGAACTTAAATTTTGAAAATCAAAATGCGGGAACAAGATCTTTATTATTTAATTGATTTAGATCCATATGCCTAATAGCATAACAAAAATTTGTAGAATTTTAGAAAGGTAATAGTTAATTATTTATTTATAATAAATGAAGTGAAATTGAGTTGAAAACTTGAAATGAGCAAAGAAATTAGATAGAATAGAAAAGAATAATTTTATTAAAAATTGTCCGAGGATGTCATAGGAGGTTGGACAATGGGATGTGTGAGGTTTTAGATATTATTATTATTATTAAAAATTGTCGTAGGATCTCTTTGTTTATCGATGATTTGTTAGTGTCAAATTTTAGTAAACATTTTCAAAATTTAATTTTCAAATTTGAGGTTCTAGATATTATTATTATGATTATTATTAAAATTGTCATGGGATCTCTTTTTTATCGAGGATGTGTTATTGCTAAATCTTAGCAAACATTTTCAATCATCAATAAAAGAAAGATATTGGAGAGGATTGAAGAGAAAGGCAAAATCGAAAATTGAAAGCCACATAAGAAAAAGATATTGGAGAGGATTGAAGAGAGAAGGGCAAAATCGAAAAATAACATAAGCTTGGTCAATCAAACTTTGTTACGTGATTGGGCTGCAAAAAAAAGTTGTAGTGCCGCCTGCAATAAAGTTTTACTCATATGTATATATATATTTAATATAATTAGTCATCTGAAAGATGCTGACGTCATCATACATAAGTAAGATGATATAAATATTTTCCACGTGGAGTTCGCAGCATTGGCCTTCGAGATTTATAAAAGTAGTTTAAAATTAAAAATGTTGTGCTGTCATCTTTATCTAGAAAATAGCAACAGAAACAAACTCAAATCACGTGCTGTCTTTTGTTTTTTGTTTTCTGCAAATTCTGTGGATATACTTTCTATTTTTTTTTTTCTCTTTTTTAGAGAGCGGTGCAGAAAAGATAAGAACAAGTGATTTTTAATCTTGATTATTTTACTGTTACGTCTCTAAACGGTCCTTTGGTACATGAATTTTGAGGATGGAAATCTACTTTTTTTTTTTTTTTTTTATAATATTGTATTTTTTAATTTTTTTATAAAAATAGTGTTGGTTTGAAACTATTTTTAAAAAGATTGCTGTTTTAAATGGAGGTCGTCATTTCAAAAGACGACCTCTACACGACCATCTTGCTCCACATGGATGGAAGTCGTTTTTGAAATGTACTTCCTTTTATTAAAAATTTGATATTTTTTTATCCAGATATTTAAAAATTTTGAAAAATGTACGGCTGAAAAACTAACACAGAAAGTTTCAATTTGATATCTAGTTTCACTATTTGTAGAGTTGTGTATTAAAAGATACAAATCGTCAAAGTTTAGCTACAGTTTTGAAGTTTTCAGTCATATCTTCAGTTCTGGGTTTAGTGAAGTTTTCATAACTTTGACGATATATATCTTTTGATACACAACTCCAAAAATAGGTAAACTAGGTATCAAATTGAAGCTCTACTTTCCAACGGTACCTTTTGAATATCTGGATAAAAAGATATCAATTTTTGAATGCACTCTTCAAAAAGAATCTTCAGTTCTAAAATTTGCAAAACTATAGTCCAACTTCGATGGTGTTTATCTTTTGATACACAACCCTAAAAATAATGAAACCAGGTATGAAGCTCTATTGGTTAGCTTTCCAATCATACATTTTTTTTCAAAAAATTTAAATTTTAAATATCTGTTTAAAAAGATATCAATTTTTTAATAAAAGAAAGTACAAATGAAAGAGGACGAACTCATGCATGTAGAGCAAGATCGTCTTTTCAAAAGACGACCTCCATTTGAAACAACAATATTTCTAAAAATAGTTTCAAACCTAAAATATTTTTTATAAAAAATACAATATTATTAAAAAACATCTATTAAAATGAGCTAAAGTTTGTGAAAATTGACAATGAGAATAAAGTATTCACGAATATCATTTATGTCCGTATACAAACATATTCTATAAATGGTTTAAACACGACAATAAAACTTATCTTTAAGATTGTGTTTTGTATAGAATATGAATTTTGTTTTAAGTTTTTAGATTCTTAGCAAATATATATATTTTTGGTATTTAATTTAGATTTTATTTTTTAAATTTTGCCATCTAAATAGTAGAAATTTTCAAAACAATATTGGTATGTTGTAACTGTATCCAAATTTTAAAATGTAAAATTATATTTGAAAAGATAAAAACACTTTAATACATAGTATTTCAGGTTATAAACCCAATTCATTTTTATTAAATTAAGATATGTATAAATAATATATTATAAATTATATAATATTGTGTCAAATCGAGCATAGCTCAATTGACATACAAAAGTGTCATCGACTACGAGGTATAAGGTTTGAATCCCCCATCCTAGTTTATAAATCTCTTTTCAAACACATTTTTAATAATTAGTTAAATTGTGAGTCCTTGACATATTCAATAGTTTTTTAATTTGACAAATCTGTCAAATATAAAATTAAATTTTGTGTTTAATAGGACATCTTTCAATTTTGAAAGCTAGACTTAATAGACACAAAATCAAAATTTTAGAGACAATCTTTTAAAGTTCAAGAATATATTGTAGACCCTTAAATTTATCCGACCTTTTATTTTTTCATCTTTATTTTCAGTAAATTTTGTATTTTTTTTCATAATTTTGTATTTTACTAGCTTTTAAGAAAAGAAAAAAACAAAATAAATAAAATAAAAGAAAGGATCCGCCAAAAAATATATAATAGAGAAGAGAAGAAAAAGGCTCAGCTGCACCCCATCCATCCATACGACACGATAGCAGAAGCACTTCGACCACTCCAAGTTGTATATTATTTTTTTTGACAGACGACGTATTTGCACTTTAGGCTTCGTGACTCGACCCCTTCCATATAGATCGTCGTGGCATGAACTCATAATTTCTTTTCCTCACCCCTGCCCGAAATTCCGCCAGCCAATTTTTTTTTTTTTTAGCCTTATTTCTAATTGAGAAGTATTTCAATAAAAAGGAGATTGTGGGATTAAAGTTAATAGGACCTACTCGAACAATCGCCCTACTTGATCAAGTTGACATTAATCGTTGAGGGTTGGCATTACAGGAGACGAGAGCCTTTCCTTCTTTGTATGGTATGCCTTCCCGCTTATCGCACAACTAACCAACTAGCCAAAGAAAGGGGGAGAGGGATCATGTAAATTTGTGTGTGCATTCTATCCTTCATGTACTTACCTGCTTAGCATTATTTTTTTTACAAAAAATAAAAGAAGATAAAATAAAAAATTTCCACGGGTAGATAAAATTTCTAAAATCTTTTTTTTGGAATAAAGTTTTTTATTTAATTTTATTTATTTATTTTAAGATACCATTTAAATAAAGTATTCACTAATCAATTCTTATATTTTCTATTATTTGTTAATTTTCTATAAATTGGAGGTCAAGACCTAAGAAGAAAAAAAAAATTTCTCATTATTTTTCTCCCTCACTGATTTAACCCTATCCCCTTTCTCTTCCAAGACATCTCATTATTTTCCTTCATAATAAATTCTTTCTCCATTTCCCTCTCAAAAAAATCTCACGCATCACTCTTTCCCCTGTCTCAAAAACCCTAACCATCATATGTTCCTCATTTTTCTCTCTCAGCATCATTCCTCCCCTCATGTCCGTGAAACCTTAACCATCATTTTCCCCCATTTTTCTCTCCCACTCACAACAACCCAAATCTCACTCTTCGTGACCTAGTCTCCCTCCCTTAAATTCAAAACTAAAACTCCATCTCTTTTATCGCAGTGATAAGAAGGGATGGGTGATGCACTCCCCAACCCCGACTAATTAGCAAAACTCCAACTCAAGGGATGGGTGATGCACTCCCCAACCCCGACTAATTAGCAAAACTCCAACTCTTTTATCGCAGTGATGAGAAGGGATGACAACGGGGGGATGCACTCCCCAACCCCGTCCCGTGGGGATTTTCATCCCCATCCCCGCCCCGTTTTGGAGAATCGGGGTCGGAGAATCCTCGTTCGGGGATCTTTCTTTTATGTTTGTGTAATGTGTATAAAAAAATTTAGATGGCTCGAAGTCATGATGAATGTGATGAAGTGACTCAATGGTCTCCTCTAATTCAGACATATTTCATCCATTTATTATATGAGGATGCCAAAAGAGGATTGCAAACCGTAACTTTACATTAGAAAACTTGGACAACTATAAACAGTGTTATTCTTTACAAAGTTTACAAGAGGTATATTGTGCCAAAGTTAAGAATGAAATACAATAGGTTGAGAAAGTTGCATGGTGAGTTTTGCTACATTACTAACAAACCGGGGTAGGATGAGATCCTATCACAAATACAGTAGAATGGGATACCACTTGAAGATACAAACTTAACTATTATTATAATTGTTGAATTTAATCCCCTAACTAATTATTATTTGTAATGATTGTTATTTTTAGAGGAATTCTTATGCCAAAAGATTTCAGACAGTTAACCACTACAAGAATTTCAAGTTTTTACAACGTTGGTTTTTCTGGGGAAAAACAGTGGGTTTGCCTAGGTTATTAACACCACCTAACTCTGATGAAGAAAGAGACTGAGAGAGGGAATTTGTTTCTTTAAGGGCCATATTGAGTTAAGAAAAATTACTTTCAGCGACGTATAAAATACGTCGCAAAAAGTCAAAGGATGTTAGTAGTCAATCATGAGGACGTTTGTCTCCGACATAAGCTATTTGAAGCGGAACGGAATGCACTGACGCGTTAAGGTTTGTCGTTGTATCAGTCGCAAAAAAATGCGTCTTCTTAAGTTTTAAGGACCTGTTGACCACGCGTCGTAAAACATATTATTCAGCGACACGCGCGCGTCGCTAAAACTTGTTGTATCAACGACGCATTAGCAAACACGTTGCTAAAAGTGAAGTTTCAGCGACGCATTTTAACGCGTCACTGAAAGCCTATAGTTATTTAAAAAAATATTAATCCTAACCATAGCGGAGGTGAGCGATCGACGACCCTAAAAGGGAAATATGATGTCGGGCATATCACATATCAAGACGAGGTACCCGACAAACACTCTCACCGGCCGCGACACGTCTAGCCAACGTACAGTCCTGACACTTAATGTTGAAAATGAATAATATAAATATGGGGCACCACCCCTCATTATAGGTACATATAGTCTAACAATTTCTCAACTTGATATCATTTCATTTACGACATTAAATTAATAAAAATCTCTACTTTTCAGGATTCTTCCATCGTATGTACTTCACTCCAACTGGGAACGAATCTAACATGCATTTAAATTCACGCATCAATAAAAAAAAATTATTAAGTGTTTAGAGTGTGAATTTATAAACTTGAGTAAATATATTATATATATATATATATATATATATATATATATATTCGCCCATGTCATCATACATAAGTAAGATGACGTAAACATCTTCCACGTGGAGTCAGCAGATTTGGCCTTTGGAGAGGTGGAAATTGAAAATGTTGTGTGGTCATCTTTCTAGCAAATATCAATAGAAAACAAACCAAGTATTATTAAATATATATTTAGTTTTTAAAAAATAAACATAATTAAATCATAAATGTTATCTCTTTATCTTTTTAAAAGACTGTCCATTTAATATTGAGATAAAATCAAACATTTAATTAAATTAAGTTAAAAACAACGAAACATACCAAAAAAAAAAAAAAAAAAAAATTGTTGCAGGAAAACAAACTCAAATCACGTCATTGAACCGGAATGACTAGTTGATGGGAAAATAAACCGCCGCGCACATGTCTGAAACATCCCTCTCAAGAATCCCACATGGAAAGAATTTCAATTGGAAAATGGGTATAAAAGGGAAACTCCTTATTAAGATTGCAAAAATTATTATTTTGGAGGAATACTCTCCCTCCCCCACATGCGTGCCACAAGTTGGTTCAAAGAAATCCTAATTAATTGTGGATTAAATCCCAATTAATTTGTGTTGAAACCCGCCACCCGCCAGAGCAATCGATTGTTGGGTTTTATGTGTGGTTCACGACATAATTGTGGATCAAATTTAAAGTAATAGCCAGAACGATAAATAGTATAGGGATAAGGCGGGGTACCTTATCCTAGGGACACTATTGGACGCGACCCACTTTGCATAGTACAAACGATGTGATCCGAAATCGTTCATGTGGAGACATGCGAGTGGGGGCGTCCTGTGCAATGAGTTTGCATAAGACTGAACCGCGAAACAAGTCGCTTTTTCTTTATAACTCCGTTTACTGTAAAGACCAACTTTTTCATATGATGACCTAGGTAACTCGATCTGAATCCTGGGCATGCTATGAACTCCTGTTTATTCGGGCTTATCCTTTGACTTATATGGGTGAGAGTGGCCCGAGATCGCCGACTCAATAAACCTACCATCTTGGGGATAAGATCGGGTAGGTAGCTGGGAACATAGTCCTGCGAGATGGAATTCACTCCTACCCGCCTTGAGGGATTAATAGAGAGGTTGTTCCCTTAAGTGCTGACTTCGGGTCTTGAACTAGGGATCCCACCCTCTCATTGGCCCGAGAGGGACTTGGTATAGTGATGAGATCACATACCAATCGGTTTGGTGGTTGGACCACAAACCAATAGTTCATTAGAGGATTAGTGGGACTTAAGGAACAAGATGTAATTACGGGGGTAAAAACGGTTATTTTAACCCAGCTGTAATTACAAACGACCTGTGAAGGATCGACTTACTGATGATGGTTATATCAAGAGGACATAAATATATCTACGGTGAGGAGAGTGCAACCCTTGGACTTTAGTGGAGTCTCCGGGGGTTAACGAATGTTGGTTAGCTTGACTAAAGAGTTTGGCCGGTTAATCTCGTATCGTTGGAGCTCATGATCTGTAGGTCCTTTAGGTTCTCCTGGCTAGCTCGGATTAAGTCGTGTAACAATATGAGAGAAAAAGAATTTGAATTTATTCAAATTAATTTTTGGAAGAATGATGGACATATTTAAATATGATTTAAATATGGGATCGGTCTAAAACATGAATAGGTATTCATGTGTGATGATTCGATTTAAGAAACCGAGATTAGTCTTATTATTTAATTAATATTTGATATTGAATTAAATAATAATATTAATTAATTAAAATTTATTTTGTTTATTAAAATTAATTATGAATTAATTTTAAAATGACAAAATATTACAAGTGGGATTATCCAAGTTGAGTGGATTTATCCAAGTCAAGTGGATTTATCCAAGTTGAGTGAGTTTATCCGAGTTGTGAAGTGGATTGTGAATCACCAATAACATGCATAAACTCATCAATTGTTGAACACTTGTGTGAAGACTAATTCATCCAATTTGAGGTGTCATGCTAAACAAAGAGTTTGTTGCATGTGAATTGCCTATAAATTGGATGAAGTTCAAATGGTTTGAAGTTGATGAATTTTCAAAGAGTTTGAATATTTGGATGAGAATGAAGAATTCATGTTACTTGAGAAATTAGAAAGCTAAGTGTTAGATATTTCTCACAAAATCCTCATCATTTTCATCTTCCCATCTTCTTTTTCCAAACTTTTTCTTTCATAAAGGAGTCCCACCACTCCATTGCTCGGCCAGAGGATAGCGGTACTACCGGAGGTGGTTCTCGGAGAGTTCGAAAGAAGCTTTGAAGGGTTCGTGAAGAGATTCGAGCATCGGAATAGAAGTCCTTAGAACTACAAGAGGTATGTGTTCTAATTCCTTTTATTTCAAAGCTTTTAGCATGTTTCTTATTTAGCTAAATTGATGAAATTAGAGTGACAATGATCTGACTCGCTTCCGCTGCGCTACATGCGCTCCATCATCGACCATAGACGAATCCCAATTAATTTGTGCTGAAACCCGCCAGAGCAATCGACAACAGACAATTCACACCAAGGTCGTGCCGCAATTACTTAGGACCTCTTAATTGAGTTCATAGTGTTTCTTATTACAAGCTCAATTTATTTTTATTAAATTATAATATATATAAATGAAATATTATAAATTATATAATATTGTGGCAAATCCAGTCTAACTCAATTGACATAAAAAAAAATATCATCGACTCCAAGGCATGAGGCTCGAATCCCCACTCCGATTTATAAATATATTTTCAAACACATTTTCAATAATTAGTTAAATTGTGATACAATTTTCAAATCTACTACCAAATACATATTCAACATTTTATTAATTTAACAAATCTGTGAGATATAAAATTAAATTTTGTATTTAATAAGACATCTTTCAATTTTGAAGGCTCGAGGACTTATTAGACACAAATTCAAAATTTTAGAAACAATTTTTTAAAGTTCAATAACATATTGTAGACCCCTAAATTTATGTGGCCTTTTATTTTTCAGTAAATTTTGTGTTTTTGCGGTAATTTTGTATTTTACTGGCTTTTAAGAAAAATAAACAAAAATTTTATTCCTCATTATTTTTCTCCCTCCATCACTTAACCCTCCCCTCCTTTCTCTTCCAAGACATCTTATTCTTTTCTTTCACTACACATTGTCCCTCCATTTCTCTCCCAAAAAAATCTCATGCATCATTTTTCTCATGGTACTTGAAACTCTAAGCGCATCATCTTTTCTCCATTTCTCACTCTCATTCACAACAACCCAAATCCTTATTTCACTTGCCACCACATAGTCTCCCTTTCTGAAATTCATTTCTCTATCTCGGTGCACCTCTCCCATGGTTTTGTTTTTTGGAGCAAACATTTTTTTGTCTCGTTTCAGCCCCCACAACCTTGACGGAATCACATCGGGGCCTCTTCCCTCTTCTACTGACGACTGCAACAAATGTCGGAATGTTGGATTTTTGCTGTATTTATAACTGAGAAAGACGAACACACAAATTACACCGTAACAAGATACAATGTATCAAAACTACATACACTATATATAAATATAAATCCAGAAATTCAAGTATGTAACCAAATTTGAGATACAAAGTTACTTAAGATGTATAAAGACAGAAATACAGTAGCAAGAGCTACTTATTACTACAATTTATGGAAATCGTGTTGGAGATGAAAACAAAGTCGAGGCGCGCTTATAAAGCGTTGCCCTGAAGACAATTTGTTCGCTTAGCACGGGTTGCAAGCAAACTACAACGATCGTCTTAGCAGGATTCAACGACTTGCTCCGGTAGAACATAAACTCGAACTACTCGGATCTGACAGAACTCTTGAATATTTGCTCTTAACCAAACAAAGATACAAGAAAATAAAAGGAAGAAGAAAAGACAAAAAATAGAAAAAGCTCAGATTTTTGGGATACTCTCAAATGACGAACCACACTACTATTTATAATAGTGAAAATCGTAATTCTCCGAATCTGAAATATCGGACAATAATTACACTATAATTACAACATGAAACGTCTGACAATAATTACCCTGTAATTACAACATGAAACGTCTGACAATAATTACCTTGTAATTACAACATGAAACGTCTGACAATAATTATACTATAATTACAACATAAAACGTCTGACAATAATTGCACTGTAATTGCAACATGAAACGTCTGATAATAATTACACTGTAATTACAACATGAAACGTTTGACAATAATTACACTATAATTACAACATGAAATGTCTGACAATAGTTACAATGTAATTACAACATAAAACGTCTGACAATAATTGCACTGTAATTGCAACATGAAACGTCTAACAATAATTACACTGTAATTGTTAACAGTTACGAATGTTACAAATTCAATTTCAAGAATTTAATTGGTATGTTACACCATTTGTTAGAAACCCTTGGTATTCTAACCATTACTTTTCTTCACAAAATACAACAAGTTCCAACAATCTCCCACATGAAAAGAATGTAAGAAAAACAAAACAAAGTCGTTGAGAACAAACAAATAAGTTATGCATCATGAGAGGTGTCTTCTAGACTTGAACCTTCCTTAGTGAATATCCATCGAAATTACCGAAGAAATAGGGAGACCAACTCTCGAACTATCATTCTTATTGGTAAATTGAGACAACATACATCACACATAACTCATTTTGTATCTTTGAGTTCTATACGTTTGTGTCCATTTTGGTCTTGGACAAAATCTCGAATTCATGAGAGCTTTAGAGAACGCAAGCCATTTAAAAAGTCCTTATAGAATCGATCCAATTTTACTCTCACATAAGTGATATTGATTAAGAGTATTTTGTCATTACTACTCCTCTTGTAATCAAGATATCAATAAAACCTTAACACCAACAAATCACACACTCTGGTACATCATAGAAATGGGAAGAAACTAAATGTTTCTTAGTGTATCAACTATGAATTATCCAACCAGTTTGCCTATTGAACCTAGATCTTGGGATCTTCAGTCAACTAGGTTAGGTTACCGCCAGATAATTCATTTCATAGGCTTTAGCCCCATTTCCCTCGATGTATATGTCACTTGTTCTTTTAACAATATTTTTGTCAAAGGGTCTACAATATTTTCTTGTGATTTTACCTAATCAATGAATATTTTCCATTAGAGAGAAATTGCCTTATCGAATTATGCATGCGTTTTATATGTCGTGACTTCCCATTATAAACATTATTCTTAGCTCTCATAGAGGCCGCTAAGCAGTCACAATAAATACATATAACACTTACAAGCTTCGACCATAGTGAAATATCTTCAAGAAAATTTTGAAGCCATTCAACTTCTCCTCCAGCTTTATCCAGAGCTATAAACTCTGATTCCATTGTAGAACGTGCTATACACGTCTACTTTGAAGATTCTCATGATACAACTCATCTACTTAAGGTAAAAATATACCCACTGGTTGATTTAGTCTCCATGCTATCAGAAATTCAATTAGCATCACTAAATCCTTCCAGTACGTGTGGATACCTCGTATAATGCAATCCAAAGTTTAGAGTGTACTTTAAGTACCTTAGAAATCTCTCGTGTCTTCCTCTCTTTTTCTTTCTAGAAGGCAATTAATTGCACCAAAATATCCTCCCACTTGTCCTCCCACTTGGCCCTTGATAGTATAAACATTAGCAAGATATTTGGTTGTTATATATTAAAATAAAACCATACACAATATAACCTGACTAGTATAAATTAAGTGGCAAGTGTATGCAGGAAAAGAAAAACACCCAACCAGCAACCTTCCCAGTTCATGGAAATGGATAGTTGTAGTAGTAACAATTTGAATATGGAAAATGGGCACGAAGAAGCTACCCACCAGGATCGTTCCCGCTGCTGCTTCCAGGAATGGATGCAACTCCAACGCCAAGACCTAACCCACCTCCTTGAATCTCTCCACAAAACCAACGACGAAGAAATCAAAACCATAATCCGCAGCTGCATCAGTCCCTTCGAAGACTACATCAACACCCGCAGCCGCCTCGCTCTCGAGGACGCCTCCTCGTTCTTCGCCCCCACCTGGTGCACCTCATTGGAGAAATCCCTCCTCTGGATCACCGGTTGTAGGCCGTCGATCTTCATTCGGTTGCTCTACACGCTGACCGGGTTTGAAGTCGACTCGCGACTCGGCGAGTGCCTGGAAGGGATGATGACCAATAGCACTAGGAATAATTTGTGTGTCGGGGACATGTCGCCGAGTCAGATGGCGCTGGTGAATGGGCTGCACATTAGGACCTTACGAGCTGAGGAGACATTGACGACCGAGATGGCAAGCTTGCAGGAGGAGCTGGCAGACCAACCGATTGCGGTGATAGCATACGAGCTGGAGGAGGTCGGGGAAGTGAACGAGGAGGCGAAAATGGTGTTGAAGGAGCATGAGAAGGTGATGCAAGAGATTATGGAGAAGGCAGATGAGTTGAAGTTAAATATGCTTAAGGAAATTTTGGAGATTTTGAAGCCTGTTCAATCTGTGGAGTTTCTGGTTGCGAGTAAGAAGCTTCATCTGTCGCTTCATCTATGGGGCAAACGGAAAGATGAGAAGCATGAAACAAAGTATCATTACTGATCATCATATAAAGGAATATCTAAGAAGAAGGACCTACTACCTATGTTTTAATTTGCATTCTGCTATTGTTGCTGTGTGTGTTTTTCGTTTTGTTTTTTTTTTCTTTGAAGAAAATGTTTGTTCTTGTTTTATTAAATATAGTGTTGGTGTGTTTTAGTCTTGGCATGGTAATCATTATGTTAAAATAATAAAATTTACGTTTTTTAATGAACTGTCGTATTGTCACACAGTTTGAATTGTTACATTGTTTGAATAATTTGTCTCTTGAAGTTGAACAAAACTCAAGTTGGATGTGCGTGAAAACAAGAAGGAAGCCACAAGTGAGCATGCAAAGAAGTAGGGAACGTGGCAACACAACAAGGTTACACAATCTGACAGATGCCTTCATCCCAATAAATCTAAAAGGATAATAATCAAATTTTGAATTAGATTTTTTTACTGTCAATAAATAGGACTAGGACCTTTTAAAATGGTTAAAATGTGTTGTTTTTAAAATTTTCATTCAATTGCATTATTTAAAAACAGTTGAAAATAAATAAATCTGAGAAACCACATTTCTTGAAAATGTGTTGTTTTAATGAAAAGAAAAGCATAAAACATAACTTAAATGAGATATTAAAAAATCGTCCATATTTGGATGAATTTAAACTCCAAACTTTCATTAGTGAATCAATTTAGATTATTGATTAGTAAATCTATTTAATTCCAGTATTCATTTCTAATATTATGTTAATATTTTTATTTAAATAAATTTTATACACGTTTAAAAATATTATAATTTTAAAATAAAATTTTAATTAACGAAAGGTTTAAATTAATTCACTTCTAAAGATATAAAATTGTTATTTAAAAAAATATACATATAAAATTGTAATTCATACAATTATTAATTTGAGATAAAAATATATGATATTGAAATTATTTAATACATCATCTAATAGAGTAATAAATATGAATATCTTACCTAGGGAGAGAAATAATTAAACTAATTTTTTAAATTAAATGAAAAGTTGTTTATGAGAAGCCAAAGCGAGCATAGCTCAACTGGCATATGTAAGACTTGATGACCAAGAGGTCTGTGGTTCGAATCCCCCCATCCCCAATGTACTAAAAAAAAAAAAAAGTTGTTTATGAAAAGCTAAAATGAGTAATTGACATATATAACTTTTGTGCAGAGAGAAGGCAAATAAATTAAGATTAAATATGAATAAGAGAAAGAATTAAACTAATTTTTCAGACTAAATGAAAAGTTATTTATAAGAAGCTAAAATGAGTATGTGATAATTGATATATATTTTTTTTTTTTAAAGATACACCATTCTTTCATTGAAAAACAAGTTATTTGTGCAGACAAAGAAATTAAGATTAAAATAAAATTTAAGAATAGAAAAAGAACTCTATTTTTCAGAAAAAGAAATAGTTTGAGAGAAAGAGATAAAGAGATTAAAATAAACAATAAAATTTAATTCGCAGAAAAAAATGTTATTATATTTATCTTAAGGTAGTACAATCTCTAATTTGTGCCTCTTATTTTTGCTCTAGTCTCATTTATCTCATTTACTTATCAAGAATCGAAATGAAAATCAATCGAAATAACAACATTATTCTCTTTTAATGTTATTTATAATTAAGAGTTACTTGGAATTAGAGTCGGAAACATATTAATTAAAGTTGTTTACTAAAAATTGACGTGAGTCAGAATATGAATTAGACATTATAATTACTAGAATAACTCTTTTAATTGATTTCATCACTATATTATTTTATCGTAATATATATATATATATATATATATATATATATATATATATTTTTTAATTTTTACAGTTATATTTAATATTAATGAGTACATGAACCAACGCCTAACATGAGTATGACTCGACATATTGTATTAACTCGTGACCGAGAGGTCACAAGTTCAATTCTCACCCTATATGTTGTAAAAAAAAAAAATTATATAAATCAACAAACAAATATTAATATAATTATTTTTTTTAACAAAAATATTTAATTAATGTAAGAATTGAATCCTTAACCTAGTCTAGAGCAGAACACTTCATGTATGCTTAATTTAGTAGTATTAATATAATTGTTATTCAAGCAACCATCATTATTATTAAATTTTATTAAATTTTATTTGAATAATTTATTTGATGTCAACAAATAATAACTAACTAAAATAAAATTACATCAACTAAAACAATATAATTGTTATTCAAGCAACCATCATTATTATAAAAATATTATTAAATTTTATTTGAATAATTTATTTGATGTCAACAAATAATAACTAACTAAATTACATCAACTAAAACAATTAAACTGAGTAAATTTAAAGATATCTCAATTGCTTAAGCATATATGTTTGAAGAAGAATCTAATTGTTTTGAATTTATCACCTTATATATATCATTGAACTCTTAAAAGAAAGATGATTGTGAAATAGTGTTTTTAAATGAGTAAATTTGAACATATCTCAATTAGTTAAGCATATATATCTTTGAACAAAAAGTTAATTGTTCGAATTTCCCACCTCATACATATGTTATAATGAGTTATTGATTTTCTTTTTTCCAGGTGGTTTGGATCGATGTTATTCTCAAAAGCTATTTCTATCAACGGTTTGACATAAAGTTTGGTTTGGTTGTATACAATTTCTTTAGGTATACTAAGCATTGTTAGGCACAACTAACCTCCACATTGTAACGATATTGTCCACTTTGGGCATGACCCTCATGGCTTTGCTTTTGTTGGTCACCCCAAAAGGCCTCATTATAATGAAGATGTTGTCCCTTACTTATATACCCACGATCATCCCCTTTCCTAACCAATGTGAGACTTTGTTTGTACTCACAACAATCCTCCCCTCAAACGAAGGACCACAAAGCCTCCCCTCAAATAGTCATCTATCCGTGTTTAAACTCGAGCATCATCACCTTTAACCAGGTCACTCTTCGTGAGAGCATGCCCCTGCCGGATAAGCTCGACCACGAGATCAACCATGACTATGTCATCGAGGACATGGTTAGGTAAGGGGCATGGCTCTGATACCACTCCACTTGTTAGGGACAAGTAACATCTACATTGTAACGATATTGTCCACTTTGGGCATGGCCCTCATGGCTTTGCTTTTGGTCACCCCAAAAGGCCTCGTTATAATGAAGATGTTGTCCCTTACTTATATACCCACGATCATCCCCTTTCCTAACCAATGTGGGACTTTGTTTGCACTTACAACAATCCTCCCCTCAAACGAAGGACCACAAAGCCTCCCCTCAAACGAAGGACCACAAAGCCTCCCCTCAAATAGTCATCTATCCGTGTTTAAACTCGAGCATTATCACCTTTAACCAGGCCACTCTTCATGAGAGCATACCCCTGTCGGATAAGCTCGACCACGAGATCAACCATGACTATGTCATCGAAGACATGGTTAGGTAAGGGGCATGACTCTGATACCACTTGTTAGGGACAACTAACATCTACATTGTTACGATATTGTCCACTTTGGGCATCGCCCTCATGGTTTTGCTTTTGGTCACCCCAAAAGGCCTCGTTACAATGTAGATGTTGTCCCTTACTTATATACCCAAGATCTTCCCATTTCCTAACCAATGTGGGACTTTGTTTGCACTTACAACAAGCATCAAATTATAAGGCATTTCAAATGAAAATTATTGAGATTAATAAACGAAAAACACACACACACAATTCCTGAAGATATGCCAACTATTTGGTCTGGAGAACCACTTATCTCCACGGTTTAGTTAAACCGTTGATAGAAGTGGTTTTTTCGATAGTTTTGGTAAACCGTCGAGAGAGTGTGGTTTGTCGAGAGAAGTGGTTTTTCCGACGATTTTGAAAAACCGTCGAGAGAAGTGTTGTTCGTCGAAAGAACCATTTCCCAAAATCGTTGAGAGAATTAGTACTCCTCTCGACGGTAAGCAAAAATATTGTCGAGAGAGGTTCTTCTAATAGAGTTTTGTCGACATTTTTTTTTTCGTCGAGAGAACTTCTCTCGCCGATTTTATGGTTTCTCCCGACGTTTTTTGTGCGTCGAGAGAAACCATAATTATTGTAGTGACTCCCAACCAGTAATAAAAATGGGAGTATTCCAAGTATCGTATCCAACAAAATTAAAACCGATCATAAATTTTGTCTAATTTAAAATTTCGTAAAAATAATATACACCTAAACAATTTTTTTTTATTATTAATGAAACAAAGCTACTTAATTTTAATAAACTTGCCTAAAAAAAATACACTGAAATTGTCTTCTAACAATCTTCATATTATAAAACCGCTCCATAATAATTTTATTATTTATCTTATTGAAGGATTCTTTTCTTATCTACTTTATCAAATAAAATCTTTTTTAATGTATACATTAAGAAACATAATTTTGAAAAATTAGAGTTGGAATGAATTATCCTCTATGAGTTAGAATCAACTTTCAATTTTGTGTGTCTACTCGATTGGTAGTGCACAAAATGAACTATATTTATGACATATTTTAAGCTAGTTTAGAGACTAAACAGTTGTTTTGATTATATTTGATTATTTTTTTAGAAATTGAACGTTTGAAGCAAACTATAACTTTTAGAAGATTTATAATGAAAAATATGTTAATTTGAATGCAAATTGAAGAAATCAAACGTAGAAAATGAGAGGAACAAACCATTTATAATGAAAAATATGTTAATTTGATGCAAATTGAAGAAATCAAGTTTAGAAAATGAGAGAAATAAATTGAAGAAATCAAATGTAGAAAATGAGAGGAACAAACCAAAAATCCGAGGAACAGCACTGCAACGCTCAAAATAATAAATAAATAACATATTTGCACTAGTTGAGATTTGAACTTCAGACTTCGCACGTGATCGTGGATCATCTCACATGCGCACATCCACAAGTCAACATCTGCACCAACCGCGTGCATTGGCCTTTGTCAGCAAAAAAAAAAATCAAATATCTACTCTGGCGAGCTTGTCTCAATATATGTGCTTGCCACCCATCATAACCTCTATTGTCCCATTTTCATTGAAAATTATTTGTGTCCCCTTATGGTATTGTAAGGGAAGTAGAAAATCTGGTTAAACTCGTTACCCAACTTAAAGCTTGCAAGTCTTAAATTTTATGTCTTTCTTTCCTTTATTTGCAGGACCTTTCAGTAACACTAAATGAACGCCTACGTCGAATATATCAAATGACTTATTAAGCATAAAATTTAACAAAATTATGGAACTATTAGACAACTACTAACCACATTTTAAAGTTAGAGAAAAAACAAACACAAGTCTAGATTTCTACGAGTATTTAAGTAAATAACAAACAAATCTACTCAACCCTGAAAAAAAAAAAAGAATCAGCAGGTTCACATGCGTTCGGGCATCCCGATGTGTCACCTCCTGGCTCCTCTCCCACCATAACTCCTGTTGCACTTAAAATTTAATTTACATATTTACACTAAAAATGGTATCGATTGATACTTAAAAATGATTCAACTATGAATTTGTAGTTAATGAATAGAAATATTTCTACTAAATAAAAAAAAAATGAATACTTGTGTAGGGTTAAGCTACCAACACTCTGACGATCAAATTAGTATCGAGCTTAAGAGTAGTTTAGACTGTAGAACCAGAGTATTTTGGACGTACCACTTTCGTATCATGTCTTCCTTTATTTATAGAGAGGTATTAGTAAAGTAACGAAAAATCGTCATTTAATTGTGCTGGGATTGGAGACCGTGCTTGAGTTGGAGTTCGGTATTTGCTACACAATCGACTTGTGTGGTCGATCTCTTTGAGGGTCAGTCCTTCATGGGAGTCGACAAATTTTTGTCAAGGCTAAAAAGGCCGAGAGGGGTCATTCTTTGGGCAGGGCCAACACGTACCAAATCATGTCGACCCTCTCCTGGACAAGGCGAACCCCTAAGGAGTCGACCCTTCTTGGGCTAAGTCCACCCTCCATGAGGTTTGGCCATTTGGATTGAATTGCTAGTGGGTTCTCCGGTTCGTTGATAATTCAATTTAGACTATCGGTTAATATTTTCTTTTTAAATGGTTAATGCATAATTCTCACACGTAATGATACTTCTTTTAACTCCAATCATTATCGTAATATTACAAGAAAATATTGGAATCAAATAAATAGTAATCACTTTTTTAATATAAGCAACTTTTCACCTTCTCTTTTTTCTCTATTTTTCTCATAAATACATGATTTTTTTTTCATTCTATTTTGGTAAGATTTTAGAAGGAGAATAATTTTGTTTAAATTATTTAAATTTGAGTATAAATTAAATCAAGTGAAATAGTTATAAATTTTGTTAGATGACCAAAATTGATTCACACATATACAAGTTTATGAATTTAATTGATACAATTATTAGTTTAGGGTTCTAATTGATTCAACATGTAAAGTTTAAGGGTATGAATTGATTTTTTCCTTAACTTCTTAGATCCAAATTTGAAATTTGAATCCCTTCTAATAACTATCCGATATATCTCTAACTACACTAAAAGCTAGCTACTAATACTTAACCACATGTATTTTTTTTCGTTCAACATATATGTAAGGGGTCTAAATTCGATCTTTTGACATTTCAGTCGATGAAATATAATGTATTAATTAGTTGAGTTAGACTCATATTTGATAGTTATGGTCCATTTAATTATTAAACTTAAAATGTTTGGACTATGTGGATTTATTTAAGAGGTGCTAGATAAAATGAGATAACATGGTCTTTTCGCTAAATATATATTTTAGTTCATAATGTATTTTTCAAATTAGTTCATTATATTTTAACATTTTTCAAATACACACTTTTCTTATTGCTAATATGAGCACAAATAGTTAAAAGACATTTATAATTTGTCATGAAGTTTGAAGTTTGTTTTTTTTTTTTTTTTTCTTCTTCTCCGACAACATGTTGGATGGAGGATTGAATCTAGGACCATGAAGTTTGAAGTTAAAGACACTTTTCTTATTGTATTATTTTTAATTTTTTTTTGGGGATTGTTTTTGTTGTTTTGCTCGGCCTTTTTTTTATACCATGTTTGGCCCAATGAGTTGTTGGAGAAGGAGTTGGGGGAGAAGTTTTATCCCCGTTTGGCCCACGGACTTGTTGAACTCGGATAAAAAATATCAATTCCCCCGACTTGAACAGTAGTTACTATTCAACTCCTCAGACTTCTACAGTAATTACTATTCAACTCTGTCTCATTTTCCAAGGCTACACATTTCTCTCTCTTCCCCTCTTTCTTCTCCCCTCCCACAATATTTTTAATTATTTTAAAAAAAAAATTTAAACAAAATGGGAAAAAATGACAAAAAATGCAATTCAACCTATTTTTATTATTTTAAATATAAATTAGGTTGTTCAATCAAAATTGGTACATAAACCAAATTCAAAATGTAGTATTCTTACAATGAAGAGAAATAAAAACATCAGCTTATTTGGACCCGTTTAAATTAATGGATTAAAATTTTCCAAATTCACATGTAATATGTAACACACTATTGTACGACTCTCTTTCATTTCAAAACTATCCAAATAAAATGAATAATTAATGTGAATGATATATATTGAAAAAACAATGTGAAGTATTGGAGTCAAAATAATTTTTGTTATCTTCAAAGAAATTTGTGAAGGATACATAAAATAAAAAACAAAAATTGCATTCTTAACATTTATTGAAAGAAGTCCTTAACAATGAAAATATGGAAAATTATAGGAAAAAAAAATGTACAAAAAAAAATAGCTAAAATAAACTGTCATTGCTGAAATACTGGTTTTAAGGAGCAGTGGATTCAGATGGAATGGCGAGTTTCAGGGGGTTGAGGCGGAGAAAGATGTGTTTGACACATAGGTCGGGGTAAGACTATACTTATGTGTTGTTATTTTTTTTTTCTTTAACGAAATTTGTAAAATATACCTACATTAATAAAAATAAAAATAAATCTCAATCTTATAATTCATAAAATCAAAGATAAATGATAACAAAAATGGATATAATATATTTTGATAATCAATGTGAAAAAATAATCTAAGGTATTGTGCTCAAAAAAAAATTTGTTGTCCTCAATTTTTTTTTTGGGAAGGATAGATAAAATAAAAATAAAAAAAATCATTTTTAGAATTTATTGGAATTGAAATAAGTTCTTAATAATGAAATTTTAATAGTTCGTAGAAAAAAATTGTGTAGAGCAACTAAAATAAACTCAGACTTCAGAACTACATACTAAACAACTCCCTACCCCAAACACACCACAAACTTCAGAACTCCAGACTAAACAACTCTCTGCTCCAAACACACATACTTCAGAACTCCCCAGACTAAATAATTTCATCCCCAGACTAAATAACTCTAGATTAAACAACTCCAACTCATTTCCAACTCGTTGGGCCAAACGTCCATAAAGAACTTCTTTTTACTTATTAGATACCTAGAAGAATAACGTTACGTAGGTTTAATTATCTGCCAATTTTAACCCTCACAAAAAAAAAAAAAAAAAATAATAATAATAATAATAATAATAAATAAAAAGTATTATTGAAAAATATTGACTAAATTGAAAAAATGCATAAACATTATGAACTCAACTTAGACTTTTTTTTATTTTATTTTTTTATTTTTTTTTATTTTGCTATATATCTTATTTCAAAATAAATTAATATATACCTAATAATTATGTCACATTATTAGGTTATTAATTTGAAGTACCGTAAAGAATTGTTATGAGAAGATTAAAATTCATGGGCCCAGACTTACACTATAAGAAAAATTACTTTCATAGGTCAGGGTGTCACTAAACGTATTACTGACACGTTAAAGTCAAAGGATGTCGCTAAACGTATTACTGACACGTTAAGGTTTGTCGTTGTATCTGTCGCAAAAAAAATGCATCTTCTTAAGTTTTAGCGACCTGTTGACCACACGTCGCTAAAACGTGTTGTACCAACGACGCATTAGCAAACACGTCGCTAAAGGTGAAGTTTCAGCGACGCATTTTAACGCATCGCTAAAAGCCTATAGTTATTTTTAAAAAAATATTAATCCTGATCATAGCGGAGGTGAGCGATCGACGACCCTAAAAGGGAAATATGATGTTGGGCATATAATAGATCAAGACGAGGCACCCGACAAACACTCTCACCGTGACACATCAAGCCAACGTACGATCCAGACACTTAATGTTGAAAATGAATAATATAAATATGGGGCACCACCCCTCATTATAGGTACGTAACAATTTCTCAGCTTGATACCACTTCATTTACGACATTAAATTAAGCAGATCTCTACTCTTTTAAGATTGTTCTATCGTGTGTATTCCACTCCAACTGAGAACAAATCTAGCATGCATTTAAATCCACGCATCAATAATCATTTTTATTAAGAGTTTAGAGTGTGAATATATAAACTTGAGTAAATATATTATATATATATATATTGATCGAAGTCAATTCAGGGGCACATCCAAACATTAATGTTTGGGGGGGCCAAAAAAAATTTATCGCAAAAAAATTTGAGGTTTGAATTCACGCTCTCATATTATGTTGATCTTAAAAAAAAGTTATTCGTGATATGAATATGTAGGCGTATCAAAAGTTTCTTAACTAAGTTCAAATAAACATAATACTATTATATAATTTAATTTTTGTTCTAATGAATCCCTGAATTTTAAGAAATACTAAGACAAGGATCTATTACACTTAAGCTTGAAAATTCGACGACCTATTAGATACAAAATTGAAAGTTTAAAAATATATTGAACATTTTTTAAAGCTCGTGGATCTATTAAATAAAAAATTGAAAGTTCAAAAATTTATTAGACATTTTGGAAAAAAAAACACAATTTAATTTGAAATATTTTTCCAACATTTAGGGAGGGGTGTAATATAGACTAAATTACTTTTGGAAAAACTAACAAATAAACTAATAGTAAGGATTAAGTTGAAGATTTGTTGAAAGTATAAACACTAAATTTGGACATTTGAAATTCTAAGGACTAAAATTAATACAATTTTCAAAGTACAAAAACTAAAACGACACCAAACCGAGCATAGCTCAATTGACATAAAGTTGTGTGTCTTGACTGAAAGGTTAGTAATTCAATCCGCCACCCGACTAAAACGATATTTCAACATTTTTTAATATAAATAAATATATATATATATATATATATATATATAAACTTGAAAAAAAAAATTAAAACTTCTTATAGAATTAAATATTTAAAACTAAATATGAAGTGCTTTTATCATTTATATTGATAATAAAAAATTATATTTAAGAAATTAGTTACGTATATAGTCAAAAATAAAAAATATATTTAAGAAATTAATTATGTATGTAGTCGAGAAAAAATAAAAAAAATAATATGTGTAACCTAAGTGTTGAACTTAAGAATACAAAATTGCATGACATTCATGTTTACCAATGCACCAGACTATTCTTTCATTTGTTTTAATGGAGCCAAATTCTATTTATTATATATACTATATATTTTAAGGCATTATTTTGCCTATGTATATTAAAATTTTCAAATATTTGGGAGGGGTGCTCCTAGTCCCAAAAAGATCGGCCCATGGATGTCATCATACATATGTAAGATGATGTAAACATTTTCAACATAGAGTCAGCAAATTTGGCCTTCGGGTGGATTTATAAAAGTAGTTCAAAATTAAAAATGTTGTATGGTCATTTTTTTTTTCCATGATCTATTAGTTACGGGCACAACCTTATGCCAATTGAACTATGCTCGATTTGACTTGTGTGGTCATCTTTTTAACATATAGGAAATGAAAACAAACCAAGTATTATTAAATATATATTTAGTTTTTCAAAAACAAACATAATTAAATCATAAATCTTATCTCTTTATCTCTTTAAAAGACGCGTCCATTTAATATTGAGATAAAATCAAACATTTAGTTAAACTAGCAAGAAACACGTGCGATGCACATTAAGGCTTATCATTTTAATCTAAAGTATAAAAATATATATTTTTTAACTCTTAAATCTAATAGTTAAAATTTATCCTACACAATTAGTATGATTTATGTTTACAATTTTCTTCAAAACTTTCATTATTGACAATATTTTTTTATTCTTTTTTAAACTTGTATAAAATATATTTTTCAATATTTAATTTAAGTTTATTATTTTATACAATGCAAGGTATGAATATTCATGTGTACTAAAAAAAATGGTACAAATATCCAAATAAGAAATCATTTTTTTTTTCATAGTCATGTCCTTCATATAATATTGGAATTCCAATAGTGTCGTTTTAGAAACTAATAATAGCACACACATTCAAATAAATTAATAATCACAATTCATATATATATATATATATATATATATATATATATATATATGTTTGGAAAGACTAAAGATTTTTGAAGGCCGAAAGAGAAAAATTCTAAACATAAAAAAGAATATGAAGAGGAAGAGTTAAAATTAAAGAACAATATGAAAGATGAAAAGAAAAAATCATAAAATAATTATTTCTCTCATTCATCATCATAAAATAAATATACATAAATAAATTCAATAAAAAAATATAAATAAATTTATGGAATTATTGTGAATTGAGTGAGTTAATAAATAGGAAAAAATTGCAGTTGAATGATAAAATTGTCACGAACGTAATAGTGAGATTTGTTCTCAGTTGATAATTAATGTGAAAAAATAATGTAAGGTATTGTCTCAAAATTATTTTTGTTGTCTTCAAATTTTTTTTTTTGTAAATGATAGATAAAATAAAAATAAAAATAAATCATTCTTAGAATTTATTGGAATTGAAATAAGTACTTAATAATGAAATTTTAGAAATTTGTAGAAAAAAATTGTGGAGAAGAAAACAACTAAAATAAACTCAAACTTCAGAACTCCAGACTAAACAAGTCCCTGCCTCAAACACAAATACTTCAGAACTGCCCAGACTAAATAACTTCAGATTAAACAACTTCAACTCCTTTCCAACTCGTTGGGCCAAACGACCCCTAAAGAACTTCTTTATCTGCCAATTTTAACTCTTACCAAAAAAAAAAAAAAAAAAAAAATAAAATATTAATAATAAATAAATAAAAAGTATTATTGAAAAATATTGACTAAATTGAAAAAATGCATAAACATTATGAACTCAACTTAGACTTTTTTTTTTTTTTAATTTGCTATCTTATTTCAAAATAAATTAATATATACCTAATAATTATGTCACATTATTAGGTTATTAATTTGAAGAAGTACCGTAAAGAATTGTAATGAGCAGATTAAAATTCATGGGCCCAGACTTACACTATGAGAAAAATTACTTTCATAGGTCAGGGTGTCACCAAACGTATTACTGACACGTTAATGTCAAAGGATGTCGCTAAACGTATTACTGACACGTTAAGGTTTGTCGTTGTATCCGTCGTAAAAAATGCATCTTCTTAACTTTTAGCGACCTGATGACCACACGTCGCTAAAACGTGTTGTACCAACGACGCATTAGCAAACACGTCGCTAAACGTGAAGTTTCAGCGACGCATTTTAACGCGTCGCTGAAAACCTATAGTTATTTTTAAAAAAAATATTAATCCTGACCATAGCGGAGGTGAGCGATCGACGACCCTAAAAGGGAAATATGATGTTGGGCATATAATAGATCAAGACGAGGCACCCGACAAACACTCTCACCGTGACACGTCAAGCCAACGTACGATCCAGACACTTTATGTTAAAAATGAATAATATAAATATGGGGCACCACCCCTCATTATAGGTACGTAACAATTTCTCAGCTTGATACCACTTCATTTACGACATTAAATTAAGCCGATCTCTACTCTTTTAAGATTGTTCCATCGTGTGTTTTCCACTCCAACTGAGAACAAATCTAACATGCATTTAAATCCACACATCAATAATTTTTTTATTAAGAGTTTAGAGTGTGAATATATAAACTTGAGTAAATATGTTATATATATATATTGATCGATGTCAATTCAGGGGCACATCCAGACATTAATGTTTGGGGGGGCCAAAAAAAATTTATCGCAAAAAAATTTGAGGTTTGAATTCACGCTCTCATATTATGTTGATCTTAAAAAAACGTTATTCGTGATATGAATATGTAGGCGTATCAAAAGTTTCTTAACTAAGTTCAAATAAACTTAATACTATTATATAATTCAGTTTTGGTTCTAATGAATCCCTGAATTTTAAGAAATATTAAGACAAGGATCTATTACATTTAAACTTGAAAATTCGACGACCTATTAGATACAAATTTGAAAGTTTAAAAATATATTGAACATTTTTTAAAGCTCGTGGATCTATTAAATACAAAATTGAAAGTTCAAAAACGTATTAGACATTTTGGAAAAAAAACACAATTTAATGTGAAATATTTTTCCAACATTTAGGGAGGGGTGTAATATAGACTAAATTACTTTTGGAAAAACTAACAAATAAACTAATAGTAAGGATTAAGTTGAAGATTTGTTGAAAGTATAAACACTAAATTTGGACATTTGAAATTCTAAGGACTAAAATTAATACAATTTTCAAAGTACAAAAACTAAAACGACACCAAACCGAACATAGCTCAATTGACATAAAGTTGTGTCTGAAAGGTTAGTAATTCAATCCGCCACCCGACTAAAACGATATTTCAACATTTTTTAATATAAATAAATATATATATATACTTGAAAAAAAAAATTAAAACTTCTTATAGTTTAAAACTAAATATGAAGTGCTTTTATCATTTATATTTATTAGAAGATCTATGTGAGAGAGAATATTAAAATCAAAATAGATCACAAAAAGTATTTCTCCAATGTCTTCAAAAGTGATCAAGCAAGGCCTTTTTATAAACAGGCCTAGCAAATACTGAGTTAAAACAATATTACAACCAACCAGCCCAAACTACAATCAGTTGTAACTTAATTACCTAAAGCCCAACAAATTCAAAAACAGAAATAACAAATCCCAAATAGCTCTAATGAGCCCTCTTAATACCCCTCTCAAGCCAATGGATACAGAAGAAGATACATTGAGCTTGTTCATAATAGGTAAAAAAGTAGAAGCTGATAAGGGCTTAGTAAAGATGTCAGCAACCTGAGCTGTAGCTGGAAGATGATAAATATTAATATGTTTCCTCAAAACAAGATCACGAACAAAATAAATGTCAATCTCAACATGCTTAGTACGAGAGTGTAAAACAGGGTTAGCACTCAAATGGACAGCCCCTAGATTATCACACCAGACAATCGGTGGTTGATCTAAAGAGATGTGCAATTCAGAAAACAAAGAACGCAACCATACAAGTTCTGCGGAAACATGCGCAAGACTCCGATATTCAGCTTCGGTGCTGGAACGAGATATAATACTTTGCTTCTTTGAGGACCACTGAATCAAGTTACCGCCAAAATAAACACAGTAACCTGATGTTGATTTGCGATCGTCTGGATCAGATGCCCAGTCAGAATCAGCATAACCATGAAGTTGGAAGTCCTTAGGTTTACGAAATATCAAACCATGATCCAGAGTACCTCTAAGGTACCTAAGTATTCTCTTAACAGCAAGCCAATGCAAGTTAGTGGGGGCATGCATAAATTGGCATACCTTGTTCACACAATATGCAATCTCTGGTCTAGTCAATGTAGCATATTGTAGGGCACCTACCGTACTCCGGTAAAGTTTACCATCATGAAAACGCTCACCATGAAATGCAGACAAAACAGCCCCACTAACCATAGGTGTGGATATAGAATTAGCTTGATGCATCTTAGTTTTAAACAACAAATCAGAGATATACTTCTGTTGGGATAAAAACAGACCGCCAGTGGGAATCATTGAGACTTCAACCCCTAAAAAGTAACTCAACACTCCAAGATCTTTAAGAGAAAACTTTTGATGAAGAAGCTGAATCAATTTCTCAATAACAGAAGAGTCACTGCCCGTAATAACAATATCATCAACATACACCAAGATATAACATCGAGAGTCATTCTGATGACGAATCAGTAAAGAAGAATCTGATTTTGAATTTACAAAGCCAAGAGTGTGAAGAAACTTACTCAACTGCTCGAACCAAGCCCGTGGAGCCTGTTTAAGACCATACAAGGCCTTTTTGAGACGACAAACACTATTCGGATGAGTAGAAGAAACCATCCCAGGTGGTTGAGCCATATACACTTCTTCACTTAATATGCCATGAAGAAAAGCATTATTAATGTCCACTTGCCTTAAGGACCATCCATATGCTAGAGCAAGAGTAAAAAGAACACGAATAGTCATTGGTTTTACAACTGGACTGAAAGTTTCTGTGTAATCAAGATCAGCCTCTTGATGAAAGCCTTGAGCAACAAGCCTAGCCTTATATCGAGCAATAGATCCGTCAGAATTTCTCTTGATCTTGAATACCCATTTGCACCCGATAATCTTCTTTTCTATAATAGGAGTTTCAAGAGACCAAGTGTCATTGGCAATTAAAGCAGCATATTCATCTTTCATAGCTTTAACCCAATGAGCACATTTAAGAGCTTCCTTGATATTTGGTGGTTCAATATCAGTATACTCCACCAAAAAAACCTTGGGCTTAAATATTCCATCTTTAGCTCTTGTGATCATGGAATGAGCATTCTGAATATTGGAACTCGCAGGCAATGAAACAGATGAAAGCTTAATATTGACAGGAAGATCAAGAGATGAAGAAGCCAAAGGAGAAGAAGATGAGGATAAATTTGAAGCCAAAGGAGAAGATGATGGCAAAATAGAAGGAGAAGTTGTCTTTTCTTTAGAGCAAGAATTGGATGTATCGGATGAAGAATTTGAAAATGACAACTTAGAATCACTAGAAGACGAATTGTCATTAAAGGCATGGGAGGAATTTTGGGGATGGGACAAGACATTGTCATAAAAGGACAAAGTGACATTATGATCATTGGACAAAGTGTTATTTTGACCATTGGACAAAGGAGTAGTATGGTCATTGGATGGACCAATATCAACGGATTTTAAGGGTATATAATTTGGTGTGACAAATGATGGAGAAGTAGGAGGTGAGAGAACAATAGGGTGGCTATTTATAGGAATAGTAGGAGAAGTCATGTGGTGTTGGGATGTGGCTAAAAATAAATGTGTAGGAAAAACACCTTCATCAAAGACAACATGCCTAGAAATATAAAGCCTCCCCGACGATGCAAGACATTTGTAACCCTTGTGTACATTACTATAACCAAGAAATAGACACGGAGTTGATCGGGGCTCAATTTTATGGTGATTATAAGGTCTCAAATTTGGATAACAAAGGCAACCAAAAATTTTGAGAAAGGAATAATTGGGTTTAACATCAAAAATCTTTTCCAAAGGAGAAACATTATGATGGACTATAGTTGGAAGCCGATTAATCAAATACGTGGCCGTGGAAAAGGCATCATCCCAAAACTCCAACGATAAAGAAGCATGAGATAAGAGTGTAAGACCCATATCAACAATTTGTCGGTGTTTACGTTCTACAATCCCATTTTGTTGAGAAGTATAGGGACATGTAAGCCTATGCTCAATCCCGTTAGCTTTAAGAAAAGGAATAAAAGAGCGGAATTCACCTCCCCCATCCGTTTGTAATCGAAGAATAGATTTACCAAGAAGTTTTTCTACATGAGTTTTAAACAATAAAAATGCAGACAAAGCCTCCGATTTAGTTTTGAGAAAGTAAATCCATGTATACCGAGAATAGACATCCACAAAACTAATATAAAATCTAAAAGCATTTCTAGAAATTTGACAGGCAGGACCCCAAACATCAGCCACGATTAATTGCAAAGGAGCAGTATATAAAGTCAAAGATTTTGGAAAAGGAAGATTATGAGTCTTTCCTATAGCACACGCATGACAAACAGAATGAATTTTATTTGAAGAATAGGAAACGTTACAATCCTTTAATATGCTTTGAACAGAAGATATTGCCGGATGGCCTAACCTATTATGCCATAGAACAAAAATATCACATGGTTTGGCTACACAAGGATTACTACAAGTATTTGAAATAGAAGAAAAACCAGTATGTAATGCTTGAGATGGAATGGTTGAGGAAGAACAACCATGAGAAGCCAAAGAATCTGAATGTCTAGGATGAGCCTTTTCCACTTTTCGTAAATCAAAGCTGTATAATCCATCAGTGAGTTTGCCTTGGAGAAGAATTTTGCCCGAGAGAATGTCCTTCACAAAACAATGAGAGTGAGTAAATTCAAAAGAAACATTATTATCTCTAGAGAATTGGCTAACACTGATGAGATTTTTGGTAATAAGAGGGACATGGAGTAGATTATGTAGGTGAAAAACAGAGTTAGAAGAAGATGTAAAAGAAGAAGAGCCAATATTAAGAACTTTCAAACCTGTACCATTGCCCACATGAACTTTATTATCTCCACGATACTCAGAACTGATGTGAAGATTTGCAAGATCATTCGTGACATGATTCGAGGCCCCTGAATCGGGATACCACTGATTCTCTCTATTCAGATCATTTTGTAGCACAAAAGCAGAAGCTTGTTGGGAAGATGGATACTGAGAAGAAGAATTACCAGGATAGGAAGTCGGTTGACCTTGTCCATTCCAATTCGGCCCCTGATAAGACCTCTCAAACCGAAGAAAGCATTTCACAACAGTGTGACCATACTTCCTACATAATTGACATTGAGGCTTATTGGAGTTCCATCGCTTATTAGACCTCTGCCCTGAATTTTTATCCTTTCGATTTCCATCAGTAGAACCCGAAGAAGCAGCAAATGGGACCGGTTGAGATTGAACAACGATATTGACAGAAGGCAACGAACCATCAGAATTAACTTAAGAATGACGAAGCAAACGACTCTCTTGAGTCAACAACATCGAATACACTCTTTGCAAAGAAGGAGTCACCACATCACCAGATAAAACAGAAACTGTTGGATCATATTCAGATCCTAATCCAGCGAAAATATGCATAACATGATCATCATGAGATATTTTCTTTCCAGCAGCAGCCAAAGAATCAACAAGATTCTTGATTTTAGCAAAATAATCTTGAAGATTTAAATTGCCTTTCTTGGTGGTTTCCAATTTGGATTTTAACTCCATAGCACGAGCAAGAATCCGAGAGGAAAAACGCCCAGCCAAAATCGCCCAAACTTCACTAGCCGTTCGACAATCCAACATTTCAGAAATCAAAGAGTTGGGCATAGAACTCACCAGCCATGCCGTGATCAGATTGTCTTGACGAAGCCAATGAAGGTACGCAGGATTTGGGATCGGTGACGAACTTTCAGAATCACCCGAAGACAGAAGCTTCGATGGAATCGCAACATCCGGAGCAACAAATTCCTCCAATCCATGACCACGAAGAGTAATAAGAATCTGAAATTTCCAGAACAAATAGTTCTCTTCATCCAATTTAGGAAGAGTAGACTTACTTGCCGGATTGACAATCTTGAGAACTGAGGAATTATCGACCACATCTGAAGAAGGGTGCTCTGATGAAGACGACGCCATTTGGCGGAAGAGGAAGACGAAGCGGAGAAAAAAAAAATTAGTCTGATGAAGACGCCATTTGGCGGAAGAGGAAGACGAAGCGGAGAAAAAAAATTAGTCTGATGAAGACGCCATTTGGCGGAAGAAAAAGAGGAGAATTTTTTTTTTTTCTTTTTTAGATCGTACGGTTGTTAAGCCTAAAATAGGTCTGATACCATATTAGAAGATCTATGTGAGAGAGAATATTAAAATCAAAATAGATCACAAAATGTATTTCTCCAATGTCTTCAAAAGTGATCAAGCAAGGCCTTTATATAAAAAGGCCTAGCAAATACTGAGTTAAAACAATATTACAACCAACCAGCCCAAACTACAATCAGTTGTAACTTAATTACCTAAAGCCCAACAAATTCAAAAACAGAAATAACAAATCCCAAATAGCTCTAATGAGCCCTCTTAATAATATTGATAATAAAAAATATATTTAAGAAATTATTTAGATATGTAGTCAAAAATAAAAAATATATTTAAGAAATTAATTATGTATGTAGTCGAGAAAAAATAAAAAAATAATATATGTAACCTAAGTGTTGAACTTAAGAATACAAAATTGCATGACATTCATGCTTACCAATGCACTAAACTATTCTTTCATTTGTTTTAGTGGAGTCAAATTCTATTTATTATATATACTATATATTTTAAGGCATTATTTTGCCTATGCATATTAAAATTTTCAAACATTTGGGAGGGGCTGCCCCTATTCCCCAAAAAGATCGGCCCATGGATGTCATCATACATATGTAAGATGATGTAAACATTTTCAACGTAGAGTCAGCAGATTTGGCCTTCGGGTGGATTTATAAAAGTAGTTCAAAATTGAAAATGTTGTATGGTCATTTTTTTTTTCCATGATCTATTAGTTACGGGCACAACCTTATGTCAATTGAACTATGTTCGATTTGACTTGTGGTCATCTTTTTAACATAGGAAAAGAAAACAAACCAAGTATTATTAAATATATATTTACTTTTTAAAAAACAAACATAACTAAATCATAAATCTTATCTCTTTATCTCTTTAAAAGACGCGTCCATTTAATATTGAGATAAAATCAAACATTTAGTTAAACTAGCAAAAAAAAACCCGTGCGATGCAAATTAAGGCTTATCATTATAATCTAAAGTATAAAAATATATATTTTTTAACTCTTAAATCTAATAGTTAAAATTTATCCTACACAATTAGTATGATTTATGTTTACAATTTTCTTCAAAACTTTCTTTATTGACAATATTTTTTTTTTCTTTTTTAAACTTGTATAAAATATATTTTTCAATATTTAATTTAAGTTTATTATTTTATACAATGCAAGGTATGAATATTCATGTGTACTAAAAAAAATGGTACAAATATCCAAATAAGAAATCATTTTTTTTTTCATAGTATGTCCTTCATATAATATTGGAATTTCAATGTGTCGTTTTAGAAATTAATAATAGTACACACATTCAAATAAATTAATAATCACAATTCCTATATATATATATATATATATATATATGTTTGGAAAGACTAAAGATTTTTGAAGTCCGAAAGAGAAAAATTCAAAACATAAAAAAAGAATATGAAGAGGAAGAGTTAAAATTAAAGAACAATATGAAAGATGAAAAGAAAAAATCATAAAATAATTATTTCTCTCCTTCATCATCATAAAATAAATATACATAAATAAATTCAATAAAAAATAGAAATAAATTTATGGAATTATTGTGAATTGAGTGAGTTAATAAATAGGAAAAAATTGCAGTTGAATGATAAAATTGTCACGAACTGTAATAGTGAGATTTGTTCTCAGTTGATAATTAATCTGAAAAAATAATGTAAGGTATTGTACTCAAAAAAAATTTTGTTGTCTTCAAATTTTTTTTTGTAAATGATAGATAAAATAAAAATAAAAAAAATCATTTTTAGAATTTATTGGAATTGAAATAAGTACTTAATAATGAAATTTTAGAAATTTGTAGAAAAAAATTGTGCAGAAGAAAGCAAGTAAAATAAATTCAAACTTCAGAACTACAGACTAAACAAGTACCTGCCTCAAACACAAATACTTCAGAACTGCCCAGACTAAATAACTCCAGATTAAACAACTTCAACTTCTTTCCAACTCGTTGGGCCAAACGACCCCTAAAGAACTTCTTTATCTGCCAATTTTAACTCTTACCAAAAAAAAAATAAAAAAAAAATAATATTAATAATAAATAAATAAAAAGTATTATTGAAAAATATTGACTAAATTGAAAAAATACATAAACATTATGAACTCAACTTAGACTTTTTTTTTTGTTTTAATTTGCTATCTTATTTCAAAATAAATTAATATATACCTAATAATTATGTCACATTATTAGGTTATTAATTTGAAGAAGTACCGTAAAGAATTGTTATGAGCAGATTAAAATTCATGGGCCCAGACTTACACTATGAGAAAAATTACTTTCATAGATCAGGGTGTCACTAAACGTATTACTGACACGTTAAAGTCAAAGGATGTCGATAAACGTATTATTGACACGTTAAGGTTTGCCGTTGTATCCGTTGCAAAAAAATGCATCTTCTTAAGTTTTAGCGACCTGTTGACCACACGTCGCTAAAACGTGTTGTACCAACGACGCATTAGCAAACACATCGCTAAAGGTGAAGTTTCAGCGACGCATTTTAACTCGTCGTTGAAAGCCTATAGTTATTTTTTAAAAAAATATTAATCCTGACTGTGAAGAATAATAGGGGAATGTATTATTCAGTATATCTAATAAGGGAATTACATAGGATTTATACATAAATTGTAATGACAAAACATGGAAATAATATCAGAAATGATGACAGAATAAATGCACGACAGATAAGGAAATGATATTGTAAATTAAGGAATTGGAATCCCTTAATTTACGTTAACACCCTCCCTCAAACTCAAGGTGGTATTGGAGAAACCAACTTGAGTTTGTTAAGTATTGATTGGAACATGCGGAGGTTTACGCTGCATTATATATGGCCAACAAATCGAGGGGAAATTGCGCGGTGGACATAGATGCACGGGAGGATGCGCGAACAGATGTGCACGAACGAGCTTGCGCGAACAGATGATTTGCTTGAACACATTCAAATCAACATAAACCGAACCAAAATGAACCAATCAGAACCAGAGATGAATCGAACCAAACTAAACCTAATTGAACCAAAACTCAATCAAAATCAACTGAAGCTAAACCGAAATGAACCAAGACTAAAATGAACTGAACCAGAGCGAACCAAACCGGAACGAATCGAACCAGACCGGAATTTAGGTCTGGATTAAAATCTGAAAGTCAGAGAATGGTTTGTAAATTGTCGTAGTAGGGGGCGGCGGGCAGATTCGGGCGAGCGGCGGAGGGAGATGTGTTGCAGCGGCGCGAAGTTGGGCAAATGGAAGGAGGACTGCAGCGGATTTGGGCTGCCAAAGACGGAGGTGGATCTGTGCGAACGGCGGGTTGGTGCGGAGGGAGATCTGCGACGGAGTTGGCCGAGCAGATCTGAGTGCAGAGGGAGATGTTTCGGGCAGATCTGAACGGCCTAAGCATGCAATTGGCGAGTCGTGCAGATCTGGGGGCTGGCGAGAACGACGACAAGCGAAGGGAGTGACAACGGTGGGTTCGGGCAGATTTGAACGACGTTGAAACGACGACAGACGACGGGGCGGCGGAAGGAGTTGCGGCGACAGACGGAGGTGGAAGACGGAGCGGCGGATGGTGGTGGATATGAGCGAGCGGCGCGGTGGGGAGATCGGGTCTGGGTAGAACGGATCTGGAGGTGAGCGCGGCGGCGGTGGGGCGCGTGAGTCACGACTGGGCAAGGAGGTCCTTCGCGACGGCGGCATATCTGGAGCGAGGGAAACGCAGCGGCGGAGGTGGCTGACAGGAGCAGCTGATGGCGGCGGGCGAAGGTAGCTGACCGGAGCAGCTGATGGCGGCAGGCGGAGGTGGAGTCAAGTGGCAGATCTTAACGGCGGCGAGAGTGCAGTGGTGGCAGGTGGTGGTGGCTGATCGGAGAAGATGAACTGAAAGGAGGGGCGACAGACGGAGGTGGAGTTAGGGCGGCGGAAGGCAGCTGAACAGGACGACGAAAGGTAGTTGAATCGGAGTGGCGGCAGGGAGAGAGGAATGATGAACGATGGCGGAGAGATTCTTGGAGCTTAACGAAATCAGTCAAAGGAACAAAATTGGGGATGCACGAGATTGGGCGGCGGCGGCAGCACGCCGCCGCCCTAGGGTTTAACACAATTTGTTTTTCTAGGATTTGAGACGAGGCTCTGATACCATGTGAAGAATAATAGGGGAATGTATTATTCAGTATATCTAATAAGGGAATTACATAGGATTTATACATAAATTGTAATGACAAAACATGGAAATAATATCAGAAATGATGACAGAATAAATGCACGACAGATAAGGAAATGATATTGTAAATTAAGGAATTGGAATCCCTTAATTTACGTTAACACTGACCATAGCGGAGGTGAGCGATCAACGACCCTAAAAGGGAAATATGATGTTGGGCATATAATAGATCAAGACGAGGCACCCGACAAACACTCTCACTGTGACACGTTAAGCCAACGTACGATCTAGACACTTAATGTTGAAAATGAATAATATAAATATGGGGCACCACCCCTCATTATAGGTACGTAACAATTTCTCAGCTTGATACCACTTCATTTACGACATTAAATTAAGCCGATCTCTACTCTTTTAAGATTGTTCCATCGTGTGTATTACACTCCAATTGAGAACAAATCTAACATGCATTTAAATCCACGCATCAATAATCTTTTTTTATTAAGAGTTTAGAGTGTGAATATATAAACTTGAGTAAATATATTATATATATATTGATCGATGTCAATTCAGGGGCACATCCAGACATTAATGTTTGGGGGGGCCAAAAAAAATTTATCGCAAAAAAATTTGAGGTTTGAATTCACGCTCTCATATTATGTTGATCTTAAAAAAAAGTTATTCGTGATATGAATATGTAGGCGTATCAAAAGTTTCTTAACTAAGTTAAAATAAACTTAATACTATTATATAATTCAGTTTTGGTTCTAATGAATCCCTGAATTTTATGAAATATTAAGACAAGGATCTATTACACTTAAACTTGAAAATTCGACGACCTATTAGATACAAAATTGAAAGTTTAAAAATATATTGAACATTTTTTAAAGCTCGTGGATCTATTAAATACAAAATTGAAAGTTCAAAAACTTATTAGACATTTTGGAAAAAAAACACAATTTAATGTGAAATATTTTTCCAACATTTAGGGAGGGGTGTAATATAGACTAAATTACTTTTGAAAAAACTAACAAATAAACTAATAGTAAGGATTAAGTTGAAGATTTGTTGAAAGTATAAACACTAAATTTGGACATTTGAAATTCTAAGGACTAAAATTAATACAATTTTCAAAGACAAAAACTAAAACGACACCAAACCGAGCATAGCTCAATTGACATAAAGTTGTGTCTTGACTGAAAGGTTAGTAATTCAATCCGCCACCCGACTAAAACGATATTTCAACATTTTTTAATATAAATATATATATATATATATATATATATATATATATATATATATAAACTTGAAAAAAAAAAAAAAAACTTCTTATAGAATTAAATATTTAAAACTAAATATGAAGTGCTTTTATCATTTATATTGATAATAAAAAATATATTTAAGAAATTAGTTAGGTGTGTAGTCAAAAATAAAAAAATATATTTAAGAAATTAATTACGTATGTAGTCGAGAAAAAGAAAAAAAATAATACGTGCGACCTAAGTGTTGAACTTAAGAATACAAAATGGCATGACATTCATGCTTACAAATGCACCAGACTATTCTTTCATTTGTTTTAGTGGAGCCAAATTCTATTTATTATATATACTATATATTTTAAGGCATTATTTTGCCTATGTATATTAAAATTTTCAAATATTTGGGAGGGGTGCCCCTAGTCCCCAAAAAGATCGGCCCATGGATGTCATCATACATATGTAAGATGATGTAAACATTTTCAACGTAGAGTCAGCAGATTTGGCCTTCGTGTGGATTTATAAAAGTAGTTCAAAATTGAAAATGTTGTATGGTCATTTTTTTTTCCATGATCTATTAGTTACGGGCACAACCTTATGTCAATTGAACTATGCTCGATTTGACTTGTGTGGTCATCTTTTTAACATATAGGAAAAGAAAACAAACCAAGTATTATTAAATATATATTTAGTTTTTCAAAAACAAACATAATTAAATCATAAATCTTATCTCTTTATCTCTTTAAAAGACGCGTCCATTTAATATTGAGATAAAATCAAACATTTAGTTAAACTAGCAATAAACACGTGCGATGCACATTAAGGCTTATCATTTTAATCTAATGTATAAAAATATATATTTTTTAACTCTTAAATCTAATAGTTAAAATTTATCCTACACAATTAGTATGATTTATGTTTTCAATTTTCTTCAAAACTTTTGTTAAAAGGTGAAACAATTACTCCACAAAATTCTCAGTTGGTTATAAACTCCAACAAAATACAAGTTAAATCAGTTTACTTATCTTCTAACTACCAGCAACTAAATTCTCTGTTGAAAGAAGAGGAAGTTGTAAATCAACTCTTGTATAAGTACCTGAGAAGTTAGAGAGATTTTGTGAGGGAAAAATATGAGTTTGAGATTTGTGTGAATCTGTAAAAAATCATTCTCTGTGAAATAAAACAATTTACCTGCTGTTTCTTAAGTGGATGTAGGCCTATGGCTGAACCACTATAATTCCTGAGTTCTTCTTCATCTTCTTCTTCTTTAGATTTTCTCTTCGATCTGGAATGAGTTTTTGAAATCTCCATAGCTATGAAGCTTTCTTCATCTCAAGTCATTTGCCTTGCATGTTGGAGAGAGAACTGAAGGAAAGAGAAAATAGAAAACAAACAGAAGGTAAAGTTCTTTTTTGACGGATTGATTGGAATCCTGATTTGATGCTAACGTGTTTTACACCCAAAGACTTAGACAGCTAATAAAACCAGAAGGGTAAGATTGGGTTTTCACGTGTTTCAATTACAACTTTCTTTATTAACAATATTTTTTTTTTCTTTTTTAAACTTGTATAAAATATATTTTTCAATATTTAATTTAACTTTATTATTTTACACAAGGCAAGGTATGAATATTCATGTGTACTAAAAAAATGGTACAAATATCCAAATAAGAAATCATTTTTTTTTTCATAGTCATGTCCTTCATATAATATTGGAATTCCAATAGTGTCGTTTTAGAAATTAATAATAGTACACACATTCAAATAAATTTATAATCACAATTCCTATATATATTTATATATATATATGTGTTTGGAAAGACTAAAGATTTTTGAAGTACGAAAGAGAAAAATTCTAAACATAAAAAAGAATATGAAGAGAAAGAGTTAAAATTAAAGAACAATATGAAAGGCCAAAGCGAGCATGGCTCAGCTGGCACATGTATATGTTCATGACCAAGAGGTCTGTGATTCGAATCCCCCCACCCCCAATGTACTAAAAAAAAAAGAACAATATGAAAGATGAAAAGAAAAAATCATAAAATAATTATTTCTCCCATTCATCATCTTAAAATAAATATACATAAATAAATTCAATAATAAAATTGTCACGAACGTTAAAGTATTGTGCTCAAAATTATTTTTGTTGTCTTAAATTTTTTTTTATAAATGATAGATAAAATAAAAATAAAAAATCATTTTTAGAATTTATTGGAATTAAAATAAGTCCTTAATAATGAAATTTTAGAAATTTGTAGAAAAAAATTGCGCAGAAGAAACCAACTAAAATAAACTCAAACTTCTGAACTCCAGACTAAAAAAGTCCCTGCCTCAAACACAAATACTTCAAAACTGCCCAGACTAAATAACTCTAGATTAAACAACTTCAACTCCTTTCCAACTCGTTGGGCCAAACGACTCCTAAAGAACTTCTGCCAATTTTAACTCTTATAAAAAAATAATAATAATAATAATAATAAATAAATAAATAAATAAAAAGTATTATTGAAAAATATTGACTAAATTGAAAAAATGCATAAACATTATGAACTCAACTTAGACTTTTATTTTTATTTTTTTATTTGCTATATTATTTCAAAATAAATTAATATATACCTAATAAATATGTCACATTATTAGGTTATTAATTTAAAGAAGTACTGTAAAGAATTGTTATGAACAGATTAAAATTCATGCCTAGACTTAACACTACAAGAAAAATTACTTTCAACGTATAAAATACGTCGCAAAAAGTCAAAAGACGTCGCTAAACGTATTACTGACACGTTAAGGTTTGTCGTTGTATCCATCGCAAAAAAATGCATCTTCGTAAGTTTTAGCGACTTGTTGACCACGCGTAGCTAAAACGTGTTGTACCAACGACACATTAGCAAACACGTCGCTAAAGGTGAAGTTTCAGCGACGCATTTTATCGCGTCGCTGAAAGCCTATAGTTATTTTAAAAAAAATATTAATCCTGACCATAGCGGAGGTGAGCGATCGACGACCCTAAAAGGAAAATATGATGTTGGTCATATAACAGATCAAGACGAGGCACCCGACAAAGACTCTCACCGTGACACGTCTAGCCAACGTACGATCCGGACACTTAATGTTGAAAATGAATATTATAAATATGGGGCACCACCCCTCATTATAGGTACGTAACAATTTCTCAACTTGATACCACTTCATTTACGACATTAAATTAAGCAGATCTCTACTCTTTCAAGATTGTTCCATCGTGTGTATTACACTCCAACTGAGAACAAATCTAACATGCATTTAAATCCAGGCATCAATAATTTTTTTTTATTAAGAGTTTAGAGTGTGAATTTCTAAACTTGAGGAAATATATTTTATATATATATTGATCGATGTCATCATACATATGTAAGATGATGTAAACATTTTGCACGTGGAGTCAGCAAATTTGGCCTTCCAAGAGGTGGATTTATAAAAGTAGTTCAAAATTGAAAATGTTGTGTGGTCATCTTTTTTTACATGACCTCTTAGTTACGGACACAACCTTATGTCAATTGAGTTATCCTCGATTTGGCTTGTGTGGTCATCTTTCTAGAATAGAAAACAAACCAAGTATTATTAAATATATATTTAGTTTTTCAAAAACAAACATAATTAAATCATAAATGTTATCTCTTTAAAAGACGTGTCCATTTATTATTGAGATAAAATCAAACATGTAGTTAAACTAGCAAGAAACACGTGGGATGCACATTAAGTCTTATCATTTTAATCTAAAATATAAAAATATATATTTTTTAAATCTTAAATCTAATAGTTAAAAGTTATGCTACACAATTAGTATGATTTATGTTTACATTTTTCTTCGCAATAGAAAACTTTCTTTGTTGACAATATTTTCTTTTTCTTTTTTAAATTTGTATGAAATATATTTTTCAATATTTAATTTAACCATATTATTTTATACCATGCAAGGTATGAATATTCATGTGTACTAAAAAAATGGTCAAATATCCAAATAAGAAATCATTTTTTTTTTTTTTTGCATAGTCATGTCCTTCATATAATATTGGAATTCCAATAGTATCGTTTTAAAAATTAATAATAGTACACACATTCAAATAAATTAATAATCACAATTCTTATATATATATATATATGTTTGGAAATACTAAAGATTTTTGAAGTCCGAAAGAGGAAAATCCTAAACTTAAAAAGGAATATGAAGATGAAGAGTTAAAATTAAAGAACAATATGAAAGATGAAAAGGAAAAATCATAAAATAATTATTTCTCTTATTCATCATCATAAAATAAATATACATAAAAAAATTCAATAAAAAAATAGAAATAAGTTTATAGAATTATTGTGAATTTAGTGAGTTAATAAATAGAAAGAAATTGAAGTTGAATAATAAAATTGTCACGTAATAGTGAGATTTGTTAAAACGAAAAGACAAATTTCTCTCTATCTAACCTTTAAAGAAAGGAATGATTAAAATTAATATAATATATTACAAAAATTAAGGAAGAATATCTTTAGGTAAACGATTAAAGACCAATCCATTTCAAGTTCACTCTAGGAAAAATTTTAAAATAAGAAAAGTCGATAAATAAAGAAAGAAACTTAATTTAATACATAAATTTTATAAAAATAAATAAATATTAACCAAGGTAAAAGAGATTTTATTTTGGTTGCAGACTCATGCTTTTTTTTTTTTTTTTTTTTGGCCCATACAAATAATTATACTAATTAACAATAATAAAAATTAAAATAAAAAAGAATACACATTGTCTCCTTCAAAATGAAAACCGTAGATCTCTATTTCTTTTTTTCTCTTCTAGCCGCCATCCGCTATTGTCCTCCTGCTTGAGCCCTCTGCCATTGCTAGACATGCGCTCAACCACCACCGCTTTCCACAACAGCTTAGATTGCGCATCATCCTCGTTTACCTCTTTGCAATCAAAATTATTCTGATTTTCTCTCCTCCAATTTTTGAAATTTGAGTATTCTTTCGAGCAACCTCTCTTCCACTGCTACTGGTAAATTTCTCCCATCTCTCGACTCTATTTTCCCCATGAAAAATAAACTCGTCATATACGGGTATATATAGATCCTAATAATCACTTTGGAAGATAGGAAGGCGTTTGGAACTTGAATAGTTTGCAATAACATGGCATCATCCATTATGCACTCTATTTAATTAAGAAAGAAGATCAAAGGTTTAACCGGATTTATGGCAAGAGAAAGATAACGATTAAATGAGAGAGAATGCACCCTGTTTAAGAAAGAAGATCAAAGAGTTAACTGGATTTATGATAGTGTTAAAAGAGGGAGATATTCTCCCTTCAATCAAAAAAATAAAATTGGAAAAAATATATTACAATTAATGATCAAATAGCCACCAATATAATAATGTGAAGGGTTAAAACAAAAGGAAAAAATAGGGAGAAAAAGTTTATCTCCTAAGCAACATTTAGATATAGTTGGAGAAGTTGAACAATCTCACTATTCAAATAACTTTTTAAATAATAATAAAAAAAACATTTAATTAATTTTCAAACTTTTGAGATTATTAAATTTTCATAAAATTAATATTTGTATTCTCATAAAATGAAGAGAGTGGAAGAAGTTGAACAATCTCATTAAATAACTTTTTAAATAGTAGATGGAAAAAAACATTTAATTAATTTTAAAACTCTCAAACTTTTGAAAACTTTTGAAATCAATAAATTTTCATAAAATTAATATTTTTATTCTCATAAAATGAAGAGAGTTGAAGAAGTTAAACAATCTCACTAAATAACTTTTTAAATAGTAGATGAAAAAAAAAACATTTAATTAATTTTAAAACTCTCCAACTTTTGAAATTAATATCTCTATTCTCATAAAATGAAGAGAGTTCGACAATCTCACACTTGAAATAATCTTTTAAATAATAAATGAAAAAAAATATTTAATTAATTTTAAAATTCTCAAACTTTTGAAACTTCAAAAAAACAAAAAAAAAATGTTGCAGAAAACAAACTCAAATCAGTTACATTGAACGTGCCCAAGGACTAGTTGATGAGAAACAAACAGCCGCGCACATGCCCACGGGCGGACCTAAAGGGCCCCCTCAAAATTTTTGATTTTCTTATATACGTAATATATACTATTGTTATTAAAAATATTTTGGCCCCCCAAATTAACAAAATCTTATTTTGCTGCAGTGGTCATTGTGCATGGTTTGTTTTTTGTTGTGCCTGAGTTCGAAACTCAACCATAACAATAATTTATTTGTTTTACATTTCTTCTATGTATATTTTTTTTAAAAAAATTGTTCTCTTTTAATATTTTTTTTATATATATTTAAAATATATAAAATTAGTATTTACTTCTATAATATTTTTTTTTAATTGAAATGTCATTGTAGTATCTATACTTTAGAATTATATTATTTTAGTCATTGTAATTTTAAATATCTAAATTTAGTATTCTTTCCTACTTTAAACAAATCTATTAACTCTTAGTATTAGTTTATTTATTAACATTTTCAAAAGTAATTTAGACTATATTAACATACTTTTATAAATTTTGAAAACAAATTCATGTTATATTGTGTTTTTTCTTGAATAACTTTTCTTAAAAATGTCTAATGAATCTTTGAACTTTCAATTTTGTGTTTAATAGACCCACGAACTTTAAAAATAGTTCAATATATTTTTTAACTTTCAATTTTGTATCTAATCGGTCTTCAAATTTTCAAGTTTAAGTCTAATATATCCTTGTATTTATTTGACATTTTTTAAAATCTAAGAATTCATTAGAAACAAAATTGAAAGTATATGGACACATTAAAAACTTTTTAGAGTTTAGGGACTCATTAAATTATTATTATTATTATTATTTTTAAATATAGAGATGAGCAAAATTATATGATGGTATTAAGTTTATTTAAACTTAGTTCGTAAGTCTTTGATACACTCACATATGCTTATCACTGATAATTTTTTTTTTAATGTTAACATAACTTGAGAGTGAATTCGAACCTCTATATTTTTTACGATCTTTTTTTAATGTTTATATACTCTAATTTTTTGGGCCCCCAAACATCAATGTCTGGATTCGATTCGCCTCTGCACATGCTTGTCTTTTGTTTTCAGCAAACACTGTCTACTTTTTTTTTTTTTTTTTTTTTTTTTTTTTTTTACTTTCAATTTTTTATTACTTAATCTTGACTATGATTGTTCTCGTGGATTTTTTTTTTTTTTTTTTTTTTTTTTTTTTTTTTTAGTACATTAGGGGTGGGGAATTCGAACTACAGAGTCATCAAGTCATACATATGCCAGCTGAGCTATGCTCATTCTCCTCGATTGTTTGGGCTTTGATACATGGACTTCTTAATTGAGTTTGTAGTATTTTATATTATAAACTCAGTTCATTTTTATTAAATTAAAATATGTATAAATAAAATATTATAAATTATATAATATTGTGGTAAATAGAGTCTAACTCAATTGACATAAAGAAGTATCCTCGACTCTAAGGTATGAGGCTCGAATGACGAATCTCCCACTCTGATTTATAAATATATTTTCAAACACATTTTCAATAATTAATTAAATTGTGATACATATTCAAATTTGTTACCAACTACATATTTGAAATTATGAAATACAACTATGTTTTTATTGAATCCTTTGTTTTTTAAATTTGTGTTTTCAAATCTCCAATCAAATAAACCATGACATATTTAACCTTTCTTAATTTAACAAATTTGTGAGATATAAAATTAAATTTTGTGTTTAATAAGACATTTTTCAATTTTGAAGGCTCAAAGACTTATTAGACACAAATTCAAAATTTTCGAGACAATTTTTTAAAGTTCAAGAACATGTTGTAGACCCCTAAATTTATTCGACCTTTTATTTTTTCAATAAATTTTGTGTTTTTGTCGTAATTTTGTATTTTACTAACTTGTAAGAAAAATAAACTAAAATTCTCTCTCCCATTCTTTTTCTCCCTCCCTCACTTAACTCTCCCCTCTTTCTCTTCGAAGACATTTCATTCTTTTCTTTCACAACAGATTCTCCCTCCCTTTCTCTTCCAAAAAAATCTCACCCATCATTCTTCTCATCCCTGCTTGAAACTCTAACCATCATTTTCCCCCCATTTCTCTCTCTCATTCACAACCCAAATCTTTCTCTCACTCTCCCCGAGGTAGTCTCCCTCTCTCAAATTCATTTCTCTATCTCGGTGCACTTCTCTCATGGTTTTGCTTTTCGGAGCAAACATTTTTTTTTGTCTCGTTTCAGCCCTCACAACCTTGACAGAATCACATCGGGGCCTCTTCCCTCCTCTACTGACGACTGCAACAAATGTCGGAATGTTGGATTTTTGCTGTATTTATAACTGAGAAACACGAACACACAGATTACACCGTAACAAGATACAATGTATCAAAACTGCATTCACTGTATATAAATATAAATCTAGAAATTCAAGTATGTAACCATATTTAAGATACAAAGTTACTTAAGATGTGTAAAGACAGAAAGACAGTAGCAAAAGCTATTTATTACTACAATTTCTGGAAATCGTGATGGAGATGAAAACAAAGTCGAGGCACGCTTATAAAGCGTTGTCCTGAAGACAATTGTTCGCTCTGCACGGGTTGAAGAAAACTACAACGAGCGTCTTAGCAGGATTCAACGACTTACTCCGGTAGAAAAGGAACTCGAACTACTCGGATCTGACAGAACTCTTGAATATTTGCTCTCAACAAAACAAAGACACAAGAAAATCAAAGGGAAGAAGAAAACTCGAAAAATAGATGAAGCTCAGATTTTTGGGATACTCTCAAATTACGAATCACACTACTATTTATAGTAATGCAAATCGTAACTCTCCTAATCTGAAACGTCTGACAATAATTACACTGTATACAACATGAAACGTCTGACAACAATTACAACATGAAACGTCTGACAATAATTACACTGTAATTACAACATGAAACGTCTGACAATAATTCCACTGTAATTGGAACATGAAACGTCTGACAATAATTACATTGTAATTACAACATGAAACGTCTGACAATAATTACACAATAATTACAACATGAAACGTCGGACAATAATTACACTGTAATTACAACATGAAACGTCTAACAATAATTGCACTGTAATTGCAACATGAAACATCTGACAATAATTACACTGTAATTGTTAACAGTTACGAATATTACAAATTCAATTTCAAAAATTTAATTCGTATGTTACACCATTTATTAGAAACCATCGTTCTAACCATTACTTTATTTCACAAAATACAACAAGTTTCAACAATCCCCCACATGTAAAGAAAGTAAGAAAAACAAAACAAAGTCGTTGAGAACAAACAAATAAGTTATGTATCATGAGAGGTGTCTTCTGGACTTGAACTTTCCTTAGTGAATATCCATCGAAATTACTGAAGAAATAGGGAGACCAACTCTTGAACTATCTTTTTTATTGGTAAATTGAGACAACATACATCACACATAACTCATTTTGTATCTTTGAGTTCTATACGTTTGTGTCCATTTTATGGTCCTATACAAAATCTCGAATTCATGAGAGCTTTAGAGAACGCAAACCATTTAAAAAATCCTCATATAATCGACCATGTTTTACTCTCACATAGGTGATATTGATTAAGAGTATTCTATCATTATTACTCCTCTTGTAATCAAGATATCAATAAAATCTTAACATTGACAGATCACACACTCTGGAACCACTACAAGAAAACAGGGCTATTGCAGAGGTTTTTTTTGAGCTATAGCAGCGATTTTAAACTGCTGCAACACTTTTTGCACCGCTTGAGAAACCTCTCGCTAAACCAGTGTTGTAAGGGATCTAGCAACACTTTTTAAAGTGCTGGAATGACCTCTCACAACCGTTGCAATAGCACTCATCCTATTGCAACATTTTTGAAATAAATAGCAACACTTTCTTATTTGTTTGGGCTTTAAATTTTTTAAAGATTTTTTTTTTATTTGGGCTTCGCCAATTGTCCAAAAAAAATGAACACCCTATTGCAACACATTTTAAAATCGCAGCAAGAAAATCGTTGCAATACATATATTTTGCAACAATTTTTTATTTGTTTCCAGAAATTGTTGCGATTTTATTAAATTTTGCACCACTTTCTAAACCGTTGTAAAAAAATTGTCACAATAGACTAATTTTCTTGTAGTGAACATCATAGAAATGGGAAGAAACTAAAAGTTTTTTAGTGTGTCAACTATGAATTATCCAACCAGTTTGCCTATTGAACCTAGATCTTGGGATCTCCAGTCAACTAGGTTAGGTACCGCCAGATAGTTCATTTCATAGGCTTTAGCCCCATTTCCCTCGATGTATATGTAACTTGCTCTTTTAACAATCATTTTGTCAAAAGATCTGCAATATTCTCTTGTGATTTTACATAATCAATGAATATTATTTCATTAGAGAGCAATTGCCTTATCGAATTATGCATGCGTCTTATCTGTCGTGACTTCCCATTATAAACATTATTCTTAGCCCTCATAGGGATCGTTAAGTAGTCACAATAAATACATATAACACTTACAGGCTTCGACCACACAATGAAATATCTTCAAGAAAATTTCGAACCCTTTCAACTTATTATCCAGCTTTATCCAGAGCTATAAACTCTCATTCCATTGTAGAACGTGTTATTCACGTCTGCTTTGAAGATTTCCTTGATACAGCTCCTCTACCTAAGGTAAAAATATACCCACTGGTTGATTTAGTCTCCATGTTAACAGAAATCCAATTAGCATCACTAAATCCTTCCAGTACATGTGGATACCTCGTATAATGCAATCCATAGTCTATAGTGTACTTCAAGTACCTTAGAATTCTAACTAAAGCATTTCAATGATCATGCCCCGAATTGCTGGTGTATCTTGCTAACTTTCCAACGGAATAGGCAATATCAGGTCTTGTACAATTCATTATGTACATTAAGCTACCAACAACTCTAGAATACTCTAGATAAAACACACCTTGATCGTTATTCTTCTTAAACTTACACTCAAGATCAAAAGGAGTAACTACTGGATTACTCTCAAAATGATCAATTTTTCTCAACACTTTCTCTATATAGTCAGATTGAGAAAGTATGTATCCACTTGAATTTCTTGTTATTCGAATTCCAAGAATAACATCAGCAAGACCAAGGTATTTCATATCAAATTTGGACTTCGACATTTTTTTTAGTCGAATTAATGACACTTTTATTAGTGCCCATTATCAACATATCATCCACATACAAGCAAACAATGACATAACTTTGATCTATGGTTTTAACATAGACACATTTATCACACTTAATTATCTTAAAACCATTCGATAACATAGTGTGATCAAACTTTCCATGTCATTGTTTGGGTGTTTGTTTCAACCCACAAAGAGACTTGACAAGTTTACAAATTTATCTTCAAGTTCTTTAACAACAACTCCTTCAGGTTGTTCCATATAAATTTCTTCATTTAGATCTCCATTTAAAAATGCACTTCTTACATCCATTTGGTGTATTTCCAAATTTTGTAATGCTACAATCACAATTAACATCCTTATAGATGTAATCCTCATCTGGAGAGAATGTATCAAAGAAATCTATCCCTTCTTTTTGACGAAATTCTTTAGCTACTAAGTGGGCTTTGTATATCAATATTGCCATCAACTTTTAGCTTTCTTTTGAAGATCCACTTACAACCAATTGGTTTACTTCGAGTAGGTAAATCTACCAATACCCAGGTGTTATTCTCCATAATCGATTTCATTTCACTATTGATAGCTTCTTTCCAATAAAGTGCATCCGGAGATGACACAACTTCTTGAAAAGTTTGAGACTCACCTTCTATCATAAAATTAGTTATGAAATCAGGTACAAAGGAAGTAGTTTTCTTAACTCTTTTGCTTCTTCTAGGTTCAAACTCAGTTTTCTGATAATCTTGACCTTTTGAAGAATTAACCTCATAATTTCTCTTGGCACCACTACTCTCTTGTCTTTCTTCTTTCAAAGGATATATATCCTCAAAGAATTCAGCTTCAATAGATTCCATAATAGTGTTATTATTAATATCAAGTATTTTAGATTTAATCACTAGAAATCTATAAGCAACATTATGCCCATCATAACCTATAAAGACACAATCAACTGTCTTAGGTCCAAGTTTGGTCCTTTTTGGTAAAGGAACGTGTACCTTTGCCAAACACCCCATGAAACGTCTGACAATAATTACACTGTAATTACAACATGAAACGTCTGACAATAATTGCATTGTAATTGCCACATGAAACGTCTGACAATAATTACAGTGTAATTACAACATGAAACGTCTGACAATAATTACAACATGAACTGTCTGACAATAATTACAACATGAAACGTCTGACAATAATTGCATTGTAATTGCAACATGAAATGTCTGACAATAATTACACAGTGATTGTTAACAGTTACGAATGTTACAAATTCAATTTCAAGAATTTAATTCGTATGTTACACCATTGATTAGAAACCCTTGGTATTGTAACAATTACTTTCTTTCACAAAATACAACAAGTTCCAACAATGTCGGCATCACCTGAATTAGCAAAACTCCAACTCTTTTCTCGTAGTGATAAGTAGGGATGGCAACGGGACGGGGCCGAGATGCATTCCTCATCCCCGTCCCCGTGGGTATTTTTCTTTCCATCCTCGCCCCGTTTCAGGGAATCTATGTCGGAGTCGAGGAATCCCCACGGGAAAAAATCTTCGTTTCTATTTTATTTTTAATTATATTTTTTTAAAAAAATAATTAAATTTGGATAAATATATTAAAATTATTTTTACTTCCATATTAAAATTAGTATTATTATTGTTTTATTTATTAAAAAACTAATTATAAAAATACTTAACATTAAGAAAAATGTAAAAGCTCATGGTAGCTTAAAGGTTTTTTAAAATAATATATAAAATGTTATTAATAATATTAAATAATATTATTATTTTATATCATTATAATATATAATATATATTTTCTAAAAGAATCAATAAAAATTATTCGAGGCAGGTTCGGATTTGGGTTCGGGTTCGGAGACTAGGCGTGGATGGGGATCCATCCCCGCTCCGTACTCGACTGGAGACCCGAATTAAATCCCTGGTTTGATCCCCGTACCCAATCAAACCGGAAATTTTCCGACCCAATCGGATTGGGGACCGGAAAGGAATTTTGCCATCCTAGTGATAAGTTATATCTGAATATACATATTTCTATTTAAATCTCTCTCAATATGTTCTTAACGGATAAACATGAGAAATTATATTATTTCTTGTTAGGAGTCTAAAGCAAGTTTTTGTTTTCTTCTTCATTTTGCTCAGTATGCTAGCATGATTATTATACGTTATTATGTGCTTTTAAATTCATTGATTCATGTTAGGTTTGTTTGATTATTAAACACTTTTCTTATGTAGTTAATTGTACATATACATTAGGTTGCTAAGCGCCCGTTTGGTAAGAGATTTGGATCCAATTTTATGTTTTAAAAAGGAAAATCATAGTAAACGAATCTTTTTTTGGATCTCATTTCAATTCATGTCCCTCCTTAAACAAAGTGAAATATATGTTCTTTTTTTGTTTTCCTTTTCTCACTGCTCTCCTTTTCATTTCGTATTTACTCTTCTTTATTTTCCAGTTTTTTTACGATATAGTTTAAAAAATCTTCTCATTTTCCTCTATTTTATTCTCTCTCTTATATCCTAAAACTAATTAAAAAAAAGATTAGATTTTATTCTCTCTTCTACTTGTACCTCATGCTCTTCTCCTCACGTTGCCCTCTTCTCGTCAGGTCTCTGTCGCCTTCCTCTCCTCACGCCGCCTTTGTCGCCCTCGTCTTCTCACGCCACCACCCTCACGTCATGTTGTGCCGACACTGCCATTAGAGAAGCTCTTGTTGCAGAACTTACAGAGATGTTGCTGAGAGAAAAAAAAATGAACGCATTCAAAAAATAAATGAGATTATGAGAAACAAAGAAATGTTGTGAGAATTTGAGGTTCTGTTTTTTTTCTTTGTTATGAGAATTTGGATTTGAAGAGCGGAAAAAAGTTTTGTTAGTGGATTTGGACAGATTTACAAAGGTCGATTAGAAGACGACTTACAAGTTGTTATGAAGAAATTAGAATGTAGCGATAAGCAATCAGAGAAAGAAATTTAGGTTATGTTTCTTTCTTCTTCTTTTTCTTTCTTATATATGTTGAAAAATCCAACAAGAAATAACTAAAAATTTGCAAAATGAAGTTGATATATTGAGCAAAATTCACCATTCAAACATCATCTACATTCTGGGTTACATCATTCTGGGTTACATCATTTAGTACTGATTCTCCAAACATCGTATGCTTTGAAGTATTTTCTTAATCACTTCTGGTTTGATTAGGTTAAATGGAGTTTGGTTGTTTGTTTGCGTTTTGACTTTTGGTTGTGTCGTCATAACGGTATTTGCAAATATGGTGTATTTAAAGTCTTTGCAAATACCATTTGCCTTCACTGACAAGTTTTTTGAGTTGTACGGTTTCTTTGAAGTTTTTTTTTTTTGTTGCAAATACAAGATATTTGTTTTTTGCAAATACGGTGTATTTGCCTTGAGTGTTTTGAGTTTTTGCAAACACATAGATTTTTTTTTTTCTTTGTTGTGTTTTTGTGTTGGGATTTCCCCATCGTCTAATTGGGTTTTGTCGGGAGGGACAAAGGAGAAAATTTTCAAAATCGATTGGGGAAATGGATCATGATTTTGAATGTTGAGGTGAAATTTTGTGGTGAAAATTGGGAAGTGTTGATTGTAGTTGGGTTTTGATTTTAACAGGAAAACTAGATTTGTATGGATGTGTTATGACTTTGGACATTGTTGCTTTGGAAGATCTTAGTGAAATGACACATAATTTATTTATTTTTTGCCTTATAATGTATTGTTGTTGGCTTTCCAAAAGAATAATATTGTGCAATTGCAATTTAAAAAATTTCACAATTATAAGTACTGTATAATTTCATTTTGAAAAATTGCAATGTACCTGTAATTACAATCTACCTTCTAGTGATTGTATTTTTAAATTGAAAATACAATGTATTTTCTACATTTTCACTTCTAGTGAATTGAATTGAAAATACAGTGGATAAAATACACTGTAATTACAATTTGCAATGCCTTCAAGTGAATTGCAAATACAAATACACTGTAATTTCAATTCAGTGAATTTTAGATTGTATTTGAAATTCAATGCACTGTATTTTGCTTTTTCTTTTTTAGAATTTCTTTCCTTGAATATTCTTTTTCTCTTCACTGTCTTTGGAGTTCTTCTGCTACTTTAAGTTTTCTCAAATGTAATTACAACCTACCTTCTAGTGAATTGAAAATACAATGTATTTTCAAGATTTTCACTTCTAGTTAATTGAATTGAAAATACAGTGTATTTTTTTTTTTTAATAAAATACACTATAATTACAATTTGTAATGCCTTCAAGTGAATTGCAAATACAAATATACTGTAATTCCAATTCACTGAATTTCCGATTGTATTTGCAATTCAGTGAATTTCAAATGGACTCCAACCCAAACCGGCGGAAGCCAACTAGGGTTCAGGCTCAGTTAATCATATTCATGGCACAAACGAAATTTTCTTTGTTTTTTTTTTTGTTTTTTTTTTAATTTATCAATTATAAAATATGAAATAGTTCAAAGATAATCGGATATAATTGGCATACCTAAATGTGCACCTTCCCCTCTAAAATCACTCTAGACATAGACATGTAGTGCAAATAGTTTCAACTTTAGATATTTTTTATTTTGGGTCCAAAACATTCCTCTCAATTCCCCTCAATTCCCCTCAATCATATACAACAAATGAACTTTAGGTAAGACATGTCTTGAACCAAAAGTCAAGGCACAAAGTTGGCCCTTGAGAAGACATGTCTTAAGCCAAAAGCCTAAGGCACAAGATTGGCCACGCCACGGGCCGACACACCCTCCAACAGCCTCATCGACTTGAAGACGACCCTATAACGAGTTTGGTTCAACTATTTTCAATCCAATCCAAAGAGAAAGGCCGAAAATTCTAAATTAATCTCATATAAATGTATCATTATGATTTGGAAGGAGTAAGTTTAACTGTTACCCTAAAAATTTGCTACACCATTTTTTCTATTCTTCAACATAAACATCAGAAGGTGTGTGACACTCACCACACCAACCAACAATTTTTTTTTTTGACAAGTCACATATTGAATCGATAAAAAAATTACAAGCGAAAATCATCAATAGCTATCTAGGTTTTTTACCAAATACTTGAAGGCCAAAAATTTTCCCTCAAGGAGAGAGAGGGGTAAAAAAGAAAAAAAAAAGGAAAAGTCCAAAATCCAAATACCAAAGGAGGATACAAAATTTAGTCATCAATAGCTATCTAGGTTACGTTTGTTACCAAATACTTGAAGGCTAATAATTTTTCCTCAAGGAGAGAGAGAGGTAAAAAAGAAAAAAAGAAAGAGTCCAAAATGCAAATACCAAAGAAGGATACAGAAGTTAGAGAGAATTGAGTCTGCCTTTTTTCTCGTCGTTTTCTCTACTCTCACGTTTCTTTCCTTTATTTTTCTTTCTATAAGGCAATTAATCGCACCAAAATATCGTCCCACTTGTCCCTTGATAGTATAAACATTAGCAAGATATTTGGTTGTTATATATTAAAATAAAACCACACACAATATAACCTGAATACTAAATAGTATAAATTAAATGGTAAGTGTATGCAAGAAAACATCCAACCAACAACCTTCCCAGTTCATAAAAATTGATAGATGTATTAGTAACAATTTCAATATGGAAAATGGGCACGAAGAAGCTAGCCACCAGGATCGTTCCCGCTGCTGCTTCCAGGAATGGATGCAACTCCAGCGCCAAGACCTAACCCACCTCCTCAAATCTCTCCACGAATTCAACGACGACGAATAAATCAAAACCTTAATTTGTAGCTGCATCACTCACTTCGAAGACTACATCTCCACCCGCAGCCGCCTCGCTCTCGAGGAGGCCTCCCCGTTCTTTGCCCCCACCTGGTGCACCTCCTTGGAGAAATCCCTCCTCTGGATCACCGGCTGCAGGCCGTCGATCTTCATTCGGTTGCTCTACGCGCTAATCGGGTTCGAAGTCGACTCGCGACTCAGCGAGTGGCTGGAACGGATGAGGACCAATAACACTGAGAATAATCTGTGCGTCGGGGACATGTCGCCGAGTCAGATGGCGCTGGTGAATGAGCTGCACATCAGGACCTTACGAGCTGAGAAGACATTGACGAGCGAGATGGCAAGCTTGCAGGAGGAGATGGCAGACCAACCGATTGCGGTGATAGCGAACGAGGTGGAGGCGGAGGATATCGGGAAAGTGAACGAGGAGGCGGAGATGGTGTTGAAGGAGCATGAGAAGGTGATGAAAGAGATTATGGAGAAGGCGGATGAGTTGAGGTTGAATACGCTCAAGGAAATTGTGGAGATTTTGATGCCGGTTCAGTCTGTGGAGTTTCTAGTTGCGAGTAAGAAGCTTCATCTCTCGCTTCATCTATGGGGCAAACGGAAAGACGAGAAGCATGGAAGAAGATATCATTACTGATAATCATATAAGAAATATCTAAGAACTATCTACTCTATATTTTAATTTGCATTCTGCTACTACTGTCGTGTGTGTTTTTCGTTTTTTTTTTGTTTTTTTTTTTTTTATTTTTGGAAGAAAATGTTTGTTCTTATTTTATTAAATATAATGTTGGTGTGTTTTAGTCTTGGCATGGTAATCATTATATTAAAATAATAAAATTTCGTTTTTTAATGAACTGTCACATTATTTGAATAATTTGTGTCCTATTGTTACATTATTTGAATAATTTGTCTCTTGAAGTTGAACAAAACTCAAGTTGGATGTGCGTGGTGGAAACAGGAAGGAAGCCACAAGTGAGCATGCAAAGAAGTAGGAGACGTGGCAACATAACAAGGTTACACAATCTGACAGATGCCTTCATCCCAACAATTCTAAAAGGATAATAGTCAAATTTTGAATTAGATTTTTTTTACTGTCAATAAATAGGACTAGTTGAAATGTATTGTTTTCAAAATTCTTAACTCAATAATCAATAACATATTTTAACCAACAACCCAATAATCAACTTTAACCTCAGCCCTCGAAGCTCTAACCAGCTCTCTATTCGAATTTTCCAATCTCCATGTTGCAAAAAAAAAAAAAACATAGATCTTAACTAGTGATTTACATTATTATTATTATATATATATAGCCATCATTTGTCTGAAAAAAAAAAAAAAACTAACTAATTGTTTAATTTTCAAAGTGTGAAGCGTGAGCTAGAAATAAGATTAGAAAAAGAATATATATTACACTACTAGAGTTGAAATAATTAGATAAAGGGAAAAAATCAATTTATACCCCTAAACTTTGAGGGTTGTATCAATTAAAACCCTAAACTTTCAATTGTATGAATTTAAACCCTGAACTTTTATAAGTGTATCAATTTACACCCTCCATTAGAAAAATGTTAGTTTCCATACGTGTGGAGACTTGTAATTGATCAATTAAACCTCTAAACTTTCATACAATTGATTCAATTATGAAAGTTTATGAGTTTAATTGTTAAAATTATAAGTTTTCACTCGTTTAAATGATTTTTTTTTTCAAATAAGTTCTAATAGAAGGTGTAAATTGATACACTTATGAAAGTTCAGAGTTTAAATTGATATGATCGTTAGTTTAGGGTTTTAATTGATACAACCCTCAAAGTTTAGGGGTATAAACTGATTTTTTCCCTTAGATAAAAATCAGAAACAGTGTAGAAGTTTCCATATAAATATATCAATATTAACTAATTAATTCTTAATTATCATGAACTCAAAAAGAAAATCATAATTATCATGTTTGGAATGGTTTGAGCTCACAATTTCAAAGAGTAAAAAGTTGACAAGGTCTTGTTTTTCAAGGCCCATTTATTTTTTGGCTAGGTTTCTCGATTGAGAAAATATATGTTGTGACGCGACAATAATTTTGAGTGTGATGTAGCTATTGTTGGGCTATTTGAAGGTCAAATTGCAGGGACATCGTAATTAAAAGGTTAGACGTAGGCTCGGGACGAATCAATATAACTCTAATGTCATCGTTTCTCTTTCTAAGGTATGACTTCTTAGTGGGACTTTTTAGAGAGACTTTATTTAAAATTCATTTTTTTTTTGTTTACAACATATGCGATCGAAGTTATGACCTCTTAGTCACTAGATCTTATATTATATGTCGGTTGAGCTATGCTCATGTTGGCAAAATGTTTCTTATCAATAAAAATAATTTATAAACAAGTAATTCATAAGAATGCATAAATGATCTGCAAATTTAGTCGTCTTAAGCGGTTTTTCAATTTTTTTTTTAGTTTTCCTTACACCCTAGTGGATATAATGCTCTCATGAATTTTCTTTTATAATATCTCTATTTAGATTTCAAATTAAATATATAATAACATAAATTAAAATATATTAATTAAAGAAATTAAAACATAAAATAAATGGTGAAACTAAATGTATGAAGGGTAATTGAAACATGAAAACGAAATGTATTCATGTAATTGAAATATGAAAACTAAATGTACCTTTTCTCAACAGCAACAATATGTATATATTGAAAGGATTTTTTTTAGGTTCAAAGCATTATAGTAGTAGATACACCATTTAAAAGTGGTTAAGAACATGTTAATTTTTGAAAATTAGAGTTTGAATATTCCACCAATAAATATATTTATATATTTTATACATCAAGTAATTTTATGTAAATGAAATTTGAACATACTATAAATGACATAAGATTGTCAACAAGAGCATAGCTGAAACAAACAGTCCTAAGAGGTTATGAGTTCAATCCCTACATTAATTAAAATAGTATGAAGTAATAAATAACAAAAATTTAGAATTTGATAATAACATGGAGATGATAGTAGAGCATCGTTTCCATTAATTTATATTAAAAATAGAATTTAAAAGGTAAGGTAATTTTGAAGTGATTTATGCATAGAAGAACAAATGATTTTTTTTTTTCTTTTTTTTTGAGTACATTGGGGGTGGGGGGATACGAACCACAGACCTCTTGGTCGTCAAGACATACATATGCCAGCTGAGTCATGCTTGCTTTGACAAATGATTTGTTTTTATTTCCCGAAAATGATAAAACATATATGAAATGAAAATATTTTATTCAATTGACCGTTTTTTATATACATATTACATAAACAAAGAAAATTTAGGGAATTCATAATAAATGGCCCTTTTTAGAAACTCATTTGAACAGATGTCCCATTTTTTAAAAGTGAGTTTCGTGTCCTTTTTTTTAAAAACAAATCTCTCTCCTTCACTCTTCCTTCCTTTTTTACCCTCCCAACTTCTTCTCTATTTTAAAATTTTATCCTAAAAGAAAAAAATCTTTCATCTCTCTTTCCCAGATTTTCTCCAACCAAATCGTTCTCTCTCCTCCCATAATCTTCTTCTTCCTTCTCTCCCCAAACCCCAAATCTCACATAACACGATTCTCTCTATCATCTCTCATCTAAAAAGAATAATACATTTTCAAGATTTCGTTTCCATTTAGTTTAAATATTATCATGAATTCTCTTTCTAATCCCCTTTATCTCTCTTCTTCCATTTAGTTTACAGATTTGTGTTCAATCAGTTTCAGGACACATTTCCACGCAAGAGTTCATCTTTTTCCTGCCGTTTTTCCAATTTAACTCTCAGGTATTTGCTCCAGATTATATTTAAGCTTCCACATTTTTTCATCTTTTTCCTCTGTTGTTTGTTCTTAATAATATATTTTCAGAACACTTTAAAAAAAAAAAAGAGCGGGGAATAATATAGATTTGGGTTAATATTGGTTGGAGGAATTGTCTGGATTGGTGAGAGACAAAGGGAATTGTCTGGATTGTCATATTTTTTTTATTAAATTAATAGTTGTATCAATTAAGTTTTGCATCAATTTACACATAAAAGAAAAAATTGGGTTAATATCATAACACATCCCATTCCCTCCCAATTTTCTGAGTTTTACATTTAGTTTATTTCTGATTTTTTTAACATAATTTTTTCCCCACCTTGTGTTATTTTACATTCAATTTACGCTACTGCCTTGATCATATTTGGGTAATAAAATTCATGTTTTACTGACCTTTTTGTAGGTTATATGACTCTAGTAGATGTCAAACTTTTACATGATGGGAAATGGGATGATGATGGTCGGTACATCAATTTCAAGGTTACACAACTAACCATCCCCTCATTCTCCACCCTTAAACAACTCACTGGTTTTATTATCTCTAAGTTGAACATTTGCATTAACCAAACAAATCAAATAGTCATAAGGTTAACACTTTATAGAAGACAATGTTGATAAACCATCATCAATTATTCTTACCGAGGATAAGGATGTCCAATGGTTATCATTTTCTAGTTCTAACATTGGGTCTAATGAATCATGCTTAGTTGTAGATCACTCTGATGTTAGTTGTATAACTAGTTCAAATACAATGTCTTATGATACAAATACACTGTCTACCAATCTTAGAGTTTTATTGTCGACGGATAAATTTAAATTTATGGACCATGTTAACATTGACTCTCTACCATCTGATTTCATCTTAGAAGTTAAATCTGTTTTCCAAACCAAAACCGACTTGCAGAAACTTTTACACCTAATTGCCCTTCGACGTAGTTTCCAATTCAGGACCATTAAGTCTAATAAAACACGGCTTGTAGTTTGTTGTCGGGAAGAACTATGTTCTTGGTATGTTAGAGCTTCGCGTTACCATGGTAGTGAATTTTGGGTGGTTCGAAAAATTATTGATGAACATTCATGTTCTATCGATGTGGTAAAAAATGATCATAGGCAAGCTACATCATTCATAGTTAGCGAATGTGTTAAGTCTATGATGGCATTGGATGATAAGTTGAAGTGGCGTCCCAAAAATCTTGTTAAGTACATGAGGAACAAACATGGTGTAAGCATCAGTTATGACAAGGCTCGGAGGGCTCATGAATTTGCCCTGAAATGTATAAGAGGATCCCCTGAAGAATCATATGCCCTCATTCCATTGTTCTCTGCTGCCTTGATTGCAAAGAACCCAGGTTTAGAATGTTAACTTTCATTTATTTACACTGTAATACTAATATTTACACTGTATTTGTCTAACTCTACTTATCAATTTAATCTTACTTTTTTCAGGAACATACACGGCTTATGAAGTAGATGATGATTGTAGGTTCAAATTTTACTTCTTTTGTCTTGCTGCTTCAATTCATGCCTGGAAACATTGCTTTCCTGTAATCTCTGTTGATGGTACGTTTCTCAAGAATAAATTCATAGGTACATTAATTATTGCATGTACTCTAGATGGTAACTCTGAAATATTACCATTAGCATTTGCAATAGTAGATTCTGAGAATGACGAGTCATGGAATTGGTTCTTCCGAAACCTTAAATCTGCATTGGGTGAGCCTAATAGTCTAGTTATAGTATCTGATAGGCATAATAGTATAGGCAAAGCTGTGAGTAGTGTCTATGATTCAGCAGAACATGGGATATGTGCCTATCACTTGTTACAAAGCTTGAAGAAGAAATACAAATCAAAACCAATCGATAAGGTATTCATGAATTGTGCGAAGGCCTACACAGAGGGACAATATGAGTTTTACATGAGACAATTGGAGAGCATCGTTCCCTCAATTCGAGCAGAGTTGGAAGGAATCGGTCTCCCTAAGTGGGCAAGGGCTTTCTTCGTTCGAAAAAGGTATTCATTGATGACGACAAATATATCTGAGAGCATGAATTCCAGACTCGATCACGAACGTGAGCTACTAGTTATATCTCTTCTTGAGGGCATACGTAGTGTAATGCAGGAATGGTTTTATAATCGACGATGCTTCTCGAGTTTTCAACGGACAGACCTCTCACCATGGGCAGAATCTATACTCCGATCACACCTAAAGGACAGTCGCACAATGGACGTGAGTATAAATTTCTTTCATTACACATTATAATCACATTTAATCCCTTATTCTCATAATTTTTATGATCTTCAATCTTATTTATGTTGTTATAGATAGTTCCAGTAAACCAATACTACTTTCAAGTAAAAGATCGTACCGAACAATACGAGGTGGACATAGTCGCCCGTACGTGCACTTGTAGACGATGGGATTTGGACATTATTCCATGTTGTCATGCATGTATTGCTTTGTGTAAGAGGAATTTTGATTTACACAACTATGCACATCCGTTTTACCATATGTCAAATTTAAATCAGTTATACAGTGTAGATGTATTCCCAATTGGAAAAGTCGACCAATTTATGCCACCAACTCTTCCATATGAAAGTCTTATCCAACCGCCTAATGTCAAACGGCCGGCCGGCCGTCCTAGGAAGAATAGACTCTTATCTCGCAATGAGATCACATCAAGAATTAGGTGTGGTCGTTGTCGGCGTGTAGGTCACAACCGAAGAACTTGCAAGAATCCACTATCCAATTGATGTTAGATATAATTTTTTTACATTATATTTGTTTTTTATTATTTTATAATTAAACATTCATTTATTTTTTGGTACTTTTTAGTGTTCTAATTATATTTACATTTTATTTCTTAACGTTAAATATGTTTGAAACCTATCAATAAAGTTAGCTTGCAACTATATTAATTTTAAATTAGAGTGTAATTAATTTTGTACCTATATTGGTTCTTACATATTTACGTTCCTTTGTCAATAAATTTTATGTGTATATTTCATATACATTCTATGAGTCCATTTTGCACCAGTTCTGTATATTTACATCTAAACGTATCTTTATTTCATTATTAAATAAATTTCCTACACGTATTGAATAATTACAGTGAAATGTTTACATCAGTCCACATAGTCTTTTCGGAGTGTAGGTTACCTAATTACACTTTATTCCTCATTACGCACAGTTATGATGTATTGACGAATAGTTAAGTACATTTTTAACTTATATTTTTCCAGCAAGGTATGTAATGTTTACATCAGTCCACATAGTCTTTTCCGAGTGTAGGTTACCTAATTACATTGTATTCTCATTACACACATTTATGATGTATTGACAAATTGTTGAGTACACTTTTAACTTATATTTTTCCAGCAAGGTATGTAATGTTTACATCCGTCCACATAGTCTTTTCCGAGTGTAGGTTACCTAATTACTCTGTACAGTACACCCTATTTCATTTTCATACTTGGAATTCTATTCATGCCTCATATCTCATATGCACAAGAAATAGTTACACTCTACTTTTTGTTCAACCCAAACCTCCTATTTTCACATGACTCACTGACAGAAAAATATTTTATCATGATACATCAACTAAACAAGAACAAAATTACTCATTAACTAAACAGAGTAGTGTTCCACAATAAAACCAAAGTTCTACAAAATATTACATACTTCTGAAATAACCATGCAACAATTTCTTTCTCTATTCTAGTCTACCAGACAAAATATCAACCTGCAAACTTACTTCATCAAGAATAAAAAAAAGTAGTTCTTCATTTAATTTGTAAATATCAAAGAAGCTTCTAAGATTGACTTAGATGTAGATTGTACGATGGCCCCTCATATGGGAATGAAGGTTCGTTTTCCGACTTTGCTCCAGTTACTGGCTCGAACCATTCTCCTGATTGCTTAACAATTTGTCCTTGCACGTTTGAGCTTATCTAACAGGCAAACAAAAAACAGATTAACAATCACAATTACATAACCCCCGAATCTATATATTATACACTAAATATCCATTGTTTTCTAACCTCTTTAAGTGCACCTCTCATTGATTTGGTCTCCTTGTCCATAATATCAGTCATGTTCAATTTTCTTTTAACCTTGTATTTTTTTTGCAGTTAGCAATGTTAATTAACTATTTACACTCAATTAAAATTAACCACCATTTTATGTTCAATACCTCAACATTTTTCTTTGGTAGTGGAATCCTAAACTTCACACCCGTTGTCCTATCCTCAGCAGAACCAATTTCTTGCAATCACGTTTGTCATTCTATTACCAAAATGAAACATAAAACTTCATAAACATACTTAATATATATTTTCAACTCAACATATATGTTAAACAATAAAGGGTTCAAGATTGACTTACATTTACAATAGATTTCCCCTTGTTTTCCTTCCTTAACCTTGCATATATTTGTTCTTCGTCGATCGAACAAATAACATTGTTTATTATGTCGTCAGCATCCTTGTTCTCTTCTTCTTCCTATTACAAATATTAACTCACAATTGAGTTATCAAGACCTTATTGTGAGTGCACTATTTCTAAATTAAATACATTATTTAATTAAGTACCTGGGTGTTCTTGTTGTTGTCTGATTGTCTGTTTTTTTCTTCATCCGCCCCCCCTTTTCGTTGGGTTTTTCCAGCACCTTCGATGGTTTTTAAATTCTGACTATTGGTTTGTCCAGCTGGTCCGTCGTCGTCGTCTTCCCTTTTCCGCCTTATCCCTAGATTTACACTATCATTGAGAATTTCATGCTCTTCCTCTTTTTCCTCTTGCTCCTTCTCGATATCATCCAGTTCCGTAGAGAACTTCGACGCAGCCTTGTGAATTGCAGAAAATTTAACAGATAGTAGATGTTGTCAAATACATTGTGATCGATTGCTATTTTTTTTATAAGTTATAATTCTGTAAATAATCACAACATTTACATTTTCATATATCTCGTAAAATACACTGTAAATTCTCACTTACCACATAGTACTCAGGGGCAGCATTTGCCTTTGAGCATTCCACCATCATCTTCATCAGCTCTTCCATCTTGTTTTCCATATGTTTTTGGTTCTCTCCCAATGTCTTCAATTGGTCCAACATCAATTCTTGTGTTCTATTGATTTTCTCCAAGTTCTCTCTCATTACGTTCTGTTCAAATACATTTGCAACAGGCCTATTCAGTGTCATTTTATTCCCCTCGCGGGACATCTCGAACTGTATTTCCCTTCTTAACTTTTCCTCCTCCTCTATGAAAGGCTCAAAATAATCCATCTCCATCTCTTCCGTTGTAGCCAACATATGGCACATTTCAAGCTGGTATTTAAATTAGGGAACCCAAAAACTTAGAAACATTTTATCTTATATGTGTGTAGCAATAATTAATTCGCTGAAAATATTACCTCGGGTGACTCGAACACCTTTTCGTCTAGGTCCTTCCATTTGGGTTGCGTGTGTGCAACCCAACTTATTATTCTGGGAATGTTGTTGTTGAGCTTCTGGGCGAAGAAGTTCTGAGGGTTGCTTAGGGTTGGAATTGTCTCGTATGCCCAAGCCAATATTGGAAATATGAATCCTCCGAGACATATACCAGTTGTTCCTTTTCCTCCCAATGCTTTTTGCATCGTATCCACCAGTAGATCGAAGGCCAGCCTGCCCCACGGGTAAGTGTTGAAGAGCTCCGGGTCATCTACCATCAATATGTGTTTCATGTCCACACTAACTGTATCCTGCCGTGGTAGTAAGAAACTCTCCAAGAAATATAGTTGTGCAACCTTCAGTCGCTCCTCATCCGTACCGATCTTGCTCACGCCGAAAGCCATGTTTATTATTTTCCGACTAACTACTTTCTCCCCATGAAAGAATATGTCTTTTATGCGCCCGCCACCTTTTATTTTATCTTCATCTATTGTTGGGAGTTCCCTACAGTTCAACCCCGTAATTAAAGCAAATTCTCGCAGTCTGAACTTTACCACCTTTCCTCCAATCAGAAAATTCATATGGGTCGGGCTTCTCGGCTTGCACTGCCTCTGTATGAGGTGCAGTAGGAGTTGTGAAGATTGGTTAATGATGGAGAAGTCTAGGAAATATCCGAAACAAGTTTTTCTAAACTTTTCCTTTATCTCTTCACTCAAGCAGGTTCTTATTCTTTCAAGTACTTCGATCTTCGTTTGCAAATTGATTCGTAATGGGTGTCGTCTCTTGCTTTTTGAGATCAAATAGCCATCATCCTATCAAGATACAAATAACAGAACATTAAAACACATTTTAACCAATCTCTCCCTAATATAGTGTAATTGTTAGAACTTCAACTCACATTTTCTCCCATGTCATCTTCACCTTTAACAATTACCTGAAACCATTAAACATCAATTAATTGCATATTTATTAAAATTACATGGTGATATCAAAAAACCATTTATTACCTTTTTTCCCGTATTTCTTTCCTTTTTAACTTTTTTTCCTTCTTTAACATCCAATTTGATTTGTTGGTTGCATCTCGACTCATCCTCAGACTTGTTGTCATTTTCATCACCCTCATCATTTTTTGATTCATCAAGACCCTCAGAGTCATCTTCTGTTTTTGATGTTTCCTTATATTCCATAATCCGGTTATCATCAGTAAATCGTTATAAATACACTGTATTTATTATTAACATTAGGAAATTCAGTACTCGTATGCATACCTCATTGTCCCCCGTCTGTTCTGAAAACTCATCTTCTCCCGCTGACTTTTTCTTTTCTTTCTTATCCCCCACCTTAATTGTAACATGTATAACAATTGTATATATCAACTACAGTGTATTTAATATGATCAAATCCAAAACAAATTGGATATAGTGTTTACCTTAGTCATCTTCTTAATAGCTTGCTTTGGTTCAGTTGTGGATGCTTCCCTTCCTCTTTTCTTTTCTTGTTTGATTGGTTTTACCTCTATCAATGGAATAGGTTCTGACACTGAATCTGATGTTGTATCCTCGTCTTCACTCACCGTTATTGGAACAGTGCTTTTAATCTTTTTTCCTGGTGTATATCCGGCAGCCTTCAACCGGTTACTTGATCTTAGTTTTGTTTTGGTTTTTCCCATGGCCTTCTTCAACAAATAAAAAAATTAGTAAACCCTATTAGAATTTTAAATTCTCATTCACATATATACACTTACTGTTTTCAAATAATCACAACTTAGACCATATCCCTTACTTTTAGTGATTTAAAAAAAAAATTGTTTATTTTCTTTTTTCTGTGTAAATCGTACACCACCCTTTTTTTGTGTAAATTGTTCACCACCCGAATCTTTCGCACCAAATCTTTCAAATCTCCAAATATAATCAAACCCTCAAACAATTTTTTAAAATTTGTTAAAGATTAGAAAAAATCTACTACTAAGCTATCTCCACCATTTTACAACGATAATCTTCCTTTTGTTTGATTTTATTTTTTTGTTAATTTTTTTTTTCCGTTTTGAATAGTTTAGGATTACATACCTCAATCGATACTTGAATGTGTAGCTACACCGGTGGAGAAGCAAAGAAAATGAATCTACAAGGAGTTTTACCCAGAGAACCACCCTTGGCGATGAAGATGAAGTTGTGCGAGGTTTTCAATTTTGTGGCGTAGGGGTGAGCTTTTTCTTCTCCAACAAGAACTGAAATCCCAACAGTCTTTTTCTTCTTTTTTTTTTTTTTTTTTTTTTTTATTCTTATAATTACACATAACGATGTTTTCATCATCACACCACTTTAATTATTAGGATTTTGTATTGCATGCAATCTTTTTAAAAAAAAAAAAAAAAATTGATGTGATGTTTTCATTCAATTTCCCATGCGTAGTTAGAACTCTCATTTCATTATTTAATTAGAACTCTGATTTAAATTCTTAAACTTACTGATTTTTTTTTTTTTTTGTGTTATGGTTGTTACACGTGTTAGGCATAATCTTAGTATTTTGAATTACACCGTCATTTTCCTTATTTCATGGAGGTTTAGATTCAGTTTATTTTTTAATATTTATTTTGTTGTATTTAACCATCAGGGGCATTAACGTCCTTATACCCATATTTGAATTCATCTATTTTTAAATAAAGGACATATATCAAACATTTTAAAAAGGGACATCTATCGATTTTGATAATAAAAAAAGGCCATCTGTCTCTTTGCCCCGAAAATTTAGCCCCAGGGCCCATACTGACCATTGGGTGTGAGCCCATTTCACGGTATAGAACAACTTCAAATGGGCTTCTTCTTCTTCCATGGCAATGACATTCATGAGCTGTTTTAACAGCTTATCCTGCTGGGACACCCATGTCTCAAAGAAATCTGACAACTTCTCTTCCACTTTGGTTCTTATCTCAATAAGGATTCAAAAATGGAGGGAGTTTTGAAGTGAGATTTAGTGGTCCAAAGAGTTGCACGACTTCAAATGTTCTACCGTCCAACATAGAATGACTAATGTCGATTTTTTCCGAAATTCTAGAAGAATAGGGTTGCTTTCTACGCAATCTTGTTATCGCTCCAAAAATCTCACTAACACTCTCTCGATCTCTTACACAACCATTCGTTCTTGCTGACGTCAGATAATTCGGTACTCGAGTGGGCTTCGAAACTCGAAATGGAACGTTTGATGACATTTTGTTGCCATAAATTCTAGTCGTTGATTCATCCATTTATTGTTTGCATTTTACGACCATGTCTTCCAACGACTTTTTCTTCAACCTCCTCATGGCACCCCTACCCTTAGACTCTGACTTTTACCGCCTCAAATCTCAAGCGCACAATAACATCAAACGAAACTTATGATTATAACACTCACTTTTCTTCTTCTTCTTCTTCTCATGATACATTGTATTTTGCTCTATTTGTGGCGCATCCAACAACCTAGGTGTCAAGCGAAGGCTCTGCTGCCCAACGATTGTTCAACACTTTGAGGTGAGTGTGGAGTAACTGAGAGCCAAATATGGGAAGAAGAATGTTGACTTCGCTGATCAGGCGAGGTAGAGTAAAGAAGAGAAAAAGAAGAGATTTCTTGACCTTTATGGTTATAGAAATCTCTTTTGATTCAGATTCTACCACTATGTAGTTTCCATCCTGTTTTTTGGTTTTTTTCTTTTTTTTTTTTTAATTTATTTTAGGTGCAAATACCTTCTAATGAAAATGGGCTATACTTTGGATGTGTATAATTTTGCATGTCACTTTAGGATTACCGTTCTTGCTATGTGACCAGGGGCGGACCGTAAAAGGGACTAGGGGCCATGTCACCCCCAATTTTTTTTTTTTTTTTTTTATATATGTAGGTAAAAATATTATTTTGTTTTAATATTATTTATATTGACCACAAATAAGCTAAAATTGTATTTCAGCTTGGTGGTTAAATCTAGCCTTGTAAAACTTTGCAACATGTATTCATAACCTAGGAGATACATTAATTTTTAGATTTTTTTTAAGTACAATAATTAGTTTCATTTTAATATTGAATTGTATTATTTTAGTCCAAATTTAGGCTTTATACTTCAACAAAAAAATCTTAAATTTAATTATTATTATTAGTTTATTTATGATTTTTTTTCAAATGTAATTTAATCTATATTAACATGCCGTCTATAAATTTTAGAAACATATATTTACATTATATTGTATTTTTTCTTAAAATATTTGTTTTTCAAATGTCTAATAAGACTTTGAACATTTAATTTTGTGCTTAATAGATCCACAAACTTTAAAAAAATGTTCACTATATTTTTCAACTTTCGATTTTGTATCTAATAGTTTCTCGAAGTTTTAAGTTTAAGTCTAATATATCTTTGTCTTTATCGACATTTTTTAAAATTCAGGGATTCATTAGAAATCTATTGTTTACGTTTAAAGTTTAGAAACTTGTTAAAGAATTGAAAGCTTAGGGATCCATTAATTTTTTTTTTTAAGTTTATAGACCTAATAGAATCAAGTTTTAAAGTTCATAGACTAAACTTGTAATTTAATTTTTTTTCAAAATATAAGACACCGAAATGAGCTAAATTTTATGATAATATTAAGTTTATTTGAAGTTAGTGAACTATTGATTCAGTTACCTATTCCTATCCCCAATAATGTTTTTTAAGGTCAATATAATGTGTGAGTAAATTCAAAAGCTTTTTTTTTGTGATAATATTATATATATATATATATATATATATATATATATATATATATATATATATTTACATTAAAAAAAAATTACCCCAACATGAATGTGTGGATCCCCGGTGTATGTGACTATCACTTTCACTTTCTATCGATTTCCAACAAACTCGCCCTATAATAATTGACACACTCTTCATCTCAAACTATCGCGGTTTTCTCAATATTAACGGCGTTATCGATATCGCTATCGATGTCCAACAAAATACACCACTATCGGTCTCGTTGTTAACATTATTTTCGTATATTATTATTTTTATTCAACGAAAGAGCATTGTGGTAAATCATACATTTCATTCTCATTACACATGAAGGTAAACACTATCAATGGGTGTACAAATATGATATAACATGAAAAGAAATATCATTCACGTTCCAATTGTTTCTCATTTACTATTGATTTTGCATTACGATTACACCAATTTCATAAAAAACAGCCAAGTAAACGGGGGCCTAAACTTAAAAACAGCCAAGTAAACGGGGGCCAAAACTTAATTCGAGAGCTGTAAAGTTTGTTCTTAAAATTGAATCTTTTTTTTTTTGCGTTGAAAAATCATTTTCGTCTCAAAGTCTTAGTTCTTCTATGAGATTTCAAATCTTCTATTTTTTTTTAGAATTAAATCATTCATCTAATTTTCAGGCATTTTTAAATTTTTTAAGAGAATTCTCAATTCAAAATTAATCAATGAGGGGGTTATATAGATGTTTTTGGACCTTATGTATGCTCGAATTTGCGAACACAGGTTACTCTTTTAAAAACAAATTGATATATACCCCTTTTTAGTTTAATTTCTATCTCCACTATTTTTTTCCTTCCTTGTTTACCCTCTCTCACATCTCAATATCTTCCCTCATTTATAAGATTTTGTAATTAAAAAAATTAACTCCAATTAACTCTCTCCCACTTCTAAGATTTTCTCCATTCTTCTCCCTGTCATTTAACAGTAATCTCCGAAAAGTACAAAAAAAAAATATCTCCCAAAAGGGGAAAAAAAATATCACTTTTAATTAAAGCAAAGATTAAACCCATGACCTCATAGTCACGGGCACAACCTTATGCCAATTGAGCTATGCTCGGTTTGTCTTTGTGGCTATTGTTTATAGACCATAAATTAGAAAATAACAAAAACCCAACGTGTAAAAAATCGACCTAAAAACAGTAAGAATAAAGAGAATAAAAAAATCAGAACTTACACAAACTTTCCTTACCATTTTCATTCCATTATTGATACAAAATTGTAAATATGGTATAATTGAGACAAACTTCACCTACCTCCTATAAGTGCAAAAACAATGTTTTCAAATACACTGTATTTGAAAATTTTCAATTTGTAATTACACGGTACATTAGAAGACAAAAAAAAAACATATTGTTGGAAGAAAATATGCTAGTCTTTGTAATACATTTAGAAAAACAAAGAGATGCACTCTAAGTTTGCAAATTGCAATTTGCAAAATTAGAATTACACGGTACTTTGCAATTGTGTAAAATTGGAATTACACGGTACTTGCAATTGTGCAAATTGTAACCGCAAGTATATTTACAATTTTGTAAATTTTAATTACAGTGATTTTGCAATTAACAAATATATCAGAAGGCAAAAAAAAAAAAAAATAAATAACATAATGTAAATAGTGACACAAAAAATCGGAGGAAAAGTACATTGTATTTGCAATGCACCGAATAACAGTGTAATTGCGATGTACTGAATATAACAAATAAAGTGTAATTGCAATCCACTAAATAGCAAATAAAGTGTAATTGCAATCCACTCAATAACAAATAAAGTGTAGTTCACTCCCTAATACAATTAGATAAACTACATCCATTACAAATTCTCAACAATAAAATATCGGGAAGAAAATAACGCGGGATGAAAATGAAATTACACCGTATTTGTAATTTTGCAAATTGCACTTCGAGTGTATTTTAAATTTTGCAAAGTACACTCCCAAGTGTAATTGAAATTTCGCAAATTGTACTTTACAGTGTATTTACAATTTCGCAAATTAAAATTATACCGCACTTGCAATTGTACAATTTTGTGAATTGTAATTACAGAGTATTATTTTGGAAAACCAACAACAATACATTAGAAAGCAAAAGAAAAGAAAAAAAAAACATAACATTTAATTAAAAACCTGACGAAAGCTAAAGTTCCGATGAAGGTTATGATGAATAGCGGAGCAATGGAGATTCATATGGGGATTAGGCAAGTCGGACCGGAATTGAGTTGGTGGAAGAGTTTTTCTGATGGTCGAAGAGGAAAATGAAGATTTGACAGAAAAATATACGAAAAACAAGATTTGACTTTCTTAGAATGTTTCTTTATTTTACGGGAAATCATCTTGTCCTTAAAATTTAGAATACCTCGCATATCAACTCTTTAGAAAGGGTAAAATACTCTTACGTGTACTACGCTCATGTCATTTACATTTACGACATTATTATGATGGATTTTGTTTATGTCATTTACATTTACGACATTATTATGATGGATTTTGTTTTCGTCGATATTTTTCAAAACCGACTCTAAAAAATAATGAGAACAATTTAAGATTGCGAAAATTTATCATTCAACAAGATTGGAAAAGAGAAATAAAAATGGTCATCGCTCCACTGTACACGGCAAGGGAGGAGAGGAAAAAAGAAAGAAAAAAAAACTTATAGTAAGATCTTTTAATTGAATAATGGATATTCAAAATTTTAGACTATAAACCTATAGCCACTATTTTTACCTATGATTTTTTTTCTACTTACTATAATGTTTTAAAAAAAGCAAGTCAATTTCTTTTTAAAATAAATAATTTTTATTTTTGAAATTTGACTAAAAATTCATATTTCTTTAAAAAAAAAATCATAAAACTAAAAACAAAATAGTTATCTAGCCTAAATTTTTTATTTTTGAAAATTGATCCTATAAATACTATTTTTACAGTTCCACTTATGAGTTTTTTTTGTTTTTTTTTTGTTTTACCATCTATCTTTTTTAAGTGTTTGCAAAATTCAAGCTAAGTTAAAATAAATAAATAATAATAATAATAATAATAAAGTTTATTTTTGTTTTTTTGAACTTAACTAAAAATAATCTAATGTTTTCTTAAAAAAGATGAAAATAATGGTAGGAAATGATGATACAACAAACACAATTTTTAAAAATTAAAAACTAAAAATCAAATAAATTATTAAACTAGCCTTAATTTTTTTTTTTTTTTTTAAATATATCATGTTCAACGTAAATGTACTAATCAATTATTTATTGATATTAAAATGGATGCAAAATTCATAATAAGTCAATTCAAGTATAAATCTTAATTATCATAACTACACTTTCAACCAAACACATAGGTTCTAATCTCATTATCCTCATGTTGCTAAAAAGAAACATAGATATGAATTATTTATATTATTATTATTATTATATATATAGCCATTATTTATCGAGAAATTGTAACAGATGTCAATTTAGATTAAAATAATTAAAAATATAACACTTTTTTTTTAAAAAATTGCAGATATGAAAATTTCTATCACTAATAGTATGGTCTATCGTTGATAGAAGTCTATCGCTAATAGTAGTCATTTTTATAGAATTTTGTCAGTAATAATAGTCTATCAGTGATAGAAGTCTATCAGTGATAGAAGTCTATCAGTGATAGAAGTCTATCAATAATAGTCATAAAGTCTATCAGTATAGTCATAAAATTTATCAGTGATAGCCACTGATTTTTTGCTAATTTGCATAAATTTGCAATTATTTTTTGTTTGATTGCGGTTTGTGCAACCATCCCTTATTTATCGGTAGAAAACTAATTATTTCTTCAATTTTCAAAATGGAAAGTCTGAATCATAAATCAAATTAGAAAAAAGAATATATATTACACGATAGATGATTATTAGAAATTGGAAGATAGAAATCAGAAGCGTGTAAAAGTTTTCATATAAATACCTTAATATTAACTAATTAATTTATAATTAACATGAACTCAAAAGAAAAATCATAATTATTCATGTTTCAAATGGTTTGAGCTCACAATTGTAAAGAGAAAAAGTTGATAAGGTCTTGTTTTTGAATGAGCGTTTGTTTTTGGTCTAGGATTTTCTATTTGTGGCTCAAACATACTTATGTATATATATATGACCGAGAGATAAATTGTATAGCTATTATTTGACTATTTGAAGGTCAAATATTTGAGGGTTTATTCCATTTTTATTTATAGAATTTGAGGGTTTATATATACATATGGTATTAAGTTTTCGTCGACATGTCGACATTTCCATCGACATTTTCACATGTTCATAAGTTCGACATCTACACGAGGAGTGAATCGATATTTCCATCACCGTACAAAATCGATGAAATATTAAAAAAATAACAACAAAATGTAACCTAACGTGAATATACTATTATAATAAATGTATTTTAACTCATTTAAAACTGTAAAATATTTATTTATTAATTTTATTACTTTTTTTATAAAAGAAATTATTTTTAAAAATCTTCCAAAAATATCTATATATTTTACCGATATTTCCATCAACATTTTCATAAAATTGAGACCTCCAAATATTTAAATTCTGACATATATATATATATATATATATAGTAAAACTTACTTGCATGGCTACAAATATCTTTTGCCCCTTAGTTACGTAGTAGAGTTCGATTGGCCAAGTTTTATGTTATTTTTTTTAATTCAAAAATCATATTTAATGTCTCACGCCACTATTTTTTCCTCTTTCCCAAAACTTTCAATTTCCGATTTTTCCCTTATGTCTTCAATAAAACTTTCAATTTCCGATTTTTCCCTTATGTCTTCAATCCTTCCTCATATCTTTTTTTTATGTATGATTTGTTACTCTCAAATCTTAGTAAACATTTTTTAATCTCTCTATCAACATCACTAAGCTTTTTCATTAATAAAAAAAAAAACAAACAAAAAAAAATCTTTATATACATTTTTCATTTTGTGATTTCAAAATATTTTTATTGTATAAAAAGTTTTTTAAGGAACTTAAATTTTGAAAATCAAAATGGGGAACAAGATCTTTATTATTTAATTGATTTAGATCCCTATACTTAATAGTATAGTTAAAATTTGTAGAATTTTAGAAAAGTAATAGTTAATTATTTATTTATAATAAATGAAGTGAAATTGAGTTTACAATTTGAAATGATCAAATAAATTAGATAGAAGAGGAAATAAGAATTTTATTAAAAATTGTCATAAGATGTTGGAAAATGGGATGGGTGAGGTTTTAGATATTACTATTTTTATTAAAAAATGTCATAGGATCTCTTTTTTTTTATTCATGATTTGTTACTCTCAAATTTTAGTAAATCAATTTTTTTTTTGTTCATAAGTTATAAGTTGACTCATTTAAAATAAAAATTAATGAAGAGTTTTCTTAAAAGAAATTTCTTTCCTCAGGCATTTTAAAAATTAATAAACCAAACATTTTTTAAAAAATAAAATATTTTATATATGAAAATTGAGAATCAAAATAATTGTAAAAAAAAAATTAAATCCATTTAAAAATCTTCAAAATAATTTTCTTTTCTTTTTTTAACTCGGACCATTTCTATAAAATATCAAAAAACATTATGTGTTCATTGAATGGGTGTTAATACCAGATTACCCTCCCCACACAAAGCACCTGAACCCATTTTCTCTTATTCGTAGACTATTTTTAGCATTTTGGGTGCCTAATCACACCCTCTCGCAATAACTTTCCCTATACACAAAAAAACCTGAACTCATTTTCTCTTATTCACCGACCATTTTTAGCATTTTTGGGTGCCTAGTCACACTCTCTAAAACGGGCCACAACTCCATTTTTCTCCTCTTTTAACCCAAGTCGACCGTTCCACGTCGCAAACCCGTAGCGACACATATTATATCCAAAATTAAAAGTTTAGAGACTTATTTACCATGAACCTCAAAATTTATGTATAAACTTGTAATTCAACTTCTCTTTATTTATTTCTATAACAAAATATAACTTAATTACAAATTGTGCAAAGCGACTCGCTGACTAGTGGAGATACGGGGAATTGCAAAATTTGACCTCATTTCGAAAAAGTTTGTAAAAAATGACCTGAAATTTAGATTTTCATGTTTGTGACCTAATTTTGCGAGCATGCACATCTTTTCTATTTCTCTCAGATGGCAACTTTCATTTGTGCCCTTCACTAAAAAAAAGTGCCACTCAACAATTTCTCTCCTCCCTCTTTTTCTTTTGCTCTCCGTTTCGTTTCATTTCACCGACCGTTAGACTCTCATCTTTGCCTCCGCCATTTCTAGACGATTTCACTAAAAAAAAAAGCTTGGATAAATCAAAAAACACTTTTTTCACTAAAAAAAAATAGGGAAAGGCAATTTAATTTTAATTATACTGATATACAATAAATTTAGGAGCATGATTTGTGGATCTTCTCTCTCCTCCCTCCCCATCCAAATTCTTCGCATTTTTTGTAATTTTATTTCCACCATTTTCTTCCTTCTTGCTTTAACAGTGTAATTAATTTCGGCAAGCTTTTCATTGTCCACGACCCTTCCTTAATGGTTCCACGTTTGGTCTTCTCCGTTATTTTCCGATGTGGAATATGGTCGCCATCACTCAGATTTGAGCAAATTATTTTCATCAACATCGTTGTCCACCATCTACGATCATGGCCGACCTTTGCACATGTATACAATTATTTTAATGTATATTCACACAATGTTTGCATTAAAGATGAGAGAACTCTTAATTGTTTTACATTGGTATGATATTGTATATGTTTTTTTAAAGAATATGATAACGTCGGTTTTAGACCTAAATCTTCCTAACTAAACTTTAATTTCACAAATTCAAAAATATAAAAGAATTTAAAATGTAATTAAAGATAACTGAGATTTAAATATTACAAAATATAAATCAAGTATAAACTATTTTGAATTAATAACACTATTGTTACAGGTAAAATTGAATTGAACTAAATACTGAAGAAAAAAAATAGGAGCCTGAAGTTGAAATTGACTCCAACCCAAACCCGCGGAGGCCAACTAGGGTTCAGGCTCAGTTAATCATATTCATGGCACAAACGAAATTTTCTTTGTTTGTTTTTTTTTTTTTTTTTTTTAATTTATCAATTATAAAATATGAAATAGTTCAAAGATAATGGGGTATAATTGGCATACCTAAATGTGCACATTTCCCTCTAAAATCACTCTAGACATAGACATGTAGTGCAAATAGTTTCAACTTTAGATATTTTTTATTTTGGGTCCAAAACATTCCTCTCAATTCCCCTCAATCATATACAACAAATGAACTTTAGGTAAGACATGTCTTGAACCAAAAGCCAAGGCACAAAGTTGGCCTTTGAGAAGACATGCCTTAAGCCAAAAGCCTAAGGTACAGGATTGGCCACGCCACGGGCCGACACACCGGCCTCCAACAGCCTCATCGGCTCGGAGACGACCCTATAACGAGTCTAGTTCAACTATTTTCAATCCAATCCAAAGAGAAAGGCCGAAAATTCTAAATTAATCTCATATAAATGTATCATTATGATTTGGAAGTAGTAAGTTTAACTGTTACCCTAAAAATTTGCTACACCATTTTTTCTATTCTTCAACATAAACATCAGAGGGTGTGTGACATTCACCACACCAACCAACAATTTATTTATTTTGACAAGTCACATATTGAATCGATAAAAAAAATTACAAGCGAAAGTCATCAATAGCTATCTAGGTTTTTTACCAAATACTTGAAGGGCAAATTTTCCGAGAGAGGTAAAAAAGAAAAAAAAGGAAGAATCCAAAATCCAAATACCAAAGAAGGATACAAAATTTAGTCATCAATAGTTATCTAGGTTTTTTACCAAATACTTGAAGGCTACTAATTTTTCCTCAAGGAGAGAGAGGTAAAAAAGAAAAAAAAGAAAGAGTCCAAAATGCAAATACCAAAGAAGGATATAGAAGTTAGAGAGAATTGAGTCTGCCTTTTTCTCGTCGTTTTCTCTACTCTCACGTTTCTTTCCTCTATTTTTCTTTCTATAAGGCAATTAATTGCACCAAAATATCGTCCCACTTGTCCCTTGATAGTATAAACATTAGCAAGATATTTGGTAGTTATATATTAAAATAAAACTACACACAATATAACCTGAATACTAAATAGTATAAATTAAATGGTAAGTGTATGCAAGAAAACATCCAACCAACAACCTTCCCAGTTCATAAAAATTGATAGTTGTATTAGTAACAATTTCAACATGGAAAATGGGCACGAAGAAGCTAGCCACCAGGATCGTTCCCGCTGCTGCTTCCAGGAATGGATGCAACTCCAGCGCCAAGACCTAACCCACCTCCTCGAATCTCTCCACGAATCCAACGACGACGAAGAAATCAAAACCCTAATTTGTAGCTGCATCACTCACTTCGAAGACTACATCTCCACCCGCAGCCGCCTCGCTCTCGAGGAGGCCTCCCCGTTCTTCGCCCCCACCTGGTGCACCTCCTTGGAGAAATCCCTCCTCTGGATCACCGGTTGCAGGCCGTCGATCTTCATTCGGTTGCTCTACGCGCTGACCGGGTTCGAACTCGAATCGCGACTTGGCGAGTGGCTGGAAGGGATGAGGACCAATAGCACTGAGAATAATCTGTGCGTCGGGGACATGTCGCCGAGTCAGATGGTGCGGGTGAATGAGCTGCACATCAGGACCTTACGAGCTGAGGAGACATTGACGAGCAAGATGGCAAGCTTGCAGGAGGAGATGGCAGACCAGCCGATTGCGGTGATAGCGAACAAGGTGGAGGCGGAGGATGTCGGGGAAGTGAACGAGGAGGCGGAGATGGTGTTGAAGGAGCATGAAAAGATGATGAAAGAGATTATGGGGAAGGCGGATGAGTTGAGGTTGAATACGCTCAAGAAAATTGTGGAGATTTTGAAACCGGTTCAGTCTGTGGAGTTTCTAGTTGCGAGTAAGAAGCTTCATCTCTCGCTTCATCTATGGGGCAAACGAAAAGATGAGAAGCATGGAAGAAGATATCACTGATAATCGTATAAGAAATATCTAAGAACTATCTACTCCCTATATTTTAATTTGCATTCTGCTATTACTGCTGTGTGTTTTTCGTTTTGTTTTTTTTTTTTTTTTTTTTTGGAAGAAAATGTTTGTTCTTATTTTATTAAATATAATTTTGGTGTGTTTTAGTCTTGGCATAGTAATTATTATATTAAAATAATAAAATTTACGTTTTTTTTAATGAACGGTCACATTGTTTGAATAATTTGTGTCGTATTGTTCTCTTGAAGTTGAACAAAACTCAAGTTGGATGTGACTGGAAACAGGAAGGAAGCGACAAGTGAGCATGCAAAGAAGTAGGAGACGTGGCAACATAACAAGGTTACACAATTTGACAGATGCCTTCATCCCAACAATTCTAAAAGGATAATAGTCAAATTTTGAATTAGATTTTTTTTACTGTCAATAAATAGGACTAGTTGAAATGTGTTGTTTTCAAAATTCTTAACAACTCAATAATCAATAACATATTTTAACCAACAACCCAATAATCAACTTTAACCTCAGCCCTCTAAGCTCTAACCCACTCTCTTAATAGGTTCGAATTTTCCAATCTTCATGTTTGTAAAAAAAAAAAAAAAAACATACATCTTAACTAGTGATTTACATTATTATTATTATTATTATTATTATTATTATTATTATTATTATAGCCATCATTTGTCTTTAAAAAAAAAAAAAAAAAAAAACTAACTAATTGTTTAATTTTCAAAGTGGGAAGCATGAGCTAAAAATAAGATTAGAAAAAGAATATATATTACACTACTAGAGTTGAGACAATCAGATAGAAATTAGAAACGTGTAGAAGTCTCCATATAAATATATATATTAGCTAATTCATTCTTAATTATCATGAACTCAAACTATTACGATTTTCTCAATATTAACGGCGTTATCGATATCACTATCGATGTCCAACAAAATACACCACTATCGGTCTCGTTGTCAACATTATTTTCGTATATTATTATTTTTATTCAACGAAAGGGCATTGTGGTAAATCATACATTTCATTCTCATTACAGATAAAGGTAAACACTATCCATGGGTGTACAATTATGATTCCAACATATTCCTATTACGAATAAGTAAATAACATGAAATGAAATATCATTCACGTTCCAATTGTTCCTCATTTACCATTGATTTTGCATTACGATTATACCAATTTCATAAAAACAACCAAGTAAACGGGGCCTAAATTTAATTCGAGAGCTATAAAGTTTGTTCTCAAAATTGAATTTTTTTTTTTTTTTTTGCTTGTTGAAAAATCATTTTCGTCTCGAAGTCTTAATTCTTCGATGAGATTTCAAATCTTCTATTTTTTTAGTATTAAATCATTCGTCTAATTTTGAGGCATTTTTCAAATTTTTAAGAGAATTCTCAATTCAAAATTAATCAATGAGGGGTTATATAGATGTTTTTGGACTTTATGCATGCTCGAATTTGAGATAACACAGATGACCTTTTTTTATTATCAAAATCGATAGATGTTCTTTTTTTTAAAAAAAAATTGATATATCTTTTTAGTTTAATTTCTATCTCCACCATTTTTTTCATTCCTTATTTACCCTCCTTCACATCTCAATATCTTCCCTCATTTATAAGATTTTATAATTAAAAAAAATTAACTCTAATTAACTCTCTCCTCTACCAAGATTTTCTCCCTTCCTCTCCTTGTTATTTTACCCCTAATCTTCCGAAAGTAAAAAAATATCTCCCAAAAAGGAAAAAAAAAAAAATATATATCACTCCTGACCCTGAAATATATATCACTCCTGACCCTGTTTTGTGGCCATTGTTTACGGATCATAAATTAGAAATAACAAAAACTCAACGTGTAAAAAATCAACCTAAAAATCACTAAGAATAAAGAGAGAAAAAAATAACTTAGACAAACTTACCCTACCATTTTCAATGGATACAAAATTGTAAATATAGTGTAATTGAGACAAACTTCACCTACCTATAAGTGCAAAAACAATGTTTTCAAATACATTGTATTTGAAAATTTTCAATTTGTAATTACACGGTACATTAGAAGACAAAAAGAAACATATTGTTGAAAGAAAATATGCTAGTCTTTGTAATACATTTAGAAAAACAAAGAGATGCATTCTAAGTTTGCACATTGCAATTTGCAAAATTGGAATTACACGGTACTTGCAATTGTGTAAAATTGGAGAGTACTTGCAATTGTGCAAATTGTAATTGCAAGTGTATTTACAATTTTGCAAATTTTAATTACAGTGTTTTTGCAATTAACAAATATATCAGAAGGCAAAAAAAAAACATAACATACGGTAAATAGTGACACAAAAAATCGGAGGAAAATACAGTGTATTTGCAATGCACCAAATAAGAGTGTAATTGCGATCTACCGAATAACAAATAGAGTGTAATTGCAATCCACTAAGCAAATAAACTGTAATTGCAATCCACTAAATAGCAAATAAAGTGTAATTGCAATCCACTGAATAACAAATAAAGTGTAGTCCACTTCCTAATACAATTAGATAAACTACCTCCATTACAAATTCTCAAGAAGAAAATATCGGGAAGAAAATAACGCAGGGATGAAAATGAAATTACACTATATTTGTAATTTTGCAAATTGCACTTCGAGTGTATTTTAAATTTTGCAAAGTACACTTGGTCCAAGTGTAGTTGAAATTTCGCAAATTGTATTTTACAATGTATTTACAATTTCGCAAATTAAAATTATATCGTACTTGCAATTGTACAATTTTGTGAATTGTAATTAGAGAGTATTGTTTTGGAAAACCAACAACAATACATTAGAAAGCAAAACAAAAATACATAACATTTAATTAAAAACCTGACGAAAGCTTATGTAGACGCCAAAGTTCCGATGAAGGTTCTGATGAACGGCGAAGCAATCAGTACAAAGCGCTTTGACTCTTTCAGTTTTGAAATTTGCAGAACTATAGTCCAACTTTTATGGTCTTTATCTTTTGATACACAACTCCAAAAATAGTTAAACCAGGTATCAAATTGAACCTCTCTTTGTTAGCTTTCCAACCATACATTTTTCGAAATGTTTGAATATCTGATTAAAAATTTATCATTTTTTTAATAAAAGAAACGTAGATGTCGTAGTTGCCGTAGTTGCCGAAAAAGATCGTTTTTTCAAAAGACGACCTTTGTGGAGCAAGTTCGTCTTTTCAAAAACGCGTGTAGAGGTCGCGACCTCCCTATTTTTTAAAATACTTTCAAACCTACAATATTTATATAAATAGTTTTAAAAATTACAATAAGATAACAATTTAAGATTGCGAAAATTTATCATTCAACAAGATTGATAAAATATTTAAACATTAAAACAAATAGGGGAGGTTATGCTTTAGATTTTAAGAATAAAATAAAATTGGAAAAGAGAAATAAAAATGGTCATCGCTCCACTGCTTACACGGCAAGGGAGGAGAGGGAAAAAAAAAAAAAAACAAACATATAGTAAATATTTTAATTGGATAATGGATATTTCATTTTTTTTTAAGACTATAAGCCTATAGTCTACTACTTTCACCTATGATTTTTTTTCTACTTACTATTAATATTTTAAATAAAGCAAGTGAATTTTTTTTAAATAAATAATTTTTGTTTTTGAAATTTATGACTAAAAATTTATATGTTTCTTTTTAAAAAAAATCATAAAAAAAAAATCATAGAGAAAACAAACTTAAAACTAAAACATTAAAATTAAAAATAAAATAGTTATCCAGAACTTAAATTTTTTATTTTTGAAAATTGATCCTATAAATATTATTTTCACAGTTCCACCTATGATTTTTTTTTTTTTTTTTTGTTTTGTCATCTATCTTTTTTAAATGTTTGCAAAATTGAAGTTAAGTTAAAAAAATAAAAAATAAAAGATAAAAAAAAAATTAAAAAGTTTATTTTTATTTTTTTGAATTTAACTAAAAATAATCTAACGTTTTCTTAAAAAAGATGAAAATAATTGTAAGAAACGATGATACAACAACCACAATTTTAAAAAATTAAAAACCAAAACTCAAATAGATTATTAAACTAGCCTTAATTTAAATGGTTGCACAAGTAGCAATCAGGACCATATATATGGGTTGGATGCACAAGTAGCAATCAGGACCAAACTAATTGCAAATTTAGCAAATGTTTTGCAAATATAGCAAAAAAATCTATAAAAAACTGAGGTTATCAGCGATAGACTTCTATCAGCCATAAGATATCAGAAATAAAAATTGCTATATCCGCAAAATTTTTAAAAACATGTTATATTTTTAATTATCTTATTCTAAATTGACATCTGTTACAATTTCTCTATATATATATCATATTCCACGTAAATGTACTAATCAATTATTGATTGATATTAAAATTGATGCAAAATTCATAATAAGTCAATTCAAGTATAAATCTTAATTATCAACTTGTACTTAACTACACTTTCAACCAAACACATAGGTTCTAATCTCATTATCATCATGTTGCTAAAAAGAAACATAGATATGAATTATTTATATTATTATTATTATTAAATATATAGCCATTATTAATCGGTAGAAAACTAACTATTTCTTCAATTTTCAAAATAGAAAGTCTGAGTTAGAAATCAAATTAAAAAAAAGAATATATATATTACACGGTAGACGATTAGAAATTGAAAGATAGAAATCAGAAGCGTGTAAAAGTCTTCATATAAATACCTTAATATATTAACTAATTAATTTATAATTAACATGAACTCAAAAGGAAAATCATAATTATTTATCTTTCAAATGGTTTGAGCTCACAATTGTAAAGAGAGAAAGTTGACAAGGTCTTGTTTTTCAATGAGCGTTTGATTTTGGTCTAGGATTTTCTATTTGTGGCTCACACATATATATATATATATGACCGAGAGATAAATTGTATAGCTATTATTTGGCTATTTGAAGGTCAAATGTCGAATTTGAGGGTTTATATATATATATATATATATATATATATATATATATATATATATATATATATATATATATGATATTAATTTCCGTCGACATATCGATATTTTCACATGTCCATAGGTGATATTTCCATCACCTTACAAAATCGATGAAATATTAAAAAAAAAATAACAACAAAATGTAACCTAACGTGAATATACTATTATGATAAATGTATTTTAACTCATTTAAAAGTAGGGAAATTGTAGTAAATGACAATTTAAGACTTATTGTTTGCAAATATAGCATGTTTTTAAAAATTTTGCGGATATAGCAATTTCTATCGCTGATATCTTATGATTGATAGAAGTCTATCGCTGATCACCTCAGCTTTTTATAGATTTTTGTCAGTGATAATAGTCTATCAGAGATAATAGTCTATCAGAGATAATAGTCTATCACTGATAGAAGTCTATCAGTGATATAATAAAGTCTATCAGTGATAGAAACGGGTTTTTTTGCCATATTTGCAAAACATTTTAAAGTTTGCTAAATTTGCAATTAGTTTGGGCTTGATTGCTATTTGTGCAACCAGCCCTTTAAAAGTGGCTATCAAAAAAAAAAAAAAAAAAAACTCATTTAAAAGTGTAAAATATTTATTTATTAATTTTAATATTTTTTTATAAAACAATTATTTTTAAAAATCTTCCAAAAATATCTATATATTTTACCGATATTTTCATCGACATTTTCATAAAATTGAGACTTCCATATTTTCGTCCACATCCACATTTAAATTCTGGTATATATATATGGTAAAACTTATTTGCATGGGCTACAAATATCTTTTGTCTACGTGGCAGAGTTTGATTGATTAAGTTTTATGTTATTTTTTAATTCAAAAATCATATTTAATGTCTCACTGCCATTTGAACGTTTTTTTTTCTTTCATTTTTTTCTCTTCTCCGTTACTTTCAATTTTCGATTTTGTCATTATGTCTTCAATCCTCTCCAATATCTTTTTTTTATGGATGATTTGCTACTTCAAATCTTAGTAAACATTTTATAATCTTTCTATCAACATCACTAAGCTTTTTCATTAATCACAAAAAAAAAAAAACTTTATTTTCTTTATATACATTTTTCATTTTGTGATTTCAAAATATTTTTATTGTTAAAAAGTTCTTTAACCAACTTAAATTTTGAAAATCAAAATACGGGAATAAAATCTTTATTATTTAATTGATTTAGATCTATATACCTAGTAGTATAGCGAAAATTTGTAGAATTTTAGAAAGGTAATAGTTAATTATTTATTTATAATAAATGAAGTGAAATTGAGTTGAAAACTTGAAATGAGCAAAACAATTAGATAGAAGAGGAAAGAAATTAGATAGAAGAGAAAAGAAGAATTTTATTAAAATTTGTCCTAGGATGTTGGACAATGGGATGTGTGAGGTTTTAGATATTACTATTTTTATTAAAAAATTGTCATAGGATTTTTTTTTTATATGATTTGTCAGTGTCAAATTTTAGTAAACATTTTCAAATTTGATTTTCAAATTTGAGGTTTTAGATATTATTATTATGATTATTATTAAAAATTGTATGGGATCTTTTTTTTAACTATAATTTGCTATTGTCAAATCTTAGTAAACATTTTCAAATCATTGATAAAAAAGAGATATTGGAGAGAATTGAAAAGAGAAGGACAAAATCGAAATTGAAAACCATTAAGAAGAGAGAAAAAAGAAAGAAAGAAAAAATGGTTGAAACGGTGTGAGATATTAAGTATGATTTTTGAAAAATAACATAAAACTTGGTTAATCAAACTTTGCCACGTAGTTAGACAGCAAAAAAAATAGTTGTAGCCACGTCATGAAAAATAATTGTATCCACTCTATTAAATATATTATTTTTTAAAATTATTTTAAATAGTATAGAAAAACTTCATAGCATCGATGTACTAAAAATTTTCCACCACGCCTGCAAGGAAGTTTTAATCATATATATATTTATTTAGTTAGTATAATTAGTCGATCTTATTTGAGATGACGTCATCATACATAAATAAGATGATGTAAATATTTTTCCACGTGTAGTCCGCAGCATAGGCCTTTGATGAGGTGTGTTTATAAAAGTAGTTTAAAATTGAAAATGTTGTGCTGTCATCTTTATCTAGAAAATGGTAACAGCAACAAACGAAGTATTATTAAATAAATCATAAATTTTATCTCTTTATTTTATTAAAAGACATTTAATATTGAGATAATATCAAACCTTTAATTAAATAAAGTTAATAATGACAAAACATAAAAAAATTGTTGCAGGAAAACAAACTCAAATCACGTGCATTAGGACAAGTTGATGGGAAAAAACAGCGGCGCACATAGCTGTCTTTTGTTTTTTGTTTTCTGCAAATACTGTGGATATACTTTCTATTTTTTTTCTCTCTTTTTTAGAGAGCGGTGCAGAAGATAAGAACAATTTTTAATCTTCATTATTTTACTGTTAGGTCTCTAAAGGGTACTTTGGTACATGAATTTTGAGGATGAAAATGAAATAAAGTTTGCGAAAATAGACCATGAGAATAAAGTATTCACGAATATCATTTATGTCCGTATACAAACATATTCTATACACTTACAAAAATGGTGCACGACTATAAAACTTATCTTTTAAATTTGTGTTTGATGTGAAATATGAATTTTGTTTTAAATTTTTAGATTCAATCCGTTAGTAAAATTATATATATATATATTTTTTATGCAATTTAAATTTTAGATTTTAGATTTTGCGATTTTTTTTTTTTTTTTTTTTTGAATACATTGATTGGGGGTGGGGAATTTGAACCATAGACCTCTTGATCGTCAACTAGTACATATGTCAGCTGAGCTAAGCTCGCTTTGGCTTAGATTTTGCGATCTAAATAGTAAAAAATAATATTGTATCAAATCGGGCATAGCTCAATTGAGCTACAGCAGTGTCATCGACTACAAGGTATAAAGTTCGAATCCTCCATCACAGTTTATAATATTGGAGTGGGAATTGAACCTAAGACCTCATGGTCACTAGGCGATACATTATGCCGTTGAACTATGCTCTTGTTGGCAAAGCTCAAAGACTTAATAGACACAAAATCGAAATTTTAGAGAATTTTTTAAAGTTCAAGAATATATTGTAGACCCTTAAATTTATCCGACCTTTTATTTTTTCATCTTTATTTACAGTAAATTTTGTATTTTCTTCGTAATTTTGTATTGTACTAGCTTTTAAAAAAAATAAACAAAATAAATAAAATAAAAGAAAGGATCGGCCAAAAAAAATATAATAGAGAAGAGAGGAAATAACCTCAGCTGCACCCCATCCATCCATACGACCCCTTCCATATAGATCGTCGTGGCATGAACTCATAATTTCTTTTCCTCACCCCTGTCTGAAATCCCGCCAGCCAATTTCGATTGAGTTTTGTTTTTTTTTTTTTTTTTTAGCCTTATACTCGAATAATCGCCCTACTTGATCAAGTTGACATTAGTCGTTGAGGGTTGACCTTATAGGAGATCGAGAGTCTTTCCTATGCCTTCCCGCTTATCGCGCAACTAACTAACTAGCTAAAGAAAGGGGGAGAGGGATCATGTCAATTTGTGTGTGCATTCTATCCTTCCTGTACTTACCTGCTTAGCATTATTTTTTTTACAAAAATTAAAAGAAAATAAAATAAAAGATTTCCATGGTCGGTAGATAAAATTTCTAAAATCTTTTTTTCGGAATAAAGTTTTTTATTTAACTTTTTTTTTTCTTTTTTTTTCTTTTTTTTTAGAAACCATTTAAATAAAATATTTACTAATGAATTCTTATATTTTCTATTATTGGTTCATTTTCTATAAATTGGAGTTCAAGACATAAGAAGGAAAAAAAAAATTCTCTCATTATTTTTCTCCCTCACTCATTTACCTTCTCCCCTTTCTCTTCTCTCAAAAAAAATCTCACACATCATTCTTCCCTTCTATCTCTGAAACCCTAACCATCATTTGTTCTCCATTTTTCTCTCCCAACATCATTCTTCCTGTCCGTGAAACCCTAACCATCATATTTCCCCCATTTTTCCCATCATATTTTCCTCATTTTTCTCTCTCACTCACAATAACCCAAATCTTTCTCTCACTAGGAGTGACTTAGTCTCCCTCTCTTAAATTCAAAACTCCAACTCTTTTATCGCAGTGATAGGAAGTCTCTGAAGCATCATTCCTCCCCTCCTGTCCGTGAAACCCTAACCATCATCTTTCCCTCATTTTTCTCTCCCACTCACAACAACCCAAATCTCACTGACCTACCCAAATCTCACTGACCTAGTCTTCCTCCCCACCCAAATCTCACTGACCTAGTCTTCCTCCCCTCTGGTCCGTGAAACCCTAACCATCATCTTTCCCTCATTTTTCTCTCTCACTCACAACAACCCAAATCTCACTCCTGGTGACCTAGTCTCCCTCTCTTAAATTCAAAACTCCAACTCTTTTATTAAGAAGGGATGGGTGATGCACTCCCCAACTCTCGCTTAGCAAAATTCCAACTCTTTTATAAGGGATGAAAATCGGGGGGTCGGTGATGCACTCCCCAACCCCGTCCCGTCATCCCCATCCCTGCCCCGTTTTGGACTCTTTTATCGCAGTGATAAGAAGGGATGACACTATATCAAATTCAAAACTCCAACTCTTTTATCGCAGTGATAAGAAGGGATGGGTGATACACTCCCCAACCCCGGCTAATTAGCAAAACTCTAACTCTTTTATCGCAGTGATGAGAAGGGATGATAGGGGGGATGCACTCCCCAACCCCGTCCTGTGGGGATTTTTATCCCCATCTCTGCCCCGTTTTGGAGAATCGGGGTTGGAGAATCCTCGTTTGGGGTTGGAGAATCCTCGTTTGGGGATCTTTTTTCTTCCTCATCTATCCCAGTCTCGTTTCGGAGAATCCCCGTTCTTCGGGGATCGGGTCCCAGAGAAAAGATCCTTGTTTCCATTTTATTTTTAATTATATTTTTTTAAAAAATATAATTAAATTTATATTTAATAATTATTTTTTTATAAATATATTAAAATTAGTATTATTATTGTCGGGGGGGAGGGGATGCATTCCCCAACCCCGTCCCGTGGGGATTTTCATCCCCATCCCCGCCCCCTTTTGGAGAATCGGAGTTGGAGAATCCTCGTTCGGGGATCTTTTTTCTTCCTCATCTATCCCAGTCCCGTTTCGGAGAATTGGGGTTGAGGTCGGAAAATTTCCGTTCTTGGGGGATCGGGTCCCGCGAAAAAGTTCCTCGTTTCCATTTTATTTTTAATTATATTTAAAAAAAATATATATAATTAAATTTTTATTTAATAATTAAATTTTTATAAATATATTAAAATTATTTTTACTTTTATATTAAAATTAGTATTATTATTGTTTTATTTATTTAAAAACTAATTATAAAAAATACTTTTTTTTTTTTTTTGAAAGGAATTATAAAAAATACTTAACATTAAGAAAAATGTAAAAGCTAGCTTTTTAAAAATAATATATAAAATGTTATTAATAATATTAAATAATATTATCATTTTATATAATTAGAATTAGAATTAGAATTAGAATATATATTTTTCTAAAAAAAAACAATAAAAATAATTGAGGGATGGGGATTGTCTATAATTATAATATATATTTTTCTAAAAAAATCAATAAAAATAATTTGGGGATGGAGATTGTCCCCGTTTGCCCCGTACCCGGTCAAATTAGGGATTTCCCGACCCGGTCAAATCGAGGATTTTCTGATCGCTAGGATAAGTCTTTGGGTATAATATCTTTTACCGCTAGGATAAGTCTTTGGGTATATATCTTTTATTAAAATCTCTCTCAATCTGTTCTTTGGGTATATATTTTTCTATTAAAATCTCTCTCAATATGTTCTTAACGAATAAATATGAGAAATCATATTATTTCTTGTTAGAGTCTAGAAAGCTGTTTTTCATTCTTCTTTATCTTGCTCAGTATGCTCGCTAGCATGGTCATTATACGTTATTATGTGCTTTTAAATCCATTGATTCATGTTAGGTTTGTTATTAAACACTTTTCTTATGTAGTTAATTGCATGTATACATTAGGTTGCTAAGGACTCGTTTGGTAAGAAATTTGGATCCAATTTTATGTTTTTAAAAAACCAGGGATAAGATGGATACAATGAATTTGTGTTTGGTAAACCCAAATCTGAAAAACAGAATCTGAAAACAATAACTCAAAAAGGCCCAAAATCTGGAAACAAATGTTTTCAACTTACCCAGATTCAATTTCCAATGTTTTCAACTTACCCAGATTCAATTTCCAAAATTTTGAAAACACGGTGAATCTTGTTAACGACCATGCTTTCTGATTTTCTCCTTGTTCTTCTTTGAAACACGGTGAATCTTGTCAACGACCATGCTTTCTGATTTTCTTCTTGGTTCTTCTTTGTGTACGCATCTTCACACCCCTCTATCAGGGTATGCTCTCTTTTCTTTTAAACATTTTCTTCACTTAGATTTTTTTTTCTTTCTTCTCAAAGGCAAAAATGTCTTGAAAAAAATGATACAAACGGTTAGGAAAGGAAAATGACATGAAGAAAAAGGAAAGTTTTAAAGTGAGCCCCAAATTGGATTTTGATTTTTGTTTTGAAAGTTTTTTTTTTTTGCAACGGTATTTTATTTAATTTTATTTAATGCGATATCCTCTTAACTTATGACAATTGAATTATGCTGACTTGAAAGATTTAGTTTGGAGCATTGGATTTAGATTTTTTGCATTCCATATTTTAGTTTTAAACAAAGAACTACTATAGTTATTTGGATTCTGGGCTCCAAAAAATACTGTCATTTTACATTATGTACTCCAATGTTTTTTTTTTTTTTTTTTTTTTTACCATTATAGTTAATTGCGAGAGAGACCTTAATAAAGATTTGTGTTGGGTGTGGATTTGTGGATTCGAGTTAATTTTTGCTTGAGAGATTTATTTTTGGAGGTTATATTTAGATTTTTCTATTAGTATACTAAACAATATTCAACCATTCAATAATTATCTACAAACTTCAATAAAAGAAAATACATAGAAATCATTTTTGGATTTTTTTTTATGTTTTTTATTTTAAATTTTATTTCCTTTCAACAATGATTTGTTTGTATTAGTCGACTAGTTTTTTTTAATATACATTTGTATTGTTCTTTTTTTTTATGTTTGTATAATGTGTATAAAAAAATTTAGATGGCTCTAAGTCATGATGAATGTGATGAAGTGACTCACTGGTCTCCTCTAATTGAGACATATTTCATCCATTTATTATACGAGGATGCCAAAAGAGGATTGTAAACCATAACTTTACATAAGAAAACTTGGACAACTATAAACAATGTTATTCTTTACAAAGTTTACAAGAGGTATATTGTGCCAAAGTTAAGAATGAAATACAATAGGTTGAGAAAGTTGCATGGTGAGTTTTGCTACATTACTAACAAACCGGTGTAGGATGAGATCCTATGACAAATAAAGTAGAATGGGATACCACCTGAAGATACAAACTTAGCTATTATTATAATTGTTAAATTTAATCCCCTAACTAATTATTATTTGTAATGGTTGTTATTTTTAGAGGAATTCTTATGCCAAAAGATTTCGGAAAAAAAATGTGACAATTACGATATATTAGGAGAGATTTTCAACAACCACTACAAGAATTTCAAGTTTTTCCAAGGCTGGTTTTCCTGAGAAAACAGTGGGTTTCGTCGGCCTAGGTTATTAACACCACTGCTAGTGGACAAATGCATTATTCATCGAATGAGGCACCACCTAACTCTGATGAAGAAAGAGACATAGAGAGGGAATTTGTTTCTTTAAGGGCCATATTGAGTTAGGTGTTGATGATGAAGAAACTGAAATCCATGAAGATTGGGATGAGACGCCTACTCAATCATCTAAAACGTCGTTCAGTTGGCCCATCATTAGATAGTCGTGCCTACAAGATTGCACAAACTTCTCGACAAGCCATTTTGGATGTTGCTTTAAAAGTGTGGACTAAGTCGATGTCTGAGAAGTCTGAAGCTATGGCCTCTCGAAAACGTGAATTGGAAAACACTATATGTAGTGTTGACAAGTATATTATTGAGGAGTGTATGACCAAGTTAGGCTCTATTTCTAGACTACCTAGCTGTGAAACCATGTGAAAAGTTAGTTTTATATGACTGGAGAGCAATGTTTATGATCATGTCGGATGAAAATATCTGAACAGCTCTTGATCTCCTTGATTTTTAAGATTCTTAGCTACATCTTTTTCTAAGAAACTATAGGTATCAAATACATATTATTATTATTATTTTTTTTTTGTACAAAGGTGATTTCTTTAAAATATCTGAAAAAAATATTTTTTCATGAATAGTGTTGTAGAGTGCTGATACTTTCCCACCAATAAACCTCGAACCCATTTTCTTTTATTCGTAGATTATTTTTAGCATTTTAGGTGTCGATTCCTTTAAATAAAGGTGTGTTGGATCTTCCCTCTTATCTCTCCCCTACAAATTCTTCTCATTTTGTAATTCTATTTCCACAATTTTCGCCGTGTAATTAATTTCTTCAAGTTTCATTGTCCACGACCCCCTTCCCTAACGTTCATGTTTGGTAGATGAGGAATATCGCCCGTAGCCATTACTAAGATTTGAGCAAATGTTTTTCATCAAGATCGTTGTCGACCATCCACGATCATGGCATATGGAAATTGTGATTTAATTATTTTCCTGATTAAAAAAAAAAATATATTATTTTTCAGATCGCACGATTTCCAACGACGATCGTGCGATCAACGTCCACGATCGCGCATTTTCAGTCACAATCGTCCGATTTCCAGCCACGATTGTGCGATGAACGACCACAATCGTGCAATTCGAGCCATGATCATTTTTCTTTTGCAAATCCACGATCGCACAATTCTGGCCATTGCACGATCGTGGCCAAAAATAACGCAATCGTGCGATTTAATTTTCTTTTTTTTACTTGTGTTCGCGTAATGCTTGTTTATTCACTAAGTAAACAACTTAAATCAAAGATGACTCACGTATGGTAATTTGCGTTAAATTGCATGAATTGAAGAATAGCTAAATTAATAAAATTAATAATCTCTTGAATTATTACATTCAGCACATAACTATTATCTAGATGGTCAGATTTTGTAATCACCGAGCAAAGTATTATTTCATACAAGTACTCCAACATCTAAAATTACTGTTATTTATTATATCACCATTTTAGTTATTGTCAATTATTTTAATGCATTTTATTTTAAAATTACTGTTATTTTATAACCATTTTAGTTCTTGCCAATTATTTTAATGCATTTTATTTTTTAGTACAATTTGGGAGTGAAGATTCGAACCTCCGACTTACGGATCAAAGGCACATCTTTATATCAGTTGAGCTATGCTCGATTTGACAATTATTTTAATATATATTCACACAATGTTTACGTTGAAGATGAGAGAACTCTTAATTTTTTTTATATAGGTATGATATTGTCTATTTTTTTTTAAAAGAATATGATAACCTCTGTTTTAGAATTGAATCTTCCTAACTAAACTTTAATTTTACAAATTCAAAAATATAAAAGAATTTAAAATGTAATTAAAGATTACATAAAATGAGATTTAAATGTTACAAAATATAAATCAGATTATAAAACTATTTTGAATTAGTAACACTATTGTTAGGGGTGAAATTCAACTTAATTAAATACCAAAACTGAAAAAAGGGTCTGACTTTTTACCAAATAGCTATCTAGGTTTTTTACTAAATACTTGAAGGCCAATAATTTTCCCTCAAGGAGAGAGAGAGGTAAAAAAGAAAACAAAGGAAGAGTCCAAAATCCAAATACCAAAGTTAGAGAGAAATGGGTCTAACTTTTTCCCTATGTCTCTAAAACCCACATAATAAGATATTGAGAAATGAAACTTGTCGTTTTCTCTCTCTCATCTTCTTCCTCTCTTTTTAATTTTTTTCTATAATGCAATTAATTGCAGCAAAATATCGTCCCACTTGGCCCTTGATAGTATCAACATTAGAAAGATATTTGGTTGTTATATATTAAAATAAAACCATACACAATATAACCTGACTAGTATAAATTAAATGGTAAGTGTATGCAAGAAAACATCCAACCAGCAACCTTCTCAGTTCATGAAAATTGATAGTTGTATTAGTAACAATATGAATATGGAAAATGGGAACGAAGAAGCTACCCACCAGGATCGTTCTCGCTGCTGCTTCCAGGAATGGATACAACTCCAGCGCCAAGACCTAACCCACCTCCTCGAATCTCTCCACGAAACCAACAACCACGACGAAGAAATCAAAACCCTAATCAACACATGCATCACTCACTTTGAAGACTACATCTCTACCCGCAGTCGCCTCGCTCTCGAGGAGGCCTCCCCGTTCTTCGCCCCCACCTGGTGCACCTCCTTGGAGAAATCCCTCCTCTGGATCACTGGTTGCAGACCGTCGATCTTCATTCGGTTGCTCTACGCGCTGACCGTGTTCGAAGTCGACTCGCGACTCGGCGAGTGGTTGGAAAGGATGAGGACCAATATCACTGGGAATAATCTGCACATCAGGGACATGTCGCCGAGTCAGATGGTGTTGGTGAATGAGCTGCACATCAAGACCATACGAGCTGAAGAGACATTGACGAGAGAGATGGCAAGCTTGCAGGAGGAGCTGGCAGACCAGCCGATTGTGATGATAGCAAACGAGGTGGAGGTGGAGGTGGAAATGGAGGCGGAGGAGGTCGGGGAAGTGAACGAGGAGGCGGAGATAGTGTTGAAGGAGCATGAGAATGTGATGAAAGAGATCATGGAGAAGGCGGATGAGTTGAGGTTAAATACGCTAAAGGAAATTATGGAGATTTTGAAACCGGTTCAATCTTTGGAGTTTCTGGTTGCGAGTAAGAAGCTTCATCTCTCGCTTCATCGATGGGGAAAACAAAAAGATGAGAGACTTGGAAGAAGATATCATTCTTGATGATCATATAAAGGAATATCTAAGAATAATAACCTACTACCTATGTTTTAATTTGCATTCTACAACTACGTGTTTTTGGTTTTGTTTTGTTTTTTTTGGAATAAAATGTTTGTTCTTGTTTTATTAAATAGTGTTGGCCTGTTTTAGATGGTAATCATTATGTTCAAATAATAAAATTTACAGTTTTTAATGAACTATCCTATTGTTACATTGTTTGAATAATTTCTCTTGAAGTTGAACAAAACTCAAGTTGGATGTGCATGAAAACTGGAAGGAACAAGTGAGCATGCAAAGAAGAAGGGACCATAAGTCCATAAGGCAACACAACAGGGTTACATCCCAACTTTGTCATTTGGCATTATTCAATCCAAAAGCAGTTTTAAAAAATAAATTTGTCTTTTTTTTTTTTCCAAATGTATTTAATTAATGCACCACACAATCTGATGACAATTGGACAAAAAAAAAAAAAAGTGTTGTTTTAATATATTACATATCAAAAAATTTCCCTTAATAATATTTGGATCAATTTAAAGTTCAAACTTTCATAGGAAATTAATTTAGACTATTTGTTAGTGATTTATAGTCATTTTCACTCTATTCTACTTAAAATCAACTCAAAATCACCTAAAGAAGAACTATTCTTCACTCAAAATCAATCTTAATTACCAAATTAGTAAAAAAAAAAATATCACGTAATTATTTATAAATAAGCAGAGAAAAATAGAAGAAGACAGAAAAAAATGAAAAATCGTTCATATTAATGAAAAAATCCTACTATCTATTTGATTCTAGCATTCATCTCTAATATTATGTCTCTATTTTTAAAGAAATCTAACACTCGAGTGAAAATTATGTATTAACAATTTTAAAATGAAATTTTAATTAACGAAAGGTCTAACTTGATTCATTGGTGTAAAGGTATAAAATTTTAATTAATACAAGTATTAGTTTAAGGGTAAGAATATATAATATTGAAATTATTTAATAGATCGATTAGGAGATTAATAAATATAAATATCTTACCTAGAGATAATAAGAATTAAACTAATTTTGCAGACTAAATGAAAAGTTATTTGTGAGAAACTAAAATAAGCATAACTCAGTCTACATTTATTCAAATTAGCATACACCATTTGTACCATTTGTTGCACTGAAAACAATTTATTTGTGTGAGAGAAGGCAAAAAAAAAATAATTAAGATTAAAATAAATTTTTGGATTAGAAACGAAAGATTACTATTTTTTAGAAAAGGAAATATAGGTTGAGAGAAAGAGATAGAGAGAGATTAAAATAAACATTAAAATTTAATTCGCAGAAAAATTTGTTATTATATTTATCTTAACGTTGTTTACTAAAAACTAACATGAATCAAAATATGAATTAGAAATTATAATTATTAGAATACCTCTTTTAATTTAATATTAACAAGTAATAAGCTAGCTAATTAAAATTAAAATACATGAATTAACGCCAACATGAGCATAACTCAATCGACATATTGTATTAATTAGTGACTGAAAGATCACATATTCAATTCCCCACGCTACATGTTGTAAAAAAAACTATATGAACTAACAAATAAATATTAATATAATCAAACAAAGTATAGCTCAATTGGCTAAGGCTATGTCATGGATTCAATCCTAGTGTTAATTAAAATTTCAGTAAAAAAAATATTAATATAATTGTTATTAGAGCAACCATCACTAATATAAAATATTATTATTATTAAATTTTACTGTTATGAAATTTAGTAATAATAATAATTTTATTTGATGTTTTTTTTTTTACAACGGTATTTAATTAATGCGGGGATTGAACTCATGACCTCTTAGTCAAGGCACAACCTTATGCCAATTAAGATATGCTCGGTTTGGCAAAATTTGGGCGGTAATAATGCATTTAAATTTCTGCCCCGTGCGTAGTTTTTTGCACAGGTGTAGCATCAATCAACCCCCACTCTAGGTTATCTAGGTGTGTTACTCGTTGCACCAAGTGGTTGTTTGATAAATTGTTTTAAAACGTTCCTACCCCGTGCGTGGTTGTTTGCACAGGTGCAAGATCAATCAACCTCACTCTGGGTTATCTAGGTGATGTGCTCACTCACCCGTTGCACCAAGAGTAATTTTGAACCTATCTCAATTAGTTAAGCATATATCTTTGAACAGGAAGCTAATTGTTGTCCAACCGAGTATAGCTCAATTGACATAAGGTTGTGCTCTTGATCAAGAGGTCAGAGGTTCAATCCCCGCATTATTTATTAGAGAAAAGAATAGAGTAAGCAAGGTTAAGGAGGATAAGACAAAGAGCTAACCTCACCTTGTCATCAAGGATCCAGAATGTTCCCCCAACCAAATTCTCTAACAAAGTATTTTGTCCTTATTCAATGGGTGGATGACAGCTGTATTGTTGGTTATTATTATTTCCTTTCATATTGTCTGAATATTCTTGTGTGCCCTAATTGGGGCCTCTGTGTATAAATAGGGCATTAGACCCTTTGGATTAAAAAGAAGAAAATAGAAGAGAATCTTCTCTGCAAGAACATCTTTCCCCTGTTTCTTTACTTGGTATCAGAGCGGCGAAAATGACTAGCGTCAATACGATCGAAGGCTCCAACATGAATGCTGGTGGTCATCACTTCAGCAGCCCCCCGCTCAACCAATTACTCAATCAGGTGACTACTATAAAATTAGACCGTAGTAATTTCCTTCTATGGAAGAATTTAGCCTTACCCATCCTCCGAAGCTACAAGCTCGAAGGACATCTACTAGGCACAAAGCTTTGTCCACCAATGATGGTCCAAACACCAGCAGAAGAAATCGTTGCCGGCGAAGTCACACCAGGCGCCTCAACATCTGAAATGGCGTCAAGTGGAGCGTCCAGCTCAAAAGCAATAGAGGCGATAAATCCCCAATATGAAGCATGGCAAGTCGTGGACCAACTACTACTGGGCTGGCTCTACAACTCGATGTCCCCTGAGGTAGCTACCCAAGTCATGGGATACGATAACTCCAAAGATCTGTGGATAGCAGTTCAAGACTTGTTTGGAGTTCAATCTAGAGCTGAAGAAGACTTTCTCAGGCAGACATTTCAACAAACTCGAAAAGGTAATCTGAAAATGGTTGATTATTTGAGAACCATGAAATGTCATGCTGATAATCTTGGTCAAGCTGGTAGCTCAGTCTCGACAAGATATCTTGTATCTCAGGTTCTGCTTGGTCTGGATGAAGAATTCAATCCCATAGTTGCAACACTTCAAGCAAGAACCGATATCTCCTGGTCTCAACTCCAAGCTGAGTTATTAGTGTTTGAGAAACGCCTTGAATTTCAGAACACTCACAAGACAGCAGTGACCTTCAGTCATAATGCTTCTGTCAACATGGCCAACAACCGGAGTACTCCAAATCAATGGACTCAAAATCAAAACATGGGTGCTGGAAATACAAACCTCAATAATGGGAACAATGCTACAAATGGTGGTCAAAGGAATAACAACAACCATCGAGGAAGAGGCCGTGGCAGAGGATATTGGAATGCAAACAACCGACCAATTTGTCAGGTATGTGGTAAGAGTGGTCACAATGCTTCTATCTGCTATCACAGATTTAACAAGGAGTATGTCCCCAATCTGAATCGTGGGAACAACAATCCTCAGAATGGTAATCATGGTAATCCATCGAATGGGAACAATCCCGGAGCTCCACCTCCACCTGCTGCATTTCTTGCAAACCAACAGAACTTTGGGAATGCTTCAACATCTGAAATAGCTACTGATGTAAGTTGGTATGCTGATAGTGGAGCATCCAATCATGTTACAGCTGACTACAACAACTTAGCTAGCCCTGCTGAATATGGAGGTAATACTCTTGTCACAGTAGGTAATGGTGAACAAATACCTATCTCTTATATAGGAAACTCTTGTTTAACTGATGGTACCAGCCTTCTCAGCCTTGAAAATATGTTATGTGTGCCTGAAATTGCAAAAAATCTACTCAGTGTTTCTAAACTTGCTCAAGACAACTATGTTTTTATTGAATTTCATGGTGATTGTTGTCTTATAAAGGACAAGGGTACGGGGCGCATCTTACTGAAAGGAGTGCTTAGAGATGGTCTCTACAAATTGGAGAATGCTGTGGTAAAGTCCGTTGATGTCTCCAAGTCAGTTGCTCGTGGAAATCTACAGCCGTTGCACAAAAATAAGTCTACAACGGCCCTTGTTTTGTCTACAGTCTCTCCTAGTGCAAATGTATTGGTGACCAAGACAATTTGGCATAGACGTCTTGGTCACCCCTCTACCAAAGTATTAGAATCTGTTCTTAAGAGTTGTAACTTGTCCTGTCAATCCAATGAAACATTAGAATTTTGTGAATCATGTCAAATGGGTAAAGCTCACTCTCTACCGTTTTCTAATTCTATGTCTCGTGCCTCTGCTCCCTTTGAACTCTTGCACTCTGATTTATGGGGTCCTGCATCTGTACAGTCGATTGAAGGATTTCGCTACTATATCTTATTCTTGGATGATTATAGTAGGTATATATGGCTCTATCCACTCAAACAAAAGAGTGATGCAAGTGCTGCTTTTCAACATCTTCTACAAGTAATTAAAACACAGTTTAATAAAGAGGTGAAAGCTTTTCAGTCTGATAATGGTAGGGAGTTTGTTAAAATCCATCGCATATGCAATCAGCTTGGCATTCTTTCTCGGTACTCCTGCCCATATACCTCAGCCCAAAATGGGCGAGCTGAGCGCAAACATCGACATGTTGTAGAAACTGGACTCACATTGTTGGCTCAAGCATCTATGCCTCTCACATTTTGGTGGGATGCCTTTCTCACCAGTACAACTCTCATCAATGGTCTCCCATCCTCTGTTATTGACGGTAAGACTCCCATGGAACTTCTGTACTTTAAGAAACCAGACTACATAAATGTTAAGACATTTGGTTGTGCTTGCTTCCCATGTCTTCGCCCATATCAGTCTCACAAGTTCCAATTTCACACTGAGAAATGTGTCTATCTAGGCCCTAGTACATCACACAAAGGGTATAGATGTTTAAATGCTGCTGGCAGAGTGTTCATTTCCAGGCATGTACGGTTTAATGAATTGGAGTTCCCTTTTGCTACAAGCCTATGCTCAACAAATCAATCAGGAGTAGTTTTATCCCAACCAGCCCAACCCACCTTCTCACCAATTGTACTCCCATTTTTACCTACCCATGACCCCACATTATCCACTTTTCCAGTCCCATCTTCAGCTAAATCCAGTGGACCATCAAATAGTCCAACTAGTCCTTTACCACAGCACACTCCAAATAGCCCCATCTATCGCCCTACTCCTGTCCAACAACCCTCAGAAGTGACAACACCTCTTACCACTTCCCCATGCTCTCCAAACCAGTCTACACCCTCTATATCAACCCCCTCTGACCAACGGATATATACCTCTCCACTGCCCTTAATGACCTCTCCCTCATCTCCAGAAAGCTCCTCATCCTCCCCACTCTCCTTCTCTGATAAGGACAATGCTCCTAAACCATCACACCCCATGATCACCCGAGGGAAGCAAGGAATTTTCAAACCCAAAGTCTGGCTATCTCAAACATCAACGGATTGGTCCAACACCGAACCCACACGCATAAAGAAGGCACTTGCTACCCCACAATGGAAAGAAGCTATGAATTTTGAATACTCGGCGTTGAGCAAAAACAAGACATGGCACCTCGTTCCACCCTCTCCAACCATGAATGTTGTTGGAAACAAATGGATCTTCAGAATCAAAAGAAACACAGATGGTACCATTCAACGGTACAAAGCTCGACTTGTTGCCAAGGGATTCCATCAAAGCCCAGGGATTGATTTCTTTGAAACCTTTAGCCCAGTGGTTAAAGCCTCCACGATCCGGATTGTTCTTAGCATTGCAGTCACGAAGGGTTGGAAGCTTCGTCAACTCGATTTTAACAATGCTTTCCTGAATGGTCGACTTGAAGAGGATGTCTATATGGAACAACCACCTGGATATGTGAACTCCACCTATCCTAACTATGTGTGCAAACTTGACAAGGCAATCTACGGGCTGAAACAGGCACCTCGGGCATGGAATAACACTCTAAAAACAGCACTACTGTCATGGGGATTTGTCAACTCCAGGTCGGATTCTTCCTTATTCATCTACAAATCTGGATCCTCAATTATGTTGCTGTTACTCTATGTTGATGATGTTGTGGTAACAGGAAATGATACTTCCTTGATTAATCGGATGATCACTGCCTTAGATACAAAATTTGCTCTAAAAGATCTAGGCACCCTAAGCTACTTTCTAGGGGTACAAGTACATTACTTGGAATCTGGCATCATCATCAATCAGTCAAAATATGTTGATGATCTTCTCCATAAGCTTCAACTCACTGATCTAAGTTCAGCCCCTTCTCCCTGCATAGTGGGCAAGCATCTGTCCATCAATGACGGCACACCTCTAAATGATCCTTTTGTATATCGGAGCACTATTGGAGCTCTCCAATACTTAACACATACACGGCCAGACATCTCGTATATTGTTAATCATCTGAGTCAATTCCTTCAAAGACCTACAGATGTACATTGGCAGGCAGTAAAAAGAATACTTCGATACATTAGTGGCACCAAGCATCTTGGCTTATTAATCCAACCAAGTGACTCACTATGCATTTCAGCCTTCTCTGATGCAGATTGGGCGTCCAATATTGATGACCGAAAGTCCGTTGCTGCATACTGTGCATTTGTAGGAGGAAATCTTGTATCATGGTCATCTAAGAAACAAACTGCGGTTGCTCGCTCAAGTACAGAATCTGAATATCGTGCTCTTGCACATGCTTCTGCTGAAATACTATGGCTAAGCCAACTGTTACGTGAAATTGGAGTTCCATCAACTTCCAAACCCGTGCTTTGGTGTGACAACCTCAGTGCTGGAGCTCTTGCAGCTAATCCGGTTTTTCACGCACGTACAAAACACATCGAGATAGACGTACATTTTGTTCGGGATCAAGTACTCAATGGCTCCTTAGAAATAAGGTATGTACCTTCCGCTGATCAAGTAGCTGATTGCCTCACCAAACCACTCACCCACTCTCAATTCTTCTATCTACGCTCCAAACTCGGGGTAATTGAGTTACCCTCTCGCTTGAGGGGAAATATTAGAGAAAAGAATAGAGTAAGCAAGGTTAAGGAGGATAAGACAAAGAGCTAACCTCACCTTGTCATCAACGATCCAGAATGTTCCCTCAACCAAATTCTCTAACAAAGTATTTTGTCCTTATTCAATGGGTGGATGACAGCTGTATTGTTGGTTATTATTATTTCCTTTCATATTGTCTGAATATTCTTGTGTGCCCTAATTGGGGCCTCTGTGTATAAATAGGGCATTAGACCCTTTGGATTAAAAAGAAGAAAATAGAAGAGAATCTTCTCTGCAAGAACATCTTTCCCCTGTTTCTTTACTTTATTTACATACCTTTGCAAAAAAAAAAAGACTAATTGTTTGAATCTCTCACTCCATATATATCATTGAACTCTTAAAAGAAAGATGATGCAAGACGTTTTCGAGAGGTCAAAGCAGTAGTATGTACGAGAGAGAGATCAACGAAGGTGCGTGAGATCGAGACCGAAGGGATCTGAGGCGAACAAGGAGAAAGTGAAGAAAAAAAAAAGATTGAGTTGATACGGAGAAAAAAAAATTGTGAGAAAACAAATAAGAAATCTAAAGAAGAAAAAAAATGTGAGAGATTTTGATTTGATGGAGAGAGAAAAAAAAGATATGAGAGTTTTGTTGGGGAGAGAAAAAAAATTTCTCAGTCACGACTAAACGCTGGAACTCTCCGCCGAACGCCGAACGCCGAAACTCTTCTCCGAACTGCAAAAGATTTATTCTCCCTACTATAAATGTATTACCTCGTATTGATGATTAAATGAGAATAGAGATTCTTGTAAATTTGACATGTAATAAAAACAAATAGATGACAATAAGAGCATAGACATGATGTATCGCCTAGTGATCATGAGGTCCTAAGTTCAATCTTCCGCCTCAACATGTTGTCAAACAAAAAAAAAATGTTATAAATTAATTAATAAAAATGTTAAAAATTCCATTAATAAAATAAAGAGGTCAACAAAAACATAACTCAAGTGACATAATGTATTGACTAGTGACTAAAAGGCGTTAGAATCAATCTTCACCCCAAATGTACTTAAAGAAAAGATAGAAAAAAAAGGTTAGGGTTATAAAATGTTTAATGAAAACCTCGTGAAGCCTATGAAATAAAGAATTAGAATATGATAAATGAGGGCTTTGGGGAAGGATGATCTAACACCTTCGATGGGCATTAATTCCAAAATTGACATAAGATCCTACTAATTCATCTTGTTCATGCATTTTAGTAAAAATGATAAAAATAAATTTTCTAATTCCTCGTAAACGTATTAAGGAATGAGAATAAAAAATTATGGGACTTAGTAATGAGAATCAACCGTCTACCATTTTTTATTACGCCATATCCTGTAATCCGATTTACATCAAACATAGGTATGAATCAGATTACAATTTGATGATTACGTGGGATTCAGACCATATTTTTTATTCACTTTACACCATTTGTCCTTTACCTCTTCCTTAACTTCCCTTTTTTTTTTCTTAGTTTCCTTCTCCTCTCTTGCTTGAACTACTTCGGTCTCTCTCTCTCATACAATTTGCAATTTTTGTTCTCATTCTTCGTTTAATTATCTCTCTCATTATTATACAAGTTATGGATCCAACAAGTATGGTATCAATCGAGTCCGACAATGTCTTCCTTACCATTTTGTAGTCGACGTTAGGACATTTGGAGTTCAACGATTTCGAAGCTAGGTTTAGACCTCCTGGTCTAGAGATTTGCATGACTCTGAAAACCCTACCGTCCACGGTAGAATAATCAATTGTGTTGTTTATTTCTTTCGAGTGCCAAGCGAATTCGATCTTTGACGAATTTTTCAAAATTCAGGAAGAACATGGGTTTTTCCTACGCAATCTCACAATCGCTCCCTAATCTCGATAACGCTTTATTGATCTCTTATACAATCGATCACTCTCGCTAACGTCAGTTAATTAATTCTCGTTGCGTCGCTATACTCCAATGCGCTTCAAAACAAAAAATGACACGTCTGATGACAACCAATTGCCATAAATTCTCATCGTCGGTTCATCCCCTCTTCAGACCCTTTTTATTCACATATTCTACCTTACTCAAATCATAAAACCCTTCATATTTCTTGTCCTCCTTCTCTGTTTACATTTTACAACCATGTCTTTCGACGACTCCTTTTTTAACCAACTCATGGCACCCACACCCTCAGATTTCGATACTTCCACTACCTCAACCCCCAAGTGCAAAACAACATAAGGAGAAACTTATGATGATAACACTCACTTTTCTTCTTCTTCGTCTCCTCATACATTGCATTTTGCACCATTGTGGCGCAACCAACTGCCCGGGTGTCAAGCGAAGACTCTGCTGCCCCCACGTTTGTTCAACACTCTAAGGCGACTGTGGAGTACCCGAGAGCCAAAAATGGGAAGAAGAAGGTTAACTCCGCTATTGGGCCAGACAGAGTAAATACTTTGTCGACCCCTTTCCTTTAATTTATATGGGCTACCAAAAGGTCGCCATTTTCTTGCATGGGTCGGCCATTTGGTCGATCGTCCACTTGCATGGGCTGCCAAGGCAACCCTTACCTTTCTCATGGGTCGGCCAAATAGCTGACCCTACTCCTTGCATGGGCTGCCAAAAGGCAACCCTTTTCCTAATGGGTCGCCCAAATGGCCGACCCTTCCTCCTCATTTTTCTTTTCATGGGTCACCCAATTGGCCGACCCCTTCCATTTATATGGATTGCCTTTTGGCAACCCTTTTCTTGCATGGGCTGCCAAGGCAGCCCTTACTTTTCTCATGGGTCGACCAAATGGTCGTCCCTTCTCCTTGCGTGGGCCGCCAAGAGGCGAGCCTTTTCTTGCACACGGGTTCTATATATGGGCCACCTAAAAAGGCGGCCCTTCTCTTTGTCGCGGATCCACCCTCTCTGCAGGTCATTCCTCGTGTTGGCCCGATTTCTCGCGTCTTAGTCCGTGGTGGCGTTTATAGCCATAACAAAAAAAAATTAGACCCTTAATTCTCTTCTCTCCCTGCTCTCTCCATAATTTTCTTCCTTAACACCCAAATCGAGAAAAACCAAAACAAAGCAAATTGAGAAAGTTGAACAAAAGGAGAAGACAGTCACCTTTGTTCAAAGTTTTTGTATCAGTTGTGGATTGAAAAACTCTTTCAGTGGTTGGGGATTGGAATTAAATGAACCAAATTTGGACAGTAGCTGGAAATTGCTAATTCGAAGAAGAATTTTGCTGTGGATGTTGATGAGAATCATGTGGGGTTGGATTTGAATGGAGTTTACTCTATTTTGCAGAAGCCCTTGAAACTCCATTTTGCAGAAGCCCTTGTTGAAATTCATTATTGTCGGTCACTTTACCGGTCGGTATTCAAATACCGGCCACTATACCGATCGAAATACTAACCATGTTACCGGTCGGTGTTCATGAATTCCAACAACTTTTCGAGTCAGCATTCATGAATTCCGGCCTTTTTCTGAAAAAATGAAGTTTTTAAGCCTGTTTGGTAGGCAATCTAGAATCTGATTTATGTTTTTGAAATTTATACTGAATATGCAACTGGTATAAAATCTGGATTCGGTATTTTGAAAACTTATCTAGATTATGTTTTTTGAAAACTGTTTTCGGATTTGTAATCCAAATCATGTAAACTCTAAAATCAATTTATTTTTCCTTCAGTGTATCCAAATTTTAAATTTGAAATTTTCATGTGGTAAACTCTATTCTTTTTTTTGTTAAATTAAAATATGTATAATAGAATAGTAGGAATAATATGATAGTGTAAAATAATAATTATTCAAAATTTATAACATAAAATATATTCATAAATTAATTAATAATAGTTTATATTAAATTTAATATTTAGTTGGTAACTATTCTAGTTTTATGATTTATAAAAATCTTATCAAATACATTTTGAAGATTTAGTTAAATTGAGATTCAATTTCTAAATCCGCCGTCAAACGCATATTTAAAAGAAATAAAACTTCGCTTTTATTGAATCCTTTTCAAATTTCTATTTTCAGATCATCAACCAAATCGATCCTTATTCTTTCTTTGAAAAATGCGAGTCTTTATTCTTTTAAAAAAATGGGACATTTTTTTATAAAACTAAAGACTTTTTTTTTTCTTTCTAAAGAAACGAAGTCTAACTCTTTTTTTTTTTAACGGTTTTTTTTGGGAAATTGTAGTAAATGACAATTTAAGACTTATTGTTTGCAAATATAACATGTTTTTAAAATTTTTGCGGATATAGCAATTTCTATCGCTGATATCTTATGATTGATAGAAGTCTATCGCTGATCACCTCAGCTTTTTATAGATTTTTGTCAGTGATAATAGTCTATCAGAGATAATAGTCTATCACTGATAGAAGTCTATCAGTGATATAATAAAGTCTATCAGTGATAGAAACGGATTTTTTTGTCATATTTGCAAAACATTTTAAAGTTTGCTAAATTTGCAATTAGTTTGGGCCTGATTGCTATTTGTGCAACCAGCCCTTTTTTTTTCTTGAAAAACGAAGAGTTTTAATTTTGAAAAAATGATTATTTCGAATTAAATAAGCAAGGGCATAATTGTAAATTTGCTCATCAACTTTTTTCATGCTAACATCATATTAGTTTGCAAAGGGTCTAAAGATGTGAGTTTTCTATAAATGGGCTCATCTTCCTAATAGTTTTTTAATTTGGGCCAAAAAGTCGAATTACCCTCTATTTATTTATTTATTTATTTATTTTTTTTTTTTTTGGATAAGTACACAAATGACAACTATATGCATATAGTTTTATATTATTTCTACCGTTCCTATTTTTATTCAAAGTTGGGTTGCAATTACTTTCCATCAATCTCTTTAATGTTTTAAAGCAATAAAATAAAATAATATATCACCTTAAATATTAGAATTCAAAAAGTAAAAAATTATGTAAATTAATGAAATTATATTCTCTTTCCGGGTGATTTATTCTCATTAACCATTAAAATCGTTTTCTTAACAATATATAACACAATATATATGAAATATATAATGTGGGTATACATAAAAAAAAATATATATTTTTCTTTTAAAAAAATACATAATATCTATAAGTATAAATGAAATATAAAACCATATATACTCATATTTGAAATATATATATGGTAGGTATATATAAAAATACATAATATCTATAAGTATAAATGAAATATAAAACCATATATATCTATGAAGTATATATGGTAGGTATATATAAAAAAAATACATATCTTTTCTAAAAAACAAAGACATATTATCTATAAGTATAAGTATAAGTATATATATATATATATATGAGTATATATTCAATGAAGTATATATGGTGGGTATATACATGGTATTAAATTTTCGTCGACATATCGATATTTCCATCGATTCATATGTTCGACATCGACATGAGGGTTGAATCGACATTTCCATCATACGGTACAAAATCAATAAAATATTAAAAAAAAAAATGTAACGTGAATATAATATTATAATAAATGTATTTTAACTCCTTTAAAAGTACAAAATGTTAATTTACTAATTTAAATATTTAAAAAAAAATATTTAAAAAAATCTTACAGAAATATCTATGACATCGATATTTTATTGATATTTCCATCGACATTTTTATAGAATTGAGACTTCGATATTTCCATCGACATCGACATTTAAATCCTTGTGTATATATAAAAAAAATACATATATTTTCTAAAAAAAATAAAAAACCTACCATCTTGGGGATAAGACCGGGTAGGTAGCTGGGAACATAGTCCTGCGAGATGGAATTCACTCCTACCCGCCTTGAGGGATTAGTAGAGAGGTTGTTCCCTTAAGTGCTGACTCCGGGTCTTGAACTAGGGATCCCACCCTCTCATTGGCCCGAGAGGGACTTGGTATAGTGATGAGATCACATACCAATCGGTTTGGTGGTTGGACCACAAACCAATAGTTCATTAGAGGATTAGTGGGACTTAAGGAACAAGATGTAATTACGGGGGTAAAAACGGTTATTTTGACCCAGTTGTAATTACGAACGACCTGTGAAGGATCGACTTACTGATGATGGTTATATCAAGAGCACAGAAATATATCTACGGTGAGGAGAGTGCAACCGACTTTAGTGGAGTCTCTGGGGGTTAACGAATGTTGGTTAGCTTGACTAAAGAGTTTGGCCGGTTAATCTCGTACCGTTGGAGCTCATGATCTGTAGGTCCTTTAGGTTCTCCTGGCTAGCTCAGATTAAGCCGTGTAACAATATGAGAGAAAAAGAATTTGAATTTATTCAAATTAATTTTTGGAAGAATGATGGACATATTTAAATCATATGATTTAAATAGGGGATCGGTCTAAGACATGAATAGGGGTTCATGTGTGATGATTCGGTTTAAGAAACCGAGATTAGTCTTATTATTTAATTAATATTTGATATTGAATTAAATAATAATATTAATTAATTAAAATTTATTTTGTTTATTAAAATTAATTATGAATTAATTTTAAAATAACAAAATATTACAAGTGGGATTATCCAAGTTTTTTTTTTTAGTACATTGAGGGTGGGGGGATTATCCAAGTTGAGTGGATTTATCCAAGTCAAGTGGATTTATCCAAGTTGAGTGAGTTTATCCAAGTTGAGTGAGTTTATCCAAGTTGTGAAGTGTATTGTGAATCACCAATAACATGCATAAACTCATCAATTGTTGAACACTTGTGTGAAGACTAATTCATCCAATTTGAGGTGTTATGCTAAGCAAAAAGTTTGTTGCACGTGAATTGCCTATAAATTGGATGAAGTTCAAATGGTTTGAGGTTGATGAATTTTCAAAGAGTTTGAATATTTGGATGAGCATGAAGAGTTCATGTTAGTTGAGAAATTAGAAAGCTAAGTGTTAGATATTTCTCACAAAATCCTCATCACTTTCATCTTCCCATCTTCTTCTTCCAAACTTTTTCTTTCATAAACGAGTCCCACCACTCCATTGCGCGGTCCGAGGATAGCGGGACTACCGGAGGTGGTTCTCGGAGAGTTCGAGAGAAGCTTTGAAGGGTTCGTGAAGAGATTCGAGCATCGGAATAGAAGTCCTTAGAACTACAAGAGGTATGTGTTCTAATTCCTTTTATTTCAAAGCTTTTAGCATGTTTCTTATTTAGCTAAATTGATGAAATTAGAGTGACAATGATCCGACTCGCTTCCGCTGCGCTACATGCGCTCCATCATCGACCATAGACGAATCCCAATTAATTTGTGCTGAAATCCGCCAGAGCAATCGACCACAGACAATTCACACAAAGGTCGTGTCGCAATTACATAGGACCTCTTAATTGAGTTCATAGTGTTTCTTATTACAAGCTCAATTCATTTTTATTAAATTATAATATATATAAATAAAATATTATAAATTATATAATATTGTGGCAAATCCAGTCTAACTCAATTGTCATAAAAAAAAATGTCATCGACTCTAAGGTATGAGGCTCGAATCCCCCACTCCGATTTATAAATATATTTTCAAACACATTTTCAATAATTAGTTAAATTGTGATACAATTTTCAAATCGGCTACCAAATACATATTTGAAAACATGGAGTACAACTATGTTTTTATTGAATCCTTTGTTTTTTAAATTTGTGTTTTCAAATCCCCAACCAAACAAACCCTAACATATTCAACATTTTATTAATTTAACAAATCTATGAGATATAAAATTAAATTTTGTGTTTAATAAGACATCTTTCAATTTTGAATGCTCCAGGACTTATTAGACACAAATTCAAAATTTTAGAGACAATTTTTTAAAGTTCAATAACATATTCTAGACCCCTAAATTTATGTGGCCTTTTACTTTTCAGTAAATTTTGTGTTTTTGCGGTAATTTTGTATTTTACTAGCTTTTAAGAAAATTAAACAAAAAATTTCTTCCTGATTATTTTTCTCCCTACCTCACTTAACCCTCCCCTCCCCCACTTAACCCTCCCCTCTTTTCTCTTCCAAGACATCTTATTATTTTCTTTTAATACATATTTTCCCTCCATTTCTCTCTCAAAAAAATCTCATGCATCATTTTTCTCATGGTGCTTGAAACTCTAAGCATCATCTTTTCCCCATTTCTCTCTCTAATTCACAACAACCCAAATCCTTATTTCACTTGCCAAGACGTAGTCTCCCTTTCTAAAATTCATTTCTCTATCTCGGTACACCTCTCTCATGGTTTTGATTTTGGGAGCAAACATTCTTTTGTCTCGTTTCAACCCCCACAACCTTGACAGAATCACATCGGGGCCTCTTCCCTCTTCTACTGACGACTGCAACAAATGTCGGAATGTTGGATTTTTGCTGTATTTATAACTGTGAAACACGAACACACAAATTACACCGTAACAAGATACAATGTATCAAAACTACATACACTATATATAAATATAAATCCAGAAATTCAAGTATGTAACCAAATTTGAGATACAAAGTTACTTAAGATGTATAAAGACAGAAATACAGTAGCAAGAGCTACTTATTACTACAATTTATGAAAATCGTGTTGGAGATGAAAACAAAGTCGAGGCACGCTTATAAAGCGTTGCCCTGAAGACAATTGTTCGCTCAGCACGGGTTGCAAGCAAACTACAACGGTCGTCTTAGCAGGATTCAACGACTTGCTCCGGTAGAACATAAACTCGAACTACTCAGATCTGACAGAACTCTTGAATATTTGCTCTCAACCAAACAAAGACACAAGAAAATAAAAGGAAGAAGAAAAGACGAAAAATAGATAAAGCTTAGATTTTTGGGATACTCTCAAATGACGAACCACACTACTATTTATAATAGTGCAAATCGTAATTCTCCGAATTTGAAATATCGGACAATAATTACACTGTAATTACAACATGAAACGTCTACAATAATTACCCTGTAATTACAACATGAAACGTCTGACAATAATTACCTTGTAATTACAACATGAAACGTCTGACAATAATTATACTATAATTACAACATAAAACGTCTGACAATAATTGCACTGTAATTGCAACATGAAACGTCTGATAATAATTACACTGTAATTACAACATGAAACGTCTGACAATAATTACACTATAATTACAACATGAAATGTCTGACAATAATTACACTATAATTACAACATAAAACGTCTGACAATAATTGCACTGTAATTGCAACATGAAACGTCTAACAATAATTACACTGTAATTGTTAACCGTTACGAATGTTACAAATTCAATTTCAAGAATTTAATTTGTATGTTACACCATTTGTTAGAAACCCTTGGTATTCTAACCATTACTTTCTTTCACAAAATACAACAAGTTCCAACAATCTCCCACATGAAAAAAAAGTAAGAAAAACAAAACAAAGTCGCTGAGAACAAACAAATAAGTTATGCATCATGAGATGTGTCTTCTAGACTTGAACCTTCCTTAGTGAATATCCATCGAAATTATCGAAGAAATAGGGAGACCAACTCTCGAACTATCATTCTTATTGGTAAATTGAGACAACATACATCACACATAACTCATTTTGTATCTTTGAGTTCTATACGTTTGTGTCCATTTTGGTCTTGGACAAAATCTCGAATTCATGAGAGCTTTAGAGAACACAAGCCATGTAAAAAGTCCTTATAGAATCGATCCAATTTTACTCTCACATAAGTGATATTGATTAAGAGTATTCTGTCATTACTACTCCTTTTGTAATCAAGATATCAATAAAACCTTAACACCAACAAATCACACACTCTGGTACATCATAGAAATGGGAAGAAACTAAATGTTTCTTAGTGTGTCAACTATGAATTATCCAACCAGTTTGCTTATTGAACCTAGATCTTGGGATCTTCAGTCAACTAGGTTAGGTTACCGCCAGATAATTTATTTCATAGGCTTTAGCCCCATTTCCCTCGATGTATATGTCACTTGCTCTTTTAACAATATTTTTGTCAAAGGATCTACAATATTTTCTTGTGATTTTACATAATCAATGAATATTATTCCATTAGAGAGAAATTGCCTTATCGAATTATGCATGCGTTTTATATGTCGTGACTTCCCATTATAAACATTATTCTTAGCTCTCATAGAAACCGCTAAGCAGTCACAATAAATACATATAACACTTACAGGCTTCGACCACAGTGGAATATCTTCAAGAAAATTTTGAAGCCATTCAACTTCTTCTCCAGCTTTATCTAGAGCTATAAACTCTGATTCCATTGTAGAATGTGCTATACACGTCTACTTTGAAGATTTCCATGATACAACTCATCTACTTAAGGTAAAAATATACCCACTGGTTGATTTAGTCTCCATGCTATCAGAAATTCAATTAGCATCACTAAATCCTTCCAGTACGTGTGGATACCTCGTATAATGCAATCCAAAGTCTAGAGTGTACTTCAAGTACCTTAGAACTATCTCGTGTCTTCCTCTCTTTTTCTTTCTAGAAGGCAATTAATTGCACCAAAATATCCTCCCACTTGTCCTCCCACTTGGCCCTTGATAGTATAAACATTAGCAAGATATTTGGTTGTTATATATTAAAATAAAACCATACACAATATAACCTGACGAGTATAAATTAAGTGGCAAGTGTATGCAGGAAAAGAAAAACACCCAACCAGCAACCTTCCCAGTTCATGGAAATGGATAGTTGTAGTAGTAACAATTTGAATATGGAAAATGGGCACGAAGAAGTTACCCACCGGGATCGTTCCCGCTGCTGCTTCCAGGAATGGATGCAACTCCAACGCCAAGACCTAACCCACCTCCTTGAGTCTCTCCACAAAACCAACGACGACAACGACGAAGAAATCAAAACCATAATCTGCAGCTGCATCACTCACTTCGAAGACTACATCAACACCCGCAACCGCCTCGCTCTCGAGGACGCCTCCTCGTTCTTCGCCCCCACCTGGTGCACCTCATTGGAGAAATCCCTCCTCTGAATCACCGGTTGTAGGCCGTCGATCTTCATTCGGTTGCTCTACACGCTGACCGGGTTTGAAGTCGACTCGCGACTCGGCGAGTGGCTGGAAGGGATGATGACCAATAGCACTAGGAATAATTTGTGCATCGGGGACATGTCGCCGAGTTAGATGGCGCTGGTGAATGGGCTGCACATCAGGACCTTACGAGCTGAGGAGACATTGACGACCGAGATGGCAACCTTGCAGGAGGAGCTGGCAGACCAACCGATTGCGGTGATAGCATACGAGTTGGAGGAGGTCGGGGAAGTGAACGAGGAGGCGAAAATGGTGTTGAAGGAGCATGAGAAGGTGATGCAAGAGATTATGGAGAAGGCGGATGAGTTGAGGTTAAATACGCTTAAGGAAATTTTGGAGATTTTGAAGCCTGTTCAATCTGTGGAGTTTCTGGTTGCGAGTAAGAAGCTTCATCTGTCGCTTCATCTATGGGGCAAACGGAAAGATGAGAAGCATGAAACAAAGTATCATTACTGATCATCATATAAAGGAATATCTAAGAAGAACGACCTACTACCTATGTTTTAATTTGCATTCTGCTATTGTTGCTGTGTGTGTTTTTCGTTTTTTTTTTTTTTTTTTTTTTTTTTGAAGAAAATGTTTGTTCTTGTTTTATTAAATATAGTGTTGGTGTGTTTTAGTCTTGGCATGGTTATCATTATGTTAAAATAATAAAATTTACGTTTTTTTAATGAAGTGTCGTATTGTCACACAGTTTGAATAAATTGTGTCGTATGGTTACATTGTTTGAATAATTTGTCTCTTGAAGTTGAACAAAACTCAAGTTGGATGTGCGTGAAAACAGGAAGGAAGCGACAAGTGAGCATGCAAAGAAGTAGGGAAGGTGGCAACACAACAAGGTTACACAATCTGACATATGCCTTCATCCCAACAAATCTAAAAGGATAATAGTCAAATTTTGAATTAGATTTTTTTTACTTTCAATAAATAGGACTAGGACCTTTTAAAATGGTTAAAATGTGTTGTTTTTAAAATTTTCATTCAATTGCATTATTTAAAAACAGTTTAAAATAAATAAATCTGAGAAACGACATTTCTTGAAAATGTGTTGTTTTAGTGAAAAGAAAAGCATAAAACATAACTTTAATGAGATATTAAAAAATCGTCCATATTTGGATGAATTTAAACTCCAAACTTTCATTAGTGAATCAATTTAGATTATTGATTAGTGAATCTATTTAATTCCAGTATTCATCTCTAATATTATGTTAATATTTTTAGGGAAATTGTAGTAAATGACAATTTAAGACTTATTGTTTGCAAATATAGCATGTTTTTAAAAAATTTGCGGATATAGCAATTTCTATCGCTGATATCTTATGACTGATAGAAGTCTATCGCTGATCACCTCAGCTTTTTATAGATTTTTGTCAGTGATAATAGTCTATCAGAGATAATAGTCTATCACTGATAGAAGTCTATCAGTCTATCAGTGATATAATAAAGTCTATCAGTGATAGAAACAGGTTTTTTTGCCATATTTGCAAAACATTTTAAAGTTTGCTAAATTTGCAATTAGTTTGGGCCTGATTGCTATTTGTGCAACCAACCCATATTTTTATTTAAATAAATTTTATACACGTTTAAAAATATTATAATTTTAAAATAAAATTTTAATTAACGAAAGGTTTAAATTAATTCACTTCTAAAATATAAAATTGTTGTTTAAAAAAAATATATATATAAAATTGTAATTCATACAATTATTAATTTGAGATACAAATATATGATATTGAAATTATTTAATACATCATCTAATAGAGTAATAAATATGAATATATTACCTAGAGAGAGAAATAATTAAACTATTTTTTTAAATTAAATGAAAAGTTGTTTATGAGAAGCTAAAATGAGTAATTGACATATATAACTTTTGTGTAGAGAGAAGGCAAAGAAATTAAGATTAAGTATGAATAAGAGAAAGAATTAAACTAATTTTTCAGACTAAATTAAAAGTTATTTATAAGAAGCTAAAATGAGTATGTGATAATTGATATATATTTTTTTTTTTAAAGATACACCATTCTTGCATTGAAAAAAAAGTTATTTGTGCAGCCTAAGAAATTAAGATTAAAATAAATTTTAAGAATAGAAAAAGAAGAACTCTATTTTTCAGAAAAAGAAATAGTTTGAGAGAAAGAGACAGAGAGATTAAAATAAACAATAAAATTTAATTCGCAGAAAACAATCTCTAATTTGTGCCTCTCATTTTTGCTCTAAGGTCTCATTTACTTGTCGAAATGAAAATCAATCGAAATAACAACATTATTCTCTTTTAATGTTATTTATAATTAAGAGTTACTTGGAATTAGAGTCGGAAACATATTAATTAAAGTTAGAATAACTCTTTTAATTGATTTCATCACTATATTATTTTATCGTAATATATATATATATTTTAATTTTTACAGTTATATTTAATATTAATGAGTACATGAACCAACGCCTAACATGAGTATGACTCGACATATTGTATTAATTCGTGACCGAGAGGTCACAAGTTCAATTCTCACCCTATATGTTGTCAAAAAAAAAAAATTATATAAATCAACAAACAAATATTAATATAATTATTTTTTTTGACAAAAATATTTAATTAATGTAAGAATTGAATCTTTAACCAATTAGTCTAGAGCAGAACACTTCATGTATACTCAATTTAGTAGTATTAATATAATTGTTATTCAAGCAACCATCATTATTATAAAATATTATTAAATTTTATTTGAATAATTTATTTGATGTCAACAAATAATAACTAACTAAAATAAAATTACATCAACTAAAACAATTAAACTGATTAAATTTAAAGATATCTCAATTGCTTAAGCATATATGTTTGAAGAAGAATCTAATTGTTTGAATTTCTCACCTTATATATATCATTAAACTCTTAAAAGAAAGATGATTGTGAAATAGTTTTTTTTAAATGAGTAAATTTGAACATATCTCAATTAGTTAAGCATATATATCTTTGAACAAAAAGTTAATTGTTCGAATTTCCTACCTCATACATATGTTATAATGAGTTATTGATTTTCTTTTTTTCCAGATGGTTTGGATTGATGTTATTCTCAAAAACTACTTCTATCAACGTTTGACATAAAGTTTGGTTTGGTTGTATACAGTTTCTTTAGGTATAATAAGCATCAAATTATAAGGCATTTCAAATGAAAAATATTGAGATTAATAAACGAAAAACACACACACACAATTCCTGAAGATATGCCAACGATTTGGTCTGGAGAACCACTTATCTCCACGGTTTAGTTAAACCGTTGATAGAAGTGGTTTTTTCGATAGTTTGGGTAAACCGTCGAGAGAGTGTGGTTTGTCGAGAGAAGTGGTTTTTCCGACGATTTTGAAAAACCGTCGAGAGAAGTGTTGTTCGTCGAAAGGACCATTTCCCAAAATCGTTGAGAGAATTAGTACTGCTCTCGACGGTAAGCAAAAATATTGTCGAGAGAAGTTCTTCTAATAGAGTTTTGTCGACATTTTTTTTTCGTCGAGAGAACTTCTCTCGACGATTTTATGGCTTCTCTCGACGTTTTTTGCGCGTCGAGAGAAACCATAATTCTTGTAGTGACTCCCAACCAATAATAAAAATGGGAGTATTCCAAGTATCGTATCCAAGAGAATTAAAACCGATCATAAATTTTGTTTAATTTAAAATTTCGTAAAAATAATATACACGTAAACAATTTTTTTTTATTAATGAAACAAAGCTACTTAATTTTAATAAACTTTCCTAAAAAAAAAATACACTGAAATTGTCTTCTAACAATCTTCATATTATAAAACCGCTCCATAATAATTTTATTATTTATCTTATCGAAGGATTCTTTTCTTATCTACTTTAACAAATAAAATCTTTTTCAATGTATACATTAAGAAACATAATTTTGAAAAATTAGAGTTGGAATGAATTGTCCTCTATGAGTTAGAATCCTAAACTTTCAATTTTGTGTCTACTCTATTGGTAGTGCACAAAATGAACTATATTTATGACATATTTTAAGCTAGTTTAGAGACTAAACAGTTGTTTTGATTATATTTGATTATTTTTTTAGAAATTGAACGTTTGAAGCAAACTATAACTTTTAGAAGATTTATAATGAAAAATATGTTAATTTGAATGCAAATTGAAGAAATCAAGTTTAGAAAATGAGAGAAATAAATTGATGAAATCAAATGTAGAAAATGAGAGGAACAAACCATTTATAATGAAAAATATGTTAATTTGATGCAAATTGAAGAAATCAAGTTTAGAAAATGAGAGAAATAAATTGAAGAAATCAAATGTAGAAAATGAGAGGAACAAACCAAAAATCCGAGGAACAGCAGTGCAACGCTCAAAATAAATAAATAAATAACATATTTGCACTAGTTGTGATTTGAACTTCAGACTTCGCACGTGATCGTAGATCATCTCACATGCGCACATCCACAAGTCAACATTTGCACCAGCCGCGTGCATTGGCCTTTGTCACCAAAAAAAAATTAAATATCTACTCGTGGCGAGCTTGTCTCAATATATGTGCTTGCCACCCATCATAACCTCTATCGTCCCATTTTCATTGAAAATTATTTGTGTCCCCTTATGGTATTGTAAGGGAAGTAGAAAATCTGGTTAAACTCGTTACCCAACTTAAAGCTTGCAAGTCTTAAATTTTATGTCTTTCTTTCCTTTATTTGCAGGACCTTTCAGTAACACTAAATGAACGCCTACGTCGAATATATCAAATGACTTATTAAGCATAAAATTTAACAAAATTATGGAACTATTAGACAACTACTAACCACATTTTAAAGTTAGAGAAAAAACAAACACAAGTCTAGATTTCTACGAGTATTTAAGTAAATAACAAACAAATCTACTCAACCCTGAAAAAAAAAAAAGAATCAGCAGGTTCACATGCGTTCGGGCATCCCGATGTGTCACCTCCTGGCTCCTCTCCCACCATAACTCCTGTTGCACTTAAAATTTAATTTACATATTTACACTAAAAATGGTTCGATTGATACTTAAAAATGATTCAACTTTGAATTTGTAGTTAATGAATAGAAATATTTCTACTAAATAAAAAAAAAATGAAAAATTGTGTAGGGTTAAGCTACCAACACTCTGACGATCAAATTAGTATCGAGCTTAAGAGTAGTTTAGACGGTAGAACCAGAGTATTTTGGACGTACCACTTTCGTATCATGTCTTCCTTTATTTATAGGGGAGTATTAGTAAAGTAACGAAAAATCGTCATTTAATTGTACTGGGATTGGAGACCGTGCTTGAGTTGGAGTTCAGTATTTGCTACACAATCGACTTGTGTGGTCGATCTCTTTGAGGGCCAGTCCTTCATGGGAGTCGACAATTTTTTGTCAAGGCTAAAAAGGCCGAGAGGGGTCATTCTTTGGGCAGGGCCAACACGTACCAAATCATGTCGACCCTCTCCTGGACAAGGCGAACCCCTAAGGAGTCGACCCTTCTTGGGCTAAGTCCACCCTCCATGAAGTTTGGCCATTTGGATTGAATTGCTAGTGGGTTCTCCGGTTCGTTGATAATTCAATTTAGACTATCGGTTAATATTTTCTTTTTAAATGGTTAATGCATAATTCTCACACGTAATGATATTTCTTTTAACTCCAATCATTATCGTAATATTACAAGAAAATATTGGAATCAAATAAATAGTAATCACTTTTTTAATATAAGCAACTTTTCACCTTCTCTTTTTTCTCCATTTTTCTCATAAATACATGATTTTTTTTCATTCTATTTTGGTAAGATTTTAGAAGGAGAATAGTTTTGTTTAAATTATTTAAATTTGAGTATAAATTAAATCAAGTGAAAATAGTTATAAATTTTGTTAGATGACCAAAATTGATTCACACATATACAAGTTTATGAATTTAATTGATACAATTATTAGTTTAGGGTTCTAATTGATTCAACATGTAAAGTTTAAGGGTATGAATTGATTTTTTCCTTAACTTCTTAGATCCAAGTTTGAAATTTGAATCCCTTCCAATAACTATCCGATAAAGATTTGACATTATTTTATATCTCTAACTACACTAAAAGCTAGCTACTAATACTTAACCACATGTATTTTTTTTTCGTTCAACATATATGTAAGGGGTCTAAATTCGATCTTTTGACATTTCAGTCGATGAAATATAATGTATTAATGAGTTGAGTTAGACTCATATTTGATAGTTATGGTCCATTTAATTATTAAACTTAAAATGTTTGGACTATGTGGATTTATTTAAGAGGTGCTAGATAAAATGAGATAACATGGTCTTTTCGCTAAATATATATTTTAGTTCATAATGTATTTTTCAAATTAGTTCATTATATTTTAACATTTTTCAAATACACACTTTTCTTATTGCTAATATGAGCACAAATAGTTAAAAGACATTTATAATTTGTGATGAAGTTTGAAGTTTGTTTGTTTTTTTTTTTTTTTTCTTCTTCTCCGACAACATGTTGGATGGAGGATTGAATCTAGGACCATGAAGTTTGAAGTTAAAGACACTTTTCTTATTGTATTATTTTTAATTTTTTTTTTGGAGATTGTTTTTGTTGTTTTGCTCGGCCTTTTTTTTTACCATGTTTGGCCCAATGAGTTGTTGGAGAAGGAGTTGGGGGAGAAGTTTTAGGGATAATCGGAAGAATGTCTACACAAAAAAACGGTTAATGGAATTTGTCTAAATTTGAGTTTACGTTGTAATGTATGGCTAGAGTGTTTTTAGGAGTAAATCTCCGTGTGTATATTCTCTATTACAGCCTTTGAACATTTTTTTTTTTAACAATATTATATTGTTAAAATTTGTTTATTTATTTTAATGGATTAATTAGTTTGTTTAGTTTATTTAATGAGGTGGCTTAATTGCACGTTAAGATAGACGGTTGTTTTTTCCGTTTACTTTTGTATCCCATTATGCATCGTTTGGTTGCCCCGTAGGGTAGATCCCGCGCACACAAGGGGGGGGCCGGGGGCACACTCGTCGGGGGCATATATTACGTGGGGGGGTTACACCTGTACCTGCCGGGTGTAAGGAGGAGGTCCATTTTTGGTTGTTATTAATTTCCGGAAATTGTGGATCGGCACATACACCAGTCAAAATTCAATTTTTGTCACAACTAATCCGCCCACAATTACTTAAAGTTTTCAATTTGTCCGGTTGCATTTTTGAAAATTTCCTTATTGCAGAACCCAATTGCCACCACCATCCAGGAAAAATAATTCGACCATCCTTTTCCAGTCACTCTGCAAAACTCGAAAAAACCTCAACCACACAACAACCATCCATGAATTCTCACGTAAGGTCATACTAAGGTCATACTACTGCACCCCCCAGCCGCTTGAATTCTCGCACTTGCTCTTCTCTCTTCCCTTACCATATTTTTATACGGTTAATTTATAAATACCCTATTCCACAAACAAATACGAAGTTGTTATATTTAACCACGTGTACATCCCCAATAACCGTTTTTTTAAAAAAAAAATTGGAGAACAACCGAATCGCTTAAAAAAAGGAATCACCGGCTATTTTTTAGTTTTTTTGAAATGTTGGAGTTTCCTTTGGTTTTCATAAACGAAATCATATGTTAAACTAAACAAAACATCTACAACTCCCTAAACTCCAAACCCTAGAATACTAACCTACTAACCGAAATCAGGTAGCCCTACAGTAGCATTACAATGAAACTCGTTCGTTGGTAAACACATGGAGGAAAAAAAATGCGAGAGAGGGAAATGCTTACCAAGTAGGTTATGGAGGAACGACTTTGCGAGAGAGTAATGCCGAGTCTAGGTCGGACGTACTCGCCTAATGCGTCGGTGGTTCAGTTGCTCTCAGGGTTAACGTACGGGCGTTTCGTTTGCCTACGCTTCTGATTCTTGAAGAATGGAGTTCACGATTTGGCGTTGGCGATCTTTGAAGAAGGCGTCCGTGGTTCAGGTAGCGTGTACATAAATTGGCGATTTTTTAAGAATGGAGTAAACGCGTGCTCATAAATGAATTTCCATCTACCCATAAAACACATCATTCCCATTATTGGGAAGCGATACCTTTTTTTTAAAAAAAAACAATCACCTGTTGTTGGCTTCCTTTATTATTGAGTAATACACATAACTTCCAAACTCATTTCCACCCCCATTGTTATTAGGTGTGCACGGACGCACACACCCCAACGGTTAATGCTAATTTCTACCGTCTGTAGCTGCACAAACGGAAAATTCTGCCCCAGCATTAGTTTGTGTGCAGTCACACACACACCGTCATTGGTTCACGAGACCACTAACTATAGGTATATACAGCCCTTTGTGGGTATTCTTTTTTCTTGGTATGCAAACATTCACACACCGCCAGTGATGGATGCAATCTGCCTGTATTACTTACTCAAGTATATAGGCTCATTTTCATTTTTAACGTTATTTACACTATTGGGGGTGGGGTATACCCATGTATGCAAATTTGGATAAGTGTCATCCCTCTGGTTTTTAACGGCTTCTCTCTACTTAATTAGCCCTCTCTGTTAAATCCACGTCAAATTCTGTTTTCTCTCTCTTCCTAAACTTTGATATTTTAAAATATTCTATTGAGGAAGGGTAAACAAGTCCATTTGGTTCTAAAATCTCATACTAAATTTAGGATTTAGACATAATTCAAAATAAAAAAGTGATTGGCCATTTTTCATGTTGGGTGTCTTAATTGTAGACATTCCTCTGGTTTCCCCGAAGTTTTATCCCCGTTTGGCCCACGGACTTGTTGAACTTGGATAGAAAATATCAATTCCCCAGACTTGAATAGTAGTTACTATTCAACTCCTCAGACTTCTACAGTAATTACTATTCAACTCTGTCTCATTTTCCAAGGCTACACATATCTCTCTCTTCCCCTCTTTGTTCTCCCCTCCCACAATATTTTTAATTATTTTAAAAAAAAAATTAAACAAAATGGGAAAAAATGACTAAAAATGCAATTCAACCTATTTTTATTATTTTAAATATAAATTAGGTTGTTCAATCAAAATTGGTACATAAACCAAATTCAAAATGTAGTATTCTTACAATGAAGAGAAATAAAAACATCAGCTTATTTGGACCCGTTTAAATTAATGGATTAAAATTTTCCAAATTCACATGTAATATGTAACACACTATTGTACGACTCTCTTTCATTTCAAAACTATCCAAATAAAATGAATAATTAATGTGAGTGATATATATTGAAAAAAAAAATGTGAAGTATTGGAGTCAAAATAATTTTTGTTATCTTCAAAGAAATTTGTGAAGGATACATAAAATAAAAAGCAAAAATTGCATTCTTAACATTTATTGAAAGAAGTCCTTAACAATGAAAATATGGAAAATTATAGGAAAAAAAAAATGTACAAAAAAATAGCTAAAATAAACTGTCATTGCTGAAATACTGGTTTTAAGGAGTAGTGGATTCAGATGGAATGGCGAGTTTCAGGGGTTGAGGCGGAGAAATATGTGTTTGACACATAGGTCGGGGTAAGACTATACTTATGTGTTGTTATTTTTTTTTTCTTTAACGAAATTTGTAAAATATACCTACATTAATAAAAATAAAAATAAATCTCAATCTTATAATTCATAAAATCAAAGATAAATGATAACAAAAATGAATATAATATATTTTGATAATCAATGTGAAAAAATAATCTAAGGTATTGTGTTCAAAAAAAAATTTGTTGTCCTCAATTTTTTTTTTTGGGAAGATAGATAAAATAAAAATAAAAAAATTCATTTTTAGAATTTATTGGAATTGAAATAAGTTCTTAATAATGAAATTTTAATAAACTCAGACTTCAGAACTACATACTAAACAACTCCCTACCCCAAACACACCACAAACTTCAGAACTCCAGACTAAACAACTCTCTGCCCCAAACACACCACAAACTTCAGAACTCCAGACTAAACAACTCTCTGCCCCAAACACACATACTTCAGAACTCCCCAGACTAAATAATTTCATCCCCAGACTAAATAACTCTAGATTAAACAACTCAAACTCCTTTCCAACTCGTTAGGCCAAACGTCCATAAAGAACTTCTTTTTACTTATTAGATACCTAGAAGAATAACGTTACGTAGGTTTAATTATCTGCCAATTTTAACCCTCACAAAAAAAAATAATAAAAAAAATAATAATAATAATAATAAATAAATAAAAGTATTATTGAAAAATATTGACTAAATTGAAAAAATGCATAAACATTATGAACTCAACTTAGACTTTTTTTTTTATTTTTTTTATTTTGCTATCTTATTTCAAAATAAATTAATATATACCTAATAATTATGTCACATTATTAGGTTATTAATTTGAAGAAGTACTATAAAGAATTGTTATGAGCAGATTAAAATTCATGGGCCCAGACTTACACTATAAGAAAAATTACTTTCATAGGTCAGGGTGTCACTAAACGTATTACTGACACGTTAAAGTCAAAGGATGTCGCTAAACGTATTACTGACACGTTAAGGTTTGTCGTTGTATCCGTCGCAAAAAAATGCATCTTCTTAAGTTTTAGCGACCTGTTGACCACACGTCGCTAAAACGTGTTGTTCCAACGACGCATTAGCAAACACGTCGCTAAAGGTGAAGTTTCAGCGACGCATTTTAACGCATCGCTCAAAGGCTATAGTTATTTTTAAAAAAATATTAATCCTGATCATAGCGAAGGTGAGCGATCGACGACCCTAAAAGGGAAATATGATGTTGGGCATATAATAGATCAAGACGAGGCAACCGACAAACACTCTCACCGTGACACATCAAGCCAACGTACGATCCAGACACTTAATGTTGAAAATGAATAATATAAATATGGGGCACCACCCCTCATTATAGGTACGTAACAATTTCTCAGCTTGATACCACTTCATTTACGACATTAAATTAAGCAGATCTCTACTCTTTTAAGATTGTTCTATCGTGTGTATTCCACTCCAACTGAGAACAAATCTAACATGCATTTAAATCCACGCATCAATAATCTTTTTTATTAAGAGTTTAGAGTGTGAATATATAAACTTGAGTAAATATATTATATATATATATATTGATCGATGTCAATTCAGGGGCACATCCAAACATTAATGTTTGGGGGGGCCAAAAAAAATTTATCGCAAAAAAATTTGAGGTTTGAATTCACGCTCTCATATTATGTTGATCTTAAAAAAAAAGTTATTGGTGATATGAATATGTAGGCGTATCAAAAGTTTCTTAACTAAGTTCAAATAAACTTAATACTATTATATAATTTAATTTTTGTTCTAATGAATCCCTGAATTTTAAGAAATATTAAGACAAGGATCTATTACACTTAAGCTTGAAAATTCGACGACCTATTAGATACAAAATTGAAAGTTTAAAAATATATTGAACATTTTTTAAAGCTCGTGGATCCTATTAAATAAAAAATTGAAAGTTCAAAAATTTATTAGATATTTTGGAAAAAAAAACACAATTTAATGTGAAATATTTTTCCAACATTTATGGAGGTGTAATATAGACTAAATTACTTTTGGAAAAACTAACAAATAAACTAATAGTAAGGATTAAGTTGAAGATTTGTTGAAAGTATAAACACTAAATTTGGACATTTGAAATTCTAAGGACTAAAATTAATACAATTTTCAAAGTACAAAAACTAAAACGACACCAAACCGAGCATAGCTCAATTGACATAAAGTTGTGTCTTGACTGAAAGGTTAGTAATTCAATCCGCCACCCGACTAAAACGATATTTCAACATTTTTTAATATATATATATATATATATATATATAAAACTTGAAAAAAAAAATTAAAAATTCTTATAGAATTAAATATTTAAAACTAAATATGAAGTGCTTTTATCATTTATATTGATAATAAAAAATATATTTAAGAAATTAGTTAGGTATGTAGTCGAGAAAAAATAAAAAAATAATATGTGCAACCAAGTGTTGAACTTAAGAATACAAAATGGCATGTCATTCATGCTTACCAATGCACCAAACTATTCTTTCATTTGTTTTAGGGAGCCAAATTCTATATATTATATATACTATATATTTTAAGGCATTATTTTGCCTATGTATATTAAAATTTTCAAATATTTGGGAGGGGTGGCCCCTAGTCCCCAAAAAGATCGGCCCATGGATGTCATCATACATATGTAAGATGATGTAAACATTTTCAACGTAGAGTCAGGAGATTTGGCCTTCGGGTGGATTTATAAAAGTAGTTCAAAATTGAAAATGTTGTATGGTCATTTTTTTTTTCCATGATCTATTAGTTACGGGCACAACCTTATGCCAATTGAACTATGCTCGATTTGACTTGTGTGGTCATCTTTTTAACATATAGGAAAAGAAAACAAACCAAGTATTATTAAATATATATTTAGTTTTTCAAAAACAAACATAATTCAATCATAAATCTTTTCTCTTTATCTCTTTAAAAGACGCGTCCATTTAATATTGAGATAAAATCAAACATTTAGTTAAACTAGCAAGAAACACGTGCGATGCACATTAAGGCTTATCATTTTAATCTAAAGTATAAAAATATATATTTTTTAACTCTTAAATCTAATAGTTAAAATTTATCCTACACAATTAGTATGATTTATGTTTACAATTTTCTTCAAAACTTTCTTTATTGACAATATTTTTTTTTTTTTTTTAAACTTGTATAAATATTTTTTTCAATATTTAATTTAAGTTTATTATTTTATACAATGCAAGGTATGAATATTCATGTGTACTAAAAAAATGGTACAAATATCCAAATGAGAAATAATATTTTTTTTTTCATAGTCATGTCTTTCATATAATATTGGAATTCCAATAGTGTCGTTTTAGAAATTAATAATAGTACACACATTCAAATAAATTAATAATCATAATTCCTATATATATTTATATATATATTTGGAAAGACTAAAGATTTTTGAAGTCCGAAAGAGAAAAATTCTAAACATAAAAAAGAATATGAAGAGGAAGAGTTAAAATTAAAGAACAATATGAAAGATGAAAAGAAAAAATCATAAAATAATTATTTCTCTCCTTCATCATCATAAAATAAATATACATAAATAAATTCAATAAAAAAATAGAAATAAATTTATGGAATTATTGTGAATTGAGTGAGTTAATAAATAGGAAAAAATTGGAGTTGAATGATAAATTTGTCACGAACGTAATAGTGAGATTTGTTCTTAGTTGATAATTAATGTGAAAAAATAATGTAAGGTATTGTGCTCAAAATTATTTTTATTGTCTTCAAAAATTTTTTTCCTTAATAATGAAATTTTAGAAGTTTGTAGAAAAAAATTGTGCTAAAATAAACTCAAACTTCAGAACTTCAGACTAAACAAGTCCCTGCCTCAAACACAAATACTTCAGAACTGCCCAACTAAATAACTCCAGATTAAACAGCTTCAACTCATTTCCAACTCGTTGGGCCAAAGAACCCATAAAGAACTTCTTTATCTGCCAATTTTAACTCTTACCAAAAAAAAAAAATAATAAATAATAATATTAATAATAAATAAATAAAAAGTATTATTGAAAAATATTGACTAAATTGAAAAAATGCATAAACATTATGAACAAAACTTAGACTTTTTTTTTTTTTTTTTTAATTTGCTATCTTATTTCAAAATAAATTAATATATACCTAATAATTATGTTACATTATTAGGTTATTAATTTGAAGAAGTACCGTAAAGAATTGTTATGAGCAGATTAAAATTCATGGGCCCAGACTTACACTGTGAAAAAAATTACTTTCATAGGTTAGGGTGTCACTAAACGTATTACTGACACGTTAAAGTCAAAGGATGTCGATAAACGTATTACTGACACGTTAAGGTTTGTCGTTGTATCCGTCGCAAAAAAATGCATCTTCTTAAGTTTTAGCGACCTGTTGACCACACGTCGCTAAAACGTGTTGTACCAACGACGCATTAGCAAACACGTCGCTAAAGGTGAAGTTTCAGCGACGCATTTTAACGCGTCGCTGAAAGCCTATAGTTATTTTAAAAAAAAATATTAATCCTGACCATAGCAGAGGTGAGCGATCGACGACCCTAAAAGGGAAATATGATGTTGGGCATATAATAGATCAAGACGAGGCACCCGACAAACACTCTCACCGTGACACGTCAAGCCAACGTACGATCCAGACACTTAATGTTGAAAATGAATAATATAAATATGGGGCACCACCCCGCATTATAGGTACGTAACAATTTCTCAGCTTGATACCACTTCATTTACGACATTAAATTAAGCAGATCTTTACTCTTTTAAGATTGTTCCATCGTGAGTTTTCCATTCCAACTGAGAACAAATCTAACATGCATTTAAATCCACACATCAATAATCTTTTTTATTAAGAGTTTAGAGTGTGAATATATAAACTTGAGTAAATATTATATATATATATATATATATTTTGATCGATGTCAATTCAGGGGCACATCCAGACATTAATGTTTGGGGGGGCCAAAAAAAATTTATCGCAAAAAAATTTGAGGTTTGAATTCAAGCTCTCATATTATGTTGATCTTAAAAAAAAGTTATTCGTGATATGAATATGTAGGCATATCAAAAGTTTCTTAACTAAGTTCAAATAAACTTAATACTATTATATAATTCAGTTTTGGTTCTAATGAATCCCTGAATTTTAAGAAATATTATGACAAGGATCTATTACACTTAAACTTGAAAATTCGACGACCTATTAGATACAAAATTGAAAGTTTAAAAATATATTGAACATTTTTGAAAGCTCGTGGATCTGTTAAATACAAAATCGAAAGTTCAAAAACTTATTAGACATTTTGGAAAAAAAACACAATTTAATGTGAAATATTTTTCCAACATTTAGGGAGGGGTGTAATATAGACTAAATTACTTTTAGAAAAACTAACAAATAAACTAATAGTAAGGATTAAGTTGAAGATTTGTTGAAAGTATAAACACTAAATTTGGACATTTGAAATTCTAATGACTAAAATTAATACAATTTTCAAAGTACAAAAACTAAAACGACACCAAACCGAGCATAGCTCAATTGGCATAAAGTTGTGTCTTGACTGAAAGGTTAGTAATTCAATCCACCACCCGACTAAAACGATATTTCAACATTTTTTAATATAAATAAATATATATATATATATATATACTTGAAAAAAAAAATTAAAACTTCTTATAGAATTAAATATTTAAAACTAAATATGAAGTGCTTTTATCATTTATATTGATAATAAAAAAATTTATTTAAGAAATTAATTAGGTATGTAGTCAAAAATAAAAAATATATTTAAGAAATTAATTATGTATGTAGTCGAGAAAAAATAAAAAAATAATATGTGTAACCTAAGTGTTGAACTTAAGAATACAAAATTGCATGACATTCATGCTTACCAATACACCAGACTATTCTTTCATTTGTTTTAGTGGAGCCAAATTCTATTTATTATATATATTATATATTTTAAGGCATTATTTTGCCTATGTATATTAAAATTTTCAAATATTTGGGAGGGGGTGCCCCTAGTCCCCAAAAAGATCGGCCCATGGATGTCATCATACATATGTAAGATGATGTAAACATTTTCAACGTAGAGTCAGCAGATTTGGCCTTCGGGTGGATTTATAAAAGTAGTTCAAAATTGAAAATGTTGTATGGTCATTTTTTTTCCATGATCTATTAGTTACGGACACAACCTTATGCCAATTGAACTATCCTCGATTTGACTTGTGTGGTCATCTTTTTAACATATAGGATAAGAAAACAAACCAAGTATTATTAAATATATATTTAGTTTTTCAAAAACAAACATAATTAAATCATAAATCTTATCTCTTTATCTCTTTAAAAGACGCGTTCATTTAATATTGAGATAAAATCAAACATTTAGTTAAACTAGCAAGAAACACGTGCGATGCACATTAAGGCTTATCATTTTAATCTAAAGTATAAAAATATATATTTTTTAACTCTTAAATCTAATAGTTAAAATTTATCCTACACAATTAGTATGATTTATGTTTACAATTTTCTTCAAAACTTTCTTTATTGACAATATTTTTTTTTTCTTTTTTAAACTTGTATAAAATATATTTTTCAATATTTAATTTAAGTTTATTATTTTATACAATGCAAGGTATGAATATTCATGTGTACTAAAAAAAATGGTACAAATATCCAAATAAGAAATCATTTTTTTTTTTCATAGTCATGTCCTTCATATAATATTGGAATTCTAATAGTGTCATTTTAGAAACTAATAATAGTACACACATTCAAATAAATTAATAATCACAATTCATATATATATATATATGTATATATATATATATATGTTTGGAAAGACTAAAGATTTTTGAAGTTCGAAAGAGAAAAATTCTAAACATAAAAAAGAATATGAAGAGGAAGAGTTAAAATTAAAGAACAATATGAAAGATGAAAAGAAAAAATCATAAAATAATTATTTCTCTCATTCATCATCATAAAATAAATATACATAAATAAATTCAATAAAAAAATAGAAATAAATTTATGGAATTATTGTGAATTGAGTGAGTTAATAAATAGGAAAAAATTGCAGTTGAATGATAAAATTGTCACGAACGTAAGTGAGATTTGTTCTCAGTTGATAATTAATGTGAAAAAATAATGTAAGGTATTGTGCTCAAAATTATTTTTGTTGTCTTCAAATTTTTTTTTGTAAATGATAGATAAAATAAAAATAAAAAATATCATTTTTAGAATTTATTGGAATTGAAATAAGTCCTTAATAATGAAAAAAATTGTGCAGAAGAAAGCAACTAAAATAAACTCAAACTTCAGAACTCCAGACTAAACAAGTCTCTGCCTCAAACACAAATACTTCAGAACTGCCGAGACTAAATAACTCTAGATTAAACAACTTCAACTCCTTTCCAACTCGTTGGGCCAAACGATCCCTAAAGAACTTCTTTATCTGCCAGTTTTAACTCTTATAAAATAATAATAATAATAATAATAATAATAATAATAATAAATAAATAAAAAGTATTATTGAAAAATATTGACTAAATTGAAAAAATGCATAAACATTATGAACTCAACTTAAGACTTTTATTTTTATTTTTTTATTTGCTATTTTATTTCAAAATAAATTAATATATACCTAATAAATATGTCACATTATTAGGTTATTAATTTAAAGAAGTATTGTAAAGAATTGTTATGATCAGATTAAAATTCATGGGCCCAGACTTACACTATAAGAAAAATTACTTTCAACGTATAAAATACGTCGCAAAAAGTTAAAAGACTAAACGTATTACTGACACGTTAAGGTTTGTCGTTGTATCCGTCGCAAAAAAAATGCATCTTCGTAAGTTTTAGCGACTTGTTGACCACGCGTAGCTAAAACGTGTTGTACCAACGACGCATTAGCAAACACGTCGCTAAAGGTGAAGTTTCAGCGACGCATTTTAACGCGTCGCTGAAAGCCTATAGTTATTTTAAAAAAAATATTAATCCTGACCATAGCGGAGGTGAGCGATCGACGACCCTAAAAGGAAAATATGATGTTGGTCATATAACAGATCAAGACGAGGCACCCGACAAAGACTCTCACCGTGACACGTCTAGCCAACGTACGATCCGGACACTTAATGTTGAAAATGAATATTATAAATATGGGGCACCACCCCTCATTATAGGTACGTAACAATTTCTCAACTTGATACCACTTCATTTACGACATTAAATTAAGCAGATCTCTACTCTTTCAAGATTGTTCCATCGTGTGTATTACACTCCAACTGAGAACAAATCTAACATGCATTTAAATCCACGCATCAATAATCTTTTTTTATTAAGAGTTTAGAGTGTGAATTTATAAACTTGAGTAAATATATTTTATATATATATTGATCGATGTCCTCATACATATGTAAGATGATGTAAACATTTTGCACGTGGAGTCAGCAGATTTGGCCTTCCAAGAGGTGGATTTATAAAAGTAGTTCAAAATTGAAAATGTTGTGTGGTCATCTTTCTAGCATATAGGAATAGAAAACAAACCAAGTATTATAAATATATATTTAGTTTTTCAAAAACAAACATAATTAAATCATAAATGTTATCTCTTTATCTCTTTAAAAGACGTGTCCATTTAATATTGAGATAAAATCAAACATTTAGTTAAACTAGCAAGAAACACGTGGGAGGCTGTTTTTTTTTTAATATTGTATTTTTTAAAACTTATTATTAAAATATTGTAACTTTCAAACTATTTATAAAAATATAGCAATTTTAATTGAAGATCGTCTTTTCAAAGGACGACCTCCACATCTTGTTCCACATGGATGAAGGTCGTCTTTTCAAAAGACGATCTTGCTCCACATGGGATGGAGGTCGTCCATCGTATCTACCTCCATCGTATCTACCTCATTTATCTACTTCATTTATTAAAAAATTAATATCTTTTTAACTAGATATTCAAAATTTTCAAAAAATGTATGGTTGGAAAGCTAACAGCGAGAGCTTCAATTTGATACCTGGTTTCACTATTTTTAGAGTTGTGTATCAAAAGATAAAAACCATCGAAGTTGGACTAAACCATCGAAGTTGGACTATAACTCTGCAAATTTCAGAACGGAAGATTGTTTTGAGGAGTGAATTAAAAAATTGACATCTTTTTACCCAAAAATTAAAAAAAAATCGAAAATGGTACTGTTGGAAAGTTAACACAAAGTGCTTCAATTTGATATCTAGTTTTACTATTTTTTGAGTTGTGTATCAAAATATATATCGTCAAAGTTATGAAAACTTCACTAAACCCAAAACTGAAGATACGACTGAAAACTTCAAAACTGTAGCTAAACTTCGACGATCTGTATCTTTTAATACACAACTCTACAAATAGTGAAACTAGATATCAAATTGAAGCTCTCTGTTAGCTTTTCAACAGTATCTTTTTAGAAATTTTTTAATATCTGAGTAAAAAGATGTCAATTTTTTAATGCACTATTCAAAAGAATCTTCAGTTCTAAAATTTGCAGAATTATAGTCAAACTTCAATGGTCTTTATCTTTTGATACACAACTCCAAAAATAGTGAAACCACATATCAAATTGAAGCTCTCGCTGTTAGCTTTCCAACCATACCTTTTTTGAAAATTTTGAATATCTTGTTAAAAAGATATGAATTTTTTAATAAATGAAGTGAAGTCCAATGTGGAGCAAGATCGTCTTTTGAAAAGACGACCTTCATCCACGTACGAACTCTATTTAAAAATTTCTATATTTAAAAAAAAAACAGCCCACCTGGGATGCACATTAAGTCTTATCATTTTAATCTAAAATATAAAAAATATATATTTTTTAACTCTTAAATCTAATAGTTAAAAGTTATGCTACACAATTAGTATGATTTATGTTTACAATTTTCTTGGCAATAGAAAACTTTCTTTGTTGACAATATTTTTTTTTTTTTTTTAAACTTGTATAAAATATATTTTTCAATATTTAATTTAACCATATTATTTTATATCATGCAAGGTATGAATATTCATGTGTACTAAAAAATGGTCAAATATCCAAATAAGAAATCATTTTTTTTTTTTTTTTTTGCATAATCATGTCCTTCATATAATATTGGAATTCCAATAGTATCCTTTTAAAAATTAATAATAGTACACACATTCAAATAAATTAATAATCACAATTCTTATATATATATATATGTTTGGAAATACTAAAGATTTTTGAAGTCTGAAAGAGGAAAATCCTAAACTTAAAAAGGAATATGAAGATGAAGAGTTAAAATTAAAGAACAAGGAAAAATCATAAAATAATTATTTCTCTCATTCATCATCATAAAATAAATATATATAAAAAAATTCAATAAAAAAATAGAAATAAATTTATAGAATTATTGTGAATTTAGCGAGTTAATAAATAAAAAGAAATTGAAGTTGAATAATAAAATTATCACGTAATAGTGAGATTTGTTAAAACAAAAGACAAATTTCTCTCTATCTAACCTTTAAAGAAAGGAATAATTAAAATTAATATAATATATTACAAAAATTAAGGGAGAATATCTTTAGGTAAACAATTAAAGACCAATCCATTTCAAGTTCACTCTAGGAAAAATTTTAAAATAAGAAAAGTCGATAAATAAAGAAAGAAACTTAATTTAATACATAAATTTTATAAAAATAAATAAATATTAACCAAGGTAAAAGAGATTTTATTTTGGTTGCAGACTCATGCTTTTTTTTTTTTTTGGCCCATACAAATAATTATACTAATTAACAATAATAAAAATTAAAATAAAAAAGAATACACATTGTCTCCTTCAAAATGAAAACCGTAGATCTCTATTTCTTTTTTTCTCTTCTAGCCGCCATCCGCCATTGTCCTCCTGCTTGAGCACTCTGCCATTGCTAGACACGCGCTCAACCACCACCGCTTTCCACAATAGCTTAGATTGCGCATCATCCTCGTTTACCTCTTTGCAATCAAAATTATTCTGATTTTCTCTCCTCCAATTTTTGAAATTTGAGTATTCTTTCGAGCAACCTCTCTTCCACTGCTACTGGTAAATTTCTCCCATCTCTCGACTCTATTTTCCCCATGAAAAATAAACTCGTCATATACGGGTATATATAGATCCTAATAATCACTTTGGAAGATAGGAAGGCGTTTGGAACTTGAATAGTTTGCAATAACATGGCATCATCCATTATGCACTCTATTTAATTAAGAAAGAAGATCAAAGGTTTAACCGGATTTATGGCAAGAGAAAGATAACAATTAAATTTGAGAGAATGCACCCTGTTTAAGAAAGAAGATCAAAGAGTTAACTGGATTTATGATAGTGTTAAAAGAGGGAGATATTCTCCCTTCAATCAAAAAAATAAAATTGGAAAAAATATATTACAATTAATGATCAAATAGCCACCAATATAATAATGTGAAGGGTTAAAACAAAAGGGAAAAATAGGGAGAAAAAGTTTATCTCCTAAGCAACATTTAGATATAGTTGGAGAAGTTGAACAATCTCACTATTCAAATAACTTTTTAAATAATAATAAAAAAAACATTTAATTAATTTTCAAACTTTTGAAATTATTAAATTTTCATAAAATTAATATTTGTATTCTCATAAAATGAAGAGAGTGGAAGAAGTTGAACAATCTCATTAAATAACTTTTTAAATAGTAGATGGAAAAAAACATTTAATTAATTTTAAAACTCTCAAACTTTTGAAAACTTTTGAAATTAATAAATTTTCATAAAATTAATATTTTTATTCTCATAAAATGAAGAGAGTTGAAGAAGTTAAACCATCTCACTAAATAACTTTTTAAATAGTAGATGAAAAAAAAACATTTAATTAATTTTAAAACTCTCAAACTTTTGAAATTAATATCTCTATTCTCATAAAATGAAGAGAGTTCGAGAAGTTGAACAATCTCACCCTTGAAATAATCTTTTAAATAATAAATGAAAAAAAAATATTTAATTAATTTTAAAATTCTCAAACTTTTGAAACTTCAAAAAAAAAAAAAAAAAAATGTTGCAGAAAACAAACTCAAATCAGTTACCTTGAACGTGCCCAAGGACTAGTTGATGAGAAACAAACAGCCGCGCACATGGCCACGGGCGGACCTCTGAAGGGACTAGGGGGCCACGGCCCCCCCAAAATTTTTGATTTTCTTATATACGTAATATATACTATTGTTATTAAAAATATTTTGGCCCCCCAAATTAACAAAATCTTATTTTGCTGCACTGGCCATTGTGCATGATTTATTTTTGTTGTGCTTGAGTTCGAAACTCAACCATAACAATAATTTATTTGTTTTACATTTCCTTCTACGTATATTTTTTTAAAAAAAATTGTTCTCTTTTAATATTTTGTTTATATATATTTAAAATATATAAAATTAGTATTTACTTCTATAATATTTTTTTTTAATTGAAATGTCACTGTAGTATCTATACTTTAGAGTTATATTATTTTAGTCATTGTAATTTTAAATATCTAAATTTAGTATTCTTTCCTACTTTAAACAAATCTATTAACTCTTAGTATTAGTTTATTTATTAACATTTTCAAAAGTAATTTAGACTATATTAACATCCTTTTATAAATTTTGAAAACAAATTCATGTTATATTGTGTTTTTTCTTGAATAACTTTTCTTAAAAATGTCTAATCAATCTTTGAACTTTCAATTTTGTGTTTAATAGGCCCACGAACTTTAAAAATAGTTCAATATATTTTTTAACTTTAATTTCAATTTTGTATCTAATCGGTCCTCAAATTTTCAAGTTTAAGTCTAATATATCCTTGTATTTATTTGACATTTTTTAAAATCTAAGAATTCATTAGAAACAAAATTGAAAGTATATGGACACATTAAAAACTTTTTAGAGTTTAGGGACTCATTAAATTATTATTATTATTATTTTTTTTAAATATAGAGATGAGCAAAATTATATGATGGTATTAAGTTTATTTAAACTTAGTTCGTAAGTCTTTGATACACTCACATATGCTTATCACTGATAATTTTTTTTTAATGTTAACATAACTTGAGAGTGAATTCGAACCTCTATATTTTTTACGATCTTTTTTTAATGTTTATATACTCTATTTTTTTGGGCCCCCAAACATCAATGTCTGGATTCGATTCGCCCCTGCACATGCTTGTCTTTTGTTTTCAGCAAACACTGTCTACTTTTTTTTTTTTTTTTTTTTTAGTACATTAGGGGTGGGGAATTCGAACTACAGAGTCATCAAGTCATACATATGCCAGCTGAGCTATGCTCATTCTCCTGGATTGTTTGGGCTTTGATACATGGACTTCTTAATTGAGTTTGTAGTATTTTATATTATAAACTCAATTCATTTTTATTAAATTAAAATATGTATAAATAAAATATTATAAATTATATAATATTGTGGTAAATAGAGTCTAACTCAATTGACATAAGGAAATTGTCCTCGACTCTAAGGTATGAGGCTCGAATGACGAATCTCCCACTCTGATTTATAAATATATTTTCAAACACATTTTCAATAATTAATTAAATTGTGATACATATTCAAATTTGTTACCAACTACATATTTGAAAACATGAAATACAACTATGTTTTTATTGAATCCTTTGTTTTTTAAATTTGTGTTTTCAAATCTCCAATCAAATAAACCATGACATATTTAACCTTTCTTAATTTAACAAATTTGTGAGATATAAAATTAAATTTTGTGTTTAATAAGACATTTTTCAATTTTGAAGGCTCAAAGACTTATTAGACACAAATTCAAAATTTTAGAGACAATTTTTTAAAGTTCAAGAACATGTTGTAGGCCCCTAAATTTATTCGACCTTTTATTTTTTCAATAAATTTTGTGTTTTTGTCGTAATTTTGTATTTTACTAACTTGTAAGAAAAATAAACTAAAATTCTCACTCCCATTCTTTTTCTCCCTCCCTCACTTAACTCTCCCCTCCTTTCTCTTGGAAGACATTTCATTCTTTTCTTTCACAACAGATTCTCCCTCCCTTTCTCTTCCAAAAAAATCTCACCCATCATTCTTCTCATCCGTGCTTCAAACTCTAACCATCATTTTCCCCCCATTTCTCTCTCTCATTCACAACCCAAATCTTTCTCTCACTCTCCCCGAGGTAGTCTCCCTCTCTCAAATTCATTTCTCTATCTCGGTGCATCTCTCTCATGGTTTTGCTTTTCGGAGCAAACATTTTTTTTTTGTCTCGTTTCAGCCCTCCCAACCTTGACAGAATCACATCGGGGCCTCTTCCCTCCTCTACTGACGACTGCAACAAATGTCGGAATGTTGGATTTTTGCTGTATTTATAACTGAGAAACACGAACACACAGATTACACCGTAACAAGATACAATGTATCAAAACTGCATTCACTGTATATAAATATAAATCTAGAAATTCAAGTATGTAACCATATTTAAGATACAAAGTTACTTAAGATGTGTAAAGACAGAAAGACAGTAGCAAAAGCTATTTATTACTACAGTTTCTGGAAATCGTGATGGAGATGAAAACAAAGTCGAGACACGCTTATAAAGCGTTGTCCTGAAGACAATTGTTCGCTCTGCACGGGTTGAAGAAAACTACAACGAGCGTCTTAGCAGGATTCAACGACTTACTCCGGTAGAAAAGGAACTCGAACTACTCGGATCTGGCAGAACTCTTGAATATTTGCTCTCAACAAAACAAAGACACAAGAAAATCAAAGGGAAGAAGAAAACTCGAAAAATAGATGAAGCTCAGATTTTTGGGATACTCTCAAATTACGAATCACACTACTATTTATAGTAATGCAAATCGTAACTCTCCTAATCTGAAACGTCTGACAATAATTACACTGTATACAACATGAAACGTCTGACAACAATTACAACATGAAACGTCTGACAATAATTACACTGTAATTACAACATGAAACGTCTGACAATAATTGCACTGTAATTGGAACATGAAACGTCTGACAATAATTACATTGTAATTACAACATGAAACGTCTGACAATAATTACACTATAATTACAACATGAAACGTCGGACAATAATTACACTGTAATTACAACATGAAACGTCTAACAATAATTGCACTGTAATTGCAACATGAAACATCTGACAATAATTACACTGTAATTGTTAACAGTTACGAATATTACAAATTCAGTTTCAAAAATTTAATTCGTATGTTACACCATTTATTAGAAACCATCGTTCTAACCATTACTTTATTTCACAAAATACAACAAGTTCCAACAATCCCCCACATGTAAAGAAAGTAAGAAAAACAAAACAAAGTCGTTGAGAACAAACAAATAAGTTATGTATCATGAGAGGTGTCTTCTGGACTTGAACTTTCCTTAGTGAATATCCATCGAAATTACTGAAGAAATAGGGAGACCAACTCTTGAACTATCCTTTTTATTGGTAAATTGAGACAACAGACATCACACATAACTCATTTTGTATCTTTGAGTTCTATACGTTTGTGTCCATTTTATGGTCCTAGACAAAATCTCGAATTCATGAGAGCTTTAGAGAACGCAAACCATTTAAAAAATCCTCATATAATCGACCATGTTTTACTCTCACATAGGTGATATTGATTAAGAGTATTCTATCATTATTACTCCTCTTGTAATCAAGATATCAATAAAACCTTAACATTGACATATCACACACTCTGGAACCACTACAAGAAAACAGGGCTATTGCAGAGGTTTTTTTTTAGCTATAGCAGCGATTTTAAACTGCTGCAACACTTTTTGCACCGCTTGAGAAACCTCTGGCTAAACCAGTGTTGTAAGGGATCTAGCAACACTTTTTAAAGTGCTGGAATGACCTCTTACAACCGTTGCAATAGCACTCATCCTATTGCAACATTTTTGAAATAAATAGCAACACTTTCTTATTTGTTTGGGCTTTAAATTTTTTAAAGATTTTTTTTTATTTGGGCTTCGCCAATTGTCCAAAAAAAAATGAACACCCTATTGCAACACATTTTAAAATCGCAGCAAGAAAATCGTTGCAATACATATATTTTGCAACAATTTTTTATTTGTTTCCAGAAATTGTTGCGATTTTATTAAATTTTGCAGCACTTTCTAAACCGTTGTAAAAAAATTGTCGCAATAGACTAATTTTCTTGTAGTGAACATCATAGAAATGAGAAGAAACTAAAAGTTTTTTAGTGTGTCAACTATGAATTATCCAACCAGTTTGCCTATTGAACCTAGATCTTGGGATCTCCAGTCAACTAGGTTAGGTTACCGCCAGATAATTCATTTCATAGGCTTTAGCCCCATTTCCCTCAATGTATATGTAACTTGCTCTTTTAACAACCATTTCCCTCAATGTATATTCTCTTGTGATTTTACATAATCAATGAATATTATTTCATTAGAGAGCAATTGCCTTATCGAATTATGCATGCGTCTTATCTGTCGTGACTTCCCATTATAAACATTATTCTTAGCCCTCATAGGGATCGTTAAGTAGTCACAATAAATACATATAACACTTACAGGCTTCGACCACACAATGAAATATCTTCAAGAAAATTTCGAACCCTTTCAACTTATTATCCAGCTTTATCTAGAGCTATAAACTCTCATTCCATTGTAGAACGTGTTATTCACGTCTGCTTTGAAGATTTCCTTGATACAGCTCCTCTACCTAAGGTAAAAATATACCCACTGGTTGATTTAGTCTCCATGTTATCAGAAATCCAATTAACATCATTAAATCCTTCCAGTACATGTGGATACCTCGTATAATGCAATCCATAGTCTATAGTGTACTTCAAGTACCTTAGAATTCTAACTAAAGCATTTCAATGATCATGCCCCGAATTGCTGGTGTATCTTGCTAACTTTCCAACGGAATAGGCAATATCAGGTCTTGAACAATTCATTATGTACATTAAGCTACCAACAACTCTAGAATACTCTAGATAAAACACACCTTGATCGTTATTCTTCTTAAACTTACACTCAAGATCAAAAGGAGTAATTACTGGATTACTCTCAAAATGATCAATTTTTCTCAACACTTTCTCTATATAGTCAGATTGAGAAAGTATGTATTGATGAACGTCATTTATGTCATGTTTTTACCCTTTAAAGCATACTCATTAATTGACTTTTTGAGTTAAATTGAAGATAATTGTGCATGTAATTGATAAGAAGAGAATAAAAATAGGAAAGCCACATGCTCAAGGTCGTTTTGTCATTATGGAGCAATTAAGAGGGTAAAAGAGTCATTTTTGATAAGAATTAATGTTATTTTAATTATTTTCAGGAAAACTGTATTCTGCTTCAGCTTGTGGCCACAAAGGAGTCACAGAGTGCAGAATCCAGCTTGTGGCCACATAAGAGGCCACAGAGTGCAGAATCCAGCTTGTGGCCACACAATGGGCCATAGAGTGCAGTTGACTGGTCAAACGAATTTGTTGAGATATTTGTCAAAGATCTTCCAAGATTCAGCCAACCAACTCCCTATTTGACCTAACAACCCTTCCCAAAGATCTCTCCCTCATTTTAGCAACCTCCAAACAAACCCTAAGGCCTATAAAAGGCACCTCAAGCCTTCATTCAAATCATCGATAATTTCTTTACAAAAATCAATCTCCACATAGTCGATCAACCTCCTTTCTCTCTCGAAGAACTCACCCAAATTCCCGAAATTCCAAACAAGAGCGGACCACTCCTCTGTAATAGTTCTACTTCAGCCAGCTCCGAAAGGAAGGTGCTGCGAGGATTCGATTTGCATTGACGACGTGAATCGAGCGAGTAGAGACCCTTCATCCGTTGTCCACGAGTTCGAGAGAGAGAAAGTTGGAAAATTTCCAGATTTACTTTCTATTTAATTCTGCACATTTTCTATTTACATTCTGTTTTTATTTTGCATTTATTTCCGTTCTTAAACTTTACATGCAAAATTACCATTTTACCCTTTTAGCAACTTTCGCATTTATAATTTAATTTTCAGTTCAAAACCTTTGTTATTCCAACTCTGTCCTTTATTTATTATTTACATTCTGTTTTTATTTCATTTTCATTTTATCTTTAATTTTCGAGTAAAATTACCATTTTACCCTTTTAGCAATTTTCGCACTTATGAATTATTTTTCAATGAAGTATTTTAGTCTAGTTCTCATTATGAGCTAAGTTTTCCTAAGGGATTCAATTATGTGAATGCCCGTTAAGAAATGAGCTAGCTTGACAGCTGTAAATTACAGTTTTACCCCTTATGCCTTATGTGGTTCGTCCTTTACTGAATATATGCAAAAATGTTATATTAATTTGATCACTTAATTAGCATGAAATGTTAATGTCGATACTGGACAGGTCGGGCAATTAACGGCTCTCGTAAAGGTGATATAGCAGAAAAACCTAGGAATAGGATTTCGTCGATTGTCCTTGATGACTGGGGCAAAAGACTATAGGATCAATAGGATTGCATACTTAACCATCTAAGATCACATTATCCACTGGACCGTGAGTATAATGGCTTAGACTCCTAAAGGTACTTGCAAAGAGGCTGAATAGGAGACGAATCCGATCCAAAAGCATAAGGTACTATGTGGTGACTCTGTGGTCACAGGCTGTCAAGTAAACTCAACTTAGGGCTGCAACATGATTGGATCCCTGTTTTTATTATTATTTTCAAACCAAAACCAACCAACCACATTATCAATTTATTTGTGTACCTTTTTATTGCTTTCGAAAAACAAATTCTTTATAAGACTAAATTCTTCAACAGTCTCTTGGGATACGATACTTGGAATACTTTCCAAATTATTACTTGATTGACAGTGTATACTTGCACTTGACCATAAACTTCATTGCAGGTTATTGAACCAAATTAAACACACACGTTTTGGTCCATCAAGTTTTTGGCGCCGCTGCCGGGGACTGTTAGCGGATTTTTATTTTATTTTAGAAATTGTTTATTCGATTGTAGTTACAAGTTACTATCTCAGAAAATCTGACTTGATTTGCATTTTACTTTGTAGGTTTAAGTCAATGCATGAGAAAAGGGCATTGCCTTTTTGAATTTGATCCTGAGATAGAACGTACCTTTCGTTCCCGCCGCAGAGAGCAAAGACGAAAGAAGAGGGAAGAACAAGAGTTGAGCGCACGGAAGGGTCTTGAAGAAGTTGCGGTTATTCAACAACTTTCGATGGATCAAGACGGAGTCGATCCTCGTGTCAACCTACCAAACCAAGGAGTAAATCAAAATGGTGGCCAACCACCAATACCACCGGTACAACAAGGGGTACCAAATCCACATGGAGTGCCACCCCAGAATCCCATCTTCATCGCGGATGAGAGGGATAGAGCCATTAGAGATTATGCGGCACCCATGTTCGATACACTCAATCCAGAAATTCAAGAGCCTACTTTTGAAGCAGCACACTTTGAACTCAAGCCCACGATGTTCCAATTGATTAATTCCATGGGCAAATTCTCAGGATTGACAAATGAAGATCCCCACAAACATATTAAATATTTCTTACGCATTTGTAGTTCTTTTAAAACAGCAGGAGTACCTTCTGAGGTATTAAGACTAAAATTATTTCCATTTTCTATACAGGGAGATGCAGAAGCTTGGATGGAATCGCTTCCCCCAAATTCAATCACTTCGTGGACAGATTTGGTGGCAAAATTTCTTAAGAAATACTTCCCTGCAGACAAGAATGCAAAATATAGAGGAGAAATTATTGCTTTCCGACAAGCAATAAATGAACCTGTGGATGCAGCATGGAGTAGATTCAAGAGTCTAGTTAGGAAATGCCCACATCATAGTCTTCCTGCTTGTATCATCATTGAACATTTTTATAATGGACTGAACCAAGCAGCTAAGACCTTGGTGAACTCATCAGCCAGCGGATCCTTGTTGAGTAGATCGGTCAATGAAGCGAATGAAATCATGGATACCATTGCGACCAATAATCTGAATTGGAGCGAAGAAGACTCAACCACCTCAAGGAGTGTCGTTGGAAAGATAGAAGTAGATGCGATGAACACAGTGAATGCACAGTTGGCTTCCATAAACAATATGTTAAAGAACCTAACAATGGGAAATCAGGCTGCCATAGCCCCCGTGAATCAAATATCATCTTTTTCTTGTAGTTATTGTAATGATAACCATGTATATGAAGAATGCCCACATAATCCTGCTTCTGTTTATTATGTAGGACATCAAGGGAACCAGAATCGGTTTAATCCGTATTCTAACACCTACAACCCAGGCTGGAGGCAACACCCCAATTTCTCATGGGGAGGACAAGCAAGCACGAACAATAATACCGCGAACCAGTATGGGAAGCAAGGATTTTCACCAGGATTTTCTTCTCAACCTCAACAGCAGACTCAACAAAAGAGTTATCAACAACCGCATGCACAAACGTCGTCACAAACCTCCAGCATGGAAAGTTTGATGAAGGAATATATGTCAAGAAATGATGCGGCGTTGAGAAATTTGGAAATGCAGGTAGGGCAGTTGGCGAATGAGCTTAAAAACAGACCACATGGAGCATTGCCGAGTAATACGGAGACCCCATCACGAGATGGAAAAGAGCATTGCAAGGCAGTGACCCTAAGGAGCGGATTAGCGTATGAAGGACCATCAATGCCAGCTAGATTGGAGGAGAATCCGGCAAAAGAATCTGAACAGAGTGCCAAGGGAAAAGAAAAAGAGATCGAAGAAGAGCCCAAAGAGGATAAGGCAGGGCAAAGCGAAGAGAGTCTGACTCCCGAAAATAAGGACAATGAGAACATTGCGACAGAGGTTGTGGCCACAAAGCCTCAGAGCCCCGTTTCTCTGTATCAAAGTGTCAGACCACCACCTCCTTATCCACAGAGATTTAAGAAGAAAAATCAAGATGTGCAATTCAACAAATTCCTGGATATTTTGAAACAACTTCACATAAACATCCCGCTAGTGGAGGCTCTAGAACAAATGCCCAATTATGTGAAGTTTCTCAAAGATATCCTCGCAAAGAAGAGAAGATTGGGAGAATATGAGACTGTGGCACTAACTGAGTGTTGCAGTGCATTAGTTAAAAGCAAGGTCCCTCCAAAACTCCAAGATCCCGGTAGTTTTACCATACCTTGTTCCATAGGAGGAAGGAATGTTGGAAGAGCATTGTGCGATCTAGGTGCAAGCATCAATCTGATGCCACTATCAGTATTCCAACAATTAGGGATCGGGAAGGCAAGACCAACTACTGTCACTTTACAATTGGCAGACAGATCAATAGCTCGTCCCGTAGGAAAAATTGAAGATGTTTTAGTGAAGGTCGATGAGTTTGTGTTTCCCGCAGATTTTATCATCCTCGATTGTGAAGCGGATAGAGATGTCCCAATTATTCTAGGGCGTCCATTCCTAGCAACAGGAAGGACCTTGATAGATGTCCAAAAGGGTGAATTGACTATGAGAGTCAATGATCAACAAGTTACATTTAATGTTTTGAATGCTTTAAGATACCCTGGAGACATGGATGAATGTTCTAAAATTGAAATAACTGACGATTCTATTTTTTATGAACTACAGATGAATCCAGATAAAGAAGAAATTGAAGAAGAACTTGAGGGGGAAGAAGATATTGAAGAGGAGCAAATGCAGAATGCGGCCAGCTCTGTGGCCACAAAGGAAGAGACAGAAAGTGAATTAACCGAGAATATGAGCAAACCATTGCAACCTTCTGTGATCGAGCCCCCCGAGCTGGAGCTCAAACCTCTTCCCATTCACTTAAAATATATTTTTCTTGGAAAAAATAATACTTTACCAGTAATTATTTCAGCTTACCTATCGACTGAAGATGAACTTTCTTTAACGCAGGTGCTAGAGAAGCATAAAAAAGCCATTGGATGGACCATTGCGGACATCCGAGGAATTAGCCCTTCGTTTTGTATGCACAAAATCAACTTAGAAGAAGGTGCCCACAAATCCATAGAAAGTCAGAGAAGGCTAAATCCACTCATGAAGGAAGTAGTACGAAAGGAGATTATTAAATGGCTGGATGCTGGAGTCATCTATCCGATTTCAGACAGCAGCTGGGTTAGCCCAGTACAGTGCGTCCCAAAGAAGAGTGGAATAACTGTTGTGGAAAATGAGAACAACGAGCTGATTCCAACACGGACAGTGACAGGGTGGCGGATCTGTATGGATTATCGTCGTCTGAATAAAGCCACAAGAAAAGACCATTTCCCACTGCCATTTATAGACCAGATGCTTGACAGGCTCGCAGGCAAGGACTTCTACTGTTTCCTGGACGGGTACTCAGGCTATAACCAGATTACCATCGCCCCGGAAGACCAGGAGAAGACCACGTTTACCTGTCCATATGGCACCTTCGCCTTTAGGAGGATGCCATTCGGACTATGCAATGCACCCGCAACCTTCCAGAGGTGCATGATGGCTATCTTTTCCGACATGGTGGAGAGAACGCTGGAAGTTTTTATGGACGACTTCTCGGTGTTTGGCGAGACATTCTCGACCTGCCTAAAGAACTTAGACCAAGTGTTGGAACGATGCGAAGACACGAATCTCGTGCTTAATTGGGAGAAGTGCCATTTTATGGTACAAGAAGGCATTGTCTTAGGACATCGAATTTCGAAGAAAGGAATAGAAGTGGATAAAGCCAAGGTGGAGTTAATCTCTAAACTTCCTCCACCTTCCACGGTAAAAGAGATTCGCAGTTTTTTAGGCCACGCTGGATTCTACAGGCGCTTTATAAAAGACTTTTCAAAAGTTTCTAAACCGCTTTGTAGATTGTTAGAGATAGAAAGACAATTTGTGTTCGACGAGGAATGCTTGCAGGCATTCAAAGTATTGAAGAAGGCACTCAGCACAGCTCCAATTATGGTTGAACCTGATTGGACTCGTCCATTCGAGGTTATGTGTGACGCAAGCGACTTTGCGGTAGGAGCAGTGCTAGGACAGAAGAGAGACAAAATCATGCAACCTATTTATTATGCGAGCAAGACCTTAACAGAAGCTCAATTGAATTACACCACAACGGAAAAGGAACTACTTGCAGTAGTCTTTGCCTTTGAGAAGTTCAGATCCTACCTGGTAGGAACAAAAGTTGTGGTTCATACAGATCATTCAGCATTAAAATATTTACTCTCAAAGAAGGAAGCTAAGCCTCGCCTCATTAGATGGATCTTACTCCTCCAAGAGTTCGACCTTGAAATAATAGATAGAAAAGGGACTGACAACCAAGTTGCAGACCATTTGTCTCGGCTAGGGGAGGACGCACAGAGAGAAGAAGAGACTGTCATTCAAGACGCTTTCGTTGATGAGCAGTTATTCGCAATAAAAGCAATAGAAGCACCATGGTTCGCAGATATTGTGAACTACTTGGTTAGTGGACTGAAGCCACCAGACATGTCACACCATCAACTCAAGAGGTTTTATTATGACCTAAAATTTTATTGCTGGGATGAGCCGTACTTGTATAAACAAGGAGCAGACCAAGTCCTAAGGCGATGCGTTGCAGAAGAAGAGACGGAACATATATTGAGATCTTGTCATGCGGCTCCATATGGAGGCCATTTCGCAGGTATGAAGACTGCGGCAAAAGTCCTCCAGAGTGGGTATTTCTGGCCCACTCTCTTCAAAGATGCTCATGAGTTCGCCAAAAGATGTGATAGTTGTCAACGAGTAGGAAACTTGTCTTCTAGGAACGAGATGCCAATGAATTATATGTTGGAGGTCGAAGTCTTTGACATGTGGGGCATCGATTTCATGGGCCCATTCCCATCGTCTTTTGGAAAAACTTACATCCTACTCGCAGTAGACTATGTTTCGAAGTGGGTTGAAGCTAAAGCAACTTCGTCCAATGATGCCAAGGCAGTTAAAAAGTTTTTGAAAGAGAACATCTTTGCTAGGTTTGGAACTCCAAGAGTCTTGGTAAGTGACGAAGGAACTCACTTCTTGAATAAAACTATCGCTAGTTTACTCGGAAGATATAGTGTGCGGCATAAGATAGCAACTGCATACCATCCCCAGACCAATGGACAAGCAGAGTTGTCCAATCGAGAGATCAAGACCATCTTAGAAAAAACAGTTAACCCTTCGAGGAAGGATTGGTCTATACGACTCGACGAGGCTCTTTGGGCATATCGAACAGCTTTCAAAGCTCCTCTAGGGATGTCTCCGTATAGGATCGTTTTTGGGAAGGCATGTCACTTGCCACTTGAACTGGAGCATAGGGCCTACTGGGCAATCAAGAAGCTGAACCTAAATATGAAGGCGGCAGGAGAAAAAAGGAGACTTCAACTGAATGAACTCGATGAACTACGCCTCTCAGCATATGAGAATGCCAAACTTTATAAGGAGAGGACTAAAAGGTGGCACGATAAGAAGATTCGGCAGAAAATCTTAAAAGAAGGGCAACAAGTGCTGCTGTTTAATTCTCGTCTGAGACTATTTCCAGGTAAGTTGAAGTCAAGATGGACAGGGCCATTCATCATTAACAAGGTATACCCTCATGGTGCAGTTGATTTGGTACATCAAAATGGGAGAATATTTAAGGTGAATGGACAAAGAATTAAACCTTACTGGGGAGAGGGTTTGGAAGAATACAAGGACACAGTTGCCTTGTTGACATTTGATCTCTAGTCTGGTTTGAAAAAAAAAAAAAAAAAAAAAAAGTTTCTTAGGGTAGGTTCAATCAAAATCAAATCTGGCGTAGATTGGTCCTGCCAAGGAAAAGGTATTTAAGTTGACCGTAGGGAACACCTTTTCCTGGGGACCTAACTGGGAGATGATTTGATTGAACCGCCTAATAGGAACTTATTTTTTTTTTTAAGAAAAAAAAAAAAAAAAAAAAGAAATCAAAATAATCAAGCTGTTATTTATTTTGTTTATGAACTTTTTAACGTTGTTGTGAGTGTTTCAGGAAAGATTCTCGTAGATGGAGACTGACTAAGAACTTCAGAACATAGAATTGAAAAATCCTGTGGCCACAAGCCAGATTAGCATAAAATGTTATGTGACCACAAGTTGTACTAGTGAAGGGTGTGAACGTCATTTTCAAAAAAAAAAAAAAAAAAAAAAAAAAAAAGTCAGAAGGGTTGACCTATTTTGGAAACAAATATAAGTCAAGAGACCCTTACCTTTCTTTTCAACATACAAGTGATCCCAAAAGTCTCCAAGCTGAAAATCCCCTTCACGAAAGTTCTTCCTTTTGCCCACGCACGCTAAACCTCATGGCTGGAAAAACCGCCCCGATCACTGATGGGGCCGCTGCTGATCGTACTCCGAGACGTTCTGTGCGTGGAAGGGAGTGCGAAGAGGCTCCATCTAAGCACATGCAAGAGGACCCTATGGCCGATTTACCTCCATCATCTTCGAAGAAGAAGGCTGAACCTAAACTACAAAAACAATCGGCCATTGCTATGCATGAACGTGGAGAGAAGGAAAACCCAGCGACTGGAAGCCCTAGGTTCAATCCAAGCCCCCCGATTGATCAATCCCAAAAATCGGGTATAGGTAAAAGACCCATGAAAATTCGAACTACTGCTTGGCGTAAAATGATCAAAGAGATGGGAGAACATAGACGACGAGCCCTAGCTGAATCTGCGGGCAAATCATCCAGTGAAGATGAAGAAGTTCAGCCGGAAGCTGGGGAAACTTCAACGAAATCGCGTTCTGTGCGCGAGGACCCACCTCCGGTTTCAAAAGTAAGTATTCCTCCAACAATTCTTGAACGTTCTGATAGAGAATCTTTAGTGTACAGGCACACCAAGAAGCAAACTGAGACCTCAATCGACCACCAATTTGAATTAAGAAGAAGAGATACGGTTGGGAGTTCGATGCAAGAATCAATTCTTTCCCCAATCATGGTGGAGATGATGATGAAAGAAGCCGTGGAGAAAGCAGCCTTGCTAGCAGCAGAATATCAAGTAAAGAAGAGTTGTCAAGAGGTAGAGCAAGCTTTGCAGCAAGCTATCCAAAGAGATATCGCTGAACAAACAAGGAAAGAAGATGAGAGAATACGAGAAGAGAAAAGTTTGATACAAGCTGAGAAAAAAAAAGTAAAAAAAAAAAATGAAGAAAGATTGGAAAAACATTGATCAGAGAAAGAAAAAAAAAAGGAAAAGAGATAGCAATTGGGGAATAATTCGACCGATTATTTGAGTATTGGACGGAAGGAATGAAATTTGAGCCAAACACTTCTTCAACTGAGAAGGAGGTTGGAGGAAATACTAAAGAAGTTCAGGAAGGGAATCCTACAAATGACACAACCATTTCCTTGGAACGAGGGATGCTGCTGAATTGCATCCTAAAACAGTCTTGATCTCAATATTGGGAGGTTTCTAAGAGAAGAGTTGATTACTTATGGCAAGAAGATGGCTGGAAAATTATTCTTTGGGTCACTTGTCACTCGACTTTGCCTCAACGTAGGACTTAAGCCTCGGCAAGGTGAGGAGACAAGTTTGCCAAAGTAAGCCATCACTGCGCAGCTTGTTCACAAGTTACAATTTTTCCGTAACCAAAAGACCGGTAAAGCATTGACGTCGCATGCGCCCAAGCCAAAAGGTTGTTCCACCTCTGTGGCCACAGAGCAGTCACAACCTACCACCAGTTCAGAAAATATTCCTAGCATTACCCATTCTCAATGGCAGCGTATGATCCAACAGAATATGGCCTACTGGGCCTATGCCAAAGAGAGACATGAGCTCATTCAAGAGTTCTTTAATGCCTTGGCCCCAACCTTGATGCCTACTTTCCCGACGTTTCGTTTGCCTGAATATTCCTTCGAATACGACTGATTCCGAAGACGATACCTCGTCTGAAGATTAGGGGAGTACCGTTCTTCCTTACTCTCTACTCATTTCCTTCATTTTATGAATATTTTGTTATTTGTTAAGATTCAGTTGTTAGTTGATTTGATTTTCTGGTAGGATAGAAGTTGCATTTTGTTATTTCATTATTTCGTTGTTTTATTTTTCTGGTAGGATAGAAGTTGCATTATTTCGTTGTTTTGTTTTTCTGGTAGGGTAGAAGTTGCATTTTGTTATTTCATTATTTCGTTGTTTTGTTAGGGTAGTAGTTGTAGTTGTTCCTGCTAGGATAGACGTTTTGTGGAATGTGCCTAATTGAACTTAATGACTTGATTGCGCAAGTATGAGAATGTTTTTAGCATGCTATCTTTATTTTGTTTTCTTTAAAGTAACCTTTATGATGATAACTAGAGTTTATCTCTGCTCAAATAGTGCCACATGTCATAGCTTGTAAGTTTTTTTCAAAAGCATAGGGTTCCATTAGTACTTTACTATGCAAAAGTTTTTCACAAGTCTAAACTTCCTTTTGTTTAACCCGTTTAACATGTTTAGGAGAGTTTAGCCTTGACGTTTTTTTGTAGACTAATGCTCACACCATCCCTTTTGAAAAAATCTTTTGAATAGTCAATGAGGACATTGCCTCCTTTAAGTTTGGGGGGGTGAAGTATATTTGTAATGTGTTGACTGCTAGGTCTTGATTGTTATGTCTCTTCCAAAGGAAGAATGGTTGGAAAAAAAAAAAAAAAAACCTTATTTCTAGAGGTACTCCTCCTTCTTAAGTTAGCTGAGTAACCAGGGGCGATCATGGGCCCCATGGTTGTCACTGCATGAAAGGGTAACTAGGAAGTGAGTATTTATCTTAGTTTGTGAGGCTTGCTCGTAGCTAGATGCACTGTGCAATGAAATTGCAGGCAAGCTGGAACGAAGGTGAGTCTAGCAATAAAGATTCTCTAGAGACTGGTAAAGAAAAGAAAAAAAATGAGAAGCCTAGCAGCAACACAAGTTTGGGGGAGAAAGTGTTAAAAAGTTCACATAAGAAAGGAAAAGTCTAAGCTTAGTTTATTTCACGAAAGGGACTATCCTAGACTCAGTGACTAAAGGTTAGATAGATTAAGCATATGGTTAGGATAGACTAGAAAAAGCTTTGTTTACAAAATGAAAGTAGAAACTTATGTGAGAAATTACTTATGGGATTATGACTGGCACTAGAGTATGAGACCTCTCCTGAAAGGTTGTTTATAAGCGAACTTTGTTTGAAAGCATGTTAAACATTTGCATAATTGTACATTCTTGTTGTTATTATGTGTTGAATTGCTTGAGGACAAGCAATAAGCTAAGTTTGGGGGTGTGATGAACGTCATTTATGTCATGTTTTTACCCTTTAAAGCATACTCATTAATTGACTTTTTGAGTTAAATTGAAGATAATTGTGCATGTAATTGATAAGAAGAGAATAAAAATAGGAAAGCCACATGCTCAAGGTCGTTTTGTCATTATGGAGCAATTAAGAGGGTAAAAGAGTCATTTTTGATAAGAATTAATGTTATTTTAATTATTTTCAGGAAAACTGTATTCTGCTTCAGCTTGTGGCCACAAAGGAGTCACAGAGTGCAGAATCCAGCTTGTGGCCACATAAGAGGCCACAGAGTGCAGAATCCAGCTTGTGGCCACACAATGGGCCATAGAGTGCAGTTGACTGGTCAAACGAATTTGTTGAGATATTTGTCAAAGATCTTCCAAGATTCAGCCAACCAACTCCCTATTTGACCTAACAACCCTTCCCAAAGATCTCTCCCTCATTTTAGCAACCTCCAAACAAACCCTAAGGCCTATAAAAGGCACCTCAAGCCTTCATTCAAATCATCGATAATTTCTTTACAAAAATCAATCTCCACATAGTCGATCAACCTCCTTTCTCTCTCGAAGAACTCACCCAAATTCCCGAAATTCCAAACAAGAGCGGACCACTCCTCTGTAATAGTTCTACTTCAGCCAGCTCCGAAAGGAAGGTGCTGCGAGGATTCGATTTGCATTGACGACGTGAATCGAGCGAGTAGAGACCCTTCATCCGTTGTCCACGAGTTCGAGAGAGAGAAAGTTGGAAAATTTCCAGATTTACTTTCTATTTAATTCTGCACATTTTCTATTTACATTCTGTTTTTATTTTGCATTTATTTCCGTTCTTAAACTTTACATGCAAAATTACCATTTTACCCTTTTAGCAACTTTCGCATTTATAATTTAATTTTCAGTTCAAAACCTTTGTTATTCCAACTCTGTCCTTTATTTATTATTTACATTCTGTTTTTATTTCATTTTCATTTTATCTTTAATTTTCGAGTAAAATTACCATTTTACCCTTTTAGCAATTTTCGCACTTATGAATTATTTTTCAATGAAGTATTTTAGTCTAGTTCTCATTATGAGCTAAGTTTTCCTAAGGGATTCAATTATGTGAATGCCCGTTAAGAAATGAGCTAGCTTGACAGCTGTAAATTACAGTTTTACCCCTTATGCCTTATGTGGTTCGTCCTTTACTGAATATATGCAAAAATGTTATATTAATTTGATCACTTAATTAGCATGAAATGTTAATGTCGATACTGGACAGGTCGGGCAATTAACGGCTCTCGTAAAGGTGATATAGCAGAAAAACCTAGGAATAGGATTTCGTCGATTGTCCTTGATGACTGGGGCAAAAGACTATAGGATCAATAGGATTGCATACTTAACCATCTAAGATCACATTATCCACTGGACCGTGAGTATAATGGCTTAGACTCCTAAAGGTACTTGCAAAGAGGCTGAATAGGAGACGAATCCGATCCAAAAGCATAAGGTACTATGTGGTGACTCTGTGGTCACAGGCTGTCAAGTAAACTCAACTTAGGGCTGCAACATGATTGGATCCCTGTTTTTATTATTATTTTCAAACCAAAACCAACCAACCACATTATCAATTTATTTGTGTACCTTTTTATTGCTTTCGAAAAACAAATTCTTTATAAGACTAAATTCTTCAACAGTCTCTTGGGATACGATACTTGGAATACTTTCCAAATTATTACTTGATTGACAGTGTATACTTGCACTTGACCATAAACTTCATTGCAGGTTATTGAACCAAATTAAACACACACGTTTTGGTCCATCATGTATCCACTTGAATTTCTTGTTATTTGAATTCCAAGAATAACATCAGCAAGACCAAGATATTTCATATCAAATTTGGACTTCGACATTTTTTTTAGTCGAATTAATGACACTTTTATTAGTGCCCATTATCAACATATCATCCACATACAAGCAAACAATGACATAACTTTGATCTATGGTTTTAACATAGACACATTTATCACACTTAATTATCTTAAAACCATTCGATAACATAGTGTGATCAAACTTTCCATGTCATTGTTTGGGTGTTTGTTTCAACCCACAAAGAGACTTGACAAGTTTACAAATTTATCTTCAAGTTCTTTAACAACAACTTCTTCAGGTTGTTCCATATAAATTTCTTCATTTAGATCTCCATTTAAAAATGCACTTCTTACATCCATTTGGTGTATTTCCAAATTTTGTAATGCTACAATCACAATTAACATCCTTATAGATGTAATCCTCATCTGGAGAGAATGTATCAAAGAAATCTATCCCTTCTTTTTGACGAAATTCTTTAGCTACTAAGTGGGCTTTGTATATCAATATTGCCATCAACTTTTAGCTTTCTTTTGAAGATCCACTTACAACCAATTGGTTTACTTCGAGTAGGTAAATCTACCAATACCCAGGTGTTATTCTGCATAATGGATTCCATTTCACTATTGATAGCTTCTTTCCAATAAGGTGCATCCGGAGATGACACAACTTCTTGAAAAGTTTGAGACTCACCTTCTATCATAAAATTAGTTATGAAATCAGGTACAAAGGAAGTAGTTTTCTTAGCTCTTTTGCTTCTTCTAGGTTCAAACTCAGTTTTCTGATAATCTTGACCTTTTGAAGAATTAACCTCATAATTTCTCTTGGCACCACTACTCTCTTGTCTTGCTTCTTTCAAAGGATATATATCCTCAAAGAATTCAGCTTCAATAGATTCCATAATAGTGTTATTATTAATATCAAGTATTTTAGATTTAATCACTAGAAATCTATAAGCAACATTATGCCCATCATAACCTATAAAGACACAATCAAATGTCTTAGGTCCAAGTTTGGTCCTTTTTGGTAAAGGAACGTGTACCTTTGCCAAACACCCCATGAAACGTCTGACAATAATTACACTGTAATTACAACATGAAACGTCTGACAATAATTGCATTGTAATTGCCACATGAAACGTCTGACAATAATTACAGTGTAATTACAACATGAAACATCTGACAATAATTACAACATGAACTGTCTGACAATAATTACAACATGAAACGTCTGACAATAATTGCATTGTAATTGCAACATGAAATGTCTGACAATAAGTACACAGTGATTGTTAACAGTTACGAATGTTACAAATTCAATTTCAAGAATTTAATTCGTATGTTACACCATTGATTAGAAACCCTTGGTATTGTAACAATTACTTTCTTTCACAAAATACAACAAGTTCCAACAATATCGGCATCACCTGAATTAGCAAAACTCCAACTCTTTTCTCGTAGTGATAAGTAGGGATGGCAACGGGACGGGGCCGAGATGCATTCCTCATCCCCGTCCCCGTGGGTATTTTTCTTTCCATCCTCGCCCCGTTTCAGGGAATCTATGTCGGAGTCGAGGAATCCCCACGGAAAAAAATCCTCGTTTCTATTTTATTTTTAATTATATTTTTTTAAAAAAATAATTAAATTTGGATAAATATATTAAAATTATTTTTACTTCCATATTAAAATTAGTATTATTATTGTTTTATTTATTAAAAAACTAATTATAAAAATACTTAACATTAAGAAAAATGTAAAAGCTCATAGTAGCTGAAAGGTTTTTTAAAATAATATATAAAATGTTATTAATAATATTATTATTTTATATAATTATAATATATAATATATATTTTCTAAAAGAATCAATAAAAATTATTCGAGGCAGGTTCGGGTTTGGGTTCGGGTTCGGAGACTAGGCGTGGATGGGGATCCATCCCCGCTCCATACTCGACTGGAGACCCGAATTAAATCCCTGGTTTGATCCCCGTACCCAATCAAACCGGAAATTTTCCGACCCGATCGGATTGGGGACCGGAAAGGAATTTTGCCATCCTAGTGATAAGTTATATCTGAGTATACATATTTCTATTTAAATCTCTCTCAATATGTTCTTAACTGATAAACATGAGAAATTATATTATTTCTTGTTAGGAGTCTAAAGCAAGTTTTTGTTTTCTTCTTCATTTTGCTCAGTATGCTAGCATGATTATTATACGTTATTATGTGCTTTTAAATTCATTGATTCATGTTAGGTTTGTTTGATTATTAAACACTTTTCTTATGTAGTTAATTGTACATATACATTAGGTTGCTAAGCGCCCCTTTGGTAAGAGATTTGGATCAAATTTTATGTTTTAAAAAGGAAAATCATAGTAAACGAATCTTTTTTTGGATCTCATTTCAATTCATGTCCCTCCTTAAACAAAGTGAAATATATGTTCTTTTTTTGTTTTCCTTTTCTCACTGCTCTCCTTTTCATTTCGTATTTACTCTTCTTTATTTTCCAGTTTTTTTACGATATAGTTTAAAAAATCTTCTCATTTTCCTCTATTTTATTCTCTCTCTTATATCCTAAAACTAATTAAAAAAAGATTAGATTTTATTCTCTCTTCTACTTATACCTCATGCTCTTCTCCTCACGTTGCCCTCTTCTCGTCAGGTCTCTGTCGCCTTCCTCTCCTCACGCCGCCTTTGTCGCCCTCGTCTTCTCACGCCACCACCCTCACGTCATGTTGTGCCGACACTGCCATTAGAGAAGCTCTTACATGTTGCAGAACTTACAGAGATGTTGCTGAGAGAAAAAAAAATGAACGCATTCAAAAAATAAATGAGATTATGAGAAACAAAGAAATGTTGTGAGAATTTGAGGTTCTGTTTTTTTTCTTTGTTATGGGAATTTGGATTTGAAGAGCGGAAAAAAGTTTTGTTAGTGGATTTGGACAGATTTACAAAGGTCGATTAGAAGACGACTTACAAGTTGTTATGAAGAAATTAGAATGTAGCGATAAGCAATCAGAGAAAGAAATTTAGGTTATGTTTTTTTCTTCTTCTTTTTCTTTCTTATATATGTTGAAAAATCTAACAAGAAATAACTAAAAATTTGCAAAATGAAGTTGATATATTGAGCAAAATTCACCATTCAAAACATCATCTACATTCTGGGTTACATCATTTAGTACTGATTCTCCAAACATCGTATGCTTTGAAGTATTTTCTTAATCACTTCTGGTTTGATTAGGTTAAATGGAGTTTGGTTGTTTGTTTGCGTTTTGACTTTTGGTTGTGTCGTCATAACGGTATTTGCAAATATGGTGTATTTAAAGTCTTTGCAAATACCATTTGCCTTCACTGACAAGTTTTTTGAGTTATACGGTGTCTTTGAAGTTTTTTTTTTTTGTTGCAAATACAAGATATTTGAAGTTTTTTTTTTTTTTTTTTGCAAATACGGTGTATTTGCCTCGAGTGTTTTGAGTTTTTGCAAACACATAGATTTTTTTTTTTTTTTCTTTGTTGTGTTTTTGTGTTGGGATTTCCCCATCGTCTAATTGGGTTTTGTCGGGAGGGACAGAGGAGAAAATTTTCAAAATCGATTGGGGAAATGGATCATGATTTTGAATGTTGAGGTGAAATTTTGTGGTGAAAATTGGGAAGTGTTGATTGTAGTTGGGTTTTGATTTTAACAGGAAAACTAGATTTGTATGGATGTGTTATGACTTTGGACATTGTTGCTTTGGAAGATCTTAGTGAAATGGCACATAATTTATTTATTTTTTGCCTTATAATGTATTGTTGTTGGCTTTCCAAAAGAATAATACTGTGCAATTGCAATTTAAAAAATTTCACAATTATAAGTACTGTATAATTTCATTTTGAAAAATTGCAATGTACCTGTAATTACAATCTACCTTCTAGTGATTGTATTTTTAAATTGAAAATACAATGTATTTTCTACATTTTCACTTCTAGTGAATTGAATTGAAAATACAGTGGATAAAATACACTGTAATTACAATTTGCAATGCCTTCAAGTGAATTGCAAATACAAATACACTGTAATTTCAATTAAGTGAATTTTGGATTGTATTTGAAATTCAATGCATTGTATTTTGCTTTTTCTTTTTTAGAATTTCTTTCCTTGAATATTCTTTTTCTCTTCACTGTGTTTGGGGTTCTTCTGCTACTTTAAGTTTTCTCAAATGTAATTACAACCTACCTTCTAGTGAATTGAAAATACAATGTATTTTCAACATTTTCACTTCTAGTTAATTGAATTGAAAATACAGTGTATTTTTTTTTTTTTATAAAATACACTATAATTACAATTTGTAATGCCTTCAAGTGAATTGCAAATACAAATATACTGTAATTCCAATTCACAGAATTTCGGATTGTATTTGCAATTCAGTGAATTTCAAATGGACTCCAACCCAAACCGGCGGAAGCCAACTAGAGTTCAGGCTCAGTTAATCATATTCATGGCACAAACGAAATTTTCTTTATTTTTTTTTGTTTTTTTTTTAATTTATCAATTATAAAATATGAAATAGTTCAAAGATAATCGGATATAATTGGCATACCTAAATGTGCACCTTCCCCTCTAAAATCACTCTAGACATAGACATGTAGTGCAAATAGTTTCAACTTTAGATATTTTTTATTTTGGGTCCAAAACATTCCTCTCAATTCCCCTCAATCATATACAACAAATGAACTTTAGGTAAGACATGTCTTGAACCAAAAGCCAAGGCACAAAGTTGGCCCTTGAGAAGACATGCCTTAAGCCAAAAGCCTAAGGCACAGAATTGGCCACGCCACGGGCCGACACACCCTCCAACAGCCTCATCGACTCGGAGACGACCCTATAACGAGTTTGGTTCAACTATTTTCAATCCAATCCAAAGAGAAAGGCCGAAAATTCTAAATTAATCTCATATAAATGCATCATTATGATTTGGAAGGAGTAAGTTTAACTATTACCCTAAAAATTTGCTACACCATTTTTTCTATTCTTCAACATAAACATCAGAAGGTGTGTGACACTCACCACACCAACCAACAATTTATTTTTTTTGACAAGTCACATATTGAATCGATAAAAAAATTACAAGCGAAAATCATCAATAGCTATCTAGGTTTTTTACCAAATACTTGAAGGCCAAAAATTTTCCCTCAAGGAGAGAGAGGGGTAAAAAAGAAAAAAAAAGGAAGAGTCCAAAATCCAAATACCAAAGAAGGATACAAAATTTAGTCATCAATAGCTATCTAGGTTACGTTTGTTACCAAATACTTGAAGGCTAATAATTTTTCCTCAAGGAGAGAGAGGGGTAAAAAGGAAAAAAAAGAAAGAGTCCAAAATGCAAATACCAAAGAAGGATACAGAAGTTAGAGAGAATTGAGTCTGCCTTTTTCTCGTCGTTTTCTCTACTCTCACGTTTCTTTCCTTTATTTTTCTTTCTATAAGGCAATTAATCGCACCAAAATATCGTCCCACTTGTCCCTTGATAGTATAAACATTAGCAAGATATTTGGTTGTTATATATTAAAATAAAACCACACACAATATAACGTGAATACTAAATAGTATAAATTAAATGGTAAGTGTATGCAAGAAAACATCCAACCAACAACCTTCCCAGTTCATAAAAATTGATAGATGTATTAGTAACAATTTCAATATGGAAAATGGGCACGAAGAAGCTAGCCACCAGGATCGTTCCCGCTGCTGCTTCCAGGAATGGATGCAACTCCAGCGCCAAGACCTAACCCACCTCCTCAAATCTCTCCACGAATCCAACGACGACGAAGAAATCAAAACCTTAATTTGTAGCTGCATCACTCACTTCGAAGACTACATCTCCACCCGCAGCCGTCTCGCTCTCGAGGAGGCCTCCCCGTTCTTTGCCCCCACCTGGTGCACCTCCTTGGAGAAATCCCTCCTCTGGATCACCGGCTGCAGGCCGTCGATCTTCATTCGGTTGCTCTACGCGCTAACCGGGTTCGAAGTCGACTCGCGACTCGGCGAGTGGCTGGAACGGATCAGGACCAATAACACTGAGAATAATCTGTGCGTCGGGGACATGTCGCCGAGTCAGATGGCGCTGGTGAATGAGCTGCACATCAGGACCTTACGAGCTGAGAAGACATTGACGAGCGAGATGGCAAGCTTGCAGGAGGAGATGGCAGACCAGCCGATTGCGGTGATAGCGAACGAGGTGGAGGCGGAGGATATCGGGAAAGTGAACGAGGAGGCGGAGATGGTGTTGAAGGAGCATGAGAAGGTGATGAAAGAGATTATGGAGAAGGCGGATGAGTTGAGGTTGAATACGCTCAAGGAAATTGTGGAGATTTTGAAGCCGGTTCAGTCTGTGGAGTTTCTAGTTGCGAGTAAGAAGCTTCATCTCTCGCTTCATCTATGGGGAAAACGGAAAGACGAGAAGCATGGAAGAAGATATCATTACTGATAATCATATAAGAAATATCTAAGAACTATCTACTCTATATTTTAATTTGCATTCTGCTACTACTATTGTGTGTGTTTTTCGTTTATTTTTTATTTTATTTTTTTTTGGAAGAAAATGTTTGTTCTTATTTTATTAAATATAATGTTGGTGTGTTTTAGTCTTGGCATGGTAATCATTATATTAAAATAATAAAATTTCGTTTTTTAATGAACTGTCACATTATTTGAATAATTTGTGTCCTATTGTTACATTATTTGAATAATTTGTCTCTTGAAGTTGAACAAAACTCAAGTTGGATGTGCGTGGTGGAAACAGGAAGGAAGCGACAAGTGAGCATGCAAAGAAGTAGGAGACGTGGCAACATAACAAGGTTACACAATTTGACAGATGCCTTCATCCCAACAATTCTAAAAGGATAATAGTCAAATTTTGAATTAGATTTTTTTTAGTAACCAGTCAATAAATAGGACTAGTTGAAATGTGTTGTTTTCAAAATTCTTAACAACTCAATAATCAATAACATATTTTAACCAACAACCCAATAATCAACTTTAACCTCAGCCCTCTAAGCTCTAACCAGCTCTCTATTCGAATTTTCCAATCTCCATGTTGCAAAAAAAAAAAAAAAACATAGATCTTAACTAGTGATTTACATTATTATTATTATATATATATAGCCATCATTTGTCTGCAAAAAAAAAAAAAAAAAAAACTAAATAATTGTTTAATTTTCAAAATGTGAAGCGTCAGCTAGAAATAAGATTAGAAAAAGAATATATATTACACTACTAGAGTTGAGATAATTAGATAAAAATCAGAAACGTGTAGAAGTGTAGAAGTTTCCATATAAATATATCAATATTAACTAATTAATTCTTAATTATCATGAACTCAAAAAGAAAATCATAATTATCATGTTTGGAATGGTTTGAGCTCACAATTTCAAAGAGTAAAAAGTTGACAAGGTCTTGTTTTTCAAGGCCCATTTATTTTTTGGCTAGGTTTCTCCATTGAGAAAATATATGTTGTGACGCGACAATAATTTTGAGTGTGATGTAGCTATTGTTGGGCTATTTGAAGGTCAAATTGGAGGGACATCGTAATTAAAAGATTGGACGTAGGCTCGGGACGAATCAATATAACTCTAATGTCATCGTTTCTCTTTCTAAGGTATGACCTCTTAGTGGGACTTTTTAGAGAGACTTTATTTAAAATTCATTTTTTTTTTGTTTACAACATATGCGATCGAAGTTATGACCTCTTAGTCACTAGATCTTATATTATGTCGGTTGAGCTATGCTCATGTTGGCAAAATGTTTCTTATCAATAAAAATAATTTATAAACAAGTAATTCATAAGAATGCATAAATGATCTGCAAATTTAGTCGTCTTAAGCGGTTTTTCAATTTTTTTTTTAGTTTTCCTTACACCCTAGTGGATATAATGCTCTCATGAATTTTCTTTTATAATATCTCTATTTAGATTTCAAATTAAATATATAATAACATAAATTAAAATATATTAATTAAAGAAATTAAAACATAAAATAAATGATGAAACTAAATGTATGAAGGGTAATTGAAACATGAAAACGAAATGTATTCATGTAATTGAAATATGAAAACTAAATGTACCTTTTCTCAACAGGAACAATTAAACGCAAGAGATAAAAAAAAATATGTATACATTGAAAGGATTTCTTTAGGTTCAAAGCATTATAGTAGTAGATACACCATTTAAAAGTGGTTAAGAACATGTTAATTTTAGAAAATTAGAGTTTGAATATTCCACCAATAAATATATTTACATATTTTATACATCAAGTAATTTTATGTAAATGAAATTTGAACATACTATAAATGACATAAGATTGTCAACAAGAGCATAGCTTAAACAAACCGTCCTAAGAGGTTATGAGTTTAATCCCTACCTTAATTAAAATATTTTTGCAAAAAAAAAAAAAATAACAGATAGAAGTATGAAGTAATAAATAACAAAAATTTAGAATTTGATAATAACATGAAGATGATAGTAGAGCGGTGGCTTAGCATGCGAGATCGTTTCCATTAATTTATATTAAAAATAGAATTTAAAAGGTAAGGTAATTTTGAAGTGATTTATGCATAGAAGAACAAATGATTTTTTTTTATTTCCCGAAAATGATAAAACATATTACTTAAACAAAGAAAATTTAGCCCCGGGCCCTACTGACCATTGGGTGTGAGCCCATTTCACGGTGTAGAACAACTTCAAATGGGCTTCTTCTTCTTCCATGGCAATGACATTCATGAGCTGTTTTAACAGCTTATCCTGCTGGGACACCCATGTCTCAAAGAAATCTGACAACTTCTCTTCCACTTTGGTTCTTATCTCAATAAGGATTCAAAAATGGAGGGAGTTTTGAAGTGAGATTTAGTGGTCCAAAGAGTTGCACGACTTCAAATGTTCTACCGTCCACCATAGAATGACTAATGTCGATTTTTTTCGAAATTCTAGAAGAATAGGGTTGCTTTCTACGCAATCTTGTTATTGCTCCAAAAATCTCACTAACACTCTCTCGATCTCTTACACAACCATTCGTTCTTGCTGACGTCAGATAATTCGGTACTCGAGTGGACTTCGAAACTCGAAATGGAACGTTTGATGACAATTTGTTGCCATAAATTCTAGTCGTTGATTCATCCATTTTCCAACCCCTTTTTATTATCATCTCTTACCATACTCAACTCACAAAATTCGTCTCCTTTCTTGTCCTCCTTCATTGTTTGCATTTTACGACCATGTCTTCCAACGACTTTTTCTTCAACCTCCTCATGGCACCCCTACCCTTAGACTCTGACTTTTACCGCCTCAAATCTCAAGCGCACAATAACATAAAACGAAACTTATGATTATAACACTCACTTTTCTTCTTCTTCTTCTCATGATACATTGTATTTTGCTCTATTTGTGGCGCATCGAACAACCTAGGTGTCAAGCGAAGGCTCTGCTGCCCAACGATTGTTCAACACTTTGAGGTGAGTGTGGAGTAACTGAGAGCCAAATATGGGAAGAAGAATGTTGACTTCGCTGATCAGGCGAGGTAGAGTAAAGAAGAGAAAAAGAAGAGATTTCTTGACCTTTATGGTTATAGAAATCTCTTTTGATTCAGATTCTACCACTCCGTAGTTTCCATCCTGTTTTTTGGTTTTTTTCTTTTTTTTTTTTAATTTATTTTAGGTGCAAATACCTTCTAATGAAAATGGGCTATACTTTGGATGTGTATAATTTTGCATGTCACTTTAGGATTACCGTTCTTGCTATGTGACCAGGGGCGGACCGTAAAAGGGACTAGGGGCCATGTCACCCCCAATTTTTTTTTTTTTTTTTTATATATGTAGGTAAAAATATTATTTTGTTTTAATATTATTTATATTGACCACAAATAAGCTAAAATTGTATTTCTGCTTGGTGGTTAAAGTTCTAACCTTGTAAAACTTTGCAACATGTATTCATAACCTAGGAGATACATTAATTTTTAGATTTTTTTTAAGTACAATAATTAGTTTCATTTTAATATTGAATTGTATTATTTTAGTCCAAATTTAGGCTTTATACTTCAACAAAAAAATCTTAAATTTAATTATTATTATTAGTTTATTTATTAATTTTTTTCAAATGTAATTTAATCTATATTAACATGCGGTCTATAAATTTTAGAAACATATATTTACATTATATTGTGTTTTTTCTTAAAATATTTGTTTTTCAAATGTCTAATAAGACTTGAACATTTAATTTTGTGCTTAATAGATCCACAAACTTTAAAAAAATGTTCACTATATTTTTCAACTTTCGATTTTGTATCTAATAGTTTCTCGAAGTTTTAAGTTTAAGTGTAATATATCTTTGTCTTTATCGACATTTTTTAAAATTCAGGGATTCGTTAGAAATCTATTGTTTACGTTTAAAGTTTAGAAACTTGTTAAAAAATTGAAAGCTTAGGGATCCATTAATTTTTTTTTTTTTAAGTTTATAGACCTAATAGAATCAAGTTTTAAAGTTCATAGACTAAACTTGTAATTTAATTTTTTTTCTAAATATAAGACACCGAAATGAGCTAAATTTTATGATAATATTAAGTTTATTTGAACTTAGTGAACTATTGATTCAGTTACCTATTCCTATCCCCAATAATTTTTTTTAAGGTCAATATAATGTGTGAGTAAATTCAAAAGCTTTTTTTTTTGTGATAACCCAACATGAATGTGTGGATCCCCGGTGTATGTGACTATCACTTTCACTTTCTATCGATTTCCAACAAACTCGTCCTATAATAATTGACACACTCTTCATCTCAAACTATCGCAGTTTTCTCAATATTAACGGCGTTATCGATATCGCTATCGATGTCCAACAAAATACACCACTATCGGTCTCGTTGTTAACATTATTTTCGTATATTATTATTTTTATTCAACGAAAGAGCATTGTGGTAAATCATACATTTCATTCTCATTACACATGAAGGTAAACACTATCAATGGGTGTACAAATATGATATAACATGAAAAGAAATATCATTCACGTTCCAATTGTTTCTCATTTACTATTGATTTTGCATTACGATTACACCAATTTCATAAAAAACAGCCAAGTAAACGGGGGCCTAAACTTAAAAACAGCCAAGTAAACGGGGCCTAAACTTAATTCGAGAGCTGTAAATGAATCTTTTTTTTTTGCGTGTTGAAAAATCATTTTCGTCTCAAAGTCTTAGTTCTTCTATGAGATTTCAAATCTTCTATTTTTTTTAGAATTAAATCATTCATCTAATTTTCAGGCATTTTTAAATTTTTTTAAGAGAATTCTCAATTCAAAATTAATCAATGAGGGGGTTATATAGATGTTTTTGGACCTTATGTATGCTCGAATTTGCGAACACAGGTTACTCTTTTAAAAACAAATTGATATATACCCCTTTTTAGTTTAAATTCTATCTCCACTATTTTTTTTCTTCCTTGTTTACCCTCCCTCACATATCAATATCTTCCCTCATTTATAAGATTTTGTAATTAAAAAAAATTAACTCCAATTAACTCTCTCCCACTTCTAAGATTTTCTCCATTCTTCTCCCTGTCATTTAACCGTAATCTCCGAAAAGTGAAAAAATAAAATATCTCCCAAAAGGGGAAAAAAATATCACTTTTAATTAAAGCAAAGATTAAACCCATGACCTCATAGTCACGGGCACAACCTTATGTCAATTGAGCTATGCTCGGTTTGGCTTTGTGGCTATTGTTTATAGACCATAAATTAGAAAATAACAAAAACCCAACGTGTAAAAAATCGACCTAAAAATCAGTAAGAATAAAGAGAATAAAAAAAGCATAACTTACACAAACTTTCCCTACCATTTTCAATCCATTATTGATACAAAATTGTAAATATGGTATAATTGAGACAAACTTCACCTACCTCCTATAAGTGCAAAAACAATGTTTTCAAATACACTGTATTTGAAAATTTTTAATTTGTAATTACACGGTACATTAGAACAAAAAAAAAAACATATTGTTGGAAGAAAATATGCTAGTCTTTGTAATACATTTAGAAAAACAAAGAGATGCACTCTAAGTTTGCAAATTGCAATTTGCAAAATTGGAATTACACGGTAGTTTGCAATTGTGTAAAATTGGAATTACACGGTACTTGCAATTGTGCAAATTGTAACCGCAAGTATATTTACAATTTTGTAAATTTTAATTACAGTGATTTTGCAATTAACAAATATATCAGAAGGCAAAAAAAAAAAAAAAAAAAAAAAAAATAACATAATGTAAATAGTGACACAAAAAATCGGAGGAAAGTACATTGTATTTGCAATGCACCGAATAACAGTGTAATTGCGATGTACTGAATATAACAAATAAAGTGTAATTGCAATCCACTAAATAGCAAATAAAGTGTAATTGCAATCCACTCAATAACAAATAAAGTGTAGTTCACTCCCTAATACAATTAGATAAACTACATCCATTACAAATTCTCAACAATAAAATATCGGGAAGAAAATAACGCGGGATGAAAATGAAATTACACCGTATTTGTAATTTTGCAAATTGCACTTCGAGTGTATTTTAAATTTTGCAAAGTACACTCCCAAGTGTAATTGAAATTTCGCAAATTGTACTTTACAGTGTATTTACAATTTCGCAAATTAAAATTATACCGTACTTGCAATTGTACAATTTTGTGAATTGTAATTACAGAGTATTATTTTGGAAAACCAACAACAATACATTAGAAAGCAAAAGAAAAGAAAAAAAACATAACATTTAATTAAAAACCTGACGAAAGCTAAAGTTCCGATGAAGGTTATGATGAATAGCGGAGCAATGGAGATTCATATGGGGATTAGGCAAGTCGGACCGGAATTGAGTTGGTGGAAGAGTTTTTCTGATGGCCGAAGAGGAAAATGAAGATTTGACAGAAAAATATACGAAAAACAAGATTTGATTTTCTTAGAATGTTTCTTTATTTTACGGGAAATCATCTTGTCCTTAAAATTTAGAATACCTCGCATATCAACTCTTTAGAAAGGGTAAAATACTCTTACGTGTACTACGCTCATGTCATTTACATTTACGACATTATTATGATGGATTTTGTTTATGTCATTTACATTTACGACACATTATTATGATGGATTTTGTTTTCGATATTTTTCAAAACCGACTCTAAAAAATAATGAGAACAATTTAAGATTGCGAAAATTTATCATTCAACAAGATTGGAAAAGAGAAATAAAAATGGCCATCGCTCCACTGTACACGGTAAGGGAGGAGAGGAAAAAAGAAAGAAAAAAAAAACTTATAGTAAGATCTTTTAATTGAATAATGGATATTCAAAATTTTAGACTATAAACCTATAGCCACTATTTTCACCTATGATTTTTTTTCTACTTACTATCAATGTTTAAAAAAAAGCAAGTCAATTTCTTTTTAAAATAAATAATTTTTATTTTTGAAATTTGACTAAAAATTCATATTTCTTTAAAAAAAAATCATAAAACTAAAAACAAAATAGTTATCTAGCCTAAATTTTTTATTTTTGAAAATTGATCCTATAAATACTATTTTTACAGTTCCACTTATGAGTTTTTTTTGTTTTTTTTTTGTTTTACCATCTATCTTTTTTAAGTGTTTGCAAAATTCAAGCTAAGTTAAAATAAATAAATAATAATAATAATAATAATAAAGTTTATTTTTGTTTTTTTGAACTTAACTAAAAATAATCTAATGTTTTCTTAAAAAAGATGAAAATAATGGTAGGAAATGATGATACAACAAACACAATTTTTAAAAATTAAAAACTAAAAATCAAATAAATTATTAAACTAGCCTTAATTTTTTTTTTTTTTTTAAATATATCATGTTCAACGTAAATGTACTAATCAATTATTTATTGATATTAAAATGGATGCAAAATTCATAATAAGTCAATTCAAGTATAAATCTTAATTATCATAACTACACTTTCAACCAAACACATAGGTTCTAATCTCATTATCCTCATGTTGCTAAAAAGAAACATAGATATGAATTATTTATATTATTATTATTATTATATATATAGCCATTATTTATCGAGAAATTGTAACAGATGTCAATTTAGATTAAAATAATTAAAAATATAACACTTTTTTTTAAAAAAATTGCAGATATGAAAATTTCTATCACTAATAGTATGGTCTATCGTTGATAGAAGTCTATCGCTAATAGTAGTCATTTTTATAGAATTTTGTCAGTAATAATAGTCTATCAGTGATAGAAGTCTATCAATAATAGTCATAAAGTCTATCAGTATAGTCATAAAATTTATCAGTGATAGCCACTGATTTTTTGCTAATTTGCATAAATTTGCAATTATTTTTTGTTTGATTGCGGTTTGTGCAACCATCCCTTATTTATCGGTAGAAAACTAATTATTTCTTCAATTTTCAAAATGGAAAGTCTGAATCATAAATCAAATTAGAAAAAAGAATATATATTACACGATAGATGATTATTAGAAATTGGAAGATAGAAATCAGAAGCGTGTAAAAGTTTTCATATAAATACCTTAATATTAACTAATTAATTTATAATTAACATGAACTCAAAAGAAAAATCATAATTATTCATGTTTCAAATGGTTTGAGCTCACAATTGTAAAGAGAAAAAGTTGATAAGGTCTTGTTTTTGAATGAGCGTTTGTTTTTGGTCTAAGATTTTCTATTTGTGGCTCAAACATACATATGTATATATATATATATGACCGAGAGATAAATTGTATAGCTATTATTTGACTATTGGAAGGTCAAATATCGAATTTGAGGGTTTATTCCATTTTTATTTATAGAATTTGAGGGTTTATATATATATATATGGTATTAAGTTTTCGTCGACATGTCGACATTTCCATCGACACTTTCACATGTTCATAAGTTCGACATCTACACGAGGAGTGAATCGATATTTCCATCACCGTACAAAATCGATGAAATATTAAAAAAATAACAACAAAATGTAACCTAACGTGAATATACTATTATAATAAATGTATTTTAACTCATTTAAAACTGTAAAATATTTATTTATTAATTTTAATACTTTTTTTATAAAAGAAATTATTTTTAAAAATCTTCCAAAAATATCTATATATTTTACCGATATTTCCATCAACATTTTCATAAAATTGAGACCTCAGAATATTTAAATTCTGACATATATATATATAGTAAAACTTACTTGCATGGCTACAAATATCTTTTGCCCCTTAGTTACGTAGTAGAGTTCGATTGGCCAAGTTTTATGTTATTTTTTTTAATTCAAAAATCATATTTAATGTCTCACCGCCACTCGAACGTTTTTTTTTTCCTTTCATTTTTTCCTCTTTCCCAAAACTTTCAATTTCCGATTTTTCTCTTATGTCTTCAATAAAACTTTCAATTTCCGATTTTTCCCTTATGTCTTCAATCCTTCCTTATATCTTTTTTTTTATGTATGATTTGTTACTCTCAAATCTTAGTAAACATTTCTTAATCTCTCTATCAATATCACTAAGCTTTTTCATTAATAAAAAATAAAAAAAAATAAAAAAATCTTTATATACATTTTTCATTTTATGATTTCAAAATATTTTTATTGTATAAAAAGTTTTTTAAGGAACTTAAATTTTGAAAATCAAAATGCGGGAACAAGATCTTTATTATTTAATTGATTTAGATCCCTATACTTAATAGTATAGTTAAAATTTGTAGAATTTTAGAAAAGTAATAGTTAATTATTTATTTATAATAAATGAAGTGAAATTGAGTTTACAATTTGAAATGAGAAAATAAATTAGATAGAAGAGGAAATAAGAATTTTATTAAAAATTGTCATAAGATGTTGGAAAATGGGATGGGTGAGGTTTTAGATATTACTATTTTTATTAAAAAAATGTCATAGGATCTCTTTTTTTATTATTTGCTACTGTCAAATTTTAGTAAATCAATTTTTTTTTTTTTCATAAGTTGACTCATTTAAAATAAAAATTAATGAAGAGTTTTCTTAAAAGAAATTTCTTTCCTCAGGCATTTTAAAAATTAATAAACCAAACATTTTTTAAAAAATAAAATATTTTATATATGAAAATTGAGAATCAAAATAATTGTAAAAAAAAATTTTAATCCATTTAAAAATCTTCAAAATAATTTTCTTTTCTTTTTTTAACTCGGACCATTTCTATAAAATATCAAAAAACATTATGTGTTCATTGAATGGGTGTTAATACCAGATTACCCTCCCCACACAAAGCACCTGAACCCATTTTCTCTTATTCGCCCACCATTTTTAGCATTTTTGGGTGCCTAGTCACACTCTCTAAAACGGGCCACAACTCCATTTTTCTCCTCTTTTAACCCAAGTCGACCGTTCCACGTCGCAAACCCGTAGCGACACATATTTTATATCCAAAATTAAAAGTTTAGAGACTTATTTACCATAAACCTCAAAATTTATGTATAAACTTGTAATTCAACTTCTCTTTATTTATTTATATAACAAAATATAACTTAATTACAAATTGTGCAAAGCGACTCGCTGACTAGTGGAGATATGGGGAATTGCAAAATTTGACCTCATTTCGAAAAAGTTTGTAAAAAATGACCTGAAATTTAGATTTTCATGTTTGTGACCTAATTTTGCGAGCATGCACATCTTTTCTATTTCTCTCAGATGGCAACTTTCATTTGTGCCCTTCACTAAAAAAAAAGTGCCACTCAACAATTTCTCTCCTCCCTCTTTTTCTTTTGCTCTCCGTTTCGTTTCATTTCACCGACCGTTAGACTCTCATCTTTGCCTCCGCCATTTCTAGACGATTTCACTAAAAAAAAAGCTTGGATAAATCAAAAAAACACTTTTTTCACTTAAAATAGGGAAAGGCAATTTAATTTTAATTATACTCATATACAATAAATTTAGGAGCATGATTTGTGGATCTTCTCTCTCCTCCCTCCCCATCCAAATTCTTCGCATTTTTGTAATTTTATTTCCACCATTTTCTTCCTTCTTGCTTTAACGGTGTAATTAATTTCGGCAAGCTTTTCATTGTCCACGACCCCTTCCTTAATGGTTCCACATTTGGTCTTCTCCGTTATTTTTCGATGTGGAATATGGTCGCCATCACTCAGATTTGAGCAAATTATTTTCATCAAGATCGTTGTCGACCATCTACGATCATGGCCGACCTTTGCACATGTATACAATTATTTTAATGTATATTCACACAATGTTTGCATTAAAGATGAGAGAACTCTTAATTGTTTTACATTGGTATGATATTGTATATATTTTTTTAAAGAATATGATAACGTCGGTTTTAGACCTAAATCTTCCTAACTAAACTTTAATTTCACAAATTCAAAAATATAAAAGAATTTAAAATGTAATTAAAGATAACTGAGATTTAAATATTACAAAATATAAATCAAGTATAAACTATTTTGAATTAATAACACTATTGTTACGGGTAAAATTGAATTGAACTAAATACTGAAGAAAAAAAATAGGAGCCTGAAGTTGAAATTGACTCCAACCCAAAGCGGCGGAGGCCAACTAGGGTTCAGGCTGAGTTAATCATATTCATGGCACAAACGAAATTTTCTTTGTTTTTTTTTTGTTTTTTTTTGTTTTTTTAATTTATCAATTATAAAATATGAAATAGTTCAAAGATAATGGGGTATAATTGGCATACCTAAATGTGCACATTCCCCTCTAAAATCACTCTAGACATAGACATGTAGTGCAAATAGTTTCAACTTTAGATATTTTTTTATTTTGGGTCCAAAACATTCCTCTCAATTCCCCTCAATCATATACAACAAATGAACTTTAGGTAAGACATGTCTTGAACCAAAAGCCAAGGCACAAAGTTGGCCTTTGAGAAGACATGCCTTAAGCCAAAAGCCTAAGAGGGTGTGTGACATTCACCACCGGCCTCCACCAGCCTCATCGGCTCGGAGACGACCCTATAACGAGTCTAGTTCAACTATTTTCAATCCAATCCAAAGAGAAAGGCCGAAAATTCTAAATTAATCTCATATAAATGTATTATTATGATTTGGAAGTAGTAAGTTTAACTGTTACCCTAAAAATTTGCTACACCATTTTTTCTATTCTTCAACATAAACATCAGAGGGTGTGTGACATTCACCACACCAACCAACAATTTATTTATTTTGACAAGTCACATATTGAATCGATAAAAAAAATTACAAGCGAAAGTCATCAATAGCTATCTAGGTTTTTTACCAAATACTTGAAGGGTAAATTTTCCCTCAAGGAGAGAGAGAGGTAAAAAAGAAAAAAAAGGAAGAATCCAAAATCCAAATACAAAAGAAGGATACAAAATTTAGTCATCAATAGTTATCTAGGTTTTTTACCAAATACTTGAAGGCTAATAATTTTTCCTCAAGGAGAGAGAGGTAAAAAAGAAAAAAAAAAAAAAAAGAAAGAGTCCAAAATGCAAATACCAAAGAAGGATACAGAAGTTAGAGAGAATTGAGTCTGCCTTTTTCTCGTCGTTTTCTCTACTCTCACGTTTCTTTCCTCTATTTTTCTTTCTATAAGGCAATTAATTGCACCAAAATATCGTCCCACTTGTCCCTTGATAGTATAAACATTAGCAAGATATTTGGTTGTTATATATTAAAATAAAACCACACACAATATAACCTGAATACTAAATAGTATAAATTAAATGGTAAGTCTATGCAAGAAAACATCCAACCAACAACCTTCCCAGTTCATAAAAATTGATAGTTGTATTAGTAACAATTTCAACATGGAAAATGGGCACGAAGAAGCTAGCCACCAGGATCGTTCCCGCTGCTGCTTCCAGGAATGGATGCAACTCCAGCGCCAAGACCTAACCCACCTCCTCGAATCTCTCCACGAATCCGACGACGACGAAGAAATCAAAACCCTAATTTGTAGCTGCATCACTCACTTCGAAGACTACATCTCCACCCGCAGCCGCCTCGCTCTCACCTGGTGCACCTCCTTGGAGAAATCCCTCCTCTGGATCACCGGTTGCAGGCCGTCGATCTTCATTCGGTTGCTCTACGCGCTGACCGGGTTCGAAGTCGAATCGCGACTTGGCGAGTGGCTGGAAGGGATGAGGACCAATAGCACTGAGAATAATCTGTGCGTCGCGGACATGTCGCCGAGTCAGATGGCGCGGGTGAATGAGCTGCACATCAGGACCTTACGAGCTGAGGAGACATTGACGAGCAAGATGGCAAGCTTGCAGGAGGAGATGGCAGACCAGCCGATTGCGGTGATAGCGAACAAGGTGGAGGCAGAGGATGTCGGGGAAGTGAACGAGGAGGCGGAGATGGTGTTGAAGGAGCATGAAAAGATGATGAAAGAGATTATGGGGAAGGCGGATGAGTTAAGGTTGAATACGCTCAAGAAAATTGTGGAGATTTTGAAACCGGTTCAGTCTGTGGAGTTTCTAGTTGCGAGTAAGAAGCTTCATCTCTCGCTTCATCTATGGGGCAAACGAAAAGATGAGAAGCATGGAAGAAGATATCACTGATAATCATATAAGAAATATCTAAGAACTATCTACTCCCTATATTTTAATTTGCATTCTGCTATTACTGTTGTGTGTTTTTCGTTTTGTTTTTTTTTTTTTTTTTGGAAGAAAATGTTTGTTCTTATTTTATTAAATATAATTTTGGTGTGTTTTAGTCTTGGCATGGTAATTATTATATTAAAATAATAAAATTTACGTTTTTTTTTTAATGAACCGTCACATTGTTTGAATAATTTGTGTCGTATTGTTCTCTTGAAGTTGAACAAAACTCAAGTTGGATGTGCGTGGAAACAAGAAGGAAGCGACAAGTGAGCATGCAAAGTAGTAGGAGATGTGGCAACATAACAAGGTTACACAATCTGACAGATGCCTTCATCCCAACAATTCTAAAAGGATAATAGTCAAATTTTGAATTAGATTTCTTTTACTGTCAATAAATAGGACTAGTTGAAATGTGTTGTTTTCAAAATTCTTAACAACTCAACAATCAATAACATATTTTAACAATCTGACAGATGCCTTCATCCCAACAATTCTAAAAGGATAATAGTCAAATTTTGAATTAGATTTCTTTTACTGTCAATAAATAGGACTAATTGAAATGTGTTGTTTTCAAAATTCTTAACAACTCAATAATCAATAACATATTTTAACCAACAACCCAATAATCAACTTTAACCTCAGCCCTCTAAGCTCTAACCCGCTCTCTTAATAGGTTCGAATTTTCTAATCTCCATGTTGCTAAAAAATAAAAAACATACAATCTTAACTAGTGATTTACATTATTATTATTATTATTATAATAGCCATCATTTGTCTTAAAAAAAAAAAAAAAAAACTAACTAATTGTTTAATTTTCAAAGTGGGAAGCATGAGCTAAAAATAAGATTAGAAAAAGAATATATATTACACTACTAGAGTTGAGACAATTAGATAGAAATCAGAAACGTGTAGAAGTCTCCATATAAATATATCAATATTAGCTAATTCATTCTTAATTATCATGAACTCAAACTATTACGATTTTCTCAATATTAACGGCGTTATCGATATCACTATCGATGTCCAACAAAATACACCACTATCGGTCTCGTTGTCAACATTATTTTCGTATATTATTATTTTTATTCAACGAAAGGGCATTGTGGTAAATCATACATTTCATTCTCATTACAGATAAAAGTAAACACTATCCATGGGTGTACAATTATGATTCCAACATATTCCTATTACGAATAAGTAAATAACATGAAAAGAAATATCATTCACGTTCCAATTGTTCCTCATTTACCATTGATTTTGCATTACGATTACACCAATTTCATAAAAACAACCAAGTAAACGGGGCCTAAATTTAATTCGAGAGCTGTAAAGTTTGTTCTCAAAATTGAATTTTTTTTTTTTTTTTTTTTTGCTTGTTGAAAAATCATTTTCGTCTCGAAGTCTTAGTTCTTCGATGAGATTTCAAATCTTCTATTTTTTTAGTATTAAATCATTCGTCTAATTTTGAGGCATTTTTCAAATTTTTAAGAGAATTCTCAATTCAAAATTAATCAATGAGGGGTTATATAGATGTTTTTGGACTTTATGCATGCTCGAATTTGAGATAACACAGATGACCCTTTTTTATTATCAAAATCGATAGATGTTCTTTTTTTTAAAAAAAAATTGATATATATCCCTTTTTAGTTTAATTTCTATCTCCACCATTTTTTTCATTCCTTATTTACCCTCCTTCACATCTCAATATCTTCCCTCATTTATAAGATTTTATAATTAAAAAAAATTAACTCTAATTAACTCTCTCCTCTACCAAGATTTTCTCCCTTCCTCTCCTTGTTATTTTACCCCTAATCTTCCGAAAGTAAAAAAAATAAAAATATATATCACTCCTGACCCCTGTTTTGTGGCCATTGTTTACGGATCATAAATTAGAAATAACAAAAACTCAACGTGTAAAAAATCGACCTAAAAATCACTAAGAATAAAGAGAGAAAAAAATAAAGAGAGAAAAAAATAACTTAGACAAACTTACCCTACCATTTTCAATGGATACAAAATTGTAAATATAGTGTAATTGAGACAAACTTCACCTACCTATAAGTGCAAAAACAATGTTTTCAAATACACTGTATTTGAAAATTTTCAATTTGTAATTACACGGTACATTAGAAGACAAAAAGAAACATATTGTTGAAAGAAAATATGCTAGTCTTTGTAATACATTTAGAAAAACAAAGAGATGCATTCTAAGTTTGCACATTGCAATTTGCAAAATTGGAATTACACGGTACTTGCAATTGTGTAAAATTGGAGAGTACTTGCAATTGTGCAAATTGTAATTGCAAGTGTATTTACAATTTTGCAAATTTTAATTACAGTGTTTTTGCAATTAACAAATATATCAGAAGGCAAAAAAAAAACATAACATACGGTAAATAGTGACACAAAAAATCGGAGGAAAATACAGTGTATTTGCAATGCACCAAATAACAGTGTAATTGCGATCTACCGAATAACAAATAGAGTGTAATTGCAATCCACTAAGCAAATAAACTGTAATTGCAATCCACTAAATAGCAAATAAAGTGTAATTGCAATCCACTGAATAACAAATAAAGTGTAGTCCACTTTCTAATACAATTAGATAAACTACCTCCATTACAAATTCTCAAGAAGAAAATATCGGGAAGAAAATAACGCAGGGATGAAAATGAAATTACACTATATTTGTAATTTTGCAAATTGCACTTCGAGTGTATTTTAAATTTTGCAAAGTACACTTGGTCCAAGTGTAGTTGAAATTTCGCAAATTGTATTTTACAATGTATTTACAATTTCGCAAATTAAAATTATATCGTACTTGCAATTGTACAATTTTGTGAATTGTAATTAGAGAGTATTGTTTTGGAAAACCAACAACAATACATTAGAAAGCAAAACAAAAATACATAACATTTAATTAAAAACCTGACGAAAGCTTATGTAGACGCCAAAGTTCTGATGAAGGTTCTGATGAACGGCGAAGCAATCAGTACAAAGCGCTTTGACTCGTTCAGTTTTGAAATTTGCAGAACTATAGTCCAACTTTTATGGTCTTTATCTTTTGATACACAACTCCAAAAATAGTTAAACCAGGTATCAAATTGAACCTCTCTTTGTTAGCTTTCCAACCATACATTTTTCGAAATGTTTGAATATCTGATTAAAAATTTATCATTTTTTTAATAAAAGAAACGTAGATGTCGTAGTTGCCGTAGTTGCCGAAAAAGATCGTTTTTTCAAAAGACGACCTTTGTGGAGCAAGTTCGTCTTTTCAAAAACGCGTGTAGAGGTCGCGACCTCCCTATTTTTTAAAATACTTCAAACCTACAATATTTATATAAATAGTTTTAAAAATTACAATAAGATAACAATTTAAGATTGCGAAAATTTATCATTCAACAAGATTGATAAAATATTTAAACATTAAAACAAATAGGGGAGGTTATGCTTTAGATTTTAAGAATAAAATAAAATTGGAAAAGAGAAATAAAAATGGTCATCGCTCCACTGCTTACACGCCAAGGGAGGAGAGGGAAAAAAAAAAAAACAAACATATAGTAAGGATCTTTTAATTGGATAATGGATATTTCATTTTTTTTTAAGACTATAAGCCTATAGTCCACTACTTTCACCTATGATTTTTTTTCTACTTACTATTAATATTTTAAATAAAGCAAGTGAATTTTTTTTAAATAAATAATTTTTGTTTTTGAAATTTATGACTAAAAATTTATATGTTTCTTTTTAAAAAAAATCATAAAAAAAAAATCATAGAGAAAACAAACTTAAAACTAAAAAAACATTAAAATTAAAAATAAAATAGTTATCCAGAACTTAAATTTTTTATTTTTGAAAATTGATCCTATAAATATTATTTTTACAGTTCCACCTATGATTTTTTTTTTTTTTTTTTTTTGTCATCTATCTTTTTTAAATGTTTGCAAAATTGAAGTTAAGTTAAAAAAATAAAAAATAAAAGATAAAAAAAAATTAAAAAGTTTATTTTTATTTTTTTGAATTTAACTAAAAATAATCTAACGTTTTCTTAAAAAAGATGAAAATAATTGTAAGAAACGATGATACAACAACCACAATTTTAAAAAATTAAAAACCAAAACTCAAATAGATTATTAAACTAGCCTTAATTTAAATGGTTGCACAAGTAGCAATCAGGACCATATATATGGGTTGGATGCACAAGTAGCAATCAGGACCAAACTAATTGCAAATTTAGCAAATGTTTTGCAAATATAGCAAAAAAATCTATAAAAAACTGAGGTTATCAGCGATAGACTTCTATCAGCCATAAGATATCAGAAATAAAAATTGCTATATCCGCAAAATTTTTAAAAACATGTTATATTTTTAATTATCTTATTCTAAATTGACATCTGTTACAATTTCTCTATATATATATCATATTCCACGTAAATGTACTAATCAATTATTGATTGATATTAAAATTGATGCAAAATTCATAATAAGTCAATTCAAGTATAAATCTTAATTATCAACTTGTACTTAACTACACTTTCAACCAAACACATAGGTTCTAATCTCATTATCTGCTAAAAAGAAACATAGATATGAATTATTTATATTATTATTATTATTAAATATATAGCCATTATTAATCGGTAGAAAACTAACTATTTCTTCAATTTTCAAAATGGAAAGTCTGAGTTTGAAATCAAATTAAAAAAAAGAATATATATATTACACGGTAGACGATTAGAAATTGAAAGATAGAAATCAGAAGCATGTAAAAGTCTTCATATAAATACTTTAATATATTAACTAATTAATTTATAATTAACATGAACTCAAAATAGGAAAATCATAATTATTCATGTTTCAAATGGTTTGAGCTCACAATTGTAAAGAGAGAAAGTTGACAAGGTCTTGTTTTTCAATGAGCGTTTGATTTTGGTCTAGGATTTTCTATTTGTGGCTCACATATATATATATATATGACCGAGAGATAAATTGTATAGCTATTATTTGACTATTTGAAGGTCAAATGTCGAATTTGAGGGTTTATATATATATATATATATGATATTAATTTTCGTCGACATATCGATATTTTCACATGTCCATAGGTGATATTTCCATCACCTTACAAAATCGATGAAATATTAAAAAACAATAACAACAAAATGTAGCCTAACGTGAATATACTATTATAATAAATGTATTTTAACTCATTTAAAAGTGTAAAATATTTCTTTATTAATTTTAATATTTTTTTATAAAACAATTATTTTTTAAAATCTTCCAAAAATATCTATATATTTTACCGATATTTTCATCGACATTTTCATAAAATTGAGACTTCCATATTTTCGTCGACATCCACATTTAAATTCTGGTATATATATATGGTAAAACTTACTTGCATGGGCTACAAATATCTTTTGTCTACGTGGCAGAGTTTGATTGATTAAGTTTTATGTTATTTTTTAATTCAAAAATCATATTTAATGTCTCAGCCACTTGAACGTTTTTTTTTCTTTCATTTTTTTCTCTTCTCCGTTACTTTCAATTTTCTATTTTGTCATTATGTCTTCAATCCTCTCCCATATCTCTTTTTTATGGATGATTTGCTACTTCAAATCTTAGTAAACATTTCTTAATCTTTCTATCAACATCACTAAGCTTTTTCATTAATCACAAAAAAAAAAAACTTTATTTTCTTTATATACATTTTTCATTTTGTGATTTCAAAATATTTTTATTGTATAAAAAGTTCTTTAACGAACTTAAATTTTGAAAATCAAAATACGGGAATAAAATCTTTATTATTTAATTGATTTAGATCTATATACCTAGTAGTATAGCGAAAATTTGTAGAATTTTAGAAAGGTAATAGTTAATTATTTATTTATAATAAATGAAGTGAAATTGAGTTGAAAACTTGAAATGAGCAAAACAATTAGATAGAAGAGGAAAGAAATTAGATAGAAGAGAAAAGAAGAATTTTATTAAAATTTGTCCTAGGATGTTGGACAATGGGATGTGTGAGGTTTTAGATATTACTATTTTTATTAAAAAATTGTCATAGGATTTTTTTTTTATATGATTTGTCAGTGTCAAATTTTAGTAAACATTTTCAAATTTGATTTTCAAATTTGAGGTTTTAGATATTATTATTATGATTATTATTAAAAATTGTATGGGATCTTTTTTTTAACTATAATTTGCTATTGTCAAATCTTAGTAAACATTTTCAAATCATTGATAAAAAAGAGATATTGGAGAGAATTGAAAAGAGAAGGACAAAATCGAAATTGAAAACCATTAAGAAGAGAGAAAAAAGAAAGAAAGAAAAAATGGTTGAAACGGTGTGAGATATTAAGTATGATTTTTGAAAAATAACATAAAACTTGGTTAATCAAACTCTGCCACGTAGTTAGACAGCAAAAAAAATAGTTGTAGCCACGTCATGAAAAATAATTGTACCCACTCTATTAAATATATTATTTTTTAAAATTATTTTCAATAGTATAGAAAAACTTCATAGCATCGATGTACTAAAAATTTTCCACCACGCCTGCAAGGAAGTTTTAATCATATATATATTTATTTAGTTAGTATAATTAGTCGATCTTATTTGAGATGACGTCATCATACATAAGTAAGATGATGTAAATATTCTTCCACGTGTAGTCCGCAGCATAGGCCTTTGATGAGGTGTGTTTATAAAAGTAGTTTAAAATTGAAAATGTTGTGCTGTCATCTTTATCTAGAAAATGGTAACAGCAACAAACGAAGTATTATTAAATATATATTTAGCTTTTCAAAAACAAATATAAATAAATCATAAATCTTTATCTCTTTATTTTATTAAAAGACATTTAATATTGAGATAATATCAAACCTTTAATTAAATAAAGTTAATAATGACAAAACATAAAAAAAATTGTTGCAGGAAAACAAACTCAAATCACGTGCATTAGGACAAGTTGATGGGAAAACAAACATCGGCGCACATAGCTGTCTTTTGTTTTTTGTTTTCTGCAAATTCTGTGGATATACTTTCTATTTTCTTTCTCTCTTTTTTAGAGAGCGGTGCAGAAGATAAGAACAAGTAATTTTTAATCTTCATTATTTTACTGTTAGGTCTCTAAAGGGTACTTTGGTACATGAATTTTGAGGATGAAAATGAAATAAAGTTTGTGAAAATAGACCATGAGAATAAAGTATTCACGAATATCATTTATGTCCGTATACAAACATATTCTATACACTTACAAAAAATGGTTTAAACACGACTATAAAACTTATCTTTTAAAATTGTGTTTGATATGAAATATAAATTTTGTTTTAAATTTTTAGATTCAATCCGTTAGTAAAATTATATATATATATATATATATATATATATATATATATATATATTTTTTATGCAATTTAAATTTTAGATTTTAGATTTTGCGATTTTTTTTTTTTTTTTTTTTTTGAATACATTGGGGGTGGGAATTTGAACCATAGACCTCTTGATCGTCAACTAGTACATATGTCAGCTGAGCTAAGCTCGCTTTGGCTTAGATTTTGCGATCTAAATAGTAAAAAATAATATTGTATCAAATCGGGCATAGCTCAATTGAGCTACAGCAGTGTCATCGACTACAAGGTATAAAGTTCGAATCCCCCATCACAGTTTATAATATTGGAGTGGGAATTGAACCTAGGACCTCATGGTCACTAGGCGATACATTATGCCGTTGAACTATGCTCTTGTTGGCAAAGCTCAAAGACTTAATAGACACAAAATCGAAATTTTAGAGAATTTTTTAAAGTTCAAGAATATATTGTAGACCCTTAAATTTATCCGACCTTTTAATTTTTTCATCTTTATTTTCAGTAAATTTTGTATTTTCTTCGTAATTTTGTATTGTACTAGCTTTTAAAAAAAATAAACAAAATAAATAAAATAAAAGAAAGGATCGGCCAAAAAAAATATAATAGAGAAGAGAGGAAATAACCTCAGCTGCACCCCATCCATCCATACGACCCCTTCCATATAGATCGTCGTGGCATGAACTCATAATTTCTTTTCCTCACCCCTGTCTGAAATCCTGCCAGCCAATTTCGATTGAGTTTTGTTTTTTTTTTTTTTTTTTTTAGCCTTATACTCGAATAATCGCCCTACTTGATCAAGTTGACATTAGTCGTTGAGGGTTGACCTTATAGGAGATCGAGAGTCTTTCCTATGCCTTCCCGCTTATCGCGCAACTAACTAACTAGCTAAAGAAAGGGGGAGAGGGATCATGTCAATTTGTGTGTGCATTCTATCCTTCCTGTACTTACCTGCTTAGCATTATTTTTTTTACAAAAATTAAAAGAAAATAAAATAAAAGATTTCCATGGTCGGTAGATAAAATTTCTAAAATCTTTTTTTCGGAATAAAGTTTTTTATTTAACTTTTTTTTTTCTTTTTTTTTCTTTTTTTTTTAGAAACCATTTAAATAAAATATTTACTAATGAATTCTTATATTTTCTATTATTGGTTGATTTTCTATAAATTGGAGTTCAAGACATAAGAAGGAAAAAAAAAATTCTCTCATTATTTTTCTCCCTCACTCATTTACCTTCTCCCCTTTCTCTTCTCTCAAAAAAAATCTCACACATCATTCTTCCCTTCTATCTCTGAAACCCTAACCATCATTTGTTCCCCATTTTTCTCTCCCAACATCATTCTTCCTGTCCGTGAAACCCTAACCATCATATTTCCCCCATTTTTCCCATCATATTTTCCTCATTTTTCTCTCTCACTCACAATAACCCAAATCTTTCTCTCACTAGGAGTGACTTAGTCTCCCTCTCTTAAATTCAAAACTCCAACTCTTTTATCGCAGTGATAGGAAGTCTCTGAAGCATCATTCCTCCCCTCCTGTCCGTGAAACCCTAACCATCATCTTTCCCTCATTTTTCTCTCCCACTCACAACAACCCAAATCTCACTGACCTACCCAAATCTCACTGACCTAGTCTTCCTCCCCACCCAAATCTCACTGACCTAGTCTTCCTAGTCTTCCTCCCCACCCAAATCTCACTGACCTAGTCTTCCTCCCCTCTGGTCCGTGAAACCCTAACCATCATCTTTCCCTCATTTTTCTCTCTCACTTACAACAACCCAAATCTCACTCCTGGTGACCTAGTCTCCCTCTCTTAAATTCAAAACTCCAACTCTTTTATTAAGAAGGGATGGGTGATGCACTCCCCAACTCTCGCTTAGCAAAATTCCAACTCTTTTATAAGGGATGAAAATCGGGGGGTCGGTGATGCACTCCCCAACCCCGTCCCGTCATCCCCATCCCTGCCCCGTTTTGGACTCTTTTATCGCAGTGATAAGAAGGGATGACACTATATCAAATTCAAAACTCCAACTCTTTTATCGCAGTGATAAGAAGGGATGGGTGATACACTCCCCAACCCCGGCTAATTAGCAAAACTCTAACTCTTTTATCGCAGTGATGAGAAGGGATGATAGGGGGGATGCACTCCCCAACCCCGTCCTGTGGGGATTTTTATCCCCATCTCTGCCCCGTTTTGGAGAATCGGGGTTGGAGAATCCTCGTTCGGGGATCTTTTTTCTTCCTCATCTATCCCAGTCTCGTTTCGGAGAATCCCCGTTCTTCGGGGATCGGGTCCCAGAGAAAAGATCCTTGTTTCCATTTTATTTTTAATTATATTTTTTTAAAAAATATAATTAAATTTATATTTAATAATTATTTTTTTATAAATATATTAAAATTAGTATTATTATTGTCGGGGGGAGGGGATGCATTCCCCAACCCTGTCCCGTGGGGATTTTCATCCCCATCCCCGCCCCCTTTTGGAGAATCGGAGTTGGAGAATCCTCGTTCGGGGATCTTTTTTCTTCCTCATCTATCCCAGTCCCGTTTCGGAGAATTGGGGTTGAGGTCGGAAAATCCCCGTTCTTGGGGGATCGGGTCCCGCGAAAAAGTTCATCGTTTTCATTTTATTTTTAATTATATTTAAAAAAAATATATATAATTAAATTTTTATTTAATAATTAAATTTTTATAAATATATTAAAATTATTTTTACTTTTATATTAAAATTAGTATTATTATTGTTTTATTTATTTAAAAACTAATTATAAAAAATACTTTTTTTTTTTAAAGGAATTATAAAAAATACTTAACATTAAGAAAAATGTAAAAGCTAGCTTTTTAAAAATAATATATAAAATGTTATTAATAATATTAAATAATATTATCATTTTATATAATTAGAATTAGAATTAGAATATATATTTTTCTAAAAAAAAACAATAAAAATAATTCAGGGATGGGTTTTGTCTATAATTATATTATATATTTTTCTAAAAAAATCAATAAAAATAATTTGGGGATGGAGATTGTCCCCGTTTGCCCCGTACCCGGTCAAATTAGGGATTTCCCGACCCGGTCAAATCGAGGATTTTCTGATCGCTAGGATAAGTCTTTGGGTATAATATCTTTTACCGCTAGGATAAGTCTTTGGGTATATATCTTTTATTAAAATCTCTCTCAATCTGTTCTTTGGGTATATATTTTTCTATTAAAATCTCTCTCAATATGTTCTTAACGAATATATATGAGAAATCATATTATTTCTTGTTAGAGTCTAGAAAGCTGTTTTTCATTCTTCTTTATCTTGCTCAGTATGCTCGCTAGCATGGTCATTATACGTTATTATGTGCTTTTAAATCCATTGATTCATGTTAGGTTGGTTTGTTATTAAACACTTTTCTTATGTAGTTAATTGCATGTATACATTAGGTTGCTAAGGACTCGTTTGGTAAGAAATTTGGATCCAATTTTATGTTTTTAAAAAACCAGGGATAAGATGGATACAATGAATTTGTGTTTGGTAAACCCAAATCTGAAAAACAGAATCTGAAAACAATAACTCAAAAAGGCCCAAAATCTGGAAACAAATGTTTTCAACTTACCCAGATTCAATTTCCAATGTTTTCAACTTACCCAGATTCAATTTCCAAAATTTTGAAAACACGGTGAATCTTGTTAACGACCATGCTTTCTGATTTTCTCCTTGTTCTTCTTTGAAACACGGTGAATCTTGTCAACGACCATGCTTTCTGATTTTCTTCTTGGTTCTTCTTTGTGTACGCATCTTCACACCCCTCTATCAGGGTATGCTCTCTTTTCTTTTATGAGCTCTATTTTCTTCTTTTGTTTTTTTTTTTTTTAAATTGATATTTTCTATTTATAACAACATTTTCTTCACTTAGATTTTTTTTTCTTTCTTCTCAAAGGCAAAAATGTCTTGAAAAAATGATACAAACGGTTAGGAAAGGAAAATGACATGAAGAAAAATGAAAGTTTTGAAGTGAGCCCCAAATTGGATTTTGATTTTTGTTTTGAAAGTTTTTGTTTTTTTTTGCAACGGTATTTTATTTAATTTTATTTAATGCGATATCCTCTTAACTTATGACAATTGAATTATGCTGACTTGAAAGATTTAGTTTGGAGCATTGGATTTAGATTTTTTGCATTCCATATTTTAGTTTTAAACAAAGAACTACTATAGTTATTTGGATTCTGGGCTCCAAAAAATACTGTCATTTTACATTGTGTACTCCAATGTTTTGTTTTTTTTTTTTTTACCATTATAGTTAATTGCGAGAGAGATCTTAATAAAGATTTGTGTTGGGTGTGGATTCGAGTTAATTTTTGCTTGAGGGATTTATTTTTGGAGGTTATATTTAGATTTTTCTATTAGTATACTAAACAATATTCAACCATTCAATAATTATCTACAAACTTTAATAAAAGAAAATACATAGAAATCATTTTTGGATTGTTTTTTATGTTTTTTATTTTAAATTTTATTTCCTTTCGACAATGATTTCAACAATGATTTGTTTGTATTAGTCGACTAGTTTTTTTTAATATACATTTGTATTGTTCTTTTTTTTATGTTTGTATAATGTGTATAAAAAAATTTAGATGGCTCTAAGTCATGATAAATGTGATGAAGTGACTCACTGGTCTCCTCTAATTGAGACATATTTCATCCATTTATTATATGAGGATGCCAAAAGAGGATTGTAAACCATAACTTTACATAAGAAAACTTGGACAACTATAAACAATGTTATTCTTTACAAAGTTTACAAGAGGTATATTGTGCCAAAGTTAAGAATGAAATACAATAGGTTGAGAAAGTTGCATGGTGAGTTTTGCTACATTACTAACAAACCGGTGTAGGATGAGATCCTATGACAAATAAAGTAGAATGGGATACCACTTGAAGATACAAACTTAGCTATTATTATAATTGTTAAATTTAATCCCCTAACTAATTATTATTTGTAATGGTTGTTATTTTTAGAGGAATTCTTATGCCAAAAGATTTCGGAAAAAAAATGTGACAATTACGATATATTAGGAGAGATTTTCAACAACCACTACAAGAATTTCAAGTTTTTCCAAGGCTGGTTTTCCTGGGAAAACAGTGGGTTTCGTCGGCCTAGGTTATTAACACCACTGCTAGTGGACAAATGCATTATTCATCGAATGAGGCACCACCTAACTCTGATGAAGAAAGAGACATAGAGAGGGAATTTGTTTCTTTAAGGGCCATATTGAGTTAGGTGTTGATGATGAAGAAACTGAAATCCATGGAGATTGGGATGAGACGCCTACTCAATCATCTAAAACGTCGTTCAGTTGGCCCATCATTAGATAGTCGTGCCTACAAGATTGCACAAACTTCTCGACAAGCCATTTTGGATGTTGCTTTAAAAGTGTGGACTAAGTCGATGTCTGAGAAGTCTGAAGCTATGGCCTCTCGAAAACGTGAATTGGAAAACACTATATGTAGTGTTGACAAGTATATTATTGAGGAGTGTATGACCAAGTTAGGCTCTATTTCTAGACTACCTAGCTGTGAAACCATGTGAAAAGTTAGTTTTATATGACTGGAGAGCAATGTTTATGATCATGTCGGATGAAAATATCTGAACAGCTCTTGATCTCCTTGATTTTTAAGATTCTTAGCTACATCTTTTTCTAAGAAACTATAGGTATCAAATACATATTATTTTATTTTTTTTATTTTTTTTTGTACAAAGGTGGTTTCTTTAAAATATCTGAAAAAAATATTTTTTCATGAATAGTGTTGTAGAGTGCTGATACTTTCCCACCAATAAACCTCGAACCCATTTTCTCTTATTCGTAGATTATTTTTAGCATTTTAGGTGTCGATTCCTTTAAATAAAGGTGTGTTGGATCTTCCCTCTTATCTCTCCCCTACAAATTCTTCTCATTTTGTAATTCTATTTCCACAATTTTCGCCGTGTATTTAATTTCTTCAAGTTTCATTGTCCACGACCCCCTTCCCTAACGTTCATGTTTGGTAGATGAGGAATATCGCCGGTAGCCATTACTAAGATTTGAGCAAATGTTTTTCATCAAGATCGTTGTCGACCATCCACGATCATGGCATATGGAAATTGTGATTTAATTATTTTCCTGATTAAAAAAAAATATATTATTTTTCAGATCGCACGATTTCCAACGACGATCGTGCGATCAACGTCCACGATCGCGCATTTTCAGTCACAATCGTCTGATTTCCAGCCACGATTGCGCGATGAACGACCACAATCGTGCAATTCCAGCCATGATCATTTTTCTTTTGCAAATCCACGATCGCACAATTCTGGCCATTGCACGATCGTGGCCAAAAATAACGCAAAATCGTGCGATTTAATTTTTTTTTTTAACTTGTGTTCGCGTAATGCTTGTTTATTCACTAAGTAAACAACTTAAATCAAAGATGACTCACGTATGGTAATTTGCATTAAATTGCATGAATTGAAGAATAGCTAAATTAATAAAATTAATAATCTCTTGAATTATTACATTCAGCACATAACTATATCTAGATGGTCAGATTTTGTAATCACCGAGCAAAGTATTATTTCATACAAGTACTCCAACATCTAAAATTACTGTTATTTATTGTATCACCATTTTAGTTCTTGCCAATTATTTTAATGCATTTTATTTTTTAGTACAATTTGGGAGTGAAGATTCGAACCTCCGACTTTCGGATCAAAGGCACATCTTTATATCAGTTGAGCTATGCTCGATTTGACAATTATTTTAATATATATTCACACAATGTTTACGTTGAAGATGAGAGAACTCTTAATTTTTTTATATAGGTATTATATAGGTATGATATTGTCTATTTTTTTTTAAAAGAATATGATAACCTCTGTTTTAGACTTGAATCTTCCTAACTAAACTTTAATTTTACAAATTCAAAAATATAAAAGAATTTAAAATGTAATTAAAGATTACATCAAATGAGATTTAAATGTTACAAAATATAAATCAGATTATAAAACTATTTTGAATTAGTAACACTTAGGGGTGAAATTGAACTTAATTAAATACCAAAACTGAAAAAAGGTCTGACTTTTTACCAAATAGCTATCTGGGTTTTTTACTAAATACTTGAAGGCCAATAATTTTCCCTCAAGGAGAGAGAGAGGTAAAAAAGAAAACAAAGGAAGAGTCCAAAATCCAAATACCAAAGTTAGAGAGAAATGGGTCTAACTTTTTCCCTATGTCTCTAAAACCCACATAATAAGATATTGAGAAATGAAACTTGTCGTTTTCTCTCTCTCATCTTCTTCCTCTCTTTTTAATTTTTTTCTATAATGCAATTAATTGCAGCAAAATATCGTCCCACTTGGCCCTTGATAGTATCAACATTAGAAAGATATTTGGTTGTTATATATTAAAATAAAACCATACACAATATAACCTGACTAGTATAAATTAAATGGTAAGTGTATGCAAGAAAACATCCAACCAGCAACCTTCTCAGTTCATGAAAATTGATAGTTGTATTAGTAACAATATGAATATGGAAAATGGAAACGAAGAAGCTACCCACCAGGATCGTTCTCGCTGCTGCTTCCAGGAATGGATACAACTCCAGCGCCAAGACCTAACCCACCTTCTCGAATCTCTCCACGAAACCAACAACCACGACGAAGAAATCAAAACCCTAATCGACACCTGCATCACTCACTTTAAAGACTACATCTCTACCCGCAGTCGCCTCGCTCTCGAGGAGGCCTCCCCGTTCTTCGCCCCCACCTGGTGCACCTCCTTGGAGAAATCCCTCCTCTGGATCACTGGTTGCAGACCGTCGATCTTCATTCGGTTGCTCTACGCGCTGACCGTGTTCGAAGTCGACTCGCGACTCGGCGAGTGGTTGGAAAGGATGATGACCAATATCACTAGGAATAATCTGCACATCAGGGACATGTCGCCGAGTCAGATGGTGTTGGTGAATGAGCTGCACATCAAGACCATACGAGCTGAAGAGACATTGACGAGAGAGATGGCAAGCTTGCAGGAGGAGCTGGCAGACCAGCCGATTGTGATGATAGCAAACGAGGTGGAGGTGGAGGTGGAAATGGAGGCGGAGGAGGTCGGGGAAGTGAACGAGGAGGCGGAGATAGTGTTGAAGGAGCATGAGAATGTGATGAAAGAGATCATGAAGAAGGCGGATGAGTTGAGGTTAAATACGCTAAAGGAAATTATGGAGATTTTGAAACCGGTTCAATCTTTGGAGTTTCTGGTTGCGAGTAAGAAGCTTCATCTCTCGCTTCATCGATGGGGAAAACAAAAAGATGAGAGGCTTGGAAGAAGATATCATTCTTGATGATCATATAAAGGAATATCTAAGAATAATAACCTACTACCTATGTTTTAATTTGCATTCTACAACTACGTGTTTTTGGTTTTGTTTTGTGTTTTTTTGGAATAAAATGTTTGTTCTTGTTTTATTAAATATAGTGTTGGCCTGTTTTAGATGGTAATCATTATGTTCAAATAATAAAATTTACGGTTTTTAATGAACTATCCTATTGTTACATTGTTTGAATAATTTCTCTTGAAGTTGAACAAAACTCAAATTGGATGTGCATGAAAACTGGAAGGGACAAGTGAGCATGCAAAGAAGAAAGGACCAAACACAACAGGGTTACATCCCAACTTTGTCATTTGGCATTATTCAATCCAAAAGCAGTTTTAAAAAATAAATTTGTTTGTTTTTTTTTTCAAATGTATTTAATTAATCCACGACATAATCTTATAACAATTTAGTTCGGCAAAAAAAAAGTGTTGTTTTAATATATTACATATCAAAAATTTTCCTTAATAATATTTGGATCAATTTAAAGTTTAAACTTTCATAGGAAATTAATTTAAACTATTTGTTAGTGATTTATAGTTATTTTCACTCTATTCTATTTAAAATCAACTCAAAATCACCTAAACAAGAACTATTCTCACTCAAAATCAATCTTACCAAATTAGTAAAAAAAAAAATATCACGTAATTATTTATAAATAAGCAGAGAAAAATAGAAGAAGACGAAAAAAAATGAAAAACCGTTCATATTAATGAAAAAATCCTACTATCTATTTGATTCTAGCATTCATCTCTAATATTATGTCTCTATTTTTAAAGAAATCTAACATCCGAGTGAAAATTATGTATTAACAATTTTAAAATGAAATTTTAATTAACGAAAGGTCTAACTTGATTCATTGGTGTAAAGGTATAAGATTTTAATTAATACAAGTATTAGTTTAAGGGTAAGAATATATAATATTGAAATTATTTAATAGATCGATTAGGAGATTAATAAATATAAATATCTTACATAGAGATAGTAAGAATTAAACTAATTTTGCAGACTAAATGAAAAGTTATTTGTGAGAAACTAAAATAAGCATAACTCAGTCCACATTTATTCATTCTTTTAAGGTCAAATTAGCATACACCATTTGTACCATTTGTTGCACTGAAAACAATTTATTTGTGTGAGAGAAGGCAAAAAAAATAATTAAGATTAAAATAAATTTTTGGATTAGAAACGAAAGATTACTATTTTTTAGAAAAGGAAATAGAGGTTGAGAGAAAGAGATAGAGAGAGATTAAAATAAACATTAAAATTTAATTCGCAGAAAAATTTGTTATTATATTTATCTTAACGTTGTTTACTAAAAACTAACATGAATCAAAATATGAATTAGAAATTATAATTATTTGAATACCTCTTTTAATTTAATATTAACAAGTAATAAGCTAGCTAATTAAAATTAAAATACATGAATTAACGCCAACATGAGCATAACTCAATCGACATATTGTATTAATTAGTGACTGAAAGATCACATATTCAATTCCCCACGCTACATGTTGTAAAAAAAACTATATGAACTAACAAATAAATATTAATATAATCAAACAAAGTATAGCTCAATTGGCTAAGGCTATGTCATGATTCAATCCTAGTGTTAATTAAAATTTCAGTAAAAAAAATATTAATATAATTGTTATTAGAGCAACCATCACTAATATAAAATATTATTATTATTAAATTTTACTGTTATGAAATTTAGTAATAATAATAATTTTATTTGATGTTTTTTTTTTACAACGGTATTTAATTAATGCGGGGATTGAACTCATGACCTCTTAGTCAAGGCACAACCTTATGTCAATTAAGATATGCTCGGTTTGGCAAAATTTGGGCGGTAATAATGCATTTAAATTTCTGCCCCGTGCGTAGTTTTTTGCACAGGTGTAGCATCAATCAACCCCCACTCTAGGTTATCTAGGTGTGTTACTCGTTGCACCAAGTGGTTGTTTGATAAATTGTTTTAAAACGTTCCTACCCCGTGCGTGGTTGTTTGCACAGGTGCAAGATCAATCAACCTCACTCTGGGTTATCTAGGTGATGTGCTCACTCACCCGTTGCACCAAGAGTAATTTTGAACCTATCTCAATTAGTTAAGCATATATCTTTGAACAAGAAGCTAATTGTTGTCCAACCGAGTATAGCTCAATTGACATAAGGTTGTGCTCTTGATCAAGAGGTCAGAGGTTCAATCCCCGCATTATTTACATACCTTTGCAAAAAAAAAAAGACTAATTGTTTGAATCTCTCACTCCATATATATCATTGAACTCTTAAAAGAAAGATGATGCAAGACGTTTTCGAGAGGTCAAAGCAGTAGTATGTATGAGAGAGAGATCAACGAAGGTGCGTGAGATCGAGACCGAAGGGATCTGAGGCGAACAAGGAGAAAGTGAAGAAAAAAAAAAGATTGAGTTGATACGGAGAAAAAAAAATTGTGAGAAAACAAATAAGAAATCTAAAGAAGAAAAAAAATGTGAGAGATTTTGATTTGATGGAGAGAGAAAAAAAAGATATGAGAGTTTTGTTGGGGAGAGAAAAAAAATTTCTCAGTCACGACTAAACGCTGGAACTCTCCGCCGAACGCCGAAACTCTTCTCCGAACTGCAAAAGATTTATTCTCCCTACTATAAATGTATTACCTCGTATTGATGATTAAATGAGAATAGAGATTCTTGTAAATTTGACATGTAATAAAAACAAATAGATGACAATAAAAGCATAGACATGATGTATCGCCTAGTGATCATGAGGTCCTAAATTCAATCCTCCGCCTCAACATGTTGTCAAACAAAAAAAAAATGTTATAAATTAATTAATAAAAATGTTAAAAATTCCATTAATAAAATAAAGAGGTCAACAAAAACATAACTCAAGTGACATAATGTATTGACTAGTGACTAAAAGGCGTTAGAATCAATCTTCACCCCAAATGTACTTAAAGAAAAGATAGAAAAAAAAGGTTAGGGTTATAAAATGTTTAATGAAAACCTCGTGAAGCCTATGAAATAAAGAATTATAATATGATAAATGAGGGTTTTGGGGAGGGATGATCTAACACCTTCGATGGGCATTAATTCCAAAATTGACATAAGATCCTACTAATTCATCTTGTTCATGCATTTTAGTAAAAATGATAAAAATAAATTTTCTAATTCCTCGTAAACGTATTAAGGAATGAGAATAAAAAATTATGGGACTTAGTAATGAGAATCAACCGTCTACCATTTTTTATTACGCCATATCCTGTAATCCGATTTACATCAAACATAGGTATGAATCAGATTACAATTTGATGATTACGTGGGATTCAGACCATATTTTTTGTTCACTTTACACCATTTGTCCTTTACCTCTTCCTTAACTTCCCTTTTTTTTTCTTAGTTTCCTTCTCCTCTCTTGCTTGAACTACTTCGGTCTCTCTCTCTCATACAATTTGCAATTTTTGTTCTCATTCTTCGTTTAATTATCTCTCTCATTATTATACAAGTTATGGATCCAACAAGTATGGTATCAATCGAGTCCGACAATGTCTTCCTTACCATTTTGTAGTCGACGTTAGGACATTTGGAGTTCAACGATTTCGAAGCTAGGTTTAGACCTCCTGGTCTAGAGATTTGCATGACTCTGAAAACCCTACCGTCCACGGTAGAATAATCAATTGTGTTGTTTATTTCTTTCGAGTGCCAAGCGAATTCGATCTTTGACGAATTTTTCAAAATTCAGGAAGAACATGGGTTTTTCCTACGCAATCTCACAATCGCTCCCTAATCTCGATAACGCTTTATTGATCTCTTATACAATCGATCACTCTCGCTAACGTCAGTTAATTAATTCTCGTTGCGTCGCTATACTCCAATGCGCTTCAAAACAAAAAATGACACGTCTGATGACAACCAATTGCCATAAATTCTCATCGTCGGTTCATCCCCTCTTCAGACCCTTTTTATTCTCATATTCTACCTTACTCAAATCATAAAACCCTTCATATTTCTTGTCCTCCTTCTCTGTTTACATTTTACAACCATGTCTTTCGACGACTCCTTTTTTAACCAACTCATGGCACCCACACCCTCAGATTTCGATACTTCCACTACCTCAACCCCCAAGTGCAAAACAACATAAGGAGAAACTTATGATGATAACACTCACTTTTCTTCTTCTTCGTCTCCTCATACATTGCATTTTGCACCATTGTGGCGCAACCAACTGCCCGGGTGTCAAGCGAAGACTCTGCTGCCCCCACGTTTGTTCAACACTCTAAGGCGACTGTGGAGTACCCGAGAGCCAAAAATGGGAAGAAGAAGGTTAACTCCGCTATTGGGCCAGACAGAGTAAATACTTTGTCGACCCCTTTCCTTTAATTTATATGGGCTACCAAAAGGTCGCCATTTTCTTGCATGGGTCGGCCATTTGGTCGATCGTCCACTTGCATGGGCTGCCAAGGCAACCCTTACCTTTCTCATGGGTCGGCCAAATAGCCGACCCTACTCCTTGCATGGGCTGCCAAAAGGCAACCCTTTTCCTAATGGGTCGCCCAAATGGCCGACCCTTCCTCCTCATTTTTCTTTTCATGGGTCAGCCAATTGGCCGACCCCTTTCCTTTATATGGATTGCCTTTTGGCAACCCTTTTCTTGCATGGGTCGGCCAAATGGCCGACCCTCCACTTGCATGGGCTGCCAAGGCAGCCCTTACTTTTCTCATGGGTCGACCAAATGGTCGTCCCTTCTCCTTGCGTGGGCCGCCAAGAGGCGAGCCTTTTCTTGCACACGGGTTCTATATATGGGCCACCTAAAAAGGCGGCCCTTCTCTTTGTCGCGGATCCACCCTCTCTGCAGGTCATTCCTCGTGTTGGCCCGATTTCGCGCGTCTTAGTCCGTGGTGGCGTTTATAGCCATAACAAAAAAAAATTAGACCCTTAATTCTCTTCTCTCCCTTCTCTATCCATAATTTTCTTCCTTAACACCCAAATCGAGAAAAACCAAAACAAAGCAAATTGAGAAAGTTGAACAAAAGGAGAAGACAGTCACCTTTGTTCAAAGTTTTTGTATCAGTTGTGGATTGAAAAACTCTTTCAGTGGTTGGGGATTGGAATTAAATGAACCAAATTTGGACAGTAGCTGGAAATTGCTAATTCGAAGAAGAATTTTGCTGTGGATATGTTGATGAGAATCATGTGGGGTTGGATTTGAATGGAGTTTACTCTATTTTGCAGAAGCCCTTGAAACTCCATTTTGCAGAAGCCCTTGTTGAAATTCATTATTGTCGGTCACTTTACCGGTCGGTATTCAAATACCGGCCACTATACCGATCGAAATACTAACCATGTTACCGGTCGGTGTTCATGAATTCCAACAACTTTTCGAGTCAGCATTCATGAATTCCGGCCTTTTTCTGAAAAAATGAAGTTTTTAAGCCTGTTTGGTAGGCAATCTAGAATCTGATTTATGTTTTTGAAATTTATACTGAATATGCAACTGGTATAAAATCTGGATTCAGTATTTTGAAAACTTATCTAGATTATGTTTTTTGAAAACTGTTTTCGGATTTGTAATCCAAATCATGTAAACTCTAAAATCAATTTATTTTTCCTTCAGTGTATCCAAATTTTAAATTTGAAATTTTCATGCGGTAAACTCTATTCTTTTTTTTGTTAAATTAAAATATGTATAATATAATATAGTAGGAATAATATGATAGTGTAAAATAATAATTATTCAAAATTTATAACATAAAATATATTCATAAATTAATTAATAATAGTTTATATTAAATTTAATATTTAGTTGGTAACTATTCTAGTTTTATGATTTATAAAAATCTTATCAAATACATTTTGAAGATTTAGTTAAATTGAGATTCAATTTCTAAATCCGCCGTCAAACGCATATTTAAAAGAAATAAAACTTCGCTTTTATTGAATCCTTTTCAAATTTCTATTTTCAGATCATCAACCAAATCGATCCTTATTCTTTCTTTGAAAAATGCGAGTCTTTATTCTTTTAAAAAAATGGGACATTTTTTTATAAAACTAAAGACTTTTTTTTTTTTTTTTCTAAAGAAACGAAGTCTAACTCTTTTTTTTTTTAACGGTTTTTTTTGGGAAATTGTAGTAAATGACAATTTAAGACTTATTGTTTGCAAATATAACATGTTTTTAAAAATTTTGCGGATATAGCAATTTCTATCGCTGATATCTTATGATTGATAGAAGTCTATCGCTGATCACCTCAGCTTTTTATAGATTTTTGTCAGTGATAATAGTCTATCAGAGATAATAGTCTATCACTGATAGAAGTCTATCAGTGATATAATAAAGTCTATCAGTGATAGAAACGGGTTTTTTTGTCATATTTGCAAAACATTTTAAAGTTTGCTAAATTTGCAATTAGTTTGGGCCTGATTGCTATTTGTGCAACCAGTCCTTTTTTTTTTCTTGAAAAACGAAGAGTTTTAATTTTGAAAAAATGATTATTTCGAATTAAATAAGCAAGGGCATAATTGTAAATTTGCTCATCAACTTTTTTCATGCTAACATCATATTAGTTTGCAAAGGGTCTAAAGATGTGAGTTTTCTATAAATGGGCTCATCTTCCTAATAGTTTTTTAATTTGGGCCAAAAAGTCGAATTACCCTCTATTTATTTATTTATTTATTTATTTTTTTATTTTTTTATTTTTTGGATAAGTACACAAATGACAACTATATGCATATAGTTTTATATTATTTCTACCGTTCCTATTTTTATTCAAAGTTGGGTTGCAATTACTTTCCATCAATCTCTTTAATGTTTTAAAGCAATAAAATAAAATAATATATCACCTTAAATATTACAATTCAAAAAGTAAAAAATTATGTAAATTAATGAAATTATATTCTCTTTCCGGGTGATTTATTCTCATTAACCATTAAAATCGTTTTCTTAACAATATATAACACAATATATATGAAATATATAATGTGGGTATACATAAAAAAAAAATATATATTTTTCTTTTAAAAAAATACATAATATCTATAAGTATAAATGAAATATAAAACCATATATACTCATATTTGAAATATATATATGGTAGGTATATATAAAAATACATAATATCTATAAGTATAAATGAAATATAAAACCCTATATATCTATGAAGTATATATGGTAGGTATATATAAAAAAAATACATATCTTTTCTAAAAAACAAAGACATATTATCTATAAGTATAAGTATAAGTATATATATATATATATGAGTTTATATTCAATGAAGTATATATGGTGGGTATATACATTGTATTAAATTTTCGTCGACATATCGATATTTCCATCGATTCATATGTTCGACATCGACATGAGGGTTGAATCGACATTTCCATCATACGGTACAAAATCAATAAAATATTAAAAAAAAAAATGTAACGTGAATATAATATTATAATAAATGTATTTTAACTCCTTTAAAAGTACAAAATGTTAATTTACTAATTTAAATATTTAAAAAAAAATATTTAAAAAAATCTTACAGAAATATCCATGACATCGATATTTTATTGATATTTCCATCGACATTTTTATAGAATTGAGACTTCGATATTTCCATCGACATCGACATTTAAATCCTTGTGTATATATAAAAAAAATACATATATTTTCTAAAAAAAATAAAAAACCTACCATCTTGGGGATAAGACCGGGTAGGTAGCTGGGAACATAGTCCTGCGAGATGGAATTCACTCCTACCCGCCTTGAGGGATTAGTAGAGAGGTTGTTCCCTTAAGTGCTGACTCCGGGTCTTGAACTAGGGATCCCACCCTCTCATTGGCCCGAGAGGGACTTGGTATAGTGATGAGATCACATACCAATCGGTTTGGTGGTTGGACCACAAACCAATAGTTCATTAGAGGATTAGTGGGACTTAAGGAACAAGATGTAATTACGGGGGTAAAAACGGTTATTTTGACCCAGTTGTAATTACGAACGACCTGTGAAGGATCGACTTACTGATGATGGTTATATCAAGAGGACAGAAATATATCTACGGTGAGGAGAGTGCAACCGACTTTAGTGGAGTCTCTGGGGGTTAACGAATGTTGGTTAGCTTGACTAAAGAGTTTGGCCGGTTAATCTCGTACCGTTGGAGCTCATGATCTGTAGGTCCTTTAGGTTCTCCTGGCTAGCTCGGATTAAGCCGTGTAACAATATGAGAGAAAAAGAATTTGAATTTATTCAAATTAATTTTTGGAAGAATGATGGACATATTTAAATCATATGATTTAAATAGGGGATCGGTCTAAGACATGAATAGGGGTTCATGTGTGATGATTCGGTTTAAGAAACCGAGATTAGTCTTATTATTTAATTAATATTTGATATTGAATTAAATAATAATATTAATTAATTAAAATTTATTTTGTTTATTAAAATTAATTATGAATTAATTTTAAAATAACAAAATATTACAAGTGGGATTATCCAAGTTTTTTTTTTTTAGTACATTGGGGGTGGGGGGATTATCCAAGTTGAGTGGATTTATCCAAGTCAAGTGAATTTATCCAAGTTGAGTGAGTTTATCCAAGTTGAGTGAGTTTATCCAAGTTGTGAAGTGTATTGTGAATCACCAATAACATGCATAAACTCATCAATTGTTGAACACTTGTGTGAAGACTAATTCATCCAATTTGAGGTGTTATGCTAAGCAAAAAGTTTGTTGCACGTGAATTGCCTATAAATTGGATGAAGTTCAAATGGTTTGAGGTTGATGAATTTTCAAAGAGTTTGAATATTTGGATGAGCATGAAGAGCTCATGTTAGTTGATAAATTAGAAAGCTAAGTGTTAGATATTTCTCACAAAATCCTCATCACTTTCATCTTCCCATCTTCTTCTTCCAAACTTTTTCTTTCATAAACGAGTCCCACCACTCCATTGCTCGGCCCGAGGATAGCGGGACTACCGGAGGTGGTTCTCGGAGAGTTCGAGAGAAGCTTTGAAGGGTTCGTGAAGAGATTCGAGCATCGGAATAGAAGTCCTTAGAACTACAAGAGGTATGTGTTCTAATTCCTTTTATTTCAAAGCTTTTAGCATGTTTCTTATTTAGCTAAATTGATGAAATTAGAGTGACAATGATCCGACTCGCTTCCGCTGCGCTACATGCGCTCCATCATCGACCATAGACGAATCCCAATTAATTTGTGCTGAAATCCGCCAGAGCAATCGACCACAGACAATTCACACAAAGGTCGTGCCGCAATTACATAGGACCTCTTAATTGAGTTCATAGTGTTTCTTATTACAAGCTCAATTCATTTTTATTAAATTATAATATATATAAATAAAATATTATAAATTATATAATATTGTGGCAAATCCAGTCTAACTCAATTGTCATAAAAAAAATGTCATCGACTCTAAGGTATGAGGCTCGAATCCCTCACTCCGATTTATAAATATATTTTCAAACACATTTTCAATAATTAGTTAAATTGTGATACAATTTTCAAATCGGCTACCAAATACATATTTGAAAACATGGAGTACAACTATGTTTTTATTGAATCCTTTGTTTTTTAAATTTGTGTTTTCAAATCCCCAACCAAACAAACCCTAACATATTCAACATTTTATTAATTTAACAAATCTATGAGATATAAAATTAAATTTTGTGTTTAATAAGACATCTTTCAATTTTGAATGCTCGAGGACTTATTAGACACAAATTCAAAATTTTAGAGACAATTTTTTAAAGTTCAATAACATATTGTAGACCCCTAAATTTATGTGGCCTTTTACTTTTTAGTAAATTTTGTGTTTTTGCGGTAATTTTGTATTTTACTAGCTTTTAAGAAAATTAAACAAAAAATTTCTTCCTGATTATTTTTCTCCCTACCTCACTTAACCCTCCCCTCCCCCACTTAACCCTCCCCTCTTTTCTCTTCCAAGACATCTTATTATTTTCTTTTAATACACATTTTCCCTCCATTTCTCTCTCAAAAAAATCTCATGCATCATTTTTCTCATGGTGCTTGAAACTCTAAGCATCAACTTTTCCCCATTTCTCTCTCTAATTCACAACAACCCAAATCCTTATTTCACTTGCCAAGACGTAGTCTCCCTTTCTAAAATTCATTTCTCTATCTCGGTACACCTCTCTCATGGTTTTGATTTTGGGAGCAAACATTCTTTTGTCTCGTTTCAACCCCCACAACCTTGACAGAATCACATCAGGGCCTCTTCCCTCTTCTACTGACGACTGCAACAAATGTCGGAATGTTGGATTTTTGCTGTATTTATAACTGTGAAACACGAACACACAAATTACACCGTAACAAGATACAATGTATCAAAACTACATACACTATATATAAATATAAATCCAGAAATTCAAGTATGTAACCAAATTTGAGATACAAAGTTACTTAAGATGTATAAAGACAGAAATACAGTAGCAAGAGCTACTTATTACTACAATTTATGAAAATCGTGTTGGAGATGAAAACAAAGTCGAGGCACGCTTATAAAGCGTTGCCCTGAAGACAATTGTTCGCTCAGCACGGGTTGCAAGCAAACTACAACGGTCGTCTTAGCAGGATTCAACGACTTGCTCCGGTAGAACATAAACTCGAACTACTCAGATCTGACAGAACTCTTGAATATTTGCTCTCAACCAAACAAAGACACAAGAAAATAAAAGGAAGAAGAAAAGACGAAAAATAGATAAAGCTTAGATTTTTGGGATACTCTCAAATGACGAACCACACTACTATTTATAATAGTGCAAATCGTAATTCTCCGAATTTGAAATATCGGACAATAATTACACTGTAATTACAACATGAAACGTCTACAATAATTACCCTGTAATTACAACATGAAACGTCTGACAATAATTACCTTGTAATTACAACATGAAACGTCTGACAATAATTATACTATAATTACAACATAAAACGTCGGACAATAATTGCACTGTAATTGCAACATGAAACGTCTGATAATAATTACACTGTAATTACAACATGAAACGTCTGACAATAATTACACTATAATTACAACATGAAATGTCTGACAATAATTACACTATAATTACAACATAAAACGTCTGACAATAATTGCACTGTAATTGCAACATGAAACGTCTAACAATAATTACACTGTAATTGTTAACCGTTACGAATGTTACAAATTCAATTTCAAGAATTTAATTTGTATGTTACACCATTTGTTAGAAACCCTTGGTATTCTAACCATTACTTTCTTTCACAAAATACAACAAGTTCCAACAATCTCCCACATGAAAAAAAAGTAAGAAAAACAAAACAAAGTCGCTGAGAACAAACAAATAAGTTATGCATCATGAGATGTGTCTTCTAGACTTGAACCTTCCTTAGTGAATATCCATCGAAATTATCGAAGAAATAGGGAGACCAACTCTCGAACTATCATTCTTATTGGTAAATTGAGACAACATACATCACACATAACTCATTTTGTATCTTTGAGTTCTATACGTTTGTGTCCATTTTGGTCTTGGACAAAATCTCGAATTCATGAGAGCTTTAGAGAACACAAGCCATGTAAAAAGTCCTTATAGAATCGATCCAATTTTACTCTCACATAAGTGATATTGATTAAGAGTATTCTGTCATTACTACTCCTTTTGTAATCAAGATATCAATAAAACCTTAACACCAACAAATCACACACTCTGGTACATCATAGAAATGGGAAGAAACTAAATGTTTCTTAGTGTGTCAACTATGAATTATCCAACCAGTTTGCTTATTGAACCTAGATCTTGGGATCTTCAGTCAACTAGGTTAGGTTACCGCCAGATAATTTATTTCATAGGCTTTAGCCCCATTTCCCTCGATGTATATGTCACTTGCTCTTTTAACAATATTTTTGTCAAAGGATCTACAATATTTTCTTGTGATTTTACATAATCAATGAATATTATTCCATTAGAGAGAAATTGCCTTATCGAATTATGCATGCGTTTTATATGTCGTGACTTCCCATTATAAACATTATTCTTAGCTCTCATAGAAACCGCTAAGCAGTCACAATAAATACATATAACACTTACAGGCTTCGACCACAGTGGAATATCTTCAAGAAAATTTTGAAGCCATTCAACTTCTTCTCCAGCTTTATCTAGAGCTATAAACTCTGATTCCATTGTAGAATGTGCTATACACGTCTACTTTGAAGATTTCCATGATACAACTCATCTACTTAAGGTAAAAATATACCCACTGGTTGATTTAGTCTCCATGCTATCAGAAATTCAATTAGCATCACTAAATCCTTCCAGTACGTGTGGATACCTCGTATAATGCAATCCAAAGTCTAGAGTGTACTTCAAGTACCTTAGAACTATCTCGTGTCTTCCTCTCTTTTTTTTTCTAGAAGGCAATTAATTGCACCAAAATATCCTCCCACTTGTCCTCCCACTTGGCCCTTGATAGTATAAACATTAGCAAGATATTTGGTTGTTATATATTAAAATAAAACCATACACAATATAACCTGACGAGTATAAATTAAGTGGCAAGTGTATGCAGGAAAAGAAAAACACCCAACCAGCAACCTTCCCAGTTCATGGAAATGGATAGTTGTAGTAGTAACAATTTGAATATGGAAAATGGGCACGAAGAAGTTACCCACCGAGATCGTTCCCGCTGCTGCTTCCAGGAATGGATGCAACTCCAACGCCAAGACCTAACCCACCTCCTTGAGTCTCTCCACAAAACCAACGACGACAACGACGAAGAAATCAAAACCATAATCTGCAGCTGCATCACTCACTTCGAAGACTACATCAACACCCGCAACCGCCTCGCTCTCGAGGACGCCTCCTCGTTCTTCGCCCCCACCTGGTGCACCTCATTGGAGAAATCCCTCCTCTGAATCACCGGTTGTAGGCCGTCGATCTTCATTCGGTTGCTCTACACGCTGACCGGGTTTGAAGTCGACTCGCGACTCGGCGAGTGGCTGGAAGGGATGATGACCAATAGCACTAGGAATAATTTTTGCATCGGGGACATGTCGCCGAGTTAGATGGCGCTAGTGAATGGGCTGCACATCAGGACCTTACGAGCTGAGGAGACATTGACGACCGAGATGGCAAGCTTGCAGGAGGAGCTGGCAGACCAACCGATTGCGGTGATAGCATACGAGTTGGAGGAGGTCGGGGAAGTGAACGAGGAGGCGAAAATGGTGTTGAAGGAGCATGAGAAGGTGATGCAAGAGATTATGGAGAAGGCGGATGAGTTGAGGTTAAATACGCTTAAGGAAATTTTGGAGATTTTGAAGCCTGTTCAATCTGTGGAGTTTCTGGTTGCGAGTAAGAAGCTTCATCTGTCGCTTCATCTATGGGGCAAACGGAAAGATGAGAAGCATGAAACAAAGTATCATTACTGATCATCATATAAAGGAATATCTAAGAAGAACGACCTACTACCTATGTTTTAATTTGCATTCTGCTATTGTTGCTGTGTGTGTTTTTCGTTTTTTTTTTTTTTTTTTTTTTTTTTTTTGAAGAAAATGTTTGTTCTTGTTTTATTAAATATAGTGTTGGTGTGTTTTAGTCTTGGCATGGTTATCATTATGTTAAAATAATAAAATTTACGTTTTTTTAATGAAGTGTCGTATTGTCACACAGTTTGAATAAATTGTGTCGTATGGTTACATTGTTTGAATAATTTGTCTCTTGAAGTTGAACAAAACTCAAGTTGGATGTGCGTGAAAACAGGAAGGAAGCGACAAGTGAGCATGCAAAGAAGTAGGGAAGGTGGCAACACAACAAGGTTACACAATCTGACATATGCCTTCATCCCAACAAATCTAAAAGGATAATAGTCAAATTTTGAATTAGATTTTTTTTACTTTCAATAAATAGGACTAGGACCTTTTAAAATGGTTAAAATGTGTTGTTTTTAAAATTTTCATTCAATTGCATTATTTAAAAACAGTTTAAAATAAATAAATCTGAGAAACGACATTTCTTGAAAATGTGTTGTTTTAGTGAAAAGAAAAGCATAAAACATAACTTTAATGAGATATTAAAAAATCGTCCATATTTGGATGAATTTAAACTCCAAACTTTCATTAGTGAATCAATTTAGATTATTGATTAGTGAATCTATTTAATTCCAGTATTCATCTCTAATATTATGTTAATATTTTTAGGGAAATTGTAGTAAATGACAATTTAAGACTTATTGTTTGCAAATATAGCATGTTTTTAAAAAATTTGCGGATATAGCAATTTCTATCGCTGATATCTTATGACTGATAGAAGTCTATCGCTGATCACCTCAGCTTTTTATAGATTTTTGTCAGTGATAATAGTCTATCAGAGATAATAGTCTATCACTGATAGAAGTCTATCAGTCTATCAGTGATATAATAAAGTCTATCAGTGATAGAAACAGGTTTTTTTGCCATATTTGCAAAACATTTTAAAGTTTGCTAAATTTGCAATTAGTTTGGGCCTGATTGCTATTTGTGCAACCAGCCCATATTTTTATTTAAATAAATTTTATACACGTTTAAAAATATTATAATTTTAAAATAAAATTTTAATTAACGAAAGGTTTAAATTAATTCACTTCTAAAATATAAAATTGTTGTTTAAAAAAAATATATATATAAAATTGTAATTCATACAATTATTAATTTGAGATACAAATATATGATATTGAAATTATTTAATACATCATCTAATAGAGTAATAAATATGAATATATTACCTAGAGAGAGAAATAATTAAACTATTTTTTTAAATTAAATGAAAAGTTGTTTATGAGAAGCTAAAATGAGTAATTGACATATATAACTTTTGTGTAGAGAGAAGGCAAAGAAATTAAGATTAAGTATGAATAAGAGAAAGAATTAAACTAATTTTTCAGACTAAATTAAAAGTTATTTATAAGAAGCTAAAATGAGTATGTGATAATTGATATATATTTTTTTTTTTTAAAGATACACCATTCTTGCATTGAAAAAAAAGTTATTTGTGCAGCCTAAGAAATTAAGATTAAAATAAATTTTAAGAATAGAAAAAGAAGAACTCTATTTTTCAGAAAAAGAAATAGTTTGAGAGAAAGAGACAGAGAGATTAAAATAAACAATAAAATTTAATTCGCAGAAAACAATCTCTAATTTGTGCCTCTCATTTTTGCTCTAAGGTCTCATTTATTTGTGGAAATGAAAATCAATCGAAATAACAACATTATTCTCTTTTAATGTTATTTATAATTAAGAGTTACTTGGAATTAGAGTCGGAAACATATTAATTAAAGTTGTTTACTAAAAATTGACGTGAATCAGAATATGAATTAGACATTATAATTACTAGAATAACTCTTTTAATTGATTTCATCACTATATTATTTTATCGTAATATATATATATATTTTAATTTTTACAGTTATATTTAATATTAATGAGTACATGAACCAACGCCTAACATGAGTATGACTCGACATATTGTATTAATTCGTGACCGAGAGGTCACAAGTTCAATTCTCACCCTATATGTTGTCAAAAAAAAAAAATTATATAAATCAACAAACAAATATTAATATAATTATTTTTTTTGACAAAAATATTTAATTAATGTAAGAATTGAATCTTTAACCAATTAGTCTAGAGCAGAACACTTCATGTATACTCAATTTAGTAGTATTAATATAATTGTTATTCAAGCAACCATCATTATTATAAAATATTATTAAATTTTATTTGAATAATTTATTTGATGTCAACAAATAATAACTAACTAAAATAAAATTACATCAACTAAAACAATTAAACTGATTAAATTTAAAGATATCTCAATTGCTTAAGCATATATGTTTGAAGAAGAATCTAATTGTTTGAATTTCTCACCTTATATATATCATTAAACTCTTAAAAGAAAGATGATTGTGAAATAGTTTTTTTTAAATGAGTAAATTTGAACATATCTCAATTAGTTAAGCATATATATCTTTGAACAAAAAGTTAATTGTTCGAATTTCCTACCTCATACATATGTTATAATGAGTTATTGATTTTCTTTTTTTCCAGATGGTTTGGATTGATGTTATTCTCAAAAACTACTTCTATCAACGTTTGACATAAAGTTTGGTTTGGTTGTATACAGTTTCTTTAGGTATAATAAGCATCAAATTATAAGGCATTTCAAATGAAAAATATTGAGATTAATAAACGAAAAACACACACACACAATTCCTGAAGATATGCCAACGATTTGGTCTGGAGAACCACTTATCTCCACGGTTTAGTTAAACCGTTGATAGAAGTGGTTTTTTCGATAGTTTGGGTAAACCGTCGAGAGAGTGTGGTTTGTCGAGAGAAGTGGTTTTTCCGACGATTTTGAAAAACCGTCGAGAGAAGTGTTGTTCGTCGAAAGGACCATTTCCCAAAATCGTTGAGAGAATTAGTACTGCTCTCGACGGTAAGCAAAAATATTGTCGAGAGAAGTTCTTCTAATAGAGTTTTGTCGACATTTTTTTTTCGTCGAGAGAACTTCTCTCGACGATTTTATGGCTTCTCTCGACGTTTTTTGTGCGTCGAGAGAAACCATAATTCTTGTAGTGACTCCCAACCAATAATAAAAATGGGAGTATTCCAAGTATCGTATCCAATAGAATTAAAACCGATCATAAATTTTGTTTAATTTAAAATTTCGTAAAAATAATATACACGTAAACAATTTTTTTTTATTAATGAAACAAAGCTACTTAATTTTAATAAACTTTCCTAAAAAAAAAATACACTGAAATTGTCTTCTAACAATCTTCATATTATAAAACCGCTCCATAATAATTTTATTATTTATCTTATCGAAGGATTCTTTTCTTATCTACTTTAACAAATAAAATCTTTTTCAATGTATACATTAAGAAACATAATTTTGAAAAATTAGAGTTGGAATGAATTGTCCTCTATGAGTTAGAATCCTAAACTTTCAATTTTGTGTCTACTCTATTGGTAGTGCACAAAATGAACTATATTTATGACATATTTTAAGCTAGTTTAGAGACTAAACAGTTGTTTTGATTATATTTGATTATTTTTTTAGAAATTGAACGTTTGAAGCAAACTATAACTTTTAGAAGATTTATAATGAAAAATATGTTAATTTGAATGCAAATCGAAGAAATCAAGTTTAGAAAATGAGAGAAATAAATTGATGAAATCAAATGTAGAAAATGAGAGGAACAAACCATTTATAATGAAAAATATGTTAATTTGATGCAAATTGAAGAAATCAAGTTTAGAAAATGAGAGAAATAAATTGAAGAAATCAAATGTAGAAAATGAGAGGAACAAACCAAAAATCCGAGGAACAGCAGTGCAACGCTCAAAATAAATAAATAAATAACATATTTGCACTAGTTGTGATTTGAACTTCAGACTTCGCACGTGATCGTAGATCATCTCACATGCGCACATCCACAAGTCAACATTTGCACCAGCCGCGTGCATTGGCCTTTGTCACCAAAAAAAAATTAAATATCTACTCGTGGCGAGCTTGTCTCAATATATGTGCTTGCCACCCATCATAACCTCTATCGTCCCATTTTCATTGAAAATTATTTGTGTCCCCTTATGGTATTGTAAGGGAAGTAGAAAATCTGGTTAAACTCGTTACCCAACTTAAAGCTTGCAAGTCTTAAATTTTATGTCTTTCTTTCCTTTATTTGCAGGACCTTTCAGTAACACTAAATGAACGCCTACGTCGAATATATCAAATGACTTATTAAGCATAAAATTTAACAAAATTATGGAACTATTAGACAACTACTAACCACATTTTAAAGTTAGAGAAAAAACAAACACAAGTCTAGATTTCTACGAGTATTTAAGTAAATAACAAACAAATCTACTCAACCCTGAAAAAAAAAAAAGAATCAGCAGGTTCTCATGCGTTCGGGCATCCCGATGTGTCACCTCCTGGCTCCTCTCCCACCATAACTCCTGTTGCACTTAAAATTTAATTTACATATTTACACTAAAAATGGTATCGATTGATACTTAAAAATGATTCAACTTTGAATTTGTAGTTAATGAATAGAAATATTTCTACTAAATAAAAAAAAAATGAAAAATTGTGTAGGGTTAAGCTACCAACACTCTGACGATCAAATTAGTATCGAGCTTAAGAGTAGTTTAGACGGTAGAACCAGAGTATTTTGGACGTACCACTTTCGTATCATGTCTTCCTTTATTTATAGGGGAGTATTAGTAAAGTAACGAAAAATCGTCATTTAATTGTACTGGGATTGGAGACCGTGCTTGAGTTGGAGTTCAGTATTTGCTACACAATCGACTTGTGTGGTCGATCTCTTTGAGGGCCAGTCCTTCATGGGAGTCGACAATTTTTTGTCAAGGCTAAAAAGGCCGAGAGGGGTCATTCTTTGGGCAGGGCCAACACGTACCAAATCATGTCGACCCTCTCCTGGACAAGGCGAACCCCTAAGGAGTCGACCCTTCTTGGGCTAAGTCCACCCTCCATGAAGTTTGGCCATTTGGATTGAATTGCTAGTGGGTTCTCCGGTTCGTTGATAATTCAATTTAGACTATCGGTTAATATTTTCTTTTTAAATGGTTAATGCATAATTCTCACACGTAATGATATTTCTTTTAACTCCAATCATTATCGTAATATTACAAGAAAATATTGGAATCAAATAAATAGTAATCACTTTTTTAATATAAGCAACTTTTCACCTTCTCTTTTTTCTCCATTTTTCTCATAAATACATGATTTTTTTTCATTCTATTTTGGTAAGATTTTAGAAGGAGAATAGTTTTGTTTAAATTATTTAAATTTGAGTATAAATTAAATCAAGTGAAAATAGTTATAAATTTTGTTAGATGACCAAAATTGATTCACACATATACAAGTTTATGAATTTAATTGATACAATTATTAGTTTAGGGTTCTAATTGATTCAACATGTAAAGTTTAAGGGTATGAATTGATTTTTTCCTTAACTTCTTAGATCCAAGTTTGAAATTTGAATCCCTTCCAATAACTATCCGATATAGATTTGACATTATTTTATATCTCTAACTACACTAAAAGCTAGCTACTAATACTTAACCACATGTATTTTTTTTTCGTTCAACATATATGTAAGGGGTCTAAATTCGATCTTTTGACATTTCAGTCGATGAAATATAATGTATTAATGAGTTGAGTTAAACTCATATTTGATAGTTATGGTCCATTTAATTATTAAACTTAAAATGTTTGGACTATGTGGATTTATTTAAGAGGTGCTAGATAAAATGAGATAACATGGTCTTTTCGCTAAATATATATTTTAGTTCATAATGTATTTTTCAAATTAGTTCATTATATTTTAACATTTTTCAAATACACACTTTTCTTATTGCTAATATGAGCACAAATAGTTAAAAGACATTTATAATTTGTGATGAAGTTTGAAGTTTGTTTGTTTTTTTTTTTTTTTTCTTCTTCTCCGACAACATGTTGGATGGAGGATTGAATCTAGGACCATGAAGTTTGAAGTTAAAGACACTTTTCTTATTGTATTATTTTTAATTTTTTTTTTGGAGATTGTTTTTGTTGTTTTGCTCGGCCTTTTTTTTTACCATGTTTGGCCCAATGAGTTGTTGGAGAAGGAGTTGGGGGAGAAGTTTTAGGGATAATCGGAAGAATGTCTACACAAAAAAACGGTTAATGGAATTTGTCTAAATTTGAGTTTACGTTGTAATGTATGGCTAGAGTGTTTTTAGGAGTAAATCTCCGTGTGTATATTCTCTATTACACCCTTTGAACATTTTTTTTTTTAACAATATTATATTGTTAAAATTTGTTTATTTATTTTAATGGATTAATTAGTTTGTTTAGTTTATTTAATGAGGTGGCTTAATTGCACGTTAAGATAGACGGTTGTTTTTTCCGTTTACTTTTGTATCCCATTATGCATCGTTTGGTTGCCCCGTAGGGTAGATCCCGCGCACACAAGGGGGGGGCCGGGGGCACACTCGTCGGGGGCATATATTACGTGGGGGGGTTACACCTGTACCTGCCGGGTGTAAGGAGGAGGTCCATTTTTGGTTGTTATTAATTTCCGGAAATTGTGGATCGGCACATACACCAGTCAAAATTCAATTTTTGTCACAACTAATCCGCCCACAATTACTTAAAGTTTTCAATTTGTCCGGTTGCATTTTTGAAAATTTCCTTATTGCAGAACCCAATTGCCACCACCATCCAGGAAAAATAATTCGACCATCCTTTTCCAGTCACTCTGCAAAACTCGAAAAAACCTCAACCACACAACAACCATCCATGAATTCTCACGTAAGGTCATACTAAGGTCATACTACTGCACCCCCCAGCCGCTTGAATTCTCGCACTTGCTCTTCTCTCTTCCCTTACCATATTTTTATACGGTTAATTTATAAATACCCTATTCCACAAACAAATACGAAGTTGTTATATTTAACCACGTGTACATCCCCAATAACCGTTTTTTTTTAAAAAAAAATTGGAGAACAACCGAATCGCTTAAAAAAAGGAATCACCGGCTATTTTTTAGTTTTTTTGAAATGTTGGAGTTTCCTTTGGTTTTCATAAACGAAATCATATGTTAAACTAAACAAAACATCTACAACTCCCTAAACTCCAAACCCTAGAATACTAACCTACTAACCGAAATCAGGTAGCCCTACAGTAGCATTACAATGAAACTCGTTCGTTGGTAAACACATGGAGGAAAAAAAATGCGAGAGAGGGAAATGCTTACCAAGTAGGTTATGGAGGAACGACTTTGCGAGAGAGTAATGCCGAGTCTAGGTCGGACGTACTCGCCTAATGCGTCGGTGGTTCAGTTGCTCTCAGGGTTAACGTACGGGCGTTTCGTTTGCCTACGCTTCTGATTCTTGAAGAATGGAGTTCACGATTTGGCGTTGGCGATCTTTGAAGAAGGCGTCCGTGGTTCAGGTAGCGTGTACATAAATTGGCGATTTTTTAAGAATGGAGTAAACGCGTGCTCATAAATGAATTTCCATCTACCCATAAAACACATCATTCCCATTATTGGGAAGCGATACCTTTTTTAAAAAAAAAAACAATCACCTGTTGTTGGCTTCCTTTATTATTGAGTAATACACATAACTTCCAAACTCATTTCCACCCCCATTGTTATTAGGTGTGCACGGACGCACACACCCCAACGGTTAATGCTAATTTCTACTGTCTGTAGCTGCACAAACGGAAAATTCTGCCCCAGCATTAGTTTGTTTGCAGTCACACACACACCGTCATTGGTTCACGAGACCACTAACTATAGGTATATACAGCCCTTTGTGGGTATTCTTTTTTCTTGGTATGCAAACATTCACACACCGCCAGTGATGGATGCAATCTGCCTGTATTACTTACTCAAGTATATAGGCTCATTTTCATTTTTAACGTTATTTACACTATTGGGGGTGGGGTATACCCATGTATGCAAATTTGGATAAGTGTCATCCCTCTGGTTTTTAACGGCTTCTCTCTACTTAATTAGCCCTCTCTGTTAAATCCACGTCAAATTCTGTTTTCTCTCTCTTCCTAAACTTTGATATTTTAAAATATTCTATTGAGGAAGGGTAAACAAGTCCATTTGGTTCTAAAATCTCATACTAAATTTAGGATTTAGACATAATTCAAAATAAAAAAGTGATTGGCCATTTTTCATGTTGGGTGTCTTAATTGTAGACATTCCTCTGGTTTCCCCGAAGTTTTATCCCCGTTTGGCCCACGGACTTGTTGAACTTGGATAGAAAATATCAATTCCCCAGACTTGAATAGTAGTTACTATTCAACTCCTCAGACTTCTACAGTAATTACTATTCAACTCTGTCTCATTTTCCAAGGCTACACATATCTCTCTCTTCCCCTCTTTGTTCTCCCCTCCCACAATATTTTTAATTATTTTAAAAAAAAAATTAAACAAAATGGGAAAAAATGACTAAAAATGCAATTCAACCTATTTTTATTATTTTAAATATAAATTAGGTTGTTCAATCAAAATTGGTACATAAACCAAATTCAAAATGTAGTATTCTTACAATGAAGAGAAATAAAAACATCAGCTTATTTGGACCCGTTTAAATTAATGGATTAAAATTTTCCAAATTCACATGTAATATGTAACACACTATTGTACGACTCTCTTTCATTTCAAAACTATCCAAATAAAATGAATAATTAATGTGAGTGATATATATTGAAAAAAAAAATGTGAAGTATTGGAGTCAAAATAATTTTTGTTATCTTCAAAGAAATTTGTGAAGGATACATAAAATAAAAAGCAAAAATTGCATTCTTAACATTTATTGAAAGAAGTCCTTAACAATGAAAATATGGAAAATTATAGGAAAAAAAAAATGTACAAAAAAATAGCTAAAATAAACTGTCATTGCTGAAATACTGGTTTTAAGGAGTAGTGGATTCAGATGGAATGGCGAGTTTCAGGGGTTGAGGCGGAGAAATATGTGTTTGACACATAGGTCGGGGTAAGACTATACTTATGTGTTGTTATTTTTTTTTTCTTTAACGAAATTTGTAAAATATACCTACATTAATAAAAATAAAAATAAATCTCAATCTTATAATTCATAAAATCAAAGATAAATGATAACAAAAATGAATATAATATATTTTGATAATCAATGTGAAAAAATAATCTAAGGTATTGTGCTCAAAAAAAAATTTGTTGTCCTCAATTTTTTTTTTTTTGGGAAGATAGATAAAATAAAAATAAAAAAATTCATTTATAGAATTTATTGGAATTGAAATAAGTTCTTAATAATGAAATTTTAATAGTTTGTAGAAAAAAATTGTGTAGAGCAACTAAAATAAACTCAGACTTCAGAACTACATACTAAACAACTCCCTACCCCAAACACACCACAAACTTCAGAACTCCAGACTAAACAACTCTCTGCCCCAAACACACCACAAACTTCAGAACTCCAGACTAAACAACTCTCTGCCCCAAACACACATACTTCAGAACTCCCCAGACTAAATAATTTCATCCCCAAACTAAATAACTCTAGATTAAACAACTCAAACTCCTTTCCAACTCGTTAGGCCAAACGTCCATAAAGAACTTCTTTTTACTTATTAGATACCTAGAAGAATAACGTTACGTAGGTTTAATTATCTGCCAATTTTAACCCTCACAAAAAAAAATAATAAAAAAATAATAATAATAATAATAAATAAATAAAAGTATTATTGAAAAATATTGACTAAATTGAAAAAATGCATAAACATTATGAACTCAACTTAGACTTTTTTTTTTATTTTTTTTATTTTGCTATCTTATTTCAAAATAAATTAATATATACCTAATAATTATGTCACATTATTAGGTTATTAATTTGAAGAAGTACTATAAAGAATTGTTATGAGCAGATTAAAATTCATGGGCCCAGACTTACACTATAAGAAAAATTACTTTCATAGGTCAGGGTGTCACTAAACGTATTACTGACACGTTAAAGTCAAAGGATGTCGCTAAACGTATTACTGACACGTTAAGGTTTGTCGTTGTATCCGTCGCAAAAAAATGCATGTTCTTAAGTTTTAGCGACCTGTTGACCACACGTCGCTAAAACGTGTTGTTCCAACGACGCATTAGCAAACACGTCGCTAAAGGTGAAGTTTCAGCGACGCATTTTAACGCATCGCTCAAAGGCTATAGTTATTTTTAAAAAAATATTAATCCTGATCATAGCGAAGGTGAGCGATCGACGACCCTAAAAGGGAAATATGATGTTGGGCATATAATAGATCAAGAAGAGGCAACCGACAAACACTCTCACCGTGACACATCAAGCCAACGTACGATCCAGACACTTAATGTTGAAAATGAATAATATAAATATGGGGCACCACCCCTCATTATAGGTACGTAACAATTTCTCAGCTTGATACCACTTCATTTACGACATTAAATTAAGCAGATCTCTACTCTTTTAAGATTGTTCTATCGTGTGTATTCCACTCCAACTGAGAACAAATCTAACATGCATTTAAATCCACGCATCAATAATCTTTTTTATTAAGAGTTTAGAGTGTGAATATATAAACTTGAGTAAATATATTATATATATATATATTGATCGATGTCAATTCAGGGGCACATCCAAACATTAATGTTTGGGGGGGCCAAAAAAAATTTATCGCAAAAAAATTTGAGGTTTGAATTCACGCTCTCATATTATGTTGATCTTAAAAAAAAGTTATTGGTGATATGAATATGTAGGCGTATCAAAAGTTTCTTAACTAAGTTCAAATAAACTTAATACTATTATATAATTTAATTTTTGTTCTAATGAATCCCTGAATTTTAAGAAATATTAAGACAAAGATCTATTACACTTAAGCTTGAAAATTCGACGACCTATTAGATACAAAATTGAAAGTTTAAAAATATATTGAACATTTTTTAAAGCTCGTGGATCCTATTAAATAAAAAATTGAAAGTTCAAAAATTTATTAGATATTTTGGAAAAAAAAACACAATTTAATGTGAAATATTTTTCCAACATTTAGGGAGGTGTAATATAGACTAAATTACTTTTGGAAAAACTAACAAATAAACTAATAGTAAGGATTAAGTTGAAGATTTGTTGAAAGTATAAACACTAAATTTGGACATTTGAAATTCTAAGGACTAAAATTAATACAATTTTCAAAGTACAAAAACTAAAACGACACCAAACCGAGCATAGCTCAATTGACATAAAGTTGTGTCTTGACTGAAAGGTTAGTAATTCAATCCGCCACCCGACTAAAACGATATTTCAACATTTTTTAATATATATATATATATATATATATATATATATAAAACTTGAAAAAAAAAATTAAAATTCTTATAGAATTAAATATTTAAAACTAAATATGAAGTGCTTTTATCATTTATATTGATAATAAAAAATATATTTAAGAAATTAGTTAGGTATGTAGTCAAAAATAAAAAATATATTTAAGAAATTAATTATGTATGTAGTCGAGAAAAAATAAAAAAATAATATGTGCAACCTAAGTGTTGAACTTAAGAATACAAAATGGCATGTCATTCATGCTTACCAATGCACCAAACTATTCTTTCATTTGTTTTAGGGAGCCAAATTCTATATATTATATATACTATATATTTTAAGGCATTATTTTGCCTATGTATATTAAAATTTTCAAATATTTGGGAGGGGTGGCCCCTAGTCCCCAAAAAGATCGGCCCATGGATGTCATCATACATATGTAAGATGATGTAAACATTTTCAACGTAGAGTCAGGAGATTTGGCCTTCGGGTGGATTTATAAAAGTAGTTCAAAATTGAAAATGTTGTATGGTCATTTTTTTTTTCCATGATCTATTAGTTACGGGCACAACCTTATGCCAATTGAACTATGCTCGATTTGACTTGTGTGGTCATCTTTTTAACATATAGGAAAAGAAAACAAACCAAGTATTATTAAATATATATTTAGTTTTTCAAAAACAAACATAATTCAATCATAAATCTTTTCTCTTTATCTCTTTAAAAGACGCGTCCATTTAATATTGAGATAAAATCAAACATTTAGTTAAACTAGCAAGAAACACGTGCGATGCACATTAAGGCTTATCATTTTAATCTAAAGTATAAAAATATATATTTTTTAACTCTTAAATCTAATAGTTAAAATTTATCCTACACAATTAGTATGATTTATGTTTACAATTTTCTTCAAAACTTTCTTTATTGACAATATTTTTTTTTTTTTTTAAACTTGTATAAATATATTTTTCAATATTTAATTTAAGTTTATTATTTTATACAATGCAAGGTATGAATATTCATGTGTACTAAAAAAATGGTACAAATATCCAAATGAGAAATAATATTTTTTTTTTCATAGTCATGTCTTTCATATAATATTGGAATTCCAATAGTGTCGTTTTAGAAATAATAATAGTACACACATTCAAATAAATTAATAATCATAATTCCTATATATATTTATATATATATTTGGAAAGACTAAAGATTTTTGAAGTCCGAAAGAGAAAAATTCTAAACATAAAAAAGAATATGAAGAGGAAGAGTTAAAATTAAAGAACAATATGAAAGATGAAAAGAAAAAATCATAAAATAATTATTTCTCTCCTTCATCATCATAAAATAAATATACATAAATAAATTCAATAAAAAAATAGAAATAAATTTATGGAATTATTGTGAATTGAGTGAGTTAATAAATAGGAAAAAATTGGAGTTGAATGATAAATTTGTCACGAACGTAATAGTGAGATTTGTTCTTAGTTGATAATTAATGTGAAAAAATAATGTAAGGTATTGTGCTCAAAATTATTTTTATTGTCTTCAAAAATTTTTTCCTTAATAATGAAATTTTAGAAGTTTGTAGAAAAAAATTGTGCTAAAATAAACTCAAACTTTAGAACTTCAGACTAAACAAGTCCCTGCCTCAAACACAAATACTTCAGAACTGCCCAACTAAATAACTCCAGATTAAACAGCTTCAACTCATTTCCAACTCGTTGGGCCAAAGGACCCATAAAGAACTTCTTTATCTGCCAATTTTAACTCTTACCAAAAAAAAAAAAATAATAATAATAATATTAATAATAAATAAATAAAAAGTATTATTGAAAAATATTGACTAAATTGAAAAAATGCATAAACATTATGAACAAAACTTAGACTTTTTTTTTTTTTTTTTTAATTTGCTATCTTATTTCAAAATAAATTAATATATACCTAATAATTATGTTACATTATTAGGTTATTAATTTGAAGAAGTACCGTAAAGAATTGTTATGAGCAGATTAAAATTCATGGGCCCAGACTTACACTGTGAAAAAAATTACTTTCATAGGTTAGGGTGTCACTAAACGTATTACTGACACGTTAAAGTCAAAGGATGTCGATAAACGTATTACTGACACGTTAAGGTTTGTCGTTGTATCCGTCGCAAAAAAATGCATCTTCTTAAGTTTTAGCGACCTGTTGACCACACGTCGCTAAAACGTGTTGTACCAACGACGCATTAGCAAACACGTCGCTAAAGGTGAAGTTTCAGCGACGCATTTTAACGCGTCGCTGAAAGCCTATAGTTATTTTAAAAAAAAATATTAATCCTGACCATAGCAGAGGTGAGCGATCGACGACCCTAAAAGGGAAATATGATGTTGGGCATATAATAGATCAAGACGAGGCACCCGACAAACACTCTCACCGTGACACGTCAAGCCAACGTACGATCCAGACACTTAATGTTGAAAATGAATAATATAAATATGGGGCACCACCCCGCATTATAGGTACGTAACAATTTCTCAGCTTGATACCACTTCATTTACTACATTAAATTAAGCAGATCTTTACTCTTTTAAGATTGTTCCATCGTGAGTTTTCCATTCCAACTGAGAACAAATCTAACATGCATTTAAATCCACACATCAATAATCTTTTTTATTAAGAGTTTAGAGTGTGAATATATAAACTTGAGTAAATATTATATATATATATATATATACATATATATATATATATATATATATTTTGATCGATGTCAATTCAGGGGCACATCCAGACATTAATGTTTGGGGGGGCCAAAAAAAATTTATCGCAAAAAAATTTGAGGTTTGAATTCAAGCTCTCATATTATGTTGATCTTAAAAAAAAGTTATTCGTGATATGAATATGTAGGCATATCAAAAGTTTCTTAACTAAGTTCAAATAAACTTAATACTATTATATAATTCAGTTTTGGTTCTAATGAATCCCTGAATTTTAAGAAATATTATGACAAGGATCTATTACACTTAAACTTGAAAATTCGACGACCTATTAGATACAAAATTGAAAGTTTAAAAATATATTGAACATTTTTGAAAGCTCGTGGATCTGTTAAATACAAAATCGAAAGTTCAAAAACTTATTAGACATTTTGGAAAAAAAACACAATTTAATGTGAAATATTTTTCCAACATTTAGGGAGGGGTGTAATATAGACTAAATTACTTTTAGAAAAACTAACAAATAAACTAATAGTAAGGATTAAGTTGAAGATTTGTTGAAAGTATAAACACTAAATTTGGACATTTGAAATTCTAATGACTAAAATTAATACAATTTTCAAAGTACAAAAACTAAAACAACACCAAACCGAGCATAGCTCAATTGGCATAAAGTTGTGTCTTGACTGAAAGGTTAGTAATTCAATCCACCACCCGACTAAAACGATATTTCAACATTTTTTAATATAAATAAATATATATATATATATATACTTGAAAAAAAAAATTAAAACTTCTTATAGAATTAAATATTTAAAACTAAATATGAAGTGCTTTTATCATTTATATTGATAATAAAAAAATTTATTTAAGAAATTAATTAGGTATGTAGTCAAAAATAAAAAATATATTTAAGAAATTAATTATGTATGTAGTCGAGAAAAAATAAAAAAATAATATGTGTAACCTAAGTGTTGAACTTAAGAATACAAAATTGCATGACATTCATGCTTACCAATACACCAGACTATTCTTTCATTTGTTTTAGTGGAGCCAAATTCTATTTATTATATATATTATATATTTTAAGGCATTATTTTGCCTATGTATATTAAAATTTTCAAATATTTGGGAGGGGGTGCCCCTAGTCCCCAAAAAGATCGGCCCATGGATGTCATCATACATATGTAAGATGATGTAAACATTTTCAACGTAGAGTCAGCAGATTTGGCCTTCGGGTGGATTTATAAAAGTAGTTCAAAATTGAAAATGTTGTATGGTCATTTTTTTTCCATGATCTATTAGTTACGGACACAACCTTATGCCAATTGAACTATGCTCGATTTGACTTGTGTGGTCATCTTTTTAACATATAGGATAAGAAAACAAACCAAGTATTATTAAATATATATTTAGTTTTTCAAAAACAAACATAATTAAATCATAAATCTTATCTCTTTATCTCTTTAAAAGACGCGTCCATTTAATATTGAGATAAAATCAAACATTTAGTTAAACTAGCAAGAAACACGTGCGATGCACATTAAGGCTTATCATTTTAATCTAAAGTATAAAAATATATATTTTTTAACTCTTAAATCTAATAGTTAAAATTTATCCTACACAATTAGTATGATTTATGTTTACAATTTTCTTCAAAACTTTCTTTATTGACAATATTTTTTTTTTCTTTTTTAAACTTGTATAAAATATATTTTTCAATATTTAATTTAAGTTTATTATTTTATACAATGCAAGGTATGAATATTCATGTGTACTAAAAAAAATGGTACAAATATCCAAATAAGAAATCATTTTTTTTTTTCATAGTCATGTCCTTCATATAATATTGGAATTCTAATAGTGTCATTTTAGAAACTAATAATAGTACACACATTCAAATAAATTAATAATCACAATTCATATATATATATATATATATATATATATATATATATATATATGTTTGGAAAGACTAAAGATTTTTGAAGTTCGAAAGAGAAAAATTCTAAACATAAAAAAGAATATGAAGAGGAAGAGTTAAAATTAAAGAACAATATGAAAGATGAAAAGAAAAAATCATAAAATAATTATTTCTCTCATTCATCATCATAAAATAAATATACATAAATAAATTCAATAAAAAAATAGAAATAAATTTATGGAATTATTGTGAATTGAGTGAGTTAATAAATAGGAAAAAATTGCAGTTGAATGATAAAATTGTCACGAACGTAATAGTGAGATTTGTTCTCAGTTGATAATTAATGTGAAAAAATAATGTAAGGTATTGTGCTCAAAATTATTTTTGTTGTCTTCAAATTTTTTTTTGTAAATGATAGATAAAATAAAAATAAAAAATATCATTTTTAGAATTTATTGAAATTGAAATAAGTCCTTAATAATGAAATTTTAGAAATTTGTAGAAAAAAATTGTGCAGAAGAAAGCAACTAAAATAAACTCAAACTTCAGAACTCCAGACTAAACAAGTCTCTGCCTCAAACACAAATACTTCAGAACTGCCCAGACTAAATAACTCTAGATTAAACAACTTCAACTCCTTTCCAACTCGTTGGGCCAAACGATCCCTAAAGAACTTCTTTATCTGCCAATTTTAACTCTTATAAAATAATAATAATAATAATAATAATAATAATAATAATAAATAAATAAATAAAAAGTATTATTGAAAAATATTGACTAAATTGAAAAAATGCATAAACATTATGAACTCAACTTAAGACTTTTATTTTTATTTGCTATTTTATTTCAAAATAAATTAATATATACCTAATAAATATGTCACATTATTAGGTTATTAATTTAAAGAAGTATTGTAAAGAATTGTTATGATCAGATTAAAATTCATGGGCCCAGACTTACACTATAAGAAAAATTACTTTCAACGTATAAAATACGTCGCAAAAAGTTAAAAGATTAAACGTATTACTGACACGTTAAGGTTTGTCGTTGTATCCGTCGCAAAAAAAATGCATCTTCGTAAGTTTTAGCGACTTGTTGACCACGCGTAGCTAAAACGTGTTGTACCAACGACGCATTAGCAAACACGTCGCTAAAGGTGAAGTTTCAGCGACGCATTTTAACGCGTCGCTGAAAGCCTATAGTTATTTTAAAAAAAATATTAATCCTGACCATAGCGGAGGTGAGCGATCGACGACCCTAAAAGGAAAATATGATGTTGGTCATATAACAGATCAAGACGAGGCACCCGACAAAGACTCTCACCGTGACACGTCTAGCCAACGTACGATCCGGACACTTAATGTTGAAAATGAATATTATAAATATGGGGCACCACCCCTCATTATAGGTACGTAACAATTTCTCAACTTGATACCACTTCATTTACGACATTAAATTAAGCAGATCTCTACTCTTTCAAGATTGTTCTATCGTGTGTATTACACTCCAACTGAGAACAAATCTAACATGCATTTAAATCCACGCATCAATAATCTTTTTTTATTAAGAGTTTAGAGTGTGAATTTATAAACTTGAGTAAATATATTTTATATATATATTGATCGATGTCCTCATACATATGTAAGATGATGTAAACATTTTGCACGTGGAGTCAGCAGATTTGGCCTTCCAAGAGGTGGATTTATAAAAGTAGTTCAAAATTGAAAATGTTGTGTGGTCATCTTTCTAGCATATAGGAATAGAAAACAAACCAAGTATTATAAATATATATTTAGTTTTTCAAAAACAAACATAATTAAATCATAAATGTTATCTCTTTATCTCTTTAAAAGACGTGTCCATTTAATATTGAGATAAAATCAAACATTTAGGTAAACTAGCAAGAAACACGTGGGAGGCTGTTTTTTTTTTTAATATTGTATTTTTTAAAACTTATTATTAAAATATTGTAACTTTCAAACTATTTATAAAAATATAGCAATTTTAATTGAAGGTCGTCTTTTCAAAGGACGACCTCCACATCTTGTTCCACATGGATGAAGGTCGTCTTTTCAAAAGACGATCTTGCTCCACATGGGATGGAGGTCGTCCATCTTATCTACCTCCATCGTATCTACCTCATTTATCTACTTCATTTATTAAAAAATTAATATCTTTTTAACCAGATATTCAAAATTTTCAAAAAATGTATGGTTGGAAAGCTAACAGCGAGAGCTTCAATTTGATACCTGGTTTCACTATTTTTAGAGTTGTGTATCAAAAGATAAAAACCATCGAAGTTGGACTATAACTCTGCAAATTTCAGAACGGAAGATTGTTTTGAGGAGTGAATTAAAAAATTGACATCTTTTTACCCAAAAATTAAAAAAAAATCGAAAATGGTACTGTTGGAAAGTTAACACAAAGTGCTTCAATTTGATATCTAGTTTTACTATTTTTTGAGTTGTGTATCAAAATATATATCGTCAAAGTTATGAAAACTTCACTAAACCCAAAACTGAAGATACGACTGAAAACTTCAAAACTGTAGCTAAACTTCGACGATCTGTATCTTTTAATACACAACTCTACAAATAGTGAAACTAGATATCAAATTGAAGCTCTCTGTTAGCTTTTCAACAGTATCTTTTTAGAAATTTTTTAATATCTGAGTAAAAAGATGTCAATTTTTTAATGCACTATTCAAAAGAATCTTCAGTTCTAAAATTTGCAGAATTATAGTCAAACTTCAATGGTCTTTATCTTTTGATACACAACTCCAAAAATAGTGAAACCACATATCAAATTGAAGCTCTCGCTGTTAGCTTTCCAACCATACCTTTTTTGAAAATTTTGAATATCTTGTTAAAAAGATATGAATTTTTTAATAAATGAAGTGAAGTCCAATGTGGAGCAAGATCGTCTTTTGAAAAGACGACCTTCATCCACGTACGAACTCTATTTAAAAATTGCTATATTTAAAAAAAAAACAGCCCACCTGGGATGCACATTAAGTCTTATCATTTTAATCTAAAATATAAAAAATATATATTTTTTAACTCTTAAATCTAATAGTTAAAAGTTATGCTACACAATTAGTATGATTTATGTTTACAATTTTCTTGGCAATAGAAAACTTTCTTTGTTGACAATATTTTTTTTTTTTTTTTTAAACTTGTATAAAATATATTTTTCAATATTTAATTTAACCATATTATTTTATATCATGCAAGGTATGAATATTCATGTGTACTAAAAAATGGTCAAATATCCAAATAAGAAATCATTTTTTTTTTTTTTTTTTTGCATAGTCATGTCCTTCATATAATATCAAAATTATTCTGATTTTCTCTCCTCCAATTTTTGAAATTTGAGTATTCTTTCGAGCAACCTCTCTTCCACTGCTACTGGTAAATTTCTCCCATCTCTCGACTCTATTTTCCCCATGAAAAATAAACTCGTCATATACGGGTATATATAGATCCTAATAATCACTTTGGAAGATAGGAAGGCGTTTGGAACTTGAATAGTTTGCAATAACATGGCATCATCCATTATGCACTCTATTTAATTAAGAAAGAAGATCAAAGGTTTAACCGGATTTATGGCAAGAGAAAGATAACAATTAAATTTGAGAGAATGCACCCTGTTTAAGAAAGAAGATCAAAGAGTTAACTGGATTTATGATAGTGTTAAAAGAGGGAGATATTCTCCCTTCAATCAAAAAAATAAAATTGGAAAAAATATATTACAATTAATGATCAAATAGCCACCAATATAATAATGTGAAGGGTTAAAACAAAAGGGAAAAATAGGGAGAAAAAGTTTATCTCCTAAGCAACATTTAGATATAGTTGGAGAAGTTGAACAATCTCACTATTCAAATAACTTTTTAAATAATAATAAAAAAAACATTTAATTAATTTTCAAACTTTTGAAATTATTAAATTTTCATAAAATTAATATTTGTATTCTCATAAAATGAAGAGAGTGGAAGAAGTTGAACAATCTCATTAAATAACTTTTTAAATAGTAGATGGAAAAAAACATTTAATTAATTTTAAAACTCTCAAACTTTTGAAAACTTTTGAAATTAATAAATTTTCATAAAATTAATATTTTTATTCTCATAAAATGAAGAGAGTTGAAGAAGTTAAACCATCTCACTAAATAACTTTTTAAATAGTAGATGAAAAAAAAACATTTAATTAATTTTAAAACTCTCAAACTTTTGAAATTAATATCTCTATTCTCATAAAATGAAGAGAGTTCGAAAAGTTGAACAATCTCACCCTTGAAATAATCTTTTAAATAATAAATGAAAAAAAAATATTTAATTAATTTTAAAATTCTCAAACTTTTGAAACTTCAAAAAAAAAAAAAAAAAATGTTGCAGAAAACAAACTCAAATCAGTTACCTTGAACGTGCCCAAGGACTAGTTGATGAGAAACAAACAGCCGCGCACATGGCCACGGGCGGACCTCTGAAGGGACTAGGGGGGCCACGGCCCCCCCAAAATTTTTGATTTTCTTATATACGTAATATATACTATTGTTATTAAAAATATTTTGGCCCCCCAAATTAACAAAATCTTATTTTGCTGCACTGGTCATTGTGCATGATTTATTTTTGTTGTGCTTGAGTTCGAAACTCAACCATAACAATAATTTATTTGTTTTACATTTCCTTCTACGTATATTTTTTTAAAAAAAATTGTTCTCTTTTAATATTTTGTTTATATATATTTAAAATATATAAAATTAGTATTTACTTCTATAATATTTTTTTTTAATTGAAATGTCATTGTAGTATCTATACTTTAGAGTTATATTATTTTAGTCATTGTAATTTTAAATATCTATATTTAGTATTCTTTCCTACTTTAAACAAATCTATTAACTCTTAGTATTAGTTTATTTATTAACATTTTCAAAAGTAATTTAGACTATATTAACATCCTTTTATAAATTTTGAAAACAAATTCATGTTATATTGTGTTTTTTCTTGAATAACTTTTCTTAAAAATGTCTAATCAATCTTTGAGCTTTCAATTTTGTGTTTAATAGGCCCACGAACTTTAAAAATAGTTCAATATATTTTTTAACTTTAATTTCAATTTTGTATCTAATCGGTCCTCAAATTTTCAAGTTTAAGTCTAATATATCCTTGTATTTATTTGACATTATTTAAAATCTAAGAATTCATTAGAAACAAAATTGAAAGTATATGGACACATTAAAAACTTTTTAGAGTTTAGGGACTCATTAAATTATTATTATTATTATTTTTTTTAAATATAGAGATGAGCAAAATTATATGATGGTATTAAGTTTATTTAAACTTAGTTCGTAAGTCTTTGATACACTCACATATGCTTATCACTGATAATTTTTTTTTAATGTTAACATAACTTGAGAGTGAATTCGAACCTCTATATTTTTTACGATCTTTTTTTAATGTTTATATACTCTATTTTTTTGGGCCCCCAAACATCAATGTCTGGATTCGATTCGCCCCTGCACATGCTTGTCTTTTGTTTTTTTTTTTTTTTTAGTACATTAGGGGTGGGGAATTCGAACTACAGAGTCATCAAGTCATACATATGCCAGCTGAGCTATGCTCATTCTCCTGGATTGTTTGGGCTTTGATACATGGACTTCTTAATTGAGTTTGTAGTATTTTATATTATAAACTCAATTCATTTTTATTAAATTAAAATATGTATAAATAAAATATTATAAATTATATAATATTGTGGTAAATAGAGTCTAACTCAATTGACATAAGGAAATTGTCCTCGACTCTAAGGTATGAGGCTCGAATGACGAATCTCCCACTCTGATTTATAAATATATTTTCAAACACATTTTCAATCATTAATTAAATTGTGATACATATTCAAATTTGTTACCAACTACATATTTGAAAACATGAAATACAACTATGTTTTTATTGAATCCTTTGTTTTTTAAATTTGTGTTTTCAAATCTCCAATCAAATAAACCATGACATATTTAACCTTTCTTAATTTAACAAATTTGTGAGATATAAAATTAAATTTTGTGTTTAATAAGACATTTTTCAATTTTGAAGGCTCAAAGACTTATTAGACACAAATTCAAAATTTTAGAGACAATTTTTTAAAGTTCAAGAACATGTTGTAGGCCCCTAAATTTATTCGACCTTTTATTTTTTCAATAAATTTTGTGTTTTTGTCGTAATTTTGTATTTTACTAACTTGTAAGAAAAATAAACTAAAATTCTCACTCCCATTCTTTTTCTCCCTCCCTCACTTAACTCTCCCCTCCTTTCTCTTGGAAGACATTTCATTCTTTTCTTTCACAACAGATTCTCCCTCCCTTTCTCTTCCAAAAAAATCTCACCCATCATTCTTCTCATCCGTGCTTCAAACTCTAACCATCATTTTCCCCCCATTTCTCTCTCTCATTCACAACCCAAATCTTTCTCTCACTCTCCCCGAGGTAGTCTCCCTCTCTCAAATTCATTTCTCTATCTCGGTGCACCTCTCTCATGGTTTTGCTTTTCGGAGCAAACATTTTTTTTTGTCTCGTTTCAGCCCTCCCAACCTTGACAGAATCACATCGGGGCCTCTTCCCTCCTCTACTGACGACTGCAACAAATGTCGGAATGTTGGATTTTTGCTGTATTTATAACTGAGAAACACGAACACACAGATTACACCGTAACAAGATACAATGTATCAAAACTGCATTCACTGTATATAAATATAAATCTAGAAATTCAAGTATGTAACCATATTTAAGATACAAAGTTACTTAAGATGTGTAAAGACAGAAAGACAGTAGCAAAAGCTATTTATTACTACAGTTTCTGGAAATCGTGATGGAGATGAAAACAAAGTCGAGACACGCTTATAAAGCGTTGTCTGAAGACAATTGTTCGCTCTGCACGGGTTGAAGAAAACTACAACGAGCGTCTTAGCAGGATTCAACGACTTACTCCGGTAGAAAAGGAACTCGAACTACTCGGATCTGGCAGAACTCTTGAATATTTGCTCTCAACAAAACAAAGACACAAGAAAATCAAAGGGAAGAAGAAAACTCGAAAAATAGATGAAGCTCAGATTTTTGGGATACTCTCAAATTACGAATCACACTACTATTTATAGTAATGCAAATCGTAACTCTCCTAATCTGAAACGTCTGACAATAATTACACTGTATACAACATGAAACGTCTGACAACAATTACAACATGAAACGTCTGACAACAATTACAACATGAAACGTCTGACAATAATTACACTGTAATTACAACATGAAACGTCTGACAATAATTGCACTGTAATTGGAACATGAAACGTCTGACAATAATTACATTGTAATTACAACATGAAACGTCTGACAATAATTACACTATAATTACAACATGAAACGTCGGACAATAATTACACTGTAATTACAACATGAAACGTCTAACAATAATTGCACTGTAATTGCAACATGAAACATCTGACAATAATTACACTGTAATTGTTAACAGTTACGAATATTACAAATTCAGTTTCAAAAATTTAATTCGTATGTTACACCATTTATTAGAAACCATCGTTCTAACCATTACTTTATTTCACAAAATACAACAAGTTCCAACAATCCCCCACATGTAAAGAAAGTAAGAAAAACAAAACAAAGTCGTTGAGAACAAACAAATAAGTTATGTATCATGAGAGGTGTCTTCTGGACTTGAACTTTCCTTAGTGAATATCCATCGAAATTACTGAAGAAATAGGGAGACCAACTCTTGAACTATCCTTTTTATTGGTAAATTGAGACAACAGACATCACACATAACTCATTTTGTATCTTTGAGTTCTATACGTTTGTGTCCATTTTATGGTCCTAGACAAAATCTCGAATTCATGAGAGCTTTAGAGAACGCAAACCATTTAAAAAATCCTCATATAATCGACCATGTTTTACTCTCACATAGGTGATATTGATTAAGAGTATTCTATCATTATTACTCCTCTTGTAATCAAGATATCAATAAAACCTTAACATTGACATATCACACACTCTGGAACCACTACAAGAAAACAGGGCTATTGCAGAGGTTTTTTTTTAGCTATAGCAGCGATTTTAAACTGCTGCAACACTTTTTGCACCGCTTGAGAAACCTCTGGCTAAACCAGTGTTGTAAGGGATCTAGCAACACTTTTTAAAGTGCTGGAATGACCTCTTACAACCGTTGCAATAGCACTCATCCTATTGCAACATTTTTGAAATAAATAGCAACACTTTCTTATTTGTTTGGGCTTTAAATTTTTTAAAGATTTTTTTTTATTTGGGCTTCGCCAATTGTCCAAAAAAAATGAACACCCTATTGCAACACATTTTAAAATCGCATCAAGAAAATCGTTGCAATACATATATTTTGCAACAATTTTTTATTTGTTTCCAGAAATTGTTGCGATTTTATTAAATTTTGCAGCACTTTCTAAACCGTTGTAAAAAAATTGTCGCAATAGACTAATTTTCTTGTAGTGAACATCATAGAAATGAGAAGAAACTAAAAGTTTTTTAGTGTGTCAACTATGAATTATCCAACCAGTTTGCCTATTGAACCTAGATCTTGGGATCTCCAGTCAACTAGGTTAGGTTACCGCCAGATAATTCATTTCATAGGCTTTAGCCCCATTTCCCTCAATGTATATGTAACTTGCTCTTTTAACAACCATTTCCCTCAATGTATATTCTCTTGTGATTTTACATACTCAATGAATATTATTTCATTAGAGAGCAATTGCCTTATCGAATTATGCATGCGTCTTATCTGTCGTGACTTCCCATTATAAACATTATTCTTAGCCCTCATAGGGATCGTTAAGTAGTCACAATAAATACATATAACACTTACAGGCTTCGACCACACAATGAAATATCTTCAAGAAAATTTCGAACCCTTTCAACTTATTATCCAGCTTTATCTAGAGCTATAAACTCTCATTCCATTGTAGAACGTGTTATTCACGTCTGCTTTGAACATTTCCTTGATACAGCTCCTCTACCTAAGGTAAAAATATACCCACTGGTTGATTTAGTCTCCATGTTATCAGAAATCCAATTAACATCATTAAATCCTTCCAGTACATGTGGATACCTCGTATAATGCAATCCATAGTCTATAGTGTACTTCAAGTACCTTAGAATTCTAACTAAAGCATTTCAATGATCATGCCCCGAATTGCTGGTGTATCTTGCTAACTTTCCAACGGAATAGGCAATATCAGGTCTTGAACAATTCATTATGTACATTAAGCTACCAACAACTCTAGAATACTCTAGATAAAACACACCTTGATCGTTATTCTTCTTAAACTTACACTCAAGATCAAAAGGAGTAATTACTGGATTACTCTCAAAATGATCAATTTTTCTCAACACTTTCTCTATATAGTCAGATTGAGAAAGTATGTATCTACTTGAATTTCTTGTTATTCGAATTCCAAGAATAACATCAGCAAGACCAAGATATTTCATATCAAATTTGGACTTCGACATTTTTTTTAGTCGAATTAATGACACTTTTATTAGTGCCCATTATCAACATATCATCCACATACAAGCAAACAATGACATAACTTTGATCTATGGTTTTAACATAGACACATTTATCACACTTAATTATCTTAAAACCATTCGATAACATAGTGTGATCAAACTTTCCATGTCATTGTTTGGGTGTTTGTTTCAACCCACAAAGAGACTTGACAAGTTTACAAATTTATCTTCAAGTTCTTTAACAACAACTCCTTCAGGTTGTTCCATATAAATTTCTTCATTTAGATCTCCATTTAAAAATGCACTTCTTACATCCATTTGGTGTATTTCCAAATTTTGTAATGCTACAATCACAATTAACATCCTTATAGATGTAATCCTCATCTGGAGAGAATGTATCAAAGAAATCTATCCCTTCTTTTTGACGAAATTCTTTAGCTACTAAGTGGGCTTTGTATATCAATATTGCCATCAACTTTTAGCTTTCTTTTGAAGATCCACTTACAACCAATTGGTTTACTTCGAGTAGGTAAATCTACCAATACCCAGGTGTTATTCTGCATAATGGATTCCATTTCACTATTGATAGCTTCTTTCCAATAAGGTGCATCCGGAGATGACACAACTTCTTGAAAAGTTTGAGACTCACCTTCTATCATAAAATTAGTTATGAAATCAGGTACAAAGGAAGTAGTTTTCTTAGCTCTTTTGCTTCTTCTAGGTTCAAACTCAGTTTTCTGATAATCTTGACCTTTTGAAGAATTAACCTCATAATTTCTCTTGGCACCACTACTCTCTTGTCTTGCTTCTTTCAAAGGATATATATCCTCAAAGAATTCAGCTTCAATAGATTCCATAATAGTGTTATTATAAATATCAAGTATTTTAGATTTAATCACTAGAAATCTATAAGCAACATTATGCCCATCATAACCTATAAAGACACAATCAAATGTCTTAGGTCCAAGTTTGGTCCTTTTTGGTAAAGGAACGTGTACCTTTGCCAAACACCCCATGAAACGTCTGACAATAATTACACTGTAATTACAACATGAAACGTCTGACAATAATTGCATTGTAATTGCCACATGAAACGTCTGACAATAATTACAGTGTAATTACAACATGAAACATCTGACAATAATTACAACATGAACTGTCTGACAATAATTACAACATGAAACGTCTGACAATAATTGCATTGTAATTGCAACATGAAATGTCTGACAATAAGTACACAGTGATTGTTAACAGTTACGAATGTTACAAATTCAATTTCAAGAATTTAATTCGTATGTTACACCATTGATTAGAAACCCTTGGTATTGTAACAATTACTTTCTTTCACAAAATACAACAAGTTCCAACAATATCGGCATCACCTGAATTAGCAAAACTCCAACTCTTTTCTCGTAGTGATAAGTAGGGATGGCAACGGGACGGGGCCGAGATGCATTCCTCATCCCCGTCCCCGTGGGTATTTTTCTTTCCATCCTCGCCCCGTTTCAGGGAATCTATGTCGGAGTCGAGGAATCCCCACGGAAAAAAATCCTCGTTTCTATTTTATTTTTAATTATATTTTTTTAAAAAAATAATTAAATTTGGATAAATATATTAAAATTATTTTTACTTCCATATTAAAATTAGTATTATTATTGTTTTATTTATTAAAAAACTAATTATAAAAATACTTAACATTAAGAAAAATGTAAAAGCTCATAGTAGCTGAAAGGTTTTTTAAAATAATATATAAAATGTTATTAATAATATTAAATAATATTATTATTTTATATAATTATAATATATAATATATATTTTCTAAAAGAATCAATAAAAATTATTCGAGGCAGGTTCGGGTTTGGGTTCGGGTTCGGAGACTAGGCGTGGATGGGGATCCATCCCCGCTCCATACTCGACTGGAGACCCGAATTAAATCCCTGGTTTGATCCCCGTACCCAATCAAACCGGAAATTTTCCGACCCGATCGGATTGGGGACCGGAAAGGAATTTTGCCATCCTAGTGATAAGTTATATCTGAGTATACATATTTCTATTTAAATCTCTCTCAATATGTTCTTAACTGATAAACATGAGAAATTATATTATTTCTTGTTAGGAGTCTAAAGCAAGTTTTTGTTTTCTTCTTCATTTTGCTCAGTATGCTAGCATGATTATTATACGTTATTATGTGCTTTTAAATTCATTGATTCATGTTAGGTTTGTTTGATTATTAAACACTTTTCTTATGTAGTTAATTGTACATATACATTAGGTTGCTAAGCGCCCCTTTGGTAAGAGATTTGGATCAAATTTTATGTTTTAAAAAGGAAAATCATAGTAAACGAATCTTTTTTTGGATCTCATTTCAATTCATGTCCCTCCTTAAACAAAGTGAAATATATGTTCTTTTTTTGTTTTCCTTTTCTCACTGCTCTCCTTTTCATTTCGTATTTACTCTTCTTTATTTTCCAGTTTTTTTACGATATAGTTTAAAAAATCTTCTCATTTTTCTCTATTTTATTCTCTCTCTTATATCCTAAAACTAATTAAAAAAAGATTAGATTTTATTCTCTCTTCTACTTATACCTCATGCTCTTCTCCTCACGTTGCCCTCTTCTCGTCAGGTCTCTGTCGCCTTCCTCTCCTCACGCCGCCTTTGTCGCCCTCGTCTTCTCACGCCACCACCCTCACGTCATGTTGTGCCGACACTGCCATTAGAGAAGCTCTTACATGTTGCAGAACTTACAGAGATGTTGCTGAGAGAAAAAAAAATGAACGCATTCAAAAAATAAATGAGATTATGAGAAACAAAGAAATGTTGTGAGAATTTGAGGTTCTGTTTTTTTTCTTTGTTATGGGAATTTGGATTTGAAGAGCGGAAAAAAGTTTTGTTAGTGGATTTGGACAGATTTACAAAGGTCGATTAGAAGACGACTTACAAGTTGTTATGAAGAAATTAGAATGTAGCGATAAGCAATCAGAGAAAGAAATTTAGGTTATGTTTTTTTCTTCTTCTTTTTCTTTCTTATATATGTTGAAAAATCTAACAAGAAATAACTAAAAATTTGCAAAATGAAGTTGATATATTGAGCAAAATTCACCATTCAAAACATCATCTACATTCTGGGTTACATCATTTAGTACTGATTCTCCAAACATCGTATGCTTTGAAGTATTTTCTTAATCACTTCTGGTTTGATTAGGTTAAATGGAGTTTGGTTGTTTGTTTGCGTTTTGACTTTTGGTTGTGTCGTCATAACGGTATTTGCAAATATGGTGTATTTAAAGTCTTTGCAAATACCATTTGCCTTCACTGACAAGTTTTTTGAGTTATACGGTGTCTTTGAAGTTTTTTTTTTTTGTTGCAAATACAAGATATTTGAAGTTTTTTTTTTTTTTTTTTTGCAAATACGGTGTATTTGCCTTGAGTGTTTTGAGTTTTTGCAAACACATAGATTTTTTTTTTTTTTTCTTTGTTGTGTTTTTGTGTTGGGATTTCCCCATCGTCTAATTGGGTTTTGTCGGGAGGGACAGAGGAGAAAATTTTCAAAATCGATTGGGGAAATGGATCATGATTTTGAATGTTGAGGTGAAATTTTGTGGTGAAAATTGGGAAGTGTTGATTGTAGTTGGGTTTTGATTTTAACAGGAAAACTAGATTTGTATGGATGTGTTATGACTTTGGACATTGTTGCTTTGGAAGATCTTAGTGAAATGGCACATAATTTATTTATTTTTTGCCTTATAATGTATTGTTGTTGGCTTTCCAAAAGAATAATACTGTGCAATTGCAATTTAAAAAATTTCACAATTATAAGTACTGTATAATTTCATTTTGAAAAATTGCAATGTACCTGTAATTACAATCTACCTTCTAGTGATTGTATTTTTAAATTGAAAATACAATGTATTTTCTACATTTTCACTTCTAGTGAATTGAATTGAAAATACAGTGGATAAAATACACTGTAATTACAATTTGCAATGCCTTCAAGTGAATTGCAAATACAAATACACTGTAATTTCAATTCAGTGAATTTTGGATTGTATTTGAAATTCAATGCATTGTATTTTGCTTTTTCTTTTTTAGAATTTCTTTCCTTGAATATTCTTTTTCTCTTCACTGTGTTTGGGGTTCTTCTGCTACTTTAAGTTTTCTCAAATGTAATTACAACCTACCTTCTAGTGAATTGAAAATACAATGTATTTTCAACATTTTCACTTCTAGTTAATTGAATTGAAAATACAGTGTATTTTTTTTTTTTTATAAAATACACTATAATTACAATTTGTAATGCCTTCAAGTGAATTGCAAATACAAATATACTGTAATTCCAATTCACAGAATTTCGGATTGTATTTGCAATTCAGTGAATTTCAAATGGACTCCAACCCAAACCGGCGGAAGCCAACTAGAGTTCAGGCTCAGTTAATCATATTCATGGCACAAACGAAATTTTCTTTATTTTTTTTTGTTTTTTTTTTTAATTTATCAATTATAAAATATGAAATAGTTCAAAGATAATCGGATATAATTGGCATACCTAAATGTGCACCTTCCCCTCTAAAATCACTCTAGACATAGACATGTAGTGCAAATAGTTTCAACTTTAGATATTTTTTATTTTGGGTCCAAAACATTCCTCTCAATTCCCCTCAATCATATACAACAAATGAACTTTAGGTAAGACATGTCTTGAACCAAAAGCCAAGGCACAAAGTTGGCCCTTGAGAAGACATGCCTTAAGCCAAAAGCCTAAGGCACAGGATTGGCCACGCCACGGGCCGACACACCCTCCAACAGCCTCATCGACTCGGAGACGACCCTATAACGAGTTTGGTTCAACTATTTTCAATCCAATCCAAAGAGAAAGGCCGAAAATTCTAAATTAATCTCATATAAATGCATCATTATGATTTGGAAGGAGTAAGTTTAACTATTACCCTAAAAATTTGCTACACCATTTTTTCTATTCTTCAACATAAACATCAGAAGGTGTGTGACACTCACCACACCAACCAACAATTTATTTTTTTTGACAAGTCACATATTGAATCGATAAAAAAATTACAAGCGAAAATCATCAATAGCTATCTAGGTTTTTTACCAAATACTTGAAGGCCAAATATTTTCCCTCAAGGAGAGAGAGGGGTAAAAAAGAAAAAAAAAGGAAGAGTCCAAAATCCAAATACCAAAGAAGGATACAAAATTTAGTCATCAATAGCTATCTAGGTTACGTTTGTTACCAAATACTTGAAGGCTAATAATTTTTCCTCAAGGAGAGAGAGGGGTAAAAAGGAAAAAAAAGAAAGAGTCCAAAATGCAAATACCAAAGAAGGATACAGAAGTTAGAGAGAATTGAGTCTGCCTTTTTCTCGTCGTTTTCTCTACTCTCACGTTTCTTTCCTTTATTTTTCTTTCTATAAGGCAATTAATCGCACCAAAATATCGTCCCACTTGTCCCTTGATAGTATAAACATTAGCAAGATATTTGGTTGTTATATATTAAAATAAAACCACACACAATATAACGTGAATACTAAATAGTATAAATTAAATGGTAAGTGTATGCAAGAAAACATCCAACCAACAACCTTCCCAGTTCATAAAAATTGATAGATGTATTAGTAACAATTTCAATATGGAAAATGGGCACGAAGAAGCTAGCCACCAGGATCGTTCCCGCTGCTGCTTCCAGGAATGGATGCAACTCCAGCGCCAAGACCTAACCCACCTCCTCAAATCTCTCCACGAATCCAACGACGACGAAGAAATCAAAACCTTAATTTGTAGCTGCATCACTCACTTCGAAGACTACATCTCCACCCGCAGCCGCCTCGCTCTCGAGGAGGCCTCCCCGTTCTTTGCCCCCACCTGGTGCACCTCCTTGGAGAAATCCCTCCTCTGGATCACCGGCTGCAGGCCGTCGATCTTCATTCGGTTGCTCTACGCGCTAACCGGGTTCGAAGTCGACTCGCGACTCGGCGAGTGGCTGGAACGGATCAGGACCAATAACACTGAGAATAATCTGTGCGTCGGGGACATGTCGCCGAGTCAGATGGCGCTGGTGAATGAGCTGCACATCAGGACCTTACGAGCTGAGAAGACATTGACGAGCGAGATGGCAAGCTTGCAGGAGGAGATGGCAGACCAGCCGATTGCGGTGATAGCGAACGAGGTGGAGGCGGAGGATATCGGGAAAGTGAACGAGGAGGCGGAGATGGTGTTGAAGGAGCATGAGAAGGTGATGAAAGAGATTATGGAGAAGGCGGATGAGTTGAGGTTGAATACGCTCAAGGAAATTGTGGAGATTTTGAAGCCGGTTCAGTCTGTGGAGTTTCTAGTTGCGAGTAAGAAGCTTCATCTCTCGCTTCATCTATGGGGAAAACGGAAAGACGAGAAGCATGGAAGAAGATATCATTACTGATAATCATATAAGAAATATCTAAGAACTATCTACTCTATATTTTAATTTGCATTCTGCTACTACTATTGTGTGTGTTTTTCGTTTATTTTTTTTTTTTTTTTTTTTTTTGGAAGAAAATGTTTGTTCTTATTTTATTAAATATAATGTTGGTGTGTTTTAGTCTTGGCATGGTAATCATTATATTAAAATAATAAAATTTCGTTTTTTAATGAACTGTCACATTATTTGAATAATTTGTGTCCTATTGTTACATTATTTGAATAATTTGTCTCTTGAAGTTGAACAAAACTCAAGTTGGATGTGCGTGGTGGAAACAGGAAGGAAGCGACAAGTGAGCATGCAAAGAAGTAGGAGACGTGGCAACATAACAAGGTTACACAATTTGACAGATGCCTTCATCCCAACAATTCTAAAAGGATAATAGTCAAATTTTGAATTAGATTTTTTTTAGTAACCAGTCAATAAATAGGACTAGTTGAAATGTGTTGTTTTCAAAATTCTTAACAACTCAATAATCAATAACATATTTTAACCAACAACCCAATAATCAACTTTAACCTCAGCCCTCTAAGCTCTAACCAGCTCTCTATTCGAATTTTCCAATCTCCATGTTGCAAAAAAAAAAAAAAACATAGATCTTAACTAGTGATTTACATTATTATTATTATATATATATAGCCATCATTTGTCTGCAAAAAAAAAAAAAAAAAACTAAATAATTGTTTAATTTTCAAAATGTGAAGCGTCAGCTAGAAATAAGATTAGAAAAAGAATATATATTACACTACTAGAGTTGAGATAATTAGATAAAAATCAGAAACGTGTAGAAGTGTAGAAGTTTCCATATAAATATATCAATATTAACTAATTAATTCTTAATTATCATGAACTCAAAAAGAAAATCATAATTATCATGTTTGGAATGGTTTGAGCTCACAATTTCAAAGAGTAAAAAGTTGACAAGGTCTTGTTTTTCAAGGCCCATTTATTTTTTGGCTAGGTTTCTCCATTGAGAAAATATATGTTGTGACGCGACAATAATTTTGAGTGTGATGTAGCTATTGTTGGGCTATTTGAAGGTCAAATTGGAGGGACATCGTAATTAAAAGATTGGACGTAGGCTCGGGACGAATCAATATAACTCTAATGTCATCGTTTCTCTTTCTAAGGTATGACCTCTTAGTGGGACTTTTTAGAGAGACTTTATTTAAAATTCATTTTTTTTTTGTTTACAACATATGCGATCGAAGTTATGACCTCTTAGTCACTAGATCTTATATTATGTCGGTTGAGCTATGCTCATGTTGGCAAAATGTTTCTTATCAATAAAAATAATTTATAAACAAGTAATTCATAAGAATGCATAAATGATCTGCAAATTTAGTCGTCTTAAGCGGTTTTTCAATTTTTTTTTTAGTTTTCCTTACACCCTAGTGGATATAATGCTCTCATGAATTTTCTTTTATAATATCTCTATTTAGATTTCAAATTAAATATATAATAACATAAATTAAAATATATTAATTAAAGAAATTAAAACATAAAATAAATGATGAAACTAAATGTATGAAGGGTAATTGAAACATGAAAACGAAATGTATTCATGTAATTGAAATATGAAAACTAAATGTACCTTTTCTCAACAGGAACAATTAAACGCAAGAGATAAAAAAAAATATGTATACATTGAAAGGATTTCTTTAGGTTCAAAGCATTATAGTAGTAGATACACCATTTAAAAGTGGTTAAGAACATGTTAATTTTAGAAAATTAGAGTTTGAATATTCCACCAATAAATATATTTACATATTTTATACATCAAGTAATTTTATGTAAATGAAATTTGAACATACTATAAATGACATAAGATTGTCAACAAGAGCATAGCTTAAACAAACCGTCCTAAGAGGTTATGAGTTTAATCCCTACATTAATTAAAATATTTTTGCAAAAAAAAAAAAAATAACAGATAGAAGTATGAAGTAATAAATAACAAAAATTTAGAATTTGATAATAACATGAAGATGATAGTAGAGCGGTGGCTTAGCATGCGAGATCGTTTCCATTAATTTATATTAAAAATAGAATTTAAAAGGTAAGGTAATTTTGAAGTGATTTATGCATAGAAGAACAAATGATTTTTTTTTATTTCCCGAAAATGATAAAACATATTACTTAAACAAAGAAAATTTAGCCCCGGGCCCTACTGACCATTGGGTGTGAGCCCATTTCACGGTGTAGAACAACTTCAAATGGGCTTCTTCTTCTTCCATGGCAATGACATTCATGAGCTGTTTTAACAGCTTATCCTGCTAGGAAACCCATGTCTCAATAAGGATTCAAAAATGGAGGGAGTTTTGAAGTGAGATTTAGTGGTCCAAAGAGTTGCACGACTTCAAATGTTCTACCGTCCACCATAGAATGACTAATGTCGATTTTTTTCGAAATTCTAGAAGAATAGGATTGCTTTCTACGCAATCTTGTTATTGCTCCAAAAATCTCACTAACACTCTCTCGATCTCTTACACAACCATTCGTTCTTGCTGACGTCAGATAATTCGGTACTCGAGTGGACTTCGAAACTCGAAATGGAACGTTTGATGACAATTTGTTGCCATAAATTCTAGTCGTTGATTCATCCATTTTCCAACCCCTTTTTATTATCATCTCTTACCATACTCAACTCACAAAATTCGTCTCCTTTCTTGTCCTCCTTCATTGTTTGCATTTTACGACCATGTCTTCCAACGACTTTTTCTTCAACCTCCTCATGGCACCCCTACCCTTAGACTCTGACTTTTACCGCCTCAAATCTCAAGCGCACAATAACATAAAACGAAACTTATGATTATAACACTCACTTTTCTTCTTCTTCTTCTTCTCATGATACATTGTATTTTGCTCTATTTGTGGCGCATCCAACAACCTAGGTGTCAAGCGAAGGCTCTGCTGCCCAACGATTGTTCAACACTTTGAGGTGAGTGTGGAGTAACTGAGAGCCAAATATGGGAAGAAGAATGTTGACTTCGCTGATCAGGCGAGGTAGAGTAAAGAAGAGAAAAAGAAGAGATTTCTTGACCTTTATGGTTATAGAAATCTCTTTTGATTCAGATTCTACCACTATGTAGTTTCCATCCTGTTTTTTGGTTTTTTTCTTTTCTTTTTTTTTAATTTATTTTAGGTGCAAATACCTTCTAATGAAAATGGGCTATACTTTGGATGTGTATAATTTTGCATGTCACTTTAGGATTACCGTTCTTGCTATGTGACCAGGGTCGGACCGTAAAAGGGACTAGGGCCCATGTCACCCCCAATTTTTTTTTTTTTTTTTCTTTTTATATATAGGTAAAAATATTATTTTGTTTTAATATTATTTATATTGACCACAAATAAGCTAAAATTGTATTTCAGCTTGGTGGTTAAAGTTCTAGCCTTGTAAAACTTTGCAACATGTATTCATAACCTAGGAGATACATTAATTTTTAGATTTTTTTTAGTACAATAATTAGTTTCATTTTAATATTGAATTGTATTATTTTAGTCCAAATTTAGGCTTTATACCTCAACAAAAAAATCTTAAATTTAATTATTATTATTAGTTTATTTATTATTTTTTTTCAAATGTAATTTAATCTATATTAACATGCGGTCTATAAATTTTAGAAACATATATTTACATTATATTGTATTTTTTCTTAAAATATTTGTTTTTCAAATGTCTAATAAGACTTTGAACATTTAATTTTGTGCTTAATAGATCCACAAACTTTAAAAAAATGTTCACTATATTTTTCAACTTTCGATTTTGTATCTAATAGTTTCTCGAAGTTTTAAGTTTAAGTCTAATATATCTTTGTCTTTATCGACATTTTTTAAAATTCAGGGATTCATTAGAAATCTATTGTTTACGTTTAAAGTTTAGAAACTTGTTAAAGAATTGAAAGCTTAGGGATCCATTAATTTTTTTTTAAAAGTTTATAGACCTAATAGAATCAAGTTTTAAAGTTCATAGACTAAACTTGTAATTTAATTTTTTTTCAAAATATAAGACACCGAAATGAGCTAAATTTTATGATAATATTAAGTTTATTTGAACTTAGTGAACTATTGATTCAGTTACCTATTCCTATCCCCAATAATATTTTTTAAGGTCAATATAATGTGTGAGTAAATTCAAAAGCTTTTTTTTTTTGTGATAATATTATATATATATATATATATATATATATATATATATATATATATATATATTTACATTAAAAAAAATTACCCCAACATGAATGTGTGGATCCCCGGTGTACAGGGGCGGATGCACGTAGGGGCCAGGGGGGCACGTGCCCCCCCTCGAATTATTCGGTTTGTATATTTGTATATAAATATGCATAATTAAATTGAATTGGTTTGTATATTTGTATACTAAAATGCGAATTTTAACTATAAAATGTTGATGGAACAATGGTTGTGGGGCACGCCCATAACCCTCTTCTCTGTTTAGGCATTTGTTTTTAAATTCACGCCTTTGTTCTATTCTTACTATTTTCAAGGAAAATTTAGAGGAAACAAAAAATAACACCTAATTTTATTTTAAAAAGTTATAAATATTTCGAATTTCATTATTTACTTATCTATTTAGATGAATAATTGAGTAGATTCTTAATTTTTTTAATTTTCTGTTTCAATAAAGATGTCTAATAGATTTATTTGCTTTCAATTTTGTTATTATTTTTCTAAAAAAATAGTTGTTAAGGAAAGTCATCTCACTGAACATTGGATTATATATACTGAAAAAAAAACAACGCAAAATTGAAAGTCCAATATAGATATACAACGAATATTCGTCCCCTTAAGTGATTTGGGGAGATACGGACCCCCCTCGACCGGCTTGCCAAACAGTCGAGCCGCTCGTCATTTTCGATAGGGCGGGCTTCTATTTCTCATGTCCCCTTCCCAACAATTGTACCTTGTCTTGGGGCGTCTTTGGCTTTACGAGAGAAAGCCCGCCGGAGAAAAAAGTATTTCTCTTCCCGTCCCGGATCTTAGAAAGAAGGGTCGAAGGTTTTGGGCCTGTAGCTTTCCCCGTCCGCCCTTCGTCGGGTGGTGCTTGTGTGTGGGGTGTGCTACCAGCGTCGGAAAGATCCCTCTACATGGGTGTGCTAAAAAACTAGGAGAAGAACAGAACTAAACGGATCAATTCCTTTGACCGGTCGTTTCGAGCTTCCAGTTCTTCTGGATTGCTAACGTGGTTCGATGTGAGATTTAATTTTATCTCTAATTGAACCTTAAAGTTTTAATTTTGTATCTAATAGATACGTGATTTTATAAAAAAAATGTCGAATAAGTTGAGAACCTATTAGACACAAAATAAAATTTTATGTTTAATAGAACAATTAATTTTTTTTTTAATTTAGAATATGTTTCCATTAGATAAAAATTTAAAAATTTATGGATTTGTTAGATACACCTATTAGGTACGTTTTAAAGTTTATGGACCATATAGACACAAAGAAGAAATTTAAGACTAAATTTGTAATTTAACCTTATTTGAATTGTGCCCCCTCTGACATAAATTTCTGGATCCGCCCCTGCCGGTGTATGTGACTATCACTTTCACTTTCTATCGATTTCCAACAAACTCGCCCTATAATAATTGACACACTCTTCATCTCAAACTATCGCGGTTTTCTCAATATTAACGGCGTTATCGATATCGCTATCGATGTCCAACAAAATACACCACTATCGGTCTCGTTGTTAACATTATTTTCGTATATTATTATTTTTATTCAACGAAAGAGCATTGTGGTAAATCATACATTTCATTCTCATTACACATGAAGGTAAACACTATCAATGGGTGTACAAATATGATATAACATGAAAAGAAATATCATTCACGTTCCAATTGTTTCTCATTTACTATTGATTTTGCATTACGATTACACCAATTTCATAAAAAACAGCCAAGTAAACGGGGCCTAAACTTAATTCGAGAGCTGTAAAGTTTGTTCTTAAAATTGAATCTTTTTTTTTTTTGCGTGTTTAAAAATCATTTTGGTCTCAAAGTCTTAGTTCTTCTATGAGATTTCAAATCTTCTATTTTTTTTAGAATTAAATCATTCATCTAATTTTCAGGCATTTTTAAATTTTTTAAGAGAATTCTCAATTCAAAATTAATCAATGAGGGGGTTATATAGATGTTTTTGGACCTTATGTATGCTCGAATTTGCGAACACAGGTTACTCTTTTAAAAACAAATTGATATATACCCCTTTTTAGTTTAATTTCTATCTCCACTATTTTTTTCCTTCCTTGTTTACCCTCTCTCACATCTCAATATCTTCCCTCATTTATAAGATTTTGTAATTAAAAAAAATTAACTCCAATTAACTCTCTCCCACTTCTAAGATTTTCTCCATTCTTCTCCCTCTCATTTAACCGTAATCTCCGAAAAGTACAAAAAAAAAAGTACAAAAAAAAAATATCTCCCAAAAGGGGAAAAAAATATCACTTTTAATTAAAGCAAAGATTAAACCCATGACCTCATAGTCACGGGCACAACCTTATGCCAATTGAGCTATGCTCGGTTTGGCTTTGTGGCTATTGTTTATAGACCATAAATTAGAAAATAACAAAAACCCAACGTGTAAAAAATCGACCTAAAAATCAGTAAGAATAAAGAGAATAAAAAAATCAGAACTTACACAAACTTTCCCTACCATTTTCATTCCATTATTGATACAAAATTGTAAATATGGTATAATTGAGACAAACTTCACCTACCTCCTATAAGTGCAAAAACAATGTTTTCAAATACACTGTATTTGAAAATTTTCAATTTGTAATTACACGGTACATCAGAAGACAAAAAAAAAACATATTGTTGGAAGAAAATATGCTAGTCTTTGTAATACATTTAGAAAAACAAAGAGATGCACTCTAAGTTTGCAAATTGTAACCGCAAGTATATTTACAATTTTGTAAATTTTAATTACAGTGATTTTGCAATTAACAAATATATCAGAAGGCAAAAAAAAAAAAAAAAAAAGATTATGTAAATAGTGACAAAAAATCGGAGGAAAGTACATTGTATTTGCAATGCACCGAATAACAGTGTAATTGTGATGTACTGAATATAACAAATAAAGTGTAATTGCAATCCACTAAATAACAAATAAAGTGTCATTGCAATCCACTGAATAACAAATAAAGTGTAGTTCACTCCCTAATACAATTAGATAAACTACATCCATTACAAATTCTCAACAATAAAATATCGGGAAGAAAATAACGCGGGATGAAAATGAAATTACACCGTATTTGTAATTTTGCAAATTGCACTTCGAGTGTATTTTAAATTTTGCAAAGTACACTCCCAAGTGTAATTGAAATTTCGCAAATTGTACTTTACAGTGTATTTACAATTTCGCAAATTAAAATTATACCGTACTTGCAATTGTACAATTTTGTGAATTGTAATTACAGAGATTATTTTGGAAAACCAACAACAATACATTAAAAAGCAAAAGAAAAGAAAAAAAACATAACATTTAATTAAAAACCTGACGAAAGCTAAAGTTTCGATGAAGGTTATGATGAACGGCGGAGCAATGGAGATTCATATGGGAGATTAGGCAAGTCGGACCGGAATTGAGTTGGTGGAAGAGTTTTTCTGATGGTCGAGGAGGAAAATGAAGATTTGACAGAAAAATATACGAAAAACAAGATTTGATTTTCTTAGAATGTTTCTTTATTTTACGGGAAATCATCTTGTCCTTAAAATTTAGAATACCTCGCATATCAACTCTTTAGAAAGGGTAAAATACTCTTACGTGTACTACGCTCATGTCATTTACATTTACGACATTATTATGATGGATTTTGTTTATGTCATTTACATTTACGACATTATTATGATGGATTTTGTTTTCGATATTTTTCAAAACCGACTTTAAAAAATAATGAGAACAATTTAAGATTGCGAAAATTTATCATTCAACAAGATTGGAAAAGAGAAATAAAAATGGCCATCGCTCCACTGTACACGGCAAGGGAGGAGAGGAAAAAAGAAAGAAAAAAAAAACTTATAGTAAGATCTTTTAATTGAATAATGGATATTCAAAATTTTAGACTATAAACCTATAGCCACTATTTTCACCTATGATTTTTTTTCTACTTACTATCAATGTTTTAAAAAAAGCAAGTCAATTTCTTTTTAAAATAAATAATTTTTATTTTTGAAATTTGACTAAAAATTCATATTTCTTTAAAAGAAAAATCATAAAACTAAAAACAAAATAGTTATCTGGCCTAAATTTTTTATTTTTGAAAATTGATCCTATAAATACTATTTTTACAGTTCCACTTATGAGTTTTTTTTGTTTTGCCATCTATTTTTTTTTAAGTGTTTGCAAAATTCAAGCTAAGTTAAAATAAATAAATAATAATAATAATAATAATAAAAAAAAAGTTTATTTTTGTTTTTTTAAACTTAACTAAAAATAATCTAATGTTTTCTTAAAAAAGATGAAAATAATGGTAGACAAACACAATTTTTAAAAATTAAAAACTAAAAATCAAATAAATTATTAAACTAGCCTTAATTTTTTTTTTTTTTTTTTTAAATATATCATGTTCAACGTAAATGTACTAATCAATTATTTATTGATATTAAAGTGGATGCAAAATTCATAATAAGTCAATTCAAGTATAAATCTTAATTATCATAACTACACTTTCAACCAAACACATAGGTTCTAATCTCATTATCCTCATGTTGCTAAAAAGAAACATAGATATGAATTATTTATATTATTATTATTATTATATATATAGCCATTATTTATCGAAAAATTGTAACCGATGTCAATTTAGATTAAAATAATTAAAAATATAACACTTTTTTTTAAAAAAATTGCAGATATGAAAATTTCTATCACTAATAGTATGGTCTATCGTTGATAGAAGTCTATCGCTAATAGTAGTCTTTTTATAGAATTTTGTCAGTAATAATAGTCTATGAGTGATAGAAGTCTATCAATAATAGTCATAAAGTCTATCAGTATAGTCATAAAATTTATCAGTGATAGCCACTGATTTTTTGCTAATTTGCATAAATTTGCAATTATTTTTGGTTTGATTGCGGTTTGTGCAACCATCCCTTATTTATCGGTAGAAAACTAATTATTTCTTCAATTTTCAAAATGGAAAGTGAATCAGAAATCAAATTAGAAAAAAGAATATATATTACACGATAGATGATTATTAGAAATTGGAAGATAGAAATAAAAGTTTTCATATAAATACCTTAATATTAACTAATTAATTTATAATTAACATGAACTCAAAACAAAAATCATAATTATTCATGTTTCAAATGGTTTGAGCTCACAATTGTAAAGAGAAAAAGTTGATAAGGTCTTGTTTTTGAATGAGCGTTTATTTTTTGTCTAAGATTTTCTATTTGTGGCTCAGACATACATATGTATATATATATGACCGAGAGATAAATTGTATAGCTATTATTTGACTATTTGAAGGTCAAATATCGAATTTGAGGGTTTATTCCATTTTTATTTATAGAATTTGAGGGTTTATATATATATATATGGTATTAAGTTTTCGTCGACATGTCGACATTTCCATCGACATTTTCACATGTTCATAAGTTCGACATCTACACGAGGAGTGAATCGATATTTCCATCACCGTACAAAATCGATGAAATATTAAAAAAATAACAACAAAATGTAACCTAACGTGAATATACTATTATAATAAATGTATTTTAACTCATTTAAAACTGTAAAATATTTATTTATTAATTTTAATACTTTTTTTATAAAAGAAATTATTTTTAAAAATCTTCCAAAAATATCTATATATTTTACCCATATTTCCATCAACATTTTCATAAAATTGAGACCTCGAAATATTTAAATTCTGACATATATATGTATATAGTAAAACTTACTTGCATGGCTACAAATATCTTTTGCCCCTTAGTTACGTACTAGAGTTCGATTGACCAAGTTTTATGTTATTTTTTTTAATTCAAAAATCACATTTAATGTCTCACCGCCACTCGAACGTTTTTTTTTTCCTTTCATTTTTTCCTCTTTCCCAAAACTTTCAATTTCCGATTTTTCCCTTATGTCTTCAATAAAACTTTCAATTTCCGATTTTTCCATTATGTAACGCCCCGCGTTTCGAATTTAGACATTTTCTGGAAGTTGTCTATTGGATTAAACTTAATGGTTACTTGGACTTAAATTGGAAAGTTTGAATTAAACAAGTCAATTAAGATTTGAGTTATTTGACAAGGATTTAAGATTTAATTCTTGAATTTTGGAATCCCATATTTTTCCATAAGATGTTTCCTAGATTGAAGAAAATTAAGGAGCTTTTGTTGGGTTTTTAAGTTTAGGAATTAGAAAGGAAATAATGGGAAAAATGATATTTTGAGTTTTAATTGGATTTTTGTTTGAAAGAAATTAAAAGGAAAAGAAATAAGAAAAGGGGAAAACCCATTTTTAGTCATCTTCTTTCCCTCTCTTCACGTCCAACCGCACTCCTCATCTCCCTCTCGCCCGGACTCCATATCTTCGGCCGACCTCCCTCCATCTCCGACGACAGCATGTGGCGCCGACCCATCTTCGCGATCCACCTGCGGCAAATCCATCGACGGCGGACGACGCACCAAGGCGAGCGGCGGATTTCCTTCGGATCTGAAATTGTGCAGCCGCAATCCCTCAATGCGGCGGCGATTCCTTCTTCCCATCACCGGCGATGCGCTCAGACGGCGGCGCGGGCAGACGAAGATCTCTCCCTCTCATCCTTGGCGTTCGGCGAGCGGGGCAGCACCAAGCGGTGCGCATCGCGGCGGATCTCCCTCGCAACGCCATTCTTCAGCCTTCTGACGACACACGACGAGCGGCGCGATCGACCCATGACGAGGGCGAGCGAGGACTTCTCCATCTTCGGCCATCTCACTCCTTGCGACGGCGTTCGGCGAACGACACTACCGGTGCAGGGACAACGTGAGCGGCGACGCGTATGGGCAGCTGCACGGTGACGACCTGCGGTGCCCTTCGGTGTTTGCAGACGGTGGTGCGACAACTTGCAGACGGCGACGCGAGTTGACGACGCGGCGACAACGACCTTAGTGATGACCCCGACTCGCAAGCAACCCGGATCAGTGGCGTTTGCATTTAATCCGTGCTAGTGAGTTGTCTTCTCACAACTTCTCTTTCTTTCTAGATCTGTCAGCCTTGGAAATTATATGTCTATGTCCGTGTCGTCTCGTTTCGATGTAGGTGTTGAATATTCTCGTGAAATTAGTGGCGTTTCCTTCCTTTCGACAAGGTTCGCCAATGACCCAAGACTAATTGACGTTAGATTTGAATTACCCATTCTCTAACGGTTTCGAATTTGCAGTTTTAGGCCTTGTCGATCAGAATCCAGCACCCTTTCAAGACCTTTTTGGGTAAGACAGTAGGTAATACTCATTTTAAGCCCTTTCATTTCCTTTATAACTGTTGTAATTTAGTTTCTAAATGCTTGGGAACCTCCCGTTTGCAGCTCTCGAACCATTCAGAATATCGCCGAATACCCACCTACAAGGGATTGGGTTAGTTGGGTGAAACGTAAGCGGTAAGGCTTCTTTTTCAGCACATTTAAGCGTATCTTAAGCTGCTGGAAATTTATTCCTAATTCTTGGATTGTTCTGTTTGAAGTCTAGGTTCAATTTGGAGTGTTCGAATCAAGGGTTAAGCGGTTTGAGGACCTTGAGTTGTTTTAGGAGTTCTTAGGTAAGTAGTTCTTACTTGTGGAGTCTGTTTGCTATTTGTTGTATGTTAGCACGCATGTCCTAGTAATTTCTTTATATTATGGATTATATGAATTGTTAATGTTGTTGTTGCGTCTCTGATAAGACTAAGCACATCTGAGTGCTTAGCATGTTGTACTTGAGTTGCATTATGAATAGATTAATCTGGTGATGAGATTATGGATGTATGTGCTATTGTTCTGGTGTAAGACATGTTGAATTGTTGTGTGTATTGTGATGAAGTTGAGCATGTTGTGGTGATGCTGAGATTGCGTGAGATGCATGATAACGTTATGTTTATGTTGAAAGCATACTTTGTACGTGGTGACGTGCTGTTTACTATTGACATTGAACATGGTCTAGGAGTCATGTTTAGTTTGTGCATATTTGAGATGTGAATCAAGTATGGGTTAAATAGGGTCAGAGGACCGTGGAATTGTGACGGGAGGTGATATTGAAGCCTCGGGTATAAAGAGTCGAGGGTTGACGTTGTAATAAAGAAAAGTGCAGTGAATACTAGTGAGCCTCGGGTACAAATGGTCGAGGGGTGGTATGTCACGGTCGGTTGATTATTGTTAAGGAAAAAGCGTAACTTGTGGTTATAGGGGATGTTCAGTGAATACTAGTGCGCCTCGGGTACAAATGGTCGAGGGGTAGTATGTCACTAAGGGAAGTAGGGTGAATATCAGTGCACCTCGGGTACAAATGGTCGAGGGGTGATATGTCACCATGGTTTAAGCAAGTGTTGGGCGCCGCGGGAAGGGCCAACACGTTGCAAAGTCATCGGTGCACCTTGGGTACAAATGGTCAAGGGGCGATGCAACAGTTCGAGGCCTTGGGTATAAATGGTCAAGGGTCGAACGCTGAGCGCCATAGAGAAGTGTCGATGCCCTGGGTACAAATGGTCAGGGGTCGATGTGACTCGAAGGAGTTAGTCTCAGAGGGCTTGTGAGGGCCACGAGTCGAGTTGAGTTGAGTTGAGTTGAGATAACTCGGTGGAGTCCGAGAGTGGACTTAGGGAACTCAGTAGAGTCTGAGAGAGCTTGTGAAGCTAGGGTTGAGTCGGGGAGGACTCAATGGAGTTTGAGAATAACTGGATAGAGTTGTATTCGGTTGTATTTTGAGAGAGCTTGTTAGAGCTCAAGTTAGTCGATGGATATGTATGACACGAGTGTATGCATGATGTTGTTATTTATGTATTGAGCATGTTCAAATGATTATTGTTGATATGTTTGATGTGAGAAGCACAATGTTGTGATGCATGTATGTTTGTTGTTTGGTGGCTCCTTAGGTAGGAGCTACTTACCAGTACGTGTTATGTACTGACTCCCACAAATTATGCAATTTTTGCAGGTGATGAGTACTACTACGAGCTTGGTGATGCTGACGAGGAGACGTGAGAAAAATGGACCATTAGCTGAATCTATTTTGTGTATTTGTAGTTAGCCAATTGTTATTTAATTATGAAGTTGCTTCCGCTGGTTTCAGTTTTCTGTGTTATTTCTAGTAGTTGGCTTAAGGCTAAAAGTTGTGTACGGGCTAAAGTTATTAACCTCTTCTTGTTTCAGTTCGTTTTAGAGTTCAACATTGGTCTTATAAAGTTAAGAAGGTTGTATGTTTTGTAGTTAGACTTGAGTTGTCTTTTAGGATTTCGACCTGAAAGGTTTTATATCTATATTCTGACTGAGAGCGTTGTTGGACTAGATGATGTCTTTATTTATATGAAGTGCGGGGTTTTGTTGAGTTTTTCTGCTTTTCAGGTGTTACATAATTGGGTAGTTATTGAGGTTACGTCGTTGTGCTGCCGAAATTCTCGGAGCAATACGGTTAGTTTAAACGAGATTTAAAAGTCTGTCGTTAGTAACGTACTCGAGATTAGTAAAAAAATTACGGGTCGTTACACATTATGTCTTCAATCCTTCCTCATATCTTTTTTTATGTATGATTTGTTACTCTCAAATCTTAGTAAACATTTCTTAATCTCTATCAACATCACTAAGCTTTTTCATTAATAACAAAAAAATAAAAAAATAAAAAATCTTTATATACATTTTTCATTTTGTGATTTCAAAATATTTTTATTGTATAAAAAGTTTTTTAAGGAACTTAAATTTTGAAAATCAAAATGCGGGAACAAGATCTTTATTATTTAATTGATTTAGATCCCTATACTTAATAGTATAGTTAAAATTTGTAGAATTTTAGAAAAGTAATAGTTAATTATTTATTTATAATAAATAAAGTGAAATTGAGTTTACAATTTGAAATGAGCAAATAAATTAGATAGAAGATGAAATAAGAATTTTATTAAAAATTGTCATAAGATGTTAGAAAATGGGATGGGTGGGGTTTTAGATATTACTATTTTTATTAAAAAAATGTCATAGGATCTCTTTTTTTTATTCCTGATTTGTTACTGTCAAATTTTAGTAAATCAATTTTTTTTTTTTCATAAGTTGACTCATTTAAAATAAAAATTAATGAAGAGTTTTCTTAAAAGAAATTTCTTTCCTCAGGCATTTTAAAAATTAATAAACCAAACATTTTTTAAAAAATAAAATATTTTATATATGAAAATTGAGAATCAAAATAATTGTAAAAAAAAATTTAAATCCATTTAAAAATCTTCAAAATAATTTTCTTTTCTTTTTTTAACTCGGACCATTTCTATAAAATATCAAAAAACATTATGTGTTCATTGAATGGGTGTTAATACCAGATTACCCTCCCCACACAAAGCACCTGAACCCATTTTCTTTTATTCGTAGACTATTTTTAGCATTTTGGGTGCCTAATCACACCCTCTCGCAATAACTTTCCCTACACAAAAAAAAAACTGAACTCATTTTCTCTTATTCACCAACCATTTTTAGCATTTTTGGGTGCCTAGTCACACTCTCTAAAACGGGCCACAACTCCATTTTTCTCCTCTTTTAACCCAAGTCGACCGTTCCACGTCGCAAACCCGTAGCGACACATATTATATCCAAAATTAAAAGTTTAGAGACTTATTTACCATAAACCTCAAAATTTATGTATAAACTTGTAATTCAACTTCTCTTTATTTATTTATATAACAAAATATAACTTAATTACAAATTGTGCAAAGCGACTCGCTGACTAGTGGAGATACAGAGAATTGCAAAATTTGACCTCATTTCGAAAAAGTTTGTAAAAAATGACCTGAAATTTAGATTTTCATGTTTGTGACAAGAGATGTGCATGGGGCGGGGCGGGGCCGGGTAATGCCTTCCCCGCCCCCGTCCCCGTCCCCCATTTCATTACCCGTCCCCGCGAAATTCCCCGTTTAATTTCGCGGGGACGGGGCGGGTATTCCCCGCGGGTAATTTTCCCCGCGAATAATTTAATTTTTTAATTTATTCTTATCCACTTTTTTAAGTTTTGCTATTTGTTAAGTTGATTAATATTATATATATTTAATTTCATAAACTTTATTGGTAAGATTTGTATTTTTTTGGAACTTTATTGGTAAAATGTGTATTTTTTTAGATAAAAAAAGAAGTGTGTAGTTAATTTTTTGATGAATAATGTATATATGTATATGTATAAAAAATATACGGGGCGGGGCGGGTATGCTATTACCCGCCCCCGCCCCGTTTAGTTAACGGGGCAAAAAAAATTTATCATTCCCCGTGTAATCGGGGATTCCGCGTCCTATTCGGGGCGAGGCGGGGCGGGGCGGGGCGGGGCAAATGGACATCTCTATTTGTGACCTAATTTTGCGAGCATGCACATCTTTTCTATTTCTCTCAGATGGCAACTTTCATTTGTGCCCTTCACTAAAAAAAAGTGTCACTCAACAATTTCTATCCTCCCTCTTTTTCTTTTGCTCTCCGTTTCGTTTCATTTCACCGACCGTTAGACTCTCATCTTTGCCTCCGCCATTTCTAGACGATTTCACTAAAACAAAGCTTGGATAAATCAAAAAACACTTTTTTCACTAAAAAAAAATAGGGAAAGGCAATTTAATTTTAATTATACTCATACAATAAATTTAGGAGCATGATTTGTAGATCTTCTCTCTCCTCCCTCCCCATCCAAATTCTTCGCATTTTTGTAATTTTATTTCCACCATTTTCTTCCTTCTTGCTTTAACGGTGTAATTAATTTCGGCAAGCTTTTCATTGTCCACGACCCCTTCCTTAATGGTTCCACGGTCTTCTCCGCTATTTTTCGATGTGGAATATGGTCGCCATCACTCAGATTTGAGCAAATTATTTTCATCAAGATCGTTGTCGACCATCTACGATCATGGCCGACCTTTGCACATGTATACAATTATTTTAATGTATATTCACACAATGTTTGCATTAAAGATGAGAGAACTCTTAATTATTTTACGTTGGTATGATATTGTATATATTTTTTTAAAGAATATGATAACGTCGGTTTTAGACCTAAATCTTCCTAACTAAACTTTAATTTCACAAATTAAAAAATATAAAAGAATTCAAAAATATAAAAGGATTTAAAATGTAATTAAAGATAACTGAGATTTAAATATTACAAAATATAAATCAAGTATAAACTATTTTGAATTAATAACACTGTTGTTACGGGTAAAATTGAATTGAACTAAATACTGAAGAAAAAAAATAGGAGCCTGAAGTTGAAATTGACTCCAACCCAAACCGGCGGAGGCCAACTAGAGTTCAGCCTCAGTTAATCATATTCATGGCACAAACGAAATTTTCTTTGTTTTTTTTTTTTTAATTTATCAATTATAAAATATGAAATAGTTCAAAGATAATGGGGTATAATTGGCATACCTAAATGTGCACATTCCCCTCTAAAATCACTCTAGACATAGACATGTAGTGCAAATAGTTTCAACTTTAGATATTTTTTATTTTGGGTCCAAAACATTCCTCTCAATTCCCCTCAATCATATACAACAAATGAACTTTAGGTAAGACATGTCTTGAACCAAAAGCCAAGGCACAAAGTTGGCCTTTGAGAAGACATGCCTTAAGCCAAAAGCCTAAGGTACAGGATTGGCCACGCCACGGGCCGACACACCGGCCTCCAACAGCCTCATCGGCTCGGAGACGACCCTATAACGAGTCTAGTTCAACTATTTTCAATCCAATCCAAAAAGAAAGGCCGAAAATTCTAAATTAATCTCATATAAATGTATCATTATGATTTGGAAGTAGTAAGTTTAACGGTTACCCTAAAAATTTGCTACACCATTTTTTCTATTCTTCAACATAAACATCAGAGGGTGTGTGACATTCACCATACCAACCAACAATTTATTTATTTTGACAAGTCACATATTGAATCGATAAAAAAAAATTACAAGCGAAAGTCATCAATAGCTATCTAGGTTTTTTACCAAATACTTGAAGGGCAAATTTTCCCTCAAGGAGAGAGAGAGGTAAAAAAGAAAAAAAAAGGAAGAATCCAAAATCCAAATACCAAAGAAGGATACAAAATTTAGTCATCAATAGTTATCTAGGTTTTTTACCAAATACTTGAAGGCTAATAATTTTTCCTCAAGGAGAGAGAGGTAAAAAAGAAAAAAAAAAAGAAAGAGTCCAAAATGCAAATACCAAAGAAGGATACAGAAGTTAGAGAGAATTGAGTCTGCCTTTTTCTCGTCGTTTTCTCTACTCTCACGTTTCTTTCCTCTATTTTTCTTTCTATAAGGCAATTAATTGCACCAAAATATCGTCCCACTTGTCCCTTGATAGTATAAACATTAGCAAGATATTTGGTTGTTATATATTAAAATAAAACCACACACAATATAACCTGAATACTAAATAGTATAAATTAAATGGTAAGTGTATGCAAGAAAACATCCAACCAACAACCTTCCCAGTTCATAAAAAATTGATAGTTGTATTAGTAACAATTTCAACATGGAAAATGGGCACGAAGAAGCTAGCCACCAGGATCGTTCCCGCTGCTGCTTCCAGGAATGGATGCAACTCCAGCGCCAAGACCTAACCCACCTCCTCGAATCTCTCCACGAATCCAACGACGACGACCAAGAAATCAAAACCCTAATTTGTAGCTGCATCACTCACTTCGAAGACTACATCTCCACCCGCAGCCGCCTCGCTCTCGAGGAGGCCTCCCCGTTCTTCGCCCCCACCTGGTGCACCTCCTTGGAGAAATCCCTCCTCTGGATCACCGGTTGCAGGCCGTCGATCTTCATTCGGTTGCTCTACGCGCTGACCGGGTTCGAAGTCGAATCGCGACTTGGCGAGTGGCTGGAAGGGATGAGGACCAATAGCACTGAGAATAATCTGTGCGTCGGGGACATGTCGCCGAGTCAGATGGCGCTGGTGAATGAGCTGCACATCAGGACCTTACGAGCTGAGGAGACATTGACGAGCAAGATGGCAAGCTTGCAGGAGGAGATGGCAGACCAACCGATTGCGGTGATAGCGAACAAGGTGGAGGCGGAGGATGTCGGGGAAGTGAACGAGGAGGCGGAGATGGTGTTGAAGGAGCATGAAAAGATGATGAAAGAGATTATGGGGAAGGCGGATGAGTTGAGGTTGAATACGCTCAAGAAAATTGTGGAGATTTTGAAGCCGGTTCAGTCTGTGGAGTTTCTAGTTGCGAGTAAGAAGCTTCATCTCTCGCTTCATCTATGGGGCAAACGGAAAGACGAGAAGCATGGAAGAAGATATCATTACTGATAATCATATAAGAAATATCTAAGAACTATCTACTCTATATTTTAATTTGCATTCTGCTACTACTGTTGTGTGTGTTTTTCGTTTTTTTTTTTATTTTTGGAAGAAAATGTTTGTTCTTATTTTATTAAATATAATGTTGGTGTGTTTTAGTCTTGGCATGGTAATCACTATATTAAAATAATAAAATTTCGTTTTTAATGAACTGTCACATTATTTGAATAATGTGTGTCGTATTGTTACATTATTTGAATAATTTGTCTCTTGAAGTTGAACAAAACTCAAGTTGGATGTGCGTGGAAACACGAAGGAAGCGACAAGTGAGCATGCAAAGAAGTAGGAGACGTGGCAACATAACAAGGTTACACAATTTGACAGATGCCTTCATCCCAACAATTCTAAAAGGATAATAGTCAAATTTTGAATTAGACTTTTTTTTACTAACCAGTCAATAAATAGGACTAGTTGAAATGTGTTGTTTTCAAAATTCTTAACAACTCAATAATCAATAACATATTTTAACGGGAGAATTTCTAGTACATCCGTGGTATGGAAAATTTGCATACCCCTGCCTTTAAAAATATGACACGTGGCGAAATATTTAAAAAAATAATATATTTAATAGTGTGGGTCCCGTTAAACAACAATTTTGCCACGTGTCATATTTTTAAAGGCAGTGGTATGCAAATTTTCCAGACACGGATGTACTAGAAATTCTCCCTATTTTAACCAACAACCCAATAATCAACTTTAACCTCAGCCCTCTAAGCTCTAACCAGCTCTCTAAGCAAATACAGTGTATTTGCAATGCACCAAATAACAGTGTAATTGCGATGTACCGAATAACAAATAAAGTGTAATTGCAATCCACTAAGCAAATAAACTGTAATTGCAATCCACTAAATAGCAAATAAACTGTAATTGCAATCCACTGAATAGCAAATAAAGTGTAGTCCACTTCCTAATACAATTAGATAAACTACCTCTATTACAAATTCTCAAGAAGAAAATATCGGGAAAAAAATAACGCAGGGATGAAAATGAAATTACACTGTATTTGTAATTTTGCAAATTGCACTTCGAGTGTATTTTAAATTTTGCAAAGTACACTTGGTCCAAGTGTAGTTGAAATTTCGCAAATTGTACTTTATAGTGTATTTACAATTTCGCAAATTAAAATTATATCGTACTTGCAATTGTACAATTTTGTGAATTGTAATTACAGAGTATTGTTTTGGAAAACCAGCAACAATACATTAGAAAGCAAAACAAAAAAACATAACATTTAATTAAAAACCTGACGAAAGCTTATGTAGACGCCAAAGTTCCGATGAAGGTTCTGATGAACGGCGGAGCAATCAGTACAAAGCTCTTCGACTCGTTCAGTTCTGAAAATTGCAGAACTATAGTCCAACTTTGATGGTTATTATCTTTTGATACACAACTCCAAAAATAGTTAAACCAGATATCAAATTGAATCTCTCTTTGTTAGCTTTTCAACCATACCTTTTTCGAAATTTTTGAATATCTGATTAAAAATATATCATTTTTTTAATAAAAGAAACGTAGATGTCGTAGTTGCCGAAGAAGATCGTTTTTTCAAAATACGACTTTTGTGGAGCAAGATCGTCTTTTCAAAAAACGACCTTTGCTCGCGTGTAGAGGTCGCGACCTCCCTATTTTTTAAAATACTTTCAAACCTACAATATTTATATAAATAGTTTTAAAAATTACAATATTATTAAAAAGCAGCCGGAATGTCTCGTATATTAACTATTTAAAAAGAGTAAAATACTCTAATGCGTGTACTAGTACGCGCTCATGTCATTTAAGATATTATTATGATGAATTTTGTTTTGGATATTTTTCAAAACCAAGGCTAAAAATAATGAGATAACAATTTAAGATTGCGAAAATTTATCATTCAACAAGATTGATAAAATATTTAAACATTAAAACAAATAGGGGGAGGTTATGCTTGAAAATAGATTTTAAGAATAAAATAAAATTGGAAAAGAGAAATAAAAATGGTCATCGCTCCACTGCTTACACGGCAAGGGAGGCAAAAAAAAAAAGAAAAAATAAAAAAAATAAAAAAATATAGTAAGGATCTTTTAATTGGATAATGGATATTCAATTTTTTTTTAGACTATAAGCCTATAGTCCACTACTTTCACCTATGATTTTTTTTTTTACTTACTATCAATATTTTAAATAAAGCAAGTGAATTTTTTTTAAAATAAATAATTTTTATTTTTGAAATTTGACTAAAAATTTATATGTTTCTTTAGAAAAAAAAATCATAAAAAAAAATCATAGTAAAGAAAGTAAGAGAAAACAAACTTAAAATTCAAAAAACATTAAAAATTAAAAATAAAATAGTTATTCAACGGAGCTTAAATTTTTTATTTTTGAAAAATTGATCCTATAAATACTATTTTTACAGTTCCACATATGAATTTTTTTGTTTTGTCATCTATCTTTTTTAAGTGTTTCCAAAATTTAATTAAGTTAAAAAAATAAAAATTAAAAGATAAAAAAAAAATTAAAAAGTTTATTTTTGTTTTTTTGAATTTAACTAAAAATAATCTAACGTTTTCTTAAAAAAGATGAAAATAATTGTAAGAAATATGATACAACAAACACAATTTTAAAAAATTAAAAACCAAAACTCAAATAGATTATTAAACTAGCCTTAATTAAAAAGAAAAAAAAAAATATATATATATATATATATATATATATATATATATATATATATGTGTTGGTTGCACAAGTAGCCATCAGACTAAACTAATTGCAAATTTAGCAAACTTTAAAAGAGGCGTTTGACCCCTGTTTTGGAATCAGAACCCTGGGGATTTGTCAGGGCGGGTTCTGAACCCTGGGAATCAAAAGACTGTGTTTGGGGTGCAGGGTTGGGAAGCCTCGGAATCAGAAACCAGTATTTTGGGTGCAGTGTTCTGAACCCCGGGTTAAACAGTTTCCTTTTTTTTTTTTCTTTTTCTTTTACTATTTTGTTTCTCTTTTTTATCCTTATTTTCTAGTGGTGGTCTTGTGAATTATAAATCCGGCTTCATGTAACATGAGCAAACTTTTTTTGAGACTTAAAAAATGAAGCATTTAATTTATGTTATAGTCTAAGAATAAGAAAATAAATTGAACAATTTTCATACTTTGTACTCCTAAAAAATTAAGAAAAATAATAAAAAAAAAGATAATAATTTTTTTTTTTTTTTTTACAACATAAAAATAAAAGTTACATTACTATTGATGAAAAAAAGTTTTATAGAATAAGATGGAAAAAGATAAAAAAAAAAAAAAAAAAAAAAAAATAATTAAAAAAAAAAATAATTAAAAAAAAAAATACATAATTGATGGAAATTTTGTACATTTCAATTAAAAAAATTAATAATTATTATAAAAGAAAAAAAAATTACAAACACAACATTAATTTATAGAATACGGTTGAAAAATACATAAAATAAACAAATAGTAGAGAGAAAAAACAATTAAAAAAAACTTTAGTTCGGATATAACTTGCATTCCAATAATTCACTGTTATTAATGAAAATTTTATAATAATATTAAAATATATTCATATTTGAAAGTAGTAAAAATACTAAACAAATAATATCATTTTTCATAATAGAAAAAGATATATTTTAACTTAAAAAATATATATATATATATATATATATATATATATATATATATATATATATAAAAGAAAAAAGAATAGACATATAGCTAAAATTGATGACAAAATTGATAAAGAGATAAAATAGAAAATTGTTGGTGTCAAATTGATGAAGAGAGATAGAATTGTTGATATCAAATTCAAAATTGATGAAGAGAGATAAATAAAATTGGAGAAGTAAGAAGGGATGAAAACCCAAAACCATGGGTTTGGGTTCTAAACCCATGGTTTTCAAACTCATCCTTCCAAACATGGGTTTGGCTTTTGAAGCCAAACCCACCCAAACACAAGATAGATGGGCCAAACGCCCCCAAAATGTTTTACAAATATAGCAAAAAAATTTGTTTCTATCACTGATAGACTTTATCATATCACTGATTCTATCAGTGATAGACTATTATCACTAACAAAAAAAATCTATAAAAAGTTGAGGTGATCAGCGATAGACTTCTATCAGCCATAAGATATCAGAAATAGAAATTGTCATATCCGCAAAATTTTTAAAAACATATTATATTTTTAATTATCTTATTCTAAATTGACATCGGTTACAATTTTTCTATATATATATATATATATATATATATAATGTTCCACGTAAATGTACTAATCAATTATTGATTGATATTAAAATTGATGCAAAATTCATATAAGTCAATTCAAGTATAAATCTTAGTTATCAACTTGTACTTAACTACACTTTCAACCAAACACATAAGTTCTAATCTCATTATCCTCATGTTGTTAAAAAGAAACATAGATATGAATTATTTATATTATTATTATTATTATATATAGTCATTATTTATCGGTAGAAAACTAACTATTTCTTCAATTTTCAAAATGGGAAGTCTGAGTTAGAAATCAAATTAAAAAAAAGAATATATATTACACGGTAGACAATTAGAAATTGAAAGATAGAAATCAGAAGCATGTAAAAGTCTTCATATAAATACCTTAATATATTAACTAATTAATTTATAATTAACATGAACTCAAAAGGAAAATCATAATTATTCATGTTTCAAATGGTTTGAGCTCACAATTGTAAAGAGAGAAAGTTGACAAGGTCTTGTTTTTCAATGAGCGTTTGTTTTTGGTCTAAGATTTTCTATTTGTGGCTCACACATACATATGTATATATATATAACCGAGAGATAAATTGTATAGCTATTATTTGTCTATTTGAAGGTCAAAATGTTGAATTTGAGGGTTTATATATATATATATGATATTAAATTTCCGTCGACACATCGATATTTTCACATGTCCATAGGTTCTACATCGACACGAGGGGTGAATCGATATTTCCATCACCTTACAAAATCGATGAAATATTAAAAAAAATAACAACAAAATGTAACCTAACGTGAATATACTATTATAATAAATGTATTTTAACTCATTTAAAAGTGTAAAATATTTATTTATTAATTTTAATATTTTTTTATAAAAAAAATATTTTTAAAAATCTTCCAAAAATATCTATATATTTTACCGATATTTCCATCTACATTTTCATAAAATTGAGACCTCCATATTTTTGTCAAGACATCCACATTTAAATTCTGGTATATATATATGGTAAAACTTATGCTGGGCTACAAATATTTTTTGTCTACGTGGCAAAGTTTGATTGGTTAAGTTTTATGTTATTTTTTTAATTCAAAAAACATATTTAATGTCTCACTCCCACTTGAACAGTTTTTTTTTCTTTCATTTTGTTCTCTTCTCCGTGACTTTCAATTTCCGATTTTGTCATTATGTCTTCAATCCTCTCCCATATCTCTTTTTTATGGATGATTTGCTACTTCAAATCTTAGTAAACATTTCTTAATCTTTCTATCAACATCATTAAGCTTTTTCATTAATAACAAAAAGAAAAACTTTATTTTCTTCATATACATTTTTCATTTTGTGATTTCAAAATATTTTTATTATATAAAAAGTTGTTTAACGAACTTAAATTTTGAAAATCAAAATGCGGAAACAAAATCTTTATTATTTAATTGATTTAGATCTATATGCCTAATAGTATAGCGAAAATTTGTAGAATTTTAGAAACATAATAGTTAATTATTTATTTATAATAAATGAAGTGAAATTGAGTTGAAAACTTGAAATGAGCAAAGAAATTAGATAGAAGAGGAAAGAAGAATTTTATTAAAATTTGTCATAGGATATTGGATAATGGGATGTGTGAGGTTTTAGATATTACAATTTTTATTTAAAAATTGTCATAGGATTTTTTTTTCTTGATGATTTGTCCAAATTTTAGTAAACATTTTCAAATTTGATTTTCAAATTTGAAGTTTTAGATATTATTATTATGATTATTATTAAAAATTGTATGGGATCTTTTTTAGGAGTCTAGAAAGCTGTTTTTTATTCTTCTTTATCTTGCTCAGTATGCTCGCTAGCATGGTCATTATACGTTATTATGTGCTTTTAAATCCATTGATTCATGTTAGGTTTGTTATTAAACACTTTTCTTATGTAGTTAATTGCATGTATACATTAGGTTGCTAAGTACTCGTTTGGTAAGAAATTTGGATCCAATTTTATGTTTTTAAAAAATCAGGGATAAGATGGATACAATGAATTTGTGTTTGGTAAATCCAAATCTGAAAACAGAATCTGAAAACAATAACTCAAAAGGCCCAAAATCTGGAAACAATTGTTTTCAACTTACCCAGATTCAATTTCCAAAATTTTGAAAACACGGTGAATCTTGTCAACGACCATGCTTTCTGATTTTCTCTTTGTTCTTCTTTGAAACACGGTGAATCTTATCAACGACCATGCTTTCTGATTTTCTTCTTGTTCTTCTTTGTGTACGCATCTTCCAACCCACACCCCACTATCAGGGTATGCTCTCTTTTCTTCAATGAGCTCTATTTTCTTCTTTTGTTTTTAAATTGATATTTTCTATTTATAACAACATTTTCTTCACTTAGATTTTTTTTTCTTTCTTCTCAAAGGCAAAAATGTCTTGAAAAAAATGATACAAACGGTTAGGAAAGGAAAATGACATGAAGAAAAAGGAAAGTTTTGAAGTGAGCCCCAAATTGGATTTTGATTTTTGTTTTGAAAGTTTTTGTTTTTTTTTGCAACGGTATTTTATTTAATTTTATTTAATGCGATATCCTCTTAACTTATGACAATTGAATTATGCTGACTTGAAAGATTTAGTTTGGAGCATTGGATTTAGATTTTTTGCATTCCATATTTTAGTTTTAAACAAAGAACTACTATAGTTATTTGGATTCTGGGCTCCAAAAAATACTGTCATTTTACATTATGTACTCCAATGTTTTTTTTTTTTTTTTTTTTTTTTTACCATTATAGTTAATTGCGAGAGAGATCTTAATAAAGATTTGTGTTGGGTGTGGATTTGTGGATTCGAGTTAATTTTTGCTTGAGAGATTTATTTTTGGAGGTTATATTTAGATTTTTCTATTAGTATACTAAACAATATTCAACCATTCAATAATTATCTACAAACTTCAATAAAAGAAAATACATAGAAATCATTTTTGGATTTTTTTTTATGTTTTTTATTTTAAATTTTATTTCCTTTCAACAATGATTTGTTTGTATTAGTCGACTAGTTTTTTTTAATATACATTTGTATTGTTCTTTTTTTTTATGTTTGTATAATGTGTATAAAAAAATTTAGATGGCTCTAAGTCATGATGAATGTGATGAAGTGACTCACTGGTCTCCTCTAATTGAGACATATTTCATCCATTTATTATACGAGGATGCCAAAAGAGGATTGTAAACCATAACTTTACATAAGAAAACTTGGACAACTATAAACAATGTTATTCTTTACAAAGTTTACAAGAGGTATATTGTGCCAAAGTTAAGAATGAAATACAATAGGTTGAGAAAGTTGCATGGTGAGTTTTGCTACATTACTAACAAACCGGTGTAGGATGAGATCCTATGACAAATAAAGTAGAATGGGATACCACTTGAAGATACAAACTTAGCTATTATTATAATTGTTAAATTTAATCCCCTAACTAATTATTATTTGTAATGGTTGTTATTTTTAGAGGAATTCTTATGCCAAAAGATTTCGGAAAAAAAATGTGACAATTACGATATATTAGGAGAGATTTTCAACAACCACTACAAGAATTTCAAGTTTTTCCAAGGCTGGTTTTCCTAGAAAACAGTGGGTTTCGTCGGCCTAGGTTATTAACACCACTGCTAGTGGACAAATGCATTATTCATCGAATGAGGCACCACCTAACTCTGATGAAGAAAGAGACATAGAGAGGGAATTTGTTTCTTTAAGGGCCATATTGAGTTAGGTGTTGATGATGAAGAAACTGAAATCCATGGAGATTGGGATGAGACGCCTACTCAATCATCTAAAACGTCGTTCAGTTGGCCCATCATTAGATAGTCATGCCTACAAGATTGCACAAACTTCTCGACAAGCCATTTTGGATGTTGCTTTAAAAGTGTGGACTAAGTCGATGTCTGAGAAGTCTGAAGCTATGGCCTCTCGAAAACGTGAATTGGAAAACATATGTAGTGTTGACAAGTATATTATTGAGGAGTGTATGACCAAGTTAGGCTCTATTTCTAGACTACCTAGCTATGAAACCATGTGAAAAGTTAGTTTTATATGACTGGAGAAAAATATCTGAACAGCTCTTGATCTCCTTGATTTTTAAGATTCTTAGCTACATCTTTTTTTAAGAAACTATAGGTATCAAATACATATTATTATTTTTTTTTTTTTTTTTGTACAAAGGTGATTTCTTTAAAATATCTGAAAAAAATATTTTTTTCATGAATAGTGTTGTAGTGATACTTTCCCACCAATAAACCTCGAACCCATTTTCTCTTATTCGTAGATTATTTTTAGCATTTTAGGTGTCGATTCCTTTAAATAAAGGTGTGTTGGATCTTCCCTCTTATCTCTCCCCTACAAATTCTTCTCATTTTGTAATTCTATTTCCACAATTTTCGCCGTGTAATTAATTTCTTCAAGTTTTATTGTCCACGACCCCCTTCCCTAACGTTCATGTTTGGTAGATGAGGAATATCGCCCGTAGCCATTACTAAGATTTGAGCAAATGTTTTTCATTAAGATCGTTGTCGACCATCCACGATCATGGCATATGGAAATTGTGATTTAATTATTTTCCTGATTAAAAAAAAATATATTATTTTCAGATCGCACGATTTCCAACGACGATCGTGCGATCAACGTCCACGATCGCGCATTTTCAGTCACAATCGTTCGATTTCCAGCCACGATTGCGCGATGAACGACCACAATCGTGCAATTCCAGCCATGATCATTTTTCTTTTGCAAATCCACGATCGCACAATTCTGGCCATTGCACGATCGTGGCCAAAAATAACGCAATCGTGCGATTTAATTTTTTTTTTTTTTACTTGTGTTCGCGTAATGCTTGTTTATTCACTAAGTAAACAACTTAAATCAAAGATGACTCACGTATGGTAATTTGCATTAAATTGCATGAATTCAGCACATAACTATATCTAGATGGTCAGATTTTGTAATCACCGAGCAAAGTATTATTTCATACAAGTACTCCAACATCTAAAATTACTGTTATTTATTGTATCACCATTTTAGTTATTGTCAATTATTTTAATGCATTTTATTTTAAAATTACTGTTATTTTATAACCATTTTAGTTCTTGCCAATTATTTTAATGCATTTTATTTTTTTAGTACAATTTGGGAGTGGAGATTCGAACCTCCGATTTACGGATCAAAAGCACATCTTTATATCAATTGAGCTATGCTCGATTTGACAATTATTTTAATATATATTCACACAATGTTTACGTTGAAGATGAGAGAACTCTTAATTTTTTTATATAGGTATGATATTGTCTATTTTTTTTTAAAAGAATATGATAACCTCTGTTTTAGACTTAAATCTTCCTAACTAAACTTTAATTTTACAAATTCAAAAATATAAAAGAATTTAAAATGTAATTAAAGATTACATCAAATGAGATTTAAATGTTACAAAATATAAATCAGATTATAAAACTATTTTGAATTAGTAACACTTAGGGGTGAAATTGAACTTAATTAAATACCAAAACTGAAAAAAGGTCTGACTTTTTACCAAATAGCTATCTAGGTTTTTTACTAAATACTTGAAGACCAATAATTTTCCCTCAAGGAGAGAGAGGTAAAAAAGAAAACAAAGGAAGAGTCCAAAATCCAAATACCAAAGTTAGAGAGAAATGGGTCTAACTTTTTCCCTATGTCTCTAAAACCCACATAATAAGATATTGAGAAATGAAACTTGTCGTTTTCTCTCTCTCATCTTCTTCCTCTCTTTTTAATTTTTTTCTATAATGCAATTAATTGCAGCAAAATATCGTCCCACTTGGCCCTTGATAGTATCAACATTAGAAAGATATTTGGTTGTTATATATTAAAATAAAACCATACACAATATAACCTGACTAGTATAAATTAAATGGTAAGTGTATGCAAGAAAACATCCAACCAGCAACCTTCTCAGTTCATGAAAATTGATAGTTGTATTAGTAACAATATGAATATGGAAAATGGAAACGAAGAAGCTACCCACCAGGATCGTTCTCGCTGCTGCTTCCAGGAATGGATACAACTCCAGCGCCAAGACCTAACCCACCTCCTCGAATCTCTCCACGAAACCAATAACCACGACGAAGAAATCAAAACCCTAATCGACACCTGCATCACTCACTTTGAAGACTACATCTCTACCCGCAGCCGCCTCGCTCTCGAGGAGGCCTCCCCGTTCTTCGCCCCCACCTGGTGCACCTCCTTGGAGAAATCCCTCCTCTGGATCACTGGTTGCAGACCGTCGATCTTCATTCGGTTGCTCTACGCGCTGACCGTGTTCGAAGTCGACTCGCGACTCGGCGAGTGGTTGGAAAGGATGATGACCAATATCACTAGGAATAATCTGCACATCAGGGACATGTCGCCGAGTCAGATGGTGTTGGTGAATGAGCTGCACATCAAGACCATACGAGCTGAAGAGACATTGACGAGAGAGATGGCAAGCTTGCAGGAGGAGCTGGCAGACCAGCCGATTGTGATGATAGCAAACGAGGTGGAGGTGGAGGTGGAAATGGAGGCGGAGGAGGTCGGGGAAGTGAACGAGGAGGCGGAGATAGTGTTGAAGGAGCATGAGAATGTGATGAAAGAGATCATGGAGAAGGCGGATGAGTTGAGGTTAAATACGCTAAAGGAAATTATGGAGATTTTGAAACCGGTTCAATCTTTGGAGTTTCTGGTTGCGAGTAAGAAGCTTCATCTCTCGCTTCATCGATGGGGAAAACAAAAAGATGAGAGGCTTGGAAGAAGATATCATTCTTGATGATCATATAAAGGAATATCTAAGAATAATAACCTACTACCTATGTTTTAATTTGCATTCTACAACTACGTGTTTATGGTTTTGTTTTGTTTTTTTTGGAATAAAATGTTTGTTCTTGTTTTATTAAATATAGTGTTGGCCTGTTTTAGATGGTAATCATTATGTTCAAATAATAAAATTTACGGTTTTTAATGAACTATCCTATTGTTACATTGTTTCAATAATTTCTCTTGAAGTTGAACAAAACTCAAGTTGGATGTGCATGAAAACTGGAAGGGACAAGTGAGCATGCAAAGAAGAAGGGACCAAACACAACAGGGTTACATCCCAACTTTGTCATTTGGCATTATTCAATCCAAAAGCAGTTTTAAAAAATAAATTTGTCTTGTTTTTTTTTCCAAATGTATTTAATTAATGCACGACACAATCTTATGACAATTCAAAAAAAAAAAAAAAAAAAAAAAAAAAAAAAAAAAAAAAAAAAAAAAAAAAAAGTGTGTTGTTTTAATATATTACATATCAAAAAATTTCCCTTAATAATATTTGGATCAATTTAAAGTTCAAACTTTCATAGGAAATTAATTTAGACTATTTGTTAGTGATTTATAGTTATTTTCACTCTATTCTACTTAAAATCAACTCAAAATCACCTAAAGAAGAACTATTCTTCACTCAAAATCAATCTTACCAAATTAGTAAAAAAAAATATCACGTAATTATTTATAAATAAGCAGAGAAAAATAGAAGAAGACGAAAAAATGAAAAATCGTTCATATTAATGAAAAAATCCTCTACTATCTATTTGATTCTAGCATTCATCTCTAATATTATGTCTCTATTTTTAAAGAAATCTAACACCCGAGTGAAAATTATGTATTAATAATTTTAAAATGAAATTTTAATTAACGAAAGGTCTAACTTGATTCATTGGTGTAAAGGTATAAGATTTTAATTAATACAAGTATTAGTTTAAGGGTAAGAATATATAATATTGAAATTATTTAATAGATCGATTAGGAGATTAATAAATATAAATATCTTACATAGAGATAATAAGAATTAAACTAATTTTGCAGACTAAATGAAAAGTTATTTGTGAGAAACTAAAATAAGCATAAGTCAGTCCACATTTATTCATTCTTTTAAGGTCAAATTAGCATACACCATTTGTACCATTTGTTGCACTGAAAACAATTTATTTGTGTGAGAGAAGGCAAAAAAAAATAATAGAGGTTGAGAGAAAGAGATAGAGAGAGATTAAAATAAACATTAAAATTTAATTCGCGGACAAATTTGTTATTATATTTATCTTAACCTTGTTTCCTAAAAACTAACATGAATCAAAATATGAATTAGAAATTATAATTATTAGACTCTTTTAATTTAATATTAACAAGTAATAAGCTAGCTAATTAAAATACATGAATTAACGCCAACATAAGCATAACTCAATCGACATATTGTATTAATTAGTGACCGAAAGACCACATATTCAATTCCCCACGCTACATGTTGTAAAAAAAACTATATGAGCTAACAAATAAATATTAATATATTCAAACCAAGTATAGCTCAATTGGCTAAGGCTATGTCATGGATTCAATCCTAACGTTAATTAAAATTTCAGTACAAAAAAATATTAATATAATTGTTATTAGAGCAACCATCACTAATATAAAATATTATTATTATTAAATTTTACTGTTATGAAATTTAGTAATAATAATAATTTTATTTGATATGTTTTTTTTTTTACAACGGTATTTAATTAATGCGGGGATTGAGCTCATGACCTCTTAGTCAAGGCACAACCTTATGTCAATTAAGATATGCTCAGTTTGGCAAAATTTGGGCGGTAATAATGCATTTAAATTTATGCCCCGTGCGTAGTTTTTTGTACAGGTGTAGCATCAATCAACCCCCACTCTAGGTTATCTAGGTGTGTTACCCGTTGCACCAAGTGGTTGTTTGATAAATTGTTTTAAAACGTTCCTACCCCGTGCGTGGTTGTTTGCACAGGTGCAAGATCAATCAACCTCACTCTGGGTTATCTAGGTGATGTGCTCACTCACCCGTTGCACCAAGAGTAATTTTGAACCTATCTCAATTAGTTAAGCATATATCTTTGAACAGGAAGCTAATTGTTGTCCAACCGAGTATAGCTCAATTGACATAAGGTTGTGCTCTTGATCAAGAGGTCAGAGGTTCAATCCCCGCATTATTTACATACCTTTGCAAAAAAAAAAGACTAATTGTTTGAATCTCTCACTCCATATATATCATTGAACTCTTAAAAGAAAGATGATGCAAGACGTTTTCGAGAGGTCGAAGCAGTAGTATGTACGAGAGAGAGATCAACGAAGGTGCGTGAGATCGAGACCGAAGGGATCTGAGGCGAACAAGGAGAAACGGAAGAAAAAAAAAAGATTGAGTTGATACGGAGAAAAAAAAATTGTGAGAAAACAAATAAGAAATCTAAAGAAGAAAAAAAATGTGAGAGATTGATTTGATGGAGAGAGAAAAAAAAGATATGAGAGTTTTGTTGGGGAGAGAAAAAAAATTTCTCAGTCACGACTAAACGCTGGAACTCTCCGCCGAACGCCGAAACTCTTCTCCGAACTGCAAAAGATTTATTCTCCCTACTATAAATGTATTACCTCGTATTGATGATTAAATGAGAATAAAGATTCTTGTAAATTTGACATGTAATAAAAACAAATAGATGACAATAAGAGCATAGACATGATGTATCGCCTAGTGATCATGAGGTCCTAAGTTCAATCCTCCGCCTCAACATGTTGTCAAACAAAAAAAAAATGTTATAAATTAATTAATAAAAATGTTAAAAATTCCATTAATAAAATAAAGAGGTCAACAAAAACATAACTCAAGTGACATAATGTATTGACTAGTGACTAAAAGGCGTTAGAATCAATCTTCACCCAAATGTACTTAAAGAAAAGAGAGAAAAAAAAGGTTAGGGTTATAAAATGTTTAATGAAAACCTCGTGAAGCCTATGAAATAAAGAATTAGAATATGATAAATGAGGGTTTTGGGGAGGGATGATCTAACACCTTCGATGGGCATTAATTCCAAAATTGACATAAGATCCTACTAATTCATCTTGTTCATGCATTTTAGTAAAAATGATAAAAATAAATTTTCTAATTCCTCGTAAACGTATTAAGGAATGAGAATAAAAAATTATGGGACTTAGTAATGAGAATCAACCGTCTACCATTTTTTATTACGCCATATCCTGTAATCCGATTTACATCAAACATAGGTATGAATCAGATTACAATTTGATGATTACGTGGGATTCAGACCATATTTTTTGTTCACTTTACACCATTTGTCCTTTACCTCTTCCTTAACTTCCCTTTTTTTTTTCTTAGTTTCCTTCTCCTCTCTTGCTTGAACTACTTCGGTCTTTCTCTCTCATACAATTTGCAATTTTTGTTCTCATTCTTCGTTTAATTATCTCTCTCATTATTATACAAGTTATGGATCCAACAAGTATGGTATCAATCGAGTCCGACAATGTCTTCCTTACCATTTTGTAGTCGACGTTAGGACATTTGGAGTTCAACGATTTCGAAGCTAGGTTTAGACCTCCTGGTCTAGAGATTTGCATGACTCTGAAAACCCTACCGTCCACGGTAGAATAATCAATTGTGTTGTTTATTTCTTTCGAGTGCCAAGCGAATTCGATCTTTGACGAATTTTTCAAAATTCAGGAAGAACATGGTTTTTTCCTACGCAATCTCACAATCGCTCCCTAATCTCGATAACGCTTTATTGATCTCTTATACAATCGATCACTCTCGCTAACGTCAGTTAATTAATTCTCGTTGCGTCGCTATACTCCAATGCGCTTCAAAACAAAAAATGACACGTCTGATGACAACCAATTGCCATAAATTCTCATCGTCGGTTCATCCCCTCTTCAGACCCTTTTTATTCTCATATTCTACCTTACTCAAATCATAAAACCCTTCATATTTTTTGTCCTCCTTCTCTGTTTACATTTTACAACCATGTCTTTCGACGACTCCTTTTTTAACCAACTCATGGCACCCACACCCTCAGATTTCGATACTTCCACTACCTCAACCCCCAAGTGCAAAACAACATAAGGAGAAACTTATGATGATAACACTCACTTTTCTTCTTCTTCGTCTCCTCATACATTGCATTTTGCACCATTGTGGCGCAACCAACTGCCCGGGTGTCAAGCGAAGACTCTGCTGCCCCCACGTTTGTTCAACACTCTAAGGCGACTGTGGAGTACCCGAGAGCCAAAAATGGGAAGAAGAAGGTTAACTCCGCTATTGGGCCAGACAGAGTAAATACTTTGTCGACCCCTTTCCTTTAATTTATATGGGCTACCAAAAGGTCGCCATTTTCTTGCATGGGTCGGCCATTTGGTCGATCGTCCACTTGCATGGGCTGCCAAGGCAACCCTTACCTTTCTCATGGGTCGGCCAAATAGCCGACCCTACTCCTTGCATGGGCTGCCAAAAGGCAACCCTTTTCCTAATGGGTCGCCCAAATGGCCGACCCTTCCTCCTCATTTTTCTTTTCATGGGTCAGCCAATTGGCCGACCCCTTTCCTTTATATGGATTGCCTTTTGGCAACCCTTTTCTTGCATGGGTCGGCCAAATGGCCGACCCTCCACTTGCATGGGCTGCCAAGGCAGCCCTTACTTTTCTCATGGGTCGACCAAATGGTCGTCCCTTCTCCTTGCGTGGGCCGCCAAGAGGCGAGCCTTTTCTTGCACACGGGTTCTATATATGGGCCACCTAAAAAGGCGGCCCTTCTCTTTGTCGCGGATCCACCCTCTCTGCAGGTCATTCCTCGTGTTGGCCCGATTTCTCGCGTCTTAGTCCGTGGTGGCGTTTATAGCCATAACAAAAAAAAATTAGACCCTTAATTCTCTTCTCTCCCTGCTCTCTCCATAATTTTCTTCCTTAACACCCAAATCGAGAAAAACCAAAACAAAGCAAATTGAGAAAGTTGAACAAAAGGAGAAGACAGTCACCTTTGTTCAAAGTTTTTGTATCAGTTGTGGATTGAAAAACTCTTTCAGTGGTTGGGGATTGGAATTAAATGAACCAAATTTGGACAGTAGCTGGAAATTGCTAATTCGAAGAAGAATTTTGCTGTGGATATGTTGATGAGAATCATGTGGGGTTGGATTTGAATGGAGTTTACTCCATTTTGCAGAAGCCCTTGAAACTCCATTTTGCAGAAGCCCTTGTTGAAATTCATTATTGTCGGTCACTTTACCGGTCGGTATTCAAATACCGGCCACTATACCGATCGAAATACTAACCATGTTACCGGTCGGTGTTCATGAATTCCAACAACTTTTCGAGTCAGCATTCATGAATTCCGGCCTTTTTCTGAAAAAATGAAGTTTTTAAGCCTGTTTGGTAGGCAATCTAGAATCTGATTTATGTTTTTGAAATTTATACTGAATATGCAACTGGTATAAAATCTGGATTCAGTATTTTGAAAACTTATCTAGATTATGTTTTTTGAAAACTGTTTTCGGATTTGTAATCCAAATCATGTAAACTCTAAAATCAATTTATTTTTCCTTCAGTGTATCCAAATTTTAAATTTGAAATTTTCATGTGGTAAACTCTATCCAATTTGAGGTGTTATGCTAAGCAAAAAGTTTGTTGCACGTGAATTGCCTATAAATTGGATGAAGTTCAAATGGTTTGAGGTTGATGAATTTTCAAAGAGTTTGAATATTTGGATGAGCATGAAGAGTTCATGTTAGTTGAGAAATTAGAAAGCTAAGTGTTAGATATTTCTCACAAAATCCTCATCACTTTCATCTTCCCATCTTCTTCTTCCAAACTTTTTCTTTCATAAACGAGTCCCACCACTCCATTGCTCGGCCCGAGGATAGCGGGACTACCGGAGGTGGTTCTCGGAGAGTTCGAGAGAAGCTTTGAAGGGTTCGTGAAGAGATTCGAGCATCGGAATAGAAGTCCTTAGAACTACAAGAGGTATGTGTTCTAATTCCTTTTATTTCAAAGCTTTTAGCATGTTTCTTATTTAGCTAAATTGATGAAATTAGAGTGACAATGATCCGACTCGCTTCCGCTGCGCTACATGCGCTCCATCATCGATCATAGACGAATCCCAATTAATTTGTGCTCAAATCCGCCAGAGCAATCGACCACAGACAATTCACACAAAGGTCGTGCCGCAATTACATAGGACCTCTTAATTGAGTTCATAGTGTTTCTTATTACAAGCTCAATTCATTTTTATTAAATTATAATATATATAAATAAAATATTATAAATTATATAATATTGTGGCAAATCCAGTCTAACTCAATTGTCATAAAAAAAATGTCATCGACTCTAAGGTATGAGGCTCGAATCCCCCACTCCGATTTATAAATATATTTTCAAACACATTTTCAATAATTAGTTAAATTGTGATACAATTTTCAAATCGGCTACCAAATACATATTTGAAAACATGGAGTACAACTATGTTTTTTATTGAATCCTTTGTTTTTTAAATTTGTGTTTTCAAATCCCCAACCAAACAAACCCTAACATATTCAACATTTTATTAATTTAACAAATCTATGAGATATAAAATTAAATTTTGTGTTTAATAAGACATCTTTCAATTTTGAATGCTCTAGGACTTATTAGACACAAATTCAAAATTTTAGAGACAATTTTTTAAAGTTCAATAACATATTGTAGACCCCTAAATTTATGTGGCCTTTTACTTTTCAGTAAATTTTGTGTTTTTGCGGTAATTTTGTATTTTACTAGCTTTTAAGAAAATTAAACAAAAAATTTCTTCCTGATTATTTTTCTCCCTACCTCACTTAACCCTCCCCTCCCCCACTTAACCCTCCCCTCTTTTCTCTTCCAAGACATCTTATTATTTTCTTTTAGTACACATTTTCCCTCCATTTCTCTCTCAAAAAAATCTCATGCATCATTTTTCTCATGGTGCTTGAAACTCTAAGCATCATCTTTTCCCCATTTCTCTCTCTAATTCACAACAACCCAAATCCTTATTTCACTTGCCACGACGTAGTCTCCCTTTCTAAAATTCATTTCTCTATCTCGGTACACCTCTCTCATGGTTTTGATTTTGGGAGCAAACATTCTTTTGTCTCGTTTCAACCCCCACAACCTTGACAGAATCACATCGGGGCCTCTTCCCTCTTCTACTGACGACTGCAACAAATGTCGGAATGTTGGATTTTTGCTGTATTTATAACTGTGAAACACGAACACACAAATTACACCGTAACAAGATACAATGTATCAAAACTACATACACTATATATAAATATAAATCCAGAAATTCAAGTATGTAACCAAATTTGAGATACAAAGTTACTTAAGATGTATAAAGACAGAAATACAGTAGCAAGAGCTACTTATTACTACAATTTATGAAAATCGTGTTGGAGATGAAAACAAAGTCGAGGCACGCTTATAAAGCGTTGCCCTGAAGACAATTGTTCGCTCAGCACGGGTTGCAAGCAAACTACAACGGTCGTCTTAGCAGGATTCAACGACTTGCTCCGGTAGAACATAAACTCGAACTACTCAGATCTGACAGAACTCTTGAATATTTGCTCTCAACCAAACAAAGACACAAGAAAATAAAAGGAAGAAGAAAAGACGAAAAATAGATAAAGCTTAGATTTTTGGGATACTCTCAAATGACGAACCACACTACTATTTATAATAGTGCAAATCGTAATTCTCCGAATTTGAAATATCGGACAATAATTACACTGTAATTACAACATGAAACGTCTACAATAATTACCCTGTAATTACAACATGAAACGTCTGACAATAATTACCTTGTAATTACAACATGAAACGTCTGACAATAATTATACTATAATTACAACATAAAACGTCTGACAATAATTGCACTGTAATTGCAACATGAAACGCCTGATAATAATTACACTGTAATTACAACATGAAACGTCTGACAATAATTACACTATAATTACAACATGAAATGTCTGACAATAATTACACTGTAATTACAACATAAAACGTCTGACAATAATTGCACTGTAATTGCAACATGAAACGTCTAACAATAACTACACTGTAATTGTTAACCGTTACGAATGTTACAAATTCAATTTCAAGAATTTAATTTGTATGTTACACCATTTGTTAGAAACCCTTGGTATTCTAACCATTACTTTCTTTCACAAAATACAACAAGTTCCAACAATCTCCCACATGAAAAAAAAGTAAGAAAAACAAAACAAAGTCGCTGAGAACAAACAAATAAGTTATGCATCATGAGATGTGTCTTCTAGACTTGAACCTTCCTTAGTGAATATCCATCGAAATTATCGAAGAAATAGGGAGACCAACTCTCGAACTATCATTCTTATTGGTAAATTGAGACAACATACATCACACATAACTCATTTTGTATCTTTGAGTTCTATACGTTTGTGTCCATTTTGGTCTTGGACAAAATCTCGAATTCATGAGAGCTTTAGAGAACACAAGCCATGTAAAAAGTCCTTATAGAATCGATCCAATTTTACTCTCACATAAGTGATATTGATTAAGAGTATTCTGTCATTACTACTCCTTTTGTAATCAAGATATCAATAAAACCTTAACACCAACAAATCACACACTCTGGTACATCATAGAAATGGGAAGAAACTAAATGTTTCTTAGTGTGTCAACTATGAATTATCCAACCAGTTTGCTTATTGAACCTAGATCTTGGGATCTTCAGTCAACTAGGTTAGGTTACCGCCAGATAATTTATTTCATAGGCTTTAGCCCCATTTCCCTCGATGTATATGTCACTTGCTCTTTTAACAATATTTTTGTCAAAGGATCTACAATATTTTCTTGTGATTTTACATAATCAATGAATATTATTCCATTAGAGAGAAATTGCCTTATCGAATTATGCATGCGTTTTATATGTCGTGACTTCCCATTATAAACATTATTCTTAGCTCTCATAGAAGCCGCTAAGCAGTCACAATAAATACATATAACACTTACAAGCTTCGACCACAGTGGAATATCTTCAAGAAAATTTTGAAGCCATTCAACTTCTTCTCCAGCTTTATCTAGAGCTATAAACTCTGATTCCATTGTAGAATGTGCTATACACGTCTACTTTGAAGATTTCCATGATACAACTCATCTACTTAAGGTAAAAATATACCCACTGGTTGATTTAGTCTCCATGCTATCAGAAATTCAATTAGCATCACTAAATCCTTCCAGTACGTGTGGATACCTCGTATAATGCAATCCAAAGTCTAGAGTGTACTTCAAGTACCTTAGAACTATCTCGTGTCTTCCTCTCTTTTTCTTTCTAGAAGGCAATTAATTGCACCAAAATATCCTCCCACTTGTCCTCCCACTTGGCCCTTGATAGTATAAACATTAGCAATATATTTGGTTGTTATATATTAAAATAAAACCATACACAATATAACCTGACGAGTATAAATTAAGTGGCAAGTGTATGCAGGAAAAGAAAAACACCCAACCAGCAACCTTCCCAGTTCATGGAAATGGATAGTTGTAGTAGTAACAATTTGAATATGGAAAATGGGCACGAAGAAGTTACCCACCGGGATCGTTCCCGCTGCTGCTTCCAGGAATGGATGCAACTCCAACGCCAAGACCTAACCCACCTCCTTGAGTCTCTCCACAAAACCAACGACGACAACGACGAAGAAATCAAAACCATAATCTGCAGCTGCATCACTCACTTCGAAGACTACATCAACACCGCAACCGCCTCGCTCTCGAGGACGCCTCCTCGTTCTTCGCTCCCACCTGGTGCACCTCATTGGAGAAATCCCTCCTCTGAATCACCGGTTGTAGGCCGTCGATCTTCATTCGGTTGCTCTACACGCTGACCGGGTTTGAAGTCGACTCGCGACTCGGCGAGTGGCTGGAAGGGATGATGACCAATAGCACTAGGAATAATTTGTGCATCGGGGACATGTCGCCGAGTTAGATGGCGCTGGTGAATGGGCTGCACATCAGGACCTTACGAGCTGAGGAGACATTGACGACCGAGATGGCAAGCTTGCAGGAGGAGCTGGCAGACCAACCGATTGCGGTGATAGCATACGAGTTGGAGGAGGTCGGGGAAGTGAACGAGGAGGCGAAAATGGTGTTGAAGGAGCATGAGAAGGTGATGCAAGAGATTATGGAGAAGGCGGATGAGTTGAGGTTAAATACGCTTAAGGAAATTTTGGAGATTTTGAAGCCTGTTCAATCTGTGGAGTTTCTGGTTGCGAGTAAGAAGCTTCATCTGTCGCTTCATCTATGGGGCAAACGGAAAGATGAGAAGCATGAAACAAAGTATCATTACTGATCATCATATAAAGGAATATCTAAGAAGACCGACCTACTACCTATGTTTTAATTTGCATTCTGCTATTGTTGCTGTGTGTGTTTTTTCGTTTTTTTTTTTTTTTTTTTTTTTTTTTGAAGAAAATGTTTGTTCTTGTTTTATTAAATATAGTGTTGGTGTGTTTTAGTCTTGGCATGGTTATCATTATGTTAAAATAATAAAATTTACGTTTTTTTAATGAAGTGTCGTATTGTCACACAGTTTGAATAAATTGTGTCGTATGGTTACATTGTTTGAATAATTTGTCTCTTGAAGTTGAACAAAACTCAAGTTGGATGTGCGTGAAAACAGGAAGGAAGCGACAAGTGAGCATGCAAAGAAGTAGGGAAGGTGGCAACACGACAAGGTTACACAATCTGACAGAGGCCTTCATCCCAACAAATCTAAAAGGATAATAGTCAAATTTTGAATTAGATTTTTTTTACTGTCAATAAATAGGACTAGGACCTTTTAAAATGGTTAAAATGTGTTGTTTTTAAAATTTTCATTCAATTGCATTATTTAAAAACAGTTTAAAATAAATAAATCTGAGAAACGACATTTCTTAAAAATGTGTTGTTTTAGTGAAAAGAAAAGCATAAAACATAACTTTAATGAGATATTAAAAAATCGTCCATATTTGGATGAATTTAAACTCCAAACTTTCATTAGTGAATCAATTTAGATTATTGATTAGTGAATCTATTTAATTCCAGTATTCATCTCTAATATTATGTTAATATTTTTAGAGAAATTGTAGTAAATGACAATTTAAGACTTATTGTTTGCAAATATAGCATGTTTTTAAAAAATTTGCGGATATAGCAATTTCTATCGCTGATATCTTATGACTGATAGAAGTCTATCGCTGATCACCTCAGCTTTTTATAGATTTTTGTCAGTGATAATAGTCTATCAGAGATAATAGTCTATCACTGATAGAAGTATTATTGAAAAATATTGACTAAATTGAAAAAATGCATAAACATTATGAACTCAACTTAGACTTTTTTTTTTTTTTTTTTTTATTTTGCTATCTTATTTCAAAATAAATTAATATATACCTAATAATTATGTCACATTATTAGGTTATTAATTTGAAGAAGTACTATAAAGAATTGTTATGAGCAGATTAAAATTCATGGGCCCAGACTTAAACTATAAGAAAAATTACTTTCATAGGTCAGGGTGTCACTAAACGTATTACTGTCACGTTAAAGTCAAAGGATGTCGCTAAACGTATTACTGACACGTTAAGGTTTGTCGTTGTATCCGTCGCAAAAAAATGCATCTTCTTAAGTTTTAGCGACCTGTTGACCACACGTCGCTAAAACGTGTTGTACCAACGACGCATTAGCAAACACGTCGCTAAAGGTGAAGTTTCAGCGACGCATTTTAACGCATCGCTCAAAGCCTATAGTTATTTTTAAAAAAAATATTAATCCTGATCATAGCGAAGGTGAGCGATCGACGACCCTAAAAGGGAAATATGATGTTGGGCATATAATAGATCAAGACGAGGCAACCGACAAACACTCTCACCGTGACACATCAAGCCAACGTACGATCCAGACACTTAATGTTGAAAATGAATAATATAAATATGGGGCACCACCCCTCATTATAGGTACGTAACAATTTCTCAGCTTGATACCACTTCATTTACGACATTAAATTAAGCAGATCTCTACTCTTTTAAGATTGTTCTATCGTGTGTATTCCACTCCAACTGAGAACAAATCTAACATGCATTTAAATCCACGCATCAATAATCTTTTTTATTAAGAGTTTAGAGTGTGAATATATAAACTTGAGTAAATATATTATATATATATATTGATCGATGTCAATTCAGGGGCACATCCAAACATTAATGTTTGGGGGGGCCAAAAAAAATTTATCGCAAAAAAATTTGAGGTTTGAATTCACGCTCTCATATTATGTTGATCTTAAAAAAAAGTTATTGGTGATATGAATATGTAGGCGTATCAAAAGTTTCTTAACTAAGTTCAAATAAACTTAATACTATTATATAATTTAATTTTTGTTCTAATGAATCCCTGAATTTTAAGAAATATTAAGACAAGGATCTATTACACTTAAGCTTGAAAATTCGACGACCTATTAGATACAAAATTGAAAGTTTAAAAATATATTGAACATTTTTTAAAGCGCGTGGATCCTATTAAATAAAAAATTGAAAGTTCAAAAATTTATTAGATATTTTGGAAAAAAAAACACAATTTAATGTGAAATATTTTTCCAACATTTAGGGAGGTGTAATATAGACTAAATTACTTTTGGAAAAACTAACAAATAAACTAATAGTAAGGATTAAGTTGAAGATTTGTTGAAAGTATAAACACTAAATTTGGACATTTGAAATTCTAAGGACTAAAATTAATACAATTTTCAAAGTACAAAAACTAAAACGACACCAAACCGAGCATAGCTCAATTGACATAAAGTTGTGTCTTGACTGAAAGGTTAGTAATTCAATCCGCCACCCGACTAAAACGATATTTCAACATTTTTTAATATATATATATATATATATATAAACTTGAAAAAAAAAATTAAAAATTCTTATAGAATTAAATATTTAAAACTAAATATGAAGTGCTTTTATCATTTATATTGATAATAAAAAATATATTTAAGAAATTAGTTAGGTATGTAGCCAAAAATAAAAAATATATTTAAGAAATTAATTATGTATGTAGTCGAGAAAAAATTAAAAAATAATATGTGCAACCTAAGTGGTTAACTTAAGAATACAAAATGGCATGTCATTCATGCTTACCAATGCACCAAACTATTCTTTCATTTGTTTTAGGGAGCCAAATTCTATATATTATATATACTATATATTTTAAGGCATTATTTTGTCTATGTATATTAAAATTTTCAAATATTTGGGAGGGGTGGCCCCTAGTCCCCAAAAAGATCGGCCCATGGATGTCATCATACATATGTAAGATGATGTAAACATTTTCAACGTAGAGTCAGCAGATTTGGCCTTCGGGTGGATTTATAAAAGTAGTTCAAAATTGAAAATGTTGTATGGTCATTTTTTTTCCATGATCTATTAGTTACGGACACAACCTTATGCCAATTGAACTATGCTCGATTTGACTTGTGTGGTCATCTTTTTAACATATAGGATAAGAAAACAAACCAAGTATTATTAAATATATATTTAGTTTTTCAAAAACAAACATAATTAAATCATAAATCTTATCTCTTTATCTCTTTAAAAGACGCGTCCATTTAATATTGAGATAAAATCAAACATTTAGTTAAACTAACAAGAAACACGTGCGATGCACATTAAGGCTTATCATTTTAATCTAAAGTATAAAAATATATATTTTTTAACTCTTAAATCTAATAGTTAAAATTTATCCTACACAATTAGTATGATTTATGTTTACAATTTTCTTCAAAACTTTCTTTATTGACAATATTTTTTTTTTCTTTTTTAAACTTGTATAAAATATATTTTTCAATATTTAATTTAAGTTTATTATTTTATACAATGCAAGGTATGAATATTCATGTGTACTAAAAAAAATGGTACAAATATCCAAATAAGAAATCATTTTTTTTTTCATAGTCATGTCCTTCATATAATATTGGAATTCTAATAGTGTCGTTTTAGAAACTAATAATAGTACACACATTCAAATAAATTAATAATCACAATTCATATATATATATATATATATATATATATATATATATGTTTGGAAAGACTAAAGATTTTTGAAGTTCGAAAGAGAAAAATTCTAAACATAAAAAAGAATATGAAGAGGAAGAGTTAAAATTAAAGAACAATATGAAAGATGAAAAGAAAAAATCATAAAATAATTATTTCTCTCATTCATCATCATAAAATAAATATACATAAATAAATTCAATAAAAAAATAGAAATAAATTTATGGAATTATTGTGAATTGAGTGAGTTAATAAATAGGAAAAAATTGCAGTTGAATGATAAAATTGTCACGAACGTAATAGTGAGATTTGTTCTCAGTTGATAATTAATGTGAAAAAATAATGTAAGGTATTGTGCTCAAAATTATTTTTGTTGTCTTCAATTTTTTTTTTGTAAATGATAGATAAAATAAAAATAAAAAAAAAATCATTTTTAGAATTTATTGGAATTGAAATAAGTACTTAATAATGAAATTTTAAAAATTTGTAGAAAAAAATTGTGGAGAAGCAACTAAAATAAACTCAAACTTCAGAACTACAGACTAAACTAGTCGCTGCCTTAAACACAAGTACTTCAGAACTGTCCAGACTAAATAACTTCAGATTAAACAACTTCAACTTATTTCCATCTCGTTGGGCCAAACGACCCTAAAGAACTTCTTTATTTGCCAATTTTAACTCTTACCAAAAAAAATAAAAAAAATAAATAATATTAATAATAAATAAATAAAAAGTATTATTGAAAAATATTGACTAAATTGAAAAAATGCATAAACATTATGAACTCAACTTAGACTTTTTTTTTTGTTTTAATTTGCTATCTTATTTCAAAATAAATTAATATATACCTAATAATTATGTCACATTATTAGGTTATTAATTTGAAGAAGTACCGTAAAGAATTGTTATGAGCAGATTAAAAATCATGGGCCCAGACTTACACTATGAGAAAAATTACTTTCATAGGTCAGGGTGTCACTAAACGTATTACTGACACGTTAAAGTCAAAGGATGTCGCTAAACGTATTACTAACACGTTAAGGTTTGCCGTTGTATCCGTTGCAAAAAAATGCATCTTCTTAAGTTTTAGCGACCTGTTGACCACACGTTGCTAAAACGTGTTGTACCAACGACGCATTAGCAAACACATCGCTAAAGGTGAAGTTTCAGCGACGCATTTTAACGCGTCGCTGAAAGCCTACAGTTATTTTTTAAAAAAATATTAATCCTGACCATAGCGGAGGTGAGCGATCGACGACCCTAAAAGGGAAATATGATGTTGGGCATATAATAGATCAAGACGAAGCACCCGACAAACACTCTCACCGTGACACGTCAAGCCAACGTACAATCCAGACACTTAATGTTGAAAATGAATAATATAAATATGGGGCACCACCCTCATTATAGGTACGTAACAATTTCTCAGCTTGATACCACTTCATTTACGAAATTAAATTAAGCAGATCTCTACTCTTTTAAGATTGTTCCATCGTGTGTATTACACTCCAACTGAGAACAAATCTAACATGCATTTAAATCCACGCATCAATAATCTTTTTTTATTAAGAGTTTAGAGTGTGAATATATAAACTTGAGTAAATATATTATATATATATATATATATTGATCGATGTCAAATCAGGGGCACATCCAGACATTAATGATTGGGGTGGCCAAAAAAAATTTATCGAAAAAAATTTTGAGGTTTGAATTCACGCTCTCATATGATGTTGATCTTAAAAAAAAGTTATTCGTGATATGAATATGTAGGCGTATCAAAAGTTTCTTAACTCAGTTCAAATAAACTTAATACTATTATATAATTCAGTTTTGGTTCTAATGAATCCCTGAATTTTAAGAAATATTAAGACAAGGATCTATTACACTTAAACTTGAAAATTCGACGACCTATTAGATACAAAATTGAAAGTTTAAAAATATATTGAACATTTTTTAAAGCTCGTGGATCTATTAAATACAAAATTGAAAGTTCAAAAACTTATTAGACATTTTAGAAAAAAAACACAATTTAATGTGAAATATTTTTCCAACATTTAGGGAGGGGTGTAATATAGACTAAATTACTTTTGGAAAAACTAACAAATAAACTAATAGTAAGGATTAAGTTGAAGATTTGTTGAAAGTATAAACACTAAATTTGGACATTTGAAATTCTAAGGACTAAAATTAATACAATTTTAAAAGTACAAAAACTAAAACAATTGACATAAAGTTGTGTCTTGACTGAAAAGTTAGTAATTCAATCCGCCACCCGACTAAAACAATATTTCAACATTTTTTAATATATATATATATATATATATATATATATATATATAAACTTGAAAAGAAAAAAAAAATTTCTTATAGAATTAAATATGTAAAACTAAATATGAAGTGCTTTTATCATTTATATTGATAATAAAAAATATATTTAAGAAATTAGTTAGGTGTGTAGTCAAAAATAAAAAATATATTTAAGAAATTAATTATGTATGTTGTCGAGAAAAAATAAAAAAATAATATGTGCAACCTAAGAATACAAAATGGCATGACATTCATGCTTACCAATGCACCCGACTATTCTTTCATTTGTTTTAGTGGAGCCAAATTCTATTTATTATATATACTATATATTTTAAGGCATTATTTTGCCTATATATATTAAAATTTTCAAATATTTGGGAGGGGTGCCCCTAGTCCCCACAAAGATCGGCCCATGGATGTCATCATACATATGTAAGATGATGTAAACATTTTCACCGTAGAGTCAGCAGATTTGGCCTTCGGGTGGATTTATAAAAGTAGTTCAAAATTGAAAATGTTGTATGGTCATTTTTTTTTTCCATGATCTTTTAGTTACGGACACAACCTTATTTCAATTGAACTATGCTCGATTTGACTTGTGTGGTCATCTTTTTAACATATAGGAAAAGAAAACAAACCAAGTATTATTAAATATATATTTAGTTTTTCAAAAACAAACATAATTAAATCATAAATCTTATCTCTTTATCTCTTTAAAAGACGCGTCCATTTAATATTGAGCTAAAATCAAACATTTAGTTTTTTTTTTTTTTTTTGAAAGGACCAAACATTTAGTTAAACTAGCAAGAAACACGTGCGATGCACATTAAGGCTTATCATTTTAATCTAAAGTATAAAAATATATATTTTTTAACTCTTAAATCTAATAGTTAAAATTTATCCTACACAATTAGTATGATTTATGTTTTCAATTTTCTTCAAAACTTTCTTTATTAACAATATTTTTTTTTTCTTTTTTAAACTTGTATAAAATATAATTTTCAATATTTAATTTAACTTTATTATTTTATACAATGCAAGGTATGAATATTCATGTGTACTAAAAAAATGGTACAAATATCCAAATAAGAAATCATTTTTTTTTCATAGTTATGTCCTTCATATAATATTAGAATTCCAATAGTGTCGTTTTAGAAATTAATAATAGTACACACATTCAAATAAATTAATAATCACAATTCCTATATATATATATATATATATATATATATATATATGTTTGGAAAGACTAAAGATTTTTGAAGTTCGAAAGAGAAAAATTCTAAACATAAAAAAGAATATGAAGAGAAAGAGTTAAAATTAAAGAACAATATGAAAGATGAAAAGAAAAAAATCATAAAATAATTATTTCTCCCATTCATCATCTTAAAATAAATATACATAAATAAATTCAATAAAAAAATAGAAATAAATTTATGGAATTATTGTGAATTGAGTAAGTTAATAAATAGGAAAAAATTGCAGTTGAATGATAAAATTGTCACGAACGTAATAGTGAGATTTGTTCTCAGTTGATAATTAATGTGAAAAAATAATGTAAGGTATTGTGCTCAAAATTATTTGTGTTGTCTTCAATTTTTTTTTTGTAAATGATAGATAAAATAAAAATAAACAAAAATCATTTTTAGAATTTATTGGAATTGAAATAAGTCCTTAATAATGAAATTTTAGAAATTTGTAGAAAAAAATTGTGCAGAAGAAAGCAACTAAAATAAACTCAAACTTCAGAACTCCAGACTAAACAAGTCTCTGCCTCAAACACAAATACTTCAGAACTGCCCAGACTAAATAACTCTAGATTAAACAACTTCAACTCCTTTCCAATTCGTTGGGCCAAACGATCCCTAAAGAACTTCTTTATCTGCCAATTTTAACTCTTATAAAATAATAATAATAATAATAATAATAATAATAATAAATAAATAAATAAAAAGTATTATTGAAAAATATTGACTAAATTGAAAAAATGCATAAACATTATGAACTCAACTTAAGACTTTTATTTTTATTTTTTTATTTGCTATTTTATTTCAAAATAAATTAATATATACCTAATAAATATGTCACATTATTAGGTTATTAATTTAAAGAAGTATTGTAAAGAATTGTTATGATCAGATTAAAATTCATGGGCCCAGACTTACACTATAAGAAAAATTACTTTCAACGTATAAAATACGTCGCAAAAAGTTAAAAGACTAAACGTATTACTGACACGTTAAGGTTTGTCGTTGTATCCGTCGCAAAAAAAATGCATCTTCGTAAGTTTTAGCCACTTGTTGACCACGCGTAGCTAAAACGTGTTGTACCAACGACGCATTAGCAAACACGTCGCTAAAGGTGAAGTTTCAGCGACGCATTTTAACGCGTCGCTGAAAGCCTATAGTTATTTTAAAAAAAATATTAATCCTGACCATAGCGGAGGTGAGCGATCGACGACCCTAAAAGGAAAATATGATGTTGGTCATATAACAGATCAAGACGAGGCACCCGACAAAGACTCTCACCGTGACACGTCACGATCCGGACACTTAATGTTGAAAATGAATATTATAAATATGGGGCACCACCCCTCATTATAGGTACGTAACAATTTCTCAACTTGATACCACTTCATTTACGACATTAAATTAAGCAGATCTCTACTCTTTCAAGATTGTTCCATCGTGTGTATTACACTCCAACTGAGAACAAATCTAACATGCATTTAAATCCACGCATCAATAATCTTTTTTTATTAAGAGTTTAGAGTGTGAATTTATAAACTTGAGTAAATATATTTTATATATATATTGATCGATGTCCTCATACATATGTAAGATGATGTAAACATTTTGCACGTGGAGTCAGCATATTTGGCCTTCCAAGAGGTGGATTTATAAAAGTAGTTCAAAATTGAAAATGTTGTGTGGTCATCTTTTTTTTACATGACCTCTTAGTTACGGGCACAACCTTATGTCAATTGAGTTATGCTCGATTTGGCTTGTGTGGTTATCTTTCTAGCATATAGGAATAGAAAACAAACCAAGTATTATAAATATATATTTAGTTTTTCAAAAACAAACATAATTAAATCATAAATGTTATCTCTTTATCTCTTTAAAAGACGTGTCCATTTAATATTGAGATAAAATCAAACATTTAGTTAAACTAGCAAGAAACACGTGGGAGGCTGTTTTTTTTTTAATATTGTATTTTTTAAAACTTATTATTAAAATATTGTAACTTTCAAACTATTTATAAAAATATAGCAATTTTAATTGAAGGTATCTTGCTCCACATGGGATGGAGGTCGTCCATCGTATCTACCTCCATCGTATCTACCTCATTTATCTACTTCATTTATTAAAAAATTAATATCTTTTTAACCAGATATTCATAAAATGAAGAGAGTGGAAGAAGTTGAACAATCTCATTAAATAACTTTTTAAATAGTAGATGGAAAAAAACATTTAATTAATTTTAAAACTCTCAAACTTTTGAAAACTTTTGAAATTAATAAATTTTCATAAAATTAATATTTTTATTCTCATAAAATGCAGAGAGTTGAAGAAGTTAAACCATCTCACTAAATAACTTTTTAAATAGTAGATGAAAAAAAAATATTTAATTAATTTTAAAACTCTCAAACTTTTGAAATTAATATCTCTATTCTCATAAAATGAAGAGAGTTCGAGAAGTTGAACAATCTCACCCTTGAAATAATCTTTTAAATAATAAATGAAAAAAAAATATTTAATTAATTTTAAAATTCTCAAACTTTTAAAACTTCAAAAAAAAAAAAAAAAAAATGTTGCAGAAAACAAACTCAAATCAGTTACCTTGAACGTGCCCAAGGACTAGTTGATGAGAAACAAACAGCCGCGCACATGGCCACGGGCGGACCTCTGAAGGGACTAGGGGGGCCACGGCCCCCCCAAAATTTTTGATTTTCTTATATACGTAATATATACTATTGTTATTAAAAATATTTTGGCCCCCCAAATTAACAAAATCTTATTTTGCTGCACTGGTCATTGTGCATGGTTTATTTTTTGTTGTGCTTGAGTTCGAAACTCAACCATAACAATAATTTATTTGTTTTACATTTCCTTCTATGTATATTTTTTTAAAAAAAATTGTTCTCTTTTAATATTTTGTTTATATATATTTAAAATATATAAAATTAGTATTTACTTCTATAATATTTTTTTTTAATTGAAATGTCATTGTAGTATCTATACTTTAGAGTTATATTATTTTAGTCATTGTAATTTTAAATATCTAAATTTAGTATTCTTTCCTACTTTAAACAAATCTATTAACTCTTAGTATTAGTTTATTTATTAACATTTTCAAAAGTAATTTAGACTATATTAACATCCTTTTATAAATTTTGAAAACAAATTCATGTTATATTGTGTTTTTTCTTGAATAACTTTTCTTAAAAATGTCTAATCAATCTTTGAACTTTCAATTTTGTGTTTAATAGGCCCACGAACTTTAAAAATAGTTCAATATATTTTTTAACTTTAATTTCAATTTTGTATCTAATCGGTCCTCAAATTTTCAAGTTTAAGTCTAATATATCCTTGTATTTATTTGACATTTTTTAAAATCTAAGAATTCATTAGAAACAAAATTGAAAGTATATGGACACATTAAAAACTTTTTAGAGTTTAGGGACTCATTAAATTATTATTATTATTTTTTTTTTTAAATAAGCAAAATTATATGATGGTATTAAGTTTATTTAAACTTAGTTCGTAAGTCTTTGATACACTCACATATGCTTATCATTGATATTTTTTTTTTAATGTTAACATAACTTGAGAGTGAATTCGAACCTCTATATTTTTTACGATCTTTTTTTAATGTTTATATACTCTATTTTTTTTGGCCCCCAAACATCAATGTCTGGATTCGATTCGCCCCTGCACATGCTTGTCTTTTGTTTTCAGCAAACACTGTCTACTTTTTTTTCTTTTTTTATTTTTATTTTTATAGTACATTAGGGGTGGGGAATTCGAACTACAGAGTCATCAAGTCATACATATGCCAGCTGAGCTATGCTCATTCTCCTGGATTGTTTGGGCTTTGATACATGGACTTCTTAATTGAGTTTGTAGTATTTTATATTATAAACTCAATTCATTTTTATTAAATTAAAATATGTATAAATAAAATATTATAAATTATATAATATTGTGGTAAATAGAGTCTAACTCAATTGACATAAGGAAATTGTCCTCGACTCTAAGGTATGAGGCTCGAATGACGAATCTCCCACTCTGATTTATAAATATATTTTCAAACACATTTTCAATAATGAATTAAATTGTGATACATATTCAAATTTGTTACCAACTACATATTTGAAAACATGAAATACAACTATGTTTTTATTGAATCCTTTGTTTTTTAAATTTGTGTTTTCAAATCTCCAATCAAATAAACCATGACATATTTAACCTTTCTTAATTTAACAAATTTGTGAGATATAAAATTAAATTTTGTGTTTAATAAGACATTTTTCAATTTTGAAGGCTCAAATACTTATTAGACACAAATTCAAAATTTTAGAGACAATTTTTTAAAGTTCAAGAACATGTTGTAGGCCCCTAAATTTATTCGACCTTTTATTTTTTCAATAAATTTTGTGTTTTTGTCGTAATTTTGTATTTTACTAACTTGTAAGAAAAATAAACTAAAATTCTCACTCCCATTCTTTTTCTCCCTCCCTCACTTAACTCTCCCCTCCTTTCTCTTCGAAGACATTTCATTCTTTTCTTTCACAACAGATTCTCCCTCCCTTTCTCTTCCAAAAAAATCTCACCCATCATTCTTCTCATCCCTGCTTCAAACTCTAACCATCATTTTCCCCCATTTCTCTCTCTCATTCACAACCCAAATCTTTCTCTCACTCTCCCCGAGGTAGTCTCCCTCTCTCAAATTCATTTCTCTATCTCGGTGCACCTCTCTCATGGTTTTGCTTTTCGGAGCAAACATTTTTTTTTGTCTCGTTTCAGCCCTCCCAACCTTGACAGAATCACATCGGGGCCTCTTCCCTCCTCTACTGACGACTGCAACAAATGTCGGAATGTTGGATTTTTGCTGTATTTATAACTGAGAAACACGAACACACAGATTACACCGTAACAAGATACAATGTATCAAAACTGCATTCACTGTATATAAATATAAATCTAGAAATTCAAGTATGTAACCATATTTAAGATACAAAGTTACTTAAGATGTGTAAAGACAGAAAGACAGTAGCAAAAGCTATTTATTACTACAGTTTCTGGAAATCGTGATGGAGATGAAAACAAAGTCGAGGCACGCTTATAAAGCGTTGTCCTGAAGACAATTGTTCGCTCTGCACGGGTTGAAGAAAACTACAACGAGCGTCTTAGCAGGATTCAACGACTTACTCCGGTAGAAAAGGAACTCGAACTACTCGGATCTGGCAGAACTCTTGAATATTTGCTCTCAACAAAACAAAGACACAAGAAAATCAAAGGGAAGAAGAAAACTCGAAAAATAGATGAAGCTCAGATTTTTGGGATACTCTCAAATTACGAATCACACTACTATTTATAGTAATGCAAATCGTAACTCTCCTAATCTGAAACGTCTGACAATAATTACACTGTATACAACATGAATAGTCTGACAACAATTACAACATGAAACGTCTGACAACAATTACAACATGAAACGTGTGACAATAATTACACTTAATTACAACATGAAACGTCTGACAATAATTGCACTGTAATTGGAACATGAAACGTCTGACAATAATTACATTGTAATTACAACATGAAATGTCTGACAATAATTACACTATAATTACAACATGAAACGTCGGACAATAATTACACTGTAATTACAACATGAAACGTCTAACAATAATTGCACTGTAATTGCAACATGAAACATCTGACAATAATTACACTGTAATTGTTAACAGTTACGAATATTACAAATTCAGTTTCAAAAATTTAATTCGTATGTTACACCATTTATTAGAAACCATCGTTCTAACCATTACTTTATTTCACAAAATACAACAAGTTCCCACAATCCCCCACATGTAAAGAAAGTAAGAAAAACAAAACAAAGTCGTTGAGAACAAACAAATAAGTTATGTATCATGAGAGGTGTCTTCTGGACTTGAACTTTCCTTAGTGAATATCCATCGAAATTACTGAAGAAATAGGGAGACCAACTCTTGAACTATCCTTTTTATTGGTAAATTGAGACAACAGACATCACACATAACTCATTTTGTATCTTTGAGTTCTATACGTTTGTGTCCATTTTATGGTCCTAGACAAAATCTCGAATTCATGAGAGCTTTAGAGAACGCAAACCATTTAAAAAATCTTCATATAATCGACCATGTTTTACTCTCACATAGGTGATATTGATTAAGAGTATTCTATCATTATTACTCCTCTTGTAATCAAGATATCAATAAAACCTTAACATTGACAGATCACACACTCTGGAACCACTACAAGAAAACAGGGTTATTGCAGAGGTTTTTTTTGAGCTATAGCAGCGATTTTAAACTGCTGCAACACTTTTTGCACCGCTTGAGAAACCTCTGGCTAAACGAGTGTTGTAAGGGATCTAGCAACACCTTTTAAAGTGCTGGAATGACCTCTCACAACCGTTGCAATAGCACTCATCCTATTGCAACATTTTTGAAATAAATAGCAACACTTTCTTATTTGTTTGGGCTTTAAATTTTTTAAAGATTTTTTTTTATTTGGGCTTCGCCAATTGTCCAAAAAAAATGAACACCCTATTGCAACACATTTTAAAATCGCAGCAAGAAAATCGTTGCAATACATATATTTTGCAACAATTTTTTATTTGTTTCCAGAAATTGTTGCGATTTTATTAAATTTTGCAGCACTTTCTAAACCGTTGTAAAAAAATTGTCGCAATAGACTAATTTTCTTGTAGTGAACATCATAGAAATGGGAAGAAACTAAAAGTTTTTTAGTGTGTCAACTATGAATTATCCAACCAGTTTGCCTATTGAACCTAGATCTTGGGATCTCCAGTCAACTAGGTTAGGTTACCGCCAGATAATTCATTTCATAGGCTTTAGCCCCATTTCCCTCAATGTATATGTAACTTGCTCTTTTAACAATCATTTTGTCAAAAGATCTGCAATATTCTCTTGTGATTTTACATAATCAATGAATATTATTTCATTAGAGAGCAATTGCCTTATCGAATTATGCATGCGTCTTATCTGTCGTGACTTCCCATTATAAACATTATTCTTAGCCCTCATAGGGATCGTTAAGTAGTCACAATAAATACATATAACACTTACAGGCTTCGACCACACAATGAAATATCTTCAAGAAAATTTCGAACCCTTTCAACTTATTATCCAGCTTTATCTAGAGCTATAAACTCTCATTCCATTGTAGAACGTGTTATTCACGTCTGCTTTGAAGATTTCCTTGATACAGCTCCTCTACCTAAGGTAAAAATATACCCACTGGTTGATTTAGTCTCCATGTTATCAGAAATCCAATTAACATCACTAAATCCTTCCAGTACATGTGGATACCTCGTATAATGCAATCCATAGTCTATAGTGTACTTCAAGTACCTTAGAATTCTAACTAAAGCATTTCAATGATCATGCCCCGAATTGCTGGTGTATCTTGCTAACTTTCCAACGGAATAGGCAATATCAGGTCTTGAACAATTCATTATGTACATTAAGCTACCAACAACTCTAGAATACTCTAGATAAAACACACCTTGATCGTTATTCTTCTTAAACTTACACTCAAGATCAAAAGGAGTAATTACTGGATTACTCTCAAAATGATCAATTTTTCTCAACACTTTCTCTATATAGTCAGATTGAGAAAGTATGTATCCACTTGAATTTCTTGTTATTCGAATTCCAAGAATAACATCAGCAAGACCAAGATATTTCATATCAAATTTGGACTTCGACATTTTTTTTAGTCGAATTAATGACACTTTTATTAGTGCCCATTATCAACATATCATCCACATACAAGCAAACAATGACATAACTTTGATCTATGGTTTTAACATAGACACATTTATCACACTTAATTATCTTAAAACCATTCGATAACATAGTGTGATCAAACTTTCCATGTCATTGTTTGGGTGTTTGTTTCAACCCACAAAGAGACTTGACAAGTTTACAAATTTATCTTCAAGTTCTTTAACAACAACTCCTTCAGGTTGTTCCATATAAATTTCTTCATTTAGATCTCCATTTAAAAATGCACTTCTTACATCCATTTGGTGTATTTCCAAATTTTGTAATGCTACAATCACAATTAACATCCTTATAGATGTAATCCTCATCTGGAGAGAATGTATCAAAGAAATCTATCCCTTCTTTTTGACGAAATTCTTTAGCTACTAAGTGGGCTTTGTATATCAATATTGCCATCAACTTTTAGCTTTCTTTTGAAGATCCACTTACAACCAATTGGTTTACTTCGAGTAGGTAAATCTACCAATACCCAGGTGTTATTCTGCATAATGGATTCCATTTCACTATTGATAGCTTCTTTCCAATAAGGTGCATCCGGAGATGACACAACTTCTTGAAAAGTTTGAGACTCACCTTCTATCATAAAATTAGTTATGAAATCAGGTACAAAGGAAGTAGTTTTCTTAGCTCTTTTGCTTCTTCTAGGTTCAAACTCAGTTTTCTGATAATCTTGACCTTTTGAAGAATTAACCTCATAATTTCTCTTGGCACCACTACTCTCTTGTCTTGCTTCTTTCAAAGGATATATATCCTCAAAGAATTCAGCTTCAATATATTCCATAATAGTGTTATTATTAATATCAAGTATTTTAGATTTAATCACTAGAAATCTATAAGCAACATTATGCCCATCATAACCTATAAAGACACAATCAAATGTCTTAGGTCCAAGTTTGGTCCTTTTTGGTAAAGGAACGTGTACCTTTGCCAAACACCCCATGAAACGTCTGACAATAATTACACTGTAATTACACATGAAACGTCTGACAATAATTGCATTGTAATTGCCACATGAAACGTCTGACAATAATTACAGTGTAATTACAACATGAAACATCTGACAATAATTACAACATGAACTGTCTGACAATAATTACAACATGAAACGTCTGACAATAATTGCATTGTAATTGCAACATGAAATGTCTGACAATAAGTACACAGTGATTGTTAACAGTTACGAATGTTACAAATTCAATTTCAAGAATTTAATTCGTATGTTACACCATTGATTAGAAACCCTTGGTATTGTAACAATTACTTTCTTTCACAAAATACAACAAGTTCCAACAATATCGGCATCACCTGAATTAGCAAAACTCCAACTCTTTTCTCTTAGTGATAAGTAGGGATGGCAACGGGACGGGGCCGAGATGCATTCCTCATCCCCGTCCCCGTGGGTATTTTTCTTTCCATCCTCGCCCCGTTTCAGGGAATCTATGTCGGAGTCGAGGAATCCCCACGGAAAAAAATCCTCGTTTCTATTTTATTTTTAATTATATTTTTTAAAAAAAATAATTAAATTTGGATAAATATATTAAAATTATTTTTACTTCCATATTAAAATTAGTATTATTATTGTTTTATTTATTAAAAAACTAATTATAAAAATACTTAACATTAAGAAAAATGTAAAAGCTCATAGTAGCTGAAAGGTTTTTTAAAATAATATATAAAATGTTATTAATAATATTAAATAATATTATTATTTTATATAATTATAATATATAATATATATTTTCTAAAAGAATCAATAAAAATTATTCGAGGCAGGTTCGGGTTTGGGTTCGGGTTCGGAGACTAGGCGTGGATGGGGATCCATCCCCGCTCCGTACTCGACTGGAGACCCGAATTAAATCCCTGGTTTGATCCCCGTACCCAATCAAACCGGAAATTTTCCGACCCGATCGGATTGGGGACCGGAAAGGAATTTTGCCATCCTAGTGATAAGTTATATCTGAGTATACATATTTCTATTTAAATCTCTCTCAATATGTTCTTAACTGATAAACATGAGAAATTATATTATTTTTTGTTAGGAGTCTAAAGCAAGTTTTTGTTTTCTTCTTCATTTTGCTCAGTATGCTAGCATGATTATTATACGTTATTATGTGCTTTTAAATTCATTGATTCATGTTAGGTTTGTTTGATTATTAAACACTTTTCTTATGTAGTTAATTGTACATATACATTAGGTTGCTAAGCGCCCCTTTGGTAAGAGATTTGGATCCAATTTTATGTTTTAAAAAGGAAAATCATAGTAAACGAATCTTTTTTTGGATCTCATTTCAATTCATGTCCCTCCTTAAACAAAGTGAAATATATGTTCTTTTTTTGTTTTCCTTTTCTCACTGCTCTCCTTTTCATTTCGTATTTACTCTTCTTTATTTTCCAGTTTTTTTACGATATAGTTTAAGAAATCTTCTCATTTTCCTCTATTTTATTCTCTCTTATATCCTAAAACTAATTAAAAAAAGATTAGATTTTATTCTCTCTTCTACTTATACCTCATGCTCTTCTCCTCACGTTGCCCTCTTCTCGTCAGGTCTCTGTCGCCTTCCTCTCCTCACGCCGCCTTTGTCGCCTTCGTCTTCTCACGCCACCACCCTCACGTCATGTTGTGCCGACACTGCCATTAGAGAAGCTCTTACATGTTGCAGAACTTACAGAGATGTTGCTGAGAGAAAAAAAAATGAACGCATTCAAAAAATAAATGAGATTATGAGAAACAAAGAAATGTTGTGAGAATTTGAGGTTCTGTTTTTTTTCTTTGTTATGGGAATTTGGATTTGAAGAGCGGAAAAAAGTTTTGTTAGTGGATTTGGACAGATTTACAAAGGTCGATTAGAAGACGACTTACAAGTTGTTATGAAGAAATTAGAATGTAGCGATAAGCAATCAGAGAAAGAAATTTAGGTTATGTTTTTTTCTTCTTCTTTTTCTTTCTTATATATGTTGAAAAATCTAACAAGAAATAACTAAAAATTTGCAAAATGAAGTTGATATATTGAGCAAAATTCACCATTCAAAACATCATCTACATTCTGGGTTACATCATTTAGTACTGATTCTCCAAACATCGTATGCTTTGAAGTATTTTCTTAATCACTTCTGGTTTGATTAGGTTAAATGGAGTTTGGTTGTTTGTTTGCGTTTTGACTTTTGGTTGTGTCGTCATAACGGTATTTGCAAATATGGTGTATTTAAAGTCTTTGCAAATACCATTTGCCTTCACTGACAAGTTTTTTGAGTTATACGGTGTCTTTGAAGTTTTTTTTTTTTGTTGCAAATACAAGATATTTGAAGTTTTTTTTTTTTTTTTTTTGCAAATACGGTGTATTTGCCTTGAGTGTTTTGAGTTTTTGCAAACACATAGATTTTTTTTTTTTTTCTTTGTTGTGTTTTTGTGTTGGGATTTCCCCATCGTCTAATTGGGTTTTGTCGGGAGGGACAGAGGAGAAAATTTTCAAAATCGATTGGGGAAATGGATCATGATTTTGAATGTTGAGGTGAAATTTTGTGGTGAAAATTGGGAAGTGTTGATTGTAGTTGGGTTTTGATTTTAACAGGAAAACTAGATTTGTATGGATGTGTTATGACTTTGGACATTGTTGCTTTGGAAGATCTTAGTGAAATGGCACATAATTTATTTATTTTTTGCCTTATAATGTATTGTTGTTGGCTTTCCAAAAGAATAATACTGTGCAATTGCAATTTAAAAAATTTCACAATTATAAGTACTGTATAATTTCATTTTGAAAAATTGCAATGTACCTGTAATTACAATCTACCTTCTAGTGATTGTATTTTTAAATTGAAAATACAATGTATTTTCTACATTTTCACTTCTAGTGAATTGAATTGAAAATACAGTGGATAAAATACACTGTAATTACAATTTGCAATGCCTTCAAGTGAATTGCAAATACAAATACACTGTAATTTCAATTCAGTGAATTTTGGATTGTATTTGAAATTCAATGCATTGTATTTTGCTTTTTCTTTTTTAGAATTTCTTTCCTTGAATATTCTTTTTCTCTTCACTATCTTTGGGGTTCTTCTGCTACTTTAAGTTTTCTCAAATGTAATTACAACCTACCTTCTAGTGAATTGAAAATACAATGTATTTTCAACATTTTCACTTCTAGTTAATTGAATTGAAAATACAGTGTATTTTTTTTTTTTTATAAAATACACTATAATTACAATTTGTAATGCCTTCAAGTGAATTGCAAATAGAAATATACTGTAATTCCAATTCACAGAATTTCGGATTGTATTTGCAATTCAGTGAATTTCAAATGGACTCCAACCCAAACCGGCGGAAGCCAACTAGAGTTCAGGCTCAGTTAATCATATTCATGGCACAAACGAAATTTTCTTTATTTTTTTTTGTTTTTTTTTTTAATTTATCAATTATAAAATATGAAATAGTTCAAAGATAATCGGATATAATTGGCATACCTAAATGTGCACCTTCCCCTCTAAAATCACTCTAGACATAGACATGTAGTGCAAATAGTTTCAACTTTAGATATTTTTTATTTTGGGTCCAAAACATTCCTCTCAATTCCCCTCAATCATATACAACAAATGAACTTTAGGTAAGACATGTCTTGAACCAAAAGCCAAGGCACAAAGTTGGCCCTTGAGAAGACATGCCTTAAGCCAAAAGCCTAAGGCACAGGATTGGCCACGCCACGGGCCGACACACCCTCCAACAGCCTCATCGACTCGGAGACGACCCTATAACGAGTTTGGTTCAACTATTTTCAATCCAATCCAAAGAGAAAGGCCGAAAATTCTAAATTAATCTCATATAAATGCATCATTATGATTTGGAAGGAGTAAGTTTAACTGTTACCCTAAAAATTTGCTACACCATTTTTTCTATTCTTCAACATAAACATCAGAAGGTGTGTGACACTCACCACACCAACCAACAATTTATTTTTTTTGACAAGTCACATATTGAATCGATAAAAAAATTACAAGCGAAAATCATCAATAGCTATCTAGGTTTTTTACCAAATACTTGAAGGCCAAAAATTTTCCCTCAAGGAGAGAGAGGGGTAAAAAAGAAAAAAAAAGGAAGAGTCCAAAATCCAAATACCAAAGAAGGATACAAAATTTAGTCATCAATAGCTATCTAGGTTACGTTTGTTACCAAATACTTGAAGGCTAATAATTTTTCCTCAAGGAGAGAGAGGGGTAAAAAGGAAAAAAAAGAAAGAGTCCAAAATGCAAATACCAAAGAAGGATACATAAGTTAGAGAGAATTGAGTCTGCCTTTTTCTCGTCGTTTTCTCTACTCTCACGTTTCTTTCCTTTATTTTTCTTTCTATAAGGCAATTAATCGCACCAAAATATCGTCCCACTTGTCCCTTGATAGTATAAACATTAGCAAGATATTTGGTTGTTATATATTAAAATAAAACCACACACAATATAATGTGAATACTAAATAGTATAAATTAAATGGTAAGTGTATGCAAGAAAACATCCAACCAACAACCTTCCCAGTTCATAAAAATTGATAGATGTATTAGTAACAATTTCAATATGGAAAATGGGCACGAAGAAGCTAGCCACCAGGATCGTTCTCGCTGCTGCTTCCAGGAATGGATGCAACTCCAGCGCCAAGATCTAACCCACCTCCTCAAATCTCTCCACGAATCCAACGACGACGAAGAAATCAAAACCTTAATTTGTAGTTGCATCACTCACTTCGAAGACTACATCTCCACCCGCAGCCGCCTCGCTCTCGAGGAGGCCTCCCCGTTCTTTGCCCCCACCTGGTGCACCTCCTTGGAGAAATCCCTCCTCTGGATCACCGGCTGCAGGCCGTCGATCTTCATTCGGTTGCTCTACGCGCTAACCGGGTTCGAAGTCGACTCGCGACTCGGCGAGTGGCTGGAACGGATCAGGACCAATAACACTGAGAATTATCTGTGCGTCGGGGACATGTCGCCGAGTCAGATGGCGCTGGTGAATGAGCTGCACATCAGGACCTTACGAGCTGAGAAGACATTGACGAGCGAGATGGCAAGCTTGCAGGAGGAGATGGCAGACCAGCCGATTGCGGTGATAGCGAACGAGGTGGAGGCGGAGGATATCGGGAAAGTGAACGAGGAGGCGGAGATGGTGTTGAAGGAGCATGAGAAGGTGATGAAAGAGATTATGGAGAAGGCGGATGAGTTGAGGTTGAATACGCTCAAGGAAATTGTGGAGATTTTGAAGCCGGTTCAGTCTGTGGAGTTTCTAGTTGCGAGTAAGAAGCTTCATCTCTCGCTTCATCTATGGGGCAAACGGAAAGACGAGAAGCATGGAAGAAGATATCATTACTGATAATCATATAAGAAATATCTAAGAACTATCTACTCTATATTTTAATTTGCATTCTGCTACTACTATTGTGTGTGTTTTTCGTTTATTTTTTTATTTTTTATTTTTTTTGGAAGAAAATGTTTGTTCTTATTTTATTAAATATAATGTTGGTGGGTTTTAGTCTTGGCATGGTAATCATTATATTAAAATAATAAAATTTCGTTTTTTAATGAACTGTCACATTATTTGAATAATTTGTGTCCTATTGTTACATTATTTGAATAATTTGTCTCTTGAAGTTGAACAAAACTCAAGTTGGATGTGCGTGGAAACAGGAAGGAAGCGACAAGTGAGCATGCAAAGTAGTAGGAGATGTGGCAACATAACAAGGTTACACAATCTGACAGATGCCTTCATCCCAACAATTCTAAAAGGATAATAGTCAAATTTTGAATTAGATTTCTTTTACTGTCAATAAATAGGACTAATTGAAATGTGTTGTTTTCAAAATTCTTAACAACTCAATAATCAATAACATATTTTAACCAACAACCCAATAATCAACTTTAACCTCAGCCCTCGAAGCTCTAACCAGCTCTCTATTCGAATTTTCCAATCTCCATGTTGCAAAAAAAAAAAAAAAAACATAGATCTTAACTAGTGATTTACATTATTATTATTATATATATATAGCCATCATTTGTCTGCAAAAAAAAAAAAAAAAAAAAAACTAAGTAATTGTTTAATTTTCAAAATGTGAAGCGTCAGCTAGAAATAAGATTAGAAAAAGAATATATATTACACTACTAGAGTTGAGATAATTAGATAAAAATCAGAAACGTGTAGAAGTGTAGAAGTTTCCATATAAATATATCAATATTAACTAATTAATTCTTAATTATCATGAACTCAAAAAGAAAATCATAATTATCATGTTTGGAATGGTTTGAGCTCACAATTTCAAAGAGTAAAAAGTTGACAAGGTCTTGTTTTTCAAGGCCCATTTATTTTTTGGCTAGGTTTCTCCATTGAGAAAATATATGTTGTGACGCGACAGTAATTTTGAGTGTGATGTAGCAATTGTTGGGCTATTTGAAGGTCAAATTGGAGGGACATCGTAATTAAAAGATTGGACGTAGGCTCGGGACGAATCAATATAACTCTAATGTCATCGTTTCTCTTTCTAAGGTATGACCTCTTAGTGGGACTTTTTAGAGAGACTTTATTTAAAATTCATTTTTTTTTGTTTACAACATATGCGATCGAAGTTATGACCTCTTAGTCACTAGATCTTATATTATGTCGGTTGAGCTATGCTCATGTTGGCAAAATGTTTCTTATCAATAAAAATAATTTATAAACAAGTAATTCATAAGAATGCATAAATGATCTGCAAATTTAGTCGTCTTAAGCGGTTTTTCAATTTTTTTTTTAGTTTTCCTTACACCCTAGTGGATATAATGCTCTCATGAATTTTCTTTTATAATATCTCTATTTAGATTTCAAATTAAATATATAATAACATAAATTAAAATATATTAATTAAAGAAATTAAAACATAAAATAAATGATGAAACTAAATGTATGAAGGGTAATTGAAACATGAAAACGAAATGTATTCATGTAATTGAAATATGAAAACTAAATGTACCTTTTCTCAACAGGAACAATTAGACGCAAGAGATAAAAAAAAATATGTATACATTGAAAGGATTTCTTTAGGTTCAAAGCATTATAGTAGTAGATACACCATTTAAAAGTGGTTAAGAACATGTTAATTTTAGAAAATTAGAGTTTGAATATTCCACCAATAAATATATTTACATATTTTATACATCAAGTAATTTTATGTAAATGAAATTTGAACATACTATAAATGACATAAGATTGTCAACAAGAGCATAGCTTAAACAAACCGTCCTAAGAGGTTATGAGTTTAATCCCTACATTAATTAAAATATTTTTGCAAAAAAAAAAAAAATAACAGATAGAAGTATGAAGTAATAAATAACAAAAATTTAGAATTTGATAATAACATGAAGATGATAGTAGAGCGGTGGCTTAGCATGCGAGATCGTTTCCATTAATTTATATTAAAAATAGAATTTAAAAGGTAAGGTAATTTTGAAGTGATTTATGCATAGAAGAACAAATGATTTTTTTTTATTTCCCGAAAATGATAAAACATATTACTTAAACAAAGAAAATTTAGCCCCGGGCCCTACTGACCATTGGGTGTGAGCCCATTTCACGGTGTAGAACAACTTCAAATGGGCTTCTTCTTCTTCCATGGCAATGACATTCATGAGCTGTTTTAACAGCTTATCCTGCTAGGAAACCCATGTCTCAATAAGGATTCAAAAATGGAGGGAGTTTTGAAGTGAGATTTAGTGGTCCAAAGAGTTGCACGACTTCAAATGTTCTACCGTCCACCATAGAATGACTAATGTCGATTTTTTTTGAAATTCTAGAAGAATAGGATTGCTTTCTACGCAATCTTGTTATTGCTCCAAAAATCTCACTAACACTCTCTCGATCTCTTACACAACCATTCGTTCTTGCTGACGTCAGATAATTCGGTACTCGAGTGGACTTCGAAACTCGAAATGGAACGTTTGATGACAATTTGTTGCCATAAATTCTAGTCGTTGATTCATCCATTTTCCAACCCCTTTTTATTATCATCTCTTACCATACTCAACTCACAAAATTCGTCTCCTTTCTTGTCCTCCTTCATTGTTTGCATTTTACGACCATGTCTTCCAACGACTTTTTCTTCAACCTCCTCATGGCACCCCTACCCTTAGACTCTGACTTTTACCGCCTCAAATCTCAAGCGCACAATAACATAAAACGAAACTTATGATTATAACACTCACTTTTCTTCTTCTTCTTCTTCTCATGATACATTGTATTTTGCTCTATTTGTGGCGCATCCAACAACCTAGGTGTCAAGCGAAGGCTCTGCTGCCCAACGATTGTTCAACACTTTGAGGTGAGTGTGGAGTAACTGAGAGCCAAATATGGGAAGAAGAATGTTGACTTCGCTGATCAGGCGAGGTAGAGTAAAGAAGAGAAAAAGAAGAGATTTCTTGACCTTTATGGTTATAGAAATCTCTTTTGATTCAGATTCTACCACTATGTAGTTTCCATCCTGTTTTTTGGTTTTTTTCTTTTCTTTTTTTTTAATTTATTTTAGGTGCAAATACCTTCTAATGAAAATGGGCTATACTTTGGATGTGTATAATTTTGCATGTCACTTTAGGATTACCGTTCTTGCTATGTGACCAGGGTCGGACCGTAAAAGGGACTAGGGCCCATGTCACCCCCAATTTTTTTTTTTTTTTTCTTTTTATATATAGGTAAAAATATTATTTTGTTTTAATATTATTTATATTGACCACAAATAAGCTAAAATTGTATTTCAGCTTGGTGGTTAAAGTTCTAGCCTTGTAAAACTTTGCAACATGTATTCATAACCTAGGAGATACATTAATTTTTAGATTTTTTTTAGTACAATAATTAGTTTCATTTTAATATTGAATTGTATTATTTTAGTCCAAATTTAGGCTTTATACCTCAACAAAAAAATCTTAAATTTAATTATTATTATTAGTTTATTTATTATTTTTTTTCAAATGTAATTTAATCTATATTAACATGCGGTCTATAAATTTTAGAAACATATATTTACATTATATTGTATTTTTTCTTAAAATATTTGTTTTTCAAATGTCTAATAAGACTTTGAACATTTAATTTTGTGCTTAATAGATCCACAAACTTTAAAAAAATGTTCACTATATTTTTCAACTTTCGATTTTGTATCTAATAGTTTCTCGAAGTTTTAAGTTTAAGTCTAATATATCTTTGTCTTTATCGACATTTTTTAAAATTCAGGGATTCATTAGAAATCTATTGTTTACGTTTAAAGTTTAGAAACTTGTTAAAGAATTGAAAGCTTAGGGATCCATTAATTTTTTTTTAAAAGTTTATAGACCTAATAGAATCAAGTTTTAAAGTTCATAGACTAAACTTGTAATTTAATTTTTTTTCAAAATATAAGACACCGAAATGAGCTAAATTTTATGATAATATTAAGTTTATTTGAACTTAGTGAACTATTGATTCAGTTACCTATTCCTATCCCCAATAATATTTTTTAAGGTCAATATAATGTGTGAGTAAATTCAAAAGCTTTTTTTTTGTGATAATATTATATATATATATATATATATATATATATATATATATATATATATATATATATATTTACATTAAAAAAAATTACCCCAACATGAATGTGTGGATCCCCGGTGTACAGGGGCGGATGCACGTAGGGGCCAGGGGGGCACGTGCCCCCCCTCGAATTATTCGGTTTGTATATTTGTATATAAATATGCATAATTAAATTGAATTGGTTTGTATATTTGTATACTAAAATGCGAATTTTAACTATAAAATGTTGATGGAACAATGGTTGTGGGGCACGCCCATAACCCTCTTCTCTGTTTAGGCATTTGTTTTTAAATTCACGCCTTTGTTCTATTCTTACTATTTTCAAGGAAAATTTAGAGGAAACAAAAAATAACACCTAATTTTATTTTAAAAAGTTATAAATATTTCGAATTTCATTATTTACTTATCTATTTAGATGAATAATTGAGTAGATTCTTAATTTTTTTAATTTTCTGTTTCAATAAAGATGTCTAATAGATTTATTTGCTTTCAATTTTGTTATTATTTTTCTAAAAAAATAGTTGTTAAGGAAAGTCATCTCACTGAACATTGGATTATATATACTGAAAAAAAAACAACGCAAAATTGAAAGTCCAATATAGATATACAACGAATATTCGTCCCCTTAAGTGATTTGGGGAGATACGGACCCCCCTCGACCGGCTTGCCAAACAGTCGAGCCGCTCGTCATTTTCGATAGGGCGGGCTTCTATTTCTCATGTCCCCTTCCCAACAATTGTACCTTGTCTTGGGGCGTCTTTGGCTTTACGAGAGAAAGCCCGCCGGAGAAAAAAGTATTTCTCTTCCCGTCCCGGATCTTAGAAAGAAGGGTCGAAGGTTTTGGGCCTGTAGCTTTCCCCGTCCGCCCTTCGTCGGGTGGTGCTTGTGTGTGGGGTGTGCTACCAGCGTCGGAAAGATCCCTCTACATGGGTGTGCTAAAAAACTAGGAGAAGAACAGAACTAAACGGATCAATTCCTTTGACCGGTCGTTTCGAGCTTCCAGTTCTTCTGGATTGCTAACGTGGTTCGATGTGAGATTTAATTTTATCTCTAATTGAACCTTAAAGTTTTAATTTTGTATCTAATAGATACGTGATTTTATAAAAAAAATGTCGAATAAGTTGAGAACCTATTAGACACAAAATAAAATTTTATGTTTAATAGAACAATTAATTTTTTTTTTAATTTAGAATATGTTTCCATTAGATAAAAATTTAAAAATTTATGGATTTGTTAGATACACCTATTAGGTACGTTTTAAAGTTTATGGACCATATAGACACAAAGAAGAAATTTAAGACTAAATTTGTAATTTAACCTTATTTGAATTGTGCCCCCTCTGACATAAATTTCTGGATCCGCCCCTGCCGGTGTATGTGACTATCACTTTCACTTTCTATCGATTTCCAACAAACTCGCCCTATAATAATTGACACACTCTTCATCTCAAACTATCGCGGTTTTCTCAATATTAACGGCGTTATCGATATCGCTATCGATGTCCAACAAAATACACCACTATCGGTCTCGTTGTTAACATTATTTTCGTATATTATTATTTTTATTCAACGAAAGAGCATTGTGGTAAATCATACATTTCATTCTCATTACACATGAAGGTAAACACTATCAATGGGTGTACAAATATGATATAACATGAAAAGAAATATCATTCACGTTCCAATTGTTTCTCATTTACTATTGATTTTGCATTACGATTACACCAATTTCATAAAAAACAGCCAAGTAAACGGGGCCTAAACTTAATTCGAGAGCTGTAAAGTTTGTTCTTAAAATTGAATCTTTTTTTTTTTTGCGTGTTTAAAAATCATTTTGGTCTCAAAGTCTTAGTTCTTCTATGAGATTTCAAATCTTCTATTTTTTTTAGAATTAAATCATTCATCTAATTTTCAGGCATTTTTAAATTTTTTAAGAGAATTCTCAATTCAAAATTAATCAATGAGGGGGTTATATAGATGTTTTTGGACCTTATGTATGCTCGAATTTGCGAACACAGGTTACTCTTTTAAAAACAAATTGATATATACCCCTTTTTAGTTTAATTTCTATCTCCACTATTTTTTTCCTTCCTTGTTTACCCTCTCTCACATCTCAATATCTTCCCTCATTTATAAGATTTTGTAATTAAAAAAAATTAACTCCAATTAACTCTCTCCCACTTCTAAGATTTTCTCCATTCTTCTCCCTCTCATTTAACCGTAATCTCCGAAAAGTACAAAAAAAAAAGTACAAAAAAAAAATATCTCCCAAAAGGGGAAAAAAATATCACTTTTAATTAAAGCAAAGATTAAACCCATGACCTCATAGTCACGGGCACAACCTTATGCCAATTGAGCTATGCTCGGTTTGGCTTTGTGGCTATTGTTTATAGACCATAAATTAGAAAATAACAAAAACCCAACGTGTAAAAAATCGACCTAAAAATCAGTAAGAATAAAGAGAATAAAAAAATCAGAACTTACACAAACTTTCCCTACCATTTTCATTCCATTATTGATACAAAATTGTAAATATGGTATAATTGAGACAAACTTCACCTACCTCCTATAAGTGCAAAAACAATGTTTTCAAATACACTGTATTTGAAAATTTTCAATTTGTAATTACACGGTACATCAGAAGACAAAAAAAAAACATATTGTTGGAAGAAAATATGCTAGTCTTTGTAATACATTTAGAAAAACAAAGAGATGCACTCTAAGTTTGCAAATTGTAACCGCAAGTATATTTACAATTTTGTAAATTTTAATTACAGTGATTTTGCAATTAACAAATATATCAGAAGGCAAAAAAAAAAAAAAAAAAAAGATTATGTAAATAGTGACAAAAAATCGGAGGAAAGTACATTGTATTTGCAATGCACCGAATAACAGTGTAATTGTGATGTACTGAATATAACAAATAAAGTGTAATTGCAATCCACTAAATAACAAATAAAGTGTAATTGCAATCCACTGAATAACAAATAAAGTGTAGTTCACTCCCTAATACAATTAGATAAACTACATCCATTACAAATTCTCAACAATAAAATATCGGGAAGAAAATAACGCGGGATGAAAATGAAATTACACCGTATTTGTAATTTTGCAAATTGCACTTCGAGTGTATTTTAAATTTTGCAAAGTACACTCCCAAGTGTAATTGAAATTTCGCAAATTGTACTTTACAGTGTATTTACAATTTCGCAAATTAAAATTATACCGTACTTGCAATTGTACAATTTTGTGAATTGTAATTACAGAGATTATTTTGGAAAACCAACAACAATACATTAAAAAGCAAAAGAAAAGAAAAAAAACATAACATTTAATTAAAAACCTGACGAAAGCTAAAGTTTCGATGAAGGTTATGATGAACGGCGGAGCAATGGAGATTCATATGGGAGATTAGGCAAGTCGGACCGGAATTGAGTTGGTGGAAGAGTTTTTCTGATGGTCGAGGAGGAAAATGAAGATTTGACAGAAAAATATACGAAAAACAAGATTTGATTTTCTTAGAATGTTTCTTTATTTTACGGGAAATCATCTTGTCCTTAAAATTTAGAATACCTCGCATATCAACTCTTTAGAAAGGGTAAAATACTCTTACGTGTACTACGCTCATGTCATTTACATTTACGACATTATTATGATGGATTTTGTTTATGTCATTTACATTTACGACATTATTATGATGGATTTTGTTTTCGATATTTTTCAAAACCGACTTTAAAAAATAATGAGAACAATTTAAGATTGCGAAAATTTATCATTCAACAAGATTGGAAAAGAGAAATAAAAATGGCCATCGCTCCACTGTACACGGCAAGGGAGGAGAGGAAAAAAGAAAGAAAAAAAAAACTTATAGTAAGATCTTTTAATTGAATAATGGATATTCAAAATTTTAGACTATAAACCTATAGCCACTATTTTCACCTATGATTTTTTTTCTACTTACTATCAATGTTTTAAAAAAAGCAAGTCAATTTCTTTTTAAAATAAATAATTTTTATTTTTGAAATTTGACTAAAAATTCATATTTCTTTAAAAGAAAAATCATAAAACTAAAAACAAAATAGTTATCTGGCCTAAATTTTTTATTTTTGAAAATTGATCCTATAAATACTATTTTTACAGTTCCACTTATGAGTTTTTTTTGTTTTGCCATCTATTTTTTTTTAAGTGTTTGCAAAATTCAAGCTAAGTTAAAATAAATAAATAATAATAATAATAATAATAAAAAAAAAGTTTATTTTTGTTTTTTTAAACTTAACTAAAAATAATCTAATGTTTTCTTAAAAAAGATGAAAATAATGGTAGACAAACACAATTTTTAAAAATTAAAAACTAAAAATCAAATAAATTATTAAACTAGCCTTAATTTTTTTTTTTTTTTTTTTAAATATATCATGTTCAACGTAAATGTACTAATCAATTATTTATTGATATTAAAGTGGATGCAAAATTCATAATAAGTCAATTCAAGTATAAATCTTAATTATCATAACTACACTTTCAACCAAACACATAGGTTCTAATCTCATTATCCTCATGTTGCTAAAAAGAAACATAGATATGAATTATTTATATTATTATTATTATTATATATATAGCCATTATTTATCGAAAAATTGTAACCGATGTCAATTTAGATTAAAATAATTAAAAATATAACACTTTTTTTTAAAAAAATTGCAGATATGAAAATTTCTATCACTAATAGTATGGTCTATCGTTGATAGAAGTCTATCGCTAATAGTAGTCTTTTTATAGAATTTTGTCAGTAATAATAGTCTATGAGTGATAGAAGTCTATCAATAATAGTCATAAAGTCTATCAGTATAGTCATAAAATTTATCAGTGATAGCCACTGATTTTTTGCTAATTTGCATAAATTTGCAATTATTTTTGGTTTGATTGCGGTTTGTGCAACCATCCCTTATTTATCGGTAGAAAACTAATTATTTCTTCAATTTTCAAAATGGAAAGTGAATCAGAAATCAAATTAGAAAAAAGAATATATATTACACGATAGATGATTATTAGAAATTGGAAGATAGAAATAAAAGTTTTCATATAAATACCTTAATATTAACTAATTAATTTATAATTAACATGAACTCAAAACAAAAATCATAATTATTCATGTTTCAAATGGTTTGAGCTCACAATTGTAAAGAGAAAAAGTTGATAAGGTCTTGTTTTTGAATGAGCGTTTATTTTTTGTCTAAGATTTTCTATTTGTGGCTCAGACATACATATGTATATATATATGACCGAGAGATAAATTGTATAGCTATTATTTGACTATTTGAAGGTCAAATATCGAATTTGAGGGTTTATTCCATTTTTATTTATAGAATTTGAGGGTTTATATATATATATATATGGTATTAAGTTTTCGTCGACATGTCGACATTTCCATCGACATTTTCACATGTTCATAAGTTCGACATCTACACGAGGAGTGAATCGATATTTCCATCACCGTACAAAATCGATGAAATATTAAAAAAATAACAACAAAATGTAACCTAACGTGAATATACTATTATAATAAATGTATTTTAACTCATTTAAAACTGTAAAATATTTATTTATTAATTTTAATACTTTTTTTATAAAAGAAATTATTTTTAAAAATCTTCCAAAAATATCTATATATTTTACCCATATTTCCATCAACATTTTCATAAAATTGAGACCTCGAAATATTTAAATTCTGACATATATATGTATATAGTAAAACTTACTTGCATGGCTACAAATATCTTTTGCCCCTTAGTTACGTACTAGAGTTCGATTGACCAAGTTTTATGTTATTTTTTTTAATTCAAAAATCACATTTAATGTCTCACCGCCACTCGAACGTTTTTTTTTTCCTTTCATTTTTTCCTCTTTCCCAAAACTTTCAATTTCCGATTTTTCCCTTATGTCTTCAATAAAACTTTCAATTTCCGATTTTTCCATTATGTAACGCCCCGCGTTTCGAATTTAGACATTTTCTGGAAGTTGTCTATTGGATTAAACTTAATGGTTACTTGGACTTAAATTGGAAAGTTTGAATTAAACAAGTCAATTAAGATTTGAGTTATTTGACAAGGATTTAAGATTTAATTCTTGAATTTTGGAATCCCATATTTTTCCATAAGATGTTTCCTAGATTGAAGAAAATTAAGGAGCTTTTGTTGGGTTTTTAAGTTTAGGAATTAGAAAGGAAATAATGGGAAAAATGATATTTTGAGTTTTAATTGGATTTTTGTTTGAAAGAAATTAAAAGGAAAAGAAATAAGAAAAGGGGAAAACCCATTTTTAGTCATCTTCTTTCCCTCTCTTCACGTCCAACCGCACTCCTCATCTCCCTCTCGCCCGGACTCCATATCTTCGGCCGACCTCCCTCCATCTCCGACGACAGCATGTGGCGCCGACCCATCTTCGCGATCCACCTGCGGCAAATCCATCGACGGCGGACGACGCACCAAGGCGAGCGGCGGATTTCCTTCGGATCTGAAATTGTGCAGCCGCAATCCCTCAATGCGGCGGCGATTCCTTCTTCCCATCACCGGCGATGCGCTCAGACGGCGGCGCGGGCAGACGAAGATCTCTCCCTCTCATCCTTGGCGTTCGGCGAGCGGGGCAGCACCAAGCGGTGCGCATCGCGGCGGATCTCCCTCGCAACGCCATTCTTCAGCCTTCTGACGACACACGACGAGCGGCGCGATCGACCCATGACGAGGGCGAGCGAGGACTTCTCCATCTTCGGCCATCTCACTCCTTGCGACGGCGTTCGGCGAACGACACTACCGGTGCAGGGACAACGTGAGCGGCGACGCGTATGGGCAGCTGCACGGTGACGACCTGCGGTGCCCTTCGGTGTTTGCAGACGGTGGTGCGACAACTTGCAGACGGCGACGCGAGTTGACGACGCGGCGACAACGACCTTAGTGATGACCCCGACTCGCAAGCAACCCGGATCAGTGGCGTTTGCATTTAATCCGTGCTAGTGAGTTGTCTTCTCACAACTTCTCTTTCTTTCTAGATCTGTCAGCCTTGGAAATTATATGTCTATGTCCGTGTCGTCTCGTTTCGATGTAGGTGTTGAATATTCTCGTGAAATTAGTGGCGTTTCCTTCCTTTCGACAAGGTTCGCCAATGACCCAAGACTAATTGACGTTAGATTTGAATTACCCATTCTCTAACGGTTTCGAATTTGCAGTTTTAGGCCTTGTCGATCAGAATCCAGCACCCTTTCAAGACCTTTTTGGGTAAGACAGTAGGTAATACTCATTTTAAGCCCTTTCATTTCCTTTATAACTGTTGTAATTTAGTTTCTAAATGCTTGGGAACCTCCCGTTTGCAGCTCTCGAACCATTCAGAATATCGCCGAATACCCACCTACAAGGGATTGGGTTAGTTGGGTGAAACGTAAGCGGTAAGGCTTCTTTTTCAGCACATTTAAGCGTATCTTAAGCTGCTGGAAATTTATTCCTAATTCTTGGATTGTTCTGTTTGAAGTCTAGGTTCAATTTGGAGTGTTCGAATCAAGGGTTAAGCGGTTTGAGGACCTTGAGTTGTTTTAGGAGTTCTTAGGTAAGTAGTTCTTACTTGTGGAGTCTGTTTGCTATTTGTTGTATGTTAGCACGCATGTCCTAGTAATTTCTTTATATTATGGATTATATGAATTGTTAATGTTGTTGTTGCGTCTCTGATAAGACTAAGCACATCTGAGTGCTTAGCATGTTGTACTTGAGTTGCATTATGAATAGATTAATCTGGTGATGAGATTATGGATGTATGTGCTATTGTTCTGGTGTAAGACATGTTGAATTGTTGTGTGTATTGTGATGAAGTTGAGCATGTTGTGGTGATGCTGAGATTGCGTGAGATGCATGATAACGTTATGTTTATGTTGAAAGCATACTTTGTACGTGGTGACGTGCTGTTTACTATTGACATTGAACATGGTCTAGGAGTCATGTTTAGTTTGTGCATATTTGAGATGTGAATCAAGTATGGGTTAAATAGGGTCAGAGGACCGTGGAATTGTGACGGGAGGTGATATTGAAGCCTCGGGTATAAAGAGTCGAGGGTTGACGTTGTAATAAAGAAAAGTGCAGTGAATACTAGTGAGCCTCGGGTACAAATGGTCGAGGGGTGGTATGTCACGGTCGGTTGATTATTGTTAAGGAAAAAGCGTAACTTGTGGTTATAGGGGATGTTCAGTGAATACTAGTGCGCCTCGGGTACAAATGGTCGAGGGGTAGTATGTCACTAAGGGAAGTAGGGTGAATATCAGTGCACCTCGGGTACAAATGGTCGAGGGGTGATATGTCACCATGGTTTAAGCAAGTGTTGGGCGCCGCGGGAAGGGCCAACACGTTGCAAAGTCATCGGTGCACCTTGGGTACAAATGGTCAAGGGGCGATGCAACAGTTCGAGGCCTTGGGTATAAATGGTCAAGGGTCGAACGCTGAGCGCCATAGAGAAGTGTCGATGCCCTGGGTACAAATGGTCAGGGGTCGATGTGACTCGAAGGAGTTAGTCTCAGAGGGCTTGTGAGGGCCACGAGTCGAGTTGAGTTGAGTTGAGTTGAGATAACTCGGTGGAGTCCGAGAGTGGACTTAGGGAACTCAGTAGAGTCTGAGAGAGCTTGTGAAGCTAGGGTTGAGTCGGGGAGGACTCAATGGAGTTTGAGAATAACTGGATAGAGTTGTATTCGGTTGTATTTTGAGAGAGCTTGTTAGAGCTCAAGTTAGTCGATGGATATGTATGACACGAGTGTATGCATGATGTTGTTATTTATGTATTGAGCATGTTCAAATGATTATTGTTGATATGTTTGATGTGAGAAGCACAATGTTGTGATGCATGTATGTTTGTTGTTTGGTGGCTCCTTAGGTAGGAGCTACTTACCAGTACGTGTTATGTACTGACTCCCACAAATTATGCAATTTTTGCAGGTGATGAGTACTACTACGAGCTTGGTGATGCTGACGAGGAGACGTGAGAAAAATGGACCATTAGCTGAATCTATTTTGTGTATTTGTAGTTAGCCAATTGTTATTTAATTATGAAGTTGCTTCCGCTGGTTTCAGTTTTCTGTGTTATTTCTAGTAGTTGGCTTAAGGCTAAAAGTTGTGTACGGGCTAAAGTTATTAACCTCTTCTTGTTTCAGTTCGTTTTAGAGTTCAACATTGGTCTTATAAAGTTAAGAAGGTTGTATGTTTTGTAGTTAGACTTGAGTTGTCTTTTAGGATTTCGACCTGAAAGGTTTTATATCTATATTCTGACTGAGAGCGTTGTTGGACTAGATGATGTCTTTATTTATATGAAGTGCGGGGTTTTGTTGAGTTTTTCTGCTTTTCAGGTGTTACATAATTGGGTAGTTATTGAGGTTACGTCGTTGTGCTGCCGAAATTCTCGGAGCAATACGGTTAGTTTAAACGAGATTTAAAAGTCTGTCGTTAGTAACGTACTCGAGATTAGTAAAAAAATTACGGGTCGTTACACATTATGTCTTCAATCCTTCCTCATATCTTTTTTTATGTATGATTTGTTACTCTCAAATCTTAGTAAACATTTCTTAATCTCTATCAACATCACTAAGCTTTTTCATTAATAACAAAAAAATAAAAAAATAAAAAATCTTTATATACATTTTTCATTTTGTGATTTCAAAATATTTTTATTGTATAAAAAGTTTTTTAAGGAACTTAAATTTTGAAAATCAAAATGCGGGAACAAGATCTTTATTATTTAATTGATTTAGATCCCTATACTTAATAGTATAGTTAAAATTTGTAGAATTTTAGAAAAGTAATAGTTAATTATTTATTTATAATAAATAAAGTGAAATTGAGTTTACAATTTGAAATGAGCAAATAAATTAGATAGAAGATGAAATAAGAATTTTATTAAAAATTGTCATAAGAGGTTAGAAAATGGGATGGGTGGGGTTTTAGATATTACTATTTTTATTAAAAAAATGTCATAGGATCTCTTTTTTTTATTCCTGATTTGTTACTGTCAAATTTTAGTAAATCAATTTTTTTTTTTTCATAAGTTGACTCATTTAAAATAAAAATTAATGAAGAGTTTTCTTAAAAGAAATTTCTTTCCTCAGGCATTTTAAAAATTAATAAACCAAACATTTTTTAAAAAATAAAATATTTTATATATGAAAATTGAGAATCAAAATAATTGTAAAAAAAAATTTAAATCCATTTAAAAATCTTCAAAATAATTTTCTTTTCTTTTTTTAACTCGGACCATTTCTATAAAATATCAAAAAACATTATGTGTTCATTGAATGGGTGTTAATACCAGATTACCCTCCCCACACAAAGCACCTGAACCCATTTTCTTTTATTCGTAGACTATTTTTAGCATTTTGGGTGCCTAATCACACCCTCTCGCAATAACTTTCCCTACACAAAAAAAAAACTGAACTCATTTTCTCTTATTCACCGACCATTTTTAGCATTTTTGGGTGCCTAGTCACACTCTCTAAAACGGGCCACAACTCCATTTTTCTCCTCTTTTAACCCAAGTCGACCGTTCCACGTCGCAAACCCGTAGCGACACATATTATATCCAAAATTAAAAGTTTAGAGACTTATTTACCATAAACCTCAAAATTTATGTATAAACTTGTAATTCAACTTCTCTTTATTTATTTATATAACAAAATATAACTTAATTACAAATTGTGCAAAGCGACTCGCTGACTAGTGGAGATACAGAGAATTGCAAAATTTGACCTCATTTCGAAAAAGTTTGTAAAAAATGACCTGAAATTTAGATTTTCATGTTTGTGACAAGAGATGTGCATGGGGCGGGGCGGGGCCGGGTAATGCCTTCCCCGCCCCCGTCCCCGTCCCCCATTTCATTACCCGTCCCCGCGAAATTCCCCGTTTAATTTCGCGGGGACGGGGCGGGTATTCCCCGCGGGTAATTTTCCCCGCGAATAATTTAATTTTTTAATTTATTCTTATCCACTTTTTTAAGTTTTGCTATTTGTTAAGTTGATTAATATTATATATATTTAATTTCATAAACTTTATTGGTAAGATTTGTATTTTTTTGGAACTTTATTGGTAAAATGTGTATTTTTTTAGATAAAAAAAGAAGTGTGTAGTTAATTTTTTGATGAATAATGTATATATGTATATGTATAAAAAATATACGGGGCGGGGCGGGTATGCTATTACCCGCCCCCGCCCCGTTTAGTTAACGGGGCAAAAAAAATTTATCATTCCCCGTGTAATCGGGGATTCCGCGTCCTATTCGGGGCGAGGCGGGGCGGGGCGGGGCGGGGCAAATGGACATCTCTATTTGTGACCTAATTTTGCGAGCATGCACATCTTTTCTATTTCTCTCAGATGGCAACTTTCATTTGTGCCCTTCACTAAAAAAAAGTGTCACTCAACAATTTCTATCCTCCCTCTTTTTCTTTTGCTCTCCGTTTCGTTTCATTTCACCGACCGTTAGACTCTCATCTTTGCCTCCGCCATTTCTAGACGATTTCACTAAAACAAAGCTTGGATAAATCAAAAAACACTTTTTTCACTAAAAAAAAATAGGGAAAGGCAATTTAATTTTAATTATACTCATACAATAAATTTAGGAGCATGATTTGTAGATCTTCTCTCTCCTCCCTCCCCATCCAAATTCTTCGCATTTTTGTAATTTTATTTCCACCATTTTCTTCCTTCTTGCTTTAACGGTGTAATTAATTTCGGCAAGCTTTTCATTGTCCACGACCCCTTCCTTAATGGTTCCACGGTCTTCTCCGCTATTTTTCGATGTGGAATATGGTCGCCATCACTCAGATTTGAGCAAATTATTTTCATCAAGATCGTTGTCGACCATCTACGATCATGGCCGACCTTTGCACATGTATACAATTATTTTAATGTATATTCACACAATGTTTGCATTAAAGATGAGAGAACTCTTAATTATTTTACGTTGGTATGATATTGTATATATTTTTTTAAAGAATATGATAACGTCGGTTTTAGACCTAAATCTTCCTAACTAAACTTTAATTTCACAAATTAAAAAATATAAAAGAATTCAAAAATATAAAAGGATTTAAAATGTAATTAAAGATAACTGAGATTTAAATATTACAAAATATAAATCAAGTATAAACTATTTTGAATTAATAACACTGTTGTTACGGGTAAAATTGAATTGAACTAAATACTGAAGAAAAAAAATAGGAGCCTGAAGTTGAAATTGACTCCAACCCAAACCGGCGGAGGCCAACTAGAGTTCAGCCTCAGTTAATCATATTCATGGCACAAACGAAATTTTCTTTGTTTTTTTTTTTTTAATTTATCAATTATAAAATATGAAATAGTTCAAAGATAATGGGGTATAATTGGCATACCTAAATGTGCACATTCCCCTCTAAAATCACTCTAGACATAGACATGTAGTGCAAATAGTTTCAACTTTAGATATTTTTTATTTTGGGTCCAAAACATTCCTCTCAATTCCCCTCAATCATATACAACAAATGAACTTTAGGTAAGACATGTCTTGAACCAAAAGCCAAGGCACAAAGTTGGCCTTTGAGAAGACATGCCTTAAGCCAAAAGCCTAAGGTACAGGATTGGCCACGCCACGGGCCGACACACCGGCCTCCAACAGCCTCATCGGCTCGGAGACGACCCTATAACGAGTCTAGTTCAACTATTTTCAATCCAATCCAAAAAGAAAGGCCGAAAATTCTAAATTAATCTCATATAAATGTATCATTATGATTTGGAAGTAGTAAGTTTAACGGTTACCCTAAAAATTTGCTACACCATTTTTTCTATTCTTCAACATAAACATCAGAGGGTGTGTGACATTCACCATACCAACCAACAATTTATTTATTTTGACAAGTCACATATTGAATCGATAAAAAAAAATTACAAGCGAAAGTCATCAATAGCTATCTAGGTTTTTTACCAAATACTTGAAGGGCAAATTTTCCCTCAAGGAGAGAGAGAGGTAAAAAAGAAAAAAAAAGGAAGAATCCAAAATCCAAATACCAAAGAAGGATACAAAATTTAGTCATCAATAGTTATCTAGGTTTTTTACCAAATACTTGAAGGCTAATAATTTTTCCTCAAGGAGAGAGAGGTAAAAAAGAAAAAAAAAAAGAAAGAGTCCAAAATGCAAATACCAAAGAAGGATACAGAAGTTAGAGAGAATTGAGTCTGCCTTTTTCTCGTCGTTTTCTCTACTCTCACGTTTCTTTCCTCTATTTTTCTTTCTATAAGGCAATTAATTGCACCAAAATATCGTCCCACTTGTCCCTTGATAGTATAAACATTAGCAAGATATTTGGTTGTTATATATTAAAATAAAACCACACACAATATAACCTGAATACTAAATAGTATAAATTAAATGGTAAGTGTATGCAAGAAAACATCCAACCAACAACCTTCCCAGTTCATAAAAAATTGATAGTTGTATTAGTAACAATTTCAACATGGAAAATGGGCACGAAGAAGCTAGCCACCAGGATCGTTCCCGCTGCTGCTTCCAGGAATGGATGCAACTCCAGCGCCAAGACCTAACCCACCTCCTCGAATCTCTCCACGAATCCAACGACGACGACCAAGAAATCAAAACCCTAATTTGTAGCTGCATCACTCACTTCGAAGACTACATCTCCACCCGCAGCCGCCTCGCTCTCGAGGAGGCCTCCCCGTTCTTCGCCCCCACCTGGTGCACCTCCTTGGAGAAATCCCTCCTCTGGATCACCGGTTGCAGGCCGTCGATCTTCATTCGGTTGCTCTACGCGCTGACCGGGTTCGAAGTCGAATCGCGACTTGGCGAGTGGCTGGAAGGGATGAGGACCAATAGCACTGAGAATAATCTGTGCGTCGGGGACATGTCGCCGAGTCAGATGGCGCTGGTGAATGAGCTGCACATCAGGACCTTACGAGCTGAGGAGACATTGACGAGCAAGATGGCAAGCTTGCAGGAGGAGATGGCAGACCAACCGATTGCGGTGATAGCGAACAAGGTGGAGGCGGAGGATGTCGGGGAAGTGAACGAGGAGGCGGAGATGGTGTTGAAGGAGCATGAAAAGATGATGAAAGAGATTATGGGGAAGGCGGATGAGTTGAGGTTGAATACGCTCAAGAAAATTGTGGAGATTTTGAAGCCGGTTCAGTCTGTGGAGTTTCTAGTTGCGAGTAAGAAGCTTCATCTCTCGCTTCATCTATGGGGCAAACGGAAAGACGAGAAGCATGGAAGAAGATATCATTACTGATAATCATATAAGAAATATCTAAGAACTATCTACTCTATATTTTAATTTGCATTCTGCTACTACTGTTGTGTGTGTTTTTCGTTTTTTTTTTTATTTTTGGAAGAAAATGTTTGTTCTTATTTTATTAAATATAATGTTGGTGTGTTTTAGTCTTGGCATGGTAATCACTATATTAAAATAATAAAATTTCGTTTTTAATGAACTGTCACATTATTTGAATAATGTGTGTCGTATTGTTACATTATTTGAATAATTTGTCTCTTGAAGTTGAACAAAACTCAAGTTGGATGTGCGTGGAAACACGAAGGAAGCGACAAGTGAGCATGCAAAGAAGTAGGAGACGTGGCAACATAACAAGGTTACACAATTTGACAGATGCCTTCATCCCAACAATTCTAAAAGGATAATAGTCAAATTTTGAATTAGACTTTTTTTTACTAACCAGTCAATAAATAGGACTAGTTGAAATGTGTTGTTTTCAAAATTCTTAACAACTCAATAATCAATAACATATTTTAACGGGAGAATTTCTAGTACATCCGTGGTATGGAAAATTTGCATACCCCTGCCTTTAAAAATATGACACGTGGCGAAATATTTAAAAAAATAATATATTTAATAGTGTGGGTCCCGTTAAACAACAATTTTGCCACGTGTCATATTTTTAAAGGCAGTGGTATGCAAATTTTCCAGACACGGATGTACTAGAAATTCTCCCTATTTTAACCAACAACCCAATAATCAACTTTAACCTCAGCCCTCTAAGCTCTAACCAGCTCTCTAAGCAAATACAGTGTATTTGCAATGCACCAAATAACAGTGTAATTGCGATGTACCGAATAACAAATAAAGTGTAATTGCAATCCACTAAGCAAATAAACTGTAATTGCAATCCACTAAATAGCAAATAAACTGTAATTGCAATCCACTGAATAGCAAATAAAGTGTAGTCCACTTCCTAATACAATTAGATAAACTACCTCTATTACAAATTCTCAAGAAGAAAATATCGGGAAAAAAATAACGCAGGGATGAAAATGAAATTACACTGTATTTGTAATTTTGCAAATTGCACTTCGAGTGTATTTTAAATTTTGCAAAGTACACTTGGTCCAAGTGTAGTTGAAATTTCGCAAATTGTACTTTATAGTGTATTTACAATTTCGCAAATTAAAATTATATCGTACTTGCAATTGTACAATTTTGTGAATTGTAATTACAGAGTATTGTTTTGGAAAACCAGCAACAATACATTAGAAAGCAAAACAAAAAAACATAACATTTAATTAAAAACCTGACGAAAGCTTATGTAGACGCCAAAGTTCCGATGAAGGTTCTGATGAACGGCGGAGCAATCAGTACAAAGCTCTTCGACTCGTTCAGTTCTGAAAATTGCAGAACTATAGTCCAACTTTGATGGTTATTATCTTTTGATACACAACTCCAAAAATAGTTAAACCAGATATCAAATTGAATCTCTCTTTGTTAGCTTTTCAACCATACCTTTTTCGAAATTTTTGAATATCTGATTAAAAATATATCATTTTTTTAATAAAAGAAACGTAGATGTCGTAGTTGCCGAAGAAGATCGTTTTTTCAAAATACGACTTTTGTGGAGCAAGATCGTCTTTTCAAAAAACGACCTTTGCTCGCGTGTAGAGGTCGCGACCTCCCTATTTTTTAAAATACTTTCAAACCTACAATATTTATATAAATAGTTTTAAAAATTACAATATTATTAAAAAGCAGCCGGAATGTCTCGTATATTAACTATTTAAAAAGAGTAAAATACTCTAATGCGTGTACTAGTACGCGCTCATGTCATTTAAGATATTATTATGATGAATTTTGTTTTGGATATTTTTCAAAACCAAGGCTAAAAATAATGAGATAACAATTTAAGATTGCGAAAATTTATCATTCAACAAGATTGATAAAATATTTAAACATTAAAACAAATAGGGGGAGGTTATGCTTGAAAATAGATTTTAAGAATAAAATAAAATTGGAAAAGAGAAATAAAAATGGTCATCGCTCCACTGCTTACACGGCAAGGGAGGCAAAAAAAAAAAGAAAAAATAAAAAAAATAAAAAAATATAGTAAGGATCTTTTAATTGGATAATGGATATTCAATTTTTTTTTAGACTATAAGCCTATAGTCCACTACTTTCACCTATGATTTTTTTTTTTACTTACTATCAATATTTTAAATAAAGCAAGTGAATTTTTTTTAAAATAAATAATTTTTATTTTTGAAATTTGACTAAAAATTTATATGTTTCTTTAGAAAAAAAAATCATAAAAAAAAATCATAGTAAAGAAAGTAAGAGAAAACAAACTTAAAATTCAAAAAACATTAAAAATTAAAAATAAAATAGTTATTCAACGGAGCTTAAATTTTTTATTTTTGAAAAATTGATCCTATAAATACTATTTTTACAGTTCCACATATGAATTTTTTTGTTTTGTCATCTATCTTTTTTAAGTGTTTCCAAAATTTAATTAAGTTAAAAAAATAAAAATTAAAAGATAAAAAAAAAATTAAAAAGTTTATTTTTGTTTTTTTGAATTTAACTAAAAATAATCTAACGTTTTCTTAAAAAAGATGAAAATAATTGTAAGAAATATGATACAACAAACACAATTTTAAAAAATTAAAAACCAAAACTCAAATAGATTATTAAACTAGCCTTAATTAAAAAGAAAAAAAAAAAAAAAAATATATATATATATATATATATATATATATATATATATGTGTTGGTTGCACAAGTAGCCATCAGACTAAACTAATTGCAAATTTAGCAAACTTTAAAAGAGGCGTTTGACCCCTGTTTTGGAATCAGAACCCTGGGGATTTGTCAGGGCGGGTTCTGAACCCTGGGAATCAAAAGACTGTGTTTGGGGTGCAGGGTTGGGAAGCCTCGGAATCAGAAACCAGTATTTTGGGTGCAGTGTTCTGAACCCCGGGTTAAACAGTTTCCTTTTTTTTTTTTCTTTTTCTTTTACTATTTTGTTTCTCTTTTTTATCCTTATTTTCTAGTGGTGGTCTTGTGAATTATAAATCCGGCTTCATGTAACATGAGCAAACTTTTTTTGAGACTTAAAAAATGAAGCATTTAATTTATGTTATAGTCTAAGATCATAAGAAAATAAATTGAACAATTTTCATACTTTGTACTCCTAAAAAATTAAGAAAAATAATAAAAAAAAAGATAATAATTTTTTTTTTTTTTTTTACAACATAAAAATAAAAGTTACATTACTATTGATGAAAAAAAGTTTTATAGAATAAGATGGAAAAAGATAAAAAAAAAAAATAAAAAATAAAAAATAATTAAAAAAAAAAAAAAAAAAAAATACATAATTGATGGAAATTTTGTACATTTCAATTAAAAAAATTAATAATTATTATAAAAGAAAAAAAAATTACAAACACAACATTAATTTATAGAATACGGTTGAAAAATACATAAAATAAACAAATAGTAGAGAGAAAAAACAATTAAAAAAAACTTTAGTTCGGATATAACTTGCATTCCAATAATTCACTGTTATTAATGAAAATTTTATAATAATATTAAAATATATTCATATTTGAAAGTAGTAAAAATACTAAACAAATAATATCATTTTTCATAATAGAAAAAGATATATTTTAACTTAAAAAATATATATATATATATATATATATATATATATATATATATAAAAGAAAAAAGAATAGACATATAGCTAAAATTGATGACAAAATTGATAAAGAGATAAAATAGAAAATTGTTGGTGTCAAATTGATGAAGAGAGATAGAATTGTTGATATCAAATTCAAAATTGATGAAGAGAGATAAATAAAATTGGAGAAGTAAGAAGGGATGAAAACCCAAAACCATGGGTTTGGGTTCTAAACCCATGGTTTTCAAACTCATCCTTCCAAACATGGGTTTGGCTTTTGAAGCCAAACCCACCCAAACACAAGATAGATGGGCCAAACGCCCCCAAAATGTTTTACAAATATAGCAAAAAAATTTGTTTCTATCACTGATAGACTTTATCATATCACTGATTCTATCAGTGATAGACTATTATCACTAACAAAAAAAATCTATAAAAAGTTGAGGTGATCAGCGATAGACTTCTATCAGCCATAAGATATCAGAAATAGAAATTGTCATATCCGCAAAATTTTTAAAAACATATTATATTTTTAATTATCTTATTCTAAATTGACATCGGTTACAATTTTTCTATATATATATATATATATATATATATAATGTTCCACGTAAATGTACTAATCAATTATTGATTGATATTAAAATTGATGCAAAATTCATATAAGTCAATTCAAGTATAAATCTTAGTTATCAACTTGTACTTAACTACACTTTCAACCAAACACATAAGTTCTAATCTCATTATCCTCATGTTGTTAAAAAGAAACATAGATATGAATTATTTATATTATTATTATTATTATATATAGTCATTATTTATCGGTAGAAAACTAACTATTTCTTCAATTTTCAAAATGGGAAGTCTGAGTTAGAAATCAAATTAAAAAAAAGAATATATATTACACGGTAGACAATTAGAAATTGAAAGATAGAAATCAGAAGCATGTAAAAGTCTTCATATAAATACCTTAATATATTAACTAATTAATTTATAATTAACATGAACTCAAAAGGAAAATCATAATTATTCATGTTTCAAATGGTTTGAGCTCACAATTGTAAAGAGAGAAAGTTGACAAGGTCTTGTTTTTCAATGAGCGTTTGTTTTTGGTCTAAGATTTTCTATTTGTGGCTCACACATACATATGTATATATATATAACCGAGAGATAAATTGTATAGCTATTATTTGTCTATTTGAAGGTCAAAATGTTGAATTTGAGGGTTTATATATATATATATGATATTAAATTTCCGTCGACACATCGATATTTTCACATGTCCATAGGTTCTACATCGACACGAGGGGTGAATCGATATTTCCATCACCTTACAAAATCGATGAAATATTAAAAAAAATAACAACAAAATGTAACCTAACGTGAATATACTATTATAATAAATGTATTTTAACTCATTTAAAAGTGTAAAATATTTATTTATTAATTTTAATATTTTTTTATAAAAAAAATATTTTTAAAAATCTTCCAAAAATATCTATATATTTTACCGATATTTCCATCTACATTTTCATAAAATTGAGACCTCCATATTTTTGTCAAGACATCCACATTTAAATTCTGGTATATATATATGGTAAAACTTATGCTGGGCTACAAATATTTTTTGTCTACGTGGCAAAGTTTGATTGGTTAAGTTTTATGTTATTTTTTTAATTCAAAAAACATATTTAATGTCTCACTCCCACTTGAACAGTTTTTTTTTTCTTTCATTTTGTTCTCTTCTCCGTGACTTTCAATTTCCGATTTTGTCATTATGTCTTCAATCCTCTCCCATATCTCTTTTTTATGGATGATTTGCTACTTCAAATCTTAGTAAACATTTCTTAATCTTTCTATCAACATCATTAAGCTTTTTCATTAATAACAAAAAGAAAAACTTTATTTTCTTCATATACATTTTTCATTTTGTGATTTCAAAATATTTTTATTATATAAAAAGTTGTTTAACGAACTTAAATTTTGAAAATCAAAATGCGGAAACAAAATCTTTATTATTTAATTGATTTAGATCTATATGCCTAATAGTATAGCGAAAATTTGTAGAATTTTAGAAACATAATAGTTAATTATTTATTTATAATAAATGAAGTGAAATTGAGTTGAAAACTTGAAATGAGCAAAGAAATTAGATAGAAGAGGAAAGAAGAATTTTATTAAAATTTGTCATAGGATATTGGATAATGGGATGTGTGAGGTTTTAGATATTACAATTTTTATTTAAAAATTGTCATAGGATTTTTTTTTCTTGATGATTTGTCCAAATTTTAGTAAACATTTTCAAATTTGATTTTCAAATTTGAAGTTTTAGATATTATTATTATGATTATTATTAAAAATTGTATGGGATCTTTTTTAGGAGTCTAGAAAGCTGTTTTTTATTCTTCTTTATCTTGCTCAGTATGCTCGCTAGCATGGTCATTATACGTTATTATGTGCTTTTAAATCCATTGATTCATGTTAGGTTTGTTATTAAACACTTTTCTTATGTAGTTAATTGCATGTATACATTAGGTTGCTAAGTACTCGTTTGGTAAGAAATTTGGATCCAATTTTATGTTTTTAAAAAATCAGGGATAAGATGGATACAATGAATTTGTGTTTGGTAAATCCAAATCTGAAAACAGAATCTGAAAACAATAACTCAAAAGGCCCAAAATCTGGAAACAATTGTTTTCAACTTACCCAGATTCAATTTCCAAAATTTTGAAAACACGGTGAATCTTGTCAACGACCATGCTTTCTGATTTTCTCTTTGTTCTTCTTTGAAACACGGTGAATCTTATCAACGACCATGCTTTCTGATTTTCTTCTTGTTCTTCTTTGTGTACGCATCTTCCAACCCACACCCCACTATCAGGGTATGCTCTCTTTTCTTCAATGAGCTCTATTTTCTTCTTTTGTTTTTAAATTGATATTTTCTATTTATAACAACATTTTCTTCACTTAGATTTTTTTTTCTTTCTTCTCAAAGGCAAAAATGTCTTGAAAAAAATGATACAAACGGTTAGGAAAGGAAAATGACATGAAGAAAAAGGAAAGTTTTGAAGTGAGCCCCAAATTGGATTTTGATTTTTGTTTTGAAAGTTTTTGTTTTTTTTTGCAACGGTATTTTATTTAATTTTATTTAATGCGATATCCTCTTAACTTATGACAATTGAATTATGCTGACTTGAAAGATTTAGTTTGGAGCATTGGATTTAGATTTTTTGCATTCCATATTTTAGTTTTAAACAAAGAACTACTATAGTTATTTGGATTCTGGGCTCCAAAAAATACTGTCATTTTACATTATGTACTCCAATGTTTTTTTTTTTTTTTTTTTTTTTTTACCATTATAGTTAATTGCGAGAGAGATCTTAATAAAGATTTGTGTTGGGTGTGGATTTGTGGATTCGAGTTAATTTTTGCTTGAGAGATTTATTTTTGGAGGTTATATTTAGATTTTTCTATTAGTATACTAAACAATATTCAACCATTCAATAATTATCTACAAACTTCAATAAAAGAAAATACATAGAAATCATTTTTGGATTTTTTTTTATGTTTTTTATTTTAAATTTTATTTCCTTTCAACAATGATTTGTTTGTATTAGTCGACTAGTTTTTTTTAATATACATTTGTATTGTTCTTTTTTTTTATGTTTGTATAATGTGTATAAAAAAATTTAGATGGCTCTAAGTCATGATGAATGTGATGAAGTGACTCACTGGTCTCCTCTAATTGAGACATATTTCATCCATTTATTATACGAGGATGCCAAAAGAGGATTGTAAACCATAACTTTACATAAGAAAACTTGGACAACTATAAACAATGTTATTCTTTACAAAGTTTACAAGAGGTATATTGTGCCAAAGTTAAGAATGAAATACAATAGGTTGAGAAAGTTGCATGGTGAGTTTTGCTACATTACTAACAAACCGGTGTAGGATGAGATCCTATGACAAATAAAGTAGAATGGGATACCACTTGAAGATACAAACTTAGCTATTATTATAATTGTTAAATTTAATCCCCTAACTAATTATTATTTGTAATGGTTGTTATTTTTAGAGGAATTCTTATGCCAAAAGATTTCGGAAAAAAAATGTGACAATTACGATATATTAGGAGAGATTTTCAACAACCACTACAAGAATTTCAAGTTTTTCCAAGGCTGGTTTTCCTAGAAAACAGTGGGTTTCGTCGGCCTAGGTTATTAACACCACTGCTAGTGGACAAATGCATTATTCATCGAATGAGGCACCACCTAACTCTGATGAAGAAAGAGACATAGAGAGGGAATTTGTTTCTTTAAGGGCCATATTGAGTTAGGTGTTGATGATGAAGAAACTGAAATCCATGGAGATTGGGATGAGACGCCTACTCAATCATCTAAAACGTCGTTCAGTTGGCCCATCATTAGATAGTCATGCCTACAAGATTGCACAAACTTCTCGACAAGCCATTTTGGATGTTGCTTTAAAAGTGTGGACTAAGTCGATGTCTGAGAAGTCTGAAGCTATGGCCTCTCGAAAACGTGAATTGGAAAACATATGTAGTGTTGACAAGTATATTATTGAGGAGTGTATGACCAAGTTAGGCTCTATTTCTAGACTACCTAGCTATGAAACCATGTGAAAAGTTAGTTTTATATGACTGGAGAAAAATATCTGAACAGCTCTTGATCTCCTTGATTTTTAAGATTCTTAGCTACATCTTTTTTTAAGAAACTATAGGTATCAAATACATATTATTATTTTTTTTTTTTTTTTTGTACAAAGGTGATTTCTTTAAAATATCTGAAAAAAATATTTTTTTCATGAATAGTGTTGTAGTGATACTTTCCCACCAATAAACCTCGAACCCATTTTCTCTTATTCGTAGATTATTTTTAGCATTTTAGGTGTCGATTCCTTTAAATAAAGGTGTGTTGGATCTTCCCTCTTATCTCTCCCCTACAAATTCTTCTCATTTTGTAATTCTATTTCCACAATTTTCGCCGTGTAATTAATTTCTTCAAGTTTTATTGTCCACGACCCCCTTCCCTAACGTTCATGTTTGGTAGATGAGGAATATCGCCCGTAGCCATTACTAAGATTTGAGCAAATGTTTTTCATTAAGATCGTTGTCGACCATCCACGATCATGGCATATGGAAATTGTGATTTAATTATTTTCCTGATTAAAAAAAAATATATTATTTTCAGATCGCACGATTTCCAACGACGATCGTGCGATCAACGTCCACGATCGCGCATTTTCAGTCACAATCGTTCGATTTCCAGCCACGATTGCGCGATGAACGACCACAATCGTGCAATTCCAGCCATGATCATTTTTCTTTTGCAAATCCACGATCGCACAATTCTGGCCATTGCACGATCGTGGCCAAAAATAACGCAATCGTGCGATTTAATTTTTTTTTTTTTTACTTGTGTTCGCGTAATGCTTGTTTATTCACTAAGTAAACAACTTAAATCAAAGATGACTCACGTATGGTAATTTGCATTAAATTGCATGAATTCAGCACATAACTATATCTAGATGGTCAGATTTTGTAATCACCGAGCAAAGTATTATTTCATACAAGTACTCCAACATCTAAAATTACTGTTATTTATTGTATCACCATTTTAGTTATTGTCAATTATTTTAATGCATTTTATTTTAAAATTACTGTTATTTTATAACCATTTTAGTTCTTGCCAATTATTTTAATGCATTTTATTTTTTTAGTACAATTTGGGAGTGGAGATTCGAACCTCCGATTTACGGATCAAAAGCACATCTTTATATCAATTGAGCTATGCTCGATTTGACAATTATTTTAATATATATTCACACAATGTTTACGTTGAAGATGAGAGAACTCTTAATTTTTTTATATAGGTATGATATTGTCTATTTTTTTTTAAAAGAATATGATAACCTCTGTTTTAGACTTAAATCTTCCTAACTAAACTTTAATTTTACAAATTCAAAAATATAAAAGAATTTAAAATGTAATTAAAGATTACATCAAATGAGATTTAAATGTTACAAAATATAAATCAGATTATAAAACTATTTTGAATTAGTAACACTTAGGGGTGAAATTGAACTTAATTAAATACCAAAACTGAAAAAAGGTCTGACTTTTTACCAAATAGCTATCTAGGTTTTTTACTAAATACTTGAAGACCAATAATTTTCCCTCAAGGAGAGAGAGGTAAAAAAGAAAACAAAGGAAGAGTCCAAAATCCAAATACCAAAGTTAGAGAGAAATGGGTCTAACTTTTTCCCTATGTCTCTAAAACCCACATAATAAGATATTGAGAAATGAAACTTGTCGTTTTCTCTCTCTCATCTTCTTCCTCTCTTTTTAATTTTTTTCTATAATGCAATTAATTGCAGCAAAATATCGTCCCACTTGGCCCTTGATAGTATCAACATTAGAAAGATATTTGGTTGTTATATATTAAAATAAAACCATACACAATATAACCTGACTAGTATAAATTAAATGGTAAGTGTATGCAAGAAAACATCCAACCAGCAACCTTCTCAGTTCATGAAAATTGATAGTTGTATTAGTAACAATATGAATATGGAAAATGGAAACGAAGAAGCTACCCACCAGGATCGTTCTCGCTGCTGCTTCCAGGAATGGATACAACTCCAGCGCCAAGACCTAACCCACCTCCTCGAATCTCTCCACGAAACCAATAACCACGACGAAGAAATCAAAACCCTAATCGACACCTGCATCACTCACTTTGAAGACTACATCTCTACCCGCAGCCGCCTCGCTCTCGAGGAGGCCTCCCCGTTCTTCGCCCCCACCTGGTGCACCTCCTTGGAGAAATCCCTCCTCTGGATCACTGGTTGCAGACCGTCGATCTTCATTCGGTTGCTCTACGCGCTGACCGTGTTCGAAGTCGACTCGCGACTCGGCGAGTGGTTGGAAAGGATGATGACCAATATCACTAGGAATAATCTGCACATCAGGGACATGTCGCCGAGTCAGATGGTGTTGGTGAATGAGCTGCACATCAAGACCATACGAGCTGAAGAGACATTGACGAGAGAGATGGCAAGCTTGCAGGAGGAGCTGGCAGACCAGCCGATTGTGATGATAGCAAACGAGGTGGAGGTGGAGGTGGAAATGGAGGCGGAGGAGGTCGGGGAAGTGAACGAGGAGGCGGAGATAGTGTTGAAGGAGCATGAGAATGTGATGAAAGAGATCATGGAGAAGGCGGATGAGTTGAGGTTAAATACGCTAAAGGAAATTATGGAGATTTTGAAACCGGTTCAATCTTTGGAGTTTCTGGTTGCGAGTAAGAAGCTTCATCTCTCGCTTCATCGATGGGGAAAACAAAAAGATGAGAGGCTTGGAAAGAAGATATCATTCTTGATGATCATATAAAGGAATATCTAAGAATAATAACCTACTACCTATGTTTTAATTTGCATTCTACAACTACGTGTTTATGGTTTTGTTTTGTTTTTTTTGGAATAAAATGTTTGTTCTTGTTTTATTAAATATAGTGTTGGCCTGTTTTAGATGGTAATCATTATGTTCAAATAATAAAATTTACGGTTTTTAATGAACTATCCTATTGTTACATTGTTTCAATAATTTCTCTTGAAGTTGAACAAAACTCAAGTTGGATGTGCATGAAAACTGGAAGGGACAAGTGAGCATGCAAAGAAGAAGGGACCAAACACAACAGGGTTACATCCCAACTTTGTCATTTGGCATTATTCAATCCAAAAGCAGTTTTAAAAAATAAATTTGTCTTGTTTTTTTTTCCAAATGTATTTAATTAATGCACGACACAATCTTATGACAATTCAAAAAAAAAAAAAAAAAAAAAAAAAAAAAAAAAAAAAAAAAAAAAAAAAAAAAAAAAAAAGTGTGTTGTTTTAATATATTACATATCAAAAAATTTCCCTTAATAATATTTGGATCAATTTAAAGTTCAAACTTTCATAGGAAATTAATTTAGACTATTTGTTAGTGATTTATAGTTATTTTCACTCTATTCTACTTAAAATCAACTCAAAATCACCTAAAGAAGAACTATTCTTCACTCAAAATCAATCTTACCAAATTAGTAAAAAAAAATATCACGTAATTATTTATAAATAAGCAGAGAAAAATAGAAGAAGACGAAAAAATGAAAAATCGTTCATATTAATGAAAAAATCCTCTACTATCTATTTGATTCTAGCATTCATCTCTAATATTATGTCTCTATTTTTAAAGAAATCTAACACCCGAGTGAAAATTATGTATTAATAATTTTAAAATGAAATTTTAATTAACGAAAGGTCTAACTTGATTCATTGGTGTAAAGGTATAAGATTTTAATTAATACAAGTATTAGTTTAAGGGTAAGAATATATAATATTGAAATTATTTAATAGATCGATTAGGAGATTAATAAATATAAATATCTTACATAGAGATAATAAGAATTAAACTAATTTTGCAGACTAAATGAAAAGTTATTTGTGAGAAACTAAAATAAGCATAACTCAGTCTACATTTATTCATTCTTTTAAGGTCAAATTAGCATACACCATTTGTACCATTTGTTGCACTGAAAACAATTTATTTGTGTGAGAGAAGGCAAAAAAAAATAATAGAGGTTGAGAGAAAGAGATAGAGAGAGATTAAAATAAACATTAAAATTTAATTCGCGGACAAATTTGTTATTATATTTATCTTAACCTTGTTTCCTAAAAACTAACATGAATCAAAATATGAATTAGAAATTATAATTATTAGACTCTTTTAATTTAATATTAACAAGTAATAAGCTAGCTAATTAAAATACATGAATTAACGCCAACATAAGCATAACTCAATCGACATATTGTATTAATTAGTGACCGAAAGACCACATATTCAATTCCCCACGCTACATGTTGTAAAAAAAACTATATGAGCTAACAAATAAATATTAATATATTCAAACCAAGTATAGCTCAATTGGCTAAGGCTATGTCATGGATTCAATCCTAACGTTAATTAAAATTTCAGTACAAAAAAATATTAATATAATTGTTATTAGAGCAACCATCACTAATATAAAATATTATTATTATTAAATTTTACTGTTATGAAATTTAGTAATAATAATAATTTTATTTGATATGTTTTTTTTTTTACAACGGTATTTAATTAATGCGGGGATTGAGCTCATGACCTCTTAGTCAAGGCACAACCTTATGTCAATTAAGATATGCTCAGTTTGGCAAAATTTGGGCGGTAATAATGCATTTAAATTTATGCCCCGTGCGTAGTTTTTTGTACAGGTGTAGCATCAATCAACCCCCACTCTAGGTTATCTAGGTGTGTTACCCGTTGCACCAAGTGGTTGTTTGATAAATTGTTTTAAAACGTTCCTACCCCGTGCGTGGTTGTTTGCACAGGTGCAAGATCAATCAACCTCACTCTGGGTTATCTAGGTGATGTGCTCACTCACCCGTTGCACCAAGAGTAATTTTGAACCTATCTCAATTAGTTAAGCATATATCTTTGAACAGGAAGCTAATTGTTGTCCAACCGAGTATAGCTCAATTGACATAAGGTTGTGCTCTTGATCAAGAGGTCAGAGGTTCAATCCCCGCATTATTTACATACCTTTGCAAAAAAAAAAGACTAATTGTTTGAATCTCTCACTCCATATATATCATTGAACTCTTAAAAGAAAGATGATGCAAGACGTTTTCGAGAGGTCGAAGCAGTAGTATGTACGAGAGAGAGATCAACGAAGGTGCGTGAGATCGAGACCGAAGGGATCTGAGGCGAACAAGGAGAAACGGAAGAAAAAAAAAAGATTGAGTTGATACGGAGAAAAAAAAATTGTGAGAAAACAAATAAGAAATCTAAAGAAGAAAAAAAATGTGAGAGATTGATTTGATGGAGAGAGAAAAAAAAGATATGAGAGTTTTGTTGGGGAGAGAAAAAAAATTTCTCAGTCACGACTAAACGCTGGAACTCTCCGCCGAACGCCGAAACTCTTCTCCGAACTGCAAAAGATTTATTCTCCCTACTATAAATGTATTACCTCGTATTGATGATTAAATGAGAATAAAGATTCTTGTAAATTTGACATGTAATAAAAACAAATAGATGACAATAAGAGCATAGACATGATGTATCGCCTAGTGATCATGAGGTCCTAAGTTCAATCCTCCGCCTCAACATGTTGTCAAACAAAAAAAAAATGTTATAAATTAATTAATAAAAATGTTAAAAATTCCATTAATAAAATAAAGAGGTCAACAAAAACATAACTCAAGTGACATAATGTATTGACTAGTGACTAAAAGGCGTTAGAATCAATCTTCACCCAAATGTACTTAAAGAAAAGAGAGAAAAAAAAGGTTAGGGTTATAAAATGTTTAATGAAAACCTCGTGAAGCCTATGAAATAAAGAATTAGAATATGATAAATGAGGGTTTTGGGGAGGGATGATCTAACACCTTCGATGGGCATTAATTCCAAAATTGACATAAGATCCTACTAATTCATCTTGTTCATGCATTTTAGTAAAAATGATAAAAATAAATTTTCTAATTCCTCGTAAACGTATTAAGGAATGAGAATAAAAAATTATGGGACTTAGTAATGAGAATCAACCGTCTACCATTTTTTATTACGCCATATCCTGTAATCCGATTTACATCAAACATAGGTATGAATCAGATTACAATTTGATGATTACGTGGGATTCAGACCATATTTTTTGTTCACTTTACACCATTTGTCCTTTACCTCTTCCTTAACTTCCCTTTTTTTTTTCTTAGTTTCCTTCTCCTCTCTTGCTTGAACTACTTCGGTCTTTCTCTCTCATACAATTTGCAATTTTTGTTCTCATTCTTCGTTTAATTATCTCTCTCATTATTATACAAGTTATGGATCCAACAAGTATGGTATCAATCGAGTCCGACAATGTCTTCCTTACCATTTTGTAGTCGACGTTAGGACATTTGGAGTTCAACGATTTCGAAGCTAGGTTTAGACCTCCTGGTCTAGAGATTTGCATGACTCTGAAAACCCTACCGTCCACGGTAGAATAATCAATTGTGTTGTTTATTTCTTTCGAGTGCCAAGCGAATTCGATCTTTGACGAATTTTTCAAAATTCAGGAAGAACATGGTTTTTTCCTACGCAATCTCACAATCGCTCCCTAATCTCGATAACGCTTTATTGATCTCTTATACAATCGATCACTCTCGCTAACGTCAGTTAATTAATTCTCGTTGCGTCGCTATACTCCAATGCGCTTCAAAACAAAAAATGACACGTCTGATGACAACCAATTGCCATAAATTCTCATCGTCGGTTCATCCCCTCTTCAGACCCTTTTTATTCTCATATTCTACCTTACTCAAATCATAAAACCCTTCATATTTTTTGTCCTCCTTCTCTGTTTACATTTTACAACCATGTCTTTCGACGACTCCTTTTTTAACCAACTCATGGCACCCACACCCTCAGATTTCGATACTTCCACTACCTCAACCCCCAAGTGCAAAACAACATAAGGAGAAACTTATGATGATAACACTCACTTTTCTTCTTCTTCGTCTCCTCATACATTGCATTTTGCACCATTGTGGCGCAACCAACTGCCCGGGTGTCAAGCGAAGACTCTGCTGCCCCCACGTTTGTTCAACACTCTAAGGCGACTGTGGAGTACCCGAGAGCCAAAAATGGGAAGAAGAAGGTTAACTCCGCTATTGGGCCAGACAGAGTAAATACTTTGTCGACCCCTTTCCTTTAATTTATATGGGCTACCAAAAGGTCGCCATTTTCTTGCATGGGTCGGCCATTTGGTCGATCGTCCACTTGCATGGGCTGCCAAGGCAACCCTTACCTTTCTCATGGGTCAGCCAAATAGCCGACCCTACTCCTTGCATGGGCTGCCAAAAGGCAACCCTTTTCCTAATGGGTCGCCCAAATGGCCGACCCTTCCTCCTCATTTTTCTTTTCATGGGTCAGCCAATTGGCCGACCCCTTTCCTTTATATGGATTGCCTTTTGGCAACCCTTTTCTTGCATGGGTCGGCCAAATGGCCGACCCTCCACTTGCATGGGCTGCCAAGGCAGCCCTTACTTTTCTCATGGGTCGACCAAATGGTCGTCCCTTCTCCTTGCGTGGGCCGCCAAGAGGCGAGCCTTTTCTTGCACACGGGTTCTATATATGGGCCACCTAAAAAGGCGGCCCTTCTCTTTGTCGCGGATCCACCCTCTCTGCAGGTCATTCCTCGTGTTGGCCCGATTTCTCGCGTCTTAGTCCGTGGTGGCGTTTATAGCCATAACAAAAAAAAATTAGACCCTTAATTCTCTTCTCTCCCTGCTCTCTCCATAATTTTCTTCCTTAACACCCAAATCGAGAAAAACCAAAACAAAGCAAATTGAGAAAGTTGAACAAAAGGAGAAGACAGTCACCTTTGTTCAAAGTTTTTGTATCAGTTGTGGATTGAAAAACTCTTTCAGTGGTTGGGGATTGGAATTAAATGAACCAAATTTGGACAGTAGCTGGAAATTGCTAATTCGAAGAAGAATTTTGCTGTGGATATGTTGATGAGAATCATGTGGGGTTGGATTTGAATGGAGTTTACTCCATTTTGCAGAAGCCCTTGAAACTCCATTTTGCAGAAGCCCTTGTTGAAATTCATTATTGTCGGTCACTTTACCGGTCGGTATTCAAATACCGGCCACTATACCGATCGAAATACTAACCATGTTACCGGTCGGTGTTCATGAATTCCAACAACTTTTCGAGTCAGCATTCATGAATTCCGGCCTTTTTCTGAAAAAATGAAGTTTTTAAGCCTGTTTGGTAGGCAATCTAGAATCTGATTTATGTTTTTGAAATTTATACTGAATATGCAACTGGTATAAAATCTGGATTCAGTATTTTGAAAACTTATCTAGATTATGTTTTTTGAAAACTGTTTTCGGATTTGTAATCCAAATCATGTAAACTCTAAAATCAATTTATTTTTCCTTCAGTGTATCCAAATTTTAAATTTGAAATTTTCATGTGGTAAACTCTATCCAATTTGAGGTGTTATGCTAAGCAAAAAGTTTGTTGCACGTGAATTGCCTATAAATTGGATGAAGTTCAAATGGTTTGAGGTTGATGAATTTTCAAAGAGTTTGAATATTTGGATGAGCATGAAGAGTTCATGTTAGTTGAGAAATTAGAAAGCTAAGTGTTAGATATTTCTCACAAAATCCTCATCACTTTCATCTTCCCATCTTCTTCTTCCAAACTTTTTCTTTCATAAACGAGTCCCACCACTCCATTGCTCGGCCCGAGGATAGCGGGACTACCGGAGGTGGTTCTCGGAGAGTTCGAGAGAAGCTTTGAAGGGTTCGTGAAGAGATTCGAGCATCGGAATAGAAGTCCTTAGAACTACAAGAGGTATGTGTTCTAATTCCTTTTATTTCAAAGCTTTTAGCATGTTTCTTATTTAGCTAAATTGATGAAATTAGAGTGACAATGATCCGACTCGCTTCCGCTGCGCTACATGCGCTCCATCATCGATCATAGACGAATCCCAATTAATTTGTGCTCAAATCCGCCAGAGCAATCGACCACAGACAATTCACACAAAGGTCGTGCCGCAATTACATAGGACCTCTTAATTGAGTTCATAGTGTTTCTTATTACAAGCTCAATTCATTTTTATTAAATTATAATATATATAAATAAAATATTATAAATTATATAATATTGTGGCAAATCCAGTCTAACTCAATTGTCATAAAAAAAATGTCATCGACTCTAAGGTATGAGGCTCGAATCCCCCACTCCGATTTATAAATATATTTTCAAACACATTTTCAATAATTAGTTAAATTGTGATACAATTTTCAAATCGGCTACCAAATACATATTTGAAAACATGGAGTACAACTATGTTTTTTATTGAATCCTTTGTTTTTTAAATTTGTGTTTTCAAATCCCCAACCAAACAAACCCTAACATATTCAACATTTTATTAATTTAACAAATCTATGAGATATAAAATTAAATTTTGTGTTTAATAAGACATCTTTCAATTTTGAATGCTCTAGGACTTATTAGACACAAATTCAAAATTTTAGAGACAATTTTTTAAAGTTCAATAACATATTGTAGACCCCTAAATTTATGTGGCCTTTTACTTTTCAGTAAATTTTGTGTTTTTGCGGTAATTTTGTATTTTACTAGCTTTTAAGAAAATTAAACAAAAAATTTCTTCCTGATTATTTTTCTCCCTACCTCACTTAACCCTCCCCTCCCCCACTTAACCCTCCCCTCTTTTCTCTTCCAAGACATCTTATTATTTTCTTTTAGTACACATTTTCCCTCCATTTCTCTCTCAAAAAAATCTCATGCATCATTTTTCTCATGGTGCTTGAAACTCTAAGCATCATCTTTTCCCCATTTCTCTCTCTAATTCACAACAACCCAAATCCTTATTTCACTTGCCACGACGTAGTCTCCCTTTCTAAAATTCATTTCTCTATCTCGGTACACCTCTCTCATGGTTTTGATTTTGGGAGCAAACATTCTTTTGTCTCGTTTCAACCCCCACAACCTTGACAGAATCACATCGGGGCCTCTTCCCTCTTCTACTGACGACTGCAACAAATGTCGGAATGTTGGATTTTTGCTGTATTTATAACTGTGAAACACGAACACACAAATTACACCGTAACAAGATACAATGTATCAAAACTACATACACTATATATAAATATAAATCCAGAAATTCAAGTATGTAACCAAATTTGAGATACAAAGTTACTTAAGATGTATAAAGACAGAAATACAGTAGCAAGAGCTACTTATTACTACAATTTATGAAAATCGTGTTGGAGATGAAAACAAAGTCGAGGCACGCTTATAAAGCGTTGCCCTGAAGACAATTGTTCGCTCAGCACGGGTTGCAAGCAAACTACAACGGTCGTCTTAGCAGGATTCAACGACTTGCTCCGGTAGAACATAAACTCGAACTACTCAGATCTGACAGAACTCTTGAATATTTGCTCTCAACCAAACAAAGACACAAGAAAATAAAAGGAAGAAGAAAAGACGAAAAATAGATAAAGCTTAGATTTTTGGGATACTCTCAAATGACGAACCACACTACTATTTATAATAGTGCAAATCGTAATTCTCCGAATTTGAAATATCGGACAATAATTACACTGTAATTACAACATGAAACGTCTACAATAATTACCCTGTAATTACAACATGAAACGTCTGACAATAATTACCTTGTAATTACAACATGAAACGTCTGACAATAATTATACTATAATTACAACATAAAACGTCTGACAATAATTGCACTGTAATTGCAACATGAAACGCCTGATAATAATTACACTGTAATTACAACATGAAACGTCTGACAATAATTACACTATAATTACAACATGAAATGTCTGACAATAATTACACTGTAATTACAACATAAAACGTCTGACAATAATTGCACTGTAATTGCAACATGAAACGTCTAACAATAACTACACTGTAATTGTTAACCGTTACGAATGTTACAAATTCAATTTCAAGAATTTAATTTGTATGTTACACCATTTGTTAGAAACCCTTGGTATTCTAACCATTACTTTCTTTCACAAAATACAACAAGTTCCAACAATCTCCCACATGAAAAAAAAGTAAGAAAAACAAAACAAAGTCGCTGAGAACAAACAAATAAGTTATGCATCATGAGATGTGTCTTCTAGACTTGAACCTTCCTTAGTGAATATCCATCGAAATTATCGAAGAAATAGGGAGACCAACTCTCGAACTATCATTCTTATTGGTAAATTGAGACAACATACATCACACATAACTCATTTTGTATCTTTGAGTTCTATACGTTTGTGTCCATTTTGGTCTTGGACAAAATCTCGAATTCATGAGAGCTTTAGAGAACACAAGCCATGTAAAAAGTCCTTATAGAATCGATCCAATTTTACTCTCACATAAGTGATATTGATTAAGAGTATTCTGTCATTACTACTCCTTTTGTAATCAAGATATCAATAAAACCTTAACACCAACAAATCACACACTCTGGTACATCATAGAAATGGGAAGAAACTAAATGTTTCTTAGTGTGTCAACTATGAATTATCCAACCAGTTTGCTTATTGAACCTAGATCTTGGGATCTTCAGTCAACTAGGTTAGGTTACCGCCAGATAATTTATTTCATAGGCTTTAGCCCCATTTCCCTCGATGTATATGTCACTTGCTCTTTTAACAATATTTTTGTCAAAGGATCTACAATATTTTCTTGTGATTTTACATAATCAATGAATATTATTCCATTAGAGAGAAATTGCCTTATCGAATTATGCATGCGTTTTATATGTCGTGACTTCCCATTATAAACATTATTCTTAGCTCTCATAGAAGCCGCTAAGCAGTCACAATAAATACATATAACACTTACAAGCTTCGACCACAGTGGAATATCTTCAAGAAAATTTTGAAGCCATTCAACTTCTTCTCCAGCTTTATCTAGAGCTATAAACTCTGATTCCATTGTAGAATGTGCTATACACGTCTACTTTGAAGATTTCCATGATACAACTCATCTACTTAAGGTAAAAATATACCCACTGGTTGATTTAGTCTCCATGCTATCAGAAATTCAATTAGCATCACTAAATCCTTCCAGTACGTGTGGATACCTCGTATAATGCAATCCAAAGTCTAGAGTGTACTTCAAGTACCTTAGAACTATCTCGTGTCTTCCTCTCTTTTTCTTTCTAGAAGGCAATTAATTGCACCAAAATATCCTCCCACTTGTCCTCCCACTTGGCCCTTGATAGTATAAACATTAGCAATATATTTGGTTGTTATATATTAAAATAAAACCATACACAATATAACCTGACGAGTATAAATTAAGTGGCAAGTGTATGCAGGAAAAGAAAAACACCCAACCAGCAACCTTCCCAGTTCATGGAAATGGATAGTTGTAGTAGTAACAATTTGAATATGGAAAATGGGCACGAAGAAGTTACCCACCGGGATCGTTCCCGCTGCTGCTTCCAGGAATGGATGCAACTCCAACGCCAAGACCTAACCCACCTCCTTGAGTCTCTCCACAAAACCAACGACGACAACGACGAAGAAATCAAAACCATAATCTGCAGCTGCATCACTCACTTCGAAGACTACATCAACCCGCAACCGCCTCGCTCTCGAGGACGCCTCCTCGTTCTTCGCTCCCACCTGGTGCACCTCATTGGAGAAATCCCTCCTCTGAATCACCGGTTGTAGGCCGTCGATCTTCATTCGGTTGCTCTACACGCTGACCGGGTTTGAAGTCGACTCGCGACTCGGCGAGTGGCTGGAAGGGATGATGACCAATAGCACTAGGAATAATTTGTGCATCGGGGACATGTCGCCGAGTTAGATGGCGCTGGTGAATGGGCTGCACATCAGGACCTTACGAGCTGAGGAGACATTGACGACCGAGATGGCAAGCTTGCAGGAGGAGCTGGCAGACCAACCGATTGCGGTGATAGCATACGAGTTGGAGGAGGTCGGGGAAGTGAACGAGGAGGCGAAAATGGTGTTGAAGGAGCATGAGAAGGTGATGCAAGAGATTATGGAGAAGGCGGATGAGTTGAGGTTAAATACGCTTAAGGAAATTTTGGAGATTTTGAAGCCTGTTCAATCTGTGGAGTTTCTGGTTGCGAGTAAGAAGCTTCATCTGTCGCTTCATCTATGGGGCAAACGGAAAGATGAGAAGCATGAAACAAAGTATCATTACTGATCATCATATAAAGGAATATCTAAGAAGACCGACCTACTACCTATGTTTTAATTTGCATTCTGCTATTGTTGCTGTGTGTGTTTTTTCGTTTTTTTTTTTTTTTTTTTTTTTTTTTGAAGAAAATGTTTGTTCTTGTTTTATTAAATATAGTGTTGGTGTGTTTTAGTCTTGGCATGGTTATCATTATGTTAAAATAATAAAATTTACGTTTTTTTAATGAAGTGTCGTATTGTCACACAGTTTGAATAAATTGTGTCGTATGGTTACATTGTTTGAATAATTTGTCTCTTGAAGTTGAACAAAACTCAAGTTGGATGTGCGTGAAAACAGGAAGGAAGCGACAAGTGAGCATGCAAAGAAGTAGGGAAGGTGGCAACACGACAAGGTTACACAATCTGACAGAGGCCTTCATCCCAACAAATCTAAAAGGATAATAGTCAAATTTTGAATTAGATTTTTTTTACTGTCAATAAATAGGACTAGGACCTTTTAAAATGGTTAAAATGTGTTGTTTTTAAAATTTTCATTCAATTGCATTATTTAAAAACAGTTTAAAATAAATAAATCTGAGAAACGACATTTCTTAAAAATGTGTTGTTTTAGTGAAAAGAAAAGCATAAAACATAACTTTAATGAGATATTAAAAAATCGTCCATATTTGGATGAATTTAAACTCCAAACTTTCATTAGTGAATCAATTTAGATTATTGATTAGTGAATCTATTTAATTCCAGTATTCATCTCTAATATTATGTTAATATTTTTAGAGAAATTGTAGTAAATGACAATTTAAGACTTATTGTTTGCAAATATAGCATGTTTTTAAAAAATTTGCGGATATAGCAATTTCTATCGCTGATATCTTATGACTGATAGAAGTCTATCGCTGATCACCTCAGCTTTTTATAGATTTTTGTCAGTGATAATAGTCTATCAGAGATAATAGTCTATCACTGATAGAAGTATTATTGAAAAATATTGACTAAATTGAAAAAATGCATAAACATTATGAACTCAACTTAGACTTTTTTTTTTTTTTTTTTTTATTTTGCTATCTTATTTCAAAATAAATTAATATATACCTAATAATTATGTCACATTATTAGGTTATTAATTTGAAGAAGTACTATAAAGAATTGTTATGAGCAGATTAAAATTCATGGGCCCAGACTTAAACTATAAGAAAAATTACTTTCATAGGTCAGGGTGTCACTAAACGTATTACTGTCACGTTAAAGTCAAAGGATGTCGCTAAACGTATTACTGACACGTTAAGGTTTGTCGTTGTATCCGTCGCAAAAAAATGCATCTTCTTAAGTTTTAGCGACCTGTTGACCACACGTCGCTAAAACGTGTTGTACCAACGACGCATTAGCAAACACGTCGCTAAAGGTGAAGTTTCAGCGACGCATTTTAACGCATCGCTCAAAGCCTATAGTTATTTTTAAAAAAAATATTAATCCTGATCATAGCGAAGGTGAGCGATCGACGACCCTAAAAGGGAAATATGATGTTGGGCATATAATAGATCAAGACGAGGCAACCGACAAACACTCTCACCGTGACACATCAAGCCAACGTACGATCCAGACACTTAATGTTGAAAATGAATAATATAAATATGGGGCACCACCCCTCATTATAGGTACGTAACAATTTCTCAGCTTGATACCACTTCATTTACGACATTAAATTAAGCAGATCTCTACTCTTTTAAGATTGTTCTATCGTGTGTATTCCACTCCAACTGAGAACAAATCTAACATGCATTTAAATCCACGCATCAATAATCTTTTTTATTAAGAGTTTAGAGTGTGAATATATAAACTTGAGTAAATATATTATATATATATATTGATCGATGTCAATTCAGGGGCACATCCAAACATTAATGTTTGGGGGGGCCAAAAAAAATTTATCGCAAAAAAATTTGAGGTTTGAATTCACGCTCTCATATTATGTTGATCTTAAAAAAAAGTTATTGGTGATATGAATATGTAGGCGTATCAAAAGTTTCTTAACTAAGTTCAAATAAACTTAATACTATTATATAATTTAATTTTTGTTCTAATGAATCCCTGAATTTTAAGAAATATTAAGACAAGGATCTATTACACTTAAGCTTGAAAATTCGACGACCTATTAGATACAAAATTGAAAGTTTAAAAATATATTGAACATTTTTTAAAGCGCGTGGATCCTATTAAATAAAAAATTGAAAGTTCAAAAATTTATTAGATATTTTGGAAAAAAAAACACAATTTAATGTGAAATATTTTTCCAACATTTAGGGAGGTGTAATATAGACTAAATTACTTTTGGAAAAACTAACAAATAAACTAATAGTAAGGATTAAGTTGAAGATTTGTTGAAAGTATAAACACTAAATTTGGACATTTGAAATTCTAAGGACTAAAATTAATACAATTTTCAAAGTACAAAAACTAAAACGACACCAAACCGAGCATAGCTCAATTGACATAAAGTTGTGTCTTGACTGAAAGGTTAGTAATTCAATCCGCCACCCGACTAAAACGATATTTCAACATTTTTTAATATATATATATATATATATATAAAACTTGAAAAAAAAAATTAAAAATTCTTATAGAATTAAATATTTAAAACTAAATATGAAGTGCTTTTATCATTTATATTGATAATAAAAAATATATTTAAGAAATTAGTTAGGTATGTAGCCAAAAATAAAAAATATATTTAAGAAATTAATTATGTATGTAGTCGAGAAAAAATTAAAAAATAATATGTGCAACCTAAGTGGTTAACTTAAGAATACAAAATGGCATGTCATTCATGCTTACCAATGCACCAAACTATTCTTTCATTTGTTTTAGGGAGCCAAATTCTATATATTATATATACTATATATTTTAAGGCATTATTTTGTCTATGTATATTAAAATTTTCAAATATTTGGGAGGGGTGGCCCCTAGTCCCCAAAAAGATCGGCCCATGGATGTCATCATACATATGTAAGATGATGTAAACATTTTCAACGTAGAGTCAGCAGATTTGGCCTTCGGGTGGATTTATAAAAGTAGTTCAAAATTGAAAATGTTGTATGGTCATTTTTTTTCCATGATCTATTAGTTACGGACACAACCTTATGCCAATTGAACTATGCTCGATTTGACTTGTGTGGTCATCTTTTTAACATATAGGATAAGAAAACAAACCAAGTATTATTAAATATATATTTAGTTTTTCAAAAACAAACATAATTAAATCATAAATCTTATCTCTTTATCTCTTTAAAAGACGCGTCCATTTAATATTGAGATAAAATCAAACATTTAGTTAAACTAACAAGAAACACGTGCGATGCACATTAAGGCTTATCATTTTAATCTAAAGTATAAAAATATATATTTTTTAACTCTTAAATCTAATAGTTAAAATTTATCCTACACAATTAGTATGATTTATGTTTACAATTTTCTTCAAAACTTTCTTTATTGACAATATTTTTTTTTTCTTTTTTAAACTTGTATAAAATATATTTTTCAATATTTAATTTAAGTTTATTATTTTATACAATGCAAGGTATGAATATTCATGTGTACTAAAAAAAATGGTACAAATATCCAAATAAGAAATCATTTTTTTTTTCATAGTCATGTCCTTCATATAATATTGGAATTCTAATAGTGTCGTTTTAGAAACTAATAATAGTACACACATTCAAATAAATTAATAATCACAATTCATATATATATATATATATATATGTTTGGAAAGACTAAAGATTTTTGAAGTTCGAAAGAGAAAAATTCTAAACATAAAAAAGAATATGAAGAGGAAGAGTTAAAATTAAAGAACAATATGAAAGATGAAAAGAAAAAATCATAAAATAATTATTTCTCTCATTCATCATCATAAAATAAATATACATAAATAAATTCAATAAAAAAATAGAAATAAATTTATGGAATTATTGTGAATTGAGTGAGTTAATAAATAGGAAAAAATTGCAGTTGAATGATAAAATTGTCACGAACGTAATAGTGAGATTTGTTCTCAGTTGATAATTAATGTGAAAAAATAATGTAAGGTATTGTGCTCAAAATTATTTTTGTTGTCTTCAATTTTTTTTTTGTAAATGATAGATAAAATAAAAATAAAAAAAAAATCATTTTTAGAATTTATTGGAATTGAAATAAGTACTTAATAATGAAATTTTAAAAATTTGTAGAAAAAAATTGTGGAGAAGCAACTAAAATAAACTCAAACTTCAGAACTACAGACTAAACTAGTCGCTGCCTTAAACACAAGTACTTCAGAACTGTCCAGACTAAATAACTTCAGATTAAACAACTTCAACTTATTTCCATCTCGTTGGGCCAAACGACCCTAAAGAACTTCTTTATTTGCCAATTTTAACTCTTACCAAAAAAAATAAAAAAAATAAATAATATTAATAATAAATAAATAAAAAGTATTATTGAAAAATATTGACTAAATTGAAAAAATGCATAAACATTATGAACTCAACTTAGACTTTTTTTTTTGTTTTAATTTGCTATCTTATTTCAAAATAAATTAATATATACCTAATAATTATGTCACATTATTAGGTTATTAATTTGAAGAAGTACCGTAAAGAATTGTTATGAGCAGATTAAAAATCATGGGCCCAGACTTACACTATGAGAAAAATTACTTTCATAGGTCAGGGTGTCACTAAACGTATTACTGACACGTTAAAGTCAAAGGATGTCGCTAAACGTATTACTAACACGTTAAGGTTTGCCGTTGTATCCGTTGCAAAAAAATGCATCTTCTTAAGTTTTAGCGACCTGTTGACCACACGTTGCTAAAACGTGTTGTACCAACGACGCATTAGCAAACACATCGCTAAAGGTGAAGTTTCAGCGACGCATTTTAACGCGTCGCTGAAAGCCTACAGTTATTTTTTAAAAAAATATTAATCCTGACCATAGCGGAGGTGAGCGATCGACGACCCTAAAAGGGAAATATGATGTTGGGCATATAATAGATCAAGACGAAGCACCCGACAAACACTCTCACCGTGACACGTCAAGCCAACGTACAATCCAGACACTTAATGTTGAAAATGAATAATATAAATATGGGGCACCACCCTCATTATAGGTACGTAACAATTTCTCAGCTTGATACCACTTCATTTACGAAATTAAATTAAGCAGATCTCTACTCTTTTAAGATTGTTCCATCGTGTGTATTACACTCCAACTGAGAACAAATCTAACATGCATTTAAATCCACGCATCAATAATCTTTTTTTATTAAGAGTTTAGAGTGTGAATATATAAACTTGAGTAAATATATTATATATATATATATATATTGATCGATGTCAAATCAGGGGCACATCCAGACATTAATGATTGGGGTGGCCAAAAAAAATTTATCGAAAAAAATTTTGAGGTTTGAATTCACGCTCTCATATGATGTTGATCTTAAAAAAAAGTTATTCGTGATATGAATATGTAGGCGTATCAAAAGTTTCTTAACTCAGTTCAAATAAACTTAATACTATTATATAATTCAGTTTTGGTTCTAATGAATCCCTGAATTTTAAGAAATATTAAGACAAGGATCTATTACACTTAAACTTGAAAATTCGACGACCTATTAGATACAAAATTGAAAGTTTAAAAATATATTGAACATTTTTTAAAGCTCGTGGATCTATTAAATACAAAATTGAAAGTTCAAAAACTTATTAGACATTTTAGAAAAAAAACACAATTTAATGTGAAATATTTTTCCAACATTTAGGGAGGGGTGTAATATAGACTAAATTACTTTTGGAAAAACTAACAAATAAACTAATAGTAAGGATTAAGTTGAAGATTTGTTGAAAGTATAAACACTAAATTTGGACATTTGAAATTCTAAGGACTAAAATTAATACAATTTTAAAAGTACAAAAACTAAAACAATTGACATAAAGTTGTGTCTTGACTGAAAAGTTAGTAATTCAATCCGCCACCCGACTAAAACAATATTTCAACATTTTTTAATATATATATATATATATATATATATATATATATATAAACTTGAAAAGAAAAAAAAAATTTCTTATAGAATTAAATATGTAAAACTAAATATGAAGTGCTTTTATCATTTATATTGATAATAAAAAATATATTTAAGAAATTAGTTAGGTGTGTAGTCAAAAATAAAAAATATATTTAAGAAATTAATTATGTATGTTGTCGAGAAAAAATAAAAAAATAATATGTGCAACCTAAGAATACAAAATGGCATGACATTCATGCTTACCAATGCACCCGACTATTCTTTCATTTGTTTTAGTGGAGCCAAATTCTATTTATTATATATACTATATATTTTAAGGCATTATTTTGCCTATATATATTAAAATTTTCAAATATTTGGGAGGGGTGCCCCTAGTCCCCACAAAGATCGGCCCATGGATGTCATCATACATATGTAAGATGATGTAAACATTTTCACCGTAGAGTCAGCAGATTTGGCCTTCGGGTGGATTTATAAAAGTAGTTCAAAATTGAAAATGTTGTATGGTCATTTTTTTTTTCCATGATCTTTTAGTTACGGACACAACCTTATTTCAATTGAACTATGCTCGATTTGACTTGTGTGGTCATCTTTTTAACATATAGGAAAAGAAAACAAACCAAGTATTATTAAATATATATTTAGTTTTTCAAAAACAAACATAATTAAATCATAAATCTTATCTCTTTATCTCTTTAAAAGACGCGTCCATTTAATATTGAGCTAAAATCAAACATTTAGTTTTTTTTTTTTTTTTTGAAAGGACCAAACATTTAGTTAAACTAGCAAGAAACACGTGCGATGCACATTAAGGCTTATCATTTTAATCTAAAGTATAAAAATATATATTTTTTAACTCTTAAATCTAATAGTTAAAATTTATCCTACACAATTAGTATGATTTATGTTTTCAATTTTCTTCAAAACTTTCTTTATTAACAATATTTTTTTTTTCTTTTTTAAACTTGTATAAAATATAATTTTCAATATTTAATTTAACTTTATTATTTTATACAATGCAAGGTATGAATATTCATGTGTACTAAAAAAATGGTACAAATATCCAAATAAGAAATCATTTTTTTTTCATAGTTATGTCCTTCATATAATATTAGAATTCCAATAGTGTCGTTTTAGAAATTAATAATAGTACACACATTCAAATAAATTAATAATCACAATTCCTATATATATATATATATATATATATATATATATATATGTTTGGAAAGACTAAAGATTTTTGAAGTTCGAAAGAGAAAAATTCTAAACATAAAAAAGAATATGAAGAGAAAGAGTTAAAATTAAAGAACAATATGAAAGATGAAAAGAAAAAAATCATAAAATAATTATTTCTCCCATTCATCATCTTAAAATAAATATACATAAATAAATTCAATAAAAAAATAGAAATAAATTTATGGAATTATTGTGAATTGAGTAAGTTAATAAATAGGAAAAAATTGCAGTTGAATGATAAAATTGTCACGAACGTAATAGTGAGATTTGTTCTCAGTTGATAATTAATGTGAAAAAATAATGTAAGGTATTGTGCTCAAAATTATTTGTGTTGTCTTCAATTTTTTTTTTGTAAATGATAGATAAAATAAAAATAAACAAAAATCATTTTTAGAATTTATTGGAATTGAAATAAGTCCTTAATAATGAAATTTTAGAAATTTGTAGAAAAAAATTGTGCAGAAGAAAGCAACTAAAATAAACTCAAACTTCAGAACTCCAGACTAAACAAGTCTCTGCCTCAAACACAAATACTTCAGAACTGCCCAGACTAAATAACTCTAGATTAAACAACTTCAACTCCTTTCCAATTCGTTGGGCCAAACGATCCCTAAAGAACTTCTTTATCTGCCAATTTTAACTCTTATAAAATAATAATAATAATAATAATAATAATAATAATAAATAAATAAATAAAAAGTATTATTGAAAAATATTGACTAAATTGAAAAAATGCATAAACATTATGAACTCAACTTAAGACTTTTATTTTTATTTTTTTATTTGCTATTTTATTTCAAAATAAATTAATATATACCTAATAAATATGTCACATTATTAGGTTATTAATTTAAAGAAGTATTGTAAAGAATTGTTATGATCAGATTAAAATTCATGGGCCCAGACTTACACTATAAGAAAAATTACTTTCAACGTATAAAATACGTCGCAAAAAGTTAAAAGACTAAACGTATTACTGACACGTTAAGGTTTGTCGTTGTATCCGTCGCAAAAAAAATGCATCTTCGTAAGTTTTAGCCACTTGTTGACCACGCGTAGCTAAAACGTGTTGTACCAACGACGCATTAGCAAACACGTCGCTAAAGGTGAAGTTTCAGCGACGCATTTTAACGCGTCGCTGAAAGCCTATAGTTATTTTAAAAAAAATATTAATCCTGACCATAGCGGAGGTGAGCGATCGACGACCCTAAAAGGAAAATATGATGTTGGTCATATAACAGATCAAGACGAGGCACCCGACAAAGACTCTCACCGTGACACGTCTAGCCAACGTACGATCCGGACACTTAATGTTGAAAATGAATATTATAAATATGGGGCACCACCCCTCATTATAGGTACGTAACAATTTCTCAACTTGATACCACTTCATTTACGACATTAAATTAAGCAGATCTCTACTCTTTCAAGATTGTTCCATCGTGTGTATTACACTCCAACTGAGAACAAATCTAACATGCATTTAAATCCACGCATCAATAATCTTTTTTTATTAAGAGTTTAGAGTGTGAATTTATAAACTTGAGTAAATATATTTTATATATATATTGATCGATGTCCTCATACATATGTAAGATGATGTAAACATTTTGCACGTGGAGTCAGCATATTTGGCCTTCCAAGAGGTGGATTTATAAAAGTAGTTCAAAATTGAAAATGTTGTGTGGTCATCTTTTTTTTACATGACCTCTTAGTTACGGGCACAACCTTATGTCAATTGAGTTATGCTCGATTTGGCTTGTGTGGTTATCTTTCTAGCATATAGGAATAGAAAACAAACCAAGTATTATAAATATATATTTAGTTTTTCAAAAACAAACATAATTAAATCATAAATGTTATCTCTTTATCTCTTTAAAAGACGTGTCCATTTAATATTGAGATAAAATCAAACATTTAGTTAAACTAGCAAGAAACACGTGGGAGGCTGTTTTTTTTTTAATATTGTATTTTTTAAAACTTATTATTAAAATATTGTAACTTTCAAACTATTTATAAAAATATAGCAATTTTAATTGAAGGTATCTTGCTCCACATGGGATGGAGGTCGTCCATCGTATCTACCTCCATCGTATCTACCTCATTTATCTACTTCATTTATTAAAAAATTAATATCTTTTTAACCAGATATTCATAAAATGAAGAGAGTGGAAGAAGTTGAACAATCTCATTAAATAACTTTTTAAATAGTAGATGGAAAAAAACATTTAATTAATTTTAAAACTCTCAAACTTTTGAAAACTTTTGAAATTAATAAATTTTCATAAAATTAATATTTTTATTCTCATAAAATGCAGAGAGTTGAAGAAGTTAAACCATCTCACTAAATAACTTTTTAAATAGTAGATGAAAAAAAAATATTTAATTAATTTTAAAACTCTCAAACTTTTGAAATTAATATCTCTATTCTCATAAAATGAAGAGAGTTCGAGAAGTTGAACAATCTCACCCTTGAAATAATCTTTTAAATAATAAATGAAAAAAAAATATTTAATTAATTTTAAAATTCTCAAACTTTTAAAACTTCAAAAAAAAAAAAAAAAAAATGTTGCAGAAAACAAACTCAAATCAGTTACCTTGAACGTGCCCAAGGACTAGTTGATGAGAAACAAACAGCCGCGCACATGGCCACGGGCGGACCTCTGAAGGGACTAGGGGGGCCACGGCCCCCCCAAAATTTTTGATTTTCTTATATACGTAATATATACTATTGTTATTAAAAATATTTTGGCCCCCCAAATTAACAAAATCTTATTTTGCTGCACTGGTCATTGTGCATGGTTTATTTTTTGTTGTGCTTGAGTTCGAAACTCAACCATAACAATAATTTATTTGTTTTACATTTCCTTCTATGTATATTTTTTTAAAAAAAATTGTTCTCTTTTAATATTTTGTTTATATATATTTAAAATATATAAAATTAGTATTTACTTCTATAATATTTTTTTTTAATTGAAATGTCATTGTAGTATCTATACTTTAGAGTTATATTATTTTAGTCATTGTAATTTTAAATATCTAAATTTAGTATTCTTTCCTACTTTAAACAAATCTATTAACTCTTAGTATTAGTTTATTTATTAACATTTTCAAAAGTAATTTAGACTATATTAACATCCTTTTATAAATTTTGAAAACAAATTCATGTTATATTGTGTTTTTTCTTGAATAACTTTTCTTAAAAATGTCTAATCAATCTTTGAACTTTCAATTTTGTGTTTAATAGGCCCACGAACTTTAAAAATAGTTCAATATATTTTTTAACTTTAATTTCAATTTTGTATCTAATCGGTCCTCAAATTTTCAAGTTTAAGTCTAATATATCCTTGTATTTATTTGACATTTTTTAAAATCTAAGAATTCATTAGAAACAAAATTGAAAGTATATGGACACATTAAAAACTTTTTAGAGTTTAGGGACTCATTAAATTATTATTATTATTTTTTTTTTTAAATAAGCAAAATTATATGATGGTATTAAGTTTATTTAAACTTAGTTCGTAAGTCTTTGATACACTCACATATGCTTATCATTGATATTTTTTTTTTAATGTTAACATAACTTGAGAGTGAATTCGAACCTCTATATTTTTTACGATCTTTTTTTAATGTTTATATACTCTATTTTTTTTGGCCCCCAAACATCAATGTCTGGATTCGATTCGCCCCTGCACATGCTTGTCTTTTGTTTTCAGCAAACACTGTCTACTTTTTTTTCTTTTTTTATTTTTATTTTTATAGTACATTAGGGGTGGGGAATTCGAACTACAGAGTCATCAAGTCATACATATGCCAGCTGAGCTATGCTCATTCTCCTGGATTGTTTGGGCTTTGATACATGGACTTCTTAATTGAGTTTGTAGTATTTTATATTATAAACTCAATTCATTTTTATTAAATTAAAATATGTATAAATAAAATATTATAAATTATATAATATTGTGGTAAATAGAGTCTAACTCAATTGACATAAGGAAATTGTCCTCGACTCTAAGGTATGAGGCTCGAATGACGAATCTCCCACTCTGATTTATAAATATATTTTCAAACACATTTTCAATAATGAATTAAATTGTGATACATATTCAAATTTGTTACCAACTACATATTTGAAAACATGAAATACAACTATGTTTTTATTGAATCCTTTGTTTTTTAAATTTGTGTTTTCAAATCTCCAATCAAATAAACCATGACATATTTAACCTTTCTTAATTTAACAAATTTGTGAGATATAAAATTAAATTTTGTGTTTAATAAGACATTTTTCAATTTTGAAGGCTCAAATACTTATTAGACACAAATTCAAAATTTTAGAGACAATTTTTTAAAGTTCAAGAACATGTTGTAGGCCCCTAAATTTATTCGACCTTTTATTTTTTCAATAAATTTTGTGTTTTTGTCGTAATTTTGTATTTTACTAACTTGTAAGAAAAATAAACTAAAATTCTCACTCCCATTCTTTTTCTCCCTCCCTCACTTAACTCTCCCCTCCTTTCTCTTCGAAGACATTTCATTCTTTTCTTTCACAACAGATTCTCCCTCCCTTTCTCTTCCAAAAAAATCTCACCCATCATTCTTCTCATCCCTGCTTCAAACTCTAACCATCATTTTCCCCCATTTCTCTCTCTCATTCACAACCCAAATCTTTCTCTCACTCTCCCCGAGGTAGTCTCCCTCTCTCAAATTCATTTCTCTATCTCGGTGCACCTCTCTCATGGTTTTGCTTTTCGGAGCAAACATTTTTTTTTGTCTCGTTTCAGCCCTCCCAACCTTGACAGAATCACATCGGGGCCTCTTCCCTCCTCTACTGACGACTGCAACAAATGTCGGAATGTTGGATTTTTGCTGTATTTATAACTGAGAAACACGAACACACAGATTACACCGTAACAAGATACAATGTATCAAAACTGCATTCACTGTATATAAATATAAATCTAGAAATTCAAGTATGTAACCATATTTAAGATACAAAGTTACTTAAGATGTGTAAAGACAGAAAGACAGTAGCAAAAGCTATTTATTACTACAGTTTCTGGAAATCGTGATGGAGATGAAAACAAAGTCGAGGCACGCTTATAAAGCGTTGTCCTGAAGACAATTGTTCGCTCTGCACGGGTTGAAGAAAACTACAACGAGCGTCTTAGCAGGATTCAACGACTTACTCCGGTAGAAAAGGAACTCGAACTACTCGGATCTGGCAGAACTCTTGAATATTTGCTCTCAACAAAACAAAGACACAAGAAAATCAAAGGGAAGAAGAAAACTCGAAAAATAGATGAAGCTCAGATTTTTGGGATACTCTCAAATTACGAATCACACTACTATTTATAGTAATGCAAATCGTAACTCTCCTAATCTGAAACGTCTGACAATAATTACACTGTATACAACATGAATAGTCTGACAACAATTACAACATGAAACGTCTGACAACAATTACAACATGAAACGTGTGACAATAATTACACTTAATTACAACATGAAACGTCTGACAATAATTGCACTGTAATTGGAACATGAAACGTCTGACAATAATTACATTGTAATTACAACATGAAATGTCTGACAATAATTACACTATAATTACAACATGAAACGTCGGACAATAATTACACTGTAATTACAACATGAAACGTCTAACAATAATTGCACTGTAATTGCAACATGAAACATCTGACAATAATTACACTGTAATTGTTAACAGTTACGAATATTACAAATTCAGTTTCAAAAATTTAATTCGTATGTTACACCATTTATTAGAAACCATCGTTCTAACCATTACTTTATTTCACAAAATACAACAAGTTCCCACAATCCCCCACATGTAAAGAAAGTAAGAAAAACAAAACAAAGTCGTTGAGAACAAACAAATAAGTTATGTATCATGAGAGGTGTCTTCTGGACTTGAACTTTCCTTAGTGAATATCCATCGAAATTACTGAAGAAATAGGGAGACCAACTCTTGAACTATCCTTTTTATTGGTAAATTGAGACAACAGACATCACACATAACTCATTTTGTATCTTTGAGTTCTATACGTTTGTGTCCATTTTATGGTCCTAGACAAAATCTCGAATTCATGAGAGCTTTAGAGAACGCAAACCATTTAAAAAATCTTCATATAATCGACCATGTTTTACTCTCACATAGGTGATATTGATTAAGAGTATTCTATCATTATTACTCCTCTTGTAATCAAGATATCAATAAAACCTTAACATTGACAGATCACACACTCTGGAACCACTACAAGAAAACAGGGTTATTGCAGAGGTTTTTTTTGAGCTATAGCAGCGATTTTAAACTGCTGCAACACTTTTTGCACCGCTTGAGAAACCTCTGGCTAAACGAGTGTTGTAAGGGATCTAGCAACACCTTTTAAAGTGCTGGAATGACCTCTCACAACCGTTGCAATAGCACTCATCCTATTGCAACATTTTTGAAATAAATAGCAACACTTTCTTATTTGTTTGGGCTTTAAATTTTTTAAAGATTTTTTTTTATTTGGGCTTCGCCAATTGTCCAAAAAAAATGAACACCCTATTGCAACACATTTTAAAATCGCAGCAAGAAAATCGTTGCAATACATATATTTTGCAACAATTTTTTATTTGTTTCCAGAAATTGTTGCGATTTTATTAAATTTTGCAGCACTTTCTAAACCGTTGTAAAAAAATTGTCGCAATAGACTAATTTTCTTGTAGTGAACATCATAGAAATGGGAAGAAACTAAAAGTTTTTTAGTGTGTCAACTATGAATTATCCAACCAGTTTGCCTATTGAACCTAGATCTTGGGATCTCCAGTCAACTAGGTTAGGTTACCGCCAGATAATTCATTTCATAGGCTTTAGCCCCATTTCCCTCAATGTATATGTAACTTGCTCTTTTAACAATCATTTTGTCAAAAGATCTGCAATATTCTCTTGTGATTTTACATAATCAATGAATATTATTTCATTAGAGAGCAATTGCCTTATCGAATTATGCATGCGTCTTATCTGTCGTGACTTCCCATTATAAACATTATTCTTAGCCCTCATAGGGATCGTTAAGTAGTCACAATAAATACATATAACACTTACAGGCTTCGACCACACAATGAAATATCTTCAAGAAAATTTCGAACCCTTTCAACTTATTATCCAGCTTTATCTAGAGCTATAAACTCTCATTCCATTGTAGAACGTGTTATTCACGTCTGCTTTGAAGATTTCCTTGATACAGCTCCTCTACCTAAGGTAAAAATATACCCACTGGTTGATTTAGTCTCCATGTTATCAGAAATCCAATTAACATCACTAAATCCTTCCAGTACATGTGGATACCTCGTATAATGCAATCCATAGTCTATAGTGTACTTCAAGTACCTTAGAATTCTAACTAAAGCATTTCAATGATCATGCCCCGAATTGCTGGTGTATCTTGCTAACTTTCCAACGGAATAGGCAATATCAGGTCTTGAACAATTCATTATGTACATTAAGCTACCAACAACTCTAGAATACTCTAGATAAAACACACCTTGATCGTTATTCTTCTTAAACTTACACTCAAGATCAAAAGGAGTAATTACTGGATTACTCTCAAAATGATCAATTTTTCTCAACACTTTCTCTATATAGTCAGATTGAGAAAGTATGTATCCACTTGAATTTCTTGTTATTCGAATTCCAAGAATAACATCAGCAAGACCAAGATATTTCATATCAAATTTGGACTTCGACATTTTTTTTAGTCGAATTAATGACACTTTTATTAGTGCCCATTATCAACATATCATCCACATACAAGCAAACAATGACATAACTTTGATCTATGGTTTTAACATAGACACATTTATCACACTTAATTATCTTAAAACCATTCGATAACATAGTGTGATCAAACTTTCCATGTCATTGTTTGGGTGTTTGTTTCAACCCACAAAGAGACTTGACAAGTTTACAAATTTATCTTCAAGTTCTTTAACAACAACTCCTTCAGGTTGTTCCATATAAATTTCTTCATTTAGATCTCCATTTAAAAATGCACTTCTTACATCCATTTGGTGTATTTCCAAATTTTGTAATGCTACAATCACAATTAACATCCTTATAGATGTAATCCTCATCTGGAGAGAATGTATCAAAGAAATCTATCCCTTCTTTTTGACGAAATTCTTTAGCTACTAAGTGGGCTTTGTATATCAATATTGCCATCAACTTTTAGCTTTCTTTTGAAGATCCACTTACAACCAATTGGTTTACTTCGAGTAGGTAAATCTACCAATACCCAGGTGTTATTCTGCATAATGGATTCCATTTCACTATTGATAGCTTCTTTCCAATAAGGTGCATCCGGAGATGACACAACTTCTTGAAAAGTTTGAGACTCACCTTCTATCATAAAATTAGTTATGAAATCAGGTACAAAGGAAGTAGTTTTCTTAGCTCTTTTGCTTCTTCTAGGTTCAAACTCAGTTTTCTGATAATCTTGACCTTTTGAAGAATTAACCTCATAATTTCTCTTGGCACCACTACTCTCTTGTCTTGCTTCTTTCAAAGGATATATATCCTCAAAGAATTCAGCTTCAATATATTCCATAATAGTGTTATTATTAATATCAAGTATTTTAGATTTAATCACTAGAAATCTATAAGCAACATTATGCCCATCATAACCTATAAAGACACAATCAAATGTCTTAGGTCCAAGTTTGGTCCTTTTTGGTAAAGGAACGTGTACCTTTGCCAAACACCCCATGAAACGTCTGACAATAATTACACTGTAATTACACATGAAACGTCTGACAATAATTGCATTGTAATTGCCACATGAAACGTCTGACAATAATTACAGTGTAATTACAACATGAAACATCTGACAATAATTACAACATGAACTGTCTGACAATAATTACAACATGAAACGTCTGACAATAATTGCATTGTAATTGCAACATGAAATGTCTGACAATAAGTACACAGTGATTGTTAACAGTTACGAATGTTACAAATTCAATTTCAAGAATTTAATTCGTATGTTACACCATTGATTAGAAACCCTTGGTATTGTAACAATTACTTTCTTTCACAAAATACAACAAGTTCCAACAATATCGGCATCACCTGAATTAGCAAAACTCCAACTCTTTTCTCTTAGTGATAAGTAGGGATGGCAACGGGACGGGGCCGAGATGCATTCCTCATCCCCGTCCCCGTGGGTATTTTTCTTTCCATCCTCGCCCCGTTTCAGGGAATCTATGTCGGAGTCGAGGAATCCCCACGGAAAAAAATCCTCGTTTCTATTTTATTTTTAATTATATTTTTTAAAAAAAATAATTAAATTTGGATAAATATATTAAAATTATTTTTACTTCCATATTAAAATTAGTATTATTATTGTTTTATTTATTAAAAAACTAATTATAAAAATACTTAACATTAAGAAAAATGTAAAAGCTCATAGTAGCTGAAAGGTTTTTTAAAATAATATATAAAATGTTATTAATAATATTAAATAATATTATTATTTTATATAATTATAATATATAATATATATTTTCTAAAAGAATCAATAAAAATTATTCGAGGCAGGTTCGGGTTTGGGTTCGGGTTCGGAGACTAGGCGTGGATGGGGATCCATCCCCGCTCCGTACTCGACTGGAGACCCGAATTAAATCCCTGGTTTGATCCCCGTACCCAATCAAACCGGAAATTTTCCGACCCGATCGGATTGGGGACCGGAAAGGAATTTTGCCATCCTAGTGATAAGTTATATCTGAGTATACATATTTCTATTTAAATCTCTCTCAATATGTTCTTAACTGATAAACATGAGAAATTATATTATTTTTTGTTAGGAGTCTAAAGCAAGTTTTTGTTTTCTTCTTCATTTTGCTCAGTATGCTAGCATGATTATTATACGTTATTATGTGCTTTTAAATTCATTGATTCATGTTAGGTTTGTTTGATTATTAAACACTTTTCTTATGTAGTTAATTGTACATATACATTAGGTTGCTAAGCGCCCCTTTGGTAAGAGATTTGGATCCAATTTTATGTTTTAAAAAGGAAAATCATAGTAAACGAATCTTTTTTTGGATCTCATTTCAATTCATGTCCCTCCTTAAACAAAGTGAAATATATGTTCTTTTTTTGTTTTCCTTTTCTCACTGCTCTCCTTTTCATTTCGTATTTACTCTTCTTTATTTTCCAGTTTTTTTACGATATAGTTTAAGAAATCTTCTCATTTTCCTCTATTTTATTCTCTCTTATATCCTAAAACTAATTAAAAAAAGATTAGATTTTATTCTCTCTTCTACTTATACCTCATGCTCTTCTCCTCACGTTGCCCTCTTCTCGTCAGGTCTCTGTCGCCTTCCTCTCCTCACGCCGCCTTTGTCGCCTTCGTCTTCTCACGCCACCACCCTCACGTCATGTTGTGCCGACACTGCCATTAGAGAAGCTCTTACATGTTGCAGAACTTACAGAGATGTTGCTGAGAGAAAAAAAAATGAACGCATTCAAAAAATAAATGAGATTATGAGAAACAAAGAAATGTTGTGAGAATTTGAGGTTCTGTTTTTTTTCTTTGTTATGGGAATTTGGATTTGAAGAGCGGAAAAAAGTTTTGTTAGTGGATTTGGACAGATTTACAAAGGTCGATTAGAAGACGACTTACAAGTTGTTATGAAGAAATTAGAATGTAGCGATAAGCAATCAGAGAAAGAAATTTAGGTTATGTTTTTTTCTTCTTCTTTTTCTTTCTTATATATGTTGAAAAATCTAACAAGAAATAACTAAAAATTTGCAAAATGAAGTTGATATATTGAGCAAAATTCACCATTCAAAACATCATCTACATTCTGGGTTACATCATTTAGTACTGATTCTCCAAACATCGTATGCTTTGAAGTATTTTCTTAATCACTTCTGGTTTGATTAGGTTAAATGGAGTTTGGTTGTTTGTTTGCGTTTTGACTTTTGGTTGTGTCGTCATAACGGTATTTGCAAATATGGTGTATTTAAAGTCTTTGCAAATACCATTTGCCTTCACTGACAAGTTTTTTGAGTTATACGGTGTCTTTGAAGTTTTTTTTTTTTGTTGCAAATACAAGATATTTGAAGTTTTTTTTTTTTTTTTTTTGCAAATACGGTGTATTTGCCTTGAGTGTTTTGAGTTTTTGCAAACACATAGATTTTTTTTTTTTTTCTTTGTTGTGTTTTTGTGTTGGGATTTCCCCATCGTCTAATTGGGTTTTGTCGGGAGGGACAGAGGAGAAAATTTTCAAAATCGATTGGGGAAATGGATCATGATTTTGAATGTTGAGGTGAAATTTTGTGGTGAAAATTGGGAAGTGTTGATTGTAGTTGGGTTTTGATTTTAACAGGAAAACTAGATTTGTATGGATGTGTTATGACTTTGGACATTGTTGCTTTGGAAGATCTTAGTGAAATGGCACATAATTTATTTATTTTTTGCCTTATAATGTATTGTTGTTGGCTTTCCAAAAGAATAATACTGTGCAATTGCAATTTAAAAAATTTCACAATTATAAGTACTGTATAATTTCATTTTGAAAAATTGCAATGTACCTGTAATTACAATCTACCTTCTAGTGATTGTATTTTTAAATTGAAAATACAATGTATTTTCTACATTTTCACTTCTAGTGAATTGAATTGAAAATACAGTGGATAAAATACACTGTAATTACAATTTGCAATGCCTTCAAGTGAATTGCAAATACAAATACACTGTAATTTCAATTCAGTGAATTTTGGATTGTATTTGAAATTCAATGCATTGTATTTTGCTTTTTCTTTTTTAGAATTTCTTTCCTTGAATATTCTTTTTCTCTTCACTATCTTTGGGGTTCTTCTGCTACTTTAAGTTTTCTCAAATGTAATTACAACCTACCTTCTAGTGAATTGAAAATACAATGTATTTTCAACATTTTCACTTCTAGTTAATTGAATTGAAAATACAGTGTATTTTTTTTTTTTTATAAAATACACTATAATTACAATTTGTAATGCCTTCAAGTGAATTGCAAATAGAAATATACTGTAATTCCAATTCACAGAATTTCGGATTGTATTTGCAATTCAGTGAATTTCAAATGGACTCCAACCCAAACCGGCGGAAGCCAACTAGAGTTCAGGCTCAGTTAATCATATTCATGGCACAAACGAAATTTTCTTTATTTTTTTTTGTTTTTTTTTTTAATTTATCAATTATAAAATATGAAATAGTTCAAAGATAATCGGATATAATTGGCATACCTAAATGTGCACCTTCCCCTCTAAAATCACTCTAGACATAGACATGTAGTGCAAATAGTTTCAACTTTAGATATTTTTTATTTTGGGTCCAAAACATTCCTCTCAATTCCCCTCAATCATATACAACAAATGAACTTTAGGTAAGACATGTCTTGAACCAAAAGCCAAGGCACAAAGTTGGCCCTTGAGAAGACATGCCTTAAGCCAAAAGCCTAAGGCACAGGATTGGCCACGCCACGGGCCGACACACCCTCCAACAGCCTCATCGACTCGGAGACGACCCTATAACGAGTTTGGTTCAACTATTTTCAATCCAATCCAAAGAGAAAGGCCGAAAATTCTAAATTAATCTCATATAAATGCATCATTATGATTTGGAAGGAGTAAGTTTAACTGTTACCCTAAAAATTTGCTACACCATTTTTTCTATTCTTCAACATAAACATCAGAAGGTGTGTGACACTCACCACACCAACCAACAATTTATTTTTTTTGACAAGTCACATATTGAATCGATAAAAAAATTACAAGCGAAAATCATCAATAGCTATCTAGGTTTTTTACCAAATACTTGAAGGCCAAAAATTTTCCCTCAAGGAGAGAGAGGGGTAAAAAAGAAAAAAAAAGGAAGAGTCCAAAATCCAAATACCAAAGAAGGATACAAAATTTAGTCATCAATAGCTATCTAGGTTACGTTTGTTACCAAATACTTGAAGGCTAATAATTTTTCCTCAAGGAGAGAGAGGGGTAAAAAGGAAAAAAAAGAAAGAGTCCAAAATGCAAATACCAAAGAAGGATACATAAGTTAGAGAGAATTGAGTCTGCCTTTTTCTCGTCGTTTTCTCTACTCTCACGTTTCTTTCCTTTATTTTTCTTTCTATAAGGCAATTAATCGCACCAAAATATCGTCCCACTTGTCCCTTGATAGTATAAACATTAGCAAGATATTTGGTTGTTATATATTAAAATAAAACCACACACAATATAATGTGAATACTAAATAGTATAAATTAAATGGTAAGTGTATGCAAGAAAACATCCAACCAACAACCTTCCCAGTTCATAAAAATTGATAGATGTATTAGTAACAATTTCAATATGGAAAATGGGCACGAAGAAGCTAGCCACCAGGATCGTTCTCGCTGCTGCTTCCAGGAATGGATGCAACTCCAGCGCCAAGATCTAACCCACCTCCTCAAATCTCTCCACGAATCCAACGACGACGAAGAAATCAAAACCTTAATTTGTAGTTGCATCACTCACTTCGAAGACTACATCTCCACCCGCAGCCGCCTCGCTCTCGAGGAGGCCTCCCCGTTCTTTGCCCCCACCTGGTGCACCTCCTTGGAGAAATCCCTCCTCTGGATCACCGGCTGCAGGCCGTCGATCTTCATTCGGTTGCTCTACGCGCTAACCGGGTTCGAAGTCGACTCGCGACTCGGCGAGTGGCTGGAACGGATCAGGACCAATAACACTGAGAATTATCTGTGCGTCGGGGACATGTCGCCGAGTCAGATGGCGCTGGTGAATGAGCTGCACATCAGGACCTTACGAGCTGAGAAGACATTGACGAGCGAGATGGCAAGCTTGCAGGAGGAGATGGCAGACCAGCCGATTGCGGTGATAGCGAACGAGGTGGAGGCGGAGGATATCGGGAAAGTGAACGAGGAGGCGGAGATGGTGTTGAAGGAGCATGAGAAGGTGATGAAAGAGATTATGGAGAAGGCGGATGAGTTGAGGTTGAATACGCTCAAGGAAATTGTGGAGATTTTGAAGCCGGTTCAGTCTGTGGAGTTTCTAGTTGCGAGTAAGAAGCTTCATCTCTCGCTTCATCTATGGGGCAAACGGAAAGACGAGAAGCATGGAAGAAGATATCATTACTGATAATCATATAAGAAATATCTAAGAACTATCTACTCTATATTTTAATTTGCATTCTGCTACTACTATTGTGTGTGTTTTTCGTTTATTTTTTTATTTTTTATTTTTTTTGGAAGAAAATGTTTGTTCTTATTTTATTAAATATAATGTTGGTGGGTTTTAGTCTTGGCATGGTAATCATTATATTAAAATAATAAAATTTCGTTTTTTAATGAACTGTCACATTATTTGAATAATTTGTGTCCTATTGTTACATTATTTGAATAATTTGTCTCTTGAAGTTGAACAAAACTCAAGTTGGATGTGCGTGGAAACAGGAAGGAAGCGACAAGTGAGCATGCAAAGTAGTAGGAGATGTGGCAACATAACAAGGTTACACAATCTGACAGATGCCTTCATCCCAACAATTCTAAAAGGATAATAGTCAAATTTTGAATTAGATTTCTTTTACTGTCAATAAATAGGACTAATTGAAATGTGTTGTTTTCAAAATTCTTAACAACTCAATAATCAATAACATATTTTAACCAACAACCCAATAATCAACTTTAACCTCAGCCCTCGAAGCTCTAACCAGCTCTCTATTCGAATTTTCCAATCTCCATGTTGCAAAAAAAAAAAAAAAAACATAGATCTTAACTAGTGATTTACATTATTATTATTATATATATATAGCCATCATTTGTCTGCAAAAAAAAAAAAAAAAAAAAAACTAAGTAATTGTTTAATTTTCAAAATGTGAAGCGTCAGCTAGAAATAAGATTAGAAAAAGAATATATATTACACTACTAGAGTTGAGATAATTAGATAAAAATCAGAAACGTGTAGAAGTGTAGAAGTTTCCATATAAATATATCAATATTAACTAATTAATTCTTAATTATCATGAACTCAAAAAGAAAATCATAATTATCATGTTTGGAATGGTTTGAGCTCACAATTTCAAAGAGTAAAAAGTTGACAAGGTCTTGTTTTTCAAGGCCCATTTATTTTTTGGCTAGGTTTCTCCATTGAGAAAATATATGTTGTGACGCGACAGTAATTTTGAGTGTGATGTAGCAATTGTTGGGCTATTTGAAGGTCAAATTGGAGGGACATCGTAATTAAAAGATTGGACGTAGGCTCGGGACGAATCAATATAACTCTAATGTCATCGTTTCTCTTTCTAAGGTATGACCTCTTAGTGGGACTTTTTAGAGAGACTTTATTTAAAATTCATTTTTTTTTGTTTACAACATATGCGATCGAAGTTATGACCTCTTAGTCACTAGATCTTATATTATGTCGGTTGAGCTATGCTCATGTTGGCAAAATGTTTCTTATCAATAAAAATAATTTATAAACAAGTAATTCATAAGAATGCATAAATGATCTGCAAATTTAGTCGTCTTAAGCGGTTTTTCAATTTTTTTTTTAGTTTTCCTTACACCCTAGTGGATATAATGCTCTCATGAATTTTCTTTTATAATATCTCTATTTAGATTTCAAATTAAATATATAATAACATAAATTAAAATATATTAATTAAAGAAATTAAAACATAAAATAAATGATGAAACTAAATGTATGAAGGGTAATTGAAACATGAAAACGAAATGTATTCATGTAATTGAAATATGAAAACTAAATGTACCTTTTCTCAACAGGAACAATTAGACGCAAGAGATAAAAAAAAATATGTATACATTGAAAGGATTTCTTTAGGTTCAAAGCATTATAGTAGTAGATACACCATTTAAAAGTGGTTAAGAACATGTTAATTTTAGAAAATTAGAGTTTGAATATTCCACCAATAAATATATTTACATATTTTATACATCAAGTAATTTTATGTAAATGAAATTTGAACATACTATAAATGACATAAGATTGTCAACAAGAGCATAGCTTAAACAAACCGTCCTAAGAGGTTATGAGTTTAATCCCTACATTAATTAAAATATTTTTGCAAAAAAAAAAAAAATAACAGATAGAAGTATGAAGTAATAAATAACAAAAATTTAGAATTTGATAATAACATGAAGATGATAGTAGAGCGGTGGCTTAGCATGCGAGATCGTTTCCATTAATTTATATTAAAAATAGAATTTAAAAGGTAAGGTAATTTTGAAGTGATTTATGCATAGAAGAACAAATGATTTTTTTTTATTTCCCGAAAATGATAAAACATATTACTTAAACAAAGAAAATTTAGCCCCGGGCCCTACTGACCATTGGGTGTGAGCCCATTTCACGGTGTAGAACAACTTCAAATGGGCTTCTTCTTCTTCCATGGCAATGACATTCATGAGCTGTTTTAACAGCTTATCCTGCTGGGAAACCCATGTCTCAATAAGGATTCAAAAATGGAGGGAGTTTTGAAGTGAGATTTAGTGGTCCAAAGAGTTGCACGACTTCAAATGTTCTACCGTCCACCATAGAATGACTAATGTCGATTTTTTCCGAAATTCTAGAAGAATAGGGTTGCTTTCTACGCAATCTTGTTATCGCTCCAAAAATCTCACTAACACTCTCTCGATCTCTTACACAACCATTCGTTCTTGCTGACGTCAGATAATTCGGTACTCGAGTGGGCTTCGAAACTCGAAATGGAACGTTTGATGACATTTTGTTGCCATAAATTCTAGTCGTTGATTCATCCATTTTCCAACCCCTTTTTATTATCATCTCTTACCATACTCAACTCACAAAATTCGTCTCCTTTCTTGTCCTCCTTCATTGTTTGCATTTTACGACCATGTCTTCCAACGACTTTTTCTTCAACCTCCTCATGGCACCCCTACCCTTAGACTCTGACTTTTACCGCCTCAAATCTCAAGCGCACAATAACATAAAACGAAACTTATGATTATAACACTCACTTTTCTTCTTCTTCTTCTCATGATACATTGTATTTTGCTCTATTTGTGGCGCATCGAACAACCTAGGTGTCAAGCGAAAGCTCTGCTGCCCAACGATTGTTCAACACTTTGAGGTGAGTGTGGAGTAACTGAGAGCCAAATATGGGAAGAAGAATGTTGACTTCGCTGATCAGGCGAGGTAGAGTAAAGAAGAGAAAAAGAAGAGATTTCTTGACCTTTATGGTTATAGAAATCTCTTTTGATTAGATTCTACCACTCTGTAGTTTCCATCCTGTTTTTTGGTTTTTTTCTTTTTTTTTTTAATTTATTTTAGGTGCAAATACCTTCTAATGAAAATGGGCTATACTTTGGATGTGTATAATTTTGCATGTCACTTTAGGATTACCGTTCTTGCTATGTGACCAGGGGCGGACCGTAAAAGGGACTAGGGGCCATGTCACCCCGAATTTTTTTTTTTTTTTTTTATATATGTAGGTAAAAATATTATTTTGTTTTAATATTATTTATATTGACCACAAATAAGCTAAAATTGTATTTCAGCTTGGTGGTTAAAGTTCTAACCTTGTAAAACTTTGCAACATGTATTCATAACCTAGGAGATACATTAATTTTTAGATTTTTTTAAGTACAATAATTAGTTTCATTTTAATATTGAATTGTATTATTTTAGTCCAAATTTAGGCTTTATACTTCAACAAAAAAATCTTAAATTTAATTATTATTATTAGTTTATTTATTAATTTTTTTCAAATGTAATTTAATCTATATTAACATGCGGTCTATAAATTTTAGAAACATATATTTACATTATATTGTGTTTTTTCTTAAAATATTTGTTTTTCAAATGTCTAATAAGACTTGAACATTTAATTTTGTGCTTAATAGATCCACAAACTTTAAAAAAATGTTCACTATATTTTTCAACTTTCGATTTTGTATCTAATAGTTTCTCGAAGTTTTAAGTTTAAGTGTAATATATCTTTGTCTTTATCGACATTTTTTAAAATTCAGGGATTCGTTAGAAATCTATTGTTTACGTTTAAAGTTTAGAAACTTGTTAAAAAATTGAAAGCTTAGGGATCCATTAATTTTTTTTTTTTAAGTTTATAGACCTAATAGAATCAAGTTTTAAAGTTCATAGACTAAACTTGTAATTTAATTTTTTTTCTAAATATAAGACACCGAAATGAGCTAAATTTTATGATAATATTAAGTTTATTTGAACTTAGTGAACTATTGATTCAGTTACCTATTCCTATCCCCAATAATTTTTTTTAAGGTCAATATAATGTGTGAGTAAATTCAAAAGCTTTTTTTTTTGTGATAACCCAACATGAATGTGTGGATCCCCGGTGTATGTGACTATCACTTTCACTTTCTATCGATTTCCAACAAACTCGTCCTATAATAATTGACACACTCTTCATCTCAAACTATCGCAGTTTTCTCAATATTAACGGCGTTATCGATATCGCTATCGATGTCCAACAAAATACACCACTATCGGTCTCGTTGTTAACATTATTTTCGTATATTATTATTTTTATTCAACGAAAGAGCATTGTGGTAAATCATACATTTCATTCTCATTACACATGAAGGTAAACACTATCAATGGGTGTACAAATATGATATAACATGAAAAGAAATATCATTCACGTTCCAATTGTTTCTCATTTACTATTGATTTTGCATTACGATTACACCAATTTCATAAAAAACAGCCAAGTAAACGGGGGCCTAAACTTAAAAACAGCCAAGTAAACGGGGCCTAAACTTAATTCGAGAGCTGTAAATGAATCTTTTTTTTTTTGCGTGTTGAAAAATCATTTTCGTCTCAAAGTCTTAGTTCTTCTATGAGATTTCAAATCTTCTATTTTTTTTAGAATTAAATCATTCATCTAATTTTCAGGCATTTTTAAATTTTTTTAAGAGAATTCTCAATTCAAAATTAATCAATGAGGGGGTTATATAGATGTTTTTGGACCTTATGTATGCTCGAATATGCGAACACAGGTTACTCTTTTAAAAACAAATTGATATATACCCCTTTTTAGTTTAAATTCTATCTCCACTATTTTTTTTCTTCCTTGTTTACCCTCTCTCACATATCAATATCTTCCCTCATTTATAAGATTTTGTAATTAAAAAAAATTAACTCCAATTAACTCTCTCCCACTTCTAAGATTTTCTCCATTCTTCTCCCTGTCATTTAACCGTAATCTCCGAAAAGTGAAAAAATAAAATATCTCCCAAAAGGGGAAAAAAATATCACTTTTAATTAAAGCAAAGATTAAACCCATGACCTCATAGTCACGGGCACAACCTTATGTCAATTGAGCTATGCTCGGTTTGGCTTTGTGACTATTGTTTATAGACCATAAATTAGAAAATAACAAAAACCCAACGTGTAAAAAATCGACCTAAAAATCAGTAAGAATAAAGAGAATAAAAAAATCATAACTTACACAAACTTTCCCTACCATTTTCAATCCATTATTGATACAAAATTGTAAATATGGTATAATTGAGACAAACTTCACCTACCTCCTATAAGTGCAAAAACAATGTTTTCAAATACACTGTATTTGAAAATTTTTAATTTGTAATTACACGGTACATTAGAACAAAAAAAAAAACATATTGTTGGAAGAAAATATGCTAGTCTTTGTAATACATTTAGAAAAACAAAGAGATGCACTCTAAGTTTGCAAATTGCAATTTGCAAAATTGGAATTACACGGTAGTTTGCAATTGTGTAAAATTGGAATTACACGGTACTTGCAATTGTGCAAATTGTAACCGCAAGTATATTTACAATTTTGTAAATTTTAATTACAGTGATTTTGCAATTAACAAATATATCAGAAGGCAAAAAAAAAAAAAAAATAAAAAAAATAACATAATGTAAATAGTGACACAAAAAATCGGAGGAAAGTACATTGTATTTGCAATGCACCGAATAACAGTGTAATTGCGATGTACTGAATATAACAAATAAAGTGTAATTGCAATCCACTAAATAGCAAATAAAGTGTAATTGCAATCCACTCAATAACAAATAAAGTGTAGTTCACTCCCTAATACAATTAGATAAACTACATCCATTACAAATTCTCAACAATAAAATATCGGGAAGAAAATAACGCGGGATGAAAATGAAATTACACCGTATTTGTAATTTTGCAAATTGCACTTCGAGTGTATTTTAAATTTTGCAAAGTACACTCCCAAGTGTAATTGAAATTTCGCAAATTGTACTTTACAGTGTATTTACAATTTCGCAAATTAAAATTATACCGTACTTGCAATTGTACAATTTTGTGAATTGTAATTACAGAGTATTATTTTGGAAAACCAACAACAATACATTAGAAAGCAAAAGAAAAGAAAAAAAACATAACATTTAATTAAAAACCTGACGAAAGCTAAAGTTCCGATGAAGGTTATGATGAATAGCGGAGCAATGGAGATTCATATGGGGATTAGGCAAGTCGGACCGGAATTGAGTTGGTGGAAGAGTTTTTCTGATGGCCGAAGAGGAAAATGAAGATTTGACAGAAAAATATACGAAAAACAAGATTTGATTTTCTTAGAATGTTTCTTTATTTTACGGGAAATCATCTTGTCCTTAAAATTTAGAATACCTCGCATATCAACTCTTTAGAAAGGGTAAAATACTCTTACGTGTACTACGCTCATGTCATTTACATTTACGACATTATTATGATGGATTTTGTTTATGTCATTTACATTTACGACACATTATTATGATGGATTTTGTTTTCGATATTTTTCAAAACCGACTCTAAAAAATAATGAGAACAATTTAAGATTGCGAAAATTTATCATTCAACAAGATTGGAAAAGAGAAATAAAAATGGCCATCGCTCCACTGTACACGGTAAGGGAGGAGAGGAAAAAAGAAAGAAAAAAAAAACTTATAGTAAGATCTTTTAATTGAATAATGGATATTCAAAATTTTAGACTATAAACCTATAGCCACTATTTTCACCTATGATTTTTTTTCTACTTACTATCAATGTTTAAAAAAAAGCAAGTCAATTTCTTTTTAAAATAAATAATTTTTATTTTTGAAATTTGACTAAAAATTCATATTTCTTTAAAAAAAAAATCATAAAACTAAAAACAAAATAGTTATCTAGCCTAAATTTTTTATTTTTGAAAATTGATCCTATAAATACTATTTTTACAGTTCCACTTATGAGTTTTTTTTGTTTTTTTTTTGTTTTACCATCTATCTTTTTTAAGTGTTTGCAAAATTCAAGCTAAGTTAAAATAAATAAATAATAATAATAATAATAAAGTTTATTTTTGTTTTTTTGAACTTAACTAAAAATAATCTAATGTTTTCTTAAAAAAGATGAAAATAATGGTAGGAAATGATGATACAACAAACACAATTTTTAAAAATTAAAAACTAAAAATCAAATAAATTATTAAACTAGCCTTAATTTTTTTTTTTTTTTTAAATATATCATGTTCAACGTAAATGTACTAATCAATTATTTATTGATATTAAAATGGATGCAAAATTCATAATAAGTCAATTCAAGTATAAATCTTAATTATCATAACTACACTTTCAACCAAACACATAGGTTCTAATCTCATTATCCTCATGTTGCTAAAAAGAAACATAGATATGAATTATTTATATTATTATTATTATTATATATATAGCCATTATTTATCGAGAAATTGTAACAGATGTCAATTTAGATTAAAATAATTAAAAATATAACACTTTTTTTTAAAAAAATTGCAGATATGAAAATTTCTATCACTAATAGTATGGTCTATCGTTGATAGAAGTCTATCGCTAATAGTAGTCATTTTTATAGAATTTTGTCAGTAATAATAGTCTATCAGTGATAGAAGTCTATCAATAATAGTCATAAAGTCTATCAGTATAGTCATAAAATTTATCAGTGATAGCCACTGATTTTTTGCTAATTTGCATAAATTTGCAATTATTTTTTGTTTGATTGCGGTTTGTGCAACCATCCCTTATTTATCGGTAGAAAACTAATTATTTCTTCAATTTTCAAAATGGAAAGTCTGAATCATAAATCAAATTAGAAAAAAGAATATATATTACACGATAGATGATTATTAGAAATTGGAAGATAGAAATCAGAAGCGTGTAAAAGTTTTCATATAAATACCTTAATATTAACTAATTAATTTATAATTAACATGAACTCAAAAGAAAAATCATTTCAAATGGTTTGAGCTCACAATTGTAAAGAGAAAAAGTTGATAAGGTCTTGTTTTTGAATGAGCGTTTGTTTTTGGTCTAAGATTTTCTATTTGTGGCTCAAACATACATATGTATATATATATATATGATCGAGAGATAAATTGTATAGCTATTATTTGACTATTGGAAGGTAAAATATCGAATTTGAGGGTTTATTCCATTTTTATTTATAGAATTTGAGGGTTTATATATATATATATGGTATTAAGTTTTCGTCGACATGTCGACATTTCCATCGACACTTTCACATGTTCATAAGTTCGACATCTACACGAGGAGTGAATCGATATTTCCATCACCGTACAAAATCGATGAAATATTAAAAAAATAACAACAAAATGTAACCTAACGTGAATATACTATTATAATAAATGTATTTTAACTCATTTAAAACTGTAAAATATTTATTTATTAATTTTAATACTTTTTTTATAAAAGAAATTATTTTTAAAAATCTTCCAAAAATATCTATATATTTTACCGATATTTCCATCAACATTTTCATAAAATTGAGACCTCAGAATATTTAAATTCTGACATATATATATATATAGTAAAACTTACTTGCATGGCTACAAATATCTTTTGCCCCTTAGTTACGTAGTAGAGTTCGATTGGCCAAGTTTTATGTTATTTTTTTTAATTCAAAAATCATATTTAATGTCTCACCGCCACTCGAACGTTTTTTTTTTCCTTTCATTTTTTCCTCTTTCCCAAAACTTTCAATTTCCGATTTTTCCCTTATGTCTTCAATAAAACTTTCAATTTCCGATTTTTCCCTTATGTCTTCAATCCTTCCTTATATCTTTTTTTTATGTATGATTTGTTACTCTCAAATCTTAGTAAACATTTCTTAATCTCTCTATCAATATCACTAAGCTTTTTCATTAATAAAAAAAAAAAAAAAAAAAAAAAATCTTTATATACATTTTTCATTTTGTGATTTCAAAATATTTTTATTGTATAAAAAGTTTTTTAAGGAACTTAAATTTTGAAAATCAAAATGCGGGAACAAGATCTTTATTATTTAATTGATTTAGATCCCTATACTTAATAGTATAGTTAAAATTTGTAGAATTTTAGAAAAGTAATAGTTAATTATTTATTTATAATAAATGAAGTGAAATTGAGTTTACAATTTGAAATGAGAAAATAAATTAGATAGAAGAGGAAATAAGAATTTTATTAAAAATTGTCATAAGATGTTGGAAAATGGGATGGGTGAGGTTTTAGATATTACTATTTTTATTAAAAAATGTCATAGGATCTCTTTTTTTATTATTTGCTACTGTCAAATTTTAGTAAATCAATTTTTTTTTTTTTTTCATAAGTTGACTCATTTAAAATAAAAATTAATGAAGAGTTTTCTTAAAAGAAATTTCTTTCCTCAGGCATTTTAAAAATTAATAAACCAAACATTTTTTAAAAAATAAAATATTTTATATATGAAAATTGAGAATCAAAATAATTGTAAAAAAAATTTTTAATCCATTTAAAAATCTTCAAAATAATTTTCTTTTCTTTTTTTAACTCGGACCATTTCTATAAAATATCAAAAAACATTATGTGTTCATTGAATGGGTGTTAATACCAGATTACCCTCCCCACACAAAGCACCTGAACCCATTTTCTCTTATTCGCCCACCATTTTTAGCATTTTTGGGTGCCTAGTCACACTCTCTAAAACGGGCCACAACTCCATTTTTCTCCTCTTTTAACCCAAGTCGACCGTTCCACGTCGCAAACCCGTAGCGACACATATTTTATATCCAAAATTAAAAGTTTAGAGACTTATTTACCATAAACCTCAAAATTTATGTATAAACTTGTAATTCAACTTCTCTTTATTTATTTATATAACAAAATATAACTTAATTACAAATTGTGCAAAGCGACTCGCTGACTATTGGAGATATGGGGAATTACAAAATTTGACCTCATTTCGAAAAAGTTTGTAAAAAATGACCTGAAATTTAGATTTTCATGTTTGTGACCTAATTTTGCGAGCATGCACATCTTTTCTATTTCTCTCAGATGGCAACTTTCATTTGTGCCCTTCACTAAAAAAAAAAAAGTGCCACTCAACAATTTCTCTCCTCCCTCTTTTTCTTTTGCTCTCCGTTTCGTTTCATTTCACCGACCGTTAGACTCTCATCTTTGCCTCCGCCATTTCTAGACGATTTCACTAAAAAAAAAAGCTTGGATAAATCAAAAAACACTTTTTTCACTAAAAAAAAATAGGGAAAGGCAATTTAATTTTAATTATACTCATATACAATAAATTTAGGAGCATGATTTGTGGATCTTCTCTCTCCTCCCTCCCCATCCAAATTCTTCGCATTTTTGTAATTTTATTTCCACCATTTTCTTCCTTCTTGCTTTAACGGTGTAATTAATTTCGGCAAGCTTTTCATTGTCCACGACCCCTTCCTTAATGGTTCCACGTTTGGTCTTCTCCGTTATTTTCCGATGTGGAATATGGTCGCCATCACTCAGATTTGAGCAAATTATTTTCATCAAGATCGTTGTCGACCATCTACAATCATGGCCGACCTTTGCACATGTATACAATTATTTTAACGTATATTCACACAATGTTTGCATTAAAGATGAGAGAACTCTTAATTGTTTTACATTGGTATGATATTGTATATATTTTTTTAAAGAATATGATAACGTCGGTTTTAGACCTAAATCTTCCTAACTAAACTTTAATTTCACAAATTCAAAAACATAAAAGAATTTAAAATGTAATTAAAGATAACTGAGATTTAAATATTACAAAATATAAATCAAGTATAAACTATTTTGAATTAATAACACTATTGTTACGGGTAAAATTGAATTGAACTAAATACTGAAGAAAAAAAATAGGAGCCTGAAGTTGAAATTGACTCCAACCCAAAGCGGCGGAGGCCAACTAGGGTTCAGGCTGAGTTAATCATATTCATGGCACAAACGAAATTTTCTTTGTTTTTTTTTTGTTTTTTTTTTTTTTTTTAATTTATCAATTATAAAATATGAAATAGTTCAAAGATAATGGGGTATAATTGGCATACCTAAATGTGCACATTCCCCTCTAAAATCACTCTAGACATAGACATGTAGTGCAAATAGTTTCAACTTTAGATATTTTTTTATTTTGGGTCCAAAACATTCCTCTCAATTCCCCTCAATCATATACAACAAATGAACTTTAGGTAAGACATGTCTTGAACCAAAAGCCAAGGCACAAAGTTGGCCTTTGAGAAGACATGCCTTAAGCCAAAAGCCTAAGAGGGTGTGTGACATTCACCACCGGCCTCCACCAGCCTCATCGGCTCGGAGACGACCCTATAACGAGTCTAGTTCAACTATTTTCAATCCAATCCAAAGAGAAAGGCCGAAAATTCTAAATTAATCTCATATAAATGTATTATTATGATTTGGAAGTAGTAAGTTTAACTGTTACCCTAAAAATTTGCTACACCATTTTTTCTATTCTTCAACATAAACATCAGAGGGTGTGTGACATTCACCACACCAACCAACAATTTATTTATTTTGACAAGTCACATATTGAATCGATAAAAAAAATTACAAGCGAAAGTCATCAATAGCTATCTAGGTTTTTTACCAAATACTTGAAGGGTAAATTTTCCCTCAAGGAGAGAGAGAGGTAAAAAAGAAAAAAAAGGAAGAATCCAAAATCCAAATACAAAAGAAGGATACAAAATTTAGTCATCAATAGTTATCTAGGTTTTTTACCAAATACTTGAAGGCTAATAATTTTTCCTCAAGGAGAGAGAGGTAAAAAAGAAAAAAAAAAAAAGAAAGAGTCCAAAATGCAAATACCAAAGAAGGATACAGAAGTTAGAGAGAATTGAGTCTGCCTTTTTCTCGTCGTTTTCTCTACTCTCACGTTTCTTTCCTCTATTTTTCTTTCTATAAGGCAATTAATTGCACCAAAATATCGTCCCACTTGTCCCTTGATAGTATAAACATTAGCAAGATATTTGGTTGTTATATATTAAAATAAAACCACACACAATATAACCTGAATACTAAATAGTATAAATTAAATGGTAAGTGTATGCAAGAAAACATCCAACCAACAACCTTCCCAGTTCATAAAAATTGATAGTTGTATTAGTAACAATTTCAACATGGAAAATGGGCACGAAGAAGCTAGCCACCAGGATCGTTCCCGCTGCTGCTTCCAGGAATGGATGCAACTCCAGCGCCAAGACCTAACCCACCTCCTCGAATCTCTCCACGAATCCAACGACGACGACGAAGAAATCAAAACCCTAATTTGTAGCTGCATCACTCACTTCGAAGACTACATCTCCACCCGCAGCCGCCTCGCTCTCGAGGAGGCCTCCCCGTTCTTCGCCCCCACCTGGTGCACCTCCTTGGAGAAATCCCTCCTCTGGATCACCGGTTGCAGGCCGTCGATCTTCATTCGGTTGCTCTACGCGCTGACCGGGTTCGAAGTCGAATCGCGACTTGGCGAGTGGCTGGAAGGGATGAGGACCAATAGCACTGAGAATAATCTGTGCGTCGCGGACATGTCGCCGAGTCAGATGGCGCGGGTGAATGAGCTGCACATCAGGACCTTACGAGCTGAGGAGACATTGACGAGCAAGATGGCAAGCTTGCAGGAGGAGATGGCAGACCAGCCGATTGCGGTGATAGCGAACAAGGTGGAGGCAGAGGATGTCGGGGAAGTGAACGAGGAGGCGGAGATGGTGTTGAAGGAGCATGAAAAGATGATGAAAGAGATTATGGGGAAGGCGGATGAGTTAAGGTTGAATACGCTCAAGAAAATTGTGGAGATTTTGAAACCGGTTCAGTCTGTGGAGTTTCTAGTTGCGAGTAAGAAGCTTCATCTCTCGCTTCATCTATGGAGCAAACGAAAAGATGAGAAGCATGGAAGAAGATATCACTGATAATCATATAAGAAATATCTAAGAACTATCTACTCCCTATATTTTAATTTGCATTCTGCTATTACTGTTGTGTGTTTTTCGTTTTGTTTTTTTTTTTTTTTTTGGAAGAAAATGTTTGTTCTTATTTTATTAAATATAATTTTGGTGTGTTTTAGTCTTGGCATGGTAATTATTATATTAAAATAATAAAATTTACGTTTTTTTTTAATGAACGGTCACATTGTTTGAATAATTTGTGTCGTATTGTTCTCTTGAAGTTGAACAAAACTCAAGTTGGATGTGCGTGGAAACAGGAAGGAAGCGACAAGTGAGCATGCAAAGTAGTAGGAGATGTGGCAACATAACAAGGTTACACAATCTGACAGATGCCTTCATCCCAACAATTCTAAAAGGATAATAGTCAAATTTTGAATTAGATTTCTTTTACTGTCAATAAATAGGACTAATTGAAATGTGTTGTTTTCAAAATTCTTAACAACTCAATAATCAATAACATATTTTAACCAACAACCCAATAATCAACTTTAACCTCAGCCCTCTAAGCTCTAACCCGCTCTCTTAATAGGTTCGAATTTTCTAATCTCCATGTTGCTAAAAAATAAAAAACATACATCTTAACTAGTGATTTACATTATTATTATTATTATTATTATTATTATTATTATAATAGCCATCATTTGTCTTAAAAAAAAAAAAAAAAAAAACTAACTAATTGTTTAATTTTCAAAGTGGGAAGCATGAGCTAAAAATAAGATTAGAAAAAGAATATATATTACACTACTAGAGTTGAGACAATTAGATAGAAATCAGAAACGTGTAGAAGTCTCCATATAAATATATCAATATTAGCTAATTCATTCTTAATTATCATGAACTCAAACTATTACGATTTTCTCAATATTAACGGCGTTATCGATATCACTATCGATGTCCAACAAAATACACCACTATCGGTCTCGTTGTCAACATTATTTTCGTATATTATTATTTTTATTCAACGAAAGGGCATTGTGGTAAATCATACATTTCATTCTCATTACAGATAAAAGTAAACACTATCCATGGGTGTACAATTATGATTCCAACATATTCCTATTACGAATAAGTAAATAACATGAAAAGAAATATCATTCACGTTCCAATTGTTCCTCATTTACCATTGATTTTGCATTACGATTACACCAATTTCATAAAAACAACCAAGTAAACGGGGCCTAAATTTAATTCGAGAGCTGTAAAGTTTGTTCTCAAAATTGAATTTTTTTTTTTTTTTTTTTGCTTGTTGAAAAATCATTTTCGTCTCGAAGTCTTAGTTCTTCGATGAGATTTCAAATCTTCTATTTTTTTTAGTATTAAATCATTCGTCTAATTTTGAGGCATTTTTCAAATTTTTAAGAGAATTCTCAATTCAAAATTAATCAATGAGGGGTTATATAGATGTTTTTGGACTTTATGCATGCTCGAATTTGAGATAACACAGATGACCCTTTTTTATTATCAAAATCGATAGATGTTCTTTTTTTTTAAAAAAAAATTGATATATATCCCTTTTTAGTTTAATTTCTATCTCCACCATTTTTTTCATTCCTTATTTACCCTCCTTCACATCTCATATAAGATTTTATAATTAAAAAAAATTAACTCTAATTAACTCTCTCCTCTACCAAGATTTTCTCCCTTCCTCTCCTTGTTATTTTACCCCTAATCTTCCGAAAGTAAAAAAAATAAAAATATATATCACTCCTGACCCCTGTTTTGTGGCCATTGTTTACGGATCATAAATTAGAAATAACAAAAACTCAACGTGTAAAAAATCGACCTAAAAATCACTAAGAATAAAGAGAGAAACAAATAAAGAGAGAAAAAAATAACTTAGACAAACTTACCCTACCATTTTCAATGGATACAAAATTGTAAATATAGTGTAATTGAGACAAACTTCACCTACCTATAAGTGCAAAAACAATGTTTTCAAATACACTGTATTTGAAAATTTTCAATTTGTAATTACACGGTACATTAGAAGACAAAAAGAAACATATTGTTGAAAGAAAATATGCTAGTCTTTGTAATACATTTAGAAAAACAAAGAGATGCATTCTAAGTTTGCACATTGCAATTTGCAAAATTGGAATTACACGGTACTTGCAATTGTGTAAAATTGGAGAGTACTTGCAATTGTGCAAATTGTAATTGCAAGTGTATTTACAATTTTGCAAATTTTAATTACAGTGTTTTTGCAATTAACAAATATATCAGAAGGCAAAAAAAAAACATAACATACGGTAAATAGTGACACAAAAAATCGGAGGAAAATACAGTGTATTTGCAATGCACCAAATAACAGTGTAATTGCGATCTACCGAATAACAAATAGAGTGTAATTGCAATCCACTAAGCAAATAAACTACTGTAATTGCAATCCACTAAATAGCAAATAAAGTGTAATTGCAATCCACTGAATAACAAATAAAGTGTAGTCCACTTTCTAATACAATTAGATAAACTACCTCCATTACAAATTCTCAAGAAGAAAATATCGGGAAGAAAATAACGCAGGGATGAAAATGAAATTACACTGTATTTGTAATTTTGCAAATTGCACTTCGAGTGTATTTTAAATTTTGCAAAGTAAACTTGGTCCAAGTGTAGTTGAAATTTCGCAAATTGTATTTTACAATGTATTTACAATTTCGCAAATTAAAATTATATCGTACTTGCAATTGTACAATTTTGTGAATTGTAATTAGAGAGTATTGTTTTGGAAAACCAACAACAATACATTAGAAAGCAAAACAAAAATACATAACATTTAATTAAAAACCTGACGAAAGCTTATGTAGACGCCAAAGTTCCGATGAAGGTTCTGATAAACGGCGGAGCAATCAGTACAAAGCGCTTTGACTCGTTCAGTTCTGAAATTTGCAGAACTATAGTCCAACTTTTATGGTCTTTATATTTTGATACACAACTCCAAAAAAAGTTAAACCAGGTATCAAATTGAACCTCTCTTTGTTAGCTTTCCAACCATACTTTTTTCGAAATGTTTGAATATCTGATTAAAAATATATCATTTTTTTAATAAAAGAAACGTAGATGTCGTAGTTGCCGAAGAAGATCGTTTTTTCAAAAGACGACATTTGTGGAGCAAGTTCGTCTTTTAAAAAACGCGTGTAGAGGTCGCGACCTCCCTATTTTTTAAAATACTTTCAAACCTACCATATTTATATAAATAGTTTTAAAAATTACAATAAGATAACAATTGAAGATTGCGAAAATTTATCATTCAACAAGATTAAAATATTTAAACATTAAAACAAATAGGGGAGGTTATGCTTGAAAATAGATTTTAAGAATAAAATAAAATTGGAAAAGAGAAATAAAAATGGTCATCGCTCCACTGCTTACACGGCAAGGGAGGAGAGGGAAAAAAAAAAACAAAAAAAAAAAACAAACATATAGTAAGGATCTTTTAATTGGATAATGGATATTTCATTTTTTTTTTTTAGACTATAAGCCTATAGTCCACTACTTTCACCTATGATTTTTTTTCTACTTACTATTAATATTTTAAATAAAGCAAGTGAATTTTTTTTAAATAAATATTTTTTGTTTTTGAAATTTATGACTAAAAATTTATATGATTCTTTTTAAAAAAAATCATAAAAAAAAATCATAGAGAAAACAAACTTAAAACTAAAAAAACATTAAAATTAAAAATAAAATAGTTATCCAACAGAGCTTAAATTTTTTATTTTTGAAAATTGATCCTATAAATATTATTTTTACAGTTCCACCTATGATTTATTTTTTTGTTTTGTCATCTATCTTTTTTAAGTGTTTGCAAAATTGTAAGTTAAAAAAAAAAAAAAAAAAAAAAAGATAAAAAAAAAATTAAAAAAGTTTATTTTTATTTTTTTGAATTTAACTAAAAATAATCTAACGTTTTCTTAAAAAAGATGAAAATAATTGTAAGAAACGATGATACAACAACCACAATTTTAAAAAATTAAAAACCAAAACTCAAATAGATTATTAAACTAGCCTTAATTTTAAAAAAAAAAATATATATATATATATATATATATATATATATATATATATATATATATGTGTGGGTTGGTTGCACAAGACCAAACTAATTGCAAATTTAACAAATGTTTTGCAAATATAGCAAAAAAATCTATTTCTATCAGACAAAAATCTATAAAAAACTGAGGTGATCAGTGATAGACTTCTATCAGTCATAAGATATCAGAAATAGAAATTACTATATCCGCAAAATTTTTAAAAACATGTTATATTTTTAATTATCTTATTCTAAATTGACATCTGTTACAATTTCCCTATATATATATATATATATATATATCATGTTCCACATAAATGTACTAATCAATTATTGATTGATATTAAAATTGATGCAAAATTCATAATAAGTCAATTCAAGTATAAATCTTAATTATCAACTTGTACTTAACTACACTTTTAACCAAACACATAGGTTCTAATCTCATTATCCTCATGTTGCTAAAAAGAAACATAGATATGAATTATTTATATTATTACTATTATTAAATATATAGTCATTATTTATCGGTAGAAAACTAACTATTTCTTCAATTTTCAAAATGGAAAGTCTGAGTTAGAAATCAAATTAAAAAAAAGAACATATATATTACAACGATTAGAAATTGAAAGATAGAAATCAGAAGCGTGTAAAAGTCTTCATATAAATACCTTAATATATTAACTAATTAATTTATAATTAACATGAACTCAAAAGGAAAATCATAATTATTCATGTTTCAAATGGTTTGAGCTCACAATTTTAAAGAGAGAAAGTTGACAAGGTTTTGTTTTTCAATGAGCGTTTGATTTTGGTCTAGAATTTTCTATTTGTGGCTCACACACACATACATATACATATATATATATATATATATAATATATATGACCGAGAGATAAATTGTATAGCTATTATTTGGCTATTTGAAGGTCAAATGTCGAATTTGAAGGTTTATATATATATATATATATATATATATATATATATATATATGATATTAAATTTCTGTCGACATATCGATATTTTCACATGTACATATGTTCTACATCGACACGAGGGGTGAATCAATATTTCCATCACCTTACAAAATCGATGAAATATTAAAATAAATAACAACAAAATGTAACCTAACATGAATATACTATTATAATAAATATATTTTAACTCATTTAAAATTGTAAAATATTTATTTATTAATTTTAATATTTTTTTATAAAACAATTATTTTTAAAAATCTTCTAAAAATATCTATATATTTTACCGATATTTCCATCGACATTTTCATAAAATTGAGACCTCCATATTTTCGTCGACATCCACATTTAAATTCTGGTATATATATGGGTAAAACTTACTTGCATGTTGGGCTACAAATATCTTTTGTCTACATGGCAGAGTTTGATTGGTTAAGTTTTATGTTATTTTTTTAATTCAAAAATGATATTTAATGTCTCACTGCCACTTGAACGTTTTTTTTTTCTTTCATTTTGTTCTCTTCTCCGTGACTTTCAATTTTCGATTTTGTCATTATGTCTTCAATCGTCTCCCATATCTCTTTTTTATGGATGATTTGCTACTTCAAATCTTAGTAAACATTTCTTAATCTTTCTATCAACATCACTAAGCTTTTTCATTAATAACAAAAAAAAAAAACTTTATTTTCTTCATATACATTTTTCATTTTGTGATTTCAAAATATTTTTATTATATAAAAAGTTGTTTAACGAACTTAAATTTTGAAAATCAAAATGCGGAAACAAAATCTTTATTATTTAATTGATTTAGATCTATATGCCTAATAGTATAGCGAAAATTTGTAGAATTTTAGAAAGATAATAGTTAATTATTTATTTATAATAAAGGAAGTGAAATTGAGTTGAAAACTTGAAATGAGCAAAGAAATTAGATAGAAGAGGAAAGAAGAATTTTATTAAAATTTGTCATAGGATATTGGACAATGGGATGTGTGAGGTTTTAGATATTACTATTTTATTTAAAAATTATCATAGGATTTTTTTTTTCTCAATGATTTGTCCAAATTTTAGTAAACATTTTCAAATTTGATTTTCAAATTTGAGGTTTTAGATATTATTATTATGATTATTATTAAAAATTGTATGGGATCTTTTTTTTTTATCCATGATTTGCTATTGCCAAATCTTAATAAACATTTTCAAATCATCGATAAAAAAGAGATATTGGAGAGAATTGAAAAGAGAAGGACAATCGAAATTGAAAGCGACGAAGAAGAGAGAAAAACGAAAGAAAGAAAGAAAAAATGGTTGAAACAGTGTGAAATATTAAGTATGATTTTTGAAAAATAACATAAAACTTGGTTAATCAAACTCAGACACGTAATTAGACAGCAAAAAAAATAGTTGTAGCCACGTCGTGAAAAATAGTTATATCCACTCTATTAAATATATTATTTTTTAAAATTATTTTCAATAGTATGAAAAATTTCATAGCATCGATGTACTAAAAATTTTCCACCACGCCTGCAAGGAAGTTTTAATCATATATATATTTATTTAGTTAGTATAATTAGTCGATCTTATTTGAGATGACGTCATCATACATAAATAAGATGATGTAAATATTTTTCCACGTGTAGTCCGCAGCATTGGCCTTCGATGAGGTGTATTTATAAAAGTAGTTTAAAATTGAAAATGCTGTCATCTTTATCAAGAAAATGGTAAAACGAAGTATTATTAAATATATATTTAGCTTTTAAAAACAAATATAAATAAATCATAAATCTTATCTCTTTATTTTATTAAAAGACATTTAATATTGAGATAATATCAAACCTTTAATTAAATTAAGTTAATAATGACAAAACATAAAAAAATTGTTGCAGGAAAACAAACTCAAATCACGTGCATTAGGACAAGTTGATGGAAAAACAAACAGCGGCGCACATAGCTGTCTTTTGTTTTTTGTTTTCTGCAAATTCTGTGGATATACTTTCTATTTTTTTTCTCTCTTTTTTAGAGAGCGGTGCAGAAGATAAGAACAAGTAATTTTTAATCTTCATTATTTTACTGTTAGGTCTCTAAAGGGTACTTTGGTACATGAATTTTGAGGATGAAAATGAAATAAAGTTTGTGAAAATAGACCATGAGAATAAAGTATTCACGAATATCATTTATGTCCGTATACAAACATATTCTATACACTTACAAAAATGGTTTAAACACGACTATAAAACTTATTTTTTTTTTTTTTTTATGCAATTTAAATTTTAGATTTTAGATTTTGCGATTTTTTTTTTTTTTTTTTAACGAATACATTGGGGGTGGGGGATTTGAACCATAGACCTTTTGATCGTCAACTAGTACATATGTCAGCTGAGCTAAGCTCGCTTTGGCTTAGATTTTGCGATCTAAATAGTAAAAAATTTCAAAACAATATTGATATGTTGTAAGCGTATCCAAATTTTAAAATGTAAAATTATATTTGAAAAGATAAAAACTTTAATACATATAGTATTTATATTATATAATATTGTATCAAATCGGGCATAGCTCAATTGAGCTACAGCAGTGTCATCGACTACAAGGTATAAAGTTCGAATCCCCCATCACAGTTTATAATATTGGAGTGGGAATTGAACCTAGGATCTCATGGTCACTAGGCGATACATTATGTCGTTGAGCTATGCTCTTGTTGGCAAAGCTCAATGACAACGGCTATGCTCTTGTTGGCAAAGCTCAATGACTTAATAGACACAAAATCGAAATTTTAGAGAATTTTTTAAAGTTCAAGAATATATTGTAGACCCTTAAATTTATCCGACCTTCTATTTTTTCATCTTTATTTTCAGTAAATTTTGTATTTTCTTCGTAATTTTGTATTTTACTAGCTTTTAAAAAAAATAAACAAAATAAATAAAATAAAATAAAGGATCGGCCAAAAAAAAATATAATAGAGAAGAGAAGAAATAAGCTCAGGTGCACCCCATCCATCCATACGACACGATAGCAGAAGCACTTCGACCACTCAAAGTTGTATATTAATTTTTTTGACAGACGACGTATTTGCACTTTAGGCTTCGTGACTCGACCCCTTCCATATAGATCGTCGTGGCATGAACTCATAATTTCTTTTCCTCACCCCTGTCTGAAATCCCGCCAGCCAATTTCGATTGAATTTTTTTTTTTTTTTTTTTTTTTTTAGCCTTATTTCTAATTGAGAAGTATTTCAATAAAAAGGAGATCGTAGAATCAAAGTTAATAGGACCTACTCGAATAATCGCCTTACTTGATCAAGTTGACATTAGTCGTTGAGGGTTGACCTTACAGGAGATCGAGAGCCTTTCCTATGCCTTCCCGCTTATGGCGCAACTAACTAACTAGCTAAAGAAAGGGGGGAGGGATCATGTCAATTTGTGTGTGCATTCTATCCTTCCTGTACTTACCTGCTTAGCATTATTTTTTTTACAAAAATTAAAAGAAAATAAAATAAAAGATTTTCATGGTCCGGTAGATAAAATTTCTGAAATCTTTTTTTCGGAATAAAGTTTTTTATTATTTATTATTATTATTATTATTATTATTATTATTTTTAAGAAACCATTTAAATAAAATATTCACTAATCAATTCTTATATTTTCTATTATTGGTTCATTTTCTATAAATTGGACAAGACATAAGAAGGAAAAAAAAATTCTCTCATTATTTTTCTCCCTCACTCATTTACCTTCTCCCCTTTCTCTTCTCTCAAAAAAATCTCACGCATCATTCTTCCCCTGTCTCTGAAACCCTAACCATCATTTGTTCCCCATTTTTCTCTCCCAGCATCATTCTTCCTGTCCGTGAAACCCTAACCATCATATTTCCCCCCATTTTTCCCATCATATTTCCCTCATTTTTCTCTCTCACTCACAATAACCCAAATCTTTTTTTCACTAGGAGTGACTTAGTCTCCCTCTCTTAAATTCAAAACTCCAATTCTTTTATTGCAGTGATAGGAAGTCTCTGAAGCATCATTCCTCCCCCTCCTGTCCGTGAAACCCTAACCACCACTATCTTTCCCTCATTTTTCTCTCCCACTCACAACAACCCAAATCTCACTGACCTACCCAAATCTCACTGACCTAGTCTTCCTCCCCACCCAAATCTCACTGACCTAGTCTTCCTCCCCACCCAAATCTCACTGACCTAGTCTTCCTCCCCTCCTGTGAAACCCTAACCATCATCTTTCCCTCATTTTTCTCTCTCACTCACAACAACTCAAATCTCACTTGGTGATGCACTCCCCAACTCTCGCTTAGCAAAACTCCAACTCTTTTATAAGGGATGAAAATAGGGGGGTCGGTGATGCACTCCCCAACCCCGTCCCGTCATCCTCATCCCTGCCCCGTTTTGGACTCTTTTATCGCAGTGATAAGAAGGGATGACACTATATCAAATTCAAAACTCCAACTCTTTTATCCCAGTGATAAGAAGGGATGGGTGATACACTCCCCAACCCCGGCTAATTAGCAAAACTCTAACTCTTTTATCGCAGTGATGAGAAGGGATGATAGGGGGGATGCACTCCCCAACCCCGTCCTGTGGGGATTTTTATCCCCATCTCTGCCCCGTTTTGGAGAATCGGGGTTGGAGAATCCTCGTTCGGGGATCTTTTTTCTTCCTCATCTATCCCAGTCTCGTTTCGGAGAATCCCCGTTCTTCTGGGATCTTCTGGGATCGGGTCCCAGAGAAAAGATCCTTGTTTCCATTTTATTTTTAATTATATTTTTTTAAAAAATATAATTAAATTTATATTTAATAATTATTTTTTTATAAATATATTAAAATTAGTATTATTATTGTCGGGGGGAGGGGATGCATTCCCCAACCCCATCCCGTGGGGATTTTCATCCCCATCCCCGCCCCCTTTTGGAGAATCCTCGTTCGGGGATCTTTTTTCTTCCTCATCTATCCCAGTCCCGTTTCGGAGAATCGGGGTCGAGGTCGGAAAATCCCCGTTCTTGGGGGATCGGGTCCCGCGAAAAAGCATTTTATTTTTTAATTATATTTAAAAAAAATATATAATTAAATTTTTATTTAATAATTAAATTTTTATAAATATATTAAAATTATTTTTACTTTTATATTAAAATTAGTATTATTATTGTTTTATTTATTTAAAAACTAATTATAAAAAATACTTAACATTAAGAAAAATGTAAAAGCTAGCTTTTTAAAAATAATATATAAAATGTTATTAATAATATTAAATAATATTATCATTTTATATAATTATAATTATAATTAGAATTAGAATATATATTTTTCTAAAAAAAACAATAAAAATAATTCAGGGATTGTCTGTAATTATAATATATATTTTTCTAAAAAAATCAATAAAAATAATTTGGGGATGGAGATTGTCCCCGTTTGCCCCGTACCCGGTCAAATTAGGGATTTTCTGATCGCTAAGATAAGTCTTTGGGTATAATATCTTTTACCGCTAGGATAAGTCTTTGGGTATATATCTTTTATTAAAATCTCTCTCAATCTGTTCTTTGGGTATATATTTTTCTATTAAAATCTCTCTCAATATGTTCTTAACGAATAAATATGAGAAATCATATTATTTCTTGTTAGGAGTCTAGAAAGCTGTTTTTTATTCTTCTTTATCTTGCTCGGTATGCTCGCTAGCATGGTCATTATACGTTATTATGTGCTTTTAAATCCATTGATTCATGTTAGGTTTGTTATTAAACATTTTTCTTATGTAGTTAATTGCATGTATACATTAGGTTGCTAAGGACTCGTTTGGTAAGAAATTTGGATCCAATTTTATATTTTTAAAAAACCAGGGATAAGATGGATACAATGAATTTGTGTTTGGTAAACCCAAATCTGAAAACAGAATCTGAAAACAATAACTCAAAAGGCCCAAAATCTGGAAACAATTGTTTTCAACTTACCGAGATTCAATTTCCAAAATTTTGAAAACACGGTGAATCTTGTTAACGACCATGCTTTCTGATTTTCTCCTTGTTCTTCTTTGAAACACGGTGAATCTTGTCAACGACCATGCTTTCTGATTTTCTTCTTGGTTCTTCTTTGTGTACGCATCTTCACACCCCTCTATCAGGGTTTGCTCTCTTTTCTTTTATGAGCTCTATTTTCTTCTTTTGTTTTTTTTTTTTTAAATTGATATTTTCTATTTATAACAACATTTTCTTCACTTAGATTTTTTTTTCTTTCTTCTCAAAGGCAAAAATGTCTTGAAAAAATGATACAAACGGTTAGGAAAGGAAAATGACATGAAGAAAAAGGAAAGTTTTGAAGTGAGCCCCAAATTGGATTTTGATTTTTGTTTTGAAAGTTTTTTTTTTTTTTTGCAACGGTATTTTATTTAATTTTATTTAATGCAGTATTCTCTTTAACTTATGACAATTGAGTTATGTTGACTTGAAAGATTTAGTTTGGAGCATTGGATTTAGATTTTTTGCATTCCATATTTTAGTTTTAAACAAAGTACTACTATAGTTATTTGGATTCTGGGCTCCAAAAAATACTGTCATTTTACATTATATACTCCAATGATTTTTTTTTTTTTTTTTTACCATTATAGTTAATTGCGAGAGAGATCTTAATAAAATTTGGGTGATTTCTTCCAGAAGATTTGTGTTGGGTGTGGATTCGAGTTAATTTTTGCTTGAGAGATTTATTTTTGGAGGTTATATTTAGATTTTTCTATTAGTATACTAAACAATATTCAACCCTTCAATAATTATCTACAAACTTTAATAAAAGAAAATACATAGAAATCATTTTTGGATTTTTTTTTATGTTTTTTATTTTAAATTTTATTTCCTTTCAACAATGATTTGTTTGTATTAGTCGACTAATTTTTTTTAATATACATTTGTATTGTTCTTTTTTTTATGTTGGTATAATGTGTATAAAAAAATTTAGATGGCTCTAAGTCATAATGAATGTGATGAAGTGACTCACTGGTCTCCTCTAATTGAGACATATTTCATCCATTTATTATATGAGGATGCCAAAAGAGGATTGTAAACCATAACTTTACATAAGAAAACTTGGACAACTATAAACAATGTTATTCTTTACAAAGTTTACAAGAGGTATATTGTGCCAAAGTTAAGAATGAAATACAATAGGTTGAGAAAGTTGCATGGTGAGTTTTGCTACATTACTAACAAACCGGTGTAGGATGAGATCCTATGACAAATAAAGTAGAATGGGATACCACTTGAAGATACAAACTTAGCTATTATTATAATTGTTAAATTTAATCCCCTAACTAATTATTATTTGTAATGGTTGTTATTTTTAGAGGAATTCTTATGCCAAAAGATTTCGGAAAAAAAATGTGACAATTACGATATATTAGGAGAGATTTTCAACAACCACTACAAGAATTTCAAGTTTTTCCAAGGTTGGTTTTCCTTGGGGAAAACAGTGGGTTTCGTCGGCCTAGGTTATTAACACCACTGCTAGTGGACAAATGCATTATTCATCGAATGAGGCACCACCTAACTCTGGTGAAGAAAGAGACATAGAGAGGGAATTTGTTTCTTTAAGGGCCATATTGAGTTAGGTGTTGATGATGAAGAAACTGAAATCCATGGAGATTGGGATGAGACGCCTACTCAATCATCTAAAACGTCGTTCAGTTGGCCCATCATTAGATAGTCGTGCCTACAAGATTGCACAAACTTCTCGACAAGCCATTTTGGATGTTGCTTTAAAAGTGTGGACTAGGTCGATGTCTGAGAAGTCTGAAGCTATGGCCTCTCGAAAACGTGAATTTGAAAACACTATATGTAGTATTGACAAGTATATTATTGAGGAGTGTATGACCAAGTTAGGCTCTATTTCTAGACTACCTAGCTGTGAAACCATGTGAAAAGTTAGTTTTATATGACTGGAGAGCAATGTTTATGATCATGTCGGATGAAAATATCTGAACAGCTCTTGATCTCCTTGATTTTTAAGATTCTTAGCTACATCTTTTTCTAAGAAACTATAGGTATCAAATACATTTTTTTTTTTTTTTTTTTTGTACAAATACTACATGAAGCTAGTTTTTTTTGTTTCCTACCCTAAGAAGTTTGTTACAAATTTTGTTTCGTATGCGTCAAGGAGTGGTAGTTTACTTTTGCGTGTTTTAGTATGTAAATGCAAATGACTTATATATGTCGTATACTATATATGAATGGAATGTATGACAAGCTTTTGTTTCTTACTTTTAAATTAATTTTTGTTTGTTTATTTTATTAGGTACTATGGCACAAAATGATGATCATGATAGTGACTCATCGACATCTTCTGAGATGGTTGGTTGAATGCTTATATAGTCACTATAATTGTGCCAATCAATATGAATATGAAATTCCTAAACACTCATGTCACACATCTTCATTAAATGGCCATGAATATATCTTGGAGTTGTTGAATGGACATTCCGATAGAATTCTTTATTCTTTTCGGATGGATAAAAATACATTTACAAGTTTATGTGAAGATTAAGACAATCAAATTATATAGTGAAGATAGGATGATTAGCATTGAAGAAGCAATTGGAATGTTCTTACTCACAGTATGTCATAGCACACGTAATAGAATTGTAGCTGAATGATTTCAACAACTCTAAGGTAAGGAGGTTGTGTCTCAACGATTCTCTAGAGTTTTAAGAGTTACGTGTATGTTGGCGCATCAAAGCTCCAAATATGATGGAAACTCCACGTGAAATTTTGAATAATCTCAAGTTTAATCATTGGTTCAAGGTATGTGTATTAACAATATTTTATTTTCATATAGTATCAATTCATTTTTCTTCTCTTTAGAATTGTGTGTTAGTGCAATTGATGGAATCCATGTAAGTGTATGTGGAGCCCTGCATATAAAAAAGATATGGAAGAAAGATTATAGTGCCTCAAAATATTATGTGTGCATGTTATTCAATATGTTGTTCACCTTTGTCTACACTGGTTAAGAAGGTACTGCTAATGACTCTAGAGTATTGTTAGTGCCTCAAACCCTAAAACCCTATATATATAGGAAAATTGTAACAGACAATTTAGAGTAAAATAATTAAAAATGTAGCACTTTTTAAAAAAAATTGCAGGTATGGCAATTTCTATCACTGATAGTATGGTCTATCGCTGATAGTAGTCTTTTTTATAGAATTTTGTCAGTGATAATAGTCTATCAGTGATATGCCAATTGAGATATGCTCGGTTTGACTATTTTTTCTTTTTAATATGTCATGTATCATGGACTTTAAAAATATTATGTTAGGATTATTGAATTGATAATATTGTATTAGGAATTCATTTTATTTTTATAAAAATAAAAATAAAAATATAATATACTATTAGTTGTATGATATTTTTAATTATCCAATTAAATAAAATTTATAATGTAAAATAGGATTATATTTATTAATAAATTTTGAAATCCAACCAAGCTTATTCTAGAACATATATTAGAACATATATTGTTTTCATGGTTCTGGCACAATTTCAACCAATCCTTAAATCCATATCTAATTACTGAATCTGCTACCAAACACATATTTGAAAACAAGAAAAACATAGAATACAACTCTAATTTTCACTGAATTCTTTGTTTCGTTTCCAGATTCATGTGTTTGGATCACGAACCGACCCTAAATCTCACATTTTTTATTTAGTATTAGTTACTTAAGATTTTTAGGTTGTTTTGTTGGCTTAGTTTGTTTTCACACATTATTTTTGAATGATTTTTCTATTATTATTGTTTGTTTTTAGCAATATCTTAGATTGATCTTCTTGAATATATTTTGACCTCTTGTATATGGTAGGCATTTAAATATTTTGAGTTACATCAAAAATCCAAAAAAATAAATTTTCCAAGGATAAAATCTAGAGTGTTCGGGATGCCGCTACTCCAAGTTCTTAAGATCATTTCTTAGGATGTCAAAATTTGATTTCGAGATTTCCTTCTAAAAATATTTGTGTCCGAATTTTCCCAATTTTTGTTCTCGAACCATTTGATTTGGTTTTTATGGTCAACAACACTTTAGATCAGTTTAGGATGTCAAAATTTGATTTCGAGATTTCCTTCTAAAATATTTTTTTGATGAATAGTGTTGTAGAGTGCTGATACTTTCCCACCAATAAACCTGGAACCATTTTCTCTTATTCGTAGATTATTTTTAGCATTTTAGGTGTTGATTCCTTTAAATAAAGGTGTGTTGGATCTTCCCTCTTATCTCTCCCCTACAAATTCTTCTCATTTTGTAATTCTATTTCCACAATTTTCGCCGTGTAATTAATTTCTTCAAGTTTCATTGTCCCCGACCCCCTTCCCTAACGTTCATGTTTGGTAGATGAGGAATATCGCCCGTAGCCATTACTAAGATTTGAGCAAATGTTTTTCATCAAGATCGTTGTCGACCATCCACGATCATGGCATATGGAAATTGTGATTTAATTATTTTCTTGATTAAAAAAAAATATATTATTTTTCAGATCGCACGATTTCCAACGACGATCGTGCGATCAACGTCCACGATCGCGCATTTTCAGTCACAATCGTCAGATTTCCAGCCACGATTGCGCGATGAACGACCACAATCGTGCAATTCCAGCCATGATCATTTTTCTTTTGCAAATCCACGATCGCACAATTCTGGCCATTGCACGATCGTGGCCAAAAATAACGCAATCGTGCGATTTAATTTTTTTTTTTTACTTGTGTTCGCGTAATGCTTGTTTATTCACTAAGTAAACAACTTAAATCAAAGATGACTCACGTAGGGTAATTTGCATTAAATTGCATGAATTGAAGAATAGCTAAATTAATAAAATTAATAATCTCTTGAATTATTACATTCAGCACATAACTATATCTAGATGGTCAGATTTTGTAATCACCGAGCAAAGTATTATTTCATACAAGTACTCCAACATCTAAAATTATTGTTATTTATTGTATCACCATTTTAGTTATTGTCAATTATTTTAATGCATTTTATTTTAAAATTACTGTTATTTTATAACCATTTTAGTTCTGGCCAGTTATTTTAATGCATTTTATTTTTTAGTATAATTTGGGAGTGGAGATTCGAACCTCCGACTTACGGATCAAAAGCACATCTTTATATCAATTGAGCTATGCTCGATTTGACAATTATTTTAATATATATTCACACAATGTTTACGTTGAAGATGAGAGAACTCTTAATTTTTTTTATATAGGTATGATATTGTCTATTTTTTTTTAAAAGAATATGATAACCTCTGTTTTAGACTTAAATCTTCCTAACTAAACTTTAATTTTACAAATTCAAAAATATAAAAGAATTTAAAATGTAATTAAAGATTACATAAAATGAGATTTAAATGTTACAAAATATAAATCAGATTATAAAACTATTTTGAATTAGTAACAGGGGTGAAATTGAACTTAATTAAATACCAAAACTGAAAAAAGGTCTGACTTTTTACCAAATAGCTATCTAGGTTTTTTACTAAATACTTGAAGGCCAATAATTTTCCCTCAAGGAGAGAGAGAGGTAAAAAAGAAAACAAAGGAAGAGTCCAAAATCCAAATACCAAAGTTAGAGAGAAATGGGTCTAACTTTTTCCCTATGTCTCTAAAACCCACATAATAAGATATTGAGAAATGAAACTTGTCGTTTTCTCTCTCTCTTCTTCCTCTTTTTTTAATTTTTTTCTATAATGCAATTAATTGCAGCAAAATATCGTCCCACTTGGCCCTTGATAGTATCAACATTAGAAAGATATTTGGTTGTTATATATTAAAATAAAACCATACACAATATAACCTGACTAGTATAAATTAAATGGTAAGTGTATGTAAGAAAACATCCAACCAGCAACCTTCTCAGTTCATGAAAATTGATAGTTGTATTAGTAACAATATGAATATGGAAAATGGGAACGAAGAAGCTACCCACCAGGATCGTTCTCTGCTGCTTCCAGGAATGGATACAACTCCAGCGCCAAGACCTAACCCACCTCCTCGAATCTCTCCACGAAACCAACAACCACGACGAAGAAATCAAAACCCTAATCGACACCTGCATCACTCACTTTGAAGACTACATCTCTACCCGCAGCCGCCTCGCTCTCGAGGAGGCCTCCCCGTTCTTCGCCCCCACCTGGTGCACCTCCTTGGAGAAATCCCTCCTCTGGATCACTGGTTGCAGACCGTCGATCTTCATTCGGTTGCTCTACGCGCTGACCGTGTTCGAAGTCGACTCGCGACTCGGCGAGTGGTTGGAAAGGATGAGGACCAATATCACTGGGAATAATCTGCACATCAGGGACATGTCGCCGAGTCAGATGGTGTTGGTGAATGAGCTGCACATCAAGACCATACGAGCTGAAGAGACATTGACGAGAGAGATGGCAAGCTTGCAGGAGGAGCTGGCAGACCAGCCGATTGTGATGATAGCAAACGAGGTGGAGGTGGAGGTGGAAATGGAGGCGGAGGAGGTCGGGGAAGTGAACGAGGAGGCGGAGATAGTGTTGAAGGAGCATGAGAATGTGATGAAAGAGATCATGGAGAAGGCGGATGAGTTGAGGTTAAATACGCTAAAGGAAATTATGGAGATTTTGAAACCGGTTCAATCTTTGGAGTTTCTGGTTGCGAGTAAGAAGCTTCATCTCTCGCTTCATCGATGGGGAAAACAAAAAGATGAGAGGCTTGGAAGAAGATATCATTCTTGATGATCATATAAAGGAATATCTAAGAATAATAACCTACTACCTATGTTTTAATTTGCATTCTACAACTACGTGTTTTTGGTTTTGTTTTGTTTTTTTTGGAATAAAATGTTTGTTCTTGTTTTATTAAATATAGTGTTGGCCTGTTTTAGATGGTAATCATTATGTTCAAATAATAAAATTTACGGTTTTTAATGAACTATCCTATTGTTACATTGTTTGAATAATTTCTCTTGAAGTTGAACAAAACTGATGTGCATCAAAACTGGAAGGGACAAGTGAGCATGCAAAGAAGAAGGGACCAAACACAACAGGGTTACATCCCAACTTTGTCATTTGGCATTATTCAATCCAAAAGCAGTTTTAAAAAATAAATTTGTTTATTTTTTTTTTCAAATGTATTTAATTAATGCACGACATAATCTTATAACAATTCAGTTCGGCAAAAAAAAAAAAAGTGTTGTTTTAATATATTACATATCAAAAAATTTCCTTTAATAATATTTGGATCAATTTAAAGTTCAAACTTTCATAGGAAATTAATTTAGACTATTTGTTAGTGATTTATAGTCATTTTCACTCTATTCTACTTAAAATCAACTCAAAATCACCTAAAGAAGAACTATTCTTCACTCAAAATCAATCTTAATTACCAAATTAGTAAAAAAAAATATCACGTAATTATTTATAAATAAGCAGAGAAAAATAGAAGAAGACGAAAAAAATGAAAAATCGTTCATATTAATGAAAAAATCCTACTATCTATTTGATTCTAGCATTCATCTCTAATATTATGTCTCTATTTTTAAAGAAATCTAACACTCGAGTGAAAATTATGTATTAACAATTTTAAAATGAAATTTTAATTAATGGAAGATCTAACTTGATTCATTGGTAAAGGTACAAGATTTTAATTAATACAAGTATTAGTTTAAGGGTAAAAATATATAATATTGAAATTATTTAATAGATGGATTAGGAGATTAATAAATATGAATATCTTACATAGAGATAGTATGAATTAAACTAATTTTGCAGACTAAATGAAAAGTTATTTGTGAGAAACTAAAATAAGCATAACTCAGTCTACATTTATTCATTCTTTTAAGGTCAAATTAGCATACACCATTTGTACCATTTGTTGCACTGAAAACAATTTATTTGTGTGAGAGAAGGCAAAAAAAAAATAATTAAGATTAAAATAAATTTTTGGAATAGAAAAGAAAGATTACTATTTTTTAGAAAAGGAAATAGAGGTTGAGAGAAAGAGATAGAGAGAGATTAAAATAAACATTAAAATTTAATTCGCAGAAAAATTTGTTATTATATTTATCTTAACCTTGTTTACTAAAAACTAACATGAATCAAAATATGAATTAGAAATTATAATTATTTGACTCTTTTAATTTAATATTAACAAGTAATAAGCTAGCTAATTAAAATACATGAATTAACGCCAACATAAGCATAACTCAATCGACATATTGTATTAATTAGTGACCGAAAGACCACATATTCAATTTCCCACGCTACATGTTGTAAAAAAAACTATATGAGCTAACAAATAAATATTAATATATTCAAACCAAGTATAGCTCAATTGGCTAAGGCTATGTCATGGATTCAATCCTAATGTTAATTAAAATCTCAGTAAAAAAAATATTAATATAATTGTTATTAGAGCAACCATCACTAATATAAAATATTATTATTATTAAATTTTACTGTTATGAAATTTAGTAATAATAATAATTTTATTTGATATGTTTTTTTTTTTACAACGGTATTTAATTAATGCGGGGATTGAACTCATGACCTCTTAGTCAAGGCACAACCTTATGCCAATTAAGATATGCTCGGTTTGACAAAATTTGGGCGGTAATAATGCATTTAAATTTCTGCCCCGTGCGTAGTTTTTTGCACAGGTGTAGCATCAATCAACCCCCACTCTGGGTTATCTAGGTGTGTTACCCGTTGCACCAAGTGGTTGTTTGATAAATTGTTTTAAAACGTTCCTACCCCGTGCGTGGTTGTTTGCACAGGTGCAAGATCAATCAACCCCACTCTGAGTTATCTAGGTGATGCGCTCACTCACCCGTTGCACCAAGAGTAATTTTGAACCTATCTCAATTAGTTAAGCATATATCTTTGAACAGGAAGCTAATTGTTGTCCAACCGAGCGCTCAATTGACATAAGGTTGTGCTCTTGATCAAGAGGTCAGATGTTCAATCCCCGCATTATTTACATATCTTTGCAAAAAAAAAAAAAAATTAATTGTTTGAATCTCTCACTCCATATATATCATTGAACTCTTAAAAAAAGATGATGCAAGACGTTTTCGAGAGGTCGAAGCAGTAGTATGTACGAGAGAGAGATCAACAAAGGTGCATGAGATCGAGACCGAAGGGATCTGAGGCGAACAAGGAGAAAGTGAAGAAAAAAAAAACAGATTGGGTTGATACAGAGAAAAAAAATTGTGAGAAAACAAATAAGAAATCTAAGAAGAAAGAAAATGTGAGAGATTTGTGATTTGATGGAGAGAGAGAAAAAAGATATGAGAGTTTTGTTGAGGAGAGAAAAAAAAAATCTCAGTCACGACTAAACGCTGGAACTCTCCCCCGAACGCCGAAACTCTTCTCCGAACTGCAAAAGATTTATTCTCCCTAGTATAAATGTATTACCTCGTATTGATGATTAAATGAGAAAAGATAGAGATTCGTGTGAATTTGACGTGTAATAAAAACAAATAGATGACAACAAGAGCATAGACATGATGTATCGCCTAGTGATCATGAGGTCCTAGGTTCAATCCTCCACTTCAACATGTTATCAAACAAAAAAAAATGTTACAAACTAATTAATAAAAATGTTAAAGATTCCATTAATAAAAGAAAGAGGCCAACAAAAACCTAACTCAAGTGACATAATGTATTGACTAGTGACTTAGAGGTGTTAGATTCAATCTTCACCCCAAATGTTCTTAAAGAAAAGGGAGAAAAAAAGAATTAGAATATGATAAAATGAGGGTTTTGGGGAGGGTTGATCTAACTCCTTCGATGGGCATTGATTCCAAAATTGACATAAGATCCTACTAATTCATCTTGTTCATGCATTTTAGTAAAAATGATCAAAAATAAATTTTCCACTCTCATTTCTTTCAAGTAAATGGGGTCGTCAGATGTAACGCCCCGTTTATTTCCTCGTAAACGTATTAAGGAATGAGAATAAAAAATTATGGGACTCAGTAATGAGAATCAACCGTACGTCTACCATTTTTTATTACGCCCTATCCTATAATCGGATTTACATCAAACATAGGTATGAATCATATTACAATTTGATGATTACGTGGGATTCAGACCATATTTTTTTTGTTCACTTTACACCATTTACCCTTTACCTCTTCCTTAACTTCCCTTATTTTTTTCTTAAGTTTCCTTCTCCTCTCTCGCTTGAACTACTTCGGTCTCTCTCTCTCTCATACAATTTGCAATTTTTGTTCTCATTCTTCGTTTAATTATCTCTCTCATTATTATACAAGTTATGGATCCAACAAGTATGGTATCAATCGAGCCCGACAATGTCTTCCTTGCCATTCTATAGTCGACGTTAGGACATTTGGAGTTCAACGATTTCGAAGCTAGGTTTAGACCTCCTGGTCTAGAGACTTGCATGACTCTGAAAACCCTACCGTCCACGGTAGAATAATCAATTGTGTTGTTTATTTCTTTCGAGTGCCAAGCGAATTCGATCTTTGACGAATTTTTCAAAATTCAGGAAGAACAAGGTTTTTTCCTACGCAATCTCACAATCGCTCCCTAATCTCGATAACGCTTTATTGATCTCTTATACAATCGATCGCTCTCGCTAACGTCAGTTATAATTAATTCTCGTTGCGTCGCTATACTCCAATGCGCTTCAAAACAAAAAATGACACGTCTGATGACAACCAATTGCCATAAATTCTCATCGTCGGTTCATCCCCTCTTCAGCCCCTTTTTATTCTCATATTCTACCTTACTCAAATCATAAAACCCTTCATATTTCTTGTCCTCCTTGATCTCTGTTTACATTTTACAACCATGTCTTTCGACGACTCCTTTTTTAACCAACTCCTGGCACCCACACCCTCGATTTCGATACTTCCACTACCTCAACCCCCAAGTGTAAAACAACATAAGGAGAAACTTATGATGATAACACTCACTTTTCTTCTTCTTCATCTCCTCATACATTGCATTTTGCGCCATTGTGGCGCAACCAACTGCCCGGGTGTCAAGCGAAGACTCTACTGCCCCCAGTTTGTTCAACACTCTAAGGCGACTGTGGAGTACCCGAGAGCCAAAAATGGGAAGAAGAAGGTTAACTCCGCTATTGGGCCAGACAGAGTAAATACTTTGTCGACCCCTTTCCTTTAATTTATATGGGCTACCAAAAGGTCGCCATTTTCTTGCATGGGTCGGCCATTTGGTCGATCGTCCACTTGCATGGGCTGCCAAGGCAACCCTTACCTTTCTCATGGGTCGGCCAAATAGCCGACCCTACTCCTTGCATGGGTCGGCCAAATGGCCGACCCTCCACTTGCATGGGCTGCCAAGGCAGCCCTTACTTTTCTCATGGGTCGACCAAATGGTCGTCCCTTCTCCTTGCGTGGGCCGCCAAGAGGCGAGCCTTTTCTTGCACACGGGTTCTATATATGGACCACCTAAAAAGGCGGCCCTTCTCTTTGTCGCGGATCCACCCTCTCTGCAGGTCATTTCTCGTGTTGGCCCGATTTCTCGCGTCTTAGTCCGTGGTGGCGTTTATAGCCATAACAAAAAAAGTTTAGACCCTTAATTCTCTTCTCTCCCTTCTCTCTCCATAATTTTCTTCCTTAACACCCAAATCGAGAAAAACCAAAACAAAGCAAATTGAGAAAGTTGAACAAAAGGAGAAGACAGTCACCTTTGTTCAAAGTTTTTGTATCAGTTGTGGATTGAAAAACTCTTTCAGTGGTTGGGGATTGGAATTAAATGAACCAAATTTGGACAGTAGCTGGAAATTGCTAATTCGAAGAAGAATTTTGCTGTGGATGTTGATGAGAATCATGTGGGGTTGGATTTGAATGGAGTTTACTCTATTTTGCATAAGCCCTTGAAACTCCATTTTGCAGAAGCCCTTGTTGAAATTCCATTTTGCAGAAGCCCTTGTTGAAATTCATTATTGTCGGTCACTTTACCGGTCGGTATTCAAATACCGGCCACTATACCGATCGAAATACTAACCATGTTACCGGTCGGTGTTCATGAATTCCAACAACTTTTCGAGTCAGCATTCATGAATTCCGGCCTTTTTCTGAAAAAATGAAGTTTTTAGGCCTGTTTGGTAGGCAATCTAAAATCTGATTTATGTTTTTGAAATTTATACGGAATATGCAACTGGTATGAAATCTGGATTCAGTATTTTGAAAACTTATCTAGATTATGCTTTTTGAAAACTGTTTTCGGATTTGTAATCCAAACCATGTAAACTCTAAAATCAAATTTTTTTTCCTTCCATGTATCCAAATTTTAAATTTGAAATTTTCATGTTGTAAACTCTATTCTTTTTCTGTTAAATTGAAATATGTATAATATAATATAGTATGAATACTATGATAGTGTAAAATAATAATTATTCAAAATTTATAACATAAAATATATTCATAAATTAATTAATAATAGTTTATATTAAATTTAATATTTAGTTGGTAACTATTCTAGTTTTATGATTTATAAAAATCTTATCAAATACATTTTGAAGATTTAGTTAAATTGAGATTCAATTTCTAAATCCGTCGTGAAACGCATATTTAAAAGAAATAAAACTTCGCTTTCATTGAATCCTTTTCAAATTTCTATTTTCAGATCATCAACCAAATCGATCCTTATTCTTTCTTTGAAAAATGCGAGTCTTTATTCTTTTAAAAAAATGGGACATTTTTTTATAAAACTAAAGACTTTTTTTTTTTTTCTAAAGAAACGAAGTCTAACTCTTTTTTTTTTAACGGTTTTTTTTTGGGAAATTGTAGTAAATGACAATTTAAGACTTATTGTTTGCAAATATAGCATGTTTTTAAAAATTTTGTGGATATAGCAATTTCTATCGCTGATATCTTATGACTGATAGAAGTCTATCGCTGATCACCTCAGCTTTTTATAGATTTTTGTCAGTGATAATAGTCTATCAGAGATAATAGTCTATCAGTGATATAATAAAGTCTATTAGTGATAGAAACGGGTTTTTTTGTCATATTTGCAAAACATTTTAAAGTTTGCTAAATTTGCAATTAGTTTGGGCCTGATTGCTATTTGTGCAACCAACCCTTTTTTTTTTTCTTGAAAAACGAAGAGTTTTCATTTTGAAAAAATGATTATTTCGAATTAAATAAGCAAGGGCATAATTGTAAATTTGCTTATCAACTTTTTTCATGCTAACATCATATTAGTTTGCAAAGGGTCTAAAGATGTGAGTTTTCTATAAATGGGCTCATCTTCCTAATAGTTTTTTAATTTGGGCCAAAAAGTCGAATTACCCTCTATTTTTATTTATTTATTTATTTTTTTTTTGGATAAGTACACAAATGACAACTATATGCATATAGTTTTATATTATTTCTACCGTTCCTATTTTTATTAAAAGTTGGGTTGCAATTACTTTCCATCAATCCCTTTAACGTTTTAAAGCAATAAAATAAAATAATATATCACCTTAAATATTAGAATTCAAAAAGTAAAAAATTATGTAAATTAATGAAATTATATTCTCTTTCCGAGTGATTTATTCTCATTAACCATTAAAATTGTTTTCTTAACAATATATAACACAATATATATGAAATATATAATGTGGGTATTCATAAAAAAAAAATATATTTTTCTTTTAAAAAAATACATAATATCTATAAGTATAAATGAAATATAAAACCATATATACTCATATTTGAAATATATATGGTAGGTATATATAAAAATACATAATATCTATAAGTATAAATGAAATATAAAACCATATATATCTATGAAGTATATATGGTAGGTATATATAAAAAAAATACATATCTTTTCTAAAAAACAAAGACATATTATCTATAAGTATAAGTATATATATATATATATATGAGTATATATTCAATGAAGTATATATGGTGGGTATATACATGGTATTAAATTTTCGTCGACATATCGATATTTCCATCGACATTTTCACATATTCATATGTTCGACATCGACATGAGGGTTGAATCGACATTTCCATCATACGGTACAAAATCAATAAAATATTAAAAAAAAAAATGTAACGTGAATATAATATTATAATAAATGTATTTTAACTCCTTTAAAAGTACAAAATGTTAATTTACTAATTTAAATATTTAAAAAAAAAATATTTAAAAAAATCTTACAGAAATATCCATTGACATCGATATTTTATTGATATTTCCATCGACATTTTTATAGAATTGAGACTTCGATATTTCCATCGACATCGACATTTAAATTCTTGTGTATGTATAAAAAAAAATACATATATTTTCTAAAAAAAATAAATACATATTATCTATAAGTATATATATACAATCATTTAAATCCTTGTGTATATATAAAAAAAAAAAATACATATTATCTATAAGTATATATACAATCTGACAAATTGAACCTAGCTCAATTGGCATAAAATTGTATTTTTAACTAAGAGGTAGATGTATTTGAAAATATGCTTATTAAAGTGGTATTTGAAGACAATTTCACTTTATTTTTCTATCTTCTTTAACACAAAGGTAGTTTTTCTCAACAAATTTATTTTATTTTTTCAGTTTTCTTTAGATTTTTTTTAAGGTAGTAGATTGATGGTAGGCTTTTATTAATTTTAAAAAACAGACAGCAAACAAATTCGACCAGCGATATCAGATAAACAAATCATTCAATGAGTACACCACAGTTGCATCTTTACAAGTGTCGAATGTAAATCTAAAAATTTGTATGTTCTCTAATAGTCATTGAATATAAAAACAGAAGTATTTTTTTTTTACAACATGTGTGGGAGTAGAGGGAATCGAACATGTGACCTCTTAGTCACCAGGTGGTCGTACATTATATCGGTTGAGCTATGCTCATGTTGATATGATTGACACGTATTAAGGTAAGATCGAAACGTATTTGTGGTTATTGATGATCCGTTATAAGTATGTTAATGAAAGGCCTAAGGGTGTTAGAAAGTGGCAAAAACCGATTGTAAGGAGATAGAAAATGAACAGTAACAGTAAGCAGAGAAATGCACTGCTAAAAGTAAGTAATATACATAACTGGGAAAGGGGGAAACGAGCTAAAAGAAGCTGTTACAATAGAAGGAAGAGGAGGAGTAGCCAGCAAAAATTGGGGGTTTGTCTAATAAATCTAGTAAAAGGGGGGGACTTTTTAACAAATTTATGTATTATTTCACTCCATTTGAGATGCACTTTTGTTGTATTAGAATGTTACATCCCAAACTTTGATAAATAAAGATTACACAACTGAGTATGTAACAAAGAAAGAGAAAGAACAGCACTCCCCCCCACTTCACAAACTCCAAAACCACACCCTTATTGCAATATCAGCATATGCTAGAAAGAAATTGTGGAAAAGAATCTGAATCAAATGAATTGTGAGGGCTTTGCTTACATGAAGAAAAAAAAGAAAAAAAGAAAAAAAGAAGAAGATGAAGAAAAGCAAGAAAGGGGGGGTTCCAATTTCCAAATGCCATGTGTTGATGAGACTGAGAGAACAAAGCAAATGAACAGCAAGGGAGGACCCAGAATTTGAAAGAGGCTACTTTTCTTTTTAGATATTAACACAGAGTAACAAAACATACTATACTTGCAACAATGGCTTCTTTCTTCAAGTAGCCTCCACAGATAAGATCTCCAGTTCAGCCCACCAAAGGGGAGACAGTCTTGGAACCGATTGTTCCGGTGACAATCCGATCACTTCCCTTAGTTTGGCAGCGATGTCTTTCATGGTTGGTCTCATCCTTGGATCTGATTTGATACAATCTTGGATCACCTCGCAGATCACGTCGAGATCGTTGTTTTTGAACGAGATCAGACTCTGATCAATCATGCGGGTAATATTATTCTTGTCATTTAGAAACTCTGCAGCCTGTAATGTTCATAAAACACACGTATAAGTTCATTTGATGATTGGAGTTTCAGTTTTTTTTCTTCAGCTTTGGATTATTCTGAACATACCCAGTTCACAAGTGGCCCTTGTTCTTCTGAGTAAGGGAGCTTTCCTGAGATGATTTCAAGCAACAATACTCCGAAACTGTACACATTCGATTCTGGATCCGCAAGGGGCGGCAACTCAGAATGCTCTGAATCATGGTCACCTGTGTTTTTATATTTTGATACCCCATTTGATAAGAAAATGATCTCTGCAATCTGCAAAAGCATGGGAGGTGGATGATATGAAAAGACTGTTTCAAATTATTAATCAAAGCCAACCAAATGGGAGTTTATAATTATATGTACCTTAGCAGCATAATCATCTGTTAAATAAATAGCTGATGATGTGAGATTTGTATGTGCTACTGGGGGATTTAGATCATGATGCATATACTGAAGGCAATATGCTGTTCCCATAATTATCCTCGTCCTTGCACCCCAGTCAAGATGTTCAACTTCTCTAACTGACCAACACAAGGGTAAATTTTATGTTAGCCTCAAAATACTTGAATAAGATTTGCACGCCATAGTTGTCTCAGGAAAATTACCGTGCAGGTGCTCGAAAAGAGTTCCATTTGGAGCATACTCGAACACCATCATCCTAGTAAAGGGTTCTTCCTCCTCACAATAGCCAAGAAGATTAACAAAATTCTTGTGGTTGACCCGCGATAACGTATCAATCTGCACAAAGTTATAAATGTTTTAGGAGTGATGGATTAAAGAGAAAAATATTGTGGGTTTTTAATTGTCAATTTGAATCTTTGAGTTCCATCAAGGGAATTGGAGGGTGAAAACCTTTTTCCTATAGGTTTGCTCTGAACTCTTTGACCAATTTTTAGAGGAAGTAACTGCAACTGAGGCAACAGCAATTTCTACTCCACTTGATAGTGTTCCTTTGTATATAGTGCTACAATCAAAAGTGTCAATGATATTGCTGAAATCCTCACAGGCTACTTCCAATTCTGATCGATTTAATTTCGGTGCCCCTAGTAAGAAAAATAAACACAATCCAGTTTCAAACATCAAAACAGTACACAATGCAGTAAATCAAACTAGGCCTAGATAGCTTCATTAACAGTTCTTGTTAACCACTCAACTAAAATACCTGTTATGAATGCTTTTTGCAACTGCCCACTCAATCCAGTCTTCCAAGGACCAATGGTCCTCACTCCTCGGCTTCGACACATGCAGAAGATTATTATAGCCAAAATAATTGATAAAGATACACCTGCAATTATGATTGCATACTTCCAGAAATGTTCAGAAGAATAATAAGTTTGATGGTGATGAAATGGCAGTGAATCCGAGTGGGATGAAGTATTCTCTGGTATGAATTGAGGGAGTGGTGCAGGCGGAAGAGTTTCCTGTTTATGATTATTTGATACAGCTGGAAAAGTACCACTACTTCTAGAACTTGTAACGGAATTGACCGAATCCGAAGAGGGAAACAAACTGCTAGCAGGTGCAGCTGCGAGGTTGCTCGATTCATCGAGAAGCTTACGCCGATGAGTATTGACAAGATTCTGTACAGTGTCATCCACATCTTGTGGAACAGAACCTGCTTAAATACAAGACAATATGATTTCATATCTTATAAGTGACATTTCCTGTGTTTAGAATTCGAAGTTTTCAAAAGTTCTGTACTCACTAATTAGATTGACTTCGTTACTTTTCTTGCGGTCAGGCAGAGAGTCCTTTCCACGCTCGACCCTTGAAAGAGAAGCAAGCAATTTCAAGTTCAACAATCAAACAAAAAACATCTCCGCTATAAGAATGTATGGGACAGTTAAAAGATGAATCATGTTCAATTACATACGGTGAGTTTGGCAAGCTGCTGAGGTATCGCTCATATCCATTATCTTCACTTGCAGATGTATCTGAACGTTTCATATAGATTGGATTTCTCTGCCAGATGCTACCCCATTAAAGGAGCAGATAAAATGTTAACACGTCGAAGATTTTCGATGATAAGTTGAATGTTACTGAAAACTTTCAAGCATTGATCATCATATAAGTAGCTGCAATTTTGCTTAACGAATATCTTTGGATTTTACTATGTTATTTACATTAGGCAAGTATAAAGAGAAGTAATTTGAAGGGAAAATATAGAGAGAGAAAATTCATACCAGTGCCCAAGCTTTCTATTTACACTGCCAACTTCAGCATCCCATAAAAATACAAGGTTATCATCAAACTCTAATTCGTAGAGAGAGCAGAGTTTCTGAAGCTCTGATGGGACACTGCCCTCAAATTCATTGTCACGAAGCAACCTGAGAATGCAGAGCAACTTAAGAGAATGCAGAGCAACTTAAGAACTCAATAAAGTGTCCGGGCGAACTCTTGATATAGAAATTATTTGTTGGAAGTTAAAACTTACAAGTATTTTAGATTGGGGATCCTGCTTATTTCTGTAGGAATTGTTCCACTCAAGTTATTGTCCCTTAAATCCAACAGCTCCAACTGAGTTAGTCCTTCCATTTCACGAGGAATGGTGCCAAAGAAACAATTCTCATAGAGAATACTGCCAATGCATAAAGTGGAAGTAAAAAACCGAAAACTAAGTGGGATTCACAAAAGCTGCATAATATATTGTGGGACTAAAGATTAAATGCATGTTTGGGATTGATTTTGAACATGACAAAAGTGATTTTAACCATTTCAAAATCACTTCCAAACATACCCTAAGTTCATAACAAGAATCACTTGATAGACAAAAGCTTACAACGATCGTAAATGATTAAGTCTCCCAAGTTCTGGTGCCAAAGTCCCTTTTAACATATGGCCACTCAGATCCCTACAAGATGTAGAGAAGAACATCACAAATGCCATAATCTACTGAACCACGATTTAAATTTGAAAACGACCAGGCCCAACAAGTGGTTATCAATATCAATTGAGGAAGAAATTACTTTACAAAAGTTCGAACATAGAACTTCATGCATTGATATCATGTTAAACCATCGACTCAAAAGTTTAAGTCGATGGGGTATGATAAATTTAATCTTCTATCAATACTTCAACAACAAACAGCACTATCCAACTTTGGCACCGTGAATAATATGGTTTATTGCTACATCTAATATAAGAAAGGTTGTTGAAAATGGAGTGCATACAGCTTGTGAACTTCACCAGCAACGCAATGAACACCAGTCCATCTGCAGGGATCATTCTCATTTGGATTCCAATCATGTAAAGCAGCATGAGGATCAGAAGTTACTTGAGCCCGGAACGCCAATAGCGCCAACCCTACAAGGAAAATCATCATCCAGAAAGGCACATAAATATATGAATTCAATCTACATTTGATGGGGGGAAACAATAAACAAAGAAACAAACAAGATAGATTTACCTTCATCATTAAGTGAGAAACAAAGCCGAATACAGAAAACAACAATGAAAGCTAAGCAAGTCGAGAGCCGAAATGCAATTGGGATCCATCCATCGCCCATTGCTTAGTGATGACAATGCAGGAAGAGTCAATAGCCGCAGAGCTATGCAACAACAGACTACACAAAATCGCCAGGTTTTCTTCTATACAACCGGAGACAGACAGAATGATTGAATGAAATATCGATAGAACTTCGTATGGATTTCGGCTAAACTAAGAAAAAATCTATTTTACAACATTTGGTTTTGAATTCAAAAGGGCTGCCAAGACCAGCAACCGTATAAGGTTCCCTCATCCTATCGGTTTTCACAAACCCCTTTCCAGCCAGAACTTCATTACCCAGCTCAACAATAATGCCTAAAAATCCACAGAATCCCTGAGATTTCCACAATATTAGATCAGAAAAACAATGGATCCTGCAAAAATTTCAAAATGAAGGAATACCCTCATTCTGAAGCAATCAAAAAAACATAAACAAAAACATAAAAAGTAATTACCGTGAAGAAAAAGGTCCGGAAGAATCTGTCGGTTTGGGATGTAAAAGAAAATTTACAAAATGGGAAAAAACAAAAATGTAAAATTAGAACCCTCCCCCAGAAAGAGAATATGGTGTGAATCTTGGAAAGGAAAAATGGGTTCGATTAGGAATAGGTAAAGAAAAAAGAAAAGAAAAAAAAAGAAAAATTGAGACGAAAGGCAGCAAAGAAAAAGATGATGAAGAAAGGTTTAATTTTTCTATTACTGCCCTTTCAGGATGATCTCAGAGCACTTTCTCTTCGACCATCTTCTGGGTCTCTACCAGGTCTCTGTCTCTATTCTCTCTGTTTTTTTCTCTCTCTTTTCTTAATTTTCTTTCTTCTGTTTCTCTCTCCTTACCAGCTTTTGTTTCTTTTTCCCTTTGCTCTTCCACCTTTTTCTCTCCAATCCCTTTGCAATCAAGCCGGGATGGATTTCTTTTTCGTAAAAAAAAAAAAAAAAACCATTAAAAATTGTGATTAATTATATATCAAATTAATCAAACCGTTGAGTGTTGGGGGAAAAAACACACTATCCGTTTCTAACTGTCAATTCGGCGGCGCACAGAGACAGAGACAGAGAGTGGAAATCTGAAGATGAGTGGCTTACAGGCTTCCCATTTCCGTCGTAAACGGACGCGTTTTCATCTTCTTGTTTTTCGATTTTAATTTGTGTTCGTTGACCAAGCCCTTTCATTTCTCTTCTCTCTTCCCTTCTTTTCGTGCCTGCCTCTCTCTTTCTGTTCATTTTCAACAATCAAACCCAAAACAGAGCAAAACCCATCTCCTACAACTCTCAAAAATTACATCTTTTTTTTTGTCTGGTTGTTTTGGCTTTGGTTCTTTTGATTATCATTTGGGTTTTTTTTTCTTTTTTTATTGGTTGTGATAATGTTTGAGAGGCTATAAGGAAAGTGGAATCAAAATGGTAATTCCAAGAGCAGATTTGAGAATGTTGCCATTGATGAACATGGAGTTGGACTGGTAATTGTTGGCTTCCTATCTATGTGTCTATGTCACGGATTTACCAAAAATCATATCAAGATAAGGAAAAGATAGTTTGTGGATGTGATAAATTCAATTCAAGTCAGAAACTTGATCTCAAAAAATAAAACTAAGTGCTCAATCAACGAAACAAGATTACGATAAGTCAATTCAGTTATGCTCGGTTTGATTATAGTTTAATTACAAGTTTAGTCCAGACTTTCAAATTTGTATCTATATGAATTTATAAAGTATCTAATAGATGTCTGAACTTTAAATTTTATATTTAGGCAAAAACGAATATCATTAACTCAGATTTATGAATATATAGACGATATTTGAATATCGACAGATACTTTGGGAAGAATCACGATATCATGAAAACTTATAAAAATATTATGAATTTTTTTTAAACTTTAGAATTAGCTTATTTAAGTAATAAACTATTGTTTTAATCATATATATATATATATATATCAATAGTTGTTAGCCAAATATGAATAGTAATACAATAATAGATAATACTAAGGATCGAAAATTTAATATGAACTCAAATTACTTCATTGATAAATAATTTTATAAAAATAATAATTAAAAGTCGAATATATGATAAACCCTCGTGTAAGACTTGTGAAAAACGCAATGAGGGGCGTTGTATGGCAGGTACAAGTTGGTACTTCAAGTGTGGAAAGGCAAGACACATCGCTGGAAAAAAAATGCTTTTTGATCGCATTTGAAACGACTACAAGTGAGTGCATTTTAAAATTGACTAATCTATTAGATAGAAAATTGAATTTTATGTCTAATGAGACTTTAAACTTTCAATTTTGTGTCAAATAGATTCGTGAATTTAAGAAAAAATGTTGAACGTAGGACTTATTAGACTCAAAATTGAAAGTTTAAGGACATATTACATGCCAAAGTAAGCGTCTCCCAAAACCCATTAAATATTTTTCTAAGTTTATGAATCAAATAAACTGAGAGAAGTTCAGGAACTAAACTTGTTACAGAGATATTTTGAGCCTTAATTTTTTTAATCACAACACTATTCATTTTTCCCCCTATAATATCTATGTTCTTCACAATATCGTCCTTTTTTTTTTCTTTTTTTTTTTTTTTTTTGGCCATTCTCGTTACCAATTTTCAACATGTATTTAAGACAATTTTTCAATATTCATTCTGCTAGAAAACAAATGCTCAATACTTTTGGTGTGGAAGAGCCTATATAAATATAATAAGCATTTTTCAAATAGCCATATTTTAAGTCTTGTAGAATGATTAAAGATATCTTCAAAATATATATAATATATATATATAATAAATAAATAAATAAATAATAAAGATAAGATATAGCGTCCTCATATGTCTCCATCCAAAACCTACACGTCTCAGCACTTCAGGAATTCTTTATAGAGCTTTGAAACTCAAGTTTCAACTCTTCTGAATAATTATATCTTAACATTTCAGAGGTTTAACATTCAAATAATCATTGGTTTTCTTGCTTGAATCATGGGTTGAATAACTCATTTTTTATATTGCTGGGTTAAGAAAATTGTAGGTGTTGTTGATGTTAAAAGTTAACAACTTTGAAGGGTGAATGCCGATAATTTTTAATGACTTTTGCCGTTCGTTTAATCAATAATCTGTAATCTCTCTATTTCGTAATACAAACTGCTCCCTTGTGTCTGCGAACGTAGCTAACACAACGTTAGTGAAACACGTAAACTATGTGTCGATTCTTATTTTATTCTTGGTTTGAATTCAGTGAAAAAGAAAAAGATGGCTCAAACAACAATTTATGAACAAACTTTCATTCACATAAATTCCTTAATACACCTTTTACTTCAAATATACAATGCAATTAATGCAGAATTCATTCTTTGAATATGAATATTTCCTCATACATGTCTTCACATAAATATCAGAAGACATAAAAGGAAAAGTGCAGCTCAAATCCTCCTAACTTATTCAAAAAGGAAGGAAAAAAGGAATCCATAAGGAAGTATATATGAGCCATGCTGATGTATAAACTTTCACACAAAACCAATCAATTCACCCGAGTGTTGCAGAGAACTACTTGAAATTCTCTGTTGTTGAGTGCTGAGAAACACGAGGATTTAATTCCTGAAAATACCGAAAAAAAGAAGAGGATTAGTCTTTTTCTCCGAAGCCAGCGAAGTTGTTTCAAATATGTTTGAGAGTTCACGACATTACCTCGGAGTAGCGAACATGATCGTGACGCAAATTCGAAGATTTTACAATGGTTTCCCACTTGGTGCTGACTGATATTCTAGGACTCTGCGGCTTGTGATAAAATTTGTTTCCTAGATTTGATCCTGCAAGTAACTTTTTCGAGGAAACTGAAGGCAGAGTACACCAGAGCCAAGACTCGGAAGGCGACTTCGGTAGAGGTGGAGGTTGAGAAGATATCACAGAAGTTACTTTGACACTTGCTGAATCTTCTACTTTTACTAACTGATAATTGGCCTTGGAGTATTCATCTTCATCAGCAGTGCCCACATCAGAGTATCCAGAAAGATCTTTATAAATTCCATTTCCCATTTTGGAGCCATCATCAATAGCATCTTTGCTTTTAGATTCTGCAGCTTCACGCTCCAGCCTCCCTTCTTCAACCAAAGTTAAGCATTTTACTTCTAGGAAAGAAGGTTCCTCAGTGGTACTTTCTTCCATCACTCTGGTCTCAAATGCTGTCTCGTTCTTCCCACTAGCACGATCAAATTTCTTCTCGTCATCCAAAAGGGTTGAACTTAATGGAGGATTTATTTTGGCAACACTTGCAGTATCTATATAGAGTGTCTTCTCAATCAGGGTACTTGCCATGTCAACCCCATGTTTAGTTGATCGAATGGATGGTCGATCACGAAAGTCTGTATCACCTTTGAATCTGGAGATAATCTCAATTTCTTTATGAACTACAAGCGACTGCTTTCTACAAGGAGACCGTGATTCTTCATTCCGGAAGGGAGAACCAGCCCTCGAATGCCTGAAGGGAGAAGACCTACCTCTCATTTGCAGGTCGGTGGAGGAAGGAAAATGTTTTGATTCACCAGTCCACTTATCTTTTACCTCCTGTAGCTTAGGTGATCCAACAGCAGCTTCTGATTTTTGCTTGTAAGCAGCATCCCAAGCATGCTGTAAGATGTAAAATTTATCAGCAATTATACTTGCATAGTAAGTGAACAGGAAGAACAAAATTAATTAAACAGTAACCTTGTTGATCTTTTGGCTGTGTGAATGGTGCATTGTTCTGCTTGATCCCCCAACTTTATTAGTGATCGACATGGGTGACTCGGTCCTGATTCTCATCCCAGGTACAGGATTAAGAAGGCCCAAAGAGTTTTTGAAGCAAATATTGGGTATTAGACCACAACCTCTAGCTGATATATTACCTGAATTGTCATAATCATCATCCACAGAGTCACTTTCTTCATCCACTTCATCTACTTCATGTACTTCATCTTTGCCATACTGTAATAACAGGGTAGACTCAAGTCGCTTAAGCGGAGACATCCTCCTATTCTCAAACGTCTCCTTCTTAACTTGTCTAGGTCGCTCAACTGCTACAAGTTGCTTCTTTAAGGAATACTTAGCAGGCTCCAAAACCATTGCCTTGGCTGCAGGTAAGAAGCGACTCATCATGAAATCTCGAGTTTGAGGATCCGTTCGGAAGGTTCCCGATGGTTTCACCATGGGACCGTTGTATCCACTTAGACCACTCACACTACAGTTATTAACGGAGAATGAACCAGTGAGGGACAGGGTCTCACGTGCATCAGAGAAATCATCATCATCATCGTCATCATACTCGGATGCCAAGCTCCTCGCGTCACTAGCTTTCGTCGACTCCAATCTAACAACAATGGCATTTGAAGAATTTGCTTCACACTCATTTCTATGACAAGTTTCCATTTCCGAACTGTGTTTTTTAACATCCAAAGCCCTCCCAAATGAAAGCCTAGGAGTAGAACAAGTCCTCTCAGGAGGCTGAGGCAGCTGAACCTCGGGTGAGGCCGAGCCACTATCATTCTTAGCTCTTCCTGGAATCTGCTCCCAGTAGAAGGGAACTGCAACTGGTTCTGTTACTTGATCTAAATTAAAATGTGGTCTAGAAACTGGAAAGGTACTACGTCTACTAAGTTGGGAATTTTCAGGTTTCTTTTCATTCACTTTAGCTAAAGAACTCTTGGAAAATCGCCTCACAGACATGAGCGGTGCATTAAAGTTGAGTTTTCTTTCCTCCATGGCGTTCCCAACCAAACCCACAAGAACAATGGGAAGAAATTTCAACTACCCAAGTAAGGCTGCAAGAAAAAACAACAGTAAAAATCACCAACACCCCCAATTTTCAACTGGAAAAAATAAAGCCAATCTGATATACCCTTTCGTTAGTCTACGTTCACGACACAAATTAGTGATCTATTGGGCAAGAAAATCCATTCAAATTCATAGATATGAAGAATCAACAGCCAAATTCCGATAGTAGGAAGATAAAAGGGGAAATAAAGCATTTGGGTCACCGTTAAGAAATGTAAAAAGGGAAATTAAACATCTAAATGACAAAATCCCCAACATTAAGCAAACCCCAGATGGGAATTTCGTAAACAAACGCAAAAGATCAAAAGCAGATGAAAACAAAACAGAAAACAGAGAGCATAAACGCAATTTACAGAGAAGAAAGAACCCAACAAAAAAGGAAGAGCAGGCAGAGACAAGATGGGTTTTACCAGTAAATTGGAGAAACGCAGAGATCAGAGATGATGATAGTCGCTGGGTGTTAGAATTTAGAAAGAGTCCATAAATGATGGCGTGTAGTTAGGGAAAATGAGTGAAATCAGTGACTTTTGTGCGCCAAATTAAATCGATAGTGGTTTCAATTTTTCACGCGCCCTCTGTTTTCGACTTTTTGTTTGAGATCAGTCACGAGAGATACAGTTGAGGAACTTAAGAGAGTGATAAAAAGTAGAGAGTAATGGGAGAGAGAGAAGAAGAAGAAGAAGAATTGATAATGCACTTTTTTCTTGGCTGCTTTGCTTTGAACATTCACTGTCGAGTGTCGACCAATTTATTCTTTTAGGCTCTTTCATATGATCATTTATGTATTCCCAAAGAAATATGGAATCATATTGAATTATTCAATTTAAGGTTTAAATTACCGTTAAAACTTAAAACTACTGTTTTTGTTTTAAAAGCTTCATTTTATTTCAACAATTTTGTTACCTTTTTCACAATATTTCTAACCATAACATTGATATTTTCTTTATTTATTTTTAGTCAAATATTTTAGTAGAGACTCGAACTATCAACTTTTGAAATGATAATTGATATTTTTATCTACTCAAATTGACTAACATCAATCGCGTTTAAGGATTGTCTTAAATGACCTCCTATTTTCTTTAGATGTGACAAATTGTTGAAAAGGTAAGAGTAGCATATAAGAAAATTATTAACCTTTAGTAAATTTAGAGACATTTTGAGATATTTAATCAAATTAGAACTTTGCAATTCATATTTTGCTTTATGTTTTAATTCATATTTTGCTTTATGTTTTCAGATTTATTGAGTTCTGTTTTATAAAAAAAAAAATTGATTGTGTGATTCAAATAGAGTTAATTCTGAAACCTAATTTTTTTTTTTTTTTTCAAAATTTTAAATTTTAAAATGCATAATTATATTTACTTTAATAAATATAGTATTTTGTTTGCTTTTAGTCCGTCAAATTTTCGGTTAAATGTTAACGTGTCACCTACTATTAATTAAAAATATTTTTAATTATTAAATTCTTAAAAAAAAAAAAAAAAATTCTTTTTTTCTCCTTCTCCTTCACCTTCACCTTCACCCATCTTCCATCTTCCATCTTCCATCTTCTTCCTCAAAAATATTTTTAATTATTAAATTCTTTAAAAATATATTTTTTTTCTTTTTTCTCCCTTCTCCTTCTCCTTCACCTTCACCCATCTTCCATCTTCCATCTTCCATCTTCTTCCTCCTATGGTCGTCGTCAGCGATACGTCGACGACTATTTTTTTTCTTTCTTCTTTTCATACGACTATTTTTTTTCTTTCTTCTTTTCATTTTCTTCTCTTTTTCCTCTCCCTCTCTCTTTCTCCTCGTCTCTCTCTTTCTCCTCGTCCTCTTCTCACTCTCCCTCTCCCTCTCTCTCATTTCTTCTCCTTGTTTTCAAAAAACAAAAATTACACATCTACAGATCTTTTTTTTTTTTTTTTGAAAACGAGGGAAAGAAAGGGGAGATGGAGGTGAGATGGAGAGGGAGAGGAGGAGGGAGAAGAATAGGGTAAGAGAAAAACGAGAAAAAAAATAGTCGACGACGACGACGGCCATGGAAGGGAGAAGATGAAGGGAGGAGGAAGATGAGAAAGAGAGAGGGAGATGAATAGGAAAAGAGGACGAAGAAAGAAAAAAAAAACTTGATAATATATGAAAGATGGAAGATGGAAGATGAAAAAAAAAAAAAAAAAAATCAGTTCATACATTATGCCCATTGAACAAACTCAAGTTTATTTATAAACTCAAAAGAGGTGTTCAAACTACTTGATGGTCTTCGTGTCAAACAACCAGTTCATACATAATGGGTAACTTACTTTCGGCAAAAATGTTCGGTATTTTAATGGTATTCGTGTCCGAGAGAAACAATAAAAAAGTAACCGGAGACGAAACCCACTTCGGCGAAAACGAAACACGACCCAGATGAACAATAAAAAAGTAGTCGGAGATGAACAATGAGTCGCTCACACGGAAAAATTTCAAGGCGACAATGGACGGCGTCAGCCACTTGAACTTTTGTTTGAAACAAACGAAATAAACAAGATGATTTATAAAATCGTACAAAATCTAAAATTACTATTTAAGGAAACATAGTCAAATCACTAATTATAACTTATTTTTTTCTTTTTTAATTTATTATATTTAAAAAAAAAAGTAAGACTTATCATATAAGGTTAGAAAAGTAAAACTACTATTTATCTAATTTTCTATTTTTGAATGGGATAACATAAATATAATAAACACTTTTGTTAAACATTTTTAAAAATTGATATATCTTATTAGCCCATTTATTATGTAAGCTGACCTGAACATTCACAAATATAAAATATATATATATATATATATATATATATATATATATATATATATATATATTAGTTCATTTATGTTCAAACCCCCACTATAATATTTTTTATTTTAGACATGGCTTGTTTTAAATTTCACTAAAAAAATTTCATACCGATAAATATACTATCTTTACCTAATACTGAATCTCTTTCATTTATAATCCAGATACATTGTATGGTGTAAATCCCAACATATAACGTAAATGTGTTGTCCCAAACCGATGGATACGCCCTCCAAATGGTCTTTGGAAGTTGTCTTGTGATGCCTCGTGGAATCCGCAGCTTCAGAGAGGGGGAATCGATTGGGTTCTCCGTAGTTGCTCTGGTTTATTGATAATGGCAAAGCAAAGTTGCATCTCGATGAACTGGAAAATCGAATGGCTTGAAGCGTTAGCCATTATTGCAGGTCTAACTGCCATTCTCAACCCTGGTTCGCAAGGTGTAAGGGTGGAATCAGACGCCCTAACAGTTGTTCAGCTGATCAACAAAGAAGTAGTAATCCAAACCGAATTGGAAGACTTTGCAGATAAAAATCGAAGACTGACAGAGGGAAGAAGTGTAGAATCTTTTGTTCATGTAAGGAGAAATCACAACGAAGTTACCCATACGTTGGCTTCAAGGGCATGTTTGAATCGACATTCGTACATCTGGAGGGAAATCTTCCCTTCTCGGCTTTCTTCTCTTAATGAAGTGGACATAAATGTCACTTCTTACCTGAGTGGAGGTCCTGTCCCACAAGTGCCTTTTGATAGGAGTTTGGTCTCCATTTAATTTTGTTATTAAGTTTGTTCTATTTTCAAAAACAAAAAAATATATAACCTAAATGTGTAAACGCAACCGATGATATAGTACATCATATATATATATAAACCATTATGGATCTTTCCTAAACAATATTTTCTATGGTAACCTCATAATCAAGAATTGAATCATTTAAAAAAATGCAAAAGACAAAAGAACATAGAATAAACATGGATTTTAGAAATTTGTATGTTTACATGGTTTGGGTTGGGATAAGAAAACAAAGGAAAAGGACTGTGGAGTATTCAAAATAATTGGTCAAATAAACAATATAATAAGTTGGACTTTAGAATTATAATATTGTTTTGAGTGACATTATTTTAGTCAAGAGTTTCCAAAGGTTGTCTTGTCTCATCCTTTCTTAATCTTCTTCCTCTGATTGCGGAAATCTCGTTGTCTAAATACTATATTTTCTAAATAATTGCCACGTATAAGATTATTATTAATTTATTATAAATTTTCCCAAAGTTAAAATATAAATTTATTTTCGTCGTGTGTTTTAAAATTATTTTAGTTTGGTACGTAAACTTTAAAAATATATATTTTATTGAGCTTTCGAGTTTACTATGTTTTAATTAGGGCTGGTTGCACAAATAGCAATCAGACCCAAAATAATTACAAATTTAATAAATTTAAAACCTTTTATAAATATGGCAAAAAAATCAGTAGCTATTACTGATAAACTTCTATCACTCCTAGACTATTATCACTGACAAAATTCTATAAAAAAGACTACTATCAGCGATAAACTTTTATCAGCGATAGACTATACTATCAATGATAGAAATTGTCATATCCGCAATTTTTTTTTAAAAAGTGCTATATTTTTAATTATTTTACTCTAAATTGACATCCGTTATAATTTCATTTTTAATTATTTATAAACTTTCAAAATATTTATTCAAATAGATGAATTTCAAAAAATAAAACATTTTTCGTCTTTATTGGAATTTTACTTTTTAACAAATAGATATATTGACTACTTAATGTGTTGTCTTTTTAGATACGTCAAGTTGGTAATGAAAGAATGTTAAACCGAGCATAGCTCAATTGATATAAGGTTGTGTCTTTGACTAAGAGGTCATAGGTTCAATTCTCGCTTTAATTAAAATACCTTTACAAAAAAAAAATATTAAAAAGAAAAAAAACCAATTTATACTCTTAAATTTTGGCCTCAAGTGACAGGTGGTATGAATTAAAACTTCAAACTAATAATTGTATCAATTTAAACTTTAAACTTAGATAAGTGAATCAATTTAAATAATTTGTTCTTGATTTATTACTATTTTCACTTCATTCTATTTAAAATCAATTCAAAATCATTTAAATAAAATTATCTTTTTTTCAAAATTCTATCAAAGTAGTTAGACAAATTATCATATAATTATATCTAAATAGGTAGAGATCAAAGTAGTTAGACAAATTATCATATAATTATATCTAAATAGGTAGAGAAAAATATAGAGGAAGGCGGGAAGATAACGAAACTATTTATATTAATGAAAAATTGTTACTATCCATTCAATTTCATCATTTCTCTCTAATATTACGTTAACTTCTGCATTTAAAAAAGTCTTATATACTCATGGAAAAATCATGTATTAACGATTTTAAAAAAAATCTAAAAAAAAAAAAAAAAAAAAAAAATTCACTCATCAAAGTTTAAAATTTAAATTGAATTATCAATGGAATTAGTAGTTTTGGTTTTATTTAATACAAATACAACCTTAAATATACATTATTTTCTTTAATGATCTTTTGTCTTTTTCTCAATCTAAGACCAACCGAGAGGTGGTTATATAAATTCCTTCTTCGCTCCACCCTTCATTATATTATATTCCTTTGTTTTATTTGTCAAAAAAATTAATGTATAACCTTTTTGTATGTTGGATTTGAATTCTTTTAGTGAGGACTAAGGAAGGAATTTTGTCTTTCCCCATAATAAATTAATAATACTCCCATGAAAAATGTTTGGTGAAATAATAGTTAGTAATATATTTGTCGACTTCTTAAAAGTCGGTAGTTCTATCTCTCACCTCAATGGTTGAATTAAAAAAAATATTTGTAACATTTATGTCTAAAAAAAATGAGGTGAGAGGGGCTCCAAACTCTCGACTTCAGAGTAACTCAACGCGCTAGCCAATCCCACCACAATCCATTCTACTCTCTTACTTTAAATGATTTAAAGTAGGTTACCAATTTTTTATGTTATTAGATTGTTTTTTTAATTTCTATTGGTTTAAAAGTTTCAATTTTGCCAATTTTGTTTATAAAGATTTTTTTTTCTTTCAAAAATTCTTTTAATAGAGTTGTTCAATTTTGCAAGTGAATCGGTAATACAATAGTTCGGGTACAAGTATCGTTCTCCATAGACAATGAATGTGGACTAAAAATCAAATTTCTTAACTCAATTTTATCTAAACAACAATTAATTAAAATGGAAGATGGTCGAATGCCTTGAATTTGTTATTTGGCGCTACGAATAACTAAGCACGGGGTCTTGTATATGGACTCTCTATTCAGTATTCTAAGAGGTCTTGTATATTGACTTTCTCTATTCAGTATTTTGTTTTGGGCCTTAATTTAGCTCATGAGGTTTAGGTCATTAGAAGGGTACCACCATATATAGACGGACTTTAGTCCTAACTAATTTGTTATCTCTATACATGTACTCTCTCATTTCAAAGAAAATAAATGTTTGGGAAATCATTAAGGATTGGACAAGTTTTGGTGCCCCAAATCGAAATATGGCCGGGAAAAAAGAAAAAAAATGGGATAAATGGCCCTTTTGAATTTCCGTTTATTGAATTTTTGTTTTTCTCTCCCATTAAGTTCTCAATCTCCTCCTCCATGTTTGATGGCGGATGTATTTAAAAAAAAATATCCCCCACTCTTACAAGATTTACGTCTCTCCTAAAGATTTGGTTTTGTCATCTCTCTCCACTCACTAGAAGATGAAGATCTTCACCACTCTAGAATATTCGATTTTCCCACAGTCAACAATCTTCTTCGATCATCTTCAACCTACTCAGGCAGCCGTATTTTTCTTGTTGATCATTTCACAATTCATCACTGTATTTCGTCGTTATTCCGATAAGCTCACACCACCATTCCCTAAAAACGTCATTCCAAACGAGCTTTACAGTCTGCCGCTTAGGTATGATCCTTTGCCTCTGTATTTGTAGTTTCTTGTGTTCCTCGTTAAAAACCTTGCTACTGGTGTTCCAGACCTCAAATATATCCAAATTAGATATCAAATTGAAGATTTTTAAGTCAGTTATTCACTCGTACAAGTTTTGTAAAATTTTATATTTAAATGCATAATTCTATGTCTGGAAATCGGTTGTATTGAATCTGCGGTCATCTGAACTTCGAAGATTTATATCTGGTTGATGCTGAGCTTTCTAACAATATATTTTTTGTTTCAATTCGTGAGAAAAAGTTATGGCACTAAGAATGAAGGTTATTTACATAAACTTTTCGTACCTTGAATTCGAGTCGATTTGAAAAAAAGTTGAAGTATCTTTTGAGAGTGAGAAAGAGGGAAAATCTAGTCACCGACCAGTAGGAAGACCGTACATGAGGTATTCAAGGTATTTGAAGAATGAAGAGGAAAAAATAGTTCTTATGCTACGACATTGAAAGCATGGTCGTCGCCTCCATCCATCTCTCCACCTTAGATCAATATGTATGCTTTAAGGTAGAATTAGAGAAAACGCAATGATTTTCAATGAGTTGCAAATATGGTATTTTGTATTCTTTCTTTATTTTTTTATTGATTCTCTTTTAATTTTAATAATTACTTGCATTCTCTAAATTTGCGTTTAAGTTAAATACGACACAACAAGTACCTTGTATTTGCATTTATGTTAGGTGAATTCGACAACGAATGATTTGCAATGCAAAATTATTTTGTTGAACTCCCCTCTCGTTTTGAGATGGGATGTAAAGGATAAAGGCAAACACACCGTTTTTGCTAAATGAGGGACACCTCACTCATCTTCTAGAACTATCCTTTAGGATAAAATTAGTTGTTACCAATTTGTTATGGCCTAGCCAATAGAAGGTTGCCACATGTAAAGTTATATTTCTTCAAAACCCTAATTGGAGGGTTTCATTCTTGTGTATAAATTGAGAGCATTCTCTCAAATAATATTAAGAAAACTGAGGAAATATTTTTTACTGAAAACTTTGTTCCTTCAATTTGTGGCCAAGTTTAAGTATTGACAAGTTCTACCTTATAGACTCAATATTTTTTCTCAACCTTATAGACTCTATATCTCTACGGCAACTCCATCTATTTGCCACAAATCTACAAGAATATCCCTATCAAATACGAAACAAAAATTTCAACTATTAAGTAGGAATAGTATGATTAATTAAAGGATTATATTAAAACGCTAGAAAATGAAATTATAGTTCATACATAAAGCAATAATAAAAGTCTGAATCAATAACATGAAGTTGCTCGGATCAAAGTGCTCGAAAATGAAGACATTACAAGGAAGAAAGAGGAGACAAATGAGAAAATAAACAAATCTCGACAATTTCACGAGCTTCATGTTTTGCGCTAGCTCCGTTCAGCTGCACATATCCCAAAATTTGCCTACCAATAATTTTCAGCTCTCATGTCTCGAAATTCCCCCTCGTAAGATGTACCATGGAAATTAATAAAATTAATTACTTTTATACTTAGGATTTTCGTCGTAGCGCTTAGGTGCTATAAATGCGTGTTTTTAACTCCGTCTCTAAGTTTGGTAGCACCTAGGCACCACAATTTTGTCTTACATTTCAAGTCGTAGCGCATAGGCGCCACAGACATCGCGCCCATGCGCTATCCCTTCTGTCCGTTTTTTCACAACTCGCTTCAATAGTCGTAGTGCCTAGGCGTTGTACTCTTGAGACTTTGGCAAAAAAAAATCCATTTTTTTCTTTATTTTCTTCGATTTAACTCCTGTAAGTAAAATTAGAAACAATTGTTGACCGAGAAATTTCGGCCGATCAGTGGTCGCCACGTGTCTCCATCACGACCGGGGATCAGATAGACTTGACCGAGCAAAGTCGGTCAAACTGCAATTGGGCTCGAAGTCGAATCGGGCCAGAAAGATTAAATGACAACTTGGCCCAAAGCCCAAAAGCCCATTGGGTCCAAACCCAAGCCCATTGGGTCCAAACCCAAACCCATTGGGCCCAAAGCCCAAGCCCATTGGATCCAGGCCCATGAAAACTCTATAAATAGAGAGTTCATTTTCATTTCTAAGGTTCAGAAAATTTCTTCTCCTAAGAACTCAGAGAGAATTCCCAAACAACGAAAGACTCTTTGAAATCCTGAAGACTGAACGTCACTCCAAATTCAAACACCTGAAGACTTCACCGCTACGCGAAGCTGAAGATTCAACCTCGAGAACAAGCTACGAAGCCCTCGAGTACGTAACATTTAAGAGAGAGAATCAGAGGATCAAATATTAGAGATTGTAATCCACTACGCACTGATAAATACAATACATCAAATACAAATTCAAATTCATTTACACGTGTCGAATTTCCATTCGTCGTTCGAATTCTCGTGTGAACAGATTGGCACGCCCAGTGGGATCTCTCTACCTTTCATCTCTCTCTCAACAAAACAAATTAACAATGGCATCAAAGAAGACAACGTTCCAGGCTGTCAGTTCCAACAGCCCTTACAGGGGACCTACCACCCGCAGCCGCGTCATCAAAGAAGTCTCGCAGACGGGCGAACACACTCCTGCCATCGTGCGCAAAATATACAAACGACTGACGGAGTCCGAGCGGGTTGGGATAATCATCAAGGATAATCCTCTGTTCGATGAGGTTGTTCCCTCCTCTGATCAGCCGGAGAAGGTGTCCGACTCCAGCGTATCTGTAATGATGGCGGATGCGCGTACTAACGACGAAGCGATGGCTGAGATGGAAAAGAAAATCAGCTTCCTGATGAAAGCAGTCGAGGACAAAGACTTCGAGATTGCCCAACTGAGGAGTCAGATGCAGAGCCGTGAGGTCGCGGAGTCAAGCCTAACTCCTGCGGCCAGAAAGAATGACAAAGAAAAGATGGTCATCCAGGAAGACCAAGCGCAACACTCGACGTCCGTCGCTTCCTTATCTGTCCAACAACTGCAGGACATGATTACCAACACCATCCGAGTCCAGTACGGTGGACCAGCCCAAAGCACCCTCTTGTATACCAAACCGTATTCCAAGAGGATTGACAATTTGAGAATGCCCATTGGGTATCAGCCGCCAAAGTTTCAACAATTCGATGGGAAGGGCAATCCTAAACAACACATTGCCCACTTCGTCGAAACATGCGAGAATGCTGGAACTCGCGGAGACTTGCTGGTTAGGCAATTCGTCCGAACTTTGAAAGGAAATGCCTTTGACTGGTATACCGACTTGGAACCCGAGACGATCGACAGTTGGGAGCAGTTTGAAAGAGACTTCCTGAATCGCTTCTACAGCACAAGGCGAACAGTCAGCATGTCTGAACTCTAGCATGCTAGCCAAAGAATGGGCGAGCCTGTCGTCGACTTCATTAACCGCTGGAGATCGTTGAGTCTTGACTGCAAGGACCGACTCACGGAAGTGTCTGCTGTCGAGATGTGCATCGGCGGCATGCATTGGGGACTTCACTACATCCTGCAAGGGATAAAGCCCCAAACATTCGAGGAGTTGGCAACTCGCGCCCATGATATGGAGTTGAGTATTGCCAATAGAGGAAACAAAGACCTCTTAATCCCCGATGTAAAGAAAACAAAGACGGAAATGAAAAGCGTTGGGAAGATCACGAAGAATGTCGTGAAAGAATCCATGGTCGTCAACACGGCCCCCTTAAGGTTTTCCTCCAAAGCAAAGGAAAACAAAACAGAAGTAAGAAATGACAAAGGCGAAAGACGTCGCCTTACGCTGAAAGAAAGACAAGAAAAGATCTACCCGTTTCCAGACTCGGACATTCCCGATATGTTAGAGCAGTTGCTGGAAACGCAACTCATCCAACTGCCAGAATGCAAACGACCGGAGGAGTTAGGAAAGGTAAATGATCCTAACTACTGCAAATACCACCGGGTCGTCAGTCATCCTGTAGGCAAATGCTTCGTCCTGAAAGAGCTAATCATGAAGTTAGCTAGTGAAAATAAGATTGAGCTAGATCTCGACGAAATAGCTCAAGCAAATCACGCCGCTGTAACATTGAACTCCGGCGTTCAATTATCTCCTGTCTCTCCTAAGAAGCAAGAGGAGAGTTTGATCCAGTTCGGGACTTGCGAACCTGTAATCGTTCGATACGAACATGAAATCCTACAGGAGACTTCGCGGGTGGAGCCCGAACCCGTTGGAGATGAGGATGAAGGATGGACCGTCGTAACTCGTCGGAAAATGCGGCGACAGAGACCTGTTCAGAAAGAAGCCCGCCTACTTCGAGAGTATAGGCGAAAAAGTAAACTTCCAAAGAGAAAAGGAAGAAAGAGTATGAGAAAGCCAAAATTTGTCGTGGAGGAAAACAAAGACCTCCCCCGACCCCAGCAGCCTATGACCCTACGGGAATTTTTCCCCAAGGGATTCTTTAATGAGAAGACGGAAGAAATAGTTGAAGTTGCTACGTGCCATGTCGTTGTGGCAATTGAGGATGACAGCGCCACTCCAAGTTCAACAGAGTTGGCAATAAAGCTGGACAATACACCTTCCCCCAATTTAGTAGATTTGCCTCAAATGGACAAAACTGCTCACGTCAACACATTGAAGGACTCTAATGTTTCAGAACCGTCAACCTCTACAGCACATGCAGGTGCGTCTGATTGCATGTCCATAAGCTTCACCGATGATGATTTGATGTTGGGGTCAAAACCTCACAATAGACCTTTGTTCGTCTCGGGATACATTCGAGAACAGAGGGTCGGTCGAATCCTCATTGATGATGGATCGGCCGTCAACATAATGCCGAAATCACTCATGAAGGAGATTGGCATCCTGATGGAAGAGTTATCAAGTAGCAAGCTGGTAATCCAGGGTTTCAATCAGGGAGGACAACGGGCGATCGGCATGATTCGCCTACAACTCATCATCGGAGACCTGGAAGCACATACCTTATTTCATGTCATAGACTCCAGGACTACCTATAAAATATTGTTGGGTCGCCCTTGGATTCATGGAAATGGGGTAATAACTTCCACCTTGCATCAGTGCTTCAAGTTTTATCAAAACGGCGTCAAAAAGGTTGAGGCAGACACTAAGCCGTTTTCAGAGGCCGAGTCTCATTTCGCGGATGCCAAGTTTTACATAAATAACAGCAACATAGAAGAAATAATGCCAAAAGAAATCCCTTTGATCAGCGGGGAGCAGAAGACTTGCGCAGGGAAAGAATTCATCAAAGAAGAAAATGTTCCCAAGTTTTGCGAAAGCAAGACATCCGTCAGCCCTACGAAGGCTAAGGTCTTGAAAGACGAGAAAAGTTCGAACCCTTCTGTTCTGCGCTACGTTCCCTTGTCCCGGCGTAAGAAAGGTGAATCACCATTCGCAGAATGTACTAAAAGTTTGAAAGTCGGTGACATTAAGATCCTGAAAGAAAATTTTGTCACCCCTCTTACGAAGATAACAAAACAAGAGGTCACGAAGTCCAAAGAGACTCAGAAAGGGATGATCCTACCTGAGAAACGAACGAAAGAAGGGTACGATCCCAAGGCATATAAACTGCTAGCAAAAGCAGGATATGACTTCACAACTCACGCTGAGTTCAAGGGTCTGAAAATCCTCGAGGGCAGGTCAGAGCTTTCTTCGACACAAAAGAAGCTCCTAAAAGAGGGATATCCTATACCGGCATCAAGAAAGGGGCTTGGATATAAGTCGCCTGAACCAGTCCGGATAACCCGAAAAGGGAAAGAGAAAGTGGTCAACAGTAATAACATAACGACCAAAGAGGCACACAATTCAAAAGAAGAGGAAGCTGTCAAACCAAGGATCTCCATCTTTAAGCGCATCAAGCCGCCAGCTACGCGCGCTTCAGCCTTCCAGCGATTGAAAACGGCTGTGACAAAAGAGGATAGTTCGCACTCAACACCCAAACCCACCAGATCTTCCGTCTTTCAAAGGTTGAGTAAGTCGGCAGATAAAAAAGTAAGCACGCCGTCAGCTGAACCTCTCTCACGGCAATCAGCATTTCAAAGGTTGAGTAAGCCAGCAGATAACAAAGAAATCATGTCGTCAGCTGAACCTCTCTCACGGCAATCAGCATTTCAAAGGTTGAGTAAGCCAGCAGATAACAAAGAAATCATGTCGTCTGCTGAACCTCTCTCACGGCAATCAGCATTGCAAAGGTTGAGTAAGCCAACAGATGAGAAGGAAAACACAGTGGCCGCTAAACCCCTCTCACGAAAGTCAGCGTTTCAAAGGTTGAGTAAGCCGACAGAGGAGAAAGAAAATACGTTGCCCGATAAATCTCTCTCACGAACGTCAGCGTTGCAAAGATTAAGCGTGACCACAAAGAGAGATAAGAAACTTTCATCCACTTCCATCTTCGATCGCCTCCTACACGAAGAGGCTCGAGAGACTTTGAACAATAAAGAGTCTAGCGAAACAAAAAGCGATGAAGAGATCCGCAGTATCGTCCCCTCACGGATGAAAAGAAAAACTTTTGTCACTGTGAATACAGATGGTGCATTGAAGGTTAAACGACGTAATGTCATCATCACCAACCCTGCAAGCAAACATGCAGAGAATGGGGATGAAGCCTCTTGTTATCATATTACTGCCGAGGAAGAAATGGAAGCCGAGATATCTGAAGAGGATGTTGAAGAGGCTCCACTACCACTCGAAGATGGAAGTCAACCAACAGTTGATGAGCTAAAAGAAGTTAATCTGGGTACGACGGAAGAACCATGTCCAACCTTTATAAGCGCATCACTTTCCGATGAAGAGGAGTGTGAGTACTTGAGTTTGCTCATCGCGTATAAAGATGTCTTTGCTTGGTCGTATAAAGAGATGCCGGGACTTGATCCAAAAGTCGCAGTACATCATCTCGCTATTGAACATGGGTATCGACCAGTCAAACAAGCTCAACGACGTTTCAGGCCAGAGCTCATCCCCCAAATTGAAAATGAAGTTAACAAGCTAATTGAAGCGGGATTCATTCGCGAAGTAAACTACCCGACATGGATAGCAAACATTGTCCCCGTCAGAAAGAAAAACGGACAATTACGGGTATGCGTTGACTTTCGCGATCTGAATAGTGCGTGTCCGAAAGACGACTTCCCATTGCCCATCACTGAACTAATGGTCGATGCTACCACAGGGCATGAAGCTTTGTCTTTCATGGATGGGTCATCAGGATACAACCAGATTCGAATGGCCCTCAAAGATGAAGAAATGACAGCGTTCCGGACTCCAAAAGGGATATACTGTTACAAGGTAATGCCCTTTGGATTAAAGAACGCCGGCGCGACTTATCAACGTGCCATGCAAAAGATCTTCGATGATATGCTGCATAAACATGTCGAGTGCTACGTCGACGATCTAGTAGTCAAGTCCAAAAAGCGACAGGATCACTTAAAAGATCTAAAGGTGGTTTTCGATCGTTTGAGGAAGTACCAATTGAGGATGAATCCTCTCAAATGTGCATTCGGTGTAACTTCGGGGAAATTCCTTGGTTTCGTTGTAAAACATCGAGGGATCGAGATTGATCAATCCAAGATCGACGCCATTCAAAAAATGCCAGAACCGCGAAACTTGCATGAACTCAGAAGTCTCCAAGGACGACTTGCTTATATCAGGAGGTTCATCTCCAATCTAGCAGGCCGGTGCCAACCATTTCAGAGACTGATGAGGAAAGACACGACCTTTGAGTGGGATGAAGCATGTCAAAATGCATTTGACAACATAAAGCAATATTTGCTTAACCCTCCTGTTTTGGGCGCACCCGTAGCAGGAAAGCCATTGATACTCTACATTACCGCGCAAGAAAGGTCGCTTGGGGCATTACTTGCACAAGAAAGCGAGAAGGGTAAAGAATGTGCCCTCTACTACTTAAGTAGAACTCTCAATGGGGCAGAGCTGAATTATTCACCCATTGAGAAGATGTGTCTTTCGCTCTTCTTCGCCATCGATAAGTTGAGGCATTATATGCAGGCATTCACAGTGCATCTGGTGGCTAAGGCTGACCCAATCAAATATGTCCTGTCTAGACCAATTATCTCAGGTCGGTTGGCAAAGTGGGCAATTTTACTACAACAGTATGATATTGTCTATATCCCACAAAAGGCGGTGAAGGGGCAAGCCTTAGCTGATTTCTTGGCAGATCATCCGGTGCCGTCAGACTGGAAATTATCTGACGACCTGCCTGACGAAGAAATCTTCTACGTTGAAATTGTTGACCCATGGATTATGTATTTCGACGGTGCAGCTCGAAGATATGGCGCAGGAGCGGGTATAGTATTCATTACCCCTGAAAAACACATGTTGCCGTATAGCTTCACATTTGAAGAGGTATGTTCGAATAATGTGGCTGAATATCAAGCACTCATTATGGGTCTTCAAATAGCAATAGAAATTGGAGTGACCTACATTGAGATTTATGGGGATTCAAAACTGATAATTAATCAGTTGTCACTCCAATACGAGGTGAAACACCCAGATTTAATGCCCTACTTTAATTATGCAAGAAGACTCTTAGAGAGTTTTGATAGTATGACGATAGAGCATGTTCCAAGAGCTGAAAATGCAAAGGCAGATGCATTAGCAAACTTGGCCACAGCCCTGACTGTATCCGAAAGTGAAATATTGAACGTTCCGATTTGTCAAAAATGGGTTATACCGCCAACTGAAGTCGAAAGTCAAGAAGCAAACGTATAAATATCGGTCTATGTGATTGAGGAAGAGGATTGGCGACAACCGATTGTAGATTATCTACAACATGGAAAACTTCCCACAGAGTCCCGACGTAAGGCCGATATACGAAGAAGAAGTGCTCGATTCATCTACTACAAGGAAACCCTTTATCGACGCTCCTATGACGGACTTTTTCTTCGATGCCTAGGAAAAGAAGAATCGATAAAGGCATTAGAGGAAGCACACTCAGGGGTCTGTGGTGCTCATCAATCGGGACCGAAACTTCATTTTCAGTTGAAGAGAATGGGTTATCACTGGCCAACGATGATTCAAGACTCGATGGAGTATGCTAAGAAATGCGAGGCTTGTCAGTTTCATGCCAACTTCATACATCAACCGCCAGAACCACTTCACCCAACCATAGCTTCATGGCCCTTTGAAGCTTGGGGGCTTGATCTCGTTGGTCCAATAACACCTAAGTCCTCAGCGGGACATTCTTATATACTCGCTGGGACAGATTATTTTTCAAGGTGGGCCGAAGCAATTGCGTTAAAGGAGGCAAAGAAGGAAACTGTTGTGAATTTCATCCGAACCCACATCATTTACCGTTACGGCATCCCTCACCGCATCGTGACCGATAACGGAAGACAATTCTCAAATAGTCTAATGGACAGTTTGTGTGAGAAGTTCAAGTTCAAGCAATGCAAGTCATCCATGTACAACGCTCCGGCAAATGGATTGGCAGAAGCATTCAACAAGACATTGTGCAACTTGCTAAAAAAGGTAGTCTCCAAGTCAAAAAGAGACTGGCAGGAAAAGATTGGTGAGGCATTATGGGCTTACCGAACTACCCACCGCACTCCTACAGGGGTCACACCTTATTCCCTAGTCTATGGGGTTGAAGTTGTGCTCCCTTTGAAAAGAGAAATTCCTTCCTTAAGAATGGCGGTGCAAGAAGGGCTAACTACCGAAGACAATGCAAGATTGCGCCTCGAAGAATTGGAAGCGCTCGATGAAAGAAGATTGGATGCTCAGCAAGCATTGGAATGTTACCAAGCGCGAATGACCAAGGCTTTCAACAAAAATTTGAAGCCCCGATCATTTCAAGTTGGTGATCTAGTGCTCGCGGTTCGAAGACCCATCATCACAACGCGACACACGGGGAGCAAGTTCACTCCTAAATGGGACGGACCCTATGTTGTCAAAGAAGTCTACACAAATGGGGCATACAAGATCGTGGATCAAGATGGATTAAGGATTGGCTCAATCAACGGCAAATTCCTTAAGAAATTTTATGCATAAAAAAAAAACAAATGTAATACTCCTTAACGTAAGAGTATAAACTACATGTTGCTCCTGGCCCGCACGAGCTTAAAAGGTGAACGGCCCAAGTAAAAAAAAAAATTTCTTGTAATCTGAACTACGTTATGACTTGATCCCTTCCATCTAAGGGTACGTAGGCAACTTAAAGAAAAAAATACATATATACTTTAAGTCCAGTCGCGCGCAATAAAAAATTATACATTCATTCCATTCGAGCTACGTTCAAACAAGTGATCTCTTGATTTCGAAAATACGTAAGCAACAAAAAAATTAAGTTCAACAAAGCAACAAAGGAAAATCATTATTCCAAAATGAGGGAGACAAGCCAAGTGTTCATAAAGAAAACATAAAAGTTCTTTTACACGAGAGAAATCTAGAAGAAGATAGATACAAAAAAATATATATGCACATATATGCGTAAATCAAGGCGCCCACTGAAACTCTTTCAACTCCGCGCGCGAGCTCTCTAGAAGCTCACGAACTGCAGCAACGGCTCGAGCATCGTCCTCGTCAATAATGGGGGCACATTCGAGGGCACGAATCCCTTCGCGTACACGCGAGACTTCAAGTGTCCCGCGACGCAAGACCTGCTCCCGAGCGGAGACAAAATTGGAAAGCCTCTCAAGCTCGATCTTCGCAGCTTCTATCTTCGCTTTCGCCTCTTCTATCTCCGTTTTCGTCTCTGTAACACCTAGGAGGGATCGGTCCAAATAAATCTTCTTTTCTTCCAGTTGACGTTCCTTACTGTTGGAGTTTAGATTGGTTTTCCGGGTCGCGGCCACTTATTGGAGTAATCGCCGATATTGGGTCCTTCTACTAGGAGGTTAACTCCGAGTTTTAGGGGTTGATGTTCATCTTGTAAAAGAACGAGATGTTTCTCTCCAGAGAAGATCTGCATCTGCGAAATACACCATGTTCCTGCAAAACAAATTCGAAAGAGTTAATAAATTCAAAACAAAGCGATAAGTATGGCGAAGGAATTAAATGAGCTACACAAACATGCAAGCATGAAGCGACTACCAAGAAAACGCAAAAAACAAAAAGGAGCTATATAGACCCTTAAAACAAAACAAACCGAATGACAAAAAAGAAAATGACAACACATATGGCCTTCCAAAAATGGGGAGAAATCTTAAAGCAAAAAAAAGAGGGTGAGAGTGTTATGGGGGAAGCACACCAACAAAGACGGAGTACGTTCTCTAAGTAGACGCGCACATTTCCCGTATAGTGGAAATGCCCAAACTGACGCATCTACAAAAGAGAAGTAACGCCTTTAAGTCGGCACGCTAATCTCATAGGAACGGAACGCGGCGATTCGGCGTACCAACAAAGACGGAGTACGTTCTCTAAGTAGATGCGCTCATTTCACGTAGAGTGGAAATGCCCAAACTGACGCATCTACAAAAGAGAAGTAACGCCTTTAAGTCGGCACGCTAATCTCATAGGAACGGAACGCGGCGATTCGGCGTACCAACAAAGACGGAGTACGTTCTCTAAGTAGATGCGCTCATTTCACGTAGAGTGGAAATGCCCAAACTGACGCATCTACAAAAGAGAAGTAACGTCTTTAAATCAGTACGTCGATCTCACAGAAACGGAACGCGATGATCCGACGTACCAACAAAGACGGAGTACGTTCTCTAAGTAGATGCGCTCATTTCACGTAGAGTGGAAATGCCCAAACTGACGCATCTACAAAAGACAAGTAACGCCTTTAAGTCGGCACGCTAATCTCATAGGAACGGAACGCGACGATTCGGCGTACCAACAAAGACGGAGTACGTTCTCTAAGTAGACGCGCACATTTCACGTATATTGGAAATGCCCAAACTGACGCATCTACAAAAGAGAAGCAACGTCTTTAAATCAGTACGTCGACTTCGCAGAAACGGAACGCGACGATCTGACATACCAACAAAGACGGAGTACGTTCTCTAAGTAGACACGCACATTTCACGTATAGTGGAAATGCCCAAACTGACGCATCTACAAAAGAGAAGTAACGCCTTTAAGTCGGCACGCCGATCTCATAGAAACAGAACAATTCGACGCACAACCTAGGACGGAATACGTTCCCTAAACAGATGTGCATCTGCATAAGAGAAGTAACGCCCGTAGATTGTTACGCCGAGGCCACGAGAACAGAGCAGAACAACTCGACGCGCAACCTAGGACGGAATACGTTCCCTAAACAGATGTGCATCTGCATAAGAGAAGTAACGCCCGTAGATTGTTACGCCGAGGCCACGAGAACAGAACAGAACCACTCGACGCGCAACCTAGGACGGAATACGTTCCCTAAACAGACGTGCATCTGCATAAGAGAAGTAACGCCCGTAGATTGTTACGCCGAGACCACGAGAACAGAACAGAACCACTCGACGCGCAACCTAGGACGGAGTACGTTCCCTAAACAGACGTGCATCTGCATAAGAGAAGTAACGCCCGTAGATTGTTACGCCGAGGCCACGAGAACAGAACAGAACCACTCGACGCGCAACCTAGGACGGAATACGTTCCCTAAACAGACGTGCATCTGTATAAGAGAAGTAACGCCCGTAGATTGTTACGCCGAGACCACGAGAACAGAACAGAACCACTCGACGCGCAACCTAGGACGGAATACGTTCCCTAAACAGACGTGCATCTGCATAAGAGAAGTAACGCCCGTAGATTGTTACGCCGAGACCACGAGAACAGAACAGAACCACTCGACGCGCAACCTAGGACGGAATACGTTCCCTAAACAGACGTGCATCTGCATAAGAGAAGTAACGCCCGTAGATTGTTACGTCGAGACCATGGGAACAGAACAGAACGACTCGACGCACAACCTAGGACGGAATACGTTCCCTAAACAGACGTGCATCTGCATAGGAGAAGTAACGTCCGTAGATTGTTACGTCGAGGCCACGGGAGCTGAACAGAACGACTTGGCGGTAAAAGAAGTGACACACCTACAAAAAAAAAGTCGCAACGTTCCCCATTTGGAATAAACAAATTAAAATCGAAAAGTGAATAAATTTCAAGTCAAGGTGTATATATATAAGAAAATAATATATTCATAAAATGTCAAATTCAAAATCATTTAACTAATTTTAAATTTCCTAACCCCCAATTCCCAAATTACTTTAATGTATTTATAAAATCTCAATTTCAAAATTAAAATAACTAATTCTAATTCTTAATTTCATTTAAAAAAGAAAAAACAAAATTAAAATTTTTAAAATCTCAAATCACTTAACTAATTTTAAGAAGCCTTAATTTAAAATTTAAAATTAAAAAAAAAAAAAAAAAAAAAAAAAATAAAAAAAAAAATTGCTTTTTAATCACAAAATCCCAAATCACGTAACTAATTTTAAAAACCCTTAATTTCAAATTAAAATTTATTTTTTATTGGGTTTTTAATCACAAAATCCCAAATCACTTAACTAATTTTAAAAAAGCCCTTAATTTCAAATTAAAATTTAATTTTATTGGGTTTCTAATTACAAAATCTCAAATCACTTTAACTAATTTTAAAATGCCTTAATTTCAAATTAAAATTTATTTTTATTGGGTTTTTAATTACAAAATCTCAAATCACTTTAACTAATTTTGAAAAAAAAAAACTTTAATTTCAAATTAACAAATTTCTTATTTGGCTTTTTAATCACAAAATACCAAATTGAAAAATACTGAGGATCCTAAAGCCCAATCTTCATAAAATAAATGTCAATCACAACAAAATGCAAAATAGCAAAATATTACAACCCATAAGTAAATTAACATAAATCACAACCCATAAATTACAACTCATAACCCATAAATTACAACCCATAATCCATAAATTACAACCCATAAGTAAATTAACATAAATCACAACCCATAAATTACAACGCATAACCCATAATTTACAGCCCATAAATAAATTACAGCCCATAAATAAATTACATCAACTCATAAATAAATTACATCAAATTACACACATTAAATTACGTAAATAAATTACAACCCATAAAAGTAAATTACAACCCATACATAAATTACATACATTAAAATTGCATACAATAAATTAAAACCCATAAAAGTAAATTACAACCCATACATAAATTACATACATTAAAATTGCATACAATAAATTAAATTACCAAAGTAAGGTCACATAAATTACATACATTAAAATTGTATACAATAAATTAAATTACCAAAGTAAGGTCGGTACGAAGAACACCGGGAGAATGAAAATAGACACCTGTACATAAAAAAATATATACATATTAAAATATACAGTAAAGAATTGATAAAAGAAAAATAAAAAAAAAACACCAAATAAAAAAAATAAAAATAAAATAAAAAAAAATAAAAAAAAAAAACACCTTGTACAGCCGCAATGGCTGCGACGGGCGGCGGCGGAGCGGCACGGGACTGCGATAGCGGAGGCGGCGACGGCAGAGGCGCGGATCTGCAGCGGCTGCGGCGCGGGGCGACGGTGCTGCGCGGGTTGCGAGACGGCGGCCGGTACGCGGAGGCTGAGGCGTCTGAGGCGGATGCGGCGGTGCGCGGGGCTGAGGCGGCGGAGCGGCACGGGACTGCGATAGCGGAGGCGGCGACGGCAGAGGCGCGGATCTGCAGCGGCTGCGGCGCGGGGCGACGGTGCTGCGCGGGTTGCGAGACGGCGGCCGGTACGCGGAGGCTGAGGCGTCTGAGGCGGATGCGGCGGTGCGCGGGGCTGAGGCGGAGCGCGTGCGGCGGCTGAGGCAGTGCGACGGCTGAGGCGGCTGGCGGCTCTCCCTCTTCTTCTTCTCCAAACAAAGTCTCTCCCTTCCTCTCCAAATAAACCCTAAAGTCTTATTCTAACTCTTCAAATTCCATCTCATTCTATTTATATGGATTAGAAAACCTAAATGAGTTAGGGTTTGGAGAGTAAAATTACTTAAATGTCCTTCATTTAAGTTGTACGAAGTCAGACTTGAACTCAGGACCAATGACAACTAAAGCCGTCCAAGTTCCGCTCTACCAAACAAGCTTCTGGGTTATCATTTGTCTTCACATTTTAGTATTTCAGCTGGCCAATTATTTATGCCAAAACAAAAAAATTCCAACACTCTTATTCTGAATTCAAGCCAAACTTTAGAAGCTTACCATTTCTTTTTACCGAGAAAATTAAAATTTTTGGGCATATTCCAAAATTTATTTTCAGACATGATTTAGAGTCAAAAGTTATCTAAATCCAAGTCTCAAATCAAAATTGGCGGTTTGGGTATATTTTATCCACGTCGAACTTAGAGTAAAAATTCAAAGTCAAACCCTATTCAAAATACAATTGGGCAGACACAAGTCCTTACTCTACATCTCAAGATAAACTAAGGTAGAGAAAAAAAATCTCTCTACCGAAGTTTAAATCAAATTTCTGTCAGATAAGAAAGATCAAAACTACGAGTCAAATTCATATTTTTGATCGATTGACATGGAAAGAGACGTCAATTAAAATAATTGATCTATGAATCGAACTTCATATTTCGATAAAATTGATACGTCAAAGCGGAGTCGAAATTAGGATGTCCTACGTTTCGATTTATCTATTCAACTTTTCCGAGACTCACCCACACATACTTGTGCATAACTCTCGAAAAAGGGGGCATTTGTTGACCGAGAAATTTCGGCCGATCAGTGGTCGCCACGTGTCTCCATCACGACCGGGGATCAGATAGACTTGACCGAGCAAAGTCGGCCAAACTGCAATTGGGCTCGAAGTCGAATCGGGCCAGAAAGATTAAATGACAACTTGGCCCAAAGCCCAAAAGCCCATTGGGTCCAAACCCAAGCTCATTGGGTCCAAACCCAAACCCATTGGGCCCAAAGCCCAAGCCCATTGGATCCAGACCCATGAAAACTCTATAAATAGAGAGTTAATTTTCATTTCTAAGGTTCAGAAAATTTCTTCTCCTAAGAACTCAGAGAGAATTCCCAAACAACGAAAGACTCTTTGAAATCCTGAAGACTGAACGTCACTCCAAATTCAAACACCTGAAGACTTCACCGCTACGCGAAGCTGAAGATTCAACCTCGAGAACAAGCTACGAAGCCCTCGAGTACGTAACATTTAAGAGAGAGAATCAGAGGATCAAATATTAGAGATTGTAATCCACTACGCACTGATAAATACAATACATCAAATACAAATTCAAATTCATTTACACGTGTCGAATTTCCATTCGTCGTTCGAATTCTCGTGTGAACAACAATAATTAATGAAATTAGTGAATAATATATATGTCCAAATAAACCACAAAACAAACAACCCAAATGCACCCTATTTTACTAGGTCTAAAATTAATTTATCACTGGGCCAATGCCAATAGAATAAATGAAATAATAATATATACATTTTAAAATCATATTTCTTGATCAGGTAATTATTGGTACCTTAAAATATTTATTTTTCACAGCCATAACTATTTTGGAACTAATAATTATTACAAGTACGAGGATGTGGAGTAAATAGATTTTTTATTTTATGGTGGTCAAAATGTCCACAGTCGCATTAAATTAAACATAAAACATTTTCTGCTTCAATTATTTTTCCTTTTTTATTTTATTATTATTATTATTATTATTTTATTTTATTTTATTTTTGTAAAATGTCAGATTTAGGACCTTGCATTTGTGCATTAACCAGATAAAATGAAGATAATTGATATATAAGTGAAGACAACTACCTCCAATAATGGTATAAGATCTTTTGGATGAAATAAAAAGTAAAGTCATGAGAGTTATATCCAAAGTGGACAATATCATATTATTGTGAAGATATCTGAGGTCGGTTGTCTTCAACAAGTGGTATTAGAGTCATGTTTCTGATGGCTGACTTGGCCATGTCAGTAGATCTTCGAGTGTAGAACAAAATATTGATGTGTTTCCAATGACACAGTCATAATTAGTTCGAATAAATTCGTGGTTTAGCTTTGTTCAAGTGTAATTCAGAGGAATGACTATTTGAGGGCTGGCCGAGATTGTCATAGCTAGTGAATCCGTGGTTGATCAAGCTTTGCTCAAATGTCATTTTTTCCCTTTTAAAATTTGGAATAAAGAAACTTGAATAATTTCTCCCCTATTTTTGCCCTTTAAAATTTGTATCATTGAAATTAAAAACATCTCATTTTCAATGGTCCCATTTTTTCATGGATCTGCAAGCCCAATATGTGAGATCGATATAAATCTAAAATTGGGCCCATTTGAAACTAATTACGGCCCATTTGTTTGCATCAAAAAGCTGCAGAGTTCCACCATTTAATATTAAATTGCTCATTCCTTTCAAAAAAAATATATATTAAATTGCTCATTTCTTAATTTAGTTATTAATCTTTTAAAATCTTCCATTTTATATACTCTATTCAAACTTTTCAATTAAATCATTCCATACAAAAATGGTTAAGTTCTATTAATGTCATTGATTTTGGAATACAATGAGTATCTCCACCCACTAAACTATCCTCAAATAAACACATAAATCAAATATATGATTACATTATTATTTTATTACGGGTACATGTCACTTCTTTGTTTAATTTTTTTTCATAAATAATTAATTAAATGTGAGTGAGAACTAAACCTATACTTCATAGTCATTAATTCATACTTTATGTAGTTAAATTATGTTTATGTTGACATGTAATTTGAATTTTACTAATGAATTAGTTGAATTTCATCTACAAAATAACATCGAATATTACTATACAAATATATTAATTGTTATGGGAGAATCCCGATAAAGGTGAGGTCTGCATGACATCAACCCCTAGCTTCACGCTTGTGTCATATCTTGACCACGAAATCGGAGGTTTACTAGACCTAATTTGGGCCTAGTGAGGAACACGACGGACCAGGAGGTCACATCCATGGCAGCACCTCGACAATCATGAGGACATCGTCACTGCAACTGCTCGACTACCCATCAATATTATTCCATGTATTCAGGCGGACGACACGGCGCCCGTCCCCTCATCCTCATGAGGAGGACGATCAATCCCAGTGTTTCAATCCTAGTTAACACGTATAACTCACACGTCCCTACCATATAAGAAATGATCACTCTTAATTAGTCTCTTCCTTAGAAAGGTAAGTGAGATTCTCCACTCAGAGACAATCTTCTCTCAACCCTATTGTTCGACTTTCTTATTAATCTCTGACTGACTTAAAGTATCGAAGCTCTCACCGGTGCAAGTTTACCTCCACTTCCTCTTTACATGTTCGTGTCGCAACATCGCCGACCCGCCGATTCCGACGGGAGGGAAGCCGCGTGATTCTTGGGCCTAACATTATAATTATCTAATGATTTGTTACCTTCTTTTATCAAATTTATAAAGAGTGGATTAAGAATTTTGAATTGAATAAAGCAAAATAGAGATTTTGAAACAAAGATGGAAGAAGTTTCCTTAAAAAGAAGACAGTGACCGACCTAATAAAGCAAAGTGCAACAACGGAAGTAGAAGACGAAGACGAAGAAGAAGAAAAAAGAGGAAGTCGTGTTTCAGAGAAGCGTCTCTGCAGTACGAGCCAACCACTTGAGATTACATTTAACAATAGTATTAGCAAACAAAACAGTATCTTCCTTATTACTACCAGAAGGAACATCCACCACGTACGACTCCACCACCACCGTCTTCCCTCCCTCCTCCGCCTCATGCAGGCTGGTCGTCGACCGGTAATTAGCCAGCTGGTGATCACCGCCGATGATGCTAAACACCATCACATGGGCTTCATCATCCAGCACCTCCAGCCGCTCCACGCTGGTCTTAGCCGGCATCCCACTCACCACCACCACCTCCCTCACCGTCCCGACCCCACCCTCGCCGTCTCGGATGCTGCAGCTCTTCACGAACTGCTTGTACGCCTTTGGGTTGTCGAACCGCCGCACCATGGACCAGACTACACCCAGAGGCGCGTCGACCACTTCAACCAGGCTCGAACCACATTGGTTCGGGGAAACTAGCCTAGGCGTGTGGTAAAGTCTCATGATTGAGTCGGTGGTTGCCTTCATCATACCACCACTGTGGCTTCCCTTACTATTATTGCACTGCATTTTCCAAATTCAAACTACTGTGTAATAACTAAATCCTTTCGAATTTGGATAAGACTGTTATAAGTACTTTACTTTTGCTTTGTTTTTTATATACTGAAAAAGGGGGGATTTTTAATATTTTTTTAAAAAGATTACGTTTTTGGTCGGTTAAGAATTGCTGACAGTTTTGGGAGTGACTGGTTTATGAAGGCGGCGTGTTGTAATTTGTATAACTTACAAGCGAAGCCATCTCAACTTCATCTCATTCTTTGGAACTATATGCCATCCCAATTCAATTTTTATCTTAAATCCTCTCAATTTTCTAACTTTCATTTAATTCCACCCTAAATGACTCACTAATTTTAACAAAAACAAAAAAAAAAGTCACGTAAAAATCTACGTAAACTCACTAATTTTAGTAATATCAAATTTTGCATAAATTTAAGTTGTTTGGTTATGGGAACCATCTTAATTTACAAATTAGTAAAACTGGGTAAATAGATTTAGCACAACTACTTGAGAGGAGAGGTAGAGAATAGATTTAGCACAACTACTTCAGATGAGAGGTGGAGAAGAGTTGTGTCTTTTGATTGAAGATCGTGAAATAATGGAGAACTACTTCCTCTCATCAAAGTTGTCAGACTTACTTAAATTTTTAAGTATATATACAACTTTGAGCTAGGTCAAGAATTGAGCCAGTTGGGCAGACTTACTTAAATTTTTAAGTATATATACAACTCTAAGTTAGGTCAAGAATTATAAAGTGGCAAGACTCATAACTCTATAAAGTAGAAAACACTCTTATCTTATTTAAAACAGGAGGCTTTCTTATATGGAAATAACTGCTTTAAATAGCCAATTTTATTCCTTAACAATCCTAATAGTGGCTAGGAATGAAACTTAATTTGATTTGGATGATTATCCTAAACAAAAACAAAAGAAAAGACTAAAATATCCTTACTTTAACATGCTTAGAAGGGTAAAAATTAGGGGTGGCGTAAGGAACTGAATCGAATCGGTTAGATTCTTTTTTGGTTTACCCCAACCACATTGTAGGACAACTTAATTTAGCGAGGAAGAGAGACAGGGTTTGCAACGATGGCGTTTGAAAAGGAGATTGTCAATGTTGGTGACGTACGAGAGGTGCGGTAGAATATATATAGAGGGATATGGTTTATATGTTCATATTTGTTTAGGGTTGGACAAAGAGGAGTTCCAAATACGGTAAATTGATTGGCATAGGGAAAAAAAATGATCGACCTGACCGGACCCGAGCATGGTCGGATCGGGTTGGATTTTTTCTATACGGAACCGACCCGACCTGTTTTCACCCATGTTAAAAATTGAGGAAAAATCAAACTTCTAAATAAAATGTGGACCATAATTTGAAGTCATTTACTAGTTCATAATAGGTCCTATCGAGTCATCATGGGATGGAGATAGCGGATGTGACATGCTAATTATCACTATATATTATAACTTCTCCAATATAAAACCTATAAGATACCTTTTAAGAATTTAGGAGAGGTAGAGAATAGATTTAGCACAACTACTTCAGATGAGAGGTGAAGAAGAGTTGTGTCTTTTGATCGAAGACCGTGAAATAATGGAGAACTACTTCCTCTCCTCAAAGTTGAACACTTCACTATCAAGTTGGGGAGAGTTACTTAAATTTTTAAGTATATATACAATTCTAAGCTAGGTCAAGAATTGAGCAAGTTGGGCAGACTTCTTACTTAAATTTTTAAGTATATATACAATTCTAAGTTAGGTCAAGAATTGTAAAGTGACAAGACTCATAACTCTATAAAGTAGAAAACACTCCTATCTTATTTAAAACTGGACGTTTTCTTATATGGAAATAACTGCTTTAAATAGCCAATTTTATTCCTTAACAACCCTAATAGTGGCTAGGAGTGAAACCTAATTTGATTCGGATGATTATCCTAAACAAAAACAAAAGAAAAGACTAAAATATCCTTACTTTAACATGCTTAGAAGGGTAAAAATTAGGGGTGGCGTAAGGAACTGAATCGAATCGGTTAGATTTTTTTTTGTTTATCCCAACCACATTGTAGGACAACTTAATTTAGGGCTTAGTCTTTCTCTTGCCTCTTTATCTCTAAGATTCTCAACAAGTGTTCACGAATTAAGAAGTTGAATCTCTCTTTCTCATCGTCAACTCTCCGTTGTCGCCAGTAAGTTGAATCTCTCTTTCCTCTCTTTCTCCTTGTCAACTCTCTCTTTCATCGCTGGCGACAACAACATTCCGTCGAGACTCCATCATTTAAAACACCATATACATTTGCATTGCTTCGTCTTTTAAAACTACCAAAATTCGCGTTAGTTCTCTCTCTCACTCAAAAACGTTGAGGAATCTCAAAATTAATCTTTAATTGCGGATTTGAGGTTAAAATCGAGGCCATCTTTTGAGTAGGTTAAATTAGATTTGAGGTTGTCGGTTTTGTAAGAAATTTCGAAGAAGGGGAAATCTATTCTGATTTGGTGGGCTTGGTCGTATTGTGGGAAGGTAGCGAGGAAGAGAGACAGGGTTTGCAGCGATGGCGTTTGAGAAGGAGATTGTGGGGAAAACAATGTTGGTGACGTACGAGAGGTGCGGTAGAATATAGAGGGATATGGTTTATATGTTCATATTTGTTTAGGGTTGGACAAAGAGGAGTTCCAAATATGGTAAATTGATTGATATAGGGAAAAAAAATGATCGACCTGACCGGACCCGAGCATGGTCGGATCGGGTTGGATTTTTTCTATACGGAACCGACCCGACTTAATATAACCGACCCGACTTAAAAAAAAAAATCAAAATCAAAATAATAATTTTTTTTCAAAATGAAAATAATAAATTAATATAATATGCTGATTTGGTAGAGAATACATATAAGGAATTGAAGTGTGAATTTTGTAGTAATAAAAAAGAATATTAGTTTTGAAAATGGATAGAGAGACACGTGGTTGATTTGTCATGCAATAACAATGTTGTAGATGAGAACAGAAATATATTGAGTTGGATTAAAAAAAAAAAAAAAAAAAAATGTAAAATATTATGAAATGAGAAGAGCGTAGGAAGAGCCAAGTCAGCAAATGAGTCGATTGCTACGTGGCAGGTATTTCGTACGTAATTTAGACGCGTAGGCTTTCTTCAATTTAAGAAAGGAATAACAAATTGAGTTGGAACTTGGACCGTCACAGTGGTTTTGGGATGTGGGCCGGACCGGACCCATACAAATTGGGCTGATAAATGTGCTTTCTGCCAGCCTTCTCTGAGGTCATCTCATAGGTCATCATCGAAAAGGGCAAAAACGGAAAAATTTCTAGTACATGCGTGTTATGAAATTTTTCATATCACTGTCGATTTTCTAAACTTTAGAAAGTGTTTAATACATCATTCAACTTTTAATTATGTCTAATAGATTCTTAATTTTTCAATTATGTATCTAATAGACCCTTCACTTGTTACATTTTATTTTAAAAAATTTAGGGATCTATTAAAGGTAAAATTTTCATATCTTTGAGGAAGACCTAGAGTAAGAGAGACGTCATGGTTGTCGGAAAAAAATTGGAGTGAACTGATTCATGTTCGATCTGGTGATTTCGCCAATTCTTCTCCCAATGTCGAATTGGGATAGTCCTAGAAATGGGCCCGTTTGATAACGTTCTCGTTTTCTGTTTCATGTTTCTGTTTCTCATTTTTTAAGAAATAGACTTGTTTGATAACTATTCTCGTTTCTTTTTTATAAATTTTGAGAAACGTTTCTAAAAAAATGGCAAAATTTGAGAAACACCAAAAAATTGTTTCTTCTGTTTCGTTCCCATTTATAATCTTCAGTTCCTATTTAAACAAAAAAAAATGAGTTGGTTTGTTGATAAGGGATGTGCTTAGGTAAGCCTTTTACATCCAAAGTTTTGGGTTCAAATCCTAGGACTAACATTTTTGTTTTTGTTTTTTTTTTTTTTTTTATCTTTTCTTCCTCTTAATTTTGTAGTATTTTTTTTTTATATATTATTTTAATTTTGAATTTTGCAACTTTTTATTTTTGATTTGTTTGAGAATATATTAATATTGATGTGAACCTTTTTTTTTAATATATTATTTTAATTTTGAATTTTGCAACTTTTTATTTTTGATTTGTTTGAAAATATATTAATATTGATGTGAACCTAATATTAATAATAAGTCTTTTATCCTATCTAGCTACGTTAAAATGTTTATTTATTAATTTAAGTATATATTTTTTTTTCATAAATATCTATCCACATCGACATTTTATCGATATTTTTTTTATCAACATTTTGATAAAATTGAGACATTGATATTTCCATCAACCTCCACATTTCAAACTTTGCAAATAAGTATTTCACGGTTTTTAAATAAGTTTAATTTTCTTACTATTAAATATTAGATTCACAATAATTATATTTTAGTTATATAACGTCAATTTATCTAAAATATAATTGAACTTAGGAGGTTGTATTAATTAAAACCCTAAACTAATGATTGTATGGATTTAAACCCTGAACTTTCAGAAGTGTATCAATTTACACCTTCTGTTAGAATTTTATTTTTAAAACGTTAATTAAACACGTGGAGACTTATAATTTTAGAAATTAAACCCCTAAACTTTCATAAGTGAATCAATTGTATGAAAGTTTAGAGGTTTAATTGATAAATTACAAGTCTCCACACGTGTGAAAACTAACATTTTTCTAAAAGAGGGTGTAAATTGATACAGTTGTGAAAGTTCAGGGTTTAAATCGATACAATCATTAGTTTAAGGTTTTAATTGATACAACCTTCAAAGTTTGAGGGTATAAAATGATTTTTACCCTAAATTCATTGACACATGAAAATGTCGATGAAGATGTATACACGTCGACGAAAATTTAAAACACGGTTCATAACAAATAATGACAAATTGACAATGACTTAGAGACTTTAGAGAAAAGAGACATCATCCATAAATGTTTAACTACCGACATTTCTCACTCTAAAATGTTATTGAATGTTGTTTTGGTGTCTAGAAGGCTCAATTACCTATTCTTAAACAAATGTCTCATTACCCCGGTTAACACAGAAAAACATATACCAAATCAAATTTGGGTAACATTTGAAGTATAAATACAATTTTATGGTTGTTTTTAATTTTTCATCGAAACTTATTTGAATTCGATTATGTAAACTTTGGATAGTTTTTTTTGTATATATATATTTATTTATTTATTTTAATGCATGTTATATATTTTTTATATTATGTATACTAAATTATATTTAAATTATAAAAAAAAAAAAAAAAATTATCAATCTATTTTGTTTATTTTTTTTTTTTCAAGAAACACGAAACAAGAAACGTTATCAAACAAGTTTCTGTTTCTGTTTCTTTTTTTCAAGAAAAAAGAAACAAGAGTAGTTATCAAACATGTTTCTGTTTCTAGTTCTCAAAAAACAGGGAACAAGAAACAGGAAACATGGAACAAGAAACGAGAACGTTATCAAACGGGCCCTATTTTATTTTTGTCTCCCTTCATCGAAATCATTAGAAGATGGTGATTTAATTTTGATGTTTTAAACTAAGTGGAGAAGATGAAGAAAATGAAGGGTAGAGAGAGGAAGGTAAACGAAAAGGATGGAAGAGAAGGAAATTTGTTAATTAAAAAATTGGTGGAACTAGCCTAAAATTCATATATTTTTAAAGTTTAAAAGAATCTACTACTAGCCGTCATTCAAAGTCAGTGATATGAAAAAACTACATATCATGTACTAAAAAATTTCTCGGAGTAAGAGAAAAGAAATAAAGGACATGAAATGGTTATCAAATATCTAAGGGTCCGTTTCGTAGAGAATCCAGATCCTGTTTTATATTTTCAAATTTAAATTCATTCAATCTAACAAATATTATGTCTTTGTAAGCCATTTTGATTATGTTGTTAGTGTATCCAGATTTTAGGTTTAAAAAATTAAAATGTAGAATTATATTTAAAATGATAAAAAAAATTAATAAATAAAGTATTTTATATTATAAACTCATTTTATTTGTTAAATTAAAATATGTATAATATAATGTACTAAAATAATAATTATATAAATTTTAAAATTTTTATGTTTATAAATTAATTAATAATAGTTTATATTTAATTTAATATTTAATTCGTAATTACACCTAGTTTTATGGTTTATAAAAGAAATTAAACAATCTAATTTCTAAATGTGCTACAAATTTTACAAATATTCACATTTATGAAATATGAATATTTTTAGATTTATTCTTGGGAAAAGAAATATATATATAGATTTAGATTTCTAGAAAAAGAGATTTTTTTAATCAAATTATGTTCCATTAATATTCTCAATTAATATATATATATATATATATATATATTAATTAATTAAACTAGCTCATTTATTTATATATATATTTTTAAAAAATATATATATTTAATTCAAATTTGTATATACATATTTCAAAACTTGTGGTTAAATTTTAAAAAACATGTTAGAGTAGATAAGAAAAGAAAAAACAAAGAAATTTCACATGTGAAACTAATATTTATAAGCTTAACTTTCAAAAATCACACGAAGAAGTAATGTTTATAGGGGTTAAAATTTCAAAAATCAAAATTCAAAAAATGGTTATCAAACGTGGTTTGAGTAATTGGTGTCAGAATTGACATATTGGAATGACATTAAGTGTGGGTAAAATGTGAAGAAGCTCTCGATCTGGAAAAGAGAAAAAAGGGAGAGGGGTTCTAGAGAAAGAAAAGTGGGGCAAGTAAGACCTTATCAACCATCGATGGCATAATCTTCGACACTGCAACAACTTTTTCAAATCTAAAATTCTTCTAGAACAACTTTTTCAAATCTAAAATTCTTCTAGAACGAAGTTGCGAAAGAGGATAGTCAAAGAAAACACTCTGGTAGGAGAACAATGACCCCAATAGTTGTAGTAGCAACGACAAGATCTTGGAGAGATAAACAAGAATAAAGGATTTGGAACAATAGAGAAAATGGCATATGAGAAAAAGAAGAGAATACTTGAGAGAAATGTTGTTTTTGAAATTTAAAAAAAAGTGTAATTTATGTTTGAGATAGATTAAAATGTGTAATTTTGTGAGACATTGTATTTTATTATGCAAGTTGGAACTTTGAAGTTTGGTGACATTGAATGTGTAAAGATTATTTTTCCCTAGGCAGATTTTGCAAATAAAGAAAATTCCTTGGGCAAGAAAAATTTATAGTATTTTCACTCATTATAATTAACTTATATTCACCTATGTTTGGGAGGGGGATATTTTCATATGGCAAAAACAAAATTGCCATGCCCAAAATCATTTTAATATTAGGTTTAACATCGCTTTAAAACATGTTTTTAATCTTTCAAAATTAATTTAATATTTAGTTTTATACTTTTTTTTGATGTGATTCTTATACTATCAAAATTTATTTTGAATAGATAAAAAAAAAATATTTTATAATGATTTAAATATGACAAAAGTGATTTTAACCGTTTTAAAAACTACACTTAAAACATGCGTACAGATCCAACTAAAAAGTATTTTTAATAGCAATACAAATACAAAACATAAAAAAGATTTGTTACTAAACAAAAGTTTATTAAATTACTCATAATTAAAATACTTATTCTAAAAATTAAAAGCACTTCTATACCTACTCTCAAACACTTTTCAAGTGGTAAAACTTCTATCTTCCACATAATTTGTTTTGGATATATATAATATATAGGAAATGCCAATCTTTGTCTAAGCTTCATAAACTAGTTAATTAAATACAAAACTTTGTACATTTTTTTTATTTTTTGAAAATGAGCTTAAATGGGTACTATTTTCTCAATTTTTTAAAAAAAATAATAATAATAATAAAAATAAAAATCGATGAGTTTTGGTTATTTATGTATATTGATGTTTGTTTGGTTGCGGTAGGTGGTTTGTGACAATGAAGTTTGGCAAAGCCACCCAACATTTCCCCTTCATGCCATATGCTTCTGTGGACTCCAACCATGTTGGACAAATATTTGAGACTCACATCACTCCCATACAAACTCCAACAATAAAAATTAAAAAATAAAATCTCAACAAAATCAAAATCGTTATCGTTATGAAACAGGCGTTAAATGATACACGTAAATAAATTTAAATGATTGATTTTTCGTGATTATATGTATATGTTAAACGTTTAACTATGAAAATTGTTACGATAAATCAATAACAAAGAACAAATAAACGCAAAAGAAATCGACTCAGATTTACGTGGTTCACTAACATCATGTTAGCTACGTCCACGGATAGAAGGGAGAACAATATTATTACGAAATAGAAGAGAATTACAAAATGACAGATAGGGAGCGGTTGAAGTCAAAGTTTATATATGACACCCTTCTAATGACCTAATACAAAATGAGCCAAAACCCAAAACGAATAAGTAAAACCCAAATCAGATTTTTCGGGCATTGCCCCCATACCCCCCACCAGGTAGGGATGGAAAAATTCCCCGCGGGCCTCCTACCCAATCGGGTCGGAGAATCCCCAGTTTGACCGAGTACAGGGTCAAATCGGAGATTTTATTCGGGTCCCCGATCGGAGGCGGGGATGGGGATCCCCATCCTCGCCCCGAATAGTTTTTATTAATTTTTTTAAAAAATATATATAATATATATTATATTTTTATATAAAATAGTAATATTTTATATATTATTTTTAAAAAAAATTAAGTTACTGTAAGTTTATATATATATATATATATATATATATATTTTAATTAATTTCTTAATATAATAATTTTTTAATAAATTTATAATAAAAATGTTAAATATTTTTTTATAATTAGTTTTAAATAAATAAAACAATAATAATATTAATTTTAACAAGAAATATACACAATTTTAATATATATATTTTTTTAATTTAAAAAAAAAAATCGGAATTTTTTCCTACGGGGATTCTCCGACCCCGACCCCGACTTCTCGAAACGGGGAACGGGGCGGAGACGGGGATGAAAAATCTCCGCGGAGACGGGGATGAGAGTGCATCCCTGACCCCGCCCCACTCCGTTGTCATCCCTACCACCAGGGCGCTTTGCCCCTAGACCCGACTCGCTGACCAGTCAACGAGACCCCCGTACCGAATCAGTTGTAGAAGGTCATAACAGATTTAAGACATTCCAACAAAAAATATTTCATTTTATAAGAATGTTAAAAGGAAGATATAATACATTAGGTTTGGGATCACAATGTTTCTATCTTTGTATAGATTAAAAAAAGGGTTGGTTGCACAAATAGCAATCAGGCCCAAACTAATTGCAAATTTAGCAAACTTTAAAATGTTTTGCAAATATGGCAAAAAAACTCGTTTCTATCGCTGATAGACTTTATTATATCATTGATAGACTTCTATCAGTGATAAACTATTATCTCTGATAGACTATCATCACTGACAAAAATCTATAAAAAGCTGAGGTGATCAGCGATAGACTTCTATCAGTCATAAGATATCAGTGATAGAAATTGCTATATCCGCAAAATTTTTAAAAACATGCTATATTTGCAAACAATAAGTCTTAAATTGTCATTTACTACAATTTTCCTTAAAAAAATGTGTTTTCTTTTGAGAAAAAAATAATAAAAATGTCAACATGAACCTATTTCAACTAGTATAATGTATGAATTAGTGACCTAAGAGATTAGAGCTTCAATCATCATTCTATCATTAATTAAATATCTTGAAAAATAAATAAATAAAATATTAATTCTCTATCCCTAGCTTTTACTACCACAAAATATATAGCATAAATATATATATGCACCAGTTTCTCTCCAAATATATTTTTGTAAATTTTGATATAGAATAGAATAAGATTCGGGACAATCACCAACCGATTTATGTTTTTTAGTACAAAAAACAGAATAAAAGATAATGAATGATCATACTGCATACATTCAATTTTTTCTTCATGAAAACTAAATAGAAAAAACAAAGAACATGAACTATGTTTTTTTCTTTTTCTTTTTCAAAATATAATAAATAAATAAAACAAAACAACTTTAATTCAAAACCACTATTCTAAAAAGAACATTCTGAAACTCAAGAAATAAAAGTACAAATAAATAGTATTAATCCTCTCATTTAACATTTTTCTTTAGTTCAAACTCTTTTAGTTATGGTTACACCAATTACAATTATTACATTTATGAGTAGGCAAATATGGAAAAATAGAAACATCTTCCCCGCATGAATCTAGTTCAACGATAATTGATATATATGTTTATTTCTTTGAGTTTAGACGTTTAAATTCTCAATACCACACGTTTATTATACTTAAAAAAAATAACCTCAAGCGAATTACTAATGGTGCCTAAAAAAATCAATTTATATTCTCACAGATTGATTTTTTTTTTCTGAGTTCAACAAGATGTGGATTGGGATTTGGGAGGATTCAAAATTATGACATTTTGATCGAGATATATGACTTGACCAGTTGAACTATGTTCAAGTTAACTCCGCTCATAGCTAGGTTAAGTTAATTATAGCCTAAACTAGTAATTTGATCAAAATTAGAACCTTAAACTTGCAAGTTTAACCAATTAAAATTCTAAAATAATAATTATCAATTAAAACTTTAAGCATTTATTAAATTTTGGTATAAGACTGTCAGTTTTGGGTCGAGAACTGAATCGAAATTTTCGATTTTGTGAAATATGGAACCAAATCGATATCCAATAAGGTACATAACCGATTGGTTCGGTTTTCGATTTTGTGAACTATTGAATTTTTGTCTTTTTTTTTTTTTTCTAAGCCGAAAAGTGCGACGATGGATGGACGAACAACGCGTGATTGAGAGGAGATGAAGGTGCGACGGTGGTGGGAGAAACACAAATCGAGAGGCTGCAAATCGACAGTATGCAACAACGATGAGGCAGCGAGGTGCGACGACGCTCGAGAGTCGAGAGAGAGGCTAGGCCGGTAAAATGATTTTTTTTAAGAGGTTAGGGTTTCTTAAAGATGATATATATACATTGGTTCAATTCGATTTTGGCTGGATTTTTCAACTGAAAATCAAACCGAACCAAAAAAATTTGGTTTTTCATAAATACAAATCAACTTGTTCAATTTTGTCCTGAATAATCGAACCGGACCACTGGACCAGTTCAGTTCGATTCAGTTTTTTATTTTTTCGATTTTAACTTTCACCCTACATGGTATGTTGACTTGTTTATATATCTTTAAATTAAAAAAGAAGGTTGTGGAGAGAAGAGTTAGAAAAGTATTGAAATAAAAAAGTCAAATCTCATAAATAAAAATGTAATGTCGAGTGTAATTCTTGTGGTGGCTCCATGAACATAACCAGACGAGACTTCAGATAAAGTTGTTGCCGCCACAAAAAATCATTTGCTCAAAAAATAAGAATAAAAAACCAGAGTCCAATAAGTAATTAGATTTGTAAGCGTAATTATATTGAACTTCAACTTGCTACCTTCACTTCATTATGTTATGTTAGACTAGTGAGTGTTTCTCTCTTAACCTCATTTTCTTACCGTTCATTTTAGCGTATTTCTTGGTGCCTAGTACGTTTAGCATTCCATTAACATGACAATGAAGATTTTTTTTAGCAGAGTCATTCGTTTATAATATATATGCGGAGATATTTTTTAGCAGAGTCATCCGTTTATAATATATATGCGGTGATGGAGCTATTGATCTTGTTAATGTTGCATGTGTAGAGGAACAAAGAAGCTAACTTGATAAGGTAGAGATGTAGATGACTTCCTTGTCCCTGTTTAACTAACGTGAGAAAAAATGAGTGCGTTGTTGCTTGGGGCAACAAACACGACGCATAGTCATAACGATTACATCTGTTAATATTTATGATTTTTGTGGATAATCATAATATAATAAGTAGGTTTTTATTGTCCTCGCTACAAGTAAGGGCATTGATTGTTGCTCTATACACGATGAAGATGATTATTGTTATCATGAATATTTCGTTACGTTTATTCTTTTTTTTTCACAATATAAAATGGTAGTTTTCATACGTGCAGTCTCAATTTAACTACTATTTTCTACGATAAATTAGTATAAATAGAAATGAGTTTAGGATTTTAGTTGACGATAAAGTTTAGAGTTATAATTGATGAAATTTCTAGTTGGTTTTTATTTTCTTGATAAAGTTCGAGTGATAAAATTTGATTTTTCTTGGGTAAGAGTTTTATTTTTTAATTTTGTTGGTGCAGGAATTTGGCCCTCCTCCTTTCCGTCGTGCTCCGCCGCGTGGTGTCCGCCGGTAGAGTTGTGTGCCTGTACACGGAGAAAAATGTAAACTTGCACCGGTGTGGGGCTAGACTCACAACGCTCCGATGCTTAAGTCAGAGAAATCTGAGCATAAGTAGGAGTAAGAGTAATAGTATGTAGAGTTGGGTTGTATGACACGTTCTCCCCTTTTTGTTGTGTACCTCCCCCTCCTGGAACATAAGGGGTATTTATAGGCGATGAGGTAGGGAGAAGTCCATATGTGGTTCTGCTAGCTTTGCCATCACGCCAATTCCCGAACCGGAGTGGGGAGGAACAGACCGACCGGAGTCAACCGCTCTCCTTGTCATAATGGTGATAACCGTCGTCTCCCGACTCCCAGGGGAATTGGGGGCGTTGTTGTCCTGTCCTTCGTCAGGTGAGTCAGGGATGTCCCTTCGGTCACATCTCACGTTGATCGGGTGGCGGCCTGACAATAGCGGATCCTCAGGTTGGGCTGCTAAGCTCGGACCCTCAGAGACTCTAGGGTCGGCCCCATAGAGTGATGATTTGCTTGATGCGGATGTTGTGACTTCGACTTCTTGGGGAAGCGCATCGTGACGTCAGTGGCTGACCTCATGCTGAGGTAACAAATTTAATAAATAAAAACAGTATTTTTTTAGGACAACAAATATAAAATATCTAAATTTGAACCTCGAACATAAAAATAATAATCGTCCATATTCGTTCAACTACGTTCATTTTGACAATAAAGTAAAGATAGTTAAGGTGGGTAGTTGCACTATTTAATACAATACATTATATATTAATTACAATTACAATAAATATATATATATATATATATATATATATATATATATTTATTTATTTATTTCCCTTTTCTTTTTCTTTTTCTTTTTATGTGGGGACCATAATTACCCAGCATGGTTCCGTAAATTCGGAATGCGGTCGAATTTAGCTGGCCATCGTTTGGAGTTTTCCCAAACAACCTCATTTTCCGCTGTCTATATTTCTTTGGATTCAATCATTAATCTAATTTCTCTCCACATTACAATATCTTTCAACCTGCCTCTAAAATCTATTTTTATACCATCTTTCTTTTTCTAAATATATCAAATCAAATCAAATTTTAATTGCTTCCTGCCCTTTTTTATTTTTTATTGTCGACTTTCTTTTCCAAGTTTTCAAGTCCACAATTATTTTGTAAAAAATATCTATCATCTACTATTACGATCATTTTGTCACGTTATGTATGATGTGGTCGATAAAGATAGCATATATATGATCGTCATGATCTAGTTTACAAACTTACATATTAGGAACTAAAATACGACAAAATATCTTAGTACATAATAAATGTGATACTTTAGAGATCGACCGAGAATTAAAAGAGTTTAGATAGACGAAACTCGAGAAATAAATAAAAGGAAAGGGGAAGGTGTGATAAAGGATAAGAATGGTAATCCATGTGAGAAGCTCTAAAAATGGACCCTCTCATTCCATACTTCACTTGTTGCCCACTAACATCTACATCTTAACCTATTAAATGACCAGTGGGGGCACAACTTGGATGGGACATAACTATAAATCAATAACCCCAATCAAAAAACCAACTTTATTTATATATGTAAACATATCTATTGTAGATTTGTCTACCTTGTATAATACCTTATTTATTTGATAAATAATGACTTCTACAAATATATATATATGTATGGGGGACACTCATTAGTACATTGAAAGATGGGATGGGCCTTGAGCCATCTCTAAGGTCAATATGATGATACAATTGTATAAGACATCAAATCAATCACTTTGTAGAATTTATTTGTTTGAAGGTGATGAGCATACTTGCATTTTCTTCCGAGCATATATCTAAATATATGTCTATTAATCTACTTTTTACATCGGTGACAACACGATTCACGATTCAAATCAACACCCGTTTGATTTGAGGGTTTTAATCTTTGTAATATCTTCTTTATTTGTCTTGATCTTGATTTCCTACTCATATAACTTTATACTTATGCATGTTAACTATATAACGTCTAATCAGAAAATCAAGTACGAGAGAATCATGAGTAGAGATAATTAAGAACACATGTTAGCGGTCATGCATATATAAGAAACGAGATGATTATTATAGCTTTAATGATTAGTTTTTTTAAAGATGAAAAGATGAAAAGATGGAAGAGTTTTGTATGAATATGGAATGAAAGTGAGAAAAAAAAAGTGCAATGAAGCCTCACTTTCCAAGGAATGCCACAAAGTCTCACATGGTGTTGCTTGGGGATATTGAAAGATCATACACACATGACACAAGATTTGCTCTCTCTCATCCCCTTCCTCTACAATATAATTTCAATAAACTCCAAAACAAAGTGTCAAACTCAAATATTTTCTCTTTATCTCTCTCCAATTGGGGAGTTGTCCAATCACAAGTTGACATTTGTCACATTGCCATTGATTCACACAATGGGATCTTGTTTTTCACTTAACTTGGCTGTCTTAATCATCCAACTAAACATTTCTTCATTGGTAAACCCACAAAGCTCAATGCTCCCAAAACCCAAAATTATTGAACTTGGTGAGAGAAAGATAGGGCCCTAATTCCTTACATCTCTCCCAAACTCCAATCTTTATGCTCAATTATTAATTGAATTCACTTCATTCTCAATCACAATTTTCTCAACCCTAAAAAAATTACTTATTTTTTGCTTTATATATATGATTTTAATTACCCTTTTCACTTACCTTTGTGGATGATCAATTGTTTTTTTTTTTTTTTTTACTTCTTGTTTATATTATATATCACTTTATTATTTTAAAAGCTTATCTTATATTCTTATGATATCTTGGTCAAAATTAATTATATGCTAATTGACTTTTGTGGGAGTTCATTGAGTATTTGATATAATGGTTGTTGACTTAAACTTGGAATAAGAGTAGATGAAAACAGCAAGGAAAGCCATGATTTCATTTCCTTTTTTGTGAAGTGTTAGCTAGTTATAGACAATAGAGAGACGACTTTACTGCCCAAAAAAAAAATGTTGGTATTAGAGTAAAAGAGAAGTCAAAGCGAGCATGATTCAACTGACATATGCATGTGTTGTTGACGATCAAGAGGTCTGTAGTTCGAATCCCCCACCCGATATACTAAAAACAAAATTTATAGTAAAAAAGAAAAAAAAAATAGTGTCTAAGGGATAATGGTAAATTACACTTTAGAATAGCCTTAAGTTCAAAAAATAATTTTAAATATTTTAATCAAATAATTGGTATAGATGGTTTGGATAAAAAAAAATACGAAAGCATATTTTTAGTGGAATATGAAGTTATTTGATTTTTGTTTTTGGAACATAATAATAATATGATTTGTAAAATAAAATGTTATAAATTACGAATATCGTTGTTATGATTTGGACGCAGATTCAATTTAGTTCCTATATGATTCAAGTCAAATATCACAAACGATTATCTCTACCGTTGCCCAATTAATACTTTTTTTTTAATATAAGTGACAATGAGTTGATATTTTCTATTTGACTAATTATGTTAGTCTGACTATATTAACTATACTAGAGTTTACGATTGAGTTAAAATTAGATGAGATACACACTAAATCATAAAAGACTAAATTGAAACTAAAACCAAACTATCCCGAATAAATTGAAATGTTTAAATCATGTGGTGAATTCGAATATGTATTCCGGCCATAATTTAATATGAAATTAAAACCAAAAAGGTTGGATAAATTTGAAATTATACTTTATAAAGTTAAAAAAAAAAAAAAAAACATTAAGATTCACGTATGTAGGTGGAAGAAAAAAAAATGAAGTTTTCTCTCTGGATCTCTCCCTTCTCTCTTCTCTCTTATTCCATTTTATTTATCTCTCTTTCCTTCAACTCTCTCTCCTCGGAGAGGTTGACGAAACAAAGAAACTAAAACCCCAAAAAAAAAAAAAAAAAATTAAAAAAAAAAAACAGGCAATGAAAAACAGCATAAGATGCTGCATATCTTGCATTCTACCATGTGGAGCTCTGGATGTGATTCGCATAGTTCACTCCAATGGCTACGTCGAAGAAATCAGTGGCTCCATCAAAGCTTCCGACGTCATGAAAGCTCATCCCAAACACGTCCTTAAGAAGCCCTCCTCCCCCTCTTCCGCCGCCGCAGACGCCGCCTCCTCCTCCCTCCCCAAGATCGTCATCGTCCCGCCCGAGGCCGACCTCCAACGCGGTAAGATTTACTTTCTCATGCCACTCCCTCCCAACAATTCCGATAAAACTCGCTCCCGATCCTCCCTCCGGAGAAAGAAGCGAGATAATAATAATAATAATACTAATAGCAACAACAACAACAACAATCATCATCATCACTCCGACCGAACCGCCGCGGTCGCGGTCGACAACAACGCCATTTCCATGACCAACCTCCTCGTTAACGACCAGTACCTCTCGGAAATACTCTGCGAGAAGGCCTCCACACACCGCGAACGGCGGCGCGGCCGTGTCGGCGTCTGGAGACCTCACTTAGCGAGCATTTGCGAGTCACCAAGTGATATCTAAAAAAACCGGCTATTCAGGTTGTGGGTTTTTTTTTTTTTTTTTTTTTTTTTTGAAACATGAAAAAGCATATATATATATGATCATATAATTGAATTGAATTTCTTCTATATATCATGATCATTCATTTCTCAAAGAGCTTGAGGGGTTAATTAAAATGTGGATTTGGTTAGTTTACTATAGTCTGCTTAATTAATTAATTAATTATTGGGTTTTGTGGAAATTTGTGGTTGTGGGGAGAATTTTGAGTGCAGAATTACTATTGAAAAACTTTGTAGAGAGAGAGAGAAAAAAAGAGAGCCCACTTTAATCTATCTGTGCATGAACATAATTTTGAGTGATTGTGATATCATCATCATTGTACAGCTGCAATTATCTATTTTCTTTTCCCATTTTATAATGCCTCATTTTTTTTACAGTGAATAATAATAATACTTCAAATGTTATTATTATTATTATTTTTTTTTTTTTTTTTGCTTTTTCTCATGTTTTACACCTTTTACTTGCATATATATTATTAATTCTTGTATTTTGTTAAATTTTTAGAAGGGTCAATTTCTATTTTTATTAAATTTGTGTTATCGATGTTATTTATTTATTTATTTTATTTTTTTTAGTATAACAAATGTGGGTCGGCTGTTTTTTAATAATATTGCATTTTTTAAAACTTATTATTAAAATATTGTAAGTTTGAAACTATTTATAAAAATAATGCACTTTTAATTGGAGGTCGTCTTTTCAAAAGACGACCTCCACATGCAAGCAAAGGTTGCTCCACATGGATGAAGGTCGTCTTTTCAAAAGACGACCTTGCTTCACATGGATGGAGGTCCCTCTCTCCACATGGATGGAGGTCGTCTTTTCAAAAGACGATCTCCATCGGTATATACTTATTTTATTAAAAAATTGATATCTTTCTACTCAGATATTCAAAATTTTCAAAAAAGGTATGGTTGGAAAGCTAACAGCGAGAGCTTCAATTTGATAGGTGGTTTCACTATTTTTGGAGTTGTGTATCAAAAGATAGAGACAATCGAAGTTGGACTATAGTTTTTCAAATTTTAGAACTGAAGATTGTTTTGAGGAGTGCATTAAAAAATTGACATCTTTTTACCCAGATATTAAAACAATTCGAAAAAAATACGGTTAAAAAGCTTACACAGAGAGATTCAATTTGATATTTGGTTTCACTATTTGTAGAGTTGTGTATTAAAAGATACAGATCGTCGAAGTTTAGCTACAGTTTTGAAGTTTTCAGTGGTATCTTCAGTTCTGGGTTTAGTGAACTTTTCATAACTTTGACGATATATATTTTTGATACACAACTCCCAAAATAGTGAAACTAGGTATCAAATTGAAGCTCTCTATGTTAACTTTCCAACAATACCCTTTTCGAAGTTTTTGAATATCTGGGTAAAAAGATATCAATTTTTTAATACACTCCTCAAAATAATCTTCAGTTCTAAAATTTGCAGAACTATAGTCCAACTTCGATGGTCTCTATCTTTTGATACACAACTCAAAAAATAGTGAAACCACCTATCAAATTGAAGCTCTCGTTGTTAGCTTCTCAACCATATATTTTTTGAAAACTTTGAATATCTGAGTAAAAAGATATCAATTTTTTAATAAAAGGAGTACATACCAATATCCATGTGGAGCGAGGTCGTCTTTTGAAAAGACGACCTCCATCCATGTGGAGCAAGGTCGTCTTTTGAAAAGACGACCTTCATCCATGTGGAGCAACCTGTGGAGGTCGTCTTTTGAAGACGACCTCCATTTAAAAGTGCAATATTTTTATAAATAGTTTTAAACTTACAATATTTTTATAATAAGTTTTAAAAAATGCAATATTATTAAAAAACAGCCAATGTGGGCCTGCTAAAAATCCTCCTAAACTTATGATTTTCCAAATTTAGTTCTTTAAATTTTAAAATAAACTTTGATTTATGATTTTTTTTAATACAAAATAATAAAAAATTTAGCAAAATCTAATTTTTTTTACAAATGTGAGACATGAGTCATAGAAATCTATAGTTGATGGACTATAAAAATGGTCAATGAGTTCACTTATATAGAACAAAAATGATAGTAATGGAAGTAAGTCTATAATTTTTATCGCAAACATATTATAAAAAATTGTCATATTTACATTTTTTTTTTAAATGTGCTATATTTACAAATAGTAAAAGTGAAATAGTCACCCACTCCAATTTTCGTAGAGTACAGTGTAAAAAAAAAAAATATCAAAGATGTATGGGTCAATGGTCATGTCAATCTCTCGGTCCCATTGGAATTTTTATGAATTTGAAAGAGCCAACCAATACTATAATTTTATATATTTGTTTATAATCAAATTCGCTAAATTTTCCTGATTTTGTGCATCGCATTTGAATTAAATCTAATATTTGAATTAATCAGCATTATAGGTTTTGATCAAACCCCACACAAGTCTTGGTCATTATAAATGCCATTAACAATCCTATCCCTTTTTACGTGGGGCTCCCCACTATAATATTTAATACTATCCCTTTTTGGGAGGTTAATCAATTTATGATTTATAATTATTTTCATTCAATTCAATTTAAATTCATCTAAATAAAATTATTTCTTTCAAAATTATACCAAACTTTCATAAGTGAGCCGTTGAGGGGTCGGCCTTGTGGGCTTTGGGCTATCTTCTTGAGGAGTCGTTCATTATAGGGGAAATCAGATGAATGTCTACAATTAAGCCACCCAACATGAAAATGGCCAATCACTTTTTTATTTTGAATTATGTCTAAAGCCTAAATTTAGTATGAGATTTTAGAACCAAATGGACTTGTTTACCCTTGTCAATTTCTCCTAATTTTGATAATTAAAAATAGAATATTTTAAAATATCAAAGTTTAGGAAGAGAGAGAAAACAGACTATTGACGTGGATTTAACAGAGAAGGTTAATTAAGTAGAGAGAAGCCGTTAAAAACCAGAGGGATGACACTTATCCAAATTTTCATACATGGGTATACACCACCCCCAATAGTGTAAATAACGTTAAAAATGAAAATGAGCCTATATACTTGAGTAAGTAATACAGGCAGATTGCATCCATCAGTGGCGGTGTGTGTGTCTGCATACGAAGTAAAAAGAATACCCACAAAGGGCTGTATATACCTATAGGTAGTGTTCTAGCCAACCAAAGACGGTGTGTGTGTGACTGCACACAAACTAATGCTGGGGCGGGCTGTTCCGTTTGTGCAGCTGCAGACAGTACAAATTAGCATTAACAGTGCGGGTGTGTGCGTCCGTGCACACCTAATAACAATGGGGTGGAAATGAGTTTGGAAGTTCTGTGTATTACTGAATAATAAAGGAAGCCAACAACAGGGAATTGTATTTTTTTAAAAATAAGGTATCGCTTCCCAATAATGGGAATGATGTGTTTTATGGGTAGATGGAAATTCATTTATGAACACGCGTTTACACCATTCTTCAAAAATCGCCAATTTATGAACACGCTACCTGAACCACGGACGCCTTCTTCAAAAATCGCCAACGCCAAATCGTGAACTCCATTCTTCAAAAATCAGCAGCGAAGGGAAACCGAAAGGCCCCTACGTTAACCCTAAGAGCAACTGAACCACCGACGCATTAGACGAGTACGTCCGACCTAGACTCGCAATTCCTCTCTCGCAAAGTCGTTCCTCCATAACCTACTTGGTAAGCATTTCCCTCTCTCGCATCTTTTTTCCTCCATGTGTTTACCAACGAACGAATTTCATTGTAATGCTACTGTAGGGCAACGTGATTTCGGGTTAGTAGGTTAGTATTCTAGGGTTTGAAGTTTCGGGAGTTGTAGATGTTTTGTTTAGTTTAACATATGATTTCGTTTATTAAAACCAAAGGAAACTCCAACATTTCAAAAAAACTAAAAAATAGTCGGTGATTCCTTTTTTTAAGCGATTCGGTTGTTCTCCAATTTTATTAAAAAAAGACGGTTATTGGGGATGTACACGTTGTTAAATATAACAACTTCGTATTTGTTGGTGGAATAGGGCATTTATAAAATAACCGTATAAAAATATGGTAAGGGAAGAGAGAAGAGCAAGTGCGAGAATTCAAGCGGCTGGGGGGTGCAGTAGTAAGAAACATAAGAAGCAAACTGAACCAATTTCTGTAGAAAGGGACGACATGGGTTCATCTCGTCTCAAATCCCATCAAAAAACACTATAATAGAAAGGGACGACATGGGTGGTTGTTGTGTGGTTGAGGGTTTTTCGAGTTTTGCAGACTGTGGAAAAGGATGGTCGAATTATTTTTCCTAGATGGTGGTTGCAATTGGGTTCTGCAATAAGGAAGTATTCAAGAATGCAACCGGACAAATTGAAAACTTTAAGTAAATGTAGGCAGATTAGTTGTTACAAAAATTGAATTTTGACTGGTGTATGTGTAGATCCATAATTTTCGGAAAGTAATAACAACAAAAAATGGACCTCCTCCTTACACAAGGCAGGTACAGATGTAACCCCCCACGTAATATATGTCCCCCACGAGTGTGCCCCCGGTCCCCCCCTTACACCCTTGTGTGTGCGGGATCTACCCTCCGGCCAACACAAAGATGCATAATGGAATACAAAAGATAACGGAAAAAACAACCGTGTATTTTAACCTGCAATTAAGCCACCTCAACAAATAAGCTATTCAAACTAATTAATCCTTAAAAATAAATAAATAAATTTTGAAATATAATATTGTTAAAAAAAACAAATGTTCAAAGGGTGTAATAGAGAATAAACACACAGAGATTTACTCCTAAAAAAACTCTAGCCATATATTACAACCTAAACTCAAATTTAGACAAATTCCATTAACCGTATTTTTGTGTAGACATTCCTCTGATTATCCCTTCTAAATTCCATTAACCGTATTTTTGTGTAGACATTCCTCTGATTATCCCTTCATTATAGGTCCAAGTCGGTTTAGTTTCACTTGAACTTCTAGTTCTCGAACCTAGCTTGAGTCTTCTCACTTTATCAATAGATCGTTTTTTTTTTTGCAACGATATATTAATTAAAGCTAAGATTGAACCCACCTAAACTCAAATTTAGACAAATTCCATTAACCGTATTTTTGTGTAGACATTCCTCTGATTATCCCTTCATTATAGGTCCAAGTCGGTTTAGTTTCACTTGAACTTCTAGTTCTCGAACCTAGCTTGAGTCTTCTCACTTTATCAATAGATCGTTTTTTTTTTGCAACGATATATTAATTAAAGCTAAGATTGAACCCATGACCTTATAATCACAAGCACAACCTTATGCCAATTGAGCTATGCTCGGTTTGGCATTTTAAATAAAAAATTTGCACTATAAAAGTCACGACTTCATTTTCTAATTTCAATATGATAGTAATACATTTTGATGTGGATAAGTAATTAGATATATCCAAAAATAAAGTGTAAAACTAAGGCAAAGAAAGAAGATGATATAATTTGGGACAAGAAACGCATCAAAAGATGATGAGATGTTTTGAGAAGTATGTAAAAGGAAATGCTTTTTTCTTCTTCTTGTTTTTGAGACAAGAAGGAAATGATATACAAATACATATGTAGTCTCTTTCATTTTCAACCCCACATCAAACATAAAAAGTTGTCATCATAATTATTTTATGATAATGTCATTATATATTAAATATAATAATCAACAAACTTTTTATTCTCCAAAAAAAAAATAAAAAATAAAAAGCCAAAGCGAGCATAGCTCAGCTTACATATGTATGACTTGATGACCAAAGGTCTGTGGATCGAATCCCCACCCCCAATGTACTCAAAAAAAATTCTTAATTAGTAGAGTGGTGACGACAACTCTTCTGCATAGTTCAACTGACATAATGTATCCTACTTCTCGCATGTTTAAAAAAAAAAAAAAAAAAAACTTCCACATTGTAAGGAAGAAATTTGGCGAGAAAAGAAAATTAAAAAAAAAAAAAAAATATTATTAACGAAACGTCATGATTGTGCCACTACAATTGAGCCTGAGGGAGAGTCTAGAGAGTTAGAGAACCATGAGTCATCAATATTAATTTTGAACCAGCCCAAAGGAGGAGGAGTCCATTGTGTCAGACGAAGAAGTCGAGGTACAACCAGATGGGAGATCGAGATTTCTGAAAGGTAGCTCGAAATCCAACGAACTTTTGAAGAGATATCCAGAAGACTGGACTAAGGCTGCAATGAATGGCCCAGCAAATAATGCAAATTAATTCAAGACTCGGCTAAGGCTACAATGAAACCCAGCATAATAGTGATCCATCAATTGACTCCAAATTTCGTGGTTGTTTGCAATAAAGAAGTGGAAAATTGATTCGGGTAACTAAATCTATCCCTCCATCTTTCAAACAACAATAGATTCGCCTCCATCTTTCAAACAGACTTGCAATTATTAAGGGCTTTCCACATAAAAAAAAATTAATTTTACCTTGATTAGAAGTCTAATTCGGATAAGGTCGAGCACAATCTTATGCCAAATGTGGGACTCAAACCCACAATCGCTTGATTAGAAGCAAACGCGCTTATTATTATCAAACTATTTTTTAGTGTTAAATTCATGAAAAATGGAGATTTATGGTATATACTTATGTTTAATTATTTAGTTTGAATGAAATAAGTTATCATTCCATTTGATGTTGATAAATATCACACGCTTGGTGGGACTCGAACCCACAATCGCTTGATTAGAAGTCAAACGCCTTATCCATTAGGCCACAAGCGCTTATTGTTATCAAACTATTTTTTATTGTTAAATTCATGAGAAATTGAGTTTTATGGTTCGATTTTTTTTCTTTAATTATTAAAATGCACTATAAACCTTTTAGAATAATATATGGAAAACAAAATGAAACAAGAATCGTGTGTTTGGTTAGTGTTTTGAAAACAAAATCTTAAAAACAAGAGATTCAATAAAAATAGAGTTGCATATCATGTTTTCAAATGTCTTCGATGTGTTTTGCTAGCAGATTTAGACAATATATGTTTAGAATATGTGTTTGGTAGCAGACAAAGCATGTAGACAAGCTCGCGACAAGAAATTTTTAATCATTGTAGAAATATCCAAGAATCAAAACCTTTTCGAGCTCTCAAATAAAGCTTGTCATTTATACCTTATTATAGAACTTTTGGTCACCTTCCCTTTGATAAAATTGTGTAGTTTACTTTTTATTCTTGGAAAGACGCGAGGGGATTCCAAATACTTCACAGGGTCCTCTAACAACTTTGACTTGAATCTCACTTGTTTTTAAATTCTCTAGAGGTTTCTTTCCAAAATGCAATCGCGCAAACTTATCGTAATTGATCATCTAGACATGAGCTTTCTCATAGATCTATAATACACGTTTGATCACGATCATGCTTCTTCTTTCCCTGCTCTAAATTACATGAGGATATGTCATCTGCAAATAAATAATTAAATAAAATCATTTGTAACTATCACAAAACGGGCGGTATCAATAATAAATATACCAAGATAAGACACCAAACCTTATCCATATACTATAGACTCTTTAGTTTATTATTCGAACACGTTCCATCCTCGTATATGTCATACTTTTCAAGACTACATTAATAACTTAGCCTATGAAAGCCTCTCTTTTACCGAGTTCACTGTTGCCCCATGCTCGATATATTCCATTCGTGACGATTTGAAGGTTCATATTCTACATTGAAACTCAGTTTTATAGGGGTGGTTTCAAATATGTAGAGAGAAAAATGAAAGTTTTAACCTCTCCAAAACATCTCCAATATTGACAACAAAAGTATTTGGGAGAGGCTTAACAAAAATCCACTTCCCCTCCTTTATCTAAATCGAATACACAGAGGGAAAAGAAGAATAATTGATGCTACTCACTTCCATTCGATGTTGAGAGATTCATAATGGGGCGGTGAACATTGATGTTGGTTTGGGCAGAGGTGGTCGGAGGGGAGGGCGTGGTGGAAGAGATGGTCAATTGAAAGGGTAGACGACGGTCGAATAGAAAAGAATGAAGAAAAAAAGAATAAAAAGAAAAAGAAAGAGAGGACGGTGCGGGTGTGGATTAGGACTTAGGGGCCGTTTGATTGACGTCTTTTAGGGTGAGCATCAAGATGAGAATGAACATCTTATGGCCATAACCACGTTTGGTTTACAATTTTCGAATTTATGCTCAAGTATATCTGAAGTCCGGACATTACAAGCAAGCTTTCTGATGACATTCAAATTTGATGATTTTCTTTGAAAGCCACACCTATGTCATCTTATTTCTTTCTCTGTTTTTCTTGTTTTAAATCTTCTTCTTTTTCTTTTTTTTACGACGTTTTATTATTTTTCAATTCTCAATATAAAATTCGTACAATTTTATTAAACTATATAACATTGATCATTATTTTTTTCAATTTTATTATTCTACTAAATAATTAGAATTACAAATTTATATAAATTTATTAAATACATTTCTTTGAGGAGAATTATTAAGATCGATTGCTAAATAAAATCAACCACCAGAAATTATATAGTTACACTAAACACAGATTCTGAGGCATATTATTCCCAAGACATCTCATTTTCAGATATTTTCAGGCATTTGCAAATCCACAAACCAAACCGCCCCGAGAAAGAATTCTACTCAATGGCTCTGTTTGATGGACCCAAATTTGAAGGTACATGATGGAGCCCAATTGGTTCAGCCCATGTAGTTGCTCGTGATTCACCTATTTGTTTGAACCAAGTCCATATTCCTCTTAATTCTCTCGGTAGGCAAATATCTTAATTAACATTTGATTTTCTTAATTTAAAAATAAATAAATAAAAGAAATGTGGAGGATGGCGTCCGTTGAGAGAGAGCGGGCACGCGCTAGTCGCGTGAGATTGGACGTGCATCGCAGTGAATCAAGACCCGGCGAAATCCCTCCGTTCTACAGTCCCACGTGAACCCTCGCCGTTTGGGAAACTCCCCGGCTGGGTGTGGCCGCAGTCTTCCCGCGAGTCAGCGACCCCACCCTCCCTCCACCGCGCCTTTCTTTTTGGGCCGAAGCCGACCATGACCATGACCCTGAGCCTGACCCAAGCCCGCTTCCTTTTCGCTTCCCTATCCCTTCCCTTTTCTTCATCCCTTCCCATTCCCGGCGATACCACCGCCGACGCTTCCTCTTCCTCTTCCTCTCTCTCATGGGCGATCTCACCGATTCCCTCACCCCTTCCTCCACCAACTCCCGCCAGGTCCCCATTCGCGAGGATTGCTGGAGCGAGGACGCCACCTCCACTCTCGTCGACGCCTGGGGCCGTCGCTTCCTCGAACTCAATCGCGGCAATCTCCGTCAAAAGGACTGGCAAGACGTTGCCGATTCCGTCAATTCTCTCCATGGTCTCACCAAGAAAACCCATCGCACCGATGTTCAGTGTAAGAACCGGATCGACACCGTTAAGAAGAAGTACAAAACCGAGCGTGCTAGGGTTTCCGCTTCCCATGCTACTTTCGTTTCCTCTTGGACCTTTTATTCTCGTCTTGATGAACTCGTCGGCCCTACCATCTCTATGAAGAAACCCCCCTCCTCTCCTCCTTCGGCTCTTCCTTTTCCCTTTCGGAAGACTCCTTCCCCTGCTTCTGCTTCTGCTTCCGCTCCTGCTGCTACTCCTGCTGTCGTTGCCATGTCGCACAAGCGCCCTTTGCCCGCGATTGACGATGGGTATTTCCGGAGGAATTACTCGGCCATGGCCGCTGCTGCTGCGGCTGCTGCATTGACGGAGGAAGAGGAGGACGACGAGGAGGAGGAGGAGGAGGACAGAGTCAGCGACGACGAGGAGGCCGAAGGGGAGGGGATGACTAGGTTGGCCAGAGCGATTAAAAGGTTTGGAGAGGTGTATGAAAGAGTGGAGGCTGAGAAAGTGCGGCAGATGGTGGAATTGGAGAAGCAGAGGATGCAATTTGCTAAGGATTTGGAGGTGCAGCGGATGCATATGTTTATGGAGACCCAAGTTCAGCTTGAGAGGATTAAGCGCGGGAAGAAATCAACTCCCAGTGGTAAGAAGCCTAAGGGAACTCTTTCTTCTCTATTTACCCATTGAAATTTCCTTTTCTTTTATCATCACACTGAAGTTTGATCTCTTGCAAATTCTACATTTTTTTAGCGTAATCTGTACTGATATTGTGGTTTAGGGTATCTCTGGAGTAGAATGATTCTTCAACATCTGCTAGAACTTTAATATAAATTATTAATTTAACTTATTAGAAATATTACTAAACTTTTTATTTTCTTTTTCTTTCTAGGGAATCCTCCAAATAATGTATTTTCTATTATTTCACATTCTAAACAAGATATAAAATTTAAAACCAGTACTGTAATTTTGTAACTTTCTTGATTCTCAACTGAGGGTTACTTCGATATATAGCATTTTGTAAATTACTAAAAGCAATCTTTGTGAGGGTGGCGAGATTTGAACCTCTTACCTCTTGGTCGACATGCAAGCAATTGAGCTATGCTCAGTTTGGCTGTAGGTTGCTTGTTTTAGAGGCTTCAAAATGGACCCACAAGGTGATTCTTTAATTTTACTGGTGCTGATGCTGGTGCGGTGTAACTACAATATAGAGCTTATATTTGGATATAGGTTGTGATTAAGTGGTATGGCCTTGGTTATAATATATTGCTATATGGTCAACTCTTAATCATTAAGAGAAATATGTGAGGGCTCTAGAGATTTAGAAGATTTAGAAGATAAGTTATTTTCAATATTCAAACTTCAAAGATGATAAGTATTGCAATTCTTCAGGTTTGACGTTTGAGGTGATCATGTTTTGGTATACGTATCATCTTTCAAGTTTGAATATTGAAAATTTGAATTGCAGAAAGAATCAGAGCATAAAGATGGGAGAAGAAATGAGGTAAAATTAGTATAATTGTTGTATAGTTTAATAGCATGAAGAAGACACGCTCATGGGTATGTATGTTGGTAACAGAGGGAGGGTCGGTTTGGAATACCTTCTAGCTTAAAAGTTAAACACTTTTGAAAAGAATATTTTCAATAAAAATGTTATTATATCTTACATTTTTTCTAAAGTGTTTTAAATAACAAATTTGTCTCGTTCGACTATATTCAAAAGTGATTCTATTAGTAACCATCAAGGGTTGACCTAGTGGTCATGAAGGGCTTTGAGACTATTAAAACCCTCCTAGAGGAAATGAGTTCAATCATTGGTGGCCACCTACCTAGGAGTTAATTTCCTACGCGTTTCCTTGGCAGTCAAATGCTATAGGGTCAGGCGGTTTGTTCCGTGAGATTAGTCGAGGTGTATGTAAGCTAGCTTGGACACTCACGGATACCAAAAAAAAAAAAAAGTGATTCTATTAGATATAGACATGTTTTTATTTCTTACTACACGTTTTGAGGTCTCAAGTGTTTCTTAAAAACAAAAAGGTTTTTAAATTAATCCAATTTTTTTTTAACTACTTTTAATTTATTAAGATTTTTTTTAAAACCACTTTTGATCATCTAAACCACTCAATAAACTATACTAAACATTAAATTATTAATTTTTTCAAAGGTGCTTATAGAAAAATCAACTTTATTTAAAAAACATTTCTTGAATTCCTTTTCACCCTTTTGATATCTAAATGGGTGTGAATCAGGATAAAAAATCCATGAATTTTGTGGAAGAACCACCAATGCCTTGCGTTTTCTTCCAAATATCCTGAACTTGAATTTATCCACATACTCGTTCATCCCCGTTGGGGAATGGGATTTGCCCATAAGCTATAGGGGCAAGGTGGTCGGAGGATAGAAATAACCACCAATCAAAAGAGCTGTACATAACTGGAAATAAGATAAAATTCTGAATTATACATTTCTGTATACCTCAGAGGCAGAATATGGTGTGGAGGAATCCAATTTGAAATCTCTCATAGCCTGAAAAAACTACTCCAGGTGGATGGTTGCAGTACAGCACAGCATTAGGAGTGCTGGAATTTTGGACAGTTTAATGTTTTCATCTTTCAATAAATTCTGGAAAACCAGTCTCACAAAGCTCTTTTTTTCCTTATTCCAAACAGATTATGTTTGCCTTGGAACAATGTTTTTATTCATTTTCGTGATTTTAAGAATATTGGATTATAGGACTGATCCTAAGCATCATAAACTGGGCCAAGGGGAGCCAAGTTCTTCTCTATTTTTTATATGCAAACTGCTATAAGATAGTAGCAGTTAAGTTACTACTACGTCGCACTTCATGTGAAATGTTGGGTTGAAGATAGGTTCTATTTTCCCTGCTGCCCATGATCTCAGGGGAGGCTTGAAGATTTTAGATGTGGAAATTTGCACGGGGACTTTTTGGGCTTAGATTACTGGATAATCTCCTCAGGATATTTTAGTCCTCTGATTCATTTTTTAATTGGATATTTTCTCAGGATTAAAAAAATTATTCTCAAATTTCAATGTGGATGGTTTGGGCTTGGAATGTTCGGGGAGGATTCCTCCAAGGTCTTGGACGCCTAGGTTGAAAGCTTAATGAATAGTTTGGATTCCGTGATGTCTTCCTGTGGATTAATGGCAGCGGGGTGGTCCTAACTGATATCATTGGTATCAAAAGGAAAAAAGTAAAACAAATTTACGCCAACTAGAGTATTGCTCAACTGTCTAAGGCATAATCCCCTCAACCAAAAAGTCAAAAGTTCGAATCCCCCACCCCTACCCCCTACCCCCTACCGCCACCCCTACCCTTGAACTCTTAAAAAGTAAAAGAAACAAGGGTACTTAAATTATGATTCCTTCCTCAAGATTATTATACTACTGGATCATGTTCTATAGGTTGGTTTCCTCCCTCTGAAGATTATGAAACCAGCTCTCTGCTTCAGTAAGGATGCCATGTGTCATGTTCCAACTCTAATCTTGTTTTCTGGTGTACTTTGGTTTAATTTTTGTGATTCAGGTTCTTAAAAGAATATAAGATTGATATATACTAGAATTGCATGTGTAGGGATCTGTTTCTTGAAAACCTGTTCTACTGTCAAGTTTGCAGCAATCATATTTCCTGAAAACTGCCTTTTCTTATAAACTTACCCTGTATTATTGGGGTCTGGCATTCGAATATGGCAAACCATGACTAATCATAATCAGTTGTCAAACGGACAAGGTGACCAAAATTATTACTGTACGTTTATAGTTACAATCTTATCTAAGAAACACAGTGCTTGGTTATAGAACACTACTGTTAGTTGCTTGTTTTACTTATTGCATTTGTCCGTTTTACGTCGAACTGTTTGAAGTTGCGAAGTTTGAAATGACTGATTAGTGATTCCTGTGCTTTTGCAGATATGAATGAAAACTGTGCGATGCATTGTTTGAAATCAAATGTTCAATTTACTTGGTGTGGATTATGAAACTTAACAAAACATTTCTTTTTACGATGCAGATATCTAGAGGTGGCCGTGTGAGGGGGAATAACAGAAACTTCATAAGGTACATACACATGGAAGCTGATATTCTCAAGGAGATGATAAATACCGACAAAATGAAAAGAAAAAAAAGGAGAGTTGTATCCTTTTCTAATCTTAAATTCAGAATTAGATCGAATTTAATTTGAAGTTAGCCAAGGTCAACCCCCTTCCCCTTCCTCTCCTTGTAGGGAACTTAGGCAAACTACTGTAATCGACTTTTAGATGTGAAGCTAATTTAAGACGACCTTTGTCTTCTACTTTGAGAAATTAGCGTGGTTGAAGATAAAAAAATCCTATGCACATTTTTAAAATCTGGTTGGGAAAGCTAATCTGTAATCTGGTATGAAGGATATTGTTGTTCTGATGTGGTGTAATGGTTAGTGCTCTTGTTTCAATGAACAGAATGAAACATATGATAATCTAATGACAAGGTCGGTGTTTGTACATATTTTCATGGCATGTTTTGCCTGGATATACAAAAATGTGGTCGGTGGTTGTCATTATATTATCTAGTGTAGATGTTTTTAAGAATATATATATTTTTTTAGACCATATGGAGGGTGAGAGATTTGAATCTCTGGTCTCTTGGTCGAGAATATGTTTTATCTCATTTGAGTTGGGGTCCATGTTGGCTTAAGAATATTGCTTTTATTTTAGTGGAGCAAGCTCTTTGGATGAAGATGAGAATTGATGCAAAAATGTTTGGAAAAGAAGCTTTGGAGAATGAATTTGAAATGTTGTTTTTGCTAACATAGTTCATATTCTCATATCTTCAATGGGTATTTCTTCTAACTATATTATAGTGAAAGTGTCACTGCAAATTGTGACATTGACAAAAAGGTATAATCATGATAGAAAAATTTAAAATGATAATTATTGAATTGAATGGTTACAATTGGGCAAGCTCAATGGTTACACTTGTTGTATATATGCATTTATTTATCCCAAGCATTGCTGAAATGTCAAGTATTTTCACCATTTTAAGTTGATTTCAAGTACATATGGAAACTTTCAATAAAGAATTACACCATCAGGATAAGAATTATGTGACTGATCCCTCTCATCCTCTACAAAGATCATTAGTTTATCTTATCAGACCAGAATTTATCTAACGCTTAACAGGATTCGCGCGAAAAAATCATTACACGAACTCAAATTTTTCTTCAACCCCCTCCTCTCTGGGCCGATGAGATCAAATATAATGTTTTGTTTTTTGGTTGAAGAAGAATATGAACAAAATGTGTTGGAGAGAAAAACCCGAGATGAAAGAAAAGTAAGTTGGTATTGAGGAGAGAATTAGTTTGATTTGTTTTTTTTTTATCAAAGTTCGTTTATTTTTATGGTTGAAGTTACATTCATTCATGTTTGTTTTGATGGTAAAAGTTTATTAGATTTGGAAACTTAAAGTGATAGTTCTTAATTTCATGTTTTTATGTTAAGCTATTAGTTTTAGAAACATAGTCTAATTTAGTTGTTATGTTTATAAGTTTGGATTGATGTTTATGTGAAGTTTTGATGTTAATTTAGTTGTTATGTTTATAAGTTTGGATTGATGTTTATGTGAAGTTTTGATGTTAAAAGTTCATTAGTTAAATTTAGTGGTTTATCATACAAATAATGTCTTATAATTCATTTTCATGTTCTCATGACTATTTTTTTTTTTTTTGACAACAAGCAGGTGAGGGTGAGGGATTCGAACATCTGACCTCTTTGTTAATAGTTCATACATTATGTCAGTTGAGATATGTTCATGTTGACTATGTTAAAGGTTCATTAGTTTGAAAAGTTGAAGTTAAACTTTTTAGTTTGTTTGGTTCATGGATAAGTTTTGTTTAGACTATTTATGTGATTAAAGTTTGATTTGTAGCTTATCATGTGATTAAAATGTGATTTTGAGCCTATTTATGTGATTAAGTTGTGATTTTGAGTATTGTGTGTTCAAAGTTTCAATTATTTGTATGATTAAGTTTAGTTTCAATGTTATGCTTATAAGTTTAGATAAATTGGTTATGTTTATGGATCTTAATTGTTACAAGTTTTGATAAATTAGTTTAGTTTTGATCATTTGATGTTATATGTTCGCATGTTTTCGATAGGTTTAGTTGTTTTTTATTAATTTTTTTTTAATTCAATGAGTTTAGTATTATTTTTCATGATAATCTTGTTATTGGTTTTGTTTTCTTAGGTATTTTGGGCCGAGTCAATGTAACAAAGACTACTTTCCAAGATTATGATGCTATGGAGCGGTATGAGAATGAAGTTTTTATTCTTAGTTTTACTTGAATTTATTTTATTTTGGTGAATATTTGTGTTGTAATTTTATTTTTTATGAGAGCTCAATCATTAAATAAATGAATTGTAAGAACTAATTATATTCAATAAATTTTATTTATATTATTATTGTGTACACAATTATTTATAGGTAAATAAAAGTTTTGAAATATAATGAAGGTGAAAGATAAAAATTGAGATTAAAAAAAAAAAAACAGTCATTGGCAAAACCCAAGGGATCGGCATAAGTCCTTCCAACGGAGATATGCCGATGAATCTCTCTACGACATTTTTTTTTCGTTGGGAGAGCCTTTGCCGACGCATTCTTTGATCTTTCCTGATGTTTTCTCGAGTCGAAAAAAACCTTGTATTCTTGTAGTGTGCATTGCACCTAGTTATTATATAATATTACAAAATAATATATTCAATAAATAATACCATAACATTAACCACAAATTAGAGGATGCAAATAAAAAAAATGGTGTGCAAAATTATGAAAATTGGAGAATAGAAATGACAATTTTCTTCTTAAATGTGAAAGGTAGAGAAGAGCTAACAAATGTATAGTCTTGGTTGTCACCCTCTAATATGCATTTTTTTTCTTCTTCCAATTAACTAGAATGGGACCAAATTAACACATTGTTTGCTACCTAGCCTTTGCTACATACTATATGCTAATTTTTTTTTTTATTTAAATTCTCTTTCTTTATATAATTAACTCTACAATAACATAAAGTATTTTATCCCATACAAAACCCTTCAACTCCTTCCACATTTATACACTTTCCATCGCTTGCTTTCTTGTCCTGAAATTAAGAAAAGAGTGAAATATTTTTTAATTATCTTGAAAGTGGCTACAAAAAATAAATAAATGGAATGATACATATATATATATATATATATAACTGGTTACATAAATAGTATTCAGACTCAAAATAATGACAAATATAATAAAATTTAAAACATTTTGCAAATATAGTAAAAAATTAGTAATCATCACTAATAAATTGTTATCGCTGATATATGACTATCACTAATAGATTACTATTAATGATAGTCACTAACAAAATTTTATAAAAAAACTGAAGTGATAGACTAGAAACTACTATAAGTGATAGGAATTGTCATATTTATAATTTTTTTTTTTTTTTTTTTTTTTGTAAAAAGTGCTTTATATTTAATTTTTTTACTCTAAATTGACATCCGCTACAATTTCACTATATATATATATATATATATATATATATATATATATATATTTTTTTTTTTTTTATACAGTAGTACACTTTAAGAAATTTACAACAAAACAATGAAGGATATTCTTGGTTTATATTCTAGAAAAAACTTAACAAATAACAGCAAAGTGAAGTGAAGAGATGGTTATTAAGACCATTCATCAGACAAATTGTTAGGTTTAATCAAAAAAGAGTTTGGGATTGATTTTAAAATTGTTAAAAACATTTTTAATTTTTGATGTTCTGTAAATTATGTTTAAAAGTGTAGAACCAATCATTAAAATAATTTTGAAAGATTAAATACATGTTTTGGAATGATATGATGTATGAACTAGTGACTATGAGGTCTTAGATTCGATCTCAACCCTACAGGTTGTCAAAAAAAAAAAAAAAAAAAAAAACCACCAGAACTTTGAATGGGTAGGTTTAATAATTTAGGGTAAATTTAATATTTTAATCTATTTTTAATCAATTGTAGTTTGAATATTAATATGTCGAACCTATTAAATACTATAACAAATGAAAAGAAGTCAAAATGAGCATAACTCTCAATTGACAATAAAACATTATAACATCGACCAAGAGTTCAAATCTTCACAAGTAAAAAAAATCTTAAACTTTGAGATCTCTTATTCTACTAATTATCTTTTTTTTTACAGCACGCGAGTCGAGAATTCAAACCTTTAATCTCTTGGTCGAACCCTGACCTCTTGATCAAGGGCACAATCTTATGCTAATTGAGCTATGCTCGGTTTGACAAATAAAAGTTTGCACTACCTCATAATTTTTTTTATTCTTAACAAATTATAACAAATATATTTTTTAAAATTATTCAAAATCATTACTTGTTAAAATTTAATATTCAGAATAATTTGTTGTTATTACATAATGTATTATCTCCCTTTTTTCAAATAATAAACTGAAAAAGGAAAATTAAGGACATAAAAAAATATTATCAAAATGGCCCCAGATGTTATAGTGTAATGCAATTGATTTATCATATATCTAAACACAATAATAATAATAATAAAAAAATCTTTTTAGTACTGGAGATGTGATTTTAATTTTTTTTCACATATCTAAACAAAACAATAATAAATATATATTTTTCTTTTAATACTGGAGATGTGGTTTTAACTTCCGACTTCAAAGGGAATCAATTACACATATTGATTACCGTTCAAGTATGCTCATATTGACATGTCTACACATATTAATTACTAGTGTATCCACTCACGGATATCGAAAAAAAAAAAACAAAAACAATTAACAAGAGATAAAAGGAATGATAAGGAGTAATTAGACCAATTAAAGAGGAAGACAACAAGACATGATTATGGCAAATTTTATAAGGTGGGGCACAAATACATAAGCATACAAATTTAAATGTCATTGTTCTAAATTATACCTTAAAAAAATAAAAATAAAATAATATTAATTATTGCCAAAGTGAATAGAGTTTAATGGTAGTTGACATCTATCCTTTAAATTCGAAAGTTTAAATCTCAATACTTTCATTTATTTATATTACGTGTCAACTTTGACTTCAATAGAACTCTGTCTATGGTTTTGGATTCAAATCTCACTATCCTAATTCTTAAATGTTGTTAAGCAAAAAAAAATAAAAATGTAGATGCATAGAAAGAGTGAAGAAAAAAAAGTTAAGATACAATTTCATATTTAAGAAGTTAACCAAGAGAAAACAATATTAGTTTTCATTTTAAAATTATAAAAAGAAAAAACATGTTTGATTTGTTATATAAAAATAAGCTTTAAGAACATATTGAAAACAATTGAACTCAAAAAAAAAAAAAAAAAATGACATGAAAACAAAGAAATATAATATAATTGCATCTGAAATCTTTTAAAAAAAATCTAGAACTACATTTGATTGCAACTTTTTTTTATTACAAGAAATATGAGTAAGAAGAGATTTTGAACACATTCTTATAAACACAACAGACTACATTGGTATGATATTGTCTATTTTGAGCTTAAACTTTCATGGTTTTGTTTCATCTAAAAAGCTTCATTAGAATAAAGATAATTGTCCTCACTTATATACCATAGACCAATTCATTCCTTAATTAATGTGGGACTTTGTTAGCACTCCTAACACATCCGACCCTTAAAGGAAGATATACATATTAATTATTTGTTCATTTAATTTTAACTTTTTAAAATTCAAGATTTTTCAAAACCCAACTCTCTCTTTTAAAAGGTGGTAGATACTTAAAAAAAACAGGATAATTGTTATGTTGAAATATAAAGTAAATTTAATATCAATCAAAATAAGTTGATGTATCATGTCCTAGAAAATGATGATATTATAAAATTTGAAAACAATAAACGAAACTGTTCAATTTTTTGAAAATCCTTCTGTTTTTAAGAGTTACATGATAGTTTAATCACTTCCATAATCAATATTATCAAACTAAAGGCTAATATTATAATCATTTGATTTTTAATTTTTGAAAATTCTACGAACTTTTATAAACAACTATATTTACCTATGAATTTCCTTTGTTTTATAAACAACTACTTCTCTTTATGAACTCATTTGTTTTGTTATCTACCTTAATTTTACAAGTGTTTTCAAAATTCGAGTTAAATTTTAAAAACTAAGACCCAATAACATTTGATTTTTAGTTTTTGATTTTTGAAAAGACCTATAAATAATTCATTCACGTGTGAGTTCCTACAATAACTTTTATCTTTGTTAAGGAAAATTACAACTCTTAGCCAATTCCCAAAACAAAAGCAAGTTTTTGAAAGTTTTTTTTTTCTCTAAATTTTGTCTTGGATTTTAGAAACACTTGAAAAGATAGATTACACAACAAAGGAATTCATAGGTGAATGTATTATTTATAGGCTTAATTTTCAAAAATCAAAAACCAAATAGTTAGCAAATGGGACTTAAAAAAATAGTTTTTGTTTTTGAAATTTTTGTAAGAATTCTAAATGTTTACTTATTATAAAGAAATGATGAGAAAATAATTAAAAAAAAAAAAAAAATCAAATCAAATAATTATCATAGAGACCTAATAAATATTTCATATTTTCATTATTCTAACAATAAGAAAGAACTAATTTTCGAAAATATATTTTTCTAGTGTTGAGTTTATTTATTTATATTTTTTTAAAATGAGGGTTTCCTTTTTAGAAAATATAGTACAAAATAATAATGATCACAAATCTGTCTACAATAATCTTAATGATGAAAGTTGTTCTAATGCAATAACAAAGGCAACACAGAAAATCTCTAGAGACTTCCCTAAAACAAAATAGGTAAATTAAATCTTTAATCACACAACAACCATTCCTAATATAATGTTAAGATTACTAAGATAGATATCAATTAGTGTTTCTTGAACAATGAAAATTAACATTTAATTCAAACAACATGCACTAATTAATTTAATTAATCCAAAAATTCTCAACTGTTGAAGAATCTAATGTTAATGGTTAAGGAGGGTTTTAAAATGTAAACCAGAAAACAAGAATATGTTAAGAAAAGAAAAATATTTAAATATATCTCCATTAATAAAGCTGGTACCTAATAATTTATACGACATAATTATACACAGAAACACATCATATTGATATGGAATCTGTACAAAAACAAATCGATCTCCTACCATCAAATTTTGAGACAAAGAAAAGAAGAAAAAAACACTGTTTACGAACAAAGTTCCCATGATGTTCCATTGATTCATACATAAATCAATCAGAGAGACAGACAAAAGGGGGACAATTCAACTTTTTTTTTTTTTTTTTTTTTTTTTGAAGTGGTGGGTTTTGTTTGAAAATATAGAACAAAATAAACAATTTTAAACTGGGAAAAGAAAAGAGAATGAATTGAAAGAAGAAGAAGACAGGAAAACACTGGCAAAGAAAATTCACATGCAACATCATATCAATGTATACCATATATATATATATATTTATATTTATATAGGTCATTCCATCCATGCATGGGGGGCACAAAATCGCACAGAATCACAAAAGGGCCAAAAGAAAAAAAAAAAAAATAGTAAAAGTTGAGAATTTAAATTAAGAATTTAATTAAGTCAATAAAAAAAATAGTGATTTGTTTGTTTGATTTGAGAGAGAGTACGATTCCACAATTCTAATAGTAGCTTCTCGTCTTGTGTTTTGTTAGTTCGAATTTTCATCTCACATATTGTTGAACTCAAAATATATAATATAGTTATTTTGTCACACTAATATATAAAACTCACATGTTGTGGTGGGGATTGAACTTAGGACTTCATGGTCACTAGACGATACATCATGCCGTTGAACTAAGCTTTTGTTGACCCCTAATATATAAAACTCGTTCATCCAAAATTAGGGTTTTTTGGAATTGGATTCTAGGGTTTTTTTTGTTTTCCTTTCTTGATTCCTCTACAAATTACACAATTCAATTTGTTTGAATAAGTATTATGAAGTTGGTTTTAATTGAGGGTATAAATCAATTATTGGTTTGAAAATGAAGTGTATGAAGAAGCTTAATTATTGGCATATTTTAATAAATAAAAAAAGGGGGAAAAAGAGAAAAGAATTACCAGGGAATTGAGAAGAAGGATTGAATTGAAATCAAGCAAGATTTTTCATGGGTTGCTTATTATTATCATCATCATCATCGTTGGGCTTGAATTGGGTTCTTTTTCTCTTCTTTTTCTTGTACGGAATCCCTCTTGCTTTGGCTTGACATTCTTTGACTTCCCTTAAATAAACTCTAATCGCTCCATTTCCAAAAGGGTTTGTCTCCGGCGAGCCACCGTGCTCCTCGTACGCCGCCCTCAGCCGTCCGATGAGGGCGTCCAGACTACCCCATGCTTGGCGGAGCGGGCAGGTGCAAGGGGCAGGTGGGTCAGGCTGCCCGAAAAAAACACAGCCATGTAAATGAACCTTAGTTTTCCCGAACTGGTCCAAGTACCTCAGGAATTCCAGCACGTGGTTGCAGTTACACTGCGACAGTGATACCGCCGGCGTTTGATTCTTCAGATACTGTCCGAACGTGTTCCAGTCACGCCTTTTTTGTGACTCGTAACGACTTAGCGCCGCCGCCGTCTGCTGCTGCGGCACGGCGGCGGACGATGACCCGGCTTCTGTGGAATCTTTTCTGGCTTCGGTTGACATGATCAATTTCTTAGATCAAGAAATTAGGAGAGAGAGAGAGAAAGAGAGAAATTCTTAAGCAATTTTGGCAAGAAATGACAATTTGATAAAAAATAAAAAGAAAAAAAAATTGGAAAATTTGAAGGTTAAAAAAAAAAGAAAAAAAAAAAAAGATGGGGGTTTTATTGCAGTGGAGAAGAAAGATGAAAATCACATCCTGAGAAGGGACATTACATGGGCCCTATGAAGGTGCTTTTTGTTTTTCCTTTTTTTTTTTTTTTTTTTTCATACTCAATTTTTATATTCTTTTATATTATTTTACCCACTTTCCCATTTATTTATTTTCCATCAACTTGCTATGGGAGAATTGTACAATTGACTCCTTATTTTGACTCGTTTGTCAAACTAACTCCTATCCGAAAAAAAAAGTAAATTGACCTTCTACTGACATCATCATTTTTTTTTAAATATTATTTTCTAGCTCTAGCAGCGGGCGCGGGCTGATCTCGCTCTAGCTACGGGCGCGGGCTCACTCCCTATTTTGACTCGTTTGTCAAATTAACCCGAATATGAAAAAGAAAAATAAATTGACCTTCTACTGATATCATCTCTTTTTTTAATGTTATTTTCTAGCTCTAACTGCAGGCGTTGGCTGGTCTTGCTCTAACTGTAGACTGATCTCGAATCTGAGAAAAATTTCAGATCTTAAATGAAGCTAGACCTAGAGCGAGACCAGTCCACGTCTGCAGTTAGAGCTAAAAAATAATATTAAAAAAAAATGATGTCACCAGAATGTCAGTTTGGCATTTTTTTTTTCTTCTTCAGATTTGGATCATTTTTACAATCCACCTAAAATACCGAGTGAATTGTACAATTCTCCCCCACAAAATTATAATTTGTTTATTTTTCTCCCTCAAAATTCCACTATAATCATGGTATTTTTGTCATCATATATAGAGATATATACGTACAAGATTTACTTATCATTGTTGTTATTATTATAATTATGGAATTGGATTATTATTTTATTGTTAGTTTTTTTTTTTTTTTTTTTTTTTTGTTGCTAATAATTCTGGAGGCAGTGTCGGTGGTGGCTAGCTGTTAGATTTGGTGTTTGTGTAATTAGTATTATTTCACAAGTTTTTTTCTTTTTTTTTGGTGCAAATCAAAAGGGGAATTATACTGTTCATTGACATTAACTTAATAAAAATCTCTACTTAAATCTTTCTTCTTTATTAAGCATCATCTACGGATAAACAATTCTCTTTGCTGTTTGACTCCAAAAAAAAAAAGATCCTATCTCACTCTCAAATTTGTTGAATTTAAAACTTTGGTTTCACCATGGGTAAAGAATAATATATATTATTATTTTAAATACTGTATTTAATTAATAGAAGACGTCTAACATTTTGGTCATTAATTCATATTTTTAAATCGGTTAAACTATGATAGGGTTGACAAACAACAATATTTACCCTCTTTATTCACGTCTAACGGTCTAACTATCTTTAGATTTAATTAAATATAATATATATAAGCCATTTTGTTGTAATGAAATCCTTCTAGGTATTAAAGAAACCATGAATCCATTACTTACATGGTGCTTAACCGATTTTTTTTTTATATTAAAAACAAATATATATATTATGATGTTGCAAACCGATCATAACTCAATTGACATAAGCTCTTGACTAAGAGATCATGAGTTCAATCCCCGAATTAATTAAAATTCCGTTGTAAAAAAAAAAAAGTAATATGGTGTTGGTTACGAGTACTCTCTTGTTTGATTTAATGATAGAATATTAATTGTTATTTACACAACTAGATGCTAATGAAGATTACCTAATCTAATTTTTTTTGGTAAGTTGTAACAAATGTCAATTTAGACTAAAAAAATAAAAAATATAGCACTTTTTAAAAAAATTGTAAATATGACAATTTATATCCACTAATAATAGTCTATCACCTCAATTTTTTTTATAGCAGTGACTAGTTTATCAGTGATAGTCATATATTACTGATTTTTTTTTGTCATATTTACAAAATATTTTAAATTTTACTATATTTGTCATTATTTTAGATTTTATTGTGGTTTATGCAACCATTTTTTTTCTTTTTTTAACCTCTTCTTCTATTTGTGTTAAAAATTAAAACTTCTTTATATTCGTCATATATTTTTTTAAACCTTCGATTTCTACTCACGAAAAACGAAAAAATCCCCAAGAAAAAATAGTTAGTATCTCACTCAAATTTGATTAATTATAAATTTGAGAATTTGTATGAAAACAGGATTTAATTACTCCACACTTTCAAAACCAAAAACTTTAAAACCTATTTGATGTTGGGTTTGTGGACTCCAAATCATCAACAAGACTTATTGGAAGATCATTTCGGAACTCGAATTTAATTATAGAAGATGTAGAAAGGGAGCAAAACAACATTCCATCCAAAGATTAATCTTTCACCGCCTAATATTGTAAGATCAGACGGTAGACGATAAAAAATATTATAATTATTTTACCAACTTTGATAAAAGTAAAGTTAAATTATCAAAAGTATCCTTAAACTATAGGTTCGGTTTCAAAAGTACCCCTAAACTATGAAAAACGTTTAAAAAATGTCTTCACCGTTAACAACATACATGAAATTCGGATGTGGACGTCCAAATTCTAACTTGTACTCGTGTGATAAGAAACAAATGAAAATGTGGATGTCTGAAAGTGTTAAAAAAACATGAAAAATCTATGTTATCGATTTAAAAGATCATGGCAGAATGAGTGGAAAATAGATAAGATGTTCACGTTTTCATGAATTTTGTAACAACTCAGATATCTATATTTTCGTGTCACACAAATAAGTGTTAAAATTGAATCTATGTCAATTGAACTATGTTGGATTTGACAACTATTTAGACATTTAAAAGGCGAATAAAATGTGAAAAATAATAGTTGAAGTTAATTGATTTGGGTTGGTTAAAAAATAGTTTGAGAATGAGGGGAGGTTTTGTTTGGTTTCATGTGTCATATTTGTGGGTTTCCCAACAATTTCTATATTGAGGAAAAAGGGTAAGTAATAACAATGACACTCTTCAATTTGGAGTTCTGAAATTTTAAGCTCTGTGTCAGCATCTTCATCATCAATGTTCTACATTCATTTATTGAATGCCACTGTTCATCATAGAATCATTCATGTCTATCTCATCATACATATATATATATATATATATATATTTTTTCATTTCTAACGTTTAAATTCATAATTCAAAAAATAAATCATCAAAACTTTATTGCCCTTAGATCTATTTCGAAAATTCTAATTTGACATTAATTTTTTTTTAACATGTGGGAGTGGATATCGAATCTAGGATTTTTTTATCGCTAGCCCATACATCATGTCAATGTTAGTTGCTATACACAGGTTGAATTTTTTTATTTTATTAATTAAATTAGAAATAAATATTTCATATATTGAATTTTATGACAAGTTGGGACTTGTTCGCTAAATTATAGAAAATATCCATGAGCTATAACCATGTTCTAATAAAATACTCCTAAACTTTAAAATGTTTAAAAAATACTCATGATCTTTTAAAAACGTTTAGAAATATCTTTATCGTTAAATTTGGGATTGAAAATGTTAAAGTTTCATTAATACCTTTAATTTATATATATTAAAAAATATTTCTTTTTCTTTTTCTCTCTAAATTATTCAAAAATTAGTTGGAAACTTAGCTTATAAAGAGTATGTGCAATAGAATACTTGATGAAAACAAAGAAAGTGTAAAGAAGATAAGTGGAAAAGAAAAAAACATAATTTTTTTTTTTCTTTCGTTTCGCTCTCTGTTTGTATTAGTGCTAAGCTGAGTTTTATTTTTTATTTTTTTAAGGTTGGGTTATGAATTTTGGATTTTGGAGTTTATTTGTTCAAATGGTTGCTACGTCTTTTTAAATACTAATAAACTTTAAGAATGACGATTTTTTTTTATCCAATTTACAAAGTTAATAAAAAGTTTGATAAGTGATTTTTTTAAATACTTAAGAAAAGTGTTAAAATCACTCATATGACAAATATTTCATTTATTTTGTCTAAAATAAATTTAGAGAAAATTAATGAGTAGTGTGACTAGTGAGAAAATAACAATAAAAATGCTATAAATAAAATCAAGTCAAGGATATGAAAAATTCAAAAATAAAACAAGGTGATCTTGAAGCTTCAACATAAGAATCTGGTCGGACTCTTAGGATGTTGTGTTAAAGGAGAATCAAATTTTTTATGAATACATGACAAATAAGTAAAATTTCTTTTATGTAGAAAAAAATTATAGAGAGAGAAAGAAAAAGAAACCGTATTTTTTTTTAATTTCTTTTTTTAAAATGTTGAGATATTAATGAAATTTTAATGTTTTTCATCTAAACTCTAATTGTGAGGGCATTTTTTTAATGTTTTTTAAAAATCACGAATATTTTTAAAGTCTTTTAAAATTGAAAATATTATTGAAATGAGACTTATACTTTAAGAGTATTTTCTATAATTTAACTTAAAAATAACTACTCTATTCTATCCACATTCACATGACCATAACACTAATTCTATTAAACAAAATCCATTTAAACATTTAAACATCAATAAATTAAAAAAAAAATAACATAAAAATCTATTTAAAATTTGAACATTAATAAATTTAAAAATTAAGAACAAAACCATAATATTAAACCTGAAATCAAACATGGGGATATGAAGAGTAAAATTCAACCAAATTTGAGCTCAAATCCGACCCTTTTTTTTCTTTTTTTCTTTTTTCTTTTTTCTTTTTCCAATTAAAGATTCGAAAGTGTGATTAGTCAATTGCGTAAATAGTGGACATGGATGTCATTTTCCTCAAACTAATGATTGAAGAAGTTTTTTTTTTTAATTATATATATATATATATATATATAATAAAATAAAATAAAATAAAAAAAACTAAGCGCGTTTAATAATTGTTAATACTGTGGAGCTCGTGATGGGATACCATTCCCATCCCAACCCAATAAGCCCCTGGAGCTGAGGGGTGGGTTTTAAATTAGGAAAAGTTAAAGGGCAATAATGAAAAGAGGTGTGAAAGCTACGAAAATTAAGGATTTTGCACCTCCAATCTTATTTCTGACACCAAACTTCTCCGCAATCTTTTTTTTTCGACAAATATAATGATTAATTTACTTCCTAATATTTTACTTTTTCTATTGCTGTTATTCGATCTCATTACCGCAATAAATTTATTTTCGATTTCTTCTGTGTTAGTTGGAAGTGCAATTTTTCTGCTCACATTTTAGCTGATCGATGCTATGAAATTCGGGTTGAAGAACATCCTCTGTTGGTGACGACAATCATGCGGGATGTTAAGAATTAGTGCAAATTTATTTAGTTTTGAATCTTTGAAATTAAGGTGATGCCACCTATTTAGCTAGTGCCACCTCTTTACGTAGTGTCTTAAGTTTTTTAGGATTATGTCTTAGTGAGATCATGGGAGAGAATGACGGCAATCATGCGGGATTCTTCATCTCTTTCATTTCTTTAATTCGTTTTTGTTTCGTGTGAAAAGAAAAGAAAAAAATCTAATATTTGAGTTATTTTTTATTTACTTCATATTATTTAAAATATTTTAATTTAGTCTTACGCCATTAGTCAATTTTAAAATCCTAATATTTCTAAAATTTAAATGAGAAAAAAGTTACTTTAATTTTTTACCCATTTCTTAAAAATTTAAACGACGAATTAGAAATTTCTTCGACATTTATAAATACTCTAAATTTCTGCCAATTTATTAAGTATATATAAGGACTGATTGCACAAATAACAATCATGCCCAAACTAATTGTAAATTTAGCAAACTTTAAAATGTTTTGCAAATATGGTAAAAAAATTTGTTTCTATCACTGATAGACTTTATCATATCACTGATAGACTATTATCACCGACAAAAATCTATAAAAAACTGAGGTGATCAACGATAGACTTCTATCAACCATAAGATATCAGCGATAGAAATTGTCATATCCGCAAATTTTTTAAAAACATGCTATATTTTTAATTATTTTATTCTAAATTGACATCGGTTACAATTTCCCTATAGTAAGTTTATCAAAATATTAAAACATAAGAGATTAAATTGAAATTTTTAAACAATAAAGACTAAACATACCAATATTAGGAACTAAACTATAAATTTAATCTAGAATAGTATTAATTAATATTCAAAGTCTAAAATTTATTTTGATTTAAGAACCGTTGAGATTATTTTTTTTATTTTTTTTATGAGTATAGCTCAATTGGCATAAGGTTGTGCTCTTGACCAAGAGATCATGAATTTAATCTTCGTTGAATTTTAAACATTTAAATATTTTATTTAGTCGGTATTTTTTTTTTTTTTTTTTAATCTTTTAGATTTTCAAAATGCTACTTTAGTTTTTGAATATCATTTTGTTTAAATTGTTCAATAAATGAGGGCGTGGTTTCGAATATATCACGCGCATATATACTTATTTAAACATATATTGGAGTCGCGAAAGCGAGCATAACTCAGCTGGCATATTGTATGTCTTGACTGTATGTCTTGACGATCAGAGCGGTGTAGTTTGAATCCTTAATAAATAAATATTAAATGACAATATAATATAAAAATAATTATATTTTTAAAATTTGGTCACTTTTTAGAGTTCAAACACTAAAAGAATTATTCTTTGAAAGCTCAAAGACTTGAGATTTAAATTTAGCATTTATCTTTAGGGTGATTTGAATATAATTTTTTGTTATATTTTTCCAGATGTGAGCATCCACACGTACATTTTAAAATTTTCAATGATGGGTTCAATTGTTTTAAACATTTTGTCCGTTTAAATTAAAAAGAATTGATAATATGATGAATTTTGACTTTAGATTTCTTTATAGAATTCCTCAATATAAACCATTTTTTCTTACAATTTTTCCTCCAATTTTAAACCTCTATTTTTGGGGAAATTGCATAAAGTAACCTGTCAGAGCAAAACATTAACAAAATTGACCCGTCTCCCAACAAAATATTAAAAGTGACCGGTTTGAAGAAATGGGAGGTGTGAAATTATACATATGCCCTTCAGTAAGAAAACCTGAATTTGTCTATGCGATCGCACAGCCTATGCCATGGCATAGGCAATTTCCATCGCACAGCCTATGCCATGGCACAGTCTATGCCATGGCACAGTCTATGCCATCGCACAGCCTATGTCATGGCACAGCCTATGCCATGGCATAGGCTATTTAAAAAAAAAAAAAAAAAAAAAACAATTTCTTTTTCTTTCTTTTTTTAAATTGGGTTTTTTTTTTTTTTTTTTGGTTTATGGGTAGTGATAAAATTTTGAAATTTAGGGAGAAAATAAATGAGCTTGTGGAATTTCATTGTCAAGATCTGGATGCAGGGTTTGTAAATGAAGAAGAAGAAGATTAGATGGATCATACACAGATCTGGAACCAACAACAACAAAATCAAGATCAAAATAATCATCAAAATTTTCATTATGATGATGATGATACTCTAATGTTCTACTCGGATTTCTCTCCGCTGCCTGATTATCGTTGTATGTCTTCATCTTCTTCGTCATCTTCGATCCCCGCCCCGGTCAAGGACAAAGCTTTGGAGTGGCTGAGGAGTAATAAAGAGACGGTTTCTGTTGATGATTTGAGAAATGTGAGAATCAAGAAATAGAAGTTTGAAATAGCCTATGTCATAGATTTACTCGAAGATAGCAATGAGTTTTTCGTCCTCTGTTTTCAATTTTTTTTTTTGAAGAAAAAAAAGTTTGAAATAGCCTATGCCATGGCATAGGCTGTGCGATGGCATAGGCTGTGCGATGGCACTGTGCGATGACACTGTGCCATGGCATAGGCTGTGCGATGACACAGACTGTGCCATGGCATAGGCTGTGCGATGGAAATTGCCTATGCCATGGCATAGGCTGTGCGATCGCATAGACACATTTGGTTTCCTTACTGAAGGGCATATGTATAATTTCACACCCCCCATTTCCTCAAACCGGTCACTTTTAATATTTTTGTGGGAGACGGGTCACTTTTGATAATGTTTTGCTATGACAGGTCACTTTATGCAATTTCCCCTATTTTTGCATAGAGTTAGGCATGAGCTGTAGCTTTTGGTTCTAGAATTAAAGAATGAAAAGTTTAGACTAATTAAGGCCTCTTTGGGATTGCAGTGAGGTCATCAAAAAAATCATTTTAAGAAAATTAGGTAAAATAGATTTTTTTAAAATTTATATAAAATCACTTCATAAATTCTTTGATTTTGAGAATCTCAATTGTAGTTTTGACTTTTAACTTCTCGATTAATCTGACGTTTTTTCTATTAAAATGTTTTCCTCATTACTTATATCTTTCCACATCCTTCTTTTTTTCATGCAACCAATTTCTTGTGTAGTTGAGAAATATGAACGTGAAGTCAATTATATCAGAACAGATTATTTCACAGTATTTTTTTTTTTTTTTTGTTATTTAGTCCTGAATTTTTTACTCTCTTCATGCAACCAATTTCTTGTGTAGTTGAGAAAATGTCACTCAAAATTTGTTTTAGATACTATTTGATGTAACAATTATTTTTTCTAACTTTTTATCATATAAATCTAAAGAAATGTCAAAATATTATTTATAATTTAAACTATAAAAATTATAAATAATTAAATTATAATCATTATATATTGAATATTAACATAAAAATAATTATTCTCTAAAAAAACATATAAATAACTAAAATAACAGGTATATTTTGGTCTTTACGGTCAAGTCACAACAATTTTTTTGGAACTTACCAAACGCTTTGATGTGCTTCTTTTATGTTTAAAATTGAAATTTACCAAACACTAATCAACTTCATATGACAGTTGATTTCTTAAAAGCACAGCTAACAACAATTATTTTAAAAGGTACCGCAATCCCAAACCGAGCCTAAGTTGGCTTTGAAAGATTAAGTAAAAAAAAAAAAAAAAAAAAAAAAAGAAAAAAAAAGTGGGATCACTATATATCTTTTGAGCTAAATTACTTGCATGCCCTTAAAATCTTTCAAGTATACATGTTAGAATGTATTTAAGGGTGCTAATATATAAGTAATAAATGGAAATTATTGCTTAACACGAGAGTACTTTGTTGTTTAGTTTTACCAATTCAAAAGTACTTCTTAATCTAATTAGAAATTTTTCTTATTGATTATTATTTACTTAACAAATCATCTAGAATAAAAATAAGTGAAATTATAAAACAATTAATTATAACAATAAAAAAAATAACCCTTCTAAGAATGAGTTCAATCTTTGGTGGGCACCTACCTATCTAAGAATTAATTTTCTACGAATTTCGATTTGTCTCGTGAGATTAGTCGAGGTGCGTGTAAGCTTGTTCAAACACTCACGAACATAAAAACGAAAAAAAATGAAACATGTGGGAAATGTGAGAAAAATGTAGGTCAAAAGATATTCATGAGAACTTGTTTTGTGTAAAGAAAGAGTGGTAAAAAGAATATGTGTGAAGAGAGAAAGTAGAAGAAAAAAAAAAATTCGCTTAAAATTAGACGTTAGTAAGAAAAAAATGAAAAGGTGTGAAAGAAGAGATTTTGAAAACGTGTGTATAGTGTGAAAGAAAGTATGTAAAAAGAGAGGTTAATTAGAGAAAGTGAGATTATTTTTTATATTAATAATGTACTTTAAATAATTTATTATAGAAATAAGGTAGTTTTCAAAATATTTACCTAAATCGTGAAATATGGACACGAGTTACCCCTAAATCGTGTACTATGTACATGAGTTACATGTAACGTGGCAGATCAACATGACAACTATGGAACAAGTGAGGTGATCATAACTCGTGTCCATGGTACACGAGTTACCCCCAACATCGTGTATTATGGACACGAGTTACCTTTAAATCGTGTATCATAGACACGATTTAGCGAAATCGTGTCCATGGTACACGATTTAAGTACCCTAGTTTTATAAATACTTTGAAAACTACCTTATTTTTGTAATAATTTATTCAAAGTAGGTTATTAATATAAAAAATCTGAGAAACTGTATGTAATTAAAAGTATATATATACACATTAATATTATAATCATGATAATGAACTACAAATTTGTGGTTAATTATTTTTTTTATTTTATTTTTTTTCTAAGAGAAATTTAAGTTGTTGATTGCCGACAAGATAGATTTGGAGATAATTTATTGAAGTATTTGGTGGCAAAATATTCCCAAAAATATATCCAATATTAAATATTTCACCCACATCGCATCTTTATGTTATCGTCTTAATTACGTTTAATATCCTCCTAAATTCTCTCTTCCTATTCAAAATAAAGTAGTCACCTTAACTACTCATAAATAACTTTCCTAATTTACTCATTTATATTTGACTCTTTTTCTTTTTTCTCCTCCAAGTTAATATTCCCCATACTTTAAAATGGATCAAAATCACTTATTTCTTCTTATTAATCATCACCTATTATAAATAAATTTGATGTAAACACAAATTAACATACATAAAACATAGGTATTCGATCAAAAAATTAAAGGTTCAAATTTCTTCGCTCCTGTATATTGTTGAACTAAAAAAAGAATTAATAATTAATCCAACTTTAATATAAAAATAAATACATGCATTTATAAACTATCATGTATTAGACCACGCAAGCTGACAAGAGTCACCACAATAAATTAAATTTTGACCATCCTAAACCTCACATTATGGTCTTTTAACGTATACTATGGCCAACTAACTAGGATGATCGCCAAAAGCGAGCATAGCTCATGCTGGCATATGTATGTGTTAACGATCAAGAGGTTTGTAGTTCGAATTCTCCCATCCCAATCTACTAAAAAAAACACTAGAATGATCTATACTAAGAGTGGTTTAATTTATACCAGCATTGTTTTGAGCTATTTAGAATTTATGTGAGAGTTCCTAGAGAGAATGAGTTCAATCTTTGGTGGCCGCGTACCTAAAAATTAATTTTCTGGATTTTTTTGACCACCAAATGTTGGTGGTCTGTCTCGTGAGATTAGTCCGCGTAAATTGACTCGGACACTCACAGATAACAAAAAAATAAAAAATAATGTGAGAGTTGAGTTTAAAAACTACCTCAAAAGAAAGAAGAAAAACAAAGTTAGTTTCATTTTTTCATATTAACCGGTTTCATAACTATTTAGTTTTTAGTATAATGTGGGAGTTGAGTTTAAAAACTACCTCAAAAGAAAGAAGAAAAATAAAGTTAGTTTCATTTTTTCATATTAAGGGTCGGTTTCATAACTATTTAATTTTTAGTTTTTAGATTTTGAATTTTAAAATTTGTGCTTAGCTTGTTTGTTTAAAATAAGTTTCATATTTGTTCCCAAAAGATTTGAATTCTTAAATAAATTCTTAAAAAAAAAAAAAAAAATCATAAAAACTACTCTTTTTAATTTCTAAAATTTAGTTGGGATGTTGAAAAAAAAAATAATAATAATAATAATAAAAAAAAAAAAAAAAAATAGATGACAGTAGTGTTTAATTATAAACTTAATTTTTAAAAATCAAATGGGCCGAGATTTTTTGTATTCCTACAATTCATGAATCTACAAAAATTACTTCATGGGTATTTGAGACGCAGAGTGTGTTATTATATAATCGGTGGTTCTAGTGTGAATAATAAATATTGTTGAAGTCATTAGAGTTACTTTATTGATTAAGTTATAATAGCCCGTGAATTAACATAGACTGAATTATAATAATTCAGTTCACCTAATTTCAAATTTATGCTCCCAAGAACTCGTTTAATTGAAGAATATGTAAGATTTGGATTAGGAAACAACCACTTGAACACTTTGTGCTAATCTTTAATTAATTGCGTGATTAATTAAAAGGGTCTAGGCCCTCTAAAATTGGTTGGGAACCCTAAAGAAACATTGGTTAGTGGGTTTGTGGCCTATAGAATCTAGGCTGCATAAGGTGCCTTCTTTTTGTCTCTTGTTAGTTTTAGTTGTTGAGTAATTTCAAACCCAAGATTATAAGGGCCTTACATATCATCATTGCCTAAATTAACAATTCCTTATATTCTAATTTTTTCTTTTTAAATAAAATGGTCAAATCTATACCTTTAATTGATGTTCTTATCAAGTTTTTTCCCATCACTTTATCAAAATAAATATAAAAAAATAATTGAGGATTATCATTTGTTTTTTTTCTTTTCTTTTTTTCTTTTAATGAATTAGGATATTACTTTGAGGATAAGTTTTCTTAGAGGGTCATGTCACATATTTAAGAAATAATCTTAAATTATCAATTTATATTAAGCTTAATTTTGATGACCCATTTGATTTGATGTAACCAACTAGGACTCAACACAATATTATCCTAATTATTAATTTTATACCTATAAAAAATTCTTTTAACTAAAAAATAAAAATATTTACATTTTTTATTTTAATATGGCTCTAGTCTAGAGCTTCAAAATCAAGTTTAATTTTATACTTTTCTTCAATACCTCTATCGTCTTATAAACACGAGCAAAAATATGTCGCGTGACTTTATTATGACTAAAAAATTTACTGTGAGTAGAATCATTTTGAAGTGTGTTTGACAACTTGCTTTATCACACAAATAATCAAATTCAACTTCATATTATTAGCATCTAAGAATAGACTCCAATTTTCAACTACTTTTTTTTTTTTTTTTTAATTTCCTTCTAAAAATATTTATGAAAACATGAACACTATATATTGTAAATTTAATTTCTTTCATTTGACTTGAATAACTTTCTAAAACAGATCTTATGAAGGAATCTTAATTGTTATGATAGAATCGAATAACAAAAAATAAAAATACAAAAGAAAATCGACACAGAATTTACGTAGTTCATTAAGGTCGTGTTAACTATGTCCACGAGTAGAAGGAAGAGAACAATTATATATTACGAATAAGAGAAATTTACAACAATGATAGATTAAGAGTGACTGAAGTCATTATAAAGTTTATATATGATACTTTTCAGATGACATAATATAAAATAGATCAAAGCTCAAAACGAATAGTAAAACTCAAATCAGTCGTAATAGATCGTAACAATCCAAAACATTCCAACACTGGTATTGGGAGTCATTAATTAAACAATTGAGAAAATAAAAATTAAACGAGAGAGGGAGAGATAAATAATTAAAATAGGGTTTTAGGATTAGGGTGTGTTGATTAGGTAATAAATCGTATTGCTTTTATATTTAAAATAAAAAAAGAAAAAAAAAGGTCAAAATACAATGCAGTAATTTTGTAGCAGCAGTAAACCCTTCTGTTACTGTTGATATGGAATAATTTTTACTGTTCTAAAAGCTACTTCTTTATCAAAATATTCCAAGTTATATAAATCCTAAAGATTATAAGATTATTGTTCTCACAACAACCTTTTCTTTTCTTTCTATTTTCTTTTTAAACAAAAAGTAAATGAAAATGACAGAATTCGAACATAATGCTATAGACCAATTAATTTTTGCCAGTTGAATTTTTTTCACCTTACTTTTTTTGTTTTAGAGATAAGATCTCTATATTTATAAACAATTATAAATTTAGCCTTGTACTTTGAGCATCATATATATTTCGGGGTATTTTGACCCATCATCTCCTTTATGTTCTGTAATATTTTTGGATCCTGTTTTGAAAATAATATTTTTTGTCATTTTGTTGACGTCATCAATACTTCGTTTTGTTGAGCACGAAGATACTATAGTCGCCCTCTTACGATTGTGCTCAGCGAAGTGTATTACAGACTTTTTCCTCGCATTCTTTCTCAACAAACGTGTTCGTGCTCAGCAAAAATAGAAAAAAATCTACATTTTAAAAAAAAAAATAGGTCAATTGACTTTAGGACACTCAAGAAGATGATATGTGAAAATACCCCATCATATCTACCGTAATCCTTATGGTTTAAAATTATAGACTAAAATATAATTGTTGGTTTAGTTTCATTAGAGATTGTAATTCTTCCATGGATTTCATCATTTACTTTAACTGATGTGTTAAATACAATACACTGTAATTAAAATACTAATGTGAATGGTTTCGTTTAAAAAATACTCATGAATTATATGAAAAACATTTAAAAGATGTCCTTACAGTTATCAACACACAAAATTCTAATGTGAACGGTTAAATTCTTACTTGTTGTACTAGTGAATGGAAAAAATGAAAATATGCATGCTTGAGGTGTTAAAAAAAAAATGAAAACGCGTACACATTTAATTTACTCTCCACCGATTTTGTCTTAATTTTATTCTATTTTGAATCGATAAAATAAGATTTTCAATATTTTTTAACACCTCAGGTGTACGTTTTCATTTTTTTAATGTCACGCAAATACAAGTTAGAATTTAACCGGTTCACATTAGAATTTTGTGTGTTGATAACTGTGATGACATTTTTGAAACGTTTTTCATAGTTTAGGGGTATTTTTTAAACGAAGCCCATACTTCAGAAGTTCAAGAGTATTTTTGAAACTTTTAAAAGTTTAGGGTTATTTTTAAAACGAAACCATAGTTTAAGGGTCCTCTTAATAATTTAGTGTTTTTAAAAATAAGATTTATTTTTTGTTTGTTAGTTAAAATGGGCCAGTCTTAACCATCAAAGGTTGACCTAGTGGTCATAAAGGGACCTGAGACTTTAATAGAGGGAATGGGTTCAATCCTTGGTAGTCGGTCACCTACCTAAGAATTAATTTCCTACGAGTTTTCTCGGTAGTCAAATGTTGTAGGGGTCAGGCGATCTGTCCCGTGAAATTAGTCGTGGTACATACACGTAAGCTGGTTCAGACACTCACGAAAAAAAAAAAACAAAATTGGGCCAAGGTTGGTGATATATAAGTTAATGATGGTGTAATATTCTCCACTACACGTGAGCAATGGGGCCATATGTTGGTTATGGAAAAGAATGTAAAGAATCTTCACTATTTGTTTCACCATATCTCTTCTCTTGTGCTTTCAAAAGCTACATGTGAGTGATTGCCTTTCCTCTTTAATCTAATCACTTCTTCTCTTACTTTTCTCTCCAATTTGGATTTCTTTATAATCAATTTTATATCTAACATTTATGTGTACATATATAGCAACCTTTTTTTTTTTTTGTCAAAAGTTATATTGATTACCTACATATTTGAGTCGCCATAACTTTTTTTTTCTTCTTTGCTGGGGGAATTTGTTATTGATGAGAAGTTGAAAAGATTAAATTCAATATAGAATCAAGGGGTTGCTTTTTACAAAGTGAAGATTGAGGAATCAACCTAACTTGTGCAATTGTTTAGGTTATTGAATACAGGGGCCGCTCGAGATCATATGAAGCCTAACTCCGAACTTTTTAATATATAGTATAGTATAAATTAAATTAAATTCCGGTCTTATAGTTTTGGCTTAGTTTCAATTTGGTATTTGTTATTTTAAAAGTTTCAATTTAGTGTCCATTGCTCAAGTTTAGTCACAAAGCTCCCGTATGATCTCGTGGTTTTAATTTGTTAAACTTTCAAATATTCTAAAATTGTCTTTTATTCGTCACCTGGAACTCGTGCGTGTTTAACCCCTCATCATAAATACTAATTTAAAACTTTTAAAATCATAGAAAACACATTTACGAGGATTTTTAATTAATATGAGGTGGAAGAATCAGACTTCTGATCTCTTGGTCATAAGTTCATACTTTATGATAGTTGAGTTATATGCTCGTGTTATCATTAATTTATAATTAGTTTCTTGAATATTGGCATATATTGTAAGACTATTTTCATGATAGTTAAAAAAAATGTTAATTTTTTATATATAGACTTAAGTTAATGTTGAACACTTTTAATGCAGTGCAAAACCGCAAGTGTACGGGTCAAGTAATAAAAGTGTAAATGTACGAATATCGTCCTCAGGACTGGCTTTCTAGTTAACTTAAGTACCCCAAATAATAGTGTTTAATTTTATCTAGAGAAATAAGATGGAAAGTGGGTTGTGACAACAATTTTCAAAAGCAAATAATAAAGTAAAGTAACGAGTCAAACAATTCACGAGAGAAGTATCTTAGGGATGCGATTTCACCAATTAGATTGACGCTTCAATCAATCAAATACCTAGATTATTCATGCAAATTTCCATAAGTCTAGAAGGACACAAATAACAATTGCCTCTTTCGAGCACAATTGGTCTCATGCAATGTAATAAAACTAATTGTTCAATCTAGTTTTTAAAGACATGCAAGGCATTAAGAACTCTTCTTTTAAAACAACTTCTAAGATAGCCTAATCATTCCCATGTTAGAACTATTCTTAGTCATGCAATTAAGATCTAGTCTAAATCATTCTCTTCCGAGCATAATTTAAACCATGACGACATACAACCCTTGGCCAAAAGATTATAAGCATTAAGAAAGTAAAAGCATGAATGGATAATAAACAATCAATCTAAGCATTCAATTAATTAAAACATCAAAACTAAAAGGCTACATCAATCTCCAAGATAATAAGTTTAGCTACTCATGTTCAAAACTACAAACATATCGAATAATAAATAATTCATCAACAATGTTCTAAGAAGAGGGAAAGATAAACTCAATATCGTGTCGTTCTCCGTTCCCGGCTTGTGATCTCCAATCTCTTGCTTCCGAATCTCTTCTTCAGCTTCAATCCCCGTTCCTCTTCTCTCCAAAATCTCAAAGTCTCGAAACTCGGGCTTTTTCTCTCCAAAATTCGATCCCTAAGTCGGCTGGAAAAAGACTTATTTATAGCATAAAATCGTGACAGCGTCGAGACCCTAGGGGCAGCGTCTCGACGCTGTCCCGAAAAGATTTTCTCCCTTATTTGGCACGCCAGCGTCGAGACGCTAGGCACAGCGTCGAGACGCTACAGACGGAAATGACGCTGGAAGACTATCTGTAGCGTCGCGACGCTACGGTAGCGCGTCTCGACGCTACTGCTGCGGGAATCTTGGCTTGGACTTCATCTTCAAGTCACCCACTTTGATCATTTCTCTTCTTAATCTTCAATAATGCTTCATTTAGCTCCATTTAGCTCAATTCCTATAATATAAAAGATAATCAACATTAAAGTGCTCATTTACACGATAAACTAGCGGTAAAAAGGCTATAAAGATAGCACACTTTGTGAGCTATCAGTTAATATAAGATTAATTTATTTTGTTAATAAAAGAATTTCAAAATTATTTGAACTAACAAATAAATAATTATTTATATATTTGATTGATTATATCTTATATTCTAAAATTACAATATAATTATAGACTAAAATAAATAGATAATATAAACAAGAATATAGCTCCATTGACATGATGTAGTGACTAGTGATCAAGAGGTTTTAAGTTCGATCTCTCATCCACATGTTGTAAAAAAAAAAAATTATTATTATTATTATTATATAGGATAAAAATAAATATTAATTTTTTTTTCGCAAAGATATTTAATTAATGCGGGGTAGAGTGATTGAACCTCTAAATTTTTAGTCAAAGGCACAACTTTATGACAATTGATCAACTATGTTCGGTTTGACAAAATATTTTAGCGGTAATAATGCATTTAAATTTCTACACATGTGCATGATCACCCCTCTAGGGGTGATGCGCTCACTCACCTATTGTGGTTGTAATTGGGTGATGCGCTCACTCACCCGTTGTGGTTGTTTGATAAGGATCGCTCCACCCTAAACTATTTAGGTGATGCGCTCATTCACCTATTACATCAAATGATTGTTTAACAATTTAGAGGTATAAATTAATTTTTGTCCTATTATAAATGGTATGAAAAATGAGGCATTAAAATTTTAGCAGAGCTTAGGTGCCTCATTATATTCATTGCATCCACACCTAAAGTCGGCCCCCATCTAATAACTATTCGTAATTAAATTTATGATTTTAAAAATAACTTTATTTTTTTCTAAAAACTAAATCACTTGTGAGAGTAAATTGAGGATAAATAAAATAAAATAAATAATTAAACCCATCTATATTTTCACTGAGTTTTTTTTGTTCTAAAAATAAAAAAGGATTATTTCAAGTTAGAGGAGACAGTACTAAATTAGGGAAACAAAACTTCAGCTCTAAAAAAGCCATGCAATCAACGACACAATTACCTTCTCAAAAAGTATTTCCTTTCTACTTTAATTTGTGGTAATATTGTATATCACATCTAAATCTTGGGTTTTAGTCACAAAAATAAATAAATAAATAAAATAAAATAAAAAATCTAGCTCTTAGACTTTATTAATCAAACTAACATATGTTGATTGAAAGGTTGAGATTTAACCAACCAAATGGCCATAACTTGTGTAAAAAGTTAACCAAAAAATCATCTCTCTAAACTAATAGGTAAGAAAAGAGAGCCCATAGTCAATATAAAAAAAATTAAAAATAAAATATCTTAACAGTAGTAAGACAAAACTTCCTTCTCTTGAAGTTAGTTGTTTGATATATATATTTAGAAGAATACAATTGCATATAAAACCTATTGTAAAAATAAAAATAAAAAAAATAAATAAATGAGTGATGAAAATTGATCCAACCCACAGAAGGAATATATACAATTATATCTTTGACAGTTTTTGGTGCAGCTTTTTGGGGTTTGGTAAATGAAAAGACAAACTGAGATTGTGTGTGGAGACACTCAATTGTTTTGCTTTCCTCCTAAAGCTGAAGGATTAATGGGCATTTATATATGCAGAAAGGTGATAGCCCCTCAAGGGCAACCCCACATTATTTGGTCTTGCCCATACCCATATAACTTGTTTGACCCTACCACACACATACCCATTATTCTTTTCCAATCTCTCTCTCTCTCTGCCCATAAATTTTTTTAAGAAAAAATAAATAAAAATAATGAGATAAATTGATGAGTGAGAGATAAAGATAATGAAGAGACTAGAAACAAGTCTTTCAATTAATAACAATGAAAGATAAACTGTAATTACATAAAACAATTTAGATTTCAAGCACCATGAGACAATATTGAGGATGATGTCTTCCCAAAGTTGAGAGACAATCTTGAAATTATTGCTGAAGATTTTGTTGTTCCGCTGCTCCATAAAATTGCGCCAAAAATATTGTTCCAAAAAATGTATGTTGGAAGAAATCTGAGAGATGATTAGGCTTTGAGAAATGAAGAAGTGGAAGCTACTTGGAAGAGGAGCTAACATTCTGGATTCATTTAATAAAAGGGATCAAAGGTTGTCGGCATAAAAAGAGTGATAAAAGATGTGGTCTATAGATTCTGAACTTCTCTTGCAGAGAATGCACCAACTTGGATTCAGATTCGTTTTTGGAAATCGACATTCACTACAACAAATATCACATACGATAGCGTTCAAAAAACATTATCGAAACCTTTTTATATAGTGTTTTTCGACACGTGGTGGTAGTCCATGTTATTGAAAGTCTCTAATTTTTCATAGCGTTTTTTCAACGCTATAGAAAACACAGTATTGATTGCATAATTTTAACCCTATAGAAATTTTTCATAGCCGTAGCAAAAAAATGCTATTATTGCGTTTTAATAGCATTTTTCATAGGAAAATTGTAATGGATGACAATTTCAGATTTGATAATTATAGATATAACAAATTATATTTTCATTTGCAAATATGGCAATTTACTCCAATCAAATTAATTTAATCCTATTTTACCCTTAGTTTAAATACTTTTTTTAATTCTTATTCCCAAGATCTTCTTGGTTACTTTTCTCCTCCTCCCTCTCCTTCATTGTTTCCTCCTCATATTTGATCCCTTCATTCGCGATAGACTTGGTCTTCAATCTCTTCGACTTCGTCGGGGCCGATTTCTACACCTGGACTTTGCTTTTGGTTATGATCTCGTTCCCGCCAAATCCAAGCACATTTTCTATTTCTGTAGAGGAATGTAATTTTTGGAATCGTTGGGAGCCGAACAAATTTCAATTTCTTCACATTTTCAATTTGGGGATAAATTTCAGAATTGGAACAAAGATAACAATTTTTTTGAATCATTGGGAGCTGAACGAAGATTTTGGGTTCAATTTCATAATGAAACGAAGATAACCAACGGTACAGGGGAACCATACGAGACTACGAAGCTCGACGTCAATTTCTTTATATTTACCGAATCAAGTCTCTTCCAAATGGAAAATTCAACCAATATCATAAAATAAATCATTTGTGGGCTCCCCATTCAAAAATTACAATAGACACTAAAATCTGGAAATTTTGAGATTTACCTCTTCCTTCCTTCTATTATTTAGTTTCTTGTTTCTCCATCCTAATTTGGTAAGATTGGAAACAAAGTAAATAAAAAATAATCTTTTGGTCAACAAAGATTGTTTTTGTTTTATTGATTTTAACAAGTAATGCAATCTTTATTCTCGAGTTTACAAAAAGAAAAATTATTTATAGCATTCTATCACTAATAATACTCTTCCAATTTTACCAAGTAACGCAATTTTTATTCTAAAGTTTACGAAATGAAAAATTATTTATAGTATTCTATCACCGATAGTATCAATAAATTATCATTGATTGCATTCTATCAGCGATAGTATTATATCAATGATAACATTCTATCAACGATAGTATTTTATCACTGATAGTACTCTTATGATTTTACCATGTAATCTTTATTCTGAAGTTTACGAAAAGAAAAATTATTTATAGCATTTTATTACCGATAGTATCAATAAACTATCATTGATAGCATTCTATTACCGATATTATCAATAAACTATCATTGATAGCGTTCTATCAGTGATAGTATTATATCACTGATAACATTCTATCACAGCGATGATATTTTATCACTGATAGTACTCTTATGATTCTACCAAGTAATGTAATATTTATTTTGAAATTTACGAAAAGGAAAATTATTTATAGCATTCTATCACTGATAGTATCAATAAACTATCACGGATAGCATTCTATCGGCGATAGTATTCTATCACTGATAGTACTCTTATGATTTTACCAAATAATGCACTCTTTATTCTGAAGTTAATGAAAAGAAAAACTCTTCATACCATTCTATCACTGATAACATTCTATCAACGATAGTATCAATAAACTATCACTGATAGCATTCTATCAACAATAGTATTCTATCACTAGTAGTATTCTTCCGATTTTAATAGACTGATTTTGGAGCTGTCATATAGGTTTATGCTTTTTGGTCTTTTACATGGACCCGACTATTTTTTTTTTGCTATATTTGCAAAAGATTTTACATTTTGCTATAATTGCAAATATTTTGGACTTGATTTCTATCTATGCAATCAACCCATTTTCATAACGTCGAAAAATCGCTATTGAAGCCTTTTCATAGCGTTTTTAGGCATGCAGTGGTAGCCATGCTATAGAAAGTCTGACTTTCTATAGCATATTCTCAAAGCTACGAAAAACATTATGGAAAACTCATTTTTGATAGCATGAAATTTGCTAAAATGGCTCGTTTCTATAGCGTTTTTTTTAGTGTTATATATGTTTCTATAGGTTTTTTAATGTTATTGTAGGTTTTTATAGTTATTTTTACCGCTATTAATTATGCATGGTTATAATGGTCACCATTTATAGTTTTCTTTTAGTGTCATAAATAGTTTGATGTAAAATGATTTAATTACAAGAAAGCTTAATGCAAAGCTTATTTACGACTTTAATAAACATAACATTTAAAAGGAAGTGAGGCAAATAAAAAGTATCAAACAATAAAATTAACTCAACACTAATTTTCAACACAAGTAGAGTAAAATATTAAATAAAAAATAAAAAATTTACTAAGTATTCAAAATTAGAGTAACATGAGTATAAAATACAAAAAGTTATGCAAGTTCTCAGTTCTCATCTTCGCTCAGCAAATTGAGAAAATTCATAATGATATTTGTAGGGTTTCTTGACTTTAATTTGAGCTGCATCATCACGATTGCCAACTACTCAAATTTAGTATATTCAAAATTTTGGTAAAATAAAAAATAAAAAAAAAGTTTGATAACAATATTAGACTAGATATAATTTCTAAGTCAAATTTTACAACCACGTGAAACAAAATACTCAAGTTTTCCTTCACTTTAGACAATCAAATTAAATTTTCTAGTATTAGAGAAATAATTGCAGTAATGCATTTCTTTCTTGTTTTCTTGCACATAAAACACACATGTAATTAAATGTACATATTAAGTTGAATGACTGAGCAAGGAATGAATAAAATCCACAAAATAAATAATATAAAACAACTCAATGGAGTTATTAAGCATATAAGAAAGAACCCAAGTGTTTTCAAATGAATGAAACAATTGGTCCAAACAAAATCAAACCAAATCACTACAATTCAGGATCCTACATTGTGATTGTGATGCTTTCTAATTGCACAAGATTAGAGTTGTGGAGCTTGATCAAATCACTACAATAATGAAAAAGTTATATTAATTGTTGAAGAAGATCTATAAAAATCAGGCAAACCAAAATATTCATCATTCATCATCAATAAAGTTGTAAGCCAATGTTACAAGAGCAAATTTTCGATCAAATAGGAATGTTAGACTATAAATGGTCAAATTCAGGATCCTACGTAGTTTCATGAGTTCCTTTGTCTTCCCTAATATTCATGTTCCTTTCTAACAATGATTCTCAAAGGTGTTGGACAATTAGATAAAAGAATGTGATTTCAGCAAAAGAAGGAAGAATAACATAAAACACTCATCTATATTTCAAATAACTCAAAATAATTACTCAAGAATTCACATCACTTGTTCTAGGGATATGACCCAACAAGCAAGAAGAAGAGTCATAAATCAAACAAATCAAAAGAAACACAAATACAAAATACAAAATGACACAATAATATCTCTTTCATAATGCATTCCAAAATAATCCTTCAACTCATTTTCAACTAAATTTAACCTATTTCTATAAGCAAAAAAAAAAATTAAATAATAGAGATTATAAAGATTTAACCACATAGTAGAGTATTAAATCACATATTAAATCAAAATCATTTTTTCTATCGGCAAATTTGATAAAAGTAATAGAGCATGGCTTAGTTGGCATATGTATATCCTTCATGATTGGTTGAAATTGTAATTCGGATTGATTTATAATCTATTTTTGAAAAAACTATTGAGAGATATTTTCACAGATAATCCACTTTGGTTTTGGTAATGTTTTTGGACTCCAAAATAATATTTTTTGTCATTTTGCTGACGTTATCAACACTTTGCTTTACTGAACATGAACATCATCGCGAGGAAAGAATTTATAATAATACCCTTTGTTGAGCACGAAGATACTACGGTCGTCCTTTAGCGGTTGTACTCAGCAAAGGGTATTAACAGATTTTTTTTTCGCGATCGTTCTCAGCAAATGCATGCTCGTGTTCAGCAAGAGTCAAAAAACATATGTTTTAAAAAATCGAGTCAGTTGACATTACATCACATGAGTGGGTCATCCGTGAAAATCCTTTATATAGCCCATGTTTAGTGCCAAAAAGTGATGATAATAAATTATATATTGTTTGATTATTCATCCAATTAAGTAGCCGATAACATGAAACCATTTCTGCCAAAGCGAGCATAGCTCAGCTGGCATATGTATGACTTGATGACCAAGAGGTCTGTGGATCGAATCCCCCACCCCCAATGTACTAAAAAAAAACATGAAACCATTTCTTCTCAAAGTGCTACACTGAATCTCATTCTCTTTCTTAATAGCAAAAAGTAAAAAATGAAGAAGTTCTTTATCACTATAAATATATCTTGATATGAAATACTCAACTTTTATTTTCTTTGTTTTTCAAAACCAGATTGTGAATTTGATTTTAAAGAAGAGAAGATTGAAAAATTGAGGTTTGAGTAGTAATGTAAAAAAGAGGAGAGTGTGTGTGTTCTTAACCAAATGTCAAATCCTTTATGATTAAATCTCCTTGTCGGATGTAACACTTTTACACAGCCAACAGAATCAAATTGCAGAGACAATAATGTCAGTGCTTGCCCATGCATTACCCCTTTTATTTACCTACAAAAATTGTATGTATATTCTCCCACACTATACTTCTTATTATTATGTGAATTCTCATATAATTTTTAAGGTGAAAACGACCATAAAAGTACATGTATATATTTATAATGTCTTTGTGGTTTGGTTGGAATATATACGAAGTTGTTTGAGTCGAATTTAAAGCCAACATTTAAGGTACCATTTGGTTAGTAGTCTGAACACACTAAATTTAACCAAAGACAATACTATTTTCGAATATGTATTTGGTAACAGATTTAGAATTTTGATCTCATTTTAAAGAGTTATTCCTTATGTGTTTGGTAATATATTTATAAACAATTAAAATAGTTATAAAACTACTAGCTAAATATTTGGTTGTATCACAACTAATATTAATTAATTTCTTAACATGTTACAAAATTTGTATAATCATTATTTTACATAGGACATTATATAATTTATAATTTATTATGGTATACATGTTTTAGTTTTAACAAAAACGAATTGAGTTTGGGATGAATTGTATAAATAGTCATCAAGTCCAAAATATCGGTAAATATAGTAAAATATAAAATATTTTGTAAATATGGCAAAAAGACCGGTGATAGTCTATTATTGCGGATTGTCATTGATAAAATGGCTAGATAGATTGTTATCATTGATAGTTATTGACAAAATTCTATAAAAAAATATAGAAGTGTATCAATAGCTATCGAATAAAAAATGTCATATTTACAATTATTTAAAAAAAAAATTATATTTATAATTATTTTATCTTTTCACTGGGTGCAATTTGCTTGAATTTTTTTTTTTTTTTAAATATTATTTTAGTGTAATTCACATTTTAAAATTTCAAACTTAAAATCTAGATATACAATGAAAATATTAAAAAAACAAATAATATGTCTCTCGAATATTTAATAAATTCATTTTATTCACTAAAAAAATTGAGTTGCATACCGAGAGGCATTGAGATAAATTTTTTTTTTTTTTTTTTTAATCTAAATTTAGTTAAAGTATTGATATAATTAAATTTACTTATGAGTTAACCCATCAGCTTAAGCTTTTGGGTTGATGAATAATTTAAAGTTTTATAATTTTATTTTCTTTTCAATTATTATTAATTTCAACTAAACTAATTAAATTTACTATAACTCATCATCCTAGGCTTTTGAGTTGATGATTTTGCCAAAGTGAACTTAGTTCATTGGTAATTGACATCTATTACTTCCATTGAGGTTAGAGGTTTAAATTTTCATCTCCATTTGTTGTGCTGAAAAAAATTGTATGATTTGTACATACCTATTAATTTTTTTTTTCTTTTTAATTACTAATTTTTTAGTACGCGAAAACACGAAAATTAAGTAATTTGGAAGTCCCCGTAATTGGGAAGTCCTGTGGGACTGTTATGGCCACCCATAACGGGTGTTCTTCAATTCAAATCTCTGAATGTTTGTAGCGTCCATCATAGCAAGCCAAAGTATGAACAACGTAGTTCAACTTCCTATTAACGAAGAAGAAGACATATCAAATGAAACCGTTGTGATGTTGTGTTTGAATAATATCGACAAAAGCTTGTATTTCATTTGAGTATCTATCTTTTAATTATCAATTTAGTTTCTAGAATTTGTACTTAATTTCATATTAAAAATGTGGGATGTTTTTTATGGCAATGAGTTGATATTGTATTTTCCATTTGACATGATATGTTCACTTATGTAGTATTAGGTTTTAGGGTAAGTCAAAAAGTGGGGAAACAAGGTGCACTTTCGAGTGCGTTTAAAATGATTTGGTATGATTGTTTAAGACTTAATCAAATCATAAGGATCAAATTGAAAAAGACTAAAATCATAGACATCAAATTGAAACTATTTCCAAACTATACTACTAAATTAAAAAAAAATTAAATCATGACACCAAATCGAAACTAACCTAAAACATAATAACTAAATTGATAAAAAAAAAATTATTTTCAACAAAAGTCCATGGATCAAAACAAAATTAACAAACATAAAAAGATTGAAATGAAACTATAAAGTAAAAATAATTGAGGGCCAAAATAGAAGATTAATCAAAATTGTTTGGCTCACCTTTTTTAATACAATATTCAATATGGGTAGTAAGCCAGGTGGATTGGGCCCCATACCACATAGTTTTGTACAAGAAGCATCTTCTTTGGTGGGTCCCTCAAACTTTAATTTATGGATTGTTTTTTTGTTTTTTTGTTATTTATTTTTTGTAAGGTGCGAAAGCAATTGAGAAAGATTGGTCATTAGTGCCTTTGGGCCCAATTTTTAAATTATGGGCCGTTGGCCCTACAGTTGGGCTTTTTGTTTCTGCAAATTTCAATTTCAAATCCCATAATATTGTGTCCATAAGCTTTTTATTTAATAATTCGTATTTTTATTTTTTTTCAATGTTTTCAAGGTAGCGTTTGGCCCCTGTCTTGTGTTTGTTGGGTGGAACTCATATTTGGATGAATGTATTTAAAAATCATGGGTTTTGAATCCAAACTCATTCTCACTTCTTCAATTTTGTTTCTCTCTTCGTGAATTTGACATCAACAATTTTATCTCTCGTTATCAATTTGACACACACTAACAATTTTTTCTTTTATCTCTTTTTCAATTTTGCCATCAATTTTTGTTATATGTCTATTTCTTTTTCTTTTATATATATATTTTGTCTCATCTTATTCCATAAACTAACGGTTTTCATAAACTAACGGTGTTAGTAATTTTTTTTTTTTTAAAGTTAAAATATATCTTTTTCTATTATGAAAAATGGCATTCTTTTGTTATGTTTTTTTTTTACTACTTTCTAATATGAATATATTTTAATATTATTACAAAATTTTCATTAATAGTAGTTGAATTATTGGAATGTACGTTATATCCGAACTTTAAGTTTTTTTTTAATTTTTTTTCCTCTCTATTATTTGTTTATTTTATTTATTTTTTCAACCGTATTCTATAAACTAATGTTGTGTTGGTAACTTTTTTTTTTTATAATAATTATTATTATTTTTAATTGGAATGTACAAAATTTTCATCAATAATGTATTTTTTTTTTCCTTTCTTCTATTTCTTGTTTTTTTTTTTGTTTTTTTTTGTTTTTGTTAAATGTTTTTTTTTTATGTTTCGTTAAAATATATTTTTTTCCATCTTATTCCATAAAAAAATTTCATCAATAGTAATATAACTTTTTTTTTTCTTTATGCCAACAAGAGCGCATGATGTATTGCTTAGTGACCATGAGGTCCTATATGAAAATTGTTCAATTTATTTTCTTATTCTTAGAATATAACATAAATTAAATGTATTATTTTTAAGTCCCAAAAGAAATTTGCTCATGTTACATGAGGTCGAGTTTTACAATTCACCACTAGAAAATAAGGGTATAAAAGAGAAACGAAATAGTAAAAGGAAAAGAAAAAAAGAAAAAGAAATTGTTCAACCGGGGTTCAGAACACTTCACCCCAAACACTGGTTTCTGATTTCGGGGCTTCCCAACCCTGCACCTCAAACACATTTTTTTGATTCCCAGAGTTCAGAACCCGCCCTGACAAACCCCATAGTTCTGATTCCCAGGGTTCTGATTCCAAAACAGGGGTCAAACACTCCCTTAAAGTTTTCAAACTCAACCTTGTAAGTCGATTCTCATTCTATTTAAATTTTGTTTCAAAAAAATATTATACAACATTTTTTAGCGTTTTTTTTTTTAAATATTCAAGAAATAATGAATATGTCATTAGGAGAAATAATGACTTTCTAATTTTAATAAGGTATTTATTACTTTCTCTAAGATTAGAACTCCACTATAAATCATTTTTCACATTTTCTATAAAAGTATTACAACGTATCAATTCAAATAAAATTATTTAAAAAAAAATAATAATAATTTATTATAATTGGAGGGAATTCAAATCTGTAACTTCTAGGTGGATGATATATATTTTATATCAGTTGAACTATGTTCATGTTGACAATATGTTACAATTTTTATATCTACATATTCTATGAGTATACTATTAACTAATTAACTAGTATTATCCAAAAAAAAAAAAAAAAAAAACTAATTAACGCATCAACATGGACATAGCTCAACTAACGTAATGTATGAATCAGTGACCAAGATGTCAGATGTCTGAATCCCCCACCCTACATATTGTCTACAAAAAATACATCAACTAAATAAATATTTTTTAAAAAAACTAAATAAACACCATACTCATATTATTTTAACTAAATTTCTATATTAGAATTTCTTTTTCTTAGTAGAGTTTTATTTTATTTTTGCAAAAGTAATATATTACTAGGGCAAAAAGAGGACCTCAAAGCCTGAGGTTAAGGTATAAAGAAACAAACAACAAAGCATAGAAACTAACTAGTGAATCAAAGAAACAAATCACGACAACAAGTCCCAAGGTTGGACACTAATAGAACTAGGAGGCGACAAAACTCCCAACCAAGACGAACACCGATAAGACATACAATCTGGATACTCAGCAAAACAGCCTGAGGGGAACGGAGACCCGAATCATGCAGACAAGAGTTTTGTTACCTCCAAATGTGATAAATCGCACACCAAAACGTTGTTTGCCCCTACCTATACAACAAATTCACTCCAATTTAGTAGGCAATTTGGCAATCCAATGGGAAAAGTGAGCCCCTACGCACGCGCACATACAAGACGGTTGAATGAACAATCAAAAAACAGATGATCACGCGTCTGTACAGAGTCCCCACATAACAAACAGGTCATAAGGATGAAGGAGTCTCAAACATGGAATCGAGCTCGTGCATTTAGCCAATCGCGAATGGCCAACCAAGTAATGAATGGGTGGCGAGGAATATTGCTTCCGAACTATAGCAATCTAACCCACAATACAAGCTTGCACGGGGGCGTTACACATCCGATGCACCACTGAAAATCAGTCTGATCGCCTAGGCTTCCAGACAATTCTATCCTCTCGATCGGGACATGGCTGGATAGTTGCACCAGGCCTGAAAGTTCCACCATTACCCCGGAGATACAGGGTCGGTGCCAGGAACCATCGGAGAGGATGAAATTAGCCAGATGGACATGAATCGAGCTTCTGACCTCAGTAATTAGCGTCTCACTATACCGTTGTAGAATAGGGTCGCCCAACAGGTAGGGATCTATCTACTCACACGTGGTACCTACGCCCATCCCCAATAGCATACCGGATAAGAGGGCGAAATTGGTTACGTGTTAGAGTATTTAATATTATGTTATTTACTTTATATTATTTCATATATGTACAAACTTTTTAGGTCTTTTAGCCGTTATATCTTGACTACTATTTATTGTTTGTTTATATCTTGACTACTATTTATTGTTTGTTCTAGCCTTAGTTTGTTAAGGTTGATGATCTAATTCTATATCACCTTCATTATTCTCTCTTCTATCTATATTCTCTATTATGGTATTCGAGCTCTAGGCTCTATCTTCTTCATGATCCTTCAATGGCGTCTGATGCAAGTTCATCTTCTTCAAGCTTATAACTTGCAATCTCTCAAGAATTGTCAACTCCGAAAATGGAAACGGGTCATCTTCCGCAAACCCACCATTCACATGAATACGGGTGCAAATCCGAATATTTGGTCGTCGACTACTCTAGTCAACACCAGTCAACGTCAGTTTTCCTCAAGCACCTTCTCCTCCACAAATGATAGTTGATTGCTAGAGAGGAGTACCATATATCGTTGGTCACAATTCCACACATAAAGGTGTTACAGATCATGGACCTCGTTGTCGGAGAAGCTTTCGGAACCATGTGATGTCGTCGGACTCTCCTTTCAGCATTAGTACATTTTCTCTATTTCTTTTCATTTACTTTTGCTTTCTTTTTTCTCTCCTAAAATTATTCATACATATTCATCATCTATTTTCTCTCTCCATACGTAGAGATGTCCACAGGGCGAGGCGAGGTAGGGCCAGGTAATGCCTTCCTGCCCCCGTCCCCCATTCCATTACCCGTCCCCGCGAAATTCCCCGCAGGAAAAAAAATTCCGCGAGTAATTTTCTTTTTAATTTATTCTTAACCGATTTTTTTTTAAGTTTTGTTATTTGTTAAGTTAATTAATATTATATATATTTAATTCAATAAATTTTATTTGCAAGATGTAATTTTTTTTTTTGACCGAGGGATGAGGATGTGTTTTTTTTTTTTTTTTTTTTTATGAATATATATTATTACATGTTCCCGCCTCGTTTAGCTAACGGGGCAAAAACAATCCCCACTCCTTGTTTCATTCTCCGTGTAATCGGAGATTCCCCATCTCATTTGGGGCGGATCCCCAGTCGGAACGGATCAGACTAAATGAATATCTCTATCCATAAATCTCATGCCCTCTTCATCTCTCTTCAAAATCTTAAATCTATTTTCTTGTCTTTTTTTTTTCCCTTATCCTAATGGTTGGAAATTTCTTTCCTTACAAACAAAATCTCTCCAATTTACTTTTGGTCATTAAGTCTCTTAAATATATATGGTTATTATTCTTCTTTATACTCTAATTCTCTCTCCCAAATTTATCTTTCTTTAAACCCATATTTTTCCAATTTTCTCTTTTAACCCATATTTTGGACACCACATTTTCTTCATGATTAACAAGTTTGCATATCAAACTCAGTGTCGTACAAGAATCACGTTCGCTTGTAAAAATGTAGTATTTAATATTATGTTATTTATTTTATATTATTTCATATATGTACAAGTTTATTGGATTTTTTAGTGTTTGTATCTTGACTACCATTGAATGTTTGTTCTAGTTTTAGTCTCTAAAGGTTGATGCCCTAATTTTATATCACTTTCATTATTCTCTTTTCTCTATAGTCTCTATTATTACGCAGTTGGAGAATAATCTTATATATCATATCAAGATCACCTAAGAGACGAATGAATAGTCCACACGGAATATCTTCTCACTCTTAACAAATTTAACCGTTAATTATTGCATGTAGAGCACGTGGATAACACGTGAATCCTCTGCTAATAGAATGAATAACAAGTATAACAAATAAACTTCTACGGACTACCGAGAAAGAGTATTTTGTATTCGACTCTTACTCATATTATATCAATTTGAGTTTTATTTTTTTATATTTTTTATTAAATAGTGTAATATGATCGATGGAATAATGGTGGGTTGAAACTTTGATTTTAATTTTAATTTCTTCACCTGAAAATAAATTCATATCTTAGTAAAGATTTGAGATGGAAAGAAGAAGACAAGAGCATTAATGCATGGTGAATCCCAACCACTCAGATTTCTTCATTATTAAATCAAATACAGACATCTAACATTATTACCCATCCATAATAATAATAAAATAAACTAAAAAAAAAATCTACTCTAATCTTTACGGTCGGGTTTGGTTTCTTATTCTTTTTCTTTTTTATGTTTTTGAAAACGAGAATAAGGTGGATTCTTTTTATGGCATGAATTCATATTTGTGGCTTCACTTTGAAAATTGTTTTCGAAAATCGGACCAATTTTAGCATCAAATAAAAAAAAAATAACTTTTAGTCATTTTTTATTGTTTTTGAATTTGGAAGCTTAAAATTAAAAAACACTGGATCTCCTTTTAATTGTAATTTTTAATCTTCTCCCTCATTTCTTCTTCGTTTCGAGTAGTCCTTTTTCTATTGTTTCTCCTTCAACCGTTCCTCTTCTTCTCTACTAAAGAAAAAAATGTTGAAAATTTGGGGTCATAAAAATGTGTCTTCCTCTAAGAAAGTACTATTTTTAAAATTTAAAACGAATCAAAATGAATTATGAGCAGAGGAAGTTTGTCTCTCCCTAAATTAGTTTTAGTTGATCGAAAGAAAAGAAAAGAAAAATACAATTATTTTTTAAAATTAAAATTAACCCAAATAAGGAAGACGATTTTTCCGTTGATAGAAGGGTTGAATCCATTTCTAAAACATATTGAGATAATAAACGGATTTTGAGATACGAATTATTTGGTGGTTGAATTAGATGACTGGTTGCTGAAGATGTCAGGGTAAGTTTTGAAATTCTATTTTCTGTTTTGATAATCTCTTCTTTTTCTTGCTAGCAAAAAAAATTTTAAATTCACAATCAAACACAATTTTTTAAATTTTATATTCAAATTTAAAGTTTTTAAATTAGAACGGTTTTCAAATATAATAAAAATAAAAAATTTATTTTGGTTTTTATCAAATTCTTGTTTTAAAAACAAATTTTCGGATTAAGGAACCTAATCTTCTCTCAAATTCCATGTTCTAGTTTTTGTTTCTCTTCCTAGACTCAACTAAACAGTTTGTTTGATTTATTTACTTTTTCTTTCTTTATATTTTCTCAGTCAACTCTTACGGTATGATATAATAAATTCAACTAGAGCCCCAACTATATACCATTTTTTATTTTTCTAAATATTAACGTACTTAATTATAAATTGTTGACTTTTTTGAAGTTTTTAAAATGTATTTTTAAATCTTAGGACATTTATTTTATAAATGTTATTATGGTTTTAATTTGAGGATCGATTAGAACCACATATTTGTGAATCGATTATGACCACACGTTTGTGGATGATTGCAGACCACATGTTTTCTGGTTAATTCTTGACCACATGTTTTGGATCATTTCTGGCCACATGTTTTCAGAATGATTCATGGCCACATGTTTGTGGAAGATTCTTAACCACATGTTTGTCTTTTTATTTCCTATATAAATCATTCTCATTTGGTTTGAGAAATAATTCCATGGAAAAGCAAAGCACCTTAATAGTTCTCTCATCTTCGCCTCCTCATAGAAATCCTCCATAAAACTGTTTTCTTTGAATTATTGTTTAACTCTTGATTTCGAGCTGGTGTCTTAAGGATGTATGATTGAACGATCATTCCTACAGTGCATAGGTGATCGATAGATGGGTTGTTTTATTCTGGAGGCGGCGTGGTTGATAGACTGTTGTGCACAACACTGGGCAGAGCCGCGAAACGTCTTAAAGAGAGCGACCTAGTCCGCGACTCAACCCCAGAAATTTTATTGGTAATATCATTCCATTTTTAATTTTGCACCAACAATTTTAAGACGTTAGCAGAATTATTCTGGAATTATATTATGTTGAAATCATGCTCTTATTATTGATAATATTTTGCATGTGAATAAATCTGTGAATTCTCAATTAGTAAATTGGAATTCAATTAAACTTCTGGCATTGTGTTTATGAGTATACTTTATTAATTTTATTTTTATAAATTTAGAAGTGTATATTGTGGAGGAATTAATGATTATTCTAATTAGCCGTACTTATATTTAAATATATCTGTAGGCTAAGTTGTTCAATCTCAATTAGATTGAATTTTGTCAACATGAATATGTTTGATGGTTATTTTAGAGAATATGTTTGGTGATTATTTTGATCCTTCAAATAAGCTTTAACATATTTTATTAAACTATAGAATATGATTGCTCGAGTGACAATTGAAGTTGATTTAAGTATTTTGTTAATATAATTAATATTTACTTAAATCTTATTTTTGTTATGAGAGTCATAATGTTATGTGGCAGAGATTACGAAACTCATTTTGTAAGTTAATTAAATTCATTATTTGAAGATATTTAGATTATGGTTTGTTCCATAAATATAACTTAAAGTTTCAGCTTTTGCTGGTTGACGTGGAATGAATTTTATACATGTCGAGTTTCATATAGTTTGAATTAAAATGAATTTCATACATGTTGAATTTCATATCCTTTGTTTCTACGTGTGGATTTAGAAATAGTATTTCATTATGATGCTATATGTGAATACATGTTGAATTTCATATCCTTTGTTGCTACATGTAGATTTAGAAATAGTATTTCATTATGATGCTATATGTGAGCATGTTAAAGATATTTCGAATATATCATGTGGATATAGAAATAACATTTCGAATATATCATGTGGATATAGAAATAACATTTCGAATGTATCATGTGATATAGAAATAACATTTCATTGTTTTAATATATATTTACTGAGTATAGATTTGTTTGTAGAAACTCATTGTATCATGATTGTTTTATTTCATGAAATGAGTAAAGAAAATAACAATAATAATGTTGTTATTATGGTATACTTTGCACACCTCAAGCATATATGTTATCATTGTGATCGTTGAGCCTAGTTAAGTCGAAATTATCATTTTATCATGTATGAAAATGATATTCTTATTATTGTTGAGAGTTATGTTGTAATAGCTGATTTAAATATTTTGGAGTTTGCTAAAGTTGTTAAGGTGATGAAGTATTTTGGAGTTTGCTAAAGTTGTTAAGGTGATGAAGCCTAAAATTATGAAGCAAATAAAGGTTAGTGAATATTCTATTTGTACTTTAATTTTCATGAAATTGAAAATTAATATGTATTGAAATATTCTGGAGAATAGTGAATATTCTATTTGTACTTTAATTTTTATGAAATTGAAAATTAATATGTATTGAAATATTCCGGAGAATATGTGCTAAAGTTGTGAATCAGATTAATATTAGTGAATATTTTATTTGGCCTTGAATTTTCATGGAATTGAAAATTATTATTATCTATTAAGCTAGTTTGGCCATAAAATTATTTACTTATTATGACATGCTCCAATTACATTTGGAACTAGTTGATCTTGATAGTAACTTAAGATCAGATTGACTAAAGCTATGTATAAAATGTGTGAAATTTTATAAGAGCTTTTAAGATCTTATTGACTAAGATATTTGAGTGAAAATATGAAATTATTTATTTTATGAAAGCATGTGAATTTTCATTTGATTGAAAATATGAGACGTATTGAGCATGTGAATTTTCATTTAATTGAAAATATGACTATTGAGCATGTGAATTTTCATGAGTATGTGAATTTTTATTTAATTGAAATTATGAAGTTATTCATTTTTTAATATGTATTGAATATGCATGTGTTCACGGAAAGAGGAAATGAAAATTAGACATTAAATAATGTATAATTGTTCTGTGTTTGACCAGAATACCAAAAATTAGACATTAAGTAATGTATAATTGTTATGAGGTTGTTTGACCAGAATACTTGATCTTAAGAGGGTTAGACTATAAAATATAGTCTTATGAATATGAATGTGTATTCATAAGATATACAATAAATAACAAAGCATATAGATTTTATGATCTAAATGTAAAGTTTATTGTAGAATCAAATGATGCTGACATCTATGAGAATAGATTCCCCTTTACTAGAAATAGTGAGGGCACATTGTCTAGCAATATCTAGTGATTAGGAATAGTGAACCCTCTAAGATAGAACCTGGACCTTCAGAAGATAGAACCTAGATCTTCAGAAGATAGAACCTGAACATTATCGGGATATAAAACCTGAAACTCTGAGGATATAAAATATGACCTTCTGAGAGGTAAAAGAGCTTGAATAGTTAAAGACTATGGTAGAGTTAAAAGAGCTTGAATAGTTAAAGACTATGGTAGAGGTAAAAGAGCTAGAATAGTTAAAGACTATAGTTCTGATTTCTTTGTCTATACCCTAGAGGAAGATTCGATCAACCTCAAAGAAGCATTGTCTTCTTTAGATGTTAATTTTAGCAAGAAGCTCTAAATGATGAAGATGACTCTTTGAGTCTAAAAAGACCTGACATTTAGAAGATCTACCTCTCGGTAGTAAACCTTCAAGTTTTAAGTGGATCCTAAAGAAAACGCTAAAACCCGATGGTACAGTTGACAAGTACAAAGCACGCATAGTAGCTAAAGGTTTTAGACAAAGAGTATGTAGACTTCTTTGCCACTAAGATAACATCCATTTAGGGTCTTAATTTCCCTAGAGATCGTGCACCATCTAGTTGTGCATCGAATGGATCTTAAGACAACTTTTCTTAATGGTGAATTAAAGGAGAAAATCTACATGGATCAACTTGAAGATGTTGTTGTTCATGGTCAGAGCAGAAGATCTGCAAGTTAGATAGATCTCTATATGGTCAAAAGCAAGAACCAAAAGCAATGACATGACAACTTGATCATCTCATATGATTTTCATGTCAATGAAAGTGACAAATGTATCTACTATTACTTAGTAGATGACATTTACGCTTAATAGATGACATTTACACTATTTTATGTTTTTACATAAATGATTTGCTAATTTTGGTTAAAGTATTCACCTTGTGAATAAGGTGAAATCAATGTTGAATTTCAACTTTGATATGAAAAACCTCTGAGAAGCCAGTGTTATCCTTGGTATAAAATTACTAAGTCTGATAATGGAATTTCTCTAAATCAATCTCATTACGTTGAGAAGATATTAAAGAAATACAATAACTTTAATTGTAAACCTGCATGTATACCTTGTGATTTAGGTGTAAAAATTATTTAAGAACATTGGTGACAATGTAAGACAATCGGAATATGTGAGTATCATTGGCATTTTTCGGTACGTCACTGATTGTATTAGACTTGATATTGCCTATGTCATGTCGTTGGATTACTATGCAAGTTTACAAATAGACCTAGTTTAGAGCATTGTCATGCTATTGAAAGGATCATGAGGTCCCTGAAAAGAACCATGAACCTAGGATTGCATTATTAAAAGTTTCCAGCTGTATTAGAAGGTTACAGTGATGCAGGCAGACTGGAACACTTGGCCAGATGACTCCAAGAAAATTAGTGGCTATATTTCTAGTATAGTGTGTTATGCTTTTTCTTGGAAGTCAAAGAAACAAACCATTTTGACTCGGTCCACTATGGTATGTTAGATGATAGCATTAACGATAGCTATTGAAGAAGTAGTATGGTTGATAAACCTGCTAGCTGAGATCCCTTTACGGGAAAGACCGATACCAGTTGTGTTGATCCATAGCGATAGTACCGCGGCTATTGCTAAAATTAAAAATCGTTATTATAACGATAAGAGACGACAAATACGTCGTAAGTATTGTACAGTTAGAGAGTTTCTCTCAACAGAAGCTGTAAGAGTGGATCACGTACGCACTGATGATAACTTAGCAGATCCTTTGACGAAAGGATTAGCTATAAAGAAAGTCCACAAGACCCCTAAGGGAATGTGACTATTGCCCATAGAACGATGAGTCACTCATAATGGTAACCCAACCTAAATGACTGGAGATCCCGAAAAATAGGTTCAACGGGTAATAACAAGTTATGAAGTGATATGAGTTAGATCATGCAATTTACTTCGTATAGCCGAAGCATGAATTCCTGAAGCTTTGAGAGGATGAGATAATAAAAACTCTTAATGAGATCTATACTCCATGTGGAGTGGAGTACCAAGGCTACAGGAGTACTCTTGATAGACTCACCTATGTGAATGTGGAAGTGAGGCCGCTTCCTATGGAATTTTGGGCAAAATTGCTAGAGCGTTCACTAGACTGGGATAGACGTGCAGGACCATTATAACACGGACCTTTTTCGACATCCTTGAAAGGTTGATGCGTGGTACGATGTTAGAGATAGGGTTCAAAACTTCGAGTTACCGTAGTAAAATCTAAATCTACTCACTACGCAAATGTTCAAATCGAAAGATACATTTGTTTATGCACAATCTATTGATTATGACACTGCTCGGAAATGTTTTTAAAAATTCAAAGTGGGGGATTGTTGGCTTTTTTGAAGTTTTTAAAATGTATTTTTAAATCTTAGGACATTTATTTTATAAATGTTATTATGGTTTTAATTTGAGGATTGATTAGAACCATATATTTGTGAATCGATTATGACCACACGTTTGTGGATGATTCATGGCCACATGTTTGTCTTTTTATTTCCTTTTTTTTTTTGAGTACATTGGGGGTGGGGGGATTCGAACCACAGACCTCGTGGTCGTCAACTCATACATATGCCAGCTGAACTATGCTCGCTTTGGCTCTTTTTATTTCCTATATAAACCATTCTCATTTGGTTTGAGAAATAATTTTATGGAAAAGCAAAGCACCTTAATAGTTCTCTCATCTTCGCCTCCTCATAGAAATCCTCCATAAAACTGTTTTCTTTGAGTTATTGTTTAACTCTTGATTTCGAGCTGGTGTCTTAAGGATGTATGATTGAACGATCATTCCTACAGTGCATAGGTGATCGATAGATGGGTTGTTTTATCCTGGAGGCGGCGTGGTTGATAGACTGCTGTGCACAACACTGGGCAGAGCCGCGAAACGTCTTAAAGAGAGTGACCTAGTCTGCGACTCAACTCCAAAAGTTTTATTGGTAATATCATTCCATTTTTAATTCTGCACCAACATAAATTTATACGGTGTATTTTTTAAATGTAATCTAAGTATAAGTTTAGTTAAATCATAATTTTTTTTTTTTTTTTTTTTATATTTTTCTAAATATTAACGTACTTAATTATAAATTTATAAAGTGTATTTTTTAAATAATGTAATCTAAGTATAAGTTTAGTTAAATCATAATTTTTTCTTTTTTTTCATAGTACTAACAAAGGTGAGGTTTGAGAATTTAAACCTCCAACGACAATGAATAATGTACATGTAAATCACGTTGAACTATGCTTATGTTCACTATAAATTTAGTCTCTAAACTTTTAAAATTAAGTCTAATAGATTCATAAACTTTAAAAAGTGTCTTAATAGATTCTTATAAAGTGTCTCAATAGATTCTTAAATTTTTAATTCTCTCATAGATCTCTAAAACTGTAAAGGACGTTCAGTCTCCTGTTTTATATTTGGATGAGTTTGACTTTTGAAGTCAACTTCACGTTTGGATGGATGAGTTTGAAAACAAAAATTAGAACCAAAATCCATAGTTTAGGGTTTTCATCCATTCTCACTTCAACTTACTTTTCACAATTTTTTTTTCTCTTCATCAATTTCAGAGCTATCATCAATTTTCTCTCTCCTCTTTTTTATTTATATATATTTTTAAATATATTTTTTTTCATTATGACGTTGGTAATTTATATATATATATATAGGGAAATTGTAATAGATGTCAATTTAGAATAAGATAATTAAAAATATAGCACGTTTTTAAAATTTTTGCGGATATGGCAATTTCTATCGCTGATATCTTATGGCTGATAGAAGTCTATCGCTGATCACCTCAGCTTTTTATAGATTTTTGTGAGTGATAATAGTCTATCAGTGATAATAGTCTATCACAGATAAAAATCTATCAGTGATATGATAAAGTCTATCAGTGATAGAAACAAATTTGTTTGCCATATTTGCAAAATATTTTAAAGTTTGCTAAATTTGCAATTAGTTTGGGCCTGATTGCTATTTGTGCAACCAGCCCTATATATATATATTTTAAAATATATTTTTTTTCATTATGAAAATTCGTATTCTTTGTTATTTTTTTTATTACTATTTTTTAATATGAATATATTTTAATACTATTACAAAATTTTCATTAATACTAGTGAATTATTGGAATGTACGTTATATCCGAACTAAGATTTTTTTTTGTAATTTTTTTCAACCGTATTCTATAAACTAATGTTGTGTTTGTAATTTTTTTTTTCCTTTCATAATTTTTTTTTTTTTATGTTTTTTTAATGATAAAAAAATATCTTTTTTCATAAGTTTTTTTTTTTAAGTACGAATTATGAAAATGATATTTTTTGTTATGTTTTTTTTTACTACTTTCTAATATGAATATATTTTAATATGATTACAAAATTTTCATGAACAGTAGTGAATAATTATAATATTTTTAATTGGATTGTACAAAATTTTCATCCATGGTAATTTTTTTCCTTTCTTCTATTTCTTGTTTTTTGTTTTTGTTAATTTTTTTTTTTTTAATATCTTTTTCCATCTTATTTTATAAACTAATGTTATGTTTGTAGTTTTTTTTCCCTTTATTTATTTTGTTTTTTTGTTTTTTTTTTATTTTTAAAATGTATATTTTTTCATCCTATTTCATAAACTTTTTTTATGAGTACAAATTACGAAAATTGTTCAATTTTTTATACTACTTTCAAATATGATTTTATTTTAATACTACATCATTTTCATCAACAATAGTGAATTATTGTTATTCATTCTTTTGTATCTTATTTTTAGAATTTGTATCTCCATGTTTGAACTCATGATTTTAATATTGTCATGTTATGTTTTCTCTTTTGTTAATGATAAACAAAGTTTTGAGTGTTGGAAACAATTTTCTTATTCTTAGACTATAACATAAATTAAATGCTCATTTTTAAGTTCCAAAAGAACTTTGCCTCAGGTAACATGAAGGTTTTACAATTCCCAAAACAACCACTAGAAAATAAGGGTAAAAAAGAGAAACGAAATAGTAAAAGAAAAAGAAAAAAGAAAAAAAAATTGTTCAACCTGAGGTTCAGAACACTGCACTCCAAACACTAGTATATATATGTTTAATCAAATAATGCATCAATAAAATGAGTATAAATAATTTTTTTTTATTGTAGTTATAATTTAAATTTTTTTGTCTTCATTCGAATAAATTAAATAATTTTTTTTAATACAATAAATGGATTAAGAAAATTTAAAATTTTCGACCTCAAAAGAAATAGTACAGCTAATTACCGCTGAACTATGTTCATTTGGTAAATTAAATGAAAATTTAAGTAATGATGATACTTCATTATTGAATTGATCACTATTTTTTTTTTTTTTTTAAAAGTATTTAATTAATGCGGGGATTGAACCCATGACCTCTTAGTCAATAACACAACTTTATGTCAATCGAGTTATCTCATTTAATATGAATGGATGAGTTTTAATCTTATGATTTTATTTCATTAATTAATTTATTAGACAACAAGTAGGTTTTTTCTTTCTCAAGTTTTCAATTTGATGAGTAAATTAATAAAATTTAAAAAATGAACCAATGATGCTCATCATTCATCCTCCCCCTTCGTGGGAAAATTAAATGCTTGAAAAAAACATAATAATTAATTAAAAGAATTCACATTACAACTATCATAATCTTATCCAAGCATGCTTTTAAGTTTTAAAAGAAGAAAAAGGCATGCTTTAAGCATAAATAAAAATATAAAAATACAAGCTCATGGGTCTTCTTTTTGGGTTGACTATTGACTATAATGGTATATATGCCTAAGTTCCCTTTTCATTGACATGACCTATAATTGAAAAATTGAGTGGTGTCATATTCACTACTTCTATTTAATATTGATTTTTGAAAATTTTGAAATGACTCAATACTCATTAATAATGCATGGTTCAACTGTAATTTGAGAAGTAAATCATTTGGTTATCTGTTTATTTAGTTTCAAGAGTAAAAAAAAAAAAAAAAAAAAAAAAAAGTGCATACCAAAATATATATACAGAAAATGATGAAAATGAGTGTGCAGAATACATTTTAAATCAAATGTTTGAGTGATATGTCCTTATTTTATTTAGGACATTACTCATTTTTATGTATCATTTCAAATTACTACTTATTAGTCCAGATCATAGTCCTCTCCGACGGATCCTCGAATGAGCTTGGAACAGTCCTGTCCAAGTTGACCTGCACAGAAAGAGAGAAACTTGCATTGGTGTAGTACTCGACCCAACACGCTCCGATACTTAAATCAACGAGAAGTTTTTTTGGAAAGTCGAACTTAAGTGGAGTTAGTAGAGATTGCTTACTCTTTTATGAAGAACGATGTTTCATATTTATAGGGAGAGATACATTGATTGTGGTGCCAATATTGTACGCCTAATCCGACGCGTCAGGTGAAATAAGCGTCGGGTGTTAGCGGAGTAATTGGAAAGTGGTCGGCCAAGAAGTTACCCCACCTGACAATGGGTATTATCGTACTTGGTAGTCTAGCCAACCCGGTCGGCTCAGAAATCTGGCATTAAGAGAGTTTCACTTCTTTGAATAAATAGGGTCGTGGACCACTTGAAAATTAAAATGAATTTCTCGATAATGTGCGGATGACATTAAGTTGGATTGACTCATAACAATATTAACATTTGAAATTAAAATATTAATGAATATTTGAAATCAAAATGAAAAGTTTAAGAGGGCACTAGATTTAAAAAAAGAAATTTAAGAACAAAATAAACACAATGATTATAATTTGAAATTTAACTACTAAAAAATCATAATCAAATTAAAGAAATTGATGAAAAATTTAACTTAATCAAAACAAACCGTGTCATGTGATTGAAATTAAAAATGGTTTAAAATATTGAAATGATCTTAGAAAGTAAAATGGAGCGAGTGAGACAAAACAAATATTTACGAGAGGGGGAGAAAGTCAAATGAAGTAATAAATTCAGATCTATGAATTGCATTTATTTATCTTATTTTTGTCCATTCATATCTTAATAGTGTTTGATAATGATTTTGTCTTTTTCTATTATTTAAAATTAAGTTGATTTGCCTACATTTTTCTATTTTATTTTATTTCAAAATTAACAAACAATCTATTTTATTTTTTAAATAAATTTGACTAAAATTTTAAATATGTAATTTAATTAACAAAGAAACTAGAAGTAAACATGATTGATTTTAAAAGGATTGGTGGCATCCAATCGACCCAAAACAATGATAAATATAGTTAAATATAAAATATTTGTAAAAAATCAGTGATAGTCATTGATAGACTGTTATCACCGATAGTTATTGACAAAATTATAAAGAAACAAAAGTATATTAATTATCATTGATAGTCATTGATCTGATATCAGTGACTATCACTCATAGCCTTCTATTAGTGATAAAAAATGTTATATTTGTAAAAAAAATTAAAAAGTACTAAATTTTTTATTATTTTATTCTAAATTGAGATCGAGTACAATTTCTCCGAAATACAGAAATTTAAACATAAAATAGTTACCAAAAAAATTTTAATTTAAAATAATTGCAATAAAAAAGGAAAATTGTAACCGATGTCAATTTAGAATAAGATAATTAAAAATATAGCATGTTTTTAAAAAATTTGCAGATATGACAATTTCTATCGCTGATATCTTATGGTTGATAGAAGTCTATCGCTGATCACCTCAGTTTTTTATAGATTTTTATTAGTGATAATAGTCTATCAATGATAGAAATCTATCAGTGATATGATAAAGTCTATCAGTGATAGAAACAAATTTTTTTGTCATATTTGCAAAACATTTTAAAGTTTGCTAAATTTGCAATTAGTTTGGGCCTGATTGCTATTTGTGCAATCAGCCATAAAAAAACATGTATAGTTTTGTACAGTATCTCATTTTTTTTTTAGTTATTTCTAACTCTTTACAAAGATGTTTGAGACACCAACTTAAAGTTGAGTGCACTGGGTTATTATAACACAGTTCACATTTGACTCACCGATTATTATAAATTAACGTCAATAAATATTAACTTAAATAATATTTAATATTCACAGACTATTTTAAGTCATCCAACGCTCCAAACAGTCATTTATTGTTTCATTGAGATGACTTCTAGTCTATTATTTTATAATCTTTTCTAGAATGGTATGAGATGACATTTCCTTTACAATAATACATAATTTTTTATATTTGTATATTTTAAATAAAAATTAGATTTCAAAATTTAAAGAAGTACGGAATAATGTGAGATTTTGGAAAGACATTAAAGTGTTGTAATGTGATGGGAAGGTGAAGTATTTTTGTCCAAGATTATTACACCACCAATCAATTTCTTATTTATTTTATTCCAATTAATTAATAAAAGTTTCCTTAATAACTATATTTCTATTTAATTTATTTATCCTATTAAATATCATCTAAATCAACAAAAACAGTCGTCGTCAATATTTAGTAAATGAAAAAGACCTGGGAACTCAAAATTAAAAAGAAAAAAAAAATAGGTTATTCAATTTTTATTTTCCTTATTTATCCAAAAGGATGGTCCCCACCGTAAGGTAGACAAATAGTTGTGGGAGCCACGTTTTTGTTTCCAACAGAAAATTTTAATATTTGTAGTACCTTTTATTATTATTATTATTATTTATTTATTTTTAAGTTAAAATTGTAATAATGAGACACTTTATAATAGTATGTAAATAATATATATTATAGAAGTCTATTTATTGACGGTTGATTATAATAGTCAGTGGGTCAAACGTAGACTGAGTTATAATAATTCAATCCACTCAATTCTATGAATTTTGTGAATCAAACAGTATCCCTGAATTTACTGCACCATATTCTCCTAAGCAAATGACATAGTTTAAGGTAAAAATATAATGTTAAAGAAAATGATGAATGTCGACCGTCGAATCAAATGAAGGTTGCAGCAGAGCTGCGAGGCATAGCAGCGCCCTCGCCTGGCGCCATTCCCGGACCTAGCAGCAGACGGGCAGACCGTGCATGTTATGGGTATAAAAGAGGTGATAGTCATATATATTAAATTGATTATGATTATTTCCTCGGAAATTATTTCTGCAACTCTTTTCCTCTCCCTCTCCCTTGTTTAAAAAAAAAACGAAAAAAAGGAGAACGAGGAGAAGAAGGAGGAGAGGGAGGTGAGAGAGGGAGGGGGAAGGGAGGAGAGAAAAACGAAAGAAAAGAAAAAACAGAGGGAAAATCGGAGAGGGAAGATAGAGGAGGAGGTGGTGGTGAGGAGAAAGAAAAAAGAAAAAAAAATTAAAACAATTTTAATAATATATTTTTTAAAATTTAAAATAGGTGTTAGACCAAGATTGAACCGAAAATTTGATGGAGTGACGCACCAAATCCAAACCGGTATAATTGTTGAGTTTGAAACTTTGGGAACCCAAATTCTACCAAATCCAAACTCGAGGGACCATTAGTGTAATTTTTTCTAAAAAATACAATATTATTTGTTGATGATTATTCTAGATATACGTAAATCTACCTCTTAAAATCAAAAGATGAAGCATGTAGTATGTTTTTAAAATTTAAAGTTGAAGTAGAAAACCAACTAAACAAAAAGATAAAAATGTTAAGATTAAGTGGTGAATATGGTTATAAATCTCTTAAAGAATTTTGTGAATCAAACAATTTACTGCACCATATTCTCCCCAACACATGACATAGCTAAACGTAAGAATAGAACATTAAAAAAATGATGAATGATATGTTATTGAGTTCCAGATTACCTACCATTTGTGGGGAGAAACTAAGCTTTCTGCTTGTTTTATTCTTAACAGTTTCTCACACAAAGCTGAACAAAACATCATAAACACTGTGAAAAAGTTACTCACCTAATCCAAGTTATTTGAAAGTGTGAGGGTGCTTAGCTAAAGTAGCATATCCAACATTCAAAAAATTTATGGTAGGATCTAAAACCTTTGAATGTCTATTTATTAATTATGCTCATAATAACGCTACTTATAGATTCATGTGTGTTAAGCGATAACTCAATTTGTGAGTATAAAAATCTATTCATCAATACGACACTTAAACTCGAAGTGATATTTTCTTCTTCTTCAAGTTAATGGTGATCTGATGCTCAAACGTAGTAGATTCGAACGCCTGACATGAAATAACTTTTTTTAGTGTTGAAATTTAATAATTACGATCTCAAGAATGAGACAAAGTTAAGAATGAGACAAAGTTAAGAGGGGTGACACATGTAAGAATGAAGATTTAAACTTCTAATTTCTTAGTGAAATAGGTAAAATAATGGATAAAAAATGAGAGTAATTTCGAAGTATTTCCGTAATGAAAATGTTTTCCGTTTTGAGCACTTATTAGTCCAGCTAAGATGATATCCAACGGAAGGGTGACACGGCATAGGGGACACGAGTGTAATTTTGGTGAAACAATTATTTTTGTGGGGGAGATAATTAATATATTATGAATATTTTTGGTATTTAATTTTGAAAAAGGAATGGCTTCAGGAGTTGGCAATGTCCTACAAAACTGAGAAAAGCTCCGTCTCTGCGGCAGTTAAGCCGCTCCAATCCCCACACCAAATCTCACTGTAGAAGAAGAAGAAGAAGAAGAAGAAGAAGCTTTTCCCTCATCTCTTTCATTCAGCTTCAGCTACCTCCATTCACACATTCAATTCCTGAAATGCAGACAAGAGCTCAGAGAAATTAGAGGAAGATGCCGCTCGTCAGGGTGCAGGTCAAGACCGAGTTTGGACTTGGAAACCCCGACCTCTACAAGGATGCCAACATTGAAGATCCGAAAGCCGTCCTCGACGGTGTTGCTGTTGCTGGCCTCGTCGGGATCTTGAGGCAATTGGGTGATCTTGCCGAGTACGTTTTTTCTGCTCTATTTCCAATTTTGAGTTCTGAATTAGGCATTTTCGTTTAGATGTTCTTGTTTGTGTAGGTATTTCTTGAGTTAAATAGACATCTGGAAATTGAACTACACTTGGAGCAAAATTGAGTGTTTCGTGTTTTTCCTCCAACTGTAGTTCAAGCTGAAAATAGGAACTTCATTTTTGTATCTTATTTAGGAAACAGTTGTGTGAAGCAATAGAATACAATCAAATCAGAATTATATGTTTGGGATTCTAATTTTCTTCATTCTCCACGAGTTACTCAGAACTTCACTTACAATATGACATAGTCAGCTACTCAGTATTTAGTTGCTCATTTTTCTTCTTCTTTTAGAATATTACATTGTTTGTGGGGTGAGAGGATTCGAACTTACGGCTTTTCAGAGGAAGTAGAGATACCTTAACCGCCGAGCTAAATCCTGATGAAATGGTCATGAGTAATTTTTGTAGGTTTTTAGCTAGAAACAGTCATTATAGTTAGTTAGATTTACCAACTTAGTAGTTTACAATGTTTGGAAAGTTGATCTTAACAAGGGTCTGAGAATAAGCAAAGAACAAGTAGTTTGTTTAAATAAGCTGTGAAACACTCTGTAATCCATGTCCCACTTATTTACTCAAGCGAACTGCTTGTTCTTCAGTTTTCTTCCTGGCCTCCTAAGATTGTGACACCAAATAGAATTTGGATTTTTTTAGTGTGTTTCTTATTTATTTAAGCGAACTACTTGTTCTTTGCTTTATAGTTTGTCTGGCTTGAATTTTGGTGTGCCTTACTTGGGAAAACTGAAGGAATAATTTTTTTAAATCAGAATGGTGCCCTGCTCTTAATTATATTATATGATGGTATGATTTCATTGTTTGTTCTTACTAGGGTACTGGATGGGCTGGCTCTGTAACTCTGTTGTTGTTTCTTTTCCCTTCTTCTTTTTAAACCTTAATATGTATCACGAACGAGCAATCTTTAATTTACCCGTATAGTTTCACATCAAAAGGGTGCTAGACCAATAGAATTACTTTAGGAAATAATAAGAGTAAGCCTGTTAGTTTTCTGTGAGGTGATCATCAGCTTTGTGTTGATCTGTATATAGGGTCTTTAAAAAAGGCTTTTGCTTCCTTGGTCCTTTGTGCAAAGCAAGTATGTTGTTAAACAAGATTTATACTGACTGGGATGGTATCATCCTGTGTTGTAGATTTGCGGGGGAGGTTTTTCATGGGTTGCAGGAACAGGTGATGACAACAGCTTCCAGAAGCCACAATGTGATGGCTCGTGTCAAGCGGATTGAAGCTTCCCTTCCTTCCCTTGAAAAGGCAATACTATCTCAAACAAGTCACATTCATTTTGCTTACACAGCTGGTATGACTCAATTGCCACCTAAATTATTGATAACTAGACTTGAAACATAATTTGTTTCAATTTTGAAGGTGCTATCAACTTGTCATTTGTAAATACTCTGGACCTGAACAGAGAATCCCTTGTTAGTTTATGTAGACAATTGTTTTTTCTTTACCTTTTGATTTTTGTGGACAGTACAGTGTGCAACTTTTGTCTCAGCCATACAGCCACTTTTTCTTACCTAACTTCTAACTATTTTCTCTGTTCTACTCATATTATTATATGGGTTAGACACACATACTAGCTTACATGAGTGTCTATATTTAAAGATTTCTTGTTGATATTACTACAAAGAGAATGCTTGGAGTTAGTTTTTTGATTCACTGACAGGGTGAGAGGTCCTAGTTTATTTTAACTCGGTACCGGTCACAAACTTATCTTCAGAATAATAGTTAGCTTTAGTAAATAGTCTGTTTTGTTTTGCTATAGCACCTATATTCAAGCATGCCGCTTTAGCCAAAACTAAGGTTCTATAAGGATCATGCTATCACATTTGTTTAAGATAATAAACGAGAAGTTTGCTTTATCTTGTTAAGCTTAAATCCATCACAATCAATGCCTTGTGTAAACCATGGCAATATGTAGTTACTGATTAACAACCTAAATTTTATTCCAAGTAAAAGGTCCAACATCCTGATTGTAAACTGGATTTGTGTAGATGTGCTTTAGAGCGACATAGTTATGGTTTTCTATAACATTTTGACAACATTTGATATTTGTATAATGTTAAGCAGTTGCTTTGCAGGTTCGGAGTGGCATCCTCGTATTCGAACTGAACAAAATCACTTCATCTATCATGATTTGCCACGATTTATTATGGATTCCTACGAAGAATGCCGTGATCCTCCACAACTTCATTTGCTTGACAAGTATGATCAGTTCTTTATCTTTGTTTAACATATTTCTCCATATTGAAAATGAAAGGCGAATTTGACAGTGCTGTTCTTCTCTCCATCCAGATTTGATACAGGGGGTCCTGGATCTTGTCTAAAGCGTTATTCAGATCCAACATTCTTCAAAAGAACATCAACCTCAGGAAAAATAAGCTTGGAGAAGGTTCGGAGTGACAAAAAGGCTCACAAGGTTAAGGTACGCAGTTAAAATCTTGGAGTTATTTTTGTTTTGAAAAGGATTGGAGTTATTTTTGTTTTGAAAAGGATTGGAGTTATTTGTGTTACGTGCATCTTTTCAAATAAGTGGTTAACTTTCAAGTTTCAACTGCCTAGTTACATGATAGAATTTAATGCATGAGGTATTTGTTTCGGTCAATTTCCTCCATGTCATTCTCGCCAATTAACTAGCCTATAGTAAGCCATTAACAACAACGAGAATGTGGAGTCATAGTGTTATTTTATATTCTTGAAATCAAAGCTTGGCTCCTTATCTTTTTTTTTTCTTTTTCTTTTTAAGTAAGTTGAATACATCAGTTTTGCTGTTATAAAGTAGTCAATCTGAGAAATAAATCAACTATGCACAGAGAAAAAGATCGTTGGTGCGCAATGGAGAAGTGATACACGGTGCATCAATTCCCAATCTTAATAGCAGGTATTACTAACTATCGATTAGCTTTATACATTTCTTCTTTAGTTGAATGGATCACCGACAACTAGATATGCAGCTTGCAGTTTACCTCCCTTTCCAATGAAGGAACTTCCTTTTCTCAAACTGCTTCAGCTGATATGGTGATGAAATCAGATGCTGGGGACTCTTCAAATTCTTTTGATTCTGGAACTGGGTCAGGATATGCAGGAAGTGTTTTGAAATTAGGTTCTTCCCTGCAAACTAGAGAACAGGAATTTAGGGAATCTTCAAGTTCAAGTTTGATGCAGTTTAGTGATGCTGTTGATTCAGTTGTCCCAGATGAACAAAGTAGGATTGTAGATGATAAATTTCAATATGCACTAGAGGATCAAATTGGTTTGAGTTTCTCTTCTCATGTCACATGGGACGAAAAGGTAGAAATATTGAAGCCCAGGAATCAGCAAGATATTAGAGAAAAGACAGAAATAGTGCAGTCAATAGGTCAACATGATGTTAGAGAAATGTCAGAAATAGTGCAGCCAAGGACTCAACTGGATGTTAGAGAAATGGCAGAAATTGTGCAGCCAAGAACTCGAAAGGATGTTAGAGAAATGACAGAAATAGTGCAGCCAAGGACTCAACTGGATGTTAGAGAAATGGCAGAAATTGTGCAGCCAAGGACTCAAAAGGATGTTAGAGAAATGACAGAAATTGTACAGCCAAGGTCCCAACAGGATGTTAGAGAAATGGAAGAAATTGTGCAGCCAAGATTCCAACAGGATGTTAGAGAAATGGCAGAAATCATGCAGCCAAGGACTCAAAAGGGTGTTACAGAAATGGCAGAAATTGTGCAGCCAAGGTCCGAACAGGATGTTAGAGAAATGGAAGAAATAGTGCAGCCAAGGACTCAACAGGATGTTAGAGAAATGACAGAAATTGTGCAGCCAAGGACTCAAAAGGATGTTAGAGAAATGGAAGAAATTGTGCAGCCAAGGTCCCAACAGGATGTTAGAGAAATGACAAAAATTGTGCAGCCAAGGACCCAAAAGGGTGTCAGAGAAATGGCAGAAATAGTGCAGCCAAGGGCTCTACAGGATGTTAGAGAGATGGCAGAAATTGTGCAGCCTAGGACTCAACAGGATGTTAGAGAAATGACAGAAATTGTTCAGCCAAGGACTCACCAGGCTGGCATAGAAAAGGGAGACATGGTGGAGCAGGGGACTCAACAGGGTGGTAGAGAAAAAGTGGAGATACTGGAGCCGAGGAGTCAACAGCATGATAAAGATACGGAATATAAGGTTCCTGTACCTGAATCTACTCTGGATCCACATGAAATGGAAGGATTTTACTTTAGAAATGATGAACAAATGAGCACGCTAGCTAATAATGGCCACCCGTCAGAATCAGTTTATGACGGGAATGTATTTGATGAAATTGAAAGTGAAACGGACAATTATATGGATGCACTCAACACCATTGAGTCAGAATCTGAAACTGACCTTGATTGCCAGACAAAACGAGAAGTGGAACCATGCTCATCCAATATAAAGTGTGAAGTAGTAGGTCCAATACATGACCTCCTTGAATCTAGTTTGGATCCTGATATTCCAATTCTTAACCCGAGTAACGAGCCTCAAAAGTCCTTTGACAAAGGTATGATTTCCAGTCTACCAAATTTAGTTTCTTCAGATAGTTTTTACCATGATCAAAGGCTTGAAAACATCATGAAGGTTTCTAGTCCTGACTGCTCCCTTGTAACCGATATGCATGGCAAGGAAAGTTCCATATTGGAATCTGATATCAGTGATTCCTTCCCTCCTGACTCCACTTCTAGTTTAGAGGGTCAGTCGGGAATTAAATTATCGAACAGGGTGGATGAATCTGAAAATTCTTCTTTCTCCAGCAATCCTTCAGATAAGTTCTGGACTAATGGTGGCTTGCTAGGACTTCAGCCATCAAAACCTCCTTCTTGGGCTGTATCAAATGCTGCTTGTGAGGACTCAAGTAAAGGCGAGAAACGTGGCCCTTCTGATCATGCGTATGTGATCAAAGGTAATGCACAAGAAATGAAAATGGATATTTTGCCCAACAATGCTATTAACAATGAAATAGATTCAACTTCTAACAAGTCCTCATTGCACCATGATGATCAGAATTGCGATACATCTGGTAAAATATTTAGGACTTGTACTCCATCTCAGGAGCTGTCAAGAGGTGATTTAAATGTCAAGAATGAAAGTTTTAGTATTAATCATTCAAGCAATGGATCTAGTTGTGGCCATATGAATGACGTGGTAAAAACAAATGTGATAGCGGCTGGAATTGCATCTCCAGCTGTACCTAATGTCCGTCCTCAAACCATTATGGAGAAAGATGAAAACTCCAATCAAAATTCTGGACTTGGCCATCAATTACTTGTAAATGGCTTTCATAGAAAACTGACGCTAATACATGATGAAAGGTTTGAGACTACATCTGTGAATACAGATGGTCCAGGGAAGAGAAATGCCTACCAAGATACTGTTTATCAAACAATGTATGAAAGGACTTCCAAAGAACACTTAGGCTGTGATTCTTCAATAGATTCGTGTCCTCCTTCGCCCCCACTTGGTCACATGAAAATCTCTTTCCATCCTGTTTCTGGTTTTGAAATTTCAAAATTGAAACTGAGATTTCCTGATGGCAGTGAAGGCCGTGGAAGCACGAAGGACATATTTCCATCATTTCAGTTGGCCCCGGAGGAGTCTATTTCTGTGCATGAGATTGGCTCTGAGTCTGATGACGACACATTCTGTAGATCATCTCCATGTATGTCAGATGATTGTCTTAGTGATCACTCTAAGACAAATTCTGACCTGTGGGAATCAGATGACACTCCAGAAAGCACAGGCAAGAATTTGTATGATTTTCACATGTCACAGATGGAATCTTTATCTACATCATTTGAGCTTGAGGGACTCGCAAAAAATGGCATTACTGTGGATGATGAAAGTGCAAATTTGAAGACTAGGAATGGCATGGATGAATCTCTCTCTGGTCCATTTCTCGATCTTCCATGTTTTGACCTTGTCAACCCTGTAATGAGTGAAAGAATCAATGATATCGATGCTATGGATCTTCTTAAGTCGCAATGTTCAGATAATCCTACTCCGGCTCCGCCACCTCCTCCTCCTGCACAATGGTGTGTTTCAAAAACATCCTTAGACGTGTCTGAAGACCAGAAGGATTTATCTAATCATTCAAAACAAGTGGAACCAATTGTCTTCCCGCAGCAAATAACTCATGAGCCCATTGCAACCAAACCAAATGGCAAGGTAAGTAGTAGTATAGTGGTTATTTTGACAACAAACGTAGACAACCAGAATGATTTAAGATGTGGGAAGTTATAATTGCTTATGCATTTATTATTGAATGTAGAAGCCGGAACAAGTGAAAGTGAATGGTCAGAAAGAACTAAACCACATTGGAAATGGCCAAGTGATGGATGCTAGGGAAGATTTCCTGCAACAAATTAGAGAAAAAGTAAGCAAGTTCCTTACGTTCTTATTGAAAATTAGTTTCCTTTTATTGATTTGGTTTGATTCTGCTGGATATTGAATTACCCTAATGGATATAAACCTGCGGTATATGATGCATGGTCGGTTTTATTCCTTGCACAAAGCTGTGCAAATCAAATCTCATCCAAGCATTCAGCTTGGTTATGTTGTCAGTTCAACCCTATGCTAGCCAAGGCCATAACATTTGCCTCTTTACTGAATTTTGAAAGATGCCCTTGAAGATTCTTTTATCATCATTTTTGTTGCCAAGATTCTTCAGGAAATGTACCTAGTTAAACACTATGAACTTCAAAGTACATATCATGGTTTCCTTTGATCAAATCAGATCAAAAGTGATATAGTTCTTGTTATTAACTATTCTTGCCTCGACCATGTTATCCCCAGTCATTCAACCTACGACGCACAATGACCGATAAGCCCAGCACTACATCAGGACCCACGACCCACGTCAAAGTCACAGCAATTTTGGAGAAAGCAAACGCAATCCGCCAGGTTCTTCATTGTCTTGTTTTCCTACTCTGCACTATATCGTTATACATAAAAGACTTGTCGTAACTGTCGAGAAATTTCTCAGGCTGTTGGAAGTGACAATGGTGAAGATGATGATTCTTGGAGCGACGCCTGATCGTAGATACGAAACCTATTTTTCCCCGAGAAGCAATTCTCACAAAGGTACTAATAGTTGCATTTGTAATAAAATACATAGTATCAGTATGTCTTTGTGAATAAGGTTATTTACTTTTGTTAGTTGTAGTAGTAGAGTTAACCTTGTATCTTAATTTCGCTTTTTGACTTTATATTCCCTTAGGATCTCTGTTAATTCCTTGTAAACAATGAGTATTCAAGTATTAGGTGTTGGGAAAGATATGTTTCAACACACTTGTAGCAAGCAATACAGTGCATAAAGAAGCCTAATTCTTTTAGCTTTTACTTCTGCCCCTTCAATTGTCTTCCCAATCAGTATCTATAATGTTCAGATTAGATGGCCTTTAATTTCCTCTGAAAGTTAATGTTTTGTTTTGTCAGCATACAAGAAAAAAAGTGTTGCATTCCATGTAAGAAGAAACAAATGGGCAAGTAAAGTACATTGGTAATTTCCCTAGTGATGTATTAAAGAATATATAAAGTAGGTTTAAAGTCTTTAAAGAATCATTCAAACAAATCATTAAAAAATTGGTCCAAGTCTTGCTTTGTAATATCGCAGAAAATACAGAATTTGATTGCGTAGATTGCCAAATATCAGGTCAACTTCTGAATAAAGAAAGTCTTAACATTATTTGACAAAAGTGGCTGTGGTAGCCTTCCCATAACAGTCTGGCTTTTCAGCTTGCAACTTGGGGGATGATTATGATTCATGATACACTGTATCCCAATTCATAGATATGATCTATTACTTATATTTATGCTCAATTTCTGCTATTCTAGTCCATATGAGGATACAATCCACAGGTTGTAATTTCAAATCCCCTTTTTCTCCCAAGTATATAAGTCAAATGCTTTTTGTTATTAAAATAAATTACAAATTTGGTCCATCAACTCTCTCGATATAATGTGTCGTAAGCTCTCAATTTTTATAACTCATTGAGTAGTATTTGGAGGATTGATCGTAATTTTTGAGAGAGTTTGTTTAAACACAGGATTGATCAAGTCTTAGTGCATATGCATGAAAATGACATCATTTGTGAGCCAACGTTACAACATTTGGCTGTCAAGAAAACTCGTAAGAAATTAATTTCTAGATAGGTTACCAAAGATTAAACTCATTTTCTCTAGGAGAGTTTTAATAGTCTCAAATTTCTTTATGACCACTAGGTCAGTCCTTGATGGTTGAAAATAGCTCATACGCAATTAGTAATTAGTTGATGTTAAGAAATATATGATTTTTTTTTTTTTTTTTTTTTTTGACAACATGTTAGGGTGGGGGATTGAACCTAGGACCTCATGGTCACTAGGCGATACATGCCGTTGAGTTATGCTCTTGTTGGCCTATATGATGCTTATCTAAACGATCACACATATATATTAGACATAAAATTAAAATTTAAACACCAATTAAATACTTTTGTTAACGGTTTAGTAAATTATTAGACATAATATTAAAAATTTAGAGACTTATCAAACATTTTATAAAGTTAATTTTTTTACTAAAGATACCTCTAAAATTTAAGGATCAAATTATCATTTATCCACGGCTATATGACAGTAAAAACATTATGTGTGTGCAAGGTTACATTGACCTAAGATAATGTTATAATTAGCCTTTAAGATAATTAATATTTGATGTTTATTCACTAACTATGCTTTGAAACTTTGAATTGACTTACTTACCTTAGATTTTTTTTTTTTTTTTTTAGAATATTAAAAGGTGGGAATTCGAACAATATATATTATTTTTTTTTTTTTGATAAAATCGAACAATATATATTAATACATACATATGACAGTTGAATCATGCTCGTTTTAATTTACTTATTTCAGATTTATTATTTGATTCTCCCGCATTTATTACACATGTCAAATGATTAATTTCTTTTTTAAAAAAAAGTGTTATTTTTTACTAATGTATGAGAGGCCAGCTATAAGGCAATAGCTAAGCTAAGTCTATGAAAAATATAGGTTTTATTATAAAATTTGTTGCACAATTAAAAGGCAATTAGCATCTTAATCTCCCAACATGGCTTTGGCTAATGCCTATCTTCTTCTTTGATAAAAAAAATAATTATTAATATATTATGGGGTTTTATATTTAAAGTGTGATAGCGAAACTTCCCAACTTGCAGCACTGATTTGGAATAAAAACAATGAATTAAAGAATATAAATATATAAAAAAAGACTTAGTTTGTTGCTTCATTTTTGCTTAAAATAAAGCAACTTGGAGTCATTGAAAAACCTAGCACCACCCAACATGGGATCATTTTAATTATTCAATTTTTCAATTCCATTTTAATATTTCTCATAAAGATATTAATTATCTCTTCTTAGGTTTTGATGGGGGCGCCCCTCTTTTTTATCAAAAGGTTGAGATTAATTAAGATTCAAATTGCTCTGGATGGTTGCCCTTAAAAGTAGTTAGATTTATTTTACTTGATGGCACTCTTTCAACTTCTTCTAAAATATTAACGACATAGTAGGAGTGCTAACAAAGTCTCACGTTCGTTAGGGAAGAGATTGATCCATGGTGTATAAGTGAAGACAATTATCTCTATTAGTATGAACCTTTTTGGATGAAATAAAAAATAAAGTCTTGCGGGTTTAAGCTCAAAATGGACAATATCATACTAAGGTAGAGATATGTGGAGTTTCGTTGTCCTTATCACGACACATATTTTGTGAGTAAATATCTACGTAAACTACATATAATAAGTCAACGGGAACACAACTCAAATAGTTAAGATATTTATACATTTTCTTATGAATGTTGCATGTTTGAATCTTCAAAACATAATTCAAAGACTAAAACATAACATTTAATTTTTTATTCATTATATGTACATATTAATTAAGAAATTATCATGTTAGAAAACTAGTTAGTGTTTAGTTAGCATTCGGTTAGTTTTTCTATACGTTTTGGAAGAATAGAGTTGTATAAATATCTATTATTTGAATGAGAAATTAAGACAAAACAAACATTATCAAGAGGAATCAACAAGATTTTAGCAGTACACTACAAAGAATTTTGACATTTTCCAACATTTTTTATCTCGACGTCAAAAATACCATCGAAAGAAGTATCATTTATTGACACCACATTAACGACGTTGGAAAAGGGTATCTTTCACAACATAGATATTGAAAAGTTTTGAATTGAAGAGGTGCCATATATCAAAATACAATTGGCACCCAAAAAGCATATCATATCAAAGATGTTTGTTTATACGTTATTATATTTTAAAGGATTAAATGTTGCATTTTAAAATAAAAAAAGAAAAAAGAAAAAGAAAGAGTCTTCGAAAGCATCCCAAAGAAAAAGTGCATCTCTTTTGAAGGAAAAGGTAAAGGAAAACGAAAATGCTCTTTTGTCTACATTATATAAGTGGGAAAAAGGTGTGTTGGAAAAGAGGGTTGCTTTCATATTAAGTATATAAAAAATATTGCTTTATTAAAGCAAATCCCCCATTTATAAAAAAAAAACCTATATATATATATTATATATATATATATATATATATATATATATATATATTTTCTTTGCAATTTTCATATATTATTAAAAGTTATATTATTATTATTATTTTTACTATGTGAGATAAGAGAATCGAACTTGTAACCTTTTAATCATAAAGTCGTATATTACGTCGGTTGAACTATATTCAAGTTGACGCATCAAAAGTTACATTAGATCATAGCTTTCATTCTCTTTTGAACCTATTTAAAAAATAAATAAATAATAAATATCAAAGTTAAATCATCAAATGCATGCATTGAAACTAAGGCAAAAAGCAAAAAGTAGAACTTTTAATGCAAAAAGGAAAGGCAATACCCAATTTAAGTTTATTGAATCAAACTCTTTTAGGATCAATGTAACTTTGGAATCTATATATATATATTCTTTTTTTCAAAAAAATTGATTATGACCCACAATTAAAGTCTTTCTCCCTTTTTCAAAGTAATGAAATTTGTAACTAAATCATTGGTGGATTTCTTTTTTTTTTTTTTTTTTTTTTTTTGATAAAAATCATTGGTGGATTTCTGATTGTACAATTGTTGGTAGATATATAAAATGGAAAGATTAAATTTATACTCAACTATATAATATTAACATAACTTTTTAGGTTAGTAAATCATGTTTGGTTGTTCCATTAGTAAAGTTATTAGGTTGTTCCCTCTCCCAATTTAGGATTCAAATATTTGTTCCATTTTTTCACCAGTAAAATAAAAATTGATGTCTGTGACCAAAAACATAACTCAACTGACATGATGTATCAACTAGTGTCTAAAAAGTCTTAAGTTCAATCTTCCATTCCCACATGTTGTCAAAAAAAAAAAATAATGTCAAAATGAACATAGTTCGGCTGTAATTAGTGTATTCCTTTTTTTTTTTTTTAATATTCGCAAGTATTTAGGTTAGCTTACATACATCTCGGCTCACGAGACACACCGTCTGACCTCTACAACATTTGACTGTCAAGAAAATTCGCATATCTCATATTTGTTGTACTAAAAAAACAAAATTTTTTTTTTTTTTTTATGCAAAAATGAAATTTATGAAAGCTTTTCAAAAATTTCAGTGTGAATATCAACCCTGTCCATGTGCAAAGATTTATAAAAAAATAATAATTATAGATTAAAAATGAATAGCATATTAGAAGCAAATATTTGATGCAATAATAATGAAAAAAATATATATACCCTAGCTATAACGCTACCAACAGTCATCTTAAAGTTTTCAAGGCATCTGTCCCTCGTTTTATAATTATTTATTATAGGTAGAATTATTTGGTATTATTTTTCAAACAAGTTGCTTTTTTAATTAAAAATAAATGTTATTAATTATTATAAGCATAATGTGATTGTTTGGAAAAGCAAAAGAATAAATAATGTGTGGAAATCTTAATTCCCATTTCCACGAGATCCAGTTCACATATTACACGACAAAATCATTTTACTTCAACTTTTCTTCAATATTAATTTCTTTTAATTTCTTTTTTAATTTCTTTTTCTTTTGGGTTGGAGAGTTGAGGGACAGAGGTGGATTATTGTATTCGCCTTAATCCTCTCTCTCAGTTGACTATAACAACAGAATAATGCCTAATTTGTTTACTACATATCTATATTATCATAATTATATTATAAAGTTTGAAATCAACCTAAATAGGTAATAAATGACATGTATTTATTTTCTTTGATGTTGAAAATTCAAATCTTACCCAATATTTAAGTGTTAGATATGTGTAAGAAAAATAAATAAATGTATGAAGAATCGATATTTTATGTGTACAATAAATGTATTAAAAAAAAATCATTAAGCTAATTAATAAGGATTAATAAATAATTAAAGAAGTGTAGACCACTTCTTGATTAATTTGAATAATTTTATCAATTTCTTTTTTGGAAATACCTATTCATTTCTTTTTATGAACATTGTTGGCACAAAAGAATCTTGATCCTCCCTTCAGGCTGGAATCTTCGGTCGGTAGCGCTTCGACGTGAACCTGCAAAGAGGAAATAGAACTTGCACTGGTGAAGGACTCGGCTCAACACGCTCTGATGCTTAAGTTAGTTAGAGAGTAGGTGGAAAGATCGAGCAATAGAGTTGTGAGAGTGAATTGTTCCGGAGTGAAAAATATATATCTATGTTACATCATAAAGAAGGATGATGCTTCCTTATATAGTGGGTAAATGGCGCATGGGGTGCACGTGCCTGTTGAGGTCGATCACCCTTCTCATGATGATGAGGCGATTGACACTGTTTGTCAGGTCGAGCACCTGGAACACCGTCGACTGGTCATCACGCATCTGTAGTGGCGGTGATTGTATGATTTCTTGGGCGCCGCCTTAGATATGACTGTCTCGTCAACTGTGTCCCCCTTGTCTGGTCTATACTGACTTTGATAACCTCCGATTTAGAGAATCGAAGTGACCCAGACATGACATATGAGGATGATGTCATGCTGACCTCACCCTCTTGAAATCTTTCTACAATAGACATCACCATAGGTATTTACTTTGTTTCTAGGGATTAAAAAAAAGGTTTAAACAAAAATCAAATATAATTTTTTTTTTTATTATTATTATTAAGTTTAACCTGTGTTTGTGGGAGGATTCAAACTTTTGACCTCTTCATTGATTGACTTATATGTTTAGTCGAGTTATAGTTAGGTTAGCTAATTTCTTTTTATATATATATATATATATATATATATATATTACTTTATAAACTGATTGAAATTTGAAGATAAAAGAGAGAAACCAGAAAAAGAAAGATATGATGCCTAAGTACCTCTCCACATTATAACTCTGAAACATAAAGATAGAAAAAGCTTAATCTTTTTATATATGACTTTTTCTTCAATTTTTGTTTGGGAAAGCAATTTCATGTCTACGTAAACCAAGCTTTATCTCATCCAATGGTTGCTTCTACTTCCAATTATTTTATGTCACGTAAACTTTTGTAATGTTACCCAAGAAAAATAACTTTATCTATTTTCCTTTTTAAAAAAAAAAATTAATATGAGAATTTGAACCTATTGACTCAAAAGAATGAGCAGATAAGTATACATGGATGGCGAATGATTGAATAATTTATCAGTAGGTTTCCAGAGAAATTTATAATATCTCAAAGTGAGGATTGATAGATTTGAGTTTAAGATATAAGCCTAAATCAGTTGAGTTATGTTCAAGTTTACTCAAGAAAATGAGTAAATACCTTAATACATGAGTTATGTTCATGTTGACGAATGATTTATTAATAAGTTCAAGAAAAATTTATAATGTTAAAAGTGAGCATAGTTCAACCGTATTCGACATGTACTACCTCTTTTGAAGTTAGAGGTTCAATTCTCATAGCTCAAGTATTTGAAATGCTACTAACTTTTTTCTAACGCTAAAGAGGTAGTGTCGGCAAAAGGTGTTTTTGTTGAAGTTAACCATTTTAGCGTCGGCAAAAGCTCTCCCGACGAGACTCTGCAGGTGCCACTACCGGCACTCGTTTTTGGCATAAAAAAAAGCCCAAATTCTTATATTTAAGACACATGGAATAAATCAATTTTGTTGATGAGCGAGTTAAAGCCAACATTTGAATTTTGATGGGCAATTTATGTATCAAAATATGTTAATAAAACTCTAATACAACACTAGAAAGGCAAAACTGAAAATTTAAACATTCAATCTAAAGAGGCTAATACTTGAAGCCATACTTAATTTTTTTTTGTATTGGTTGATCTTACATTTACCAAGCAATTAACTTTGGGGAAAAGTCAATTTGAAGAAAGTATGGCTTTTTCTATTATAAAAATAATGGTTTTTTTTTTTTTTTTTTTTTTTTTAATCCTTAAAAAAATGAAAGGAGATGATAATGATGATGTAGTGAAGTAATGATGTGTACAAAAAGCTCATCTTCAGCTTTTCTTTTCCATCCACCAACCTCTCTTATTGGCGGCTTATGTTCTTTCTTTTCTCATTTTTCTTAAAAAGCACTTTTTTTCCCTTCTATATAAATTCCCATATTTCCAATTCCTCTCTTCAAAACCCAATCCAAAGCACTTTTTTTCCCTTCTATATAAATTCCCATATTTCCAATTCTCTCTCTTTCTCTATGATGATGATGACAGAGAGAAAGAACAATAATCAAGAAGATCATGAGGGTGGAATTAAGCTTTTTGGTGCAACAATTATGTTGCAGCAAAATAATAATAGAGATCAAGTGAAAGAAGAGGATAATCAAGAAGAAGAAGAAGAAGAAGAGGCTGAGAAATCATCATCAGCTGAAAAAAAGCCTGAGAAGATCATTGGTTGCCCAAGATGCAAAAGCATGGACACCAAATTTTGTTACTTCAACAATTACAATGTTAATCAGCCAAGGCATTTCTGTAAGGGCTGTCAGCGCTACTGGACGGCCGGTGGCGCCCTCCGCAACGTCCCCGTTGGAGCCGGCCGCCGCAAAACCAAGCCGCCGTGCCGCTCCTTCGGTGGCTTGCCGGAGAATTGTGTCTTTGATTCTTCAGGGGTGGTCGCGGTGCAACCCTTTGAGTTGGAGGGTATGGTCGAGGAGTGGCATGTCGCCACCGCGCAGGGTGGTTTCCGGCAAATTTTACCGGTGAAGCGGCGGAGGGATTGCCAAGACGGTCAAGCCTGTTGATTCCTTTTTCTTCTTCTTCTTCTTTTGTGTTTAATTAAGGATTTCGATGTGATTGAGGAACCTGTTTTGATGGCGTTAGTTTTGTACAAATACAGACTTTGTTTGTAGTTTTGGGGCAAGAAAAAAAGTTCATTATGATTATTATTATTACTATTATTATTAAAGAAGCCTTTTTAAGGATATATATATATATATATATATATATATGATCATCATCTGGATCAAACATCAATAATTACTCTCTAAAAGGTCAAAACCATGCTTCATAATTGATGAGATAAGACCCAATTAAATTAAGTTTAAAAAATATTAAGATGCTTAATTAATTATTGCAAAGCTACATTAGATGGTTTTAATTAATTAATATATTTTTTTCTTTTCAATTAAAAAAATTGATAAATTGTTTTTTGGTTAACTAATAATTTTTTAATTAGAATTTGGAATTTAGATTTTTTTTTTCTTTTTTTCAAGATTAGTTAATTTTTTTTTTTTTTTTTGAAAGTGCCCATTTTGAATGGTGACTATTTGCTAAAATCTTCTTTTCCCTCTTGATAATATTTATTTCTCTTGATTTATGATGTATTTATACCCATTTTTGCTGATATTAGGGCATTCTCTCCCAATTTCTTTCTCCTTGTTTTTCCGGGGTCGGTTTAGCTAATTTAACCATGTTAATGGTCCCACATTATTGGTTGAGAGAGAATCAAAGTTGATTTACCAATGAATCACAAAATGCTATGGTTCTTCAATATGATTTCTTCATTTTGTCGGAAGGAATTTCTTTAGCCCCCATTTTTTGTTCGATTCTTCGGCTTAAACCTATTTCTTACCCATTTTAAAACATTGGAGCAAATTTCTTGTCGAAAAAAAAAAAAAAAAACCTAATTTTAAAAGATATATGAAAACTAACTAAAACTCTACTAGTTTTCTAATATGGTAATTCCCTAATACTATTTAATATCATATTCTAGCAAGAAAAAAAACAGTCAAAACTCAGAGATGTTAAGTTCAATTTCACATGTTGTAAAAAAACAAAACAAACAAATTTAAGAGAGTTGTCTCTCCATTTAAAAAGAGATTCTCTATATAAGGCTTAGGTAGTCCAACAATTGCAGGTGGGGATCGAACTATTAACTTTTAAAACGGTGTCTTATGAACTGTGTTTGGGTATGTTGAAAGGTGTCTTATCAACTGTGTTTGGATATGTTGAAAGAAAGATTTCATTCTTCGTTATTGAATAAAGAGTGAGATATACATAAATGTCTTAACCACGAAACTATGTTGAAACCGAAAAGAGTTAACGAGTAAGACGTAGAGGGGTTATTTTATTATGAAGAAAGAAAAAAAAGGTGGAAGGGTCGTAATGGAAATAAAATTAGGCGAGTACATTAAGGGAAGTGAAGCCAAGTTCACGGAGAACCTCAGGGCACTGAGGAAGAGGGGTCTTGATGAGGAAGCCGAGAGGGCTAGCTTGGCGAACCGGAGTTGAGAGGCCATTGTTCTTAGTGAGCTCAATTATTGCATTTTGCTTCACGAAACCCTCAACCATCTCCTTGCAGTCACTTCTGCTACTCTCTACAAGAAACACATCGCAGATATCTTCTTCATGGTCGCCGTCCACCGGTATCCTGTACATTCCCGTCTCGTCCGTCTTCCTGTGTGTGCTGTATGTTGTCTCTTCTGTCACTGCGTTTCTGCACTCCAACTTCACCTCTGCGCCTGCACCAACCATGCATGTGTCACATATGGATCAATATCAACAAAGTTTAGTTTTTGTTATAACTTCATTCTAACAGCCTGTGTGTATGGTTGAATCATCGGTTATGGGTACGGATGACTTTGTGCACTTGCTTATCACGAAAGAAGGGAAGGGTACGGATGACTTTGTGCACTTGCTTATCACGAAAGAAGGGAAGGGTACGGATGACTTTGTGCACTTGCTTATCACGAAAGAAGGGAAGGGTACGGATGACTTTGTGCACTTGCTTATCACAAGAGGAGGGGAGGGCACGGATGACTTTGTGCACTTGCTTATCATGAGAGAAGGGAAGCACCCTAAACAGACAACTGTGATGCCCTCGTGATAAGCGAAGGGTACGGATATATGACTTTGTGCACTTGCTTATCACGAGAGAAGGGAAGGGTACGGATAACTTTGTGCCACGAGAGAGGTCAAAAAACATAATTTTTTCAAAAACTGGGTTACAAAACTTTAAGCACCCTAAGGGGTGAGTCATCCGTACAAAAACCCCCGCTACGACTGATTCGATACGGGGTCTACGGGGTCTATTGAAATGACTCCAGCCATCTCCTGGTCGGTCATTTGTAATTCTCTCCTATTCATAATAATATTGTTCGTCCGTCTGTGAACGTAGCTAACACGAGGTTAGTGAACCACATAAATCTGTGTCGATTTTCTTTGCCTAATTGAAACCCACTTGAGATCTATCTAGACCCACTTGAGATCTATCTAGACCGATTCTCATACTCGTCGTGGTGAATGTCTAGAAGCTTGAAGGGTTGAATGATAAATGGTTACGTAATAATTATCAATTCTAGTGAAATTTGCATAAGAGAAATAAAAGCATATAAATTTATATAGATGGAAAAAGAGAGAGATTAAAATAGGTGATACCCTTCATGAATTCACTGATTTTGGTGACGAATTGAGCCCGGCAGGTATCGCAGTAAACCTTGCCCTCCACGAAGAATCGATCTTCACTATAAGTAAAGCTAAAGAGGGAGAAGATGCAAACAAAACATAAGAGAATGACACCACATGATGATGACTTAGCCATTTTCTTCTTCTTTTTATTCTTAATTTCCTCTTAATCCGAGGTTACTTTTTATTTATTTGGCTTTCCACAATACTAAACCTTCAATGTTTCTGTTTTTATAGCAGCTGAAAGGATCATCGGAACATCATTTTCTGTGGACGGTTTGTTTTGTTTTTGGTTGTTTCTTTCCTTATTTTCCTCAAAAACATGTGGTAGTCCTGTGATTTCTCATGGCCTAATTAAAAGTTCCAACTTTTTTTCCTCCATTGGTTCAAGATTGTTATGATTTTGTTACATTTTAGGTTAAATTATAAATTTAGTCCCGAATTAATTTTGGATTTTGTGTCTAATTAGTCAATGTTTAAAATTATATAAAAAAAAATAAAAAAATAAAAAATACTGCATTGATGATCAAGAGAAAAAGAGAAGAAGAGACTAGAGAAAAGTCTTCCAGTACAATGACATATAAATCATAATTACAAAATAATTTTGATTTCGAGCACCAGGTAGCAACGTTGAATTTAATTTAGTCCATGAACTTTTGTATTTTTTAAAATTCACGTATTTACTAGAAACAAAATTGAAATTTAGGATTTCATTCAACATCAAATTTAAATTTATATCTAAGAGATAAATTAATTTTTTTTTAATTTTTTTTAGTGAATCATTAGACATAAAATTGAAATGACTTGTTAGACACTCTAAAAAATTTAGAGATTTAAAGATTAAACTTGTAATTTAATTTAAATTTTAAAGATTAAGAATAACACGTGTTATTGTTTGACGAGGATGTGATTTTCCAAAGCTATGTCATATATATCATGTCTCTAAAATTATCTCACCTATAATTTGGATTAGCATTAAGCTATACTAACTTAACTTTTTGCCATTCTTTTATCTTTTTTATGTTATTTTTTCTTTATGACTTGCATTAGTTTATTCCATCTATCATAATCACTAATCTCCATTTGAAAGTTTCGAAGATAACCAATCATCGAGTAAACAGCTTGATGCCAATATGACAATATGTACATAGTTCAATTGACATAAGGTATGATTTAGTGACTAAGAGATCACAAGTTCGATTTTGAAAAAAAAAAAATTAACCTAAACCTTAAACCCTTCTTGAAAAGGGTGAGATTTTTTATATTTGATCCACCTATTATGTTGTAGTTTGCTAGTCTTATGAATATATTAATTGAGTCATTAAATAGTAATTAACAAAAGATTAAGGTAGAAAAACAATAGAAGCAATGACATGACATCAACAAAACTAGGTACTTCTACACAATGTCATGTCAACTCTTACCATTATTTAAATGAAACATCATACACAAATTTTGTTACAATTATAAACTAGAGAAACACTATGGATAAACAAAATCAACACAGTCTTAATATTAAAATAGCAAAGTAAAATTTTCATTTTTACTCAAAGTCATTTATTTTAGAATTCAATTGGATCTGGATGAAACTTGAACTTTAAAGATTAAATCCTACTCATTCAATCAATAACAAAAAAATTTAAAAATAAAAGCTCCTCTGTCAGATCATAAGTAACCAGTTTTTAATTATTTATTATAAAGACTTAATTTAGTAAGATATATAAAAATAATAATAATAATAAATAAATAAATCCTACGCGGTAGGATCTTTTCTCCTTTTCGGCAATCAGTCTAAAATTAATTTTAAAATTCAAGATAAACATCATCTCTCAGAATGGTCCTTACCTTTACATTTACATTATTTATTAAAAAAAAAAAAAAAAAAAAAAAAAGTGCATTAAAAATTGAAAAGAACATCCTCGGTTGCCTGCCGATTACTTCTAGACTGATGCTTGAACACTTCAACTAATTGACTGACGTGCAAGAGAATTGAGATAGCTACCAAATTACATTTTATATTTCTCATTACCAAATATCAATTATTAGAATTTAGAACGACGTGAAAAAAAAATCCTACTTGATTTAGAACATGTTTAAAAGTAATTTTGAAATGGTTAAAATCGTTTTAAATATAAAATCGTATTTAAAAGTATAAAATCAAACATTGAATGATTAAAGACATATTTCGAAGTGATTTTAGTCATTTCAAAATCACTTTCAAATATGTATATGTTAAAAAATATATCATTATATCAGTGGTAGTATTACTTTTTATTCGGCATTATTGTTGTAAAAGCAAATGTAAAATTACCCTTAATTTCTCCATAATAAGATTTTTACATGTGGCCGAGCAACCCATATGGCAAAGCTTACAGCCAAGCTACATATACTAAACTATGACAATGCAAACAATCTGTGATATTCTCTCATCTTTGTAACGTGCTGATTCTTCACCATGATCAAATTCTACTGCACAGAGATATAGCTCACTGCTATAAGCTCGCCGCGGGGGCAAACGAAGACGGTTCTTGTTGCTTGAGGGTGTCTGCAACATGAACCACCACGCCAGCACCAGCATTATAAAGCCATTCATTTTTCACCTGAATTCACGGTACATTCATATTAGCAACAAGAAGCAGAAGAAATAGCTCGAAATGGGGAAAAACAAGAGAGCGGTTGGAGACGAACATGGATGTTGTTATGCGCAAAGAACGGCCAGAATGAGGAATGAAAGCTGACATCAATTTTTTTCCATCCCAACTGTTGCAAGCCGCGAATCATCTCCTCTGGAAAGAAAACGATAATCATCACTCCATTGCCATCGAGCAAGGAAACAATCATCTAATAATCACATTTAACTTCCAGCTGGAGTTGGCTTCATACCTTCCATGATTTCATGATAATCCACCGCATTGTGCGTGGTTGGTGAACTTTGCGCCGCCTCCTTTGCTTCAGCTGCTTCTGGGGGAAAATGGGGACCAGCGGAGGAAACAGGAGGATAATATTCTACGTCTACGACATGCTTGTAACCATCCAAAGATCGGCGAGGGGGCTTCCAAGAATTTTAGAAGATGTCAGAATGATAATGTACACTATTCACATACTTGCAACATTTCGTATACTCCACACCTTCCAAACTTACATCTTCTAAATCCTATACTATACAGCCTATGATGCTAGTTCGAACAACTAAGGGCATGTTTGGGAGTGGTTTTAAAATGGTTAAAATTACTTTTGCCATATTCAAAATCACACCGAAACGAAACAAATCAATTTTGAAAGTAAGAAAATCATGTTTAAAAGTGTATACTCAAACATTAAATTGATTTTGAATGATTAAAGACATGTTTGGAAGTGATTTTAACCATTTTAAAATCAATCCCAAATATGTCCTAAATTAACAAATTGAGTCACCAAACTCTAAATTGCTAATCACGAGCGTGCCCACACACACTCAAGAAGACCAAACCAAATTTTCTTCTGACCTAGGAATTGCCTAGTGTCAACGACTCAACAATATCTATTCTCCACCCAATCTCACAAGATTTCTCTGCTCCCTATGTTTTTATTAGAATTGCTTTCAATTATGATAAAATGGAAACATATGATAACCAAATGAATCATCACCTTCATAAGTTCATTTTCCCTCCTTATAGATGATGTGCGCCAACCAACCATATCTATTCAGTGTGTAAAAGGGAAATAGAAATACACTGGTTAACGAGGCAAATAAGAAAGGATCAACAAAATAACAGGTAAAAGAAAAGGGTACAAGGCATTCAGTGGATACGGTCATAAGCTACATTGGCATAAAGGATGCGGGAATGAAAAGCACCAAGGGCAGATCTGTTGGGAAAAAAAGAAAAAAAGAGAAAAAAAAAAGACATAAGAGCGACCATTATGTGACATCACCCAACCAAAGACAAGGGCCAAGGGGCCTTCACAAACTGTATAAAGATTCTAACTTACATGAATTTCCCTTCTTCACAATCGGATGTCATTCTTAAGAGAAGTGGCGGTTTATCAGGTTTTCCATCCGTAAGAAACAGCTGACTACCCGTTCGGCCAACAACAAGAGGGGCTATTGGTAGAGCCAGTTTCTCTAGGAAGGGAACTCCCAGAAGAAAAGGAAGCTGATAAAAGAAAGTATTAATCAACTTAGGGACCATCGAAGTATCGGATTATAAATCCAATAACAATTATTAAATATCTGCCATAATAATTTTATTTTCCCTATTGCAGGCATGAACAAGAGGAAGCAAATTGTAAGCCAAAAGATCGATTTTACAGCTAAGGAAGTGTTACGAAAAGAAAGAATTAATTTCATCACTTATTCAAGATTTTGACTTGTTGAGCCAAGTACACAATTAAAAATGATTTTTTGCCCTTTAGTTATAAGCATAGGATAGGTGTCTCAGCTCATTTCTGCATACTAGAACAATCCCAAGATGAAGAAAAAATTGCCCAACTCTAACATTTAACATTGGGAAACTCTAAGAATATTTAATATCCTGGGTAGGTTAGGTGGTCACCATAATTTAAACCCAGTCTAATAGTAATTTTAACCATTACTATATAGTTGTCCGACAAGTTCAAAACTCGCAAGCCTAAGCATACCAAGAAAATAAAGTCCCAGGTAGCATTTACATTAAGAATTACCAAATCATCATTTAGTGAAATATAGACAAGTAATACTCCCAGAAACAAACCTGTTTTTTACCTCTCACTCCCAAATGAGGAGTTGCCAAGGTAATAAAACTGATTGGCTCTAGTCCTGCAACCACCCCTCTTTTTGAAGAATTGCAAGGATCATTTGGTATGCTACTACACAAGGTATTTGAGTTATTGTAAAGGACAGCAATAGCATATCTCGCAAACAAACCACCAAGTGAATGAGCCAAAAAAGAAATCCGTTTTAAGCTCTCTGTTTTCTGTACCACTTGCAGGACCTGTTTGTTATACAATACAGATCATTGTTGAGTAATAAAATAATGAAATTACATGTACCTTTCAACGAGCTGAATACATTGAATCTAAATCCAAGAAACTGTTTCAAGAAATACATATCTGAATGGATCAAAACTTACCTCATCAGCCAATCGTTTTCCCGCTCCATCAATTCCAGTGAAAGTTTTAGTAAAACTATTTGAGGAACTTGCTGCAAATATATGAGGATAACTAAAATATAAGATAAGCATCATACTAAGGAGAAACGTTGAAGATGGACAGAAAATATGGAAGTTTTATCTTGAAAATGGTCATGTCATGATTCAATATGAATCTATCAAGTGGGGGGGAGAGAAGGAAAACTCTGTCTCTGATATTCATTATTTTATTTATTGTCATGATGCAGAATCAGTATTTTGGTGACAGGTTCATGTCCAAGATGCATAAGCAGCCCAATACATTATTGCTTGCTGGACACTAGTATTAATAAATTTCTTCTTTCCTCACACATAATACACATTTGACAATAGGGAACAGTGAGGATTCCTTCTGAGTTCCATCATACTTGATACTAAGATCAAGAGACCAAATGACTCCATGATGAGATTGCAAACAGGAATAGAGGTTTAACAAAGAATGAGGATGAGATTTACACCCAAAAAAAAGGACCATGTGACAAGGCTAGGAGAGGTGTGATCATGCTTCTAAATTCCATACCCTCATATATCTAAAGCCCATGGAAACAAAAGGTAGTGAAAACCTAAGAAGCACGGACACTTTAGTTTGGCTAACGTATCCGTGTCGGACGCTTGGGCACTCCGACACGTATTGGACACTTGTTAGTGCAATAGATACGTGTTAGACCCTAGGTGTACAAATTGAATAAAGATCCAATATTTGTTAGATGCGTATTGAACAGTTTTTAAGCATACTAAATAGACGCATAATAGTATAGGACAAAAATAATACATTGTAAGAGCAAAATACATCAAAGTTTTTTTTAAGCATATAAATGTATAAATTTATTCATTCACTGTCCTTTCGCTCAGAGGGTTGGGGATTGGGTGTTTGAGAAGTTCAATTTGTTCTTTTGTCTCCCGCAGAGAGTTGAAAACTGGTTGATTGAGATGCTGCATGGTGGAAGGTTTAAAAATAGGAAAAATGTGCTCTGGTCCATGGCTGGAAGGGCTACTACGTGGAGTCTTTGGCTAGAAAGAAACCAGAGAATTTTATAAGACAAAGCTATTTCCTTTTTGTAGTACATTCAGCTTTTAGTGTCGTGGAGGTGTGTGAGACACAAGAATTTCTTTTGTAACTATAGCTTATCCATGATACAAAACAACAAGAAAGCTCTCTTTTAGTTCTAAGGGAGGGGAATTTCTTTCCCCCCGCCCTTAGGCAGTCTTTCTTTTTGTGGCTTATTTGATGTCTATAATATTCACCAAAGTTTTTTAAAAAAAAAAAACAGTTTAAATTTATTGACTATGATTTTTTTTTAATATGAATCAGAGACAATTTCATTGATATGAAAAGTTACAAGGAATTACAAAAAACTCCTCCATTGGTTATAGAGGGTATTGGTATCATAATTACAAAAAGGTGGAGAAAGCTTGCACCACGATAAGGCTAAAATAGAGGTGAAGTCTATAAAAAAGCTAATATCTTTAGAGGTATTTCTAAAAATCCGGGTATTTCTCTCGTTCCATAAGTTCTAAAGGAAAGCTCGAGCAAAACAAAGCCAAAGCGTTTTTTTCTCCTTTTTAAAGGGATGACCCATGAACATGATGTGGATCAATGTATTGATGTCTCTCGGACGAGGGAAAGACCAACCAAAAGTCTCCAGAAGAAAATTCCAGAAAATGGATGCATATGTGCATCCACTAAACAAATGAATTTGTGTTTCTTCATTAGCCATGCACAGGCAACAATTTGGAGAGATTTGTAGCTCGGGGAGTCTCCTTTGGAGTTTGTCATATGTGTTGATACAAGAATGACTACACTTCCAAATGAAGAACTTAACTTTTTTTGGGTATCGACCTGCCCATATCATCTTGTAAAGATCTCCTTGATCACAATGGCCATTGGCAGCAAGGAATTTAGCCAAGGATATTTTTATGAATTTTCTTATTGTATAAAAATGATATAGATTTTTTAATAAGGTATATTTTTATAAACGTGTCATTGTCATATCTGTGTCCTAGATTTTTAAAAAGTGGCGTGTCACCATGTCCGGGGTCGTATCGTATCTATATTCATGCTTCTTAGGTGAAAATCGACTTCCAATGCACAAGGTAGCACCATCCATTATAACTAACACCTTCACAAAGGAAGGAACACATACATGCACTTTCTCAAGCGTACAAAAACATTTAACTAAAGCCTTAATTGTGCTTCTTTGGATTATGCTTAGCACTTAGCAGTAGCCTTAACACAGTTGATTTTCTCTGAACCCTTAATTTTAGAATTATTGTTGGATCAAAATCAGTTTTTTTTTTTTTTTTGACAAGCTCTTTCCCAGGCTCGATCGTTTTGAATCAGCTCGTCTCTTTGCTTCTTTATGGTATTCTCTTTCTAATCTTGTAGTTTCTCTTTCCAAGTCATGTGATTGAATTTGAATGTTTTTACTTTTCTCTCACTCCCTTTGGGATTTTATCTTTTGAACATTAGTCTCTTTTCATTTCTTCAATGAAAAGTTTTGTTTCTTGTGTAAAAAAAAACAAACACATTTGACTAAAGTATTGTACAGAGACAAATAATAAGTATGAACATTGGGAAGAACCTGTCACATAGTTAATCTTTTTCCTTGGGAAATGAGAGCCTTGTACATTTGAGTGGCCGACAAATCTATTCATAATTCCCAAAATTGTGCAAAGAGAGGGTTGCAACCATGGGAAACCCATGGTAATTGAGAAACCCCAGGAGAGTTCAAAGATCTCAGGGAAATTGAAGCAATTGTAGAGCGTTCCTAACAAACTGGAGGTAGGAAAGTAATTCTTATCTACCCTCATAAAATCCTTCAAAGAGCTTCAACTCTAGACTTTTATCAATCAAACAATCAACCGGTCAGCTACTACATTGGCTCGAGAAACACAACCATATATCCTTTTTCTTCACTTTGATCCAGACCTTTTGTCAACTTGCTTTGAACTCAAAAATTCCAATCGACCATAAGGTGGCCTTTCTCCAAATTAATTTTAATGATAAAGCCTTTTCTCTTCCTCCTTCTCCAATCATCCACAACTTCATTGAAAATCAAAATAGGGCCTAAAATTTACATCCTAATAATAAAGTTCGATTGGGTAAGACCTAAGAGTAATAATATATTTCTTCTATATAAACAACGTTTGATTGATGGAGGAAATTACAAACAGGGATCCTAATTTGAAAGGAGTTAGAAAACTACTCCCCAATTGAAGGTTACAAGAGGAGAATAGTTACAAAAGAACTTGGAGCCAGAGCTCCATATGGAAGCAACAAAACCAATATTATCCAAAAAAAAAATTGATATCCATGAGTGTCCTGGTCAGTTTGCGCGCATCCAGACTAATCTCACGGGACAACCGCTTGACCCTACTACATTTGATTGCCACCATGGATCGAACTCATTCCCTCTAAACCCATTATTATTTCAAGGCCCTTATTGACCACTAGGTCAACCCATGATAGTGCACCTCTCAGAAATCCATCTACTACTTTCTGACAATAATTTCAGTCATAACATATTACACTCATGTTGATGCACCTGCATTTTAAAATCAATATAATATGCAGATGCTTATAATACGATGTTTGATATTCCATTAAGCATGGATGGTTGCATCTACTCACATGGAAAAAGAACGTACCGTATATTAAAAAGTTTCTTCCAAGACGCCGCTTTAACTCTGCTTCAAAGTAAGTCCAATCACTTGGGCTGCTTAATAAATGCACTAATCAAAAGAGAGAGGGACGGAGGGGGGAGAGAGAGAGAGAGAGAGTTTATAGCTGATAGTTATCCAAATATTTATAGGTATACTGATCTGACCTTTGCACTAATAATCCAAAAGTTCTTTTTTTCCAAAAACCACAAAAATTCAGCCGAATGTAGGCATGATGCCACAGAAAATAAGAAATATGATTCCCTTTTAATCTTGTTTTTCCTTTTTCGTACCATATAATTTGGTAACTAGCAATCATAATATATTAATATTTAATCAAAGGATACCTAGCCATGATGCCATGAACAAGGACAAGAAGATGATCGGGCTCGTTTTTCAGATTTCCAATGCTCCTTGATGATGAGAATGTTCCCTGGGTTGAAGTACTCATAGCTTGAGGTCCAAGGCCAGGTAATCTCCAACTGTGATTCGAGTCTGCAATTCATAAGATTTGCTGATGTCCATCAATGACATGTAAAAGAGAAAAGTTTTGTAACCAGCTCAAACCAAAAGAAAAATCGAAGAAAAGAAATCTAGCTTCCAAAACAAATAATTAAGCACGGATAAATTTCAGACAAATTCAAACTGCTGTAGATTACAAACCTCAAGGTCGTTGGAGTCAGGAATAAGTAATATTATCTGTTCTAAAAGCAGATACTTCCAAAACAAGGAAAGGATTTAGGAACCTGTATTCAAGATTCTAGAAGGGCCTTCGTTTGAAATGTGCTCTCTACTATGATAAAATAGACTACAAATAAGCCTATATGACTATCAAAATCACAGCAGTGCATTTACATTAACAGCTAAAGATTCTTGATAGAAACATAACATTCATTTCGAATACGAAATGTAAGGATAAAAACGAGTTTAACCATGAGGGAACATAAACACCACAAAGTTCTCATGGAGGATAAAGGAATTTCTCCTCATCCACCAAGGTTAGGTTTGCATTTACATCGAGAAGCCTATTTTAGTTTTACCTTTGCAAAGTACAGTTTCGTAACCAGAATCCACAATTAAATACAGAAGATTGAAAACCCAGAACGAAAAGTTCGCGAATTCATACGGTATATGAAATTTGAAAGATTGTAGTCCTGTTCACGTTTAAACCAATTCGTGAAGGAAAAACAAAAACAAAACAAAACCCAATTCCCAAATTCTTGAATCCAAAATGAAATTAAACAGAAAAAACATCAGAAATAAGGAGAGGGAGAGAAGTACCAGATGAGGAAGAGCAGGGAGACGAGGAGGAAGAAGAAGAAGAAGAAGAAGAAGAAATCGACGAGGTTCCTAAATGTCCATGAGAAGAACCGGTTCTTTGAGCGCCAAAAATGGGGTTGTAGCAACAGCGCGCGTGAATGAAAGGCGCGAATGCCATATATATATAGAGAGAAAATTAGCAGCGAGAAAGAAAGAAAAAGAGTGGAAAGTGGAGTCAACAAGAAGCCATAACGTTCATTATCTTCTTCGATGATTAAGACAAAAAAGCCCCATGCCCTGAAAATCTCTGCCGATTCAGTCGCCTGTTCTTGAGAGGACCTCCATTGATAATGGTCAAAAACCTTACACCTGTGAGGAACAGAAGAATACAAAGCGTCGTCGTCGTCGTCGTCGTGTATTTTATTATTTATTTATATTTATACACCCCCTATTATATTATATGGTTAGCAATAATTGTTGAGTGGTTTTATTTAGAAACAAATCTAACATTAGCATCTATGTATTAATATTAAATTTAAACCCCAACTTTCAATTTCATTGTTTCCTAATTGGGATAATGTATGGTTTTCATTTCTCACATGTGTCATAAATATGTGTTAGAGGCTCCTCCTATATTGGAGGGTCTACCTCACCCGGTTAAATTATCAAAAATATTCCTCAACAATCGATTATGTTTTAAAAATGTCGATGATTTTTTAAAAACACCTTTGAACTATTAAAAAAGTTTCAAAAATATCCTTAAACTATGAATTTTTTTTAAAAAATGTCTTCAATATTAACAACAGGCAAAATTCTAATGTGTGTGCCAACAAGAGCATAGCTCAATTACATGATGTAGCGCCTAGTGATCATGAGATCCTAGGTTCAATCCTCACCCCAACATGTTGTCAAAAAAAAAAAAATAATAATGTGTGGTTAAATTCTAATTTGTACTAGTGTGACATCGAAAAAATTAAAATGTGGACGTTTGAAGTGTTAAAAAAATCATGAGAACGTAGACATTTGATCTATTCTCCACCGATTTTGCCTTACTTTTGTTCTATTCTCTGATCTTTTGAATCGATATTTTTTAATACATTAGACGTCTACATTTTTCATTTTTTCCATGTCACACAAGTATAAGTTAGAATTTAACCGTTCAAGTCAGAATTTTGTGTGTTGTTAACGTTGAAAACATTTTTGAAAAGTTTTTCATAATTTAGGGGTGTTTTTTTAACTTTTGAAAGTTCATGAGTATTTTTTAAACGTTTTTCATAGTTCAGGAGTATTTTTTAAACTTTTGAAAGTTTATGGGTATTTTTGAAATCGAACTCATAGTTCAAAGGTATTTTTTATAATTGAACATAGGAAAATTTATGTGTTGATAAAACATATGTTTTAAACCATCCCGAGTTAACTTAGTGGTCAATAAGAAACTAGAGAATAATAAAATGTTTAGAGGAAATGAGGTTCAATTCATGGTGGCCAAGGTCACCTACATGGAATGGCAACAATATCCATATTACTATATTACTATAAAAGCTTCAACGATGGTCTCGATTTCCTTGGTATTGAGAGCATGGTGATGTTCGCTAGTGAATCAAAATTAAACACATACAAATATTTTTTTTAATGATTCTTTAAGATAAAGTTATAATAATTATTTGAGCTCATAGTAAATAACATAACATGTATCTAGTGAAATTTGATGAAATTAAAAATTTACTCAAAAAAAAAAATTGATCCAACTCCTAAGATTATGGTCAAATTTGATATTTCCTCTTTCTTTTACTCTACTTTTATTTTTAACAATATTTTAAAACAAATAAAACAATAAGGGTGTAATATATTTACTTATAAAAATACATCTCAAAATTGAAAATTACTTTGATCTAATTTCTTTGGTTGGTGTCAGTAACACCATCTAAAAATTTCTAATCAATAAGAGACGTAATCACATATAATTCTGTAAGGAATATCTGTATGATAAATATTTTTCACGCAATTATCATTAGATGACTTAATTCTAAAATTCAAATTCATAACAATGGGACCAATGAGAATACAAGAGAATCAATGTCGTTTTCAGTAGCAAATGACTGAATGTACACTTCACATTTCTTTAAAGTCAAGGGGTTGTCAAATCAAGCATAGCTCAATTGGCATAAAGTTGTACCTTTACCTGAAAGATTAATGGTTCAATACTCCATCCCACTTTAATTAAATACCTTTACCAAAAAAGAAAATGCTAAATTTTGTTCTCTGCATTCCCTTAGAATTCTAGCATCATTTTTTATATAGTTCAAAACACTTTAAAATATATATTGACAAAAATAAATAAGTAATAAAAAACCTCTTAACTGAAAATCTTCACAAGTAAACAGAACATTATACTATAGATTTTTTTTTTTTTTTTTTTTTTTTTTGGAAAATACACATATCCCTTGCTAATTTACACATTTGTACACATATATACATCAATTACACAGTACACATACGCATTTTAAGTACAAAAAAGAGAAACGATGCCTAGATTGATTCTAAACAAAAGTCGTAAAAACGTGCATCACATAATAGCACAAGAATGGGGATTCTCATCACTGAACATGGCACCAGTTTCTTCATCAATCGTTGAAAAGGGTGGCTGCTCGTCATAATAGCCATAGTTGGCGCTGCCGCCCACACCGCCATTGTAGTTGTAGCTATCATACTCATGTGTACTCATCTTATGCTTGTGTGAAGAAGAAGAAGAAGAAGAAGACAGTGAATGGTAGGTGATGATTGGTTTAGTTTGAGGCTGAGGCTGAGGCTGATGGTGATGCTGAGGAGAGGTGAGGTGTTGGTAATGGTAGATGAAGCCATGGTATTGAGGGTTATAAGGGTACGGCCACAGCTCCGCCGTCCGCCCATTCCGCCGCACTGTCTTCAGAATCTTCTTTTGCTTTGCCCATCCCATCACAGTCACCTTCTGCATCCTCAAATCTATTATCACATCATCCACACCTGATCATATGCAAATATACATACATGTGACTTTAGTACCTTCTCCACAATAGACAATTCCAAGAAACTGAAATTTTGATATGTTATGAATACCAAGTTTAGAATTGCACAATTGGTTAAAAAACACTTTTGGTCCTTGTACTTACACTAAAGTAACGACTTAATTAGTTCCTGAACTTTTATTTGTAACTTGTAACAATTTAGTTTCTATACTTTTAAATTTATAATGATTTAGCCTCTATCGTGAAAATTTAATAAGGTTCTAGGTAGACTGATAAACTAATTAGGGATTCCAGGAAGTTTATAAACTACAAAAACTAAATAAAAACTAACACTCCATTTTGATGAGATTTCTCATCATAGAGATTGAATTGTTATAAATTTGAAAGTACCGCGATAAAATCTAAAATTCAATGACTAAATTGTTAATTTAACGAAAGTATATATGGACCAAAAAAATGTTTTTTAACCTAGGTAGTTTTGGTCCACTTTTATAACATGTTCTGCTCTAGCTTGATGTGTTGCCTTACCTTCTAGATTCTCGAGAGCTTTTCTTACTTGTTTTTCACATCCTGGACAGTCCATGTGAACTCGCATCTCTGTTACCTGGGATAGATTGAAAGTACAAAAATCCAACATGTCATACATATATACATATAAAGTAAAAACGAGGGGGGAAAGGTTGACTAAACATTAATTAAATAAATAAGCTTCATTTTCAATTCCCTCCACGTTAGCCAATTCTCCATTTTGGAGAATCAAGATTAGTTTGAAAAGTCTCTTAACCGAAAACAAATCACTGATATGTGGGTCCCTGTGTTTTCTCTCATTGCATACAAAATTAATTAGATATTAACTAAGTTTTATAAAATATTACATCATAAATATGAGATAGAAATTTCAAGTTTCAACCTACCCCTAGTAATTTATTTTGACCATTTAACTAAACTCAAATTGGTACAAGTCTCGAATAATAATTTGAACTAAGCGATAACAAGTAGAAGACTTTATCTAATTCCAGATATGGTGCACTATTCTGTTGGAAACCCAGAGGATTAAAAATATATAAAATTGTTGAATTTTTTCATCGACGTTCATATAATATAGTTGATGGCATAAATAACTAAAAAAGTGACACCTTAAAGATAAATATTGACTTGTACCTACAGACGTGTGAGTCGAAATTAATTTCTTAATTAGAAGGTATCCACATCATTGATTGATACAGAAACCAGAAATCCAAAATATCTCTCTCATGCAAGCATAGTTCTCACAAAATATTGAGAAACACACTTGTACAAGAAAATGTCATTTTTTACACCAATAATATATGAAAAAGCAACTGCTTTTTCCTAAAAAATGGCTGGTTGTTTTGTTATATATATATATATATAGTTCTCACAAAATATTGAGAAACACACTTGTACAAGAAAATGTCATTTTTTACACCAATAATATATCAAAAAGCAACATCTGCTTTTTCCTAAAAAATGGCTGGTTGTTTTGTTATATATATATATATATATATATATATATATATTTATTCTGTTATTTTTTTATTTTAATTTTTGAGAACATATTATTATGTTCTTACTTTCTCAACTCACTGAATACTGTGAAGCCCATGTTAACCACAAGAAGAGGATTTTAACTTTTTCCTAATAAAAGGCTGGTTATTATAATAATTATTTTTTATATTATTCTGTTCTTACTTTTTCTCACAAGAATGGACCTCGCTGAATACTATGAGGTTCGTGTTAACAACGAGAAAAGGATTTTGAACGCCATAGCATATCAAAATCAACACAGCAGCAACAAGCTTTTTCCAAGTTGAAACTCTTATACTGAATAGATACTGAGTACTGACATGATAAGGCTGGAGAGGTGATTTTTTCTAAAACAAACTTAAACGTGTTTTATTAAATAAAGACATACTCAAATAGGTGTGTAGACAAATGAAGAACGGCCCAATTAGAAGGAAATTCTTTTTTCAGAAGATAAAAAACAAAACAAAACAAAAACATGCACGAATCCAAAAGGAAATGTCAGGTGGAGAATATGGGCTGTTGGATTCTTTCTTAGCCAGAGAATAGTTTCTTTGTCCTAACAAAAAAACAACCCAACCGACACAAACTCCGAGGATTCTGACTCCCACATACCCAATTGTTCTAAAAAACAAATGGCCATCTTTTATTTAATGATACTGTTGCTGAAACTTCACAGGACAGGCAGATATAGTCCAAAAAATACTAAATTTACGACATAGTTATAAACAAAACTGCATGAAAAGCTATTAACTACAAGAGAGAGAGATTTACCGTCATGTCGGTATAGCAATTGAAGAGGGGCGCCAAGCAGCTTTCTCTGTTAATGAGAGAACAAAACAAGCCTACGAGGAAGATGAAGAGAAGCAACAGTCAAATTTATACACATTACTACAAGTTTACAAGTAACCCTCCCTCCCTCTCTCTCTCTCTCTATGGAATATTGGTAGAAAATGCATGGCCAACACCTCCAAAGTCCAAATACATAAGATAATCATTTATTAAAGACTTCGTTTTTTCCAAGTCTTTGCTGTAGCAGTTTTAATCCTGAATTCAAGACTAATACTTATAATCGTCACCATGATCAATTAATTATAAGTTTACTATTGTCACCACATCTTCCTCAATGCACTTTTTTTTAATTAAAAGAAAACAAAGTCTTCAATCTATCATAGCCTCATGTAAATTGTGTATTACATTTCCACTGCATTTCGTACAAGCATCAGTCTCTTTTGTTATGAAAAAACAAAAAGTCAATCCTCTCTTTCTTTGTTCTCTCTTTAATCTGATGCGATGTCCATACATACATATAATAAGCATACATGCATCCATGTGATGTATATGTCGACATGTATACGTGGATAATAGATATGGATGCACTAAAGAATATTTTACAATCAAGCAAGTGGTGCTTGACTGGCAAGAAACAGGTAAATGGTTGCTTTCTGGCGTATACTAAAGGTAAACTAGAAAAATCTCTCTCTTTTTTTTTTTTTTTTTTTTAAGTACAATATGGAATGGAGTGGGGGATTCGAACCAAAGACCTTTTGGTCATTAATACATACTTTATATCAGTTGAACTATGTTCACTTTGGCAACTAGAAATCCTTTTTTAAGTGGTTTTTGTGCATATATTTTCGTATTGGTTATAGGAAGGGAGTGTCATGATATAATAAAATGAAATTTATGTCAATATGTACAACGTGCAGAGGACCCAACAATGTACATCAACGTTACCACTTACCATTATATGAAAATGTTTAAAGAACGTATTGTGTTGTTTATAATTTTTAGTTTTTCTATTCTTGAAAAACAACCCAAGTAATAGAAACTAATTAATATAAACTTATAACCAACATGAACATAGCTCAACCGGCATAATGTACGACCTAATGACTAAGAGGTCATAGGTTCGATTCCCCATCCCCACACCCACATGTTGTCAAAAAAAAATATATATATATATATAGTGTAAACTTATATGAAGAGTTCTAATTCCCTCCCTCCAAGTTGACTAGGTAAAAGTTAAAAGAGCGTTGTTTTTAATTAATTAGTAACCGGTTGTTCCTCTTGTCTTTTTTGAAAAAGTTGCAAATAAAAATTGAAACTGTGTTTTCATTCAGTCAATCTCTCCCTAAATAATGGGGGAAGGGAAAAAAAAATAAACAAAAGGATGAGGGAAAAGGCCAACTGGATATTATTCAATGGTTAAGGCATTAATAACATTTTCATAGGTGGAAGGTTTCAACTACACATACAATTGTAACACTTATATTCTAAAAATTAGGGGAAAGATGAAATAGATGAAGAACAATTTAAAAAAAAATACACAAACTGAAAGTTGGTCTGACGGCCTTGTTTCTGCGAAAAAACAGATGGGGCTAATTAGAATTTGAGGAACTGATGGTGTCATGGTGATACTCATGCCAATACTTATCATCCAACACATCTTTTCAATCATGCTATAAAAATACTCTAATCTTCATCATGTTCCCCTTCAATCTTCTTTTCTTTATTGATACTATCTAAAATTGTGAAAGAAATTCATTGCAAGAACAAATACAAAGCAATGCTAATCAAGTTGCTGTTATGACAAAAAGATAAGTTAGGAATGAATTTACCTTCTGGAGAATCCTTCCAACTACCAAAAGTTACAAGAAAGTTGAGTCATTGACGTTGAGTGAGCATCAAGCAAAGGAAGAAAACAAGGAAATCCGAATCAACCACTTTATGTGGTTCCAGAACAAAACAAAACAACAATTCGAAACAAATAGGAGTTGCTCTCTAGTCCAATTCATCATCTGTGATTCTGTATTGCCAGCCAGAATTCAAAGCAATGGTTATAGTTTTAAATTCAAGTCCCTACTGCATTCATAGATATATACCCCGAATCTTTATCAATCAACAAAATCAAAAATCAAACGAGTAACTTCTCTTCCTGTAAATGGACAATATTATAATAAGATTCGTGCTGAAAACTTGACACTTCATTTCTCAGTTACTCGTGCCTATACATTCCTATCCCATACATTTTTAATATTGTCTCCCTGGGGAAAACCTCTAAGAATCCCAAGAATTGAATACATGCAAGTCCAGCAAGGCATTGTAATGACCCTTCTCAATTTCCTCCTCTTTCACACCATGGAGAAGAAGGGTTTCAATTATTATATCTTCCCAATCTATACCATTAGCACTAGCTCCCTTACGCTTTCTTTTCTTCTCAGCATTTACATCACCAATCGCACCATTTGAAGGAAGCATGATCCTCTGAATTCGCTTCTTAGCAACATTTATTTTCTCCTTCCTCCTTTTGTATGCATTGCAACTAGAAACAAATGATGGCGGGATACCATTCGACCCTACATCAGTCTCCAATAATTGCTGCAATAGAAGCTTTTTGCTTAATTCTGATTTTCCCTCCCACCACTCTGTACTTGAGTGAAAACCATTTTCTCTTCCCTGCTTTCTTCCATAGACATCGTTAATCCCACCCGATGACCTGAGTTCAGTCATTTCATTCAAAAACTTATTATAAATCAAGGATAAACATTCATGTGAAATGTTGAGCTTGTTCCCATTATCACAACTCGATTCATCACGCCAACTATTGCTTTGTAACTCAAAATACTGAGAATCTTGGTCTAAATCATTAACCTCAATCTCATACTCTATCTCTTTACTTAAACACTCAGTCACTGCAGCCTGCAAATCAATCCCCACATTCTCCAAATTCTTCCCCTTACCATTGGAATTCGACATTGATTTCAACTCCATATACTGGATCACAAAAGGAGCATTCTTCACAATATTCTTTGTTGTGATATCTTTCCCCCAAGGCAACTTCTTGCCAACTTTCACAAGTGCCTCTAGAAGTTCCCTGTACCTCTTCTTACTTGTTGAAACCTTGGCATGAACCTCCATGGATACATTGTCAATACTAACATCAACCTCATTCAATTTTGAAACCAGAACCAACACGGCAGCCACCATCGGTAGCGGTTGCCGCCCAGTCGTCAGAAACCATTTCATAGCACACTGTAACAAAAAGATTCCTTGCTTAACAATTGTCCCAAGTTTATCTGCTTCTACCTTTGAGAAAGACGGTGAATTCCTTACTGCTCGCTCTAACGACCCCACAATATCAAACACCGGAAACTCAGGACCTTTTAAATCCAAAAAATCGACAACTCTGAGAACCATTCTGCCAAGTTCATGAAGATCACATTCAATGGTCGATGCAACCTCTGACATTGGTAATGGACGATTATCCTTACGCATAGAAACGTAAGCACAAGCACCAACAAGAATTGGGAACCAATCGCCTTGTCCATACTCACCCTCTGTAATCGTCGATACTAAAATCCTAACATCATTGGATTTAGAAGCAGAAAATCCAAACCTAAACGTAATATCTTCAATAACTTTTTGAGCCTCAAAGATTTTCTTATCCTTATAATTCAAAACACTCCCCGAACCTGAGGTCCCAACGCGGACGAATGTGCCCTGTGGACCATTGATACCGCCAAGCTGGGCCTCGTAGTTGTCAAATTCCTGAACGATACCGCAGGAGGTGCAAATCAGGTTGCCGGAAACATCGTCGCGGAAGAGGGACCTGCTGCAGCAATTCTTGCAGGAGCCAGACATTGGAGAGACGTGATTGGAGGCAATAAATTCAATGCATCAGTTTGAGAGTTTACTAGAGATGTTAAAACTATAAGCAGATAATGAGATTTCACAGATGAATGGTACGCCGGTAAAGAAAATTTCAGACTTGCTAACTTCCCACCCTGTCTTGCAGATATATTTCCTCCACCGACAACAAATTCTGCCTAATAAATCATAATCACTACAAACTGAACATATCCATGCATGACAGTGAAATCGTTACTGAGCTCAAATTTACAATGACAATATTGCTTGAAACCTCCGAACGTTCACCAAAAGCGTCAATTGCAAATTTCAGACTTGCTAACTCCGCTTGTTCTTGCTGGGCACGTGCTTCAAAATGCCCGATCATATCAACTCGCAAACAGCCCCAAGGCTACCCACGAAAAATATCCATTGTTAGGGCTCCTCTAGGACAACGAATCTAATAAGAAAAGGAATATCAAATTTAAGATAACCACAAATCTTACCTACAGAGGCTAGAAATTTCGCTCACGAACCCGAACCAACCGAACGGCTCCCACGCTCGCAAAAGGCCGGCGAACAGAGCCCAACTGGTCGGCGATTAAAGATGAAGACAGGCGCGACGAAGAAGAAGACTGCTGTGACTCCAGCCGATTCTGACGCGAAGACAAGGCCGCGGCTCCGACGGACCTTTAAGTCGACGCCGACGTGCGGAGGGAAGAGAGGGGTGTGCGGCGGCGGCAAGCCCAGTGGCTAGGCGACAGTCAGAGGCGGCGGCGTGCGGCTGGGCGACAGGGGCGGCGACGGCGTTGTGTGGATCGGAGAGGGAGAGACGAAGGATGAGGGAGAGCGGCGGCGTGCGGCTGAGCGAAAATCGGAGGCGGCGAGGGCAAGGCTAGCTGACGGCGACGTTCGGAATGGAAGAGAGGCGCGACGATGGTGGGCGATCGGCGTCGGTTGTTGCTCGGCAAAAGGAGAAGAAGAAGCGTGAGGAGGCGGCTGCGTGCCCATTCGCGAATGAAGAAGGAGCTCCTTCTTTCTTTCTTTTTTTTATTTTTTTTAAATTAATTAGTTATTTCTTTATTTATTTCATTATTTTCTAAATTACTTTTAAAAAACAAACAAACCCAACCCTTTTTAAGCCCAAATTTCACCTGATACTTCCACTTAAACCAACTCTCGAGCCCGATAAAAAAGATAAATAAATAAATTACTCTTACCTAAAATTTGGATCGTTACAACATAAGTCAATTGATGCCTAACATTAAAGAAGGTAGAGTTTAGATGCTATTGGGGTGTCTCAACACCGGTAGACGCACTCAAGTGAGAAATCCCGAGAAGCCAACATTTTGAGATGTCGTTCATAATTAGCACAACACAATGTCCTTGCATTTCTCGTAGCGTCTCAACCCTATTTATCATCTCAAAGCTATGATTGTTTTTCTGATAAAATGTAAAGTTTGTTTGTGTAGCACAAGAAAAACTTGGGGAGATAAAAGTTTTTGACTAAATTGGAGGGCAAGGAGACCAATAGAGAGTTGAGGAAAGGAATTTTCAAGGCTCGGGTTCGTAGAGATTGATTTGGAGATGGACAATTGACACAACTCTCTCATTTTTCTAGACTTTTCGTAACATTTCTATAATTTTTAGTATTGTTATCGAACTTTGTTGTCTAGACTTGGTCATGACTTACGAGAAGGTAATTAAATTGCTTGTTCTTAGAATTGATATAGCCACTGAACTTTATGAATTGATTTTCTTATTTCTCTTTTTTGTTTTACAATCTGCAGAGCGAGAGATTCGAACCTCTGACATCTTGGTCGTGAGTACAAAATCTTAATTTTCAGAATGGAATGATTTTGAATGTTTTATGTATGTTTCCCTGTTCTAGATTTAAAATTTTATGCTCGAGAGAGGTGATTTAAAATTTTATGCTCGAGAGAGGTGATTTAAAATCATAATTGACGGGATTTTAAGATTAGGAGATTTATAACTCCTTTAAATGTGATTAAAAGGCTTGTTCATGGTTTATTACTTAACAAATAGAATTTTAACTTGATTTCAAAAAAGACAGTCAGAAAGTTTTTGACCTATAAAATTGATAATTTCCTTAATCATAAGTAAATTAGAAATCAATTTCATAAGATCTTGTACTCGTCAATTCTCGCTACAATATAGTGTAAAAAGTGAAAACATAATGCCCTTCATTGAAAGAGTTGAACGAAAGGAAATATGCTTAAACTCCATCCCTGATCTGTATCTGACGGGTCAAAATTAGAAGAAAAAAACAAAAAGGTTGGAATGTGACTTTAAAAATTGCTAGGCAGTTCATTTCTCATCCAAAAGATCCTGGATTCAAAATTTCCTTTCCCATAATCAGTGTTCAACAATTCAAACTTTGTGAATAGCATTTTGGAAATGCCAAAGATTGAACTTTTCAACACTCTGCTAAATCAACTTGCTAGATTTCTCATTCTAGGAAAAGAAAAGAAGGGCCTAAAAAAAAACCTATAGCATTGAATAATAACTGATAGCAAGTACCTTTACTTTCTTTCTAATTTATTCACATGAGGCATTCATCTAATCGACTTTTGTGAAGTTGAAAAGCAGGATTAACCCAAGCTCCGCAGCTGCACTGCATGCCAGCCCAGTTGAAGGAACCCAAGCGAGCTTTGCATCCAATACACACAAGTTTCTCTTCCACTTGGCCGTCTTGTACTGCTCAATCAAAAACAACAAATGAGTCGATTTCGACTACTGAGAGAGCAAAATTAATTGAAACAGAAGAACGACATGTTTGGAATGACTTTTCAAGTGTTTAAAAAAGTGTTTTTAAGTACTTAGAAAGTCATTCCAAACATACCCGAAGAATGGACTTTGATTGGCTTAATCTTACAGGCTTCCATCCATTTCATTGGTTCAACAAATATAGAGGTGCAATCAGCTGGTTCGTCCTCCAATCCCCGTGGATGACCAGTTCTCTTATTCCACTTGAAGCATGATTCACCTTTTCCTCTTTCATGGGTGACTATACTCTCCTGCGTGGCAACGATTCTACGACACTTCTTACAACGATACACAATTTGAGGATTTGACAAGGATTCTGAACTTGAGTTATTTGCTTCAGCCATTTTTGTACCTTTACAATGGTGCCTGATAACTGGGAAAGGGGGAGAAAAGGAATAGATTTTGTTAAGTAAATGGACAAAGAAGAGGAAGATATGGCAACGTAGAGACAGAAACGTCAGCAACTTGGCCAGACAACAGATTAAGAGCATTCAACAAGAAATATTGAAACTGGGGGAGTATTAAGTTGTCTATCCCTCTCTTCTTTTAAAAGAAAAATAAGAAGCGATCAATATATTGAACCAAAAGAAAGAAGAAAACAGCCTAGTAGGGGCTGGGGAAGAGAGACCCCCCTCCCAAATGATTATAAAAGCAACGTCATCCAATCATTTATTGTTAAATCACCAATCAACCCAAAAGCTTAAGCTGATGGGTTACGGGTAAATTTAATTATTCAATACTTTAACACTCTCGCTCACCTGTGGGATTAAAAATTTGTATAAAGCCCAACGAGTGGAAATCAATATTAATTGAGGAGGAAATGACATTACAGGCGTTCAAACACAAGACCTCCTGCTCTTATACCATGTTAAATTATCAATCAACCCAAAAGCTTAAGTTGATGGGTTACAGGTAAGTTTAATTATATCAATACTCTAACGTATAATCACAAGAAAGTTGTGATTACAAAACATTCTCAGAATCATGGACCATATAAAAGGTTATACTCCACCCTCAAAACATTCATAGAATACAAGATGTGAAAACATGAACTCTAGCTCAATGAAACTTTCGACAAGAGCAAATTGAAGTTGGAATATGAAGAAAATTTTCAAAAGTTGAGAGCTAATTTTGATGCACCTTATCATCTACAAGTGCTATACTACCCCCTCGTCAGCATTATGCACCCACACCAAATAGAACTTCAAAGCAAACCAACCACCCCCACGTCCCCCGCCCCAAAAAAACAGGTAAGAATTATCAAATGTCATAAAATTCAATTTTTTGGCAAAAGCAAGTAGTCTTCAACAAATGCCCCATATCAAGAAATGCTAAGACCAAATTGGCATGATACAAAAACTGCTTTGTACTCGACTACCTAGAGACAATGTATCCCTCCGTTTTAATTAATGAATCATTGATAGATATGTCCGTTCACTTGTGCAATCCACCATTCCAATCCATCAAATCAAGGAAAGAGTGATTTTCTACAGTTGGATTCCGTTCTCAGAGGCTTAAAAAACTATACAATACACAAGATTCACGCTTATGTATTATCTAGTTTTAGCCACAAATTGCCCGATTCATGTCAACCTGAGCCTAACTTAACTGGTCAAGACATATGTTATCGACCAAAAGGTCAGAGGTTCGAATTCTCACCTCATATCTTGTTGAACTCAAAAAAAAAAATTGCCCTGTATCGTGAACAATCATAGTTTCATGAGATTTTCAGTTGTGCCGTTTACCATATACACCACTACAAGTGTCTAACAAGAATTAACAAACAACAATTTAGTTCTAGATACAAAAAAGAAAATAACAACTCCTTCTCCAATTCTAGCACAGTGCAAATTAAATATGTTCCTAATGATAACACCCACATTATGTTTTTCTCTTCCAGGCTGAAATATTATAGGTTAAAACCATTTGAACTACTCCTCCCCTTCTTCCGATTATTCAGTGAATTTCTAGCACCAGTGCACCACAACCACAAAAACACCCAAACAATGTCAACATTCACTACGCTAAATTCGGATTCACAGATAATGAAACGGAGGAAAATTCAGGTCTGGGCCGAAATTCGAATGATCCATTCGTTTTAAAGAGTGGGATTGAAAAAAAATCAAGTTTCCATGAAAGAACTTGTTAGTTAGCTTAAGAAACTTGACATACCTGAGAAAAGTTGCAGCGTCGCCGTTACCCTAAAATCTTCGTCCTACCCTCCGCAACGATGAGGAGCAGAATAGGGAGAATGACGAAACTCGAAGCAAAAAATCGGTAAGAAAAGGTGGAGACCGTGTTTATATACTTGGCCAAGTTATTGGGAATCCGAGTCGGAATTGGAGCCGATCTCTGGTCCGATTCGAAGCGCCGAACCTGCGTCAATAAATTCGTTAAATTATAAATTTAGTGCATCATCTTTTAATGTTTAATATGTTTATGAATTTTTTATTTTGTATTTAATAAAATTTTAAATTAATTCAATTTTAGGTTTAATAGGTCGCAATACAAAATTTAATATAGAGTATGAATTATGGGTAAATTCCTACCAAAGCCCACAAGTCTTGTGGCCCCAAATCCACTAGAGTAAGCCCAGATCCACAGAGGTCCAAAACCTGCGTCATCTTCCCACCCACACAAGTGTAGAGTTGAGAAGGTTGGACTGACTGGTGGAGAAAGTAGAGAGTTAGATCGAGATGAATATAGTCGAGTCGAGGTCCAGAATCTTTCTCTCAACTGAGATTACAGTCGGTTAATTGTACGATCCTAACACTAACGTCGGGTTCAAAACCTATAAATATAGGACATCTCCATTAAAAATACGCAAAACAATCTTGTTTTGTTCGAGATCACTCAACTAAGTATTGATTTAAGCTTCAGAGTGTGATGGACATAGTACCACACTAGTGCGAGATCTTACCTTACGGGACTCGACGAGATCGCTAGAAAGTACTGACTCGGCCAACATCAGCTCGGTCAGATTTACGCATCAACAAGTTAAAATTTGTAAAATTTCTCTAAATCTATGTTGCAATTGGATGGATTTTAAGATTGAGAGTAAAAAATTGACACACCTTGTCACGAGAGGTAAAAAATTGAACTGTTTTCCAACTGTTTTTTTTTAATTATAATTATGCTAATATATTGTTAATTTGTGGAATTTTTAAAATTAATATTACATGATTTAATTAGATTTATTAGAATTATATCACAAAAATACTATTTTTTTTTCTTCTAAAAGTGAGGTAATTTTGAAAGTATTTAGATGAAGGATGCCTCATGTTTAAATGAAATAAATACAATTTGAGTGTGTGTTTTTAATAAAAGTATATATTAAAAACACGAAGAAGAAAAAAAGGTCGACACTTATGTATCACAAAAACTCACTCGTTATTGTTATTAAATATTGAATAAAAAATATTAACCAAATAACATTTAGATAAGCGATCCAGCTAAGCATAATTCAACTGACATATTCAACTGACATAAGACATATGTTGTCGACCTAGATATTGGAAGTACAAATTTTCACATTCTTATCTTGAACTTAAAAAAATACATATATATTGAATTGCAACTAAATTTCAATATAAACTTTTATCTTGAACTTAAAAAAATACATATATATTGAATTGCAACTAAATTTCAATATAAACTTAAATATAAGAAAATATTGGGACCGCCCTTTTCTTATTAAAAAATGTTATATTCACAAATTTGATTTATTTATTTAGTTAATTATTTAATTTATTTATTTGAGATGAATCCTTGATCATTAAAGGCATGTTTGAGAGTGATTTTGGAACGACCAAAATCAACTTTTCATATCCAAAATCACTTCCATTTAAAAAAGGAGGTAGATTTTGCTTAGTCAACAAGAAAGAAATTGAAGGCAAATGGGCCTTGGCCCATTTGTTGGCTATGATGTCCGCTAATATATATATATATATATATAATTATGTCTTTTTCGTTTGGGAGACAGATCCACGTAGCAAGCTTAGCAAGCTCATTCCTGAAGCGAGCACAAATGAACTACAATTATTTTTCTGATGGTTGCTTGTTTATTAGTTTTTTATTTTTTGTTCAACCTTGGAGTTTGACAAGAAGATCAGAAATATTAGTTTTAGTGTGAGTAGATCCTTGGAGTTTGCCAAGATAACCAGTTTCGTTGCAGTGGGAGGCAAGATGGTTGTTTTGTGTTCAAGTGGGAGATTATTAGCAAATAGTGAAGCCCAAAACACCATCTAAGCCCATTTAAACCCCAAACTGACCTTTGTTAAGCAACATGTTTTATTGCCTTAATTTTAGTTACATCTTATTGGCCAAAGAGGTGGATTTTGCTTAGTCAACAAGAAAGAAATTGAAGGCAAATGGGTCTACCCATTTGTTGGCTATGTTTGATGTCGGCTAAACATATATATATATATATATATTAGTTTTGCTTTCTATTTTGCACAAACAAAAAAAAGAGGTGACCCAGCCGCTCAAGCAAAAATAAAATAACAGAGGTGTTCTTTTGTTTTTCCTTCCGCGTATGTTTGTGGAAAGAAGCAGCGAGTAAGATAACAAAAGTTGAATTTCTTCTTCGTTGTTGATTTCAAGCTATCGGGTTGTGATACTTGAAAGTCAATAGTCATTATTGGACTATTAAGGATAGTTTGTAGCGCCGAGTTGAAGTTTTTTATAATCTCCATTATAGTTGAATATGCAGTCACAGAAGACTGGACGTAGTCCCGAGATCGGGACGAACTAGTATAACTTTTGGTGTCGTTCTCTTATTCCCTTCTCATTATTATTGTATTTTGTGATCGATAATTTATTTAGTTCTAACTTGTGAAGTGGGAACGTGAGATATAATATTGTTGTTATTCTGCGTTATTTATATCTCGTGAATTTTCCAACAGAATTATGCTCAAGTTGAGTTTATATTATAAATCAAATAGAGTTGTGATAATGAAGTTTGGCAAGGTCTAAGGTTATCATTAAAAAAGATTTAGAGGAGGAGATAGCAACTAATACCGATATATAAGCATTTTTCTGAAAAACAAGAAAAAAAACAATATAAACATAACTCGACTAGTCAAGATATATGTCATCGGCCCTGGTTGATTAGAGTGGTGAGTCTTCGTCTTATTTGGGCCAAAAATGAATTATGTTGTTGTGTAGAAATTTAAGAAATCATCATGAAATTGTTTTGTGTTTTTATGTAAGGGTATTTAATAATTAACGTGGGTGGGGGAACGAACTCCTAACCTCTTAATTAAAGGCACAATTTTATATCAATTGAGTTATGCTCACTTTGGCTCATGGTGAAATTGTTGATGGGAAGAATTCAAAAGTAAGAAAATTTCTCGTTACCTCGAAATGTGGGTTGGAGATCGGACAAAGTATGCAATAAAGTCTGAGTTCTTTACTCCTATAGTTGGATGAGCATTATTATTGTTATTGATCAAAACCTTTATAACGAAAGATGATATATATAAAGAGGTACTTAATTAGGAGTTTTTGTACAGATGATCCTTTCTTTGGGGAGCATAATGTCAAATGACCCAATTTTTAAAAATGCAAGTTTATCCTTTCGTTGATGTCATCAACACTATCAATCGCTTGAAAAGTCATTTGTATCATTCGCTCGCGATTTTCCTTCTCTCTCACGATTCTCTAAAGACACGATTTTTTTCTCTAAAAAATAAATTATCATCACGATTCTCAGCCATCACGATTCGTAGAGAGAAAAAATCATGAATATTCGCGATCACGATAGGGAGAATCACGAATTTGGGAGAGGGATGAACGAGAGAGCACTACTATAGATTTTTCATGCAATTGATAGTATTGATGACGTCAGCAAAATGTCAAAAACCTTACATTTTAAACATGTGGGTCAAATGGCATTACGCCCTCAAGGGGTCGGTCATCCATGCAAATCCCCCTACTTAACTAGTTGTTTTATATTTTCTTTTATCTTAGTAAATAAATTATAAAATAAAATCATTTGGGAAGGATTATTTGACATCGAATCTATGCAACATCCCTTCACTCGCTCTGTTGTGAGTGCAAACAAAGTTCCACATTGGTTAGGAAAGGGGAAGATCATGGGTATATAAGTAAGGGACAACATCTACATTGTAACGAGGCCTTTTGGGGTGACCAAAAGCAAAGCCATGAGGGTCATGCCCAAAGTGGACAATATCATTACAATGTGGATGTTAGTTGTCCCTAACAAGTGGTATCAGAGTCATGCCCCTTACTTAACCATGTCGGCATGCCTCGATGACATAGTCATGGTTGATCTCGTGGTCGAGCTTATCCGGCAGGGGTATGCTCTCATGAAGAGTGGCCTGGTTAAAGGTGATAATGCTCGAGTTTAAACACGGATATATGACTATTTGAGGGGAGACTTTGTGGTCCTTCGTTTGAGGGGAGGATTGTTGTGAGAGCAAACAAAGTCTCACATTGGTTAAGAAGGGGGAAGATCATGGGTATATAAGTAAGGGACAACATCTATATTGTAACGAGGCCTTTTGGGGTGACCAAAAGCAAAGCCATGAGGGTCATGCCCAAAGTAGACAATATCGTTACAATGTGGATGTTAGTTGTCCCTAACAAGTGGTATCAGAGCCATGCCCCTTACCTAACCAATGTCGGTGTGCCTCGTTGACATAGTCATGGTTGATCTCGTGGTCGAGGTTTGACTATTTGAGGGGAGGCTTTGTGGTCCTTCGTTTAAGGGGAGGATTGTTGTGAGCTTATCCGACAGGGGTATGCTCTCATAAGAGTGACCTGGTTAAAGGTGATAATGCTCGAGTTTAAACACGGATAGATGACTATTTGAGGGGAGGTTTTGTGGTCCTTCGTTTGAGGGGATGATTGTTGTGAGTGCAAACAAAGTTCCACATTGGTTAGGAAAGGGGAAAATCATGGGTATATAAGTAAGGGGAAGATCATGGGTATATAAGTAAGGGGAAGATCATGGGTATATAGGTAAGGGGCAACATCTACATTGTAACGAGGTCTTTTGGGGTCACCAAAAGGAAAGACATGAGGGTCATGCCCAAAGTGGACAATATCATTACAATGTGGATGTTAGTTGTCCCTAACACACTCAACAATATAATCTTTTACTAGTCATTAAGACCTTCACTAGTAAACCTGTATTCTTTTATTGATTTTTTCATATGAATAAATTGTTGTCAGATTATGCAATAAAGTTCCATATTAACTAGATAAATCGAAGATTATAAATATACGATTTATAAATATATAAGTGAAGCATTCAAATGAAGCATAAATCATAAAAATTTATGCCTAAAGTGGAGAGATCATACAAATGTTATCTGGATGTTTTTTTTTTTTTTTTTGTCTTAACATTCCTTGAAACTTGAGAACTCCACTTTTAATTCTAATTTAGTAATTATAGCGTTTTTCAACTCCACTTTTAACTCTAATTTAGTAATTATAGTTTTTTTTTTTTTTTTTCTTTTACAACGCCTATTTTTTTTTAATATAACTTGACCTTGTTAATTTTCTTTAAAATAGAAGGAATAAAAGTCCTTCCTAATATTAATTTATATTTTAACTTATAATTGATTGAAGTAACAATTGATAAATTTTAATTAATGCAGGATGAAGATTAAATCTCTAACTTTTCTGGTCTGAGACTGACGGTACGACTGGAATTTGCCTATGTTCGTGTCTCACTTGATTGTCTCGTGGTTGTCCAAATGATAAGAGGAGAAACACCAATGTTGAGTGAAGAATCTACTTGGGTAGATGACATTTGTTCCATTGCCGCCGGATTTGCGATGATTGAGCTCTCTTTTGTTTCTCGAAGTCGAAATTCGTCGGCCCATGAATTAGCGAGACGTGCTTTTCCCGGAGAGTCCTCTTTGTTGTTGAATTCTTTCCCCCTTAGCTTATATGTCTCGTGGGAGCTTTATTTGATTCTCGTTGTAACCCTAAGGGCTTTTTCTGATCCCATTAATGAAACTGGTTTGCTTCAAAAAAAAAATAAAAAAATAAAAAATAATACTTGAGCTTAGTTGAACATTAAATTTATACTTGAGCTTAGTTGTGCTCATATTGGTTAATTTAAGACTAATGGTTTTGTTGCTTAAAAATAATCATTCATATCACCCATTAACATCTAGATAAAAGCACTATAAACAATTAATTATTTTTGTAAAAACAACCATTAAAATTTATTGAATGGTTAGAACTCTTGAAGTTCAAGAGCTATTTTGAATAATTATTATTTATATTTGGGTTTAAAGTTTGTCTTAATATTCTTTTTAGATCTTTTGTAAAAATATAAATGGTTGATACTGATTATGGTATAGCGGTGAATTTATATCACGAATAAATTTGAAAAGACAACAAGAGTGAGTGAATTAGCACCGTTGTGGTGCTAAGCCACAGATACTCTGAAGATCAAGTTAGCTCCGAGATTTGAGAGTATTTGAGTAGTACTCGATGTGGTGCTAAGCCACAGATACTCTAAAGATCAAGTTAGCCCCGGGATTTGAGAGTATCTAAGTAGTACTGATTTTAGCGTAGAATTAGATGTACATTTATCTTATAGTCTTTCACATATTTGTAGTGACTATAGTGTAACTGAAACAACGCACTGCATACACCCTATTGATGATGTTTGAACCATTATAAGTCGAGTCTTGGGTTGACCTTCGGGTCAACCCTTCATTGACAATCAGGGGCTGACTTGTGAGTCAACCCTTCTTCAGGTTGGGGTTGACTCGCGAGTTAGTCCTCTTCTTAGGACTGTCTTCGACGCTCGTTTGGGATGCTCCTTGAAGTCGACCCTCTTCGATAATGAATTAGACTCCTCAATCTTTTCGATTCGCTTCAGGTATTAACGATTTGTCGCCCATAACATAAATCAAACAAAAGGCACCTTAATTTGTTAACAACATTCATAAAAACACGCAATAAGAAACAATTCTTAATTGAAAAATCATTACCCAATCTTATTAATCTCATGATTTATACAATTAAAAAAATAATTCAACTACCATCGGCTCAAAAAGACAATAATATTACTTTTCAAACATTAAAGAGACAATAATATTAAAATATTTTTGTTTTAAAATAATTAAAATAAAGGTGTTGCAATTTTTACAATCTCACCAAATTTGTGTTTGAAAATTCGTTAAAAAAAACATTCTCATGCAAATTATAAAACATGTGTATGACACAAAATTAATGATATTTCAATGAAAACAATATTAGCTAGAATTATTTATTTATATATATATATATATATATATATATATTTGGTTAAAATTGATATGTTTTAATAAAATTAATCTATAGTTAATTTTTGTATTAATCAAATTTAAATTTGTGCATTGATATTATGATTGATATTATGAAATTAGTGAGTTTATAGAGATATATTTATACAATTTTTTGTTAAAAAATTGTGGGATAAATTAGCAAAAATTAAATAGGTGGTAGAAATTTTAATATTTAATTAAGTCTATAGTCCTATTTTGTAAAATTAAAAGCTTGAAGTGAAAATTGATAAACCTAAAATTGATTTTTTTTTCCAAAGAAATACTATATAGATTAAAAAATATGCACGATTATTTATAATTTATTTAAAATGTATTTGTACATTTAATAATATCAACTATCATATATTATAAAAATGCACTTGCTATTATTAGTATAATAAACTATCCCCTTTCTTCCCAAAAAAAACAAAAAATAATAATAATAATAAATTACTATCGCCTAACTAGAGACATAAATGCCAAAGCGAGCATGGCTCAGCGGGCATATGTATGTGTTAACGACCACGAGGTCTGTGGTTCGAATCCCCCCACCCCCAATGTACTCAAAAAAAAAAAAACTAGAGACATAACTTATCGGAAGACTTTTTTCTCGTTGATTTATTTATTTTTTTTTATTTTTTTTTAACAAACTTGATTGGAATCAAGAAACAACCACATGTAACACATGATAAAGATTTCTACATAGGAGCTCATTTTTTAGATGACGTAAAGAGCAAATCTGAAAATTTACTAAGCCAAATCATTAGTCTAAGAACACTACGTTGTGCTAGTTCATGTGTTAACATATTAATAGTTCTGAAGATATGAAAAAACATAATATGGTGAAATATCATCTTTCGGGTCAAAATATGTAATGGTAGTATGAACTTATTCAAGGATGTCAGAAGACTAATGGTGTTTTTAATATTTTCCCTAACAGGTGACAATATTGAAAATTATTATCTATATATATTGGTTCACAATTAATTTTTTTTTTTTTTTTTTTTTTTTTTAACAACATGTTGGGTGAGAAATTTGAACTTCTAATTTCTAGGCTCTTGGCCAATAATTCATACAAGTTAGGCTCATGTTGCCATGTTAGTGAATTCTCTCATATTTCGTAATAATACTGCTCTCTCTTCTGCCCGTGGACGTAGCTAACACGAAGTTAGTGAACCACGTAAATTTGTGTCGATTTCTTTTGCGCTTATTTGTTCTTTGTTATTGATTTTGTTGTGAGAGCAAACAAAGTCCCACATTGGTTAAGAAGGGGGAAGATCATGGGTATATAAGTAAGGGACAACATCTATATTGTAACGAGGCCTTTTGGGGTGACCAAAAGCAAAGTCATGAGGGTCATGCCCAAAGTGGACAATATCATTACAATGTGGATGTAATGTGGATGTTAGTTGTCCCTAACAAGTGGTATCAGAGTCATGCTCCTTACCTAACCATGTCGGTGTGCCTCGATGACATAGTCATGGTTGATCTCGTGGTCGAGCTTATTCGACAGGGGTATGCTTGAAGGAGCGCATGGCACGCAGCGGAAGCGAGCGATAATTTCATCAATTTAAACAAATGGTGGAAACATGCAAAACCAATGAAAAAGAGAAATTTGAACACATACCCTTGTCGTTCGAATTTCTTCAAAATTCACCGCCAGAAGCTCATCACGAGCTCAACGAGCCTTCTCACGAAACCTTCGTGGACCACCCACGGTAGTCCCAGTGGGACTCCTTATACAAAAGAAACGGAGGAAGAAGCTCACTAAAGAAAAAACTATACAAGACGAAATTGAAATCAAATCTCAATTACATTCGTGAACCCCAAAGTGTGCGCTCACATTTGATTTTGTCTTTTCTTTTTTTTTTCTTTTTTTTTTCTTTTTTTTAATTGATCTAATCTGATGAATCATATATACTATGTATATATATAACCTACATGTGTCTTACATTTGCATGTAAGACACATGTATATATATATATATATTTATATATTATTATTATTATTAAAAATAATAATTATTATTTTATTAATTAAACTTTTTAATTAATAAAATATATATATATATATATATTAATTAATATTATTTAATTCAATATCAAATATTAATTAAATAATATAATTAATCCCGGTTTTCCGAAAACCGACTTTTCACATATGAATCCAATTCATATTGTAGACCAATCTCATATTTAAATCATATTTAAATATGTCCATATTCTTCCACAAACCCGAATTTGAACGATTCAAATTCTTTTCTTTTCTTTTATATTGTTTCACGGCTTTATCCGAGCTAGCCAGGAGAACCGTAAGGACCTACAGATCATGAGCTCCAACGATACGAGATTATCCGGTCAAAACTCTTTCAACCGAACTAACCAACATTCGTTAACCCCCGGAGACTCCACTAAAGTCCAAGGGCTGCACTCTCCTCACTGTAGATATATTGTGTCCTCTTGATATAACTATCATCAGTAAGTCGATCCTTCACAGGTCGTTCATAATCACAACGGGTCATTTAAACCGTTTAACCCTTGTATTATATCTTGTTCCTTAAGTACCACTGACACCTCTAATGTGATTGATTTGTGGTTCAACCATCAAATCAGATTCCTCCCTGATCAGGAGAGGATGGGTCCATTGTTCAAGACCTGGAGTCAGCACTTAAGAGAACAACCTCTCTACTAACCCTTAAAGCGGGTAGGAGTGAATTCCATCTCGCACAACTACGTCCCCAGCCACTTATTCGATCTTATCCTCAAGATGGTAGGCTTATTGAGTCGGCGATAAGGCCACTCTCACCCGTACAAGTCAAAGGATAAGGTCGAATAAACAGGAGTTCATAGTAAGCTCAGGATTGAGATCGAGTTACCTAAGTTATCACATGAAATAAAAACGGTCTTTACAGTAAACGGTGTTATAAAGAAAGAGCGACTTTATTTCTTGGTTCGGTCTTGTGCAAACTCATTGCACAGGATGCCCTCACTCACATGTCTCTACATGAAACGATTCGAATCACATCGTTTTGTACTATACAAAGTGAGTCGCGTCCAATAGTGTCCCCAGGATAAGGTACCCAGCCTTATCCCTATACTATAGACCATTTTGGCTGTCTACTTGAACTTGATCCACATTCATGTCACACATGAAGTTCAAGTACTTACATTATCGCCATGGGTGTTAGTTATTGGTATAGGTTAATACAAACACAATTCACTAAAATTCAATAACAACTTTATTGAAAAAGAATATATTTACATTCAAACAGTTTACAAACTACGAGTTTTAGGACATAAAACCCAACAATGCTCTCATGAAGAGTGGCCTGGTTAAAGGTGATAATGCTCGAGTTTGACTATTTGATGGGAGACTTTGTGGTCCTTAGTTTGAGGGGAGGATTGTTGTGAGAGCAAACAAAGTCCTAAGAAGGGGGAAGATCATGGGTATATAAGTAAGGGACAACATCTATATTGTAACGAGGCCTTTTGGGGTGACCAAAAGCAAAGCCATGAGGGTCATGCCCAAAGTGGACAATATCATTACAATGTGGATGTTAGATGTCCCTAACAGATTTATCGTAACAAATTGGTATCAGAGCCTAATCGTTAGTTTTCGAAATTTCGTAATTTTCGATAACAAAGATGTCTGGTATAAGCATGAAAATCGACAAGTTCAATGGGAGAAACAATTTTAGTTTATGACAGATCAAGATGCGAGCCTTGTTGAAGAACAAGGGTTTGGTGGAGTCGTTGTCTAAGAAAACGAAGAAAGCATGCGCAGATGACGATGAGTGGAACAACCTAGAGAAGAAGGCTCATTCAACAATCATGCTATGTTTAGCTGATGACGTCATCACTAAAATCGCAGATGAAGAGACTGTTGTCGGTCTCTCGTTGAAGCTTGAAAGTCTCTACGTGACGAGGTGTTTAACCAATAAGTTGCTTTTGAAGCGACGTTTGTTTACTTTGCATATGCACGAAGGTACGCCTCTTAGAGACTATCTAGATAATCTAAATATTATTTTGCTAGACCTGCGAAATATTGAGGTTAAAATAGATGATGAGGATGTTGCCTTAATTCTGTTAGTTTCTTTGCCTCCTTCATATGAGAATTTTGTTGACTCCTTTATTGCTGGGAAATAAACTTTGTCTCTGAAAGAGGTCAGATCTGCTCTTCATACCAGAGACGACCGCTATAAGGCATCTGCTCCAGGTACAGAAACACAGACAGCCAAGTTAGTTGCTACAAGTAGTAGGGGACATGAAAATTCGGGAAATTCAGGTAAAAATAAGAAATCGAATTTTAAGCCTAGGGGTCATATAACTAACGATGTTTGTAGATACTGTAAGAAGAAAGGGAATTGGAGAAACCAATGTCCTAAGCTAGCGAAGCAGAATGAAAAGAAGGAAGGTTCTGCCGCTGTGGCAGAAACTGACAACGACTCTGAATCTGTTTGGCCTTAGTTGCAAATAAACCTTCACATTGTAAGGATGTGTGGATTATTAACTCTGGGGCATATTACCATATTTTTCCAATCAGGGAGTGGTTTACAACTTATGAGCAGATAGATGGAGGCAATATCTCTATGGCCAACAGTGAAGTCTGCAAGGTAGTTGAAATTGGCTCAATCACGATACAGACACATGATGGTATTTTCTGCATCTTGAACGAAGTTAGACATGTTCCACAAATGACGAAGAATCTGATATCGTTGAGTGTACTTGACAGTAAGTGTAACGACCCAACTTTCTATGACATCACTATAGGGTCGTTACTAAGAGCATGACGTCAAAAACTCAATAAATGATTTGGAACTCTATTTTAGAAATAATAAAAGCAAAATATAAATGTTCAAAGTCAACAAATGCTTTTAATTTGGGATCCCAATGAAAACATAAAATCAATTAAATAAGTTTCCTCAAAATAAAATTTAAAACCAAAACGATTCGTTCTAATCTCTAGCAAAATCGTTGGACTGACTCAAATAAATAACGAAACAATTAACGAAAGCGGAAGCTCTGACTCCACATGTTTCATGACATCACCAACTAATCACATCGTCAAGCGCCCAATACGTCCCTAATATTACCTGAAAAAAAGGTTTTAGAAAGGAATGAGTATTTAAAAAAAAAAAATTCAGTAAGTAACCCCACTAACTGGGGTCAGGCTATGCAATCACATGCAACATGAATGACTAAGACTTTCACTAGTGGGACCTAAACCTGATTATTCTGTAGTTTTCTGTGATGGCCATCTAAGTGAACAATTAACCTAATATAATAATAATATTATTATTATTATTATTATTACTCTTACTTTTACTTTTACTTTTACTTTAAATAAACTTAGTTGACTTAGTTAACTCTAAGCCCAATTTCTTTTAAGCCCAACTTTCATGAATCTTCCACTTAGACCTATTAATGAGTCCAATAACAATAAGTAATTAAATAAATTTCTCTTACCTATAGTTCGGGTCGTTACCGTAAGAGTTTTAGTTTCAAAGGTGAAGGTGGAGCTGTGAATATCTGTAAGGGTTCTAAGTTGGTTCTGAAAGGTGTCAAGCGTGTCATCTTGTATTTTTTCACACGGTCTACAATAACAGGTTTTGCTGTTGTTGCATCGTCTGCGGGTCACCAAGAGGATATGGCCAAGCTATGGCATATGAGGCTTAGTCATATGAGTGAAAAATGGATGCAAATTTTGTCTAAGAGGGATCTTCTTTGTGGGCACAAGATGCACGGTCTTGAATTCTGCGAGCATTGTGTATTTGGGAAGCTACATCGCAGTAAGTTTCCAAAGAGTGGTGTTCACTGTACAAAGGGAACACTCGATTACATTCATTCTGATTGTTGGGGCCTTTCACGAGTGGAATCTATTGGAGGCAATAAGTATTTTTTTGTCTATGATTGATGATTACTCAAGAATGACTTGGGTAATTACGATGAAGCATAAAAGTGAAGTCTTCAAGAATTTCAAGCAGTGGAAGACATTGGTGGAAAATCAGACTGGGAAGAAGATCAAAAGACTGCGAACAGACAACGATCTGAAATTTTGTTCGTCTGAGTTTAATGAGTTCTGCAAGGATGAAGGGATTGCCCGTCATCACACTATCAGACATACCCCGTAGCAAAATGGGCTGGCAGAACGCATGAATCAAACATTGTTGGAGAGAGCGAGGTGCATGCTCTCTAATGCTGGGTTATCTAGAAAATTTTGGGCAGAAGCAATAATCACAACATGTTTTCTGATTAATCGTGGACCTCACACAGGTATTAAGTGTAAAACACCTTACAAGGTGTGATCTAGTAAGCCTACTAATTACTCTTTATTAAAAGTTTTTGGTTGTACTGTTTATTACCATGTTAATGGGGGTAAATTAGAGCCAAGAGCTAAAAATGGTGTATATGTGGGTGTTGGGGATGGAGTTAAACGGTATAGAATCTGGTCACCTTCTGAAAATAGAGTCATACTTAGTAGGAATGTGATATTTGATGAAAATTTTATGTTTAACTCTACTGTGAAGTCTACTATTGCAGAAGATGTTAGTAATGTTGATAAACAGGTGAAGCTGAAATTCACTCCAACTGGGAATGAATCACAGCCCCAAGGTGGAGAAGATCAACATGTTGAAAATGAATATGAGACTGTGCCAGAAGAAATCGAATTGTCAAAAAGTTCTAGTTCACGGGAAGCTAGTTCAGAAGCTTCCCGTTCACAAACACATCAGTCATGTATAACTCTTGATAGAGTTAGGAGAGTTGGTGTTGGACCTCCAAAGAGGTATCGGGATATGGTGAAATATGCACTGCAAATTTCTGAAGATGTGGATGCTCATGAGCCATCCACCTACAAAGAAGTTGTTTCATGTAGTGAGTCTGAAAAATGGCTTGCTGCAATGAACGATGAGATGGAGTCCCTTGATAAGAACCAGACTTGAGAACTAGTCAAACAGCCTAAAGAGAGAATAATTGTTACTTGCAAGTGGGTCTTCAAGAAAAAGAAAGGTATCACACCTGAGGAAGGTATTAAGTATAAAGCTCGAGTAGTTGCAAGATGGTTCACACAAAGGGAGGGAGTTGGCTATAATGAGATTTTCTCAACAGTGGTCATACATACTTCCATCAGAGTGTGTTACTAGAAATGGTAGTACATTAGAATTTGGAACTTGAGCAGCTAGATGTGAAGACAACTTTCTTACATGGAGAGTTGGAAGAAGAGATTTATATGAGTCAACCAGATGGTTTTCAACAACCTGGTAAAGAAGATTATGTCTGCAAGCTGAAGAAGTCCTTATATGGACTAAAGCAGTCTCCAAGGCAATGATTGAGTTAGGCTACAACAGAAGTCCTTATGATTGTTGTGTGTATCACAACAAAGCTGATGATAATTATATTATTTATCTGGTGCTGTATGTAGACGATATGCTTATAGCTGTGAAGTCCAAGTCTGAGATTCATAAGTTGAAAGGTCTTCTCAGTGCTGAGTTTGAAATGAAGGATTTGGGTGTTGCTAGGAAAATTTTGGGTATGAAGATTTATAGGGAAAGAAATCAGAAGAAGCTCTTCTTGCCAAGAAAGGCTACATTCAGAAGATATTGTCCAAGTTTGACATGTCATCAACTAAACCTATAGATACTCCTAGTACTGCAAATGTTCGTTTGTCTGCTGAATTTGCACCCCAATCTGAAGCTGAGAAGGACTACATGTCTCGAGTCTCGTATGCTAGTGTAATAGGTAGTTTGACGTATGATATGGTCTGCACTAGACCTGATCTTGCACATGTTGTTAGTGTCGTCAGCAGGTTCATGAGGCAACATGGAAGGGAACATTGGCATGTTGTGAAGATGATCTTTCGGTACCTTAGAGGTACATCTGATGTTGGTTTGGTTTATGGAAATGATATAGAGTGTTTAGTGATCGGCTATTCTGACTCTGATTATGTTGGAGATGTCGATAGCAGAAGGTCTATGATTGACTATGTTTTTACCCTTAGTAGTTCAGTTGTTAGTTGGAAGGCAACTCTGCAGCCTACAATTACTTTGTCAACTACTGAAGTAGAGTACATGGCCTTAACAAAAGCTGCTAAAGAAGAGATGTGGTTGAAAGAGCTAGTTGGTGACCTCGGTTTGCATCATGATCAGACCATTGTATATTGTGATAGTTTGAGTGCAATATGTCTGGCTAAGGATCAAGTCCATCATGAGAGGACTAAGCACATAAATGTGAGATACCATTTCCTAAGAAGTGAGAAGAAGGTTAAGGTGTTGAAAGTAGGTACTGTTGATATGTTCACCAAACTAGTTCCACATGGCAAGTTCCAACATTGTTTGGACTTGCTAAATGTTTTGAATTATTGATGGCCCCTTATGGGGCATTCTGTGGCAGAAGGAGAGTTTTGTGTACATCTGGTAACTTCGTGTTGCATCTGGTAACTTTGTGTTGCATCTCGTACATTTGTCAGCTGTGGTAGAATTCAAGTCAAGGTGGAGATTTGTTGGAATGCCTTGAATCTGTTATGATCCTCTACGACGGGTCGGTAAAGGGTGACATATATAAACCTTCTAATGACTTCAGCCGCCCCTATCTGCTCATTTGTAATTCTCTCATATTTCATAATAATATTGTTCTTCCTTTTGCCCGTGGACGTAACTAACACGACGTTAGTGAACCACGTAAATCTGTGTCGATTTTTTTTTTTTGCACTTATTTATTTTTGTTATTGATTTATCGTAATAAGGTAAAATATATGTATCTTCTATAGATATTTTGTACGAAAATGTTTCCCTATTTTGACTAACAAATTATATGTTAAGTAGAATAAAACTAAAAATCACACAATAGCTTAAAATATATATTTTTTATTTATTTATTTAAAAGAATGAGAAAGAAAATCAAGCAAAAAAAAATTTATAAATAATTACGCTAAAGTGAGCCAAGCTCATCGTAATTGACACGTGATTCTTTTTTTGAGATGAGAAGTACAATCTCTGACCCTCACTTGTTAATATTTTTCTAAAATACTAAATTTGTGTTAATACGGCATACATTGTATTTTTTTAAGAGTTATATGGTATATAGTATATATTCATATTTTTTTTTTTTAGTTAATTCATAAATTAAATTAGTTGGGTGAACAGAAGAAACAATATTTAAAAAATGCTTTAATCAAGAGACTACAATATATTGACCTTTCACGAGCTAAAGTGATTAAATTCCCCAAAGGCCACTACACTACTGATGACAGAAAAAATTAATTCAAATTAACCTATAATCTTTGAATAATCAACTCTTAAATCAAAAGATTCAAAAGACCTAAATTCTAGAAATCTTCAAGGCCTTCCTCATAATAATTTCTTTCTATATTTGGGTGGAAAATTGACGCTTCTAATATTATAAGTGTTAGATCGTGTAACTTCAGTTCATTTTGGACATAAGTTCGGATGACTTGACTTTTGATTCCACCCAAAAAGCATCGTATCAATGAAGATGGTGTCTCTCACTAATATATCAAATGATCTTTCTCTTTCTTAACCAATGTGAGATTTGGTCGTACTCTCAACAATCCTCTCATCGAACGAAGTACCACTAAATCTCCTCTCAAATAGTCATCTATTTGTATAACTTTTAACTACATATATCTCTAGATTGATATGAAATTGTTCAGGCATAAGCCCTGTAGCTTTGTTTTTGTTTTCACTCAAAAAGTCTCATACCAATATGGAGATGATATCCCTCACTTATATATCCACGATCCTTCCATTTCTTAATAATGTGAGACTTTCGTCACACTCCCAACATTAAGACTTATAAATGGTTGGAATATATAGAAATTTTAATGAATTTGAAACAGAAATTTTAATGAATTTGAAACTTTTATCAAGGTAGCACAACAATTGATTGTCAAAGATGGCAAGTTCTATTTTGTTATGTGCACGATGATTGCAACAATCTTAGCACATCAAATTGTTAATCATGGTTATTCTTTTGACTTTTAGAGTTAAAATAGATCTAAAACTCTACATATATAAGTTGATTCAGGGTGGAAACATTGTCCCACATTTTCTATTGATTTTGGTGCACACACAAGATATACATTGTCCCACATTTTCTATTGATTTTGGTGCACACACAAGATATATATATATTTTTTTTAATAGGTTGGATTGGGGATTCAACTTAAGACCTCATAGTCACTATGTCATGTCGTTGAACTATGTTCTTGTTGGATTTTAATTGTGTATATATTATAAAATATTGAGGGACAAATCAAAATATTTAATTTTTTTTTAATTTGATTATGGAAAATTGAACCATTTATATTTACTTGTAAATGATGTCTTATCCACTTAAAATAGGTTTGAATTAACATCAAAATATTTAAATAAGAGTTTGTATATATATCTATATATTTATTGCTAGTGTTTATAAAATCAATTTTTTTTTGTTTTTTAAACAACATATTGAAGTGGGAGATTGAATCAAAGACATAGACGATACATTATGTCGTTGAACTATACTCTTGTTGCATTAAAAAAAAAAAAAAATAGTGAAAAAGTGTCTACATAGGATAATTTAATAGATAAATAATTAGTTTGAAAACAATATTAAGAGCCAATTCTGTCTATGTTTATTTTTAAGAAAAAATCAGAGGCCATATTATCAGTGCAAAAATAACCCTATGAAAGAGTCAATAAAAATAACTATTGGCCCTTTGGCTACATAGCCACGTGTACACTTACATTTTTTTTTATATATTTTTTTTAATCAAAAGATTATGAAAAGTGGGTTAGTCACTTTTCTCCACGACAAGTATTTTATTAATTTCCAATGAAGACGTCATACATAAAAAAATAAATAATAATAATAATAAAATGTGGAGACGACATTAATATATTATCAAACAATATATTATCATAAGGTTGCTCGTGAAACCGTCCCCAAATATATTGTCACTATAGGTAACGAATAGGGTTTCTTTTAGCGGCAAGGTAGTATTTAATATTATCTATCGCTTTAAATAATGAACTTTCTTTGTTCTTATTATTAAAAAAATCGCAATTATCTTATGTGGCGTAATTTAAAAACATATCGTTGTTTATCAATGTCGTCGTTTAGAAAATAGATTAAAAATTAATTTATATTTGTATTAATTAAAACTATAAATTAATAATTATATCAATTAAAATCAAAGTTTTAAATTTTTGTCGACATGTCGATATTTTCATCGACATTTTCACATATCTATAGGTTCGACATCGACATGAGGGGTGAATCGGCATTTCCATTATACCGTACAAAATCAATAGAATACTAAAAAAAAAATAATAATAAAATGTAGTCTAACGTTTATATAATATTATAATAAATGTATTTTAACTTATTTAAAATTGTAAAATGTTTATCTATTAATTTTAATCATTTTTTAAAAAAATTATTTTTAAAAATCTTCTAGAAATATCAATCGCATCGACATTTCCACAAACATTTAAATCGTTGATTAAAACTATAAATTTTCAAAAGGTATAAATTTATTCAATTATAGATTTTATTTAAAAAATATTAATGTAAATTGTATACTGACTAATATTTTTTTTTAAGACATGGTATAAACTTATATATTTATAAAAATTTAGAGTTTAAATTAATATTATTATTAATTTAGAGTTTTAATTGATTTATAAAATTTAATAGTATAAATTGACTTTTGTTTTAGAAAATATTATACATCAAGTATAGTAGGGATATTTTCACAGATAACTTATCTCGAGTGGCTTAATGACAATTGACCCGTTTTTTTAAAACGTATATTTTTTTATATTTGTTGAGTACGAGCACGTGTTTGTTAAGAACAATCGCGAAGAAAAAGTACCCTTCGCTGAGCACGATCGCGAGAGGGCGGTTATAGTATTTATGTGCTCAACAAAAGATATTTATATATTTTTTCTTTGGGATCGTATTCGTGCTCAGCAAAGCGAAGTGTTGATAATGTCAACAAAATGATAAAAAAAAAAAAAATATTATTTTCGAAGCGGGGATCCAAAAACATTACGGAACTCAAAGGGATATGTAAAAATACCTCAAATATAATATAATAATGAACAAAAGCTAAACATACATCCGAGAAAAAACGGTAATAAAGACACTTGAATAATTTTACTATTTGGTTGTATCTCACATTTTCAACGATAAGATTAGTTGAAAGTAGTTGATTTTTTTTATGAATTTGGTTTGTATAATCATATATAAAGTCAAATTTTATGTTTACAAAAAAATTTAATGAATTAAGATCGGACAAATTAAAAAGAAAGTTTCAAAACTAATTTAAATTATAACATATAAGGTAAATATTCATTGATAATATATGCCTCAACCAATTTAGCTATGTTTAGCTATTTAACTATATTTAACTAAGTTTAAGTTGAAATCTGTAACCCTGTATCGGGACAATTTTCAAACTACTATGTTTAACTAAGTTTAAGTTTTCGTGTTTTATTTGTATTGAAAGTTTGAAATTCAATATATATATATAAGATGTTGACTTGATTCTACATTTTATATAATTTTCATGAACAAATTTAATATACATAAATAGTTTAAATGACATTAATTATGAATTCTGATATTAAACATCGCAATCTAGCTGTTTAGATTTTGTTTTGGGAAAAAAAATCAATTTATACCCCTAAACTTTGAGAGTTGTATCAATTAAAACCTTAAACTAACAATTGTATCAATTTAAACCTTGAACTATCATAAGTGTATCAATTTACACCTTTTGTTAGATTTTATTTGAAAAAAAATAATTTAAACGGGTGGAGACTTATGATTTTAACAATTAAACCCATAAACTTTCATAAATGAATCAATTCTATGAAAGTTTAAGAATTTAATTAATAAATTACAAGTCTCCACACATGTAAAAGCTTACATTTTTTATACTAGAGGGTGTAAATTGATACATTTATGAAAGTTTAAGGTTTAAATTGATACAATTGTTAGTTTAGGGTTTTAATTGATACAACCCTCAAAGTTTAGGGGTATAAACTGATTTTTTTCCTTTTTTTTTTATAATATATGGAGTGAGAGATTGACTTTTTTATTTGAAGTATACGTTTTCTGTCGTATGAACTATGTTTATGTTGGCTAGATTGTCGATTTACATACATTGATATAAAAATGTTGTAGTTATAAACAAATTTCATATATATATTTTTTATATTATTATTATTATGTAAAACTTATTCAAATAATTTGCTTTGAGGAATGTTTTTAAATAAACTTCAAAATATTGAATAGGGTTGAATAGGGATGAAAATGATTTAAACTTTTGACTTTTTGTTTTCTGTTTTATTGGACTATGCTTAACTTTTTTTTTTTTTTTAATGGTAATTAATATCTGAGTAGTTGAGTAGAATATTTGTAATATATTATATATTAAATAAAACAATACTTGTGAATTGTTAATTGGTAGAATTAGAAGCAAGGAGAATAAATCTTAGTTATGGAATTTGTTTATAATTAACGACCCTTACTATTTTTGTATTATTTCAAAAAATGAAGTTGCACTATTTGACTTACAAGATGCCTTTAATTTTGACATTAAATTGTAGGAGACAAAATGAATTAAAATATCGAAAGAAAAAAAAACAATATACTTCAACAAAAATGTTATTTTTACAACCAAAAAACAAAAATAAAAATGTTATAAAGAGTCTTATAATTGACTTCCACTATACGAAGGTTCAATCAACTGGGGTGCCGGCCGACGACAATTGCCTCTGCAATTCTCTCATATTCAGCAAAACTCTGCTCGATTCCAGATTCCAATTCCGTTCATCATCCCTCCAAATCAATCTCATCCGTGAAGATCGGAAAACCCATCGGAAAATCATACATTCTCAAATTCTTTCCGAATTCCGAGCACCCAATTCCAAGAAAATCAACCTTGACTTAACCTCCGGACTTGGAAATGCTCAAATTCAAGACGATCAGGAAGAAAATGTGGATTTTCTCTCTTTGATTCCTCGCGAATTAGCTATCTATTTGCATAAATCGTTATGGAAGGTATGAAAAAACGAGCAACCAAATTCACCATTATTACGACAACAGTTAGCAGCAAGATTTTCATCAACAAAGTCTGTTCACAACGAAGCTTCACTCTCCACAAGCTCTCCTTTTGGTTTGCCCCAACGAATCGCCCTCCTGGACTATTGTCTTCGACCTTCGGTTCGTAAATTAAAATTTCATAGTTCCAATTTTTCTTTTGGGTTTGCAATATATGGCCTACTCATACGATGCGGCTACTGCTTCAATCGACCCGTTCTTACATAGTTTAGAGAACTTTAATTGTGGATTTGTGCGTGGTGGGTCAATATTATCTCAGTCTTTAGTGTTGAATGGTGAGAAGGGAGAACTTGTAAAAGCCCCAATTCAGCCGTCGAAGAAAAGGGTTTCGGAGGAGAAAGCCCTTGCGGCGTTGAAGAATCACAGCGAGGCGGAGAGGCGGAGGAGAGAGCGAATCAATTCTCATCTCTTAACTCTACGTGGCCTTGTTCCTTGCCCCGTTAAGGTTAGTCTCATATTAATTCAAATTCGATAATAACAGTAAGTATTTGATTGAATGATTAGTTATCTAAGTTTATGTGATGGAAACTGAAGCTTCTTAAGGCACTTTTGAGAGTGATCTTGAAGTGCTTAAAATCATTTTTGTCATATTCAAATTCACTCCGAAACATGTATTTAATAACTCAAAATCAAATTTTATGGTATGAAAAATGCGTTTGGAAGTCTAACATCAAACATAAAAGTGATTTTGAATGATTAAATACATGTTCCGGGGTGATCTTGAAGGACAAATTACTCACAAGCATGCACTTACTGTGGCATTGATCAGCTGATGGTGTATTTTTGTTGATGTTCTGAGTTATGATTAAGTCAACTATTGAGTCATGTCTCCTTTCTTTTCTGGGGGCGTTTTAATTCGAAAGAGCTGGTGGCTTTGGTCTGTCTTTGACAATCTTGATTTACTACTTTCTTCTGATGGTTTATCATGACTAGAAACATAATTTACTGTTAAAGGATTCTGAAATCTATAAGCTGTTTGTGAATTCTCGATTTCGTACGGTATTCATCATAGCATTCTAAATCCACTGGTTTGGATTCATGGATAATGAGCTTGGTTCTAAGTTGATCATATCATTGATGAATGCAGATTTTTTTGTTTTTATTGGACTCAGATTTTAGATTCAAGTGAAAAATATGATTTCTGAAGGAAAAAGGGTTAGTATTCAACAGGGTGTATCTTGCATATTTTGTAGCAATCCAGAAAAGTTTCTGGTCTATGGTCACTGATATATTTGTATTCATTAACAATCCAAATGAACCTGAAAAGTTCCAGCAAATTCATGCTAAGTTCAAGCATATATTTTATTTGATAATGCACGGTGGGTTGGCGGACTCATAGTCGTCGTAGAGTTGTGTTTTTTGCTTGAATAACAACTTCGAAATATGCTACTAGTCTTTGACTTTTATCGTTAGTCTGGTGGCGATAGTGTCCACCTTTCTGAATAACTTCTATTGATCTTTACCTTCAATAACCTTGTGATGAATTTTTGTAATCAGAAGGACAAAGCCACGCTGCTCGCTGAAGTTGTCAGCCAAGTGAAAGAATTGAAGAAGAAGGCTGCAGAAGCCAGCAATGGTGTTTTCGTTCCAAAGGATACCGACGAAGTCAAAGTCGAACCTTGTGGAATTGGAGAGAATGGATGTATGTCCTTCAAGGCAACTTTTTGTTGCGAATATCGACCTGATCTTCTGTCTGATCTCAAACAAGCCCTCGATGCACTTCACCTGAAGTTGGTGAAGGCAGAAATATCAACTTTGGGAAACAGGGTGAAGAACATGTTCTTTTTCACCAGTTCCATTGCAGAGAATGGCGAGAATTCTGAGGCTTTCCGACGTCTCGCATCATCGGTTCATCAGGCAATGAGTTTTGTACTTGACAAAGCTTCATCCCCAGAATACTCGCCCAGAACAACGCTCCCAATGAAAAGGCGAAGGCTTCTGTCTAGTTTCGATACATCAAGCTCTTCCTCAGGATCATAAAATCTGTTTGTGTCGACGGGTAACACTGTTCATTCTCATCTCTTTATCATGCATTTTCAGACGTGTTGGAATAATCAGTTGCACAAACAGCTTGTTGTGTAATATATTGAGTTGCGATTATCATTTCTACTTTAATTTGTATGTTTGGTTCAATCAGCTTAAGATGTTGAAATGCTTTTAGATTACAATTGGGCATATTGTATCTCTCTTTTTTTTTTTTTGTATAATATATTAGCCGTTTCCTTTTGCATATCTGATATCAATGTGCTAGAGAGGATGCCAGTCCTCTCCTTCCATTTGCAAAATCTTATAAAGGCATTTTTGACAAGTAAGAGAGTGAAATCTGCACGCAGAATTGTTCAGCATAAATTTTCGACAAGTAGGATAGAAAAAAAAAAAAATTATATATATATATAATATATATATATTTTTTTTTTTTTTGAAAACATGTGGGGGGTGAGGGGAGTTAGCAACTAAGTCATACATCTTGATTGTGCAATGCTTTTGTTGACATAAATTTTAAAAAATTTAATTTTGTGTTTGACATAAATTTTAAAAATTTTAATTTCGTGTTTAATAAATGTTTGATGACATATATTTTTTTTAGATACAAAATTTAATTTGCCGAATGATACTTCAAGGATAATTAAACATGAATATTTGGAGAGCTGGGTGGTATGGAGTTTTTTCATACTACTGTCTTTAAATGAAGGACACATGGGTGGTATAGAGTTGTTTTTTCATACTACTGCCTTTAAATCAAGGACACATGGGTGGTAGGACGGGAAGGACACATGGGTGGTAGGACGTGGGCGAAATAGTTATTTGATTGAGACTCACTCTATTAAATGTATTATTTTTTTAAACCATTTCGCCTCGTGTCATTCATTTTAAAGCAGTAGTATGAAAAAACTTCATACCACCGATATACTAGAAATTCTCCCTACTTTTTCGTGCTGACATATTAGTGCAAAGTTCCTATTGGCCGTTTCCATTTTTCATTTTCCATTCTATTAACTTATGTACATGTATTAGGGAATTACCGGATTAGGAAACTAGTTAGTGTTTAGTTAGCATTTAGTTAGTTTTCCTATATGTTTTGGGAGTTTAGGGTTGTATAAATACATCCTATTCTAATGAAAAACTTAAGACAAAACCTAAGATTATCAAGAAACACAAGTTGTTTTAGCAACATGTCACACGTGTTTCCAATTCATTTTATATATTATATATTAAGATTGTTTCCAATTTATTTTTATATATTATATATAAAGATTGCCTTTTTCTTCACTCTAATCATCAGCCGACTTCATTTAATTATTTAGTTTTAGGCTGATTTTCAATGTGACTTAAAATATCTTCATTTCACTTCCTTTCCTCATACCTCATAGTTCATTTCTATTCATATATATTTTTTCTTCAATTATTTTTATAAAATATTATCGTTCGTACACTTTTCAATATTGCAATGTAATATTTAAAATAACTACAATTTACAAAAAAAAAAAACGACATAAAATATTCGAAATATCAATAGACAAAAACAACGTTAAAAATTGTCGTTAGATAGTATAGCATTTCACACACAAAGTCTCCATACTTTTATAGTGTTTGTATTTTGTTGGTGTAATTTTTTTGGAGCCTAGCATTAAGGGGCTCCTATGTGATGCCTATCATTATTTCTAAGGGTACATACAACTCAAAAGGTCCTTTTGGGTTGAGTACTTTGTTGACTAAAATTTACTACCCTTTTTACTATATATCTATTAGACATCATGGGGTTCCATCCTAAAACCAATTGGTGTTAGGAGGAGTAGCCCATGTGTGTTATATTATGAGTGAGGTCCATTCATCTTTCCGATGTGGGATCCTCAACATGCCCCCTCAAGATGGTGCCTCTTTGGGTTCACCATCTTGGGTCGGATCCCATTGGCTCTGATACCATAATAGACATCATGGGGTTCCATCCTAAAACTAATTGGTGTTAGGAAGAGTAGCTCATGTGTGTTATATTATGAGTGAGGTCCCTTCATCTTTCCGATGTGGGATCCTCAACAATATCAAAACTTTAAAAAACTCACATTTTTGTTGCTTTTCATTTTGATTTCATGCTTATGTTTGTATTGATGTGTAAATGTGGACTATGATGTAATTCAACTAAGCCTTCTTGTTTCAATTCACTTAAACTACACTATTTTGGTGCTCATACCACTTCAATTGTTAGTTGAAAATAATATATAATTTTTTGTTTTAGAAAATAATGTTGCCTCCCTATGTAGTGCTCATTCTATGGGCTGAAATGTTACTATAAAGAAAATTAATTAAAGTTTATTAAGTGTCACATGTTACACCTGTTTCACAAACTTACAACTTTAATCAAAACAAATGAAGGATTCCGCTTGGTAATGATTTTGTGTTTTTAAGGCATAGTTTGATTTGTGATTAGATTTTTTTTTTTTTTTTTTTTTTTTTTTTTTTTTTTTTTATTTACAAAAGGGGTGGGGGATTGAACCTAAGATTGCTAGGTGATGCCGTTGAGCTATGCTCTTGCAATAAAAATAAAATCCAATGTAAACATGTTTGGTACACTTATTTTTAAAAAAGAAACTACTCTTAAAATAGCTTAAATTGTTGTTTCCTTTGTTTCTAACTTTTGTTTTAAAAAATTATGAGAACAAGGATACACTTTTCCAAAATCTTAATCTAAACAATGTTTTCTATAATTTTCCATATTTTCATTATTAAGAATTTTTTCCAATAAATTTAAAGAATGTGATTTTTTTTAATGGATGTATCATTCACAATTTTTTTTTTGAAGATAACAAAAAAAAAATTGACCAAAAATACGTCACATTATTTTTTCAATATCACTTACAATAATTATTCATTTTATTTGAATAGTTTTGAAATAAAAGAGAGTTGTACAACAATGTGTTAAATATTACGTGTGAATTTGAAAGATTTGAATCCATAGTAGGAATACTACGTTTTAAATTTTATTTAAGTACCCATTTTGATAATTTTGATTGAACAATCTAATTTATATTTAAAATAATAAAAATTGGCTGAATTGTAATTTTAGTCATTTTGTTTAAATTATGTTTTTTTTTAAATAATTAAAAATTAAAGGGATGAAGAGAAAAGGGAAGAGAGATACTCTTGAAGTCTGACGAGTTCAATGATAATTACTTTAAGTTTGAAAAGTTTAATGTAGTAATTAGCGTTGAAGTGTGACGAATTGATATTTATTTTTAGCCTAATTTGACGAAAAGGGGCCTAAAGACCTATACATGTTAGTCTCAAAATTCATTTGTGCAAATATTGTGAAAATTACAATTTAGCAAAAAAGGAAAAAAAAAATGAAAAAGAAAAAGAAAAATAAGACAGTTACCTGCCAAGAAAATGAACAACTTCCATGGCTCGTGAGGCTATGAAAATAAAGTGACAGCTCTCTCTGCAATATTCACTCTCGTGTCAACATTCGTGCTCCGTACAAAATCACTTTTTCTAAAAACAGATTTCGTTTTTTTTCTTTCTGCTCTCTCTCTGTTCAATTCTCATTCCAAAATCACTTTCTCCAAAACCGCTCTCGTTTTCATCACTTCCTCTCAAATTCTCAATCCATCATCAAAACCATGCCTCCTTCTCTCTCGCTTTATTCGTACGTAAAAATACGGTTCGTCAGTCGCGTCCGGCGATTCCTGCGCTCAAAATCATCCCGAAAGCGATTCCGTCCGCCGTCTGATCCATTGGATATTTCGAGTCCCAAAGTTAGGGAAATTAGAGAGGAACAAAGTGTAATCCGGAAGTACGATAATCGGGCGTCCGCGTTGCAGAGGACGGTGAAGAGTCTCCACTTCGGCGACGGAGAGGAAAAACAGAGAGCGGCGAAGGAAATTGAGAGGTTGATTAAAGAGAACGCCAAGATTAGAAAGGTGATGGTGGATCTTGGAGTTATACCTGCTTTGGTGGCGATGGCGGATTCCGATCAGTTGGCGGTGAGGGCGTTGATTCAGCTTGCTAATGATAGTTTCCTGTAAGTTTCTCTGATAATCTCTCATCGGAAGTTTTGATTCTCCTAATTTTATTTGTGCTCAACTAATTAGCTTGTAATTCATTGATTCTGATCTCAATTAGTCTTCTTAATCCATATATACATATACATATTTGTTTCAATTTTTGTCAGAATATATATTTATTTAGTTCAATTATTTAGTCAGAATATTAATTATCCATTTAAGTTGTTATTAAAAACTGCCGTGACATGAGTAGAAGCTAATGTGAGGCTATAATATGTCATATAGTTGCAAATATAAATAGCATGAACATATAGTTAACCAGTATAAAATATGTATTTTCGACGAATTTGATCTAAGTGTCAGAAATTCGAATTCTCGACTCTGTATATTGTCAAAAAAAAAAAAAAAAACTATACAGAAAATTATTAAAGTTAGCATAGCTCTAGCGTTAATTGGATCTACTCATTTATTGGAGGTCTATCCTCATACCCCAAATCTATTTAAGAAAAAAAAAATACACAATTCACTTCTCATAATTTTATTCTAGTTTTTGGTTAGAATTGAATTCGATAATTAACATCAAATACTAAATCGAAACATTTTGAAGTTGTTTAATCAAAGGATTGGTACTAATGAAATTAAATTTTCTCCTATAGCCATCCATTATGTTACCAAAAATAATAGAGGCAGGTACTATACTAGATTTTTGACTTGTTTGTTTTCACAAATAGTATTTTTTGTCTTCTTTTTGGAGAAAAAATGTCATATCAATGCTTTCTTTGTTTTCTATGTCAAAGTTTCACTTTACTCTATATGTTTCTCAAATTATTTATTTAATACAGGTTTTTAATAAATGAATTCAAATTTGAAATTCAAAATTGTTTGACTTTAGTGAAGAGAGTTGGCAAGAGGTAGAAGACAAACTAGCAGCCTTCATTATTAAAGTGGTATTATATTGGTTCCAAAGTCATTACCAATTATTGCTTCTAATAGTTTGGACAAGACCTGCTTTGAAAGGGTTAAAATCATTCTAGAAACATGTTTTAATCATATAAAATCAATTTTAATTAAATGAAAATCGAATTTAAAGATGTAAAACTAAATATTAAATTAATTTTGAATGATTAAAGTTGAAGATATATTTAAGAGTCATCTTGAATAGGATAAAAATAATTTTAAACGTTTCAAAATCACTCCTAAACATGTCTTATGGAATAAGAGTGGCCAAATATTGGAATAATCTTGACTTCACTGTCTCGGTTACAAAGTGCTATGCTGTTTGATTGGTTATGAACCAATTCTGTAATTGATTGGTTGTGATTTTTCTTTCTCTATCTCTGCATTTCTTCAGGAACAAGATATTAATGGTGGAGGAAGGGATCTTATCAAAGCTACCAATTAACAACACCCAATTCTCAACAATGGACTCATGCAGCCATGAATTTACAGAACTTCTATTCTCACTTTCTTCTCTAGCAAACACACAATCATTTCTTGCTTCCACAGAACCAGTAATTTCTTATCTCTTAATCATACTCAACTCAGAATTCAACCCCAACTCCAAAACCAAAACATTCTGTTTAGCAACTTTATTCAACATCTCCACCATCCTAGAAAATGCAGAAACCTTAATCTCCAAAGGGGTTGTTCCAATACTCCTCAAATTCTCCTCTATCAAAGAATTCTCCAAGAAAGCCCTACCAACACTAGCAAACTTAGCAGTGACATCAAAAGGAAAGCAAGCTCTAGAAAGCAACTCAACATTCCCAGAGATTCTGATAGAGATTTTGACATGGGAGGAGAAACCCAAATGCCAAGAACTCTCGGCTTACATCATAATGGTTCTGGCTCATCAAAGCTGGGTGCAGAGAGAGAGATTGGCTAAGTCCAGAATCATCCCTGCCCTGCTGGGATTGGCTCTTTTGGGAACTCCATTGGCTCGAAAGCGAGCTCTGAAGCTGCTGCAATGGTTTAAAGACGAGAGACAGGTGAGAGTTGGGCCGCATTCGGGACCGCAGACGGGGCTGGTTGCGGTTGGATCGGCGTTTGATCGGAAGGAGATTGAGAAAGGGAAGAGGATGATGAGAAGCTTGGTGAAGCAGAGTCTGGATAAGAATATGGAGATAATAACTCGACGAGCCAATGCTGGGGAATGTTCTAGTAGTCCAAGTTTGACAATTAGGAGGACATTGGTTTCCAGCACTAGTTCTAAGAGTTTGCCTTTTTGAAAGATTTCAAAATCCATAACACATTTATGAACTTTCATCTGTGTTGTGTTGTGTTGTATTGTCATCTTCTTCTGCAGTTCAATCAAAGCTAAACGAAATCCATAAAATGAAAGTTTAAACCATATTAAAGTGTACAATAAAGGGTATGTGTATGTTTGGTCACTTTATTCCATTGCCCAAGATAAATTTGGTTCTAAAATGGTAAAAAAAAAAAAAAAAGTGAAGAATGAGAATGTGATTTTAGAAGATTAAGAAGTGATTTTAAATGTATGTACTTCAAGTTTGAAAGTTTAGGACCAACTTATGTTCGAGTTCCTGGGTGGTCGTAGAGAAGGAAGATGGGTAACATCAGGCTAAGAGAGGGCTATCAAAAGACCTAACATACTGTTTCCTAGATAAGAATCCTATAGAGACGGCTAATCGGGCGTAGATTTGAACGAGAAGGTTGGGTCGGGAATTATACTTGAACTTCATGTGTGACATGATTGTGGATCAAGTTCAAGTAATAGCCAGAACGATCTATAGTATAGGGATAAGACTGGGTACCTTATCATGGGACACTATTGGACGCGACCCACTTTGCATAGTACAAATGATCCGAAATCTTTCATGTAGAGGCATGCGAGTGGGGGCGTCCTGTGCAATGAGTTTGCATAAGACTGGACCGCGAAACAAGTCGCTCTTTCTTTATAACTCCGTTTACTGTAAAGACCGACTTTTTCATATGATGACTTAAGTAACTCGATCTAAATACTGAGCGCGCTATGAACTCCTGTTCATTCGGGCTTATCCTTTGACTTGTATGGGTGGGAGTGGCCCGAGATCGCCGACTCAATAAGCCTACCATCTTGGGGATAAAACCGGGTAGGTAGCTAGGAACATAGTCCTGCGAGATGGAATTCACTACTACACGCCTTGAGGGATTAGTAGAGAAGTTGTTCCCTTAAGTGGTGACTCAGGCTCTTGAACTAGGGATCCCACCCTCTCATTGGCCCGAGAAGGACTTGGTATAGTGATGAGATCACATACCAATCGATTTTGTGGTTGGACCACAAACCAATAGTTCATTATAGGATCAGTGGGACTTAAGTAACAATATGTAATTACGGGGCTAAAACGGTTATTTTGAACCAACTGTAATTACGAATGACGTGTGAATGATCGACTTACTGATGATGAGTTATATCAAGAGAACAACAAAATATCTACGGTTAGAAGAGTGCAACCCTTGGACTTTAGTGGAGTCTCCGGGGTTAACGAATGTTGGTTAGCTTGACTAAAGAGTTTGGTCGGTTAATCTCGTATCGCTGAAGCTCATGATATGCAGGTCCTTTAGATTCTCCTGGCTAGCTCGGATTAAAACATTAAATTAAAGTTATGTTTTGGAAATTTAAGATATGTTTTGAAGTGATTTTGAATATGACAAAAATAACTATTTCAAAATCATTTCCAAACATGCTTCATTAGTCTTTCCATCAACACTTTTAATTAGTCAACCCATGATGTATTGATCATGAGGTCCTAGGTTCAATCCCCACTCCAACATAGTATAAAAAAAAAAAAATATTTTTAATTAAATTTCCTTAAAATAAATTTTTAATTAAATAAAAAATCACTTTTAAGTCTAAACGAGAAACCAAATAATGATTTTTAAATAAGACAAAATAAATTATAATTAAATCATTTGAATTAAATACTTATTCTAAAACCATTTCCAAACATTTCCCAATTCCATGTTTTGACCGGATTTGGGAGGATTTCAAATAGATAACACAAAAAATAAGTGATTTGAAATCCTAACTATTTCAAATCTAGTTTTTTTTTTCCTTTAAAGTTTGTTCTAAATTGGCCAGGATTTCAAATATTAAAAAATATGTTTCTAATTTTACCTCCACAAAGATCTCTCTTTCCTTTGTTTTAAATTTGTGCATCCTTTTAAGTCAATCCATATCATTATTGTTTCTTTTTATGCGAACATGAGCATAGCTCCACTCATATAATGTCTATGATCAAGAGGTCTTAAGTTTAAATTTCCTCTTCACATGTTGCGAAAAAAACAAAAAACAAAAACTCTTGCTTCTATATTTAAAAAAAAAAATCAATGTCAAATGAGATCATGAAAAAAAATAAAAATTATTCAATTTATTGTTGATTTTTTTTAATATAGATGCAAGAAAAACTCAACGTCAATTTATCGTTAAGTACTATAAATTTATCATCAACAACATTGACATACTAAATTAATTTTATTTTTATTTTCTTAACAATAAGAACTTAAATTGAAATTTATGGCAAACCGAACATAGACTAAAAGATTATGAGTTCAATCCCTGCATTAATTAAAATACGTTTAACAAAAAAAAATTTAAATTGTATATCACTAGAGATCATATACTTAGCTCAAATTGACATATACTCGGTTTAAATTTGTCGTGTCTTACTTGTATTTAAAAAAAAAAAGAAAAAAAGAGCATATATACTTGGCCCAAATTTAAAAAAATTGTTATTGTGAGGTGGAAGATAGGCGGGAGTGAAAAGGAAGAAGCATCGGCACAGCGTCCACAGCCGTAGAGTACGCGCGCGAATATGGCGGATACAAGCTTGGGTCCCTCACTGTGCTTCAATCTCCCCAAAATTCCTCTCCATGTTTCTTCCAGATCTTTTCTCTCTACTATGGCTCTTCCTCGTTCCCATTGCAATGGTTCTTCCTCCTCTAGCCCTAACCAGCCGCCTTCTCTCCTCGTCTTCTCAGGTCTCCATCCCCAAATCCACCCGGAACTACTTCCTAATCATTCATTCATTCATTTTCTCTTCTCAACGACTACTTTTCTGGTGCTGCAGGTGGTACTGCATTCAATGGCGTCGTCGAGGAGCTCATAAGCTTTACGACCTGTGTAGCTCATGTTCTTCCTGTTTCCGATGATGGAGGTAGCACCGCTGAGATTGTTCGCGTGCTCGGTGAGTCTGTTTAGCGTTCTTTCTCTTTTTGTTTAGATTATTATTATGTATTCAATTTTTTGAGTGAATCTTTGGTTAGGTGGTCCGGCTGTTGGAGATATACGGTCAAGATGTTTGAGGTTATCTGATCAGAGTACGGCCGAGGCACTCGCGGTGCGCAGATTGTTAGGTCATCGTTTACCACTCGATGCACAGCAGGCCAAATTGGAGTGGTATTCTTTTCGCCATCTGACGTTCTTTTAATTTTTAGGTCTTTTTCCCCTCCAAAATGATAAATGTAGCATGTTTTAGCATTGGCTGGAAGCTTGGTGCACACTGCACACTTTTGTTAGCTGTTGCCTATTTATTTGTTTGTAGCATGAACTTGCCCCTGTATTTGCTAGGTTTCATAGCAGGCAGTGATCTAATTGGTAACAAAAATTGCTCTATGAAAATTTGTCAGGTACGACATCGTGGGAGGAGAAAATTCTCTGTGGGATGGTGTCTCAAAGCCATACAGGGAAACTATTCGAGCATTTCTGGCCTATTTTCAGAACCAGGTAGAATGTAGGCGACATTTTTGCCTCTTAATTCATTATGGGTTAACTAGTTTTTCTTGTGCTTCTGATATCCCACTATACTTTTATGCCTCTAAAGTCTAATCACGTTATTATAACGCCCCTATTAAGTTTAGTCTCTATTTGTTTTTATTTTTTAACGAAGGCTGCATATGAAATGTAATAAAATTGCTTGACTACAGATTCTTCGACGGTCTGAAATGTCATTTTGTTTCAGCAATGGAAGGTATGTTTTATAGTTTATCCCTTGCTCTATCGAAGGTATGAACTGAAAGAAATAAAAATACATAAGTTGGTTTTGCTTAATACCAAATTGTCGCAACTGATTGGTTATTTTTTTTTTGAGGTTACTAACTCCCTTGATTTTTGCAGCATTGGGAATTTCTTTTTTGCAGGCGCACGCATATTTTTCCAGTCATTAGATGCTGCAATATTTCTGTTTTCACGCGTTTCAGACATCCCATCGGACAGCCTTGTCCTTCCAGTGATTTCCACTAATGACAGGCTTACATTAGGATGTGAATTATGGGTATGATTGTCAACATTCTCTTGCTTTTATAATTATTGCTCGAAAAATTTATATAATACATGTCAATGGCAATGAGAAAGTGCAAGAATAAGTATAAGGACCTGGAAGAGCTAATAATGGTTTCAATTATCTAGTGCATTCAAAATTTCAAATTCTCTATTCAAAGGTGAAAGAATGTCAAAAAATTTCATTTTCACCTTCACTTTGGAGTGAAGTTTGCAGAATTCTTCTTTTAAGCTTTCCTGTCTGAAACCTAGTTGCTGTGAATCCCTTTCATACTGTCTCCTCTACTCTAAAGACAGCCTTTTAATTTTTTTTCTTGATATAGTTGATTTGTTTTCATCAAGATTCTGATACAGCTGTAAAGTTTCTACAATGCTGCGTTGGGTGGGGCTTATGAATTTGAGCTGTGAAAACCATCGGTTTTATAAATATTTTTCTTTGTTCAATCTATGTTCAGGATGGGACAATAATACGTGGTCAGAATGAAATCTCTCATCCAACGACTGGACCTTCAGAACTTATTAATAAGGTACAGTTTGTTTGAAGCCTATTCTTCTTTCACAGTGAAGTTCATTTCTAACTGCGATATGTGTTTACATCACTATGGTTACTAAGGCTGATCAAGCCATTGAATAAACTACGGTAGTATAGTGGTGTTTCATGGAAATGCTTTTACTATTGGTGATCTGGGACTTTAAATCATGGAAATGGTGTAGTACGAATTAGAGTCAAGGGGGCGATCATGGGAAGGTGAAACGATCTTGCGTATACATATGTTGTGGTTGAAAACTTGAAATCAATTTTTGTTTCTTATCAAAAAAAAAAAAAAAACTTGAAATCAATTTATTTTGAGGATTTTGTACCTTACTTGGATTACCCCAGTTGATTCTTAAACTAAAAATTTCAAACAAAACCAGTAGGTGGTTAGTCTGGCCCAATGACTCATCCAATTTATTTATTAACTCATTGCACTGATTTTCACCATGATATTACCCGACTCATTAAACTTATTCAATATGCTTGATTATCACCGTGATGATTCGATGTTGTAGTTGGAAATGCATTTACATGTGGTTAGACGATTAGATGTAGAGGTGGTTACTGAGTTTTCTTATTTATTCAAATGTGGAAATCTTATAGGGAAACAGTTCGGCTCCAGCACTTCCTACAAGAATTAAAAGGGTATTCTACATGTCAAGTGAGGGCTGTAATTTGCTGCATGAGGTAAACAACTTACCCGCTGTAATTTGATTATAATGTGGACTATACTTACCTACTTCTACTATGTAATTTAGTATAAATCATTCGGAGGGCGTTGTCTGAGAATTATGGTTTTTGGATGAATTTGTTTTCCTAATCCTTTTTAAGATGTATTATCACTTATCAATCATGAGGTTGTCAAAAAAAAAAAAAAAAAATTGTCAAAAAACTTAAGTACTGTTTGAAAGCATCTTGATTCTTTTGTCTTTGGTTTCCCTATTTTTTAACCTATTTGAATGCCATATGTAACAAAAATGCTACTCTTTAAAATGCTTATTCAAACCTGATTTCCATGACTCATGGTAATTGCAGTACTTTCATTAATTAGGTCTTCCCCGCAGCAAATCCTACTGTCCTCAACCAGCTGAATGACGTGGACTGCATTGTTTATGCTATGGGATCCCTCTTCACTTCCATATGCCCATCACTGGTAAAAGTCTTTAAAATTTATAAGCATCCTACCATTTTGCTTACTTCAATTTACTTGGTACACAGCTTTCGTTGATATGATAATGTAATGGTATGATGAATTTAAAGTTTTAATTTTCTGCTTCTCTATCTTCATTTTATTTTCCTTTTACAAATCATGATATTATACTGTAGTCAAATTTAATGCAAAACTTTTTACCATTTATGGATTATTTTTAGGTGTTGCTTGGAATTGGTGAGATCATTTCATCAAGATCCTGCCCGAAGGTAAAATATATTCAAACCTGAACAATGATAGTTATACACTGTCATCTGCTAGATCGCCCATACATGATAGATTAAAATTTTTCCCTTTGTGCTTTCGGTTTATTTTGTTAATACATCCATTAGTCAGCACTGAATCTTAAATGTGCAATTAAAGGATTTACGTCATTCCAATGACAGGTGCTTCTATTGAATGGCACACGTGATCGAGAGACTGGTGGTTTCACTGCTTCTTGTTTTACGACTGCCATTTCAGATGCTTTAAATAGAACTTATGGAGACAGGCATAATTGTTTAAATAACACTGTAAGTTATTTCTTCTAATTACAATTTTTTTAATGAATTATATATATCATGCCTTGTGAAACAGGCGATCTGTTGTCTGGTAACAAATATTTCTGCTCGATCATATTACTCAAGTTTTAATAGTTTTAAGCTTCGCTTTCAGAAAATACATTGTTGGGTGCTTAAGAAAACGTTTCTGTTGCAATCTCTTAATATATGTAGTCGGATCAGTACATCAATACCATTTTGGTGCCCAAAGATGGCGAGATTCCGGTAGATTCTCAAGCCTTGGCTGCACAAGGAATCTTTGATGTGGTATGCTCCAGTACATTTCTATTGTTAGTATTATCATCATCATCATTACTTGCCTTTCTATGAACTTCTGAGAACACGATTCCATGAGCAATTGTTTGGTTGTTCAGTGTTGGATTGCAGTTGCTGATTAATGATGAGTAATTTATTGCCTTCATTTGTGCTATTTTGGTGCATGATTAAAATGTCACTTCTGCAGATTGTTGTTGATTCCGTACGCGATTCTAAAGTTGGTGTAGTGTTTGATCCAAAATCTTTGATCGAAACTCTAGCAAAGTTGATTGCAAGACATACAAGATCACATATCACACAACAGGTTTAAATGACTGCATATGGAATTCACCATTTGTCTATGCTACAACCAAGCCCTTATTGTTTCAGGTTTGAACTCTCGTATATCTTTATATCAATTATCCCAATCATAATATGGCACGTTCTTAAGATGAACATTGTGAAATGTCAATACAGGAGCAGACCCACTTTTTATTGTCTGGCTTTTTACCTGCACTCGAAGAATACAACCTGTGATCATTGCAAAGATGTTCCATCGATTCTGATCCAAGTAGCTCACTCTATCTCTTGTAAAGAATTTACCATCTAATCTTTATTAATATACTTAAAATATGGTCTATAATATAAGGTAGTTCAGGGACGTATGGAAAAACCTTCAAGCCCTTATGATTCATTCTAGGACATCGATGGTTTATAGCTGTTATGACAGATAATCAACAAACAAAGAATAAAAAGCAAATAAAAGAACCACCAACAGTGTGTTAGCTAGTTTATTGGCTTTAAGGAGAGGTTACATATTAGTTAGGGTAAAAGTTCATATATGGTACATCCTAATGACCTAAATAGAATGGGTTAAAATAAGGTCTAAAATAGAATAATGAATAGAGAAAGCTGATATACAATAAATTTTGGAGGTATTGCCCCGGACCCCATTGGGGGGCACCTTCTAATGACCTAAATAGAATGAGCTAAAATAAGGTCTAATGAATAGAGAAAGCCTATATACAATAAATTTTGGAGGTGTTGCCCTTGGACCCCATCGGGGGCCACATTGTGCTCCCGGACTCCCAAAATCGTGCTCTTCGCTCCTGGACTCCAACCTGATGACCAATCAGTGAGACTCGTAGCGCCCGATAATCAATTCAAGGCATTCCAACAATAGTAAAAGGATATCTGTTGTAAAAGCTGGCAAGCTCTCTATTTTGGGGTTTTTAGCAACAGCAAATACCCCCATAACCAGGCAGATGCCAATGGCGATGAAAAAATAGTTGAGATTACTATTGCTTTTTTTAGGGTGGATGAGATTTTGATATACAGCATTGGTTGATGGAAATATCGATAATTGTTTGAATAAGCTATCGAACACAATTTTATTATTTATAGCCATGAATATGTGATTGTATTGATGCGAAAAAATACAGTCCTCACAATGGAAAAGTAAAATAAAATAATGAATATAGAAGATAGATATAAAATAAGGCAGCCCTTAATGTGAGATATTTTACTGCTATGTGTTATCAGTCAAATAAAATCCCACCATTATAGGCCCCTTCAGTTGCTGATTTAGTCTTCCTTGCTATTTTTACTTTTAAAAAGTGAATTATCTTAACCTAACAAATCAGCCCAAGTCTTTGTGAGGCATTAAAAAGAGGTGAAAAACAATGAGCCAAATGGGATGGGATGATTGACTGGAATGAAGGCTGCTGCTAGTGCTCTTCCAAAGCACTTTCCATCGAATCACTTTCTGGAATGAAGGCTGCTAGTGCTCTGCCAAAGCACTTTTCACCCAATCACTTCCATGAATGATGTTCCTGCCAACATCAGATTCTACTGGCTTCGTTGCAACAACATTCTTCCCCTCCCAGATCAGAGTAATGGGCAAATCAACCAGCAAGATCAGAGTAATGGTTCTCAGCAAAAGCACGATCCACATATATAAGCTTCAAAGTTCATCTGATCTCTCCAACCAGACCAGGTCTCTCTGGACTCCATGAGCCTTGATCATGACCATTTTCGTGGACTGGCGTTCTGCTCGGCTATGCTTAGCGTAGATGCAGACGCGGACGCCTTGTGTTTGTCAACTTCACCTTTTTTATTTTACTTGGTTTTGTAAACTCATTTTGATCCAATTATCTCTCGGCCTTCCAGTAGCTCTGTCAATTTCTCATGCATCGTTCCGTTTTATCATTCTCCAAAGCAATGGATGTGAAAATGGAGGCAATAAAACAAAATGGTACAGAATTGACAAAGCTACATGAAGGCAAAAAAGATAAAGTTGGAGTGTGGAGTGAAATGGGTTTACAAAACCAAAGCTATTATGTGCCTTTTTAGGAGTCTTTCTAAAGGTGATGATGTAAATTGATGCTGAATGCATTCAAGATTAAGGGAGGAAATGTTATAAATCAAATGAAATCCCCCAATTATAGGCCTCTTTAGTGGCCAAATTCAGTCATTCCTTTATTTTAGTAGTTGTTAAACGTGACTCGTTCCTTTTTGTTTGTTATGTTAAAAAGTTTATGTAATAGCCAGAGATTTTCTTTTTCATAGTTTATAATTGGGAAGGATGAAAAATATCGATATCGAATATATTTAAATTAATAATTAAATTTTTTTACTTTCAAACTAACTCATAGATATTTTATTAGTAGCCAAAGCGAGCATGGCTCAGCTGACACATGTATATGTTCATGATCAAGAGGTCTGTGGTTCGAATCTCCCCACCCCCAATGTACTAAAAAAAAAAAGAAAGATATTTTATTAGTATCTATAAAAGATATCGGAGATATCTCCATATTAACCTTTCGATTTACGGATATATCTAAATGGGAACGTGTAAGATTCGTTTGTACTTTAGGTATAATAAACAAAGTTTGTTCATAAGTTCATATGGGGATGTAGCTCAAATGGTAGAGCGCTCGCTTTGCATGCGAGAGGTACAGGGTTCGATACCCTGCATCTCCATTTTTTTTTTTATTAAATAATTTAAATACAAATTTTGCCTGCTGTGTTAGCACTTTTTCCCCTTTCAAGTTCAACCCAAATTTACCAAGCTGCATTCAACTTAACCAAAAATTTCTTTTCATGGAATATCTAAAAATAAAAGTCCGTAGCACCATACCATAAAAAATTAACCTTTATTTGAGTTTGTACCTTCTCCTCCAAATTACAAAATTTGATCCTGAACACATTTGTAAGAAAGACTCAAAAACCTAAGGACCCGAATGGAGAAAATAGCGCCAAGCTCGAAGAAGACGGGCCCCTAGAGGGTCGACCCTTGTCACCCCCGCAAGGGCCCCCTTTTCGGAAGGCCGACCCCTTAAGGGGTTGGCCCTAGCCAACCCAAAAGGAAGGCCGACCTGATTGACCCTAGTTGATCCCAAAAGAAGGGTGGGGTCGGCCCTAGTCGACCCCTAAAGGAGGGCCGACCCAATAGTGGGTCCTAATTGAATCAACCTCGTTTCAAATACACCCAAAATCTTTAGAGTCCTCCTACCTTCTTAGCCCAACGAAAGAACTTGGTGTCTAATGATGATTAAGCTCAAACTGTTATTGGGTATTGCAACCGCTCTCCTTTTAGTAAAACGTTTTGGATGCAATCAATACAATTTATTCAATACAACGGTTTTAGTTACATTATAATTCACTACAAATAGAGAGGATGACATAACAGGTACGTCCAAAATACTCTGATTCTATCGTCTAAACACTCCAAGTTCGATACTAACTTGATCGTTGAAGTGTGGTGGATCAACATCAGCACCACACCGATATTCGTTTCTTCATTTTCTTTTGTCTTGAGCAATTCGATTCCTCAATTACAAATTTATGTTGAACCGTTTTTGAGAATCAATAGTTCATAAACATCTTTATATCACATGCATATATTTTTTTGTACAACAAAATAAGAGTATGAAGAGTTGAACTTTCAATTTCAAAGAAATAAGTGTATGTCAATTACAATGGAGTTATGTTTATGCTGATTAAATGCGGAATTGAAGATACAATTTCTTAATAACAAATAAGTAAAAATGTGAATATGTTGGTACCCATGGTCTGAAAATGGGAGAGATCTTTACTTTTTGATAATCCAAAACAAAAACATGGGATGGAGATATGAAATTAAAAACCAATGCATCTAACCATCATTTTCCCAAAATTAAAAAATAAAATAAAAAAAATACTCACCATCTTTTTCAATTTAATTAAACATACCCCACTGAAAATGAAGGCCTACCATAAGGTGCCAAATTTGAAGAGAAGAATCCAAATGATGATTTGTTCCCAAACAGAAAAAAGTGCTTCATGATTGACATATAAGCAATTTTGGGCATTTAAAGTGGGCCCCCACCATTTCCTTTTGTACAATACAACTGCAACCCACCCCTTGCTTGTTGGGGGTTGACTCTTTGCTTTCATTGGGTGTCTGCAAAATTCCACTTCTCTACATATTGCACCACCCAACATCAAAACCCCAACATATTTTTAAGCTATAATACAAAGTGCTTTTGCTTGCCTTTCTACATCTAATCTTTTATCTTTATATCTTTTTCTTTTTTAATTTAATAGATTAAACTATATTACTAATTGCCCAATTAGTGAAATTGGTTTCTTTCTTTCTTTATTTTGATTGTTGATTATATAACATTTGCCATGTAAGTGGTTACTTTATTTTCATATCAGCTAAGATTCTATTTAGGCTTTTTTTAAAAAAATGATTTATATCATGTTAGGTTGGATTATAGGTTTCTAATTTGTATAAGATCTTAATGTGATTAAATAGTGGATATTGATGTGACTTATTTAGGTGATGCTACAAATAGATGAAGATGCTAGATTATATTACACAATAATTTTGTAATATTCTTTAGAATATAACATTACAAAGGCGAGAGTGGAGAAGTTTGAAATTTGACCTATGAAGAAAGTTACTAATATCTTAACTAATATTAAACTATACTTAGGGCATGTTTGGGAGTGATTTTGGGAGGATTAAAATCAATTTTTCATCCCAAAATCACTTCTATTTCAAAATGGTGATGTTTGGCAATGGTAAAAAATTGATTTTGGAAGAATCTTAAATCACTTTTAGTGATTCGAGTGATTTTTTTGTAAGTGATTGTGAGATTTTGTTTTAAAAATGACTATTTTTTTTAAATTAAAAATATCCATTGTATATCTATATTTATATCTATGTTCATTTTTTTTTTTATGAAAATCTGAATTTGATTCGTTGGTCAAAGGAGAAATAATTTTGCTTCTTTCTCATCCATACCAGGGTTCGAAACCAAACCAACGCTGTGCAACCTTTTTTCAATTTTGCATTTCAGCAATGTGCAGTATTTATTATAGTTTCATGACTTTTTAATTTTGATTTTCATGACTTTCCAAGAATTTTTGTTTCATGACTTTTTAATTTTAAATAGTAAGTAATTTTCAAACAATTTTTTTTTTTTTGTTTCATTTATGATATGCAACCTTTTAATTTTGATTTCCAATTATCAGTTAAATAATTTATAAATATAATGTTTTTTTTAGTAATTTAATAATTTTAAAATCACTTTTACAACCAAACATAATAATTCAAAATCAATTTGAATTATATGAAAATAACTCCAAACCAAACATTAAAATAATTATATACAAATCAATTTTACAAAATCAATTGTTATTAAATTTCTTCCCTTAAAATCAATAATCCAATCATCACTCCCAAACATGCCCTTAATGTTGATATATTGATTTTGTAATTGCTTATATACAAACTATAGCTAAATTATTTTGATGCTTTAGTCTATTATCATTTTAAAAGGTACTTTAACTATTATTAAAGGATAAATCATTTTAGTAAAGTCCAATTTGAACATAGTTTAGTGGATAAAACATTATTATCTTCTCAAAGGTTAATGATTTGATCCCTACATTATAATTGTTGAATTAAAAAAAGTTTATTTTTGGAAGATATATGTATAATTTTGTGATGTATATATAATAATTTTGTAACTGTGTTAAAGGGCAATATGATTTTGTAACATATAATTTAGTTAAGCCAACAAGAGTATAGCTCAATTGAAAGAACTAGTAACTAAGAGGTCCTAGGTTCAATCTCTCACCCCAACATGTTGTCAAAAAAAAAAAAAAAAAAAAACTCATTCAGTGCCCCAAACAGTGAGGTTAGAGGTTGAGAACACTGACGTGGTGTATGTCACAAGGTGGCTCTAATGCCTTTTTTATGGGCTTTTGGAGGGGTAGACTTTTGGGTTGACCCTGCTCATTTCTGAGCCTAGTTCCTTTTACAAATCTTTAATGAGCCTAGTTCCTTTTACAAATCTTTCTTGGGTTAGTTGGACTCTAAGCTAACTGGTGGAAGTGAATTTCTCCTTTCGATGGGCTTTAACGTTAGCATCAGCTTCCAGCCTAGTCTTTCTCCTAACAGTTTTATAATCTAATTTGATTAGCTCAATTTTCATTAAACTCTTATTTTAAAAGAGGTAACCCATCTCTAAAACAGAGAAGATCAACATGAAAAATGTCTAACATCTTTTTTTTTTTTGAATTATGTTTAAACCCTATATTTAGTAAGACAACTTACACCCAACTTGACGAATCTACCCTTCTACCACTAATTTTAAGAATGAATAAAAATAGGTTTTAAAAATGTAAATTGTTGGGAGGAGAGAGAAAGAGAATATGGACGGAGACTTAACAAAGACGTTAAAAATAGAAAAAGAATTGACACTTATCCAATGAGAGTTACATGGTTATACCCGACCCCAAATAATTAACAGATGGGTCTGTATACATGAGGAAGAAGTGATGCAGCTGCAGACATATCCATTGCAGGAGGTGTATACATGGCTGCACACAACGTATTAAAGGGAAGGAAGATGAATGAGAATTACATGGTTATACCCCGAACCCAAATAATTAACGAGTCTGTATACCTGAGGAAGAAGTGCTGCAGCTGCAGACGCATCCACTGCGGGAGGTGTATACATGACTGTACACAGCGTATTAAAGGGAAGACAAATGGTTGGCCAACCACTTACATATAAATGAGAAATCGGTGAGTCACTAATGAGATTTGAAACTGCGTTTCGTTTCCCCCATGAATTTGAAATAATGACATTTAGGGGCTCAATGCAGCTGTAGGCGTGTATGTGACTTTTTGTAAACCCTCTCCGACTTCTCTACCCAAGACAGAAAAACAGGGGGTACACCATCCTTCGATAACGCATACACAGAAGGTTCCTTCCCCGAAAACGCATACAAAAAACTATCCAAACGCGGAAACAACATGCATTCGACGACATCCTTCGACCTAGAGTTTATACAAGCATACGACATCCTTCGATGACATCCTCCGACGACATTGTTCGACGACATCCTTCTACAAGCATACGACAGAACCCCCAAAATTGGTAAGCGTTTATCATCTCCCGCATTTCTTGTTCTCGTCTGTTTTTTGAACGAATAAGTAAAAAGTTAGTGTTAGTTTAGCTATGAGGGTTTCAGTTTAGGAATCTAGGGTTTTAGCTTGCGGGAAGTGCACAAAAGATTTTTGTATCAGGTAATTTGAATTAAGATTGCATGGTTTAACTCCCAAATTTTTATTATTTGAATAATAGGTGGTGTACCTTTTTTTGAGGGATTCTGTTTAGTTTATAGATTTTAAAAAATGATACAACACCAATTTTAAAGAATGGTACGACATGGGTTATTTTGAATAATGGTTTAGTTTACAGATTTCCCAGATTTTTATTATTTTGAATAATAGGTGGTGTACTTTTTTTTATGGATTCGGTTTAGTTTACAGATTTTAAAGAATGGTACGACATGAGTTATTTTGAATAATTGTTTAGTTTACAGATTTTAAAGATTTTACAGATTATTTTGAAGAATTGTTTAGTTTACAAATTTTAAAGAATGGTACGACATGAGTTGGTGTTCTTTGGAGAAACGTTGGTCTACCACCATGTTCTGCATTGATGGTGCTTTCTGGTTGTGAGAGGATAAGAAAACAATTATTTCTTGGAGAAAGACTGTATCAGGAAGCTGCAAATAAAGTCCCGATAGAAGTTCGTAGTAAGGAGGCTGAAGGTTTCTTGAAGATTCTGGGGAAGAATCTTAAAATTGGTAGACAATGCATAATTGTAGGTGGTTGTTGATTAACGATAAGATGTTGACCGATCTGTCCTCGTTTGTAGGGTGTGGAGTGTTTTGGTTGTTATCTATTTTTAAAGAAGCCACATGATTACAAGGGTGTAGTAATTACCCACTAGTGTGTCCAAACGTATACCCTGACCGTAGGTGTGTGCGGCGCTGTCGTTGTATATCTCCACGGGTGTGTCCAAACGTATACCCCTGACAGAAGGTGTGTGCGACGACTCTACTCGAAGGAACACATGGAGATATACAACGACAGAAATCACTAAAAAAATAACAAAGTTTCTTTTAACGGAAAATCACTCACCTCACCAAACAAACTCTATTATCTAATTAATTAATTTTATAACTAATTAAATTTTAAAATTCAATTAATTAATTTTAAAACTAATTAAATTTTAAAATAGGGAATCCTAGTAGGAGTACAATGGGGAACCAACTAAAACAAACCTTTCCTAAAAAAAACTCTAGACATAGAGTGCAAACAATAAATGTATTTAGACATTTTCCATTAAACCTAATTGTTTGTAAACATTCTTCTTAAAATCCCTATTTTAAAAACTATTGGCCCGTTTGATAATGCATTCAGTTTTTGGTTTTTTGTTTTTTAAAAATAAAAATCATATATGTTTGATAAATGTTTTTTATTTTATGTTTTCAAAAAATAGAAAACCAAACTTGTTTGATAATTGTTTTTTGATTTTTGGTTTTTGAAAACATAAAAATTCAAAGTGGTTGAATAATTACTATTTGTGTTGTATTTTTTATTTTATTTTAAATAATGTTAATTTATAAGAATGTAAAGATTTGCAACATTTATCAAAATTTAGGTAAGGTCCAATTATTTGATGAAATTAAAAAATTTAGGGTAAAAAATGATTTTTCCTAAAATAAAAAGAATTTATTTCGTCGATAGTTTAATATATTAGACAACGTCAACAAGAACATAGTTCAACAAACATAATGTATGAATTATGAGCCAGAAGTCTCAGGTTCGAATCCCCTTTCCTCATGTTGTAAAATATATATATATATATATATATATATATATATTAGACAATCTTAAGTTAACGTTTATCATTCTTAAAGTCAGAAAAATAAAAGATGTTAATTGGGTAAAGTGGATAAGTATATTGGTGTAACATCACAGTAATATTAAAATATAATATACTAGATTGTTTTTTAGGGAAATTGTAACAAATGTCAATTTAGAATAAGATAATTAAAAATATAGCATGTTTTTAAAAATTTTGCGGATATGACAATTTCTATCGCTGATATCTTATGGCTGATAGAAGTCTATCGCTGACCACCTCAGCTTTTTATAGATTTTTGTCAGTGATAATAATCTATCATTGATAGAAGTCTATCAGTGATATGATAAAGTCTATCAGTGATAGAAACAGATTTTTTTGCCATATTTGCAATTAGTTTGGGCGCGATTGCTATTTGTGCAACCAACCCATTTTTTTTTATTTAAATAAAATTATAATATATTATATTAATATTATTTTTTTTTAAAGAATATACTAATAATATTAATGACAATTTTTCATTGAAAAAAATATTAATGACAATTTAATTTCAATTTTAATAAATAAATAAATATTTGGAGATAATTTTAATAATTATATTTAATTTATTTATCATTTAAATAAAGTTGTGAGAAAAAAAAAATTTGAAACTAAAAACTTGGTTTTGAATTTTTTTTTTTTTTGGTTTTTAAAATTTTAAAATAAAAAATTTAATTAGTTACCAAACCACCTTTTTTCTAAAAATAAAATACAACAATTGCACAATTCAATTGCAATTGAATGCATCACATATTTTATATGAGAGCCCCACTTCCAACTTACAATCTTTTAGGAGTAGAGGTCTCATAAACTTTTTTTATTTTTTATTTTTTTGAGTTCATAAATTAAATGATGTTGAATTATGAAATTGAGTGTTCTTTACTTGATTGATTAATGAAAAATATATACAAATATAAGGTGAACTGATGAAAGGTCAAAATAATACTTTAATCATATAAAAAGGTTCAATCTTTAGCCACAATGGGTCCCTTCTCTATGCAATTTCAACCTAAATCATACATACAAGAATTAGTTTCTTTCCGATTTTCTTTTTGTTTTTTTTAATGAAAGTTACTATTTTCTTATCTTAAAATATGCAGCCTACAAACTTCTTTATAAAATTGATGCAATGACGAAGCATACTTTTTCTTATTTGTTTTAAATTTTAAATTTGTTAAAAAAATTTAAAATTATATTCAATCTCATTTGAGTTCTTTTAAAAATTAGGTTTGTGGTAGGAGGATTTCGAGAGGATGATAAAAATAAACTAAAAGAGAAATTGTTGCGTCGTGGATACCACTTCCTTGAAAGCAATTGCGGCACGACCTTAGTGTGAATCGTCTGTCGCCGGTTGCTCCCCAAGGTTAACACAACACCCCTTCACTGACGTACACTCGTCAGATAGGGATTAGAAACAAGATAATTTTTCGTTGCTCAGATTTGTTTGAAGATTAGATTAAAAATATGATCATTGAGAGTACCCTTCAAGTACCATGAAATAGGATACAATCGAGAGTTATAAAAAGAGGAGAGTTACAAAATCAATTAAGATATAAAAAACGTTTTAAAACCGATTATGAAATCAATTCAGATATAAAAACGTTTTAAAACCGATTATGAAATCAATTCAAATATTAATTAGAGCTCACCTCAAAACCAAACTGATTTTATCATTAAGTGTAAAACAGTAATATTTTAAAAGGAATGGTAATAAAAAGAATTCATTTTTTAGCGAATAGGCTAGTCATTCCCAATTGACATGACATCAACTCCAGACGACGCGATCGAGTCACCTTCGATCCCCAAAACTGGAGGTTATCAAATCCGGTATGAGCCAAACAGGGGGGACACAACATACGATCACCGCCACTATAGATGCGACCAGCCGACGTTGTTCCAGGTGCTCGACCTGACAAACGGTGCCAATCCCCTCATCATCATGAGAAGGGTGACGAGCTCAATAGACACGTGCACCTCATGCACTATTTACCCATTATATAAGGAAACATAGTCTTCTTTATGAATTAATTGAGATTCCCCACTCCTGGACAATCCACTCTCACAATTCTACTGCTCGACCTTCCCACACTCTCTGACTGGTTTAAGCTAGCATCAGAGCGTGTCGGGCCGAGCCCCTTATCGGTACAAATTTATCTTTATTTCCTCTTTGCAGGTCCGCGTTGGAGCGTCGTCGGTCGAATATTCCGACCTGAGGGGAGGAGCCCAATTTTTGCGCCAACAAAGTTAAAATACTATTTTGGTCCCTGTATCTTAGATTATATTCTATTTTAGTCCTTGTACTCTCAAATGTCCAATTTTAGTTCATATACTTTCAATCAAACTTAAAATTTGTTGTTAGTTTAAAGTTCATTTTTTTTTTTTTTTTTTTTTTGATAAAAATTGATTAAATGATAATAATAATTTTCAGGCAAGAAAAGACGTAAAAAAGCTAACAATAAACCAACTCGGAGATCAATTTTAAGCCTTATTTAAAAATATAAACTAAAATAGAATGAATTCTAAATTATAGGAACTAAAATGATATTTTTAACTTAAAAATGATCGAAAATCCATTATAAGAACCTCTTATCCTCTCATTTGAGAGAGAGGGAATTATTGGAAAAAGATAGAGAAAATGATGGATGTTGAAACTTGAAAGAAAAGAAAATGGAAAATGGCATTCTGAGTTTGGTGAATGAAATAGGTTTTAGAAGCAAAAGCTTCCCCACTTTGATATGATCATTTGGCACTAATTAATTTTGGCTAGTTGCGTTGGCCACTACTCTACTCTTCTCTGCCAGAATGTTTTCTGATAAATAGGGCCCTCCACCCCTCAATAATCAATCAGTCACAGCCAGCCGCTCTTCTCTCTCTGCCTTCTTCTCACCTTTCCTTTCACACCCATTATTCCAATCCTTCTTTCTTTATTTCCATTATTCCATTATCTTCTAATTTTTTAAAAAATGTTTATTGTCGTGTGATTCTGATCTGCAAATCGAGCTCTGGTCTTGGGTAGAATCAAGTCTTCGAGTTTGGTCTCTTGTCGTGTACGCCGTACTTAGTGCTCGAACGACCTGCGTGGAAGAGAATCAAAGCACTGATGTAGTGCTATGCTCAACACGTTCCGATGATGCCTAAGTCAGAAAGAGGTTGGATTAATCAAGGGTTAAGTTCGGGTTAGAGTAACTTTATCAAGCTTAAGATCCGAAGAGTAAGACTCATAATAATAAAAAAAATGGATCCCTTTTTAGGAGGGAGTAACCTTGTATTTATAGGCGCTGGGAGAATTTCTAGTACATTCGTGGTATGGAAAAACTCCATACCACTGCCTTTAAAATAATGACACGTGGCGAGATAATTGTTTAACTGGGACCCACACTATTAAATATATTATTTTTTTAAATCATTTCGCCACGTGTCATTATTTTAAAGGCAGTGGTATGGAGTTTTTCCATACCACGGATGTACTAGAAATTCTCCCATAGGCGCTTGACATCGGAGGAACACATGTCATCATGATGAGACGTTCTAGCCCGATGATTGATGTTCTTGACGAATTTTGCCATACTTAGGCCTACACATTGGTGGGCTGCTGGGCGAAGTGGGTCTCGGTGTGTCCAAGCACACGAAGATTGATCGTAGACCAATCTATTTGTATTCGATCCGAATTTGCGAGCTGAGCTAATATGAACCCATAAGGTTGACGAACAAAACATAAACTACAAGATGCTTTCTATAAAAACAAATCTTTTCATTTACTTAAACAACTCATTTTTATATTTAATATTGATTTAAAAGGATAAATCGTCTCTCCCCTCCTTTGTTAAATCTATTCTAGACTAGATGAACCTTTAATATTTTAAAAAAGAAATATGAATATTTTAAAAAATATATATAATTTAGGGTTATTTTCCCTCATTTGTTACATCTACACCGGATGATATTACATTTAATATTTTTCTATAAATATATATTTTTAAAATAAAATATTAAATTACAAATTTATTCTCAAAAAAATTTGAAATTTATGTCTATTAAATGTCTAAACTTTTCAAAATTATAAATTTGATTATGAACTTTTGATTTTTTTTTTTTAAAAAAAATTCATAAATTTACTGTACATAAAATTAAAATTTTAGGGTTTCATTAGATACAAAATTTAAAAATTATATAGATACAAATCTTAAAATTTAGGCTAAACTTCTAATTTAACTTTTAATAAAAGAATTTTGATTATTTTTTAAAGAATAAATAAATTAGGGGTGTTTTGATTTTTAAATGTGAAAAATGAATATTTGTTTAGATAGTCAACAAAAAACAATGTGTCACGTGTCAAAACCATGTGTCCACTTGCAATGGTAGGTGGGGTAATATGCCCGTGAGTCCGTGACATGCAGACCTATGGCTTTACTTCCTAAATTGAAAATTTTTAATCAGAAAAAAAAAATCCAATTTTCCCGTCGAGTGGTAAAAAAAAGTTTATCACCCTCTAAAATTTTCATCTTCTAATTAGTTTGGACAATTTAAAATATATTATTATTTAAAAAAAAAAAAAAAAATTGATGGCACAATCAACCATCAAACTCAAAATAATTATAAATTTAACAAAGTTTAAATCTTTTTTATAAATATGACAAAAAAAAAATCAATCTTTATAACTATTACAGATAGATTTCTATCATTGATAGACTATTATTACTAAATTTTATAAAAAAGACTAGAGATAGACTTCTATCAGCGATAAACTTCTATCAGCGATAGATCATACTATCAGTGATAAAAATTGTCATATCCGCAATTTTTTTAAAAAAATACTATATTTTTAATTATTTTACTTTAAATAGACATATGTTACAATTTCTCAAAAAAAAAATTATACCCAATAATTATTTTATTTTTAGTTTTTGAAAATTAAGTCTATAAACCATACATCCACGTGTGAATTTCTACTATCAATTTTATTTTTGTCCAAATTCTAAAAACAAAAGCAAATGGTCATTAGGGGATACATCATGTCGTTGAGCTACGCTTTTGTTGGCTAGTTAGATTTTGATTTTGTGCAACAATTTATCTGGTTTATTATAATCCAAAGTTTTTTTTACGCTTATATTTATTATCATTCAATTTTTTTTTCCAACACTTCATATTAATTAAATATTTTTGAAAACGAAATAGTTTCATTTTTAAAATTGGTTTCCTCAATCCATTTCTTACACAGTGATTTTTCCCAAAGCATGTGAGCTCTCTCTCTCTCTCTTTCTCTCTCTCTCTCACACTCACTCACTCTCTCCGGCTGCCACTTTGGTATAAAAACTGACTGAAGGAATGCTAAAAGCTTCACATTGAGCTGAATCAGAATCATTCCAAGAGATGGGTTTCCGGGTGAGAGTAGTGGTTTTAGGTTTGGTTGTTCAAGCTTGTTGTTTGGTGTTTCTGCAACGAGTAAACGCTGCAGAAATCAACAAGAAAAGCCTATTGAAAGGAAGAAAGCAAACGAGTGGGTGTAATTTGTTTCAGGGAAAATGGGTTATTGACCCTTCTTTCCCTCTCTATAATTCTTCTGCCTGTCCTTTCATAGACGCTGAGTTTGATTGCCAGAAATATGGCCGACCCGATTCCCTTTACCTCAAATACTCTTGGCGACCCGACTCATGTAACCTTCCAAGGTACTCTCTCTCCCTCTCTCTCTCTCTCTACTGTAAATAATTAAAGTATTTAATACACTAGTCATTCTAATTCGGTCTGTTTGGTATGTCTTATTTACTTTTACTTTTTGTGGGTATTTTTTCTGAAGATACCTTCGTAATGTGGTTCACACCTTTATATTATTGAATTTAATAGAGATAAATTCAATATTTTGTCGAAAAGATGAAGAGAGATCACTCAAAATATAACATACATGGACTAATCTTCGTATCTTCAATTGACTTTAGGATTAAATCCATAATGTATAATATGGTATCAGAGCCCACGAAACTTAATCGGTCTAAAAAGGGATCCGACCCAAGATGATGAACCCAAAAGGACACCCTCTTGAAGGACATGTTGAAAATTCGAAAAGATGAAAAGTGAACTCATTCACAATCTAACATACATAAACTACTCCTCTTATCACCAACTGATTTTAAGATGTAAACTATGATTTATAATATTGTAGGCCTACTCCGGGCTATGGTGTGTTAATGATTTTCTTTAAATAAAAAAGGTGGCTTTTAATGATGCGGTTTCCGAAAGGGAAATAGGGATGGTAAATGGTAATGATATTTATTTGGAAATTGTTTCCCGAAATTGGATAATAGCTAAAACAGGGGAGTAGAAATTAGAAATTTTAAAATAGAAAAAGGTTGAAATTGATTTTTTTTTTTTTTTTTTTTTTTTTAATTTTTCAGATTCGACGGGGTGGATGTTTTGAAGAGATGGAGTGGGAAAAAGATAATGTTTGTGGGGGACTCACTGAGTTTGAATATGTGGGAATCGCTTTCGTGTATGCTACAAGCGTCGGTGCCTAACGCCAAGACCACCTTCGTCAGGAGGGACTCCATCTCCTCTGTCTTCTTTCAGGTTTTGCCTCTACTTTTTTACTCTCTCCCATTTCAACCTTTTATATATTTTAATTTCATTACTTGAGTTAGGATAATGTCAAATAATTAAGCTCCAATTGCCTGAAAATATATATATATAAAAAAAAAAAAAAAAATCTCCAATGATTTTTATTATTTGTTTCATTTTATTACATCAAGAAATGTCGTAAGAAGAATAATAGTGTGTGGAAATTAATATTATTAATTTCTTCATATTTATTTTATCATAACTAAATTTGAAGAAATAATGGGTTTTTTTTTAGTACAAAAATAAAGCTCTTTTAATAACCATTTCATATTTGGCTTTTTGTAAAAGTTAAGTTTAATTAGTAATGATTTCTTTATTTTGATCTCACTTTTTAAAAAGCTCTCAAATTTCTAGCTTCTAATTATCTTAATTTTTAAGCTAAAGATTTTGTAATTTAATTTCTTACATTACTAAATTTAGTAATTTATTTTAAATTCACTATTATTGATTTTTTTTAAAGATATTTAATTAATACTGGAGATTGTTTTGTGAAGGTATTTAATTAATAGGGAGTGAAGATTGAACTACTAATCTATTTTATGTCAATTGAGCTATATTGATTACTAATATTGATTTATAAACTAAATCTTAGTTAATATTTCTCTCAATTAAAAAATAACATGAATAATCGGTAGCCTTATTTTTTAAAATATATACCTAAAAGAAACACAACTATAACATATTTTTAAAAAAATATAGATAAATATAGTTTTTTTTTGTTTAAAAAAAAAAAAACTCAACAAAAAAACTAATGGGAAATTTAAACTCCCTCCAACATCTAGGAATTTTCGAATTTAGAAAAGTAAATAATGTTTTTGATCAATTAATTAAACCATCAAGTTGCATTTATGTAAACTACTAAATTTCCTCGTAGATTTTTTTAATGAGAGAGAATCTGTTTCCAATCATGAAAAAGTATTTAAGAATTAAATAGAAGGATGAGAGAACTTTTGTTTTTTTTATTCAAATTCAAAAAAAAAAAAAAAAAAAAAAAAAGAACTTTTGATTTTCATGGAGACAGCAAGCAATGCATGCTCTGGTCTATTTTCAATGTGAAACTTTTTTTAAAACTTTTATTTTCCATCAAAATTATTTGACTCTTCAAGCACGCATGGCCCCACAAGTGAGTGGCAATTTCGGTGGCCACGTGTATTACGTCGCCCAACCCCCTGACAGCCTGTGATCGGCAAATTCGCTGACGGTGGCGGGCGGCGGTGTTCTCAGTTTATTATTATTTTTTCTTAAAAATCCATTATTAGATTAGATCGACAAACGACATGTCGTTTAACGCCTTGTTAAGCTAGAAAACAAAGTTCATTTTTGAGTAATTAGCTCCAATAGTTGAATTTTCTGTTTTTAAAAAGATGTCTAACATGTTATGGACCTTCTAGTAGTTAAATAAGTTTTTGTGGATGTTATTGATTGTGTCGGGACAATTTTAGCTAGATTTAGATGTTTTTACCTTAAATTTGGGTGTGTTTTTTGTTGTTTGATTTTGTGTTGGGTTCGGGTACTTTTGTGGTTTATTCTAGGCCTTTGTGACTTAATTTTTCAGGTATTTTTTAAACTTTTTTCATAATTCATGAGTAATTTTGAAATTTTAGAAAGTTTAGGAGTATTTTTGAAGCTCTTGAAAGTTATTTTGAAACCAAATTTATTTTTGATAATTTGACTTTAAATTTGAAGTTATATTAATTTTAGGTTAAATTACAAGTTTAGTTAAGGTATTTTCATAGATGACCTCTTGGGTGTTGTAATGCCAATTGCCTCAATTTTTTAAAATACATGTTTTTTGACCGTTGAGCACGATCGCGAGAAAAAGTCTGCTAATACCCTTCGCTAAGCACGACCGCGAGGGGGCGACTATAGTATCCTCGTGCTCAACAAAGAGTATTACAGATTTTTTTCTTGCGATGGTGCTCGGGCTCAGCCAAGCGAAGTGCTGATGACGTCAGCAAAAGGACAAAAAATATTATTTTTAAGGTGTGGATCCAAAAATATTACGAAATCCTGGGGTCATCTATGAAAATACCCCAAGTTTAGTTCCTAAACTTTGAGATTTGTGTCAATTTGGTCATTAAACTTTCAATTTTGTACGTAATAGGGTTCTTGAATTTCAATTTTGTGTCTAATAATACTCAAAATGCCACTCACTTGTGGGACCTTGATGGAACCTTAAACTTTTAACTTTGTATCTAATAGATAGGTGAATTTTAAAAAATTTGAAAATCATTCCTGTTTTGAGTCCAATTAGATGAAATTGAAAGTTTAAAATGAAAACTGACTTAATCTAATTATAAGGATAAGAAATAAAAATTTCCTCTCCTTCAATTGTACTCTAATGTTTCAAACAAAATAATTATAATGATTAACATACATGATGTATGTAAGATAGAAGAAATGGTGGCAAGTATTATGGATTTTGTGAAGAAAAGAATATGAATGAAGTAAAATATTGTGTGGACACTGGCACAGGACTATGGAGTAACATTGCTCCTGTATCGGACGCCGTATCTTGTGGACATAGTAAGAGAAGACGTTGGACGAGTGCTGAAATTAGACTCCATTCAGGCTGGAAATGCATGGCTAGGAATGGACGTTCTGGTTTTCAACTCGTGGCATTGGTGGACTCACACAGGAAACTCTCAGGCGTAAGATCAAGATCAAAAAATCAAATATCAAAGCTTCTTTTGGTCGTCCATGTGTTTTTCTTTCTTTCTGGGTTTGGACTTTGGAGGGATAAATGAGAGTGTGTAATTTGCAGGTGGGATTTCATACAGGATGGGACGACACGGTATCAAGACATGGACCGTTTGGTTGCATTTTACAAGGGATTGACCACATGGGCCAGATGGGTTGATCTCTATGTCGATCCTACAAAAACAAAGGTCTTCTTCCAAGGAATCTCGCCTACCCACTATTTGTAAGTGAACACTTAGAGCCGGTTTGGAATGACTTCCTAAGTGCTTTACGTATTTTTAAGTGTCACAAAAGTGTTTTTAAGCACTTGCAAAATCATTCCAAGTCCAAGCCAATCTTAAAGAAAACACCTACTTAATTACCACTTTGCATTCCTCAAATTGTCATGTTTTCCATCAAACCAACTGCCCTGAATATAAGATATTGTCTAAGATCTTAGTTAAAGGATAGCACCTATAGTTGACTTGGATGTGTTTTTAAGTGATTTATTTGATGAATTATGTTAAACATTAGAAGGAAAGGCTTAAGCATCGTTTGATAACCATTTAATTTTTTATTTTTGAAAATTAAGCTTATAAACTTCTACATGTAGGTTTCTTTGTTTTGTAACTTTGTTATCTACATTTTTACCTATGTTTTCAAGATCCAAGCCAAGTTTTGAAAACTAAAAACGATTAGTTTTTAAAAACTTGTTTGTGTTTTTGGAATTTGACCAAGAATTCAAATGTTTACCGAAGAAAGATGAAAACCATTGTTAGAAATTGTGAGAAAACAATCACAATTTTCAAAAACAATAAACTAAATGGTTATCAAACTGGGCCTTAAACTTTAGATTGGGGTAAATTTTCATTTTCATTTTCGCTTTCAATTTTTAGATTCTTCCAGTTTGGTTTGTCGTTATGTTCAAGTTCAACTAAAAGTTGAACCTGCAATGAATCAGGGGGAAGGAATGGAATGAGCCCAGAAAGAACTGCAATGGAGAGAGTGAGCCATTAACCGGATCAATGTATCCGGCAGGTGCACCACCAGCAGCAGATGTTGTAAATAGAGTGTTGAGTAGGATAAAAGTACCTGTTTACTTGCTGGACATCACGACGCTCTCTCAGCTAAGGAAAGATGCCCACCCCGCTGGTTATAGCGGCGAGCATGCCGGCACAGACTGCAGTCATTGGTGCCTTCCTGGATTGCCTGATACATGGAACCAGCTCATGTACGCTGCTCTCTTAACCATGTGAAGTTCAACAAACTTACTCTGAGATCTCTGTGAAAATTTGGAGACAACTCTCTTTTTTTTCTACAACAGAAAATAAGAACACAGGTAACAAGAATATTCATTGGATTGGTACAGAGAATAGAAGCAGAATGGATAAGAATACTGTAAAAGGTGGGATTGTTTGTGCTTTGTGATTAGGAGATGTAATTTTACAGGACTAGGAATGAACTTCTGGTTTATTCAGTTTATCTTGTACTACCCATTTAGCTTTACACCTGATTTGATGCAACTTGTCAAATGAATTGGTTTTCTTAAATTTATTACTGAAATCAGCAGTCTCGTTAGCATTATTTTGTATTAATCTTCCACGTTGACTTGCATTTACTTGGGATTGACAAGATGCATTCATGAACTTAAAAGCCTTCCAACTCTAATTCAATCCCTGTGTGAATCAAATCTTAAACTTTCTTAACTTCTAATTCAGAAGATGCTTTTGCACAGTTGACCTAACAGAAGCTCAAGCATCTAATAGAGGTAAAAGAGAGAATGGTGCAACACTTAATCCAATGTAGGAAGTATTCAGAATCCATCAATATAATATTCTCAATAATTAGAAATGACAAGTTTATGTTTACTGATCTATTTCTGCACATCCCAAGTATTTATCCTTTTTGAAACTATGCACATTCCAAGTATTCAAGGAAGGAAAACCAATTGGAGTATGCCTTTACAATGTATATGTTATGAATTTCTCTATGAAAGCTGTCGTTTTTTTTGTTTGGACAACATGCGGGGTGGAGAATTCGAACCTCTGACCTCTTGGTCATTAGTTCATACATTATGTCAGTTGAACTATGCTCATGTTGGCTATGAAAGTTGTCGTGTACAAAATACTGACATATATATCAAGAGCAAACAGAATGAGAGAGAGACACGAGAAATTCTGAACCTGGTTTTGATGCAGAATATTAGTCCGCAGTAGAACTGCCGACAGCTTTTAGTTCCTCATTTTGGCGGAAGCTGACTTTCTCTCTCAGCTCTTGGAATGCCGTGATTGCTTCCATATCGAATCCTCCAACAAACTAGAGAAGATAGAACGTTTCTCTCCAATCAGCGTTATTTAAGAATTGAACATATTGCAACTCTATGAATGCCAATATGATGGAATAGTTTACCTGATGTACTCGGAATGCGAATCTTACGCCTTCGATGATCAACTGTTTTTTGGAGCAGCTATGGACTGTATCAAGTTCTGCAGATACTCGTATAAAAAACTCCACTGCCAATTTCAAGGATTGAAGCTTGATCTGTCAATCCACAGCTTTTGACATGTTACAAATGGCATTATTCATCAAGAACATGAATGAAATTTAGACCCAAGTCATATAAATGGCTCCTGTTGCCTCATGTTGAGTCCTAGATTAGATTTTGCTGTCAAGTTCCATTTATATCTTCTTTCTGGAAATAATCTCCAAGCATAAAGCAGAGTTGAGAAAAACATGGCTAACGATTCCGGTATCAAGCATCCAATCTATGGGAATGTGAAACACTCTATATCTCTTAGTAGCAGATTCTCTCATTCGACAAAGATTATAAACCCCATGCTCCAATCTGTTCAAAAATGCAGACAAGAATGAAGCTGCATGTTGCTACAGTATGTCAGAGGATCCACGGATAGATGAAGAGAACTCACAATAAAATACATGGTTACTCCTCTCATTGTCAATTGATTTTAAGTTGAAACTTTATGATATCTAAGACAACAGACAAAAATATTCATCATACTTTTCAAGTAAAGCTTGTATCTTCTTGAGGGTGATATTGCGTGGCTGTCGGCCATAATCGAAAGATGATGCCTCCAATGCAAGCTTCTTCAGATCAGAATAACCAAATGCAGCTTCACGTAGCGCGTCAGCCTTTTGCTCTGGCCACTCAAAATGTTTAAGCACTGCTCGTTCATCAACCTAGAGATAAAGAAACCACAACTTTCAGTATCAATCAGAGTCTCAAGTTCTTAATTTTCCATGCAAAAATGAAATAGTACAAGAATACCAGGTAAAATAGCTCATCATCCAGCCATTTAACAAAAGTCACAACATCCTCAATAGTCGTAAATTCCGCATTCTCAACTTCTTTGATCAAATTCTTTATGAACTCTTCTTTGGTTTCTACATCAATTTTTATCTGCAAGTTCCATCACTATATCAATCTTTGAACACAGTGATTTACCAAAAAACATACCATCTTTGTTTACATTGATCTTCAGCATACAACTAGATTTTCTCCATTCACCCAGAGCAGAAAATTCAGAATATACAGAGATTTTTAATCCATCTGTACTGTTATATCTAATTGGATTTGATCACTAGAAGACACCTTAATGACTGATTAAACCCTTTTTTTTAAATTACAAAGGAAGAAAAAACAAGAACACAGAACAAATCAGAGACAAAGAAAACCTTAATGACTGATTAACTATTACTAAGCTAAATTGCTTACCAGTAACAACTAATAACTTAAATAAAAACATAAATAAAGTAACCAATATTTCTATGATGAATGTCTTATTTTATAGTTTTCTTTGCCTTAAAGTCGTCAAATCGTCTTATCTTGGGAGCAGTATAATTAATGAGACAAAGTTACAAAAATAGAAAAAGGTGCCAATAAATTAAACCGGGCCAAGCAGTTATTGAGAATAATAAAGGCGGGAGACTCCAATGGCAACGTCGTAAATATCATATGAACTTACGGCGAGCAGATACGTGGAACGATTTTCAATCTCTCCGATCATGTCACTTCCATTGGCGCCTGTCGGCATGTCGATCACGGCGGAGCTGCAGTCTTTCCGGGAGTCACTCCGCATCAGAGAGTGGTAGAATTCCACCAACTCCGGCACTCGTCTAACCTTCGGCCAGATCGACCTCTTTTCCTTGGATGGCGGCAGTGGCGGTGGCGGAACTGACTTAGACGACAGCGGAGGTGGAGGCGGCGATACTGGCTTCACCGGAACTTCTGGCGGTGGTGCAGGGGGGTTTTGCAGTTTTGAAGTAATCGACGATGCGAACTGTTGTAATTTTAGGGATTTTGGATTTGTAGAACGGTCAGATATTAGATTGAAGAGCGCGGACTCGGCGAGTTCTTCCGAGTTGCACTCTGAGTAATTCGATCTTTCAATAGCTTTAAGTTCTTGATCTTCCTCGTTTCGCTCCTTCAAACGACTAATCAGATTAGACTTAACCGAGACCTCCATCAGTCTGGGAATCTTCCGAGAACCAGAAGACAACTCATCGTCATCCAACGTCGACATCACATCAAGACGATCAGACTCCGTCTTCTTCAATTGCACGATCTTCATCATTTACAGACTCTTTCTCCTCTCTTCATCCAACTCTTTCTTCAGCCTCTCATTTTCGGTATTCAAACGCTCAATTCGAATCAACGCTCTTTCAATTTCAGTTTCCTTGAGATAGATCTCATTCTCGAGCACAGGAACAATGTCAAGTGATTCATTCAGGAGTTTGTGCTCGACGAGCTCGGTCTTCAACCGCAACTCCCGGTCGCGAAGCTCCTCAACGAGGCGGAGAAGCTCTGTAAAGTCGGAGATGAACAGAACTCCGTGAAATGTACTTGGCGAAGGTGCGTGAGAAGAGAGACTTATGAGGAGATTTGAACATAATCTCTACTATTGGCTTCGCCGGAGATTTTTGAGACTCCATTGTCACCGTCGCTTCTTTGTTTACATGATCTCAATCAGAGAGTAACCGCCACAATGTAGGAAACGTCTCAGCAGAGTTTTATGTCCGAGAGAAGTTGCCATAGAATGTTCATGCTGATTTTCGAACTCACATCAATAAAATAAATCTCATGGAATGCATTGAATTTGATCTGTTACGAATGACTTGTTATTAAATCATTAGAAGGTTGTCATGTATAAACTTTTTAATCTATTTTCGAACTCACGTCAATAAATTTGTTGGAATGCATTGAATTTGATCTGCTACGAATGACTCGTTATTAAGTCATCGTTATTAAGTCATCATAAGGGTGTCATATATAAACTTTCTAATCTCCTCCGTAGATAACACAGCATAAACTCTATGTCGATTCTCATAAATTGTTGTTTGATTTCTATCTTTAACAAAATTAACTTCATAAAACTAACATAATAAAGCTCAACCGACATAAAATATGAAAGTTCAACCGACATAAAATATAAATTATTGAGAACCAATTAGAAAGTTCGAATCCCTCACCCCACATATTAGAAAATAAGAATAATAACTTCATAAAAGTAATTAATATTTTTTAAATAATAATTGTTAATATTACAATTTTAAATCCAAATGATTTTGATGATATTGTTTTCTTATGTTGATCATATGATAATTTTTCAGTGTTAGTGAACGACACTCTTTGGCTTTTATCCAGGATTAATTACAGAGGTTCTAGTTACTTTCTGGTAATTTGATTGCAAATTCGAGTAGAAGCTCTATGTTTTGTATAATTATTATTTTACAATATCATATAATTTACGATATACATATTTTAATTTAACAAAAAGTAATTGAGTTTATAGCATGAAATACTGTATTTATTAATGTATTTTTTTTTTTTTTTTATATATAATTATGCCTTTTAAAATTTCAAATTCAAAATTTAAATACCCTAAAAACATAAAAATATTGTTTTTAGAATTTCTACTATTTGAATCACAAATTTTAAAAAACACATATGTCAAATGCATATTTGATGAACTCAGTTAATCTGCACAATAAAGAATTTGGAGGTTTTCAAAATTACAACTTAATAAATATAGGTCACCAAACAAACATCCACAAACTGGGCAAACTAATAACTATTTAGTAGAGATTTATCTATCTTAGTAAATATTTAGTGAGTATCTAGTTAACATTTATATGTATTTTGGGAAATTATGGTTAAAGTTATGTGGAATAAATTCATCCTATATTAATGAGAAATAAAAAAGAAAACAAAGATTATCAAAGAGGAATAAATGTGTTTTAGCATGGTATCAGAGCATCGATCTTGAGAAGCTCGATCAAACAAAAAACGTTAGGGCGGCGGCGATTCCGCCGCCGCCGCCCAACTTTGTTCCTCTCCGATGTTGGAGTGAGTGTGTCTACATTTTGTTCAAAAGATGAAATGATGTAGATGAAAAGAAAAAAAAATGGTTCAGATTTGTGTTTATGGTCCGGATCTAAACCCGCCGCCGCACGCTTCCGTTCGTCGTCGGAAGTTGTTCTAAATCGCTGTCAGCACAGTAAGAAAAAAAAAATCTTCAGATCTAAAGGGAGATCAGGCGAAGGAATCGCCACCGTCGAGAGTCGGTTGCCCAGCTTTTCGAGATCGGAAGGAGCTCCGGCGAAAATGTTGGTTTGTGCCTCTTTTTCTTTTCTATGTTTTTATTTTTGCCATTGAAACATGATGAAAATAGAAGAAAGAAGAAAGAAGAAATAAGATCGAGAAGAAGAAGAAAAGAAGGAGGGAAAGACAAATTTGAGATTTAAAAAAAAAAAAAAAATTTGGGTTTGCTCCGATTAGTGAGGAGTATCCATTTTCACTGCGCTAATGTATGATATTAGTATTACAAGTGATTTTTTGTTTTACTAATAGTATACTCTTAACTTTGCTGTTTTTAGCCACATGATAGTGTGTATGAAGTGAACATGTATGAAGGGAACTGATGGAGCAAATTTTTGTCTTCCCTCCCTTTTGATGATGACTGAAGGGAACACTGAGACGAAAACCTCTCATTCGAATTACTGAAGGGAACACTGAGGTGAAAATTCTTCTCTCACTTTTGATGATGACTGAAGGGAACATTGAGGCGAAAACCTCTCATTCGAATTACTGAAGGGAACACTGAGGTGAAAATTCTTCGTCCTCTCCTTCAACAACCATGAGATTTAATCGGCCCGCGTTCGGAGGCTCGCAATTTTTTTTTTTTCTGATATTGCGTGGTCAAAGCGATGATGTGAAACCCGCAAAAATTTAAAGATGTCATGTTGGCATCGACCTGAAGATTGGAGCACCAACCATCGTTTGAAGGCTCTTGGAAACTGATGCAATGAGCATCGACCTGAAGTTTGCAACACCGACACGCGTTCGGAGGCTGCATATTTTTTATCTTGTTCCCACTTTATTTTTAAGTTGGGCATTTGTGATCCTTCATGCTCCAACTTGAGGGAGGGTATTAGAGATTTATCTATCTTAGAAAACTAGTTAGTATTTAGTTAGCATTTATATGTATTTTAGAAAATTAGGGTTAAAGTTATGTTGTATAAATTCATCCTATTTTAATGAGAAATAAAAAAGAAAACAAAGATTATCAAAGAGGAATCAATGTGTTTTAGCACTATCTTAGTAAACTTGCCATGAGCAACTCAACCGCTATAATGTACGACATTGTGACGAAGAGAACACAGGTTCGATTCCCCCCACCCCAACATGTTATAATAATTAAAAAAAAAAAAAAAAAAAACTATCTTAATAAACTTTAGCATAAAACTAACTAATTTATAATAAGGAAATATCCTTTTTACACACCTACGAAACAAAACAGACCCTAAACATTTCAATAGAAGATTATTTTAAAAAAATAATAATAAAAAACAATTAAAATAAAATAAAAAAAGAATAAAATAAAAGATAAATAAAAAAGCATGTTTGGTGTATAATCTTCAAGCAAAAGAGCCTAACATGGGATCTTGGAGGTGAACCATTTCATGACTATAATTGGAGCACTGATCAAAGCCAATGCGATGTGAACTCAAGTGCCACAGTCAAACACAAGCAGCAAGAAAATAAGCAAGTGAGCACCGATCTGCAAACCCAAAAATTAAAACAAGCTTGGAAAATGATTATTCTTAAAAACTTTTAGAATACATAATAAAAAACAAAACAGTTATAAAACGAGAGAAAGAGATGTTCGATGAACATAAGTATACACGCTAACCCTAATATCCAAATAACAACACCGACGAAGACAACGAAGAGGGAGAGGAAGGCAAACGGCAGACCGAGAAGAAAGCCGAGAGGGAGACTAAGAAACATTCAGCTGCATGCAGATTGCAGATTGTCATTCCTAATGTTGTTAATTACTAAATACTATAGTTTATAGCTATTCTAAATTAAGCCTTTCATTGGAATGAACGAAAGTATAGACAACTATATGAATCTCATTGTACCGGCTTGTGCCAGCCTTTGTGCATTGAACAAGTTTAATCCTCTTGGTGATCAATTGGGTCATTTAAAAATTGTACAATATAATAGTATGACAATGACATTGGATAATTTTGAAAACTTCAAGAGAACTAAACGAAGTACCACAAGTTCAAACATGAATGGACAGATATTGGCATGGTCAACTCTTGCTAGCCATAGTTGAAAGACGTCCATGATCAATCCAAATTTTCTTCAAATAAATTTGTGGGTGAATTGCTGAATCCTTCTTCGTATTGTTCCCGAAGCTCGAATCTTTTCGAATGTTAGTCGTTCAAATTCTCTTGTAGGACATTCGACTGCCAAACGCCGAAGTTACAACGAGTGATCCATTTAAACTGCAGCAGCAGCCACAACAATCTGCAAATTTCACCATGTTCAATTCCATTATGCAATAACTACTTTGTCGTGGTCAATCAGCATCAACATAAGAAATGTTCTCAGCAAGCACTTATGTTGTTTTGGTGATGTATATAAAAGCTATGGGATAACAAAATCCCACAATATACAATGATAGACATCAACTTTTAAGCACCAAAACCATCCTGTTGGTAGTTTGCTGGTTCACTGATCAGAGGCTTGAATCCAGGATCCAACAAAGTATGACATTGGCACTTACAAAGAAGGAGCATTCCTACATCAAGATTCAGCAATTTATATTAGACATAAACACTTATTTGACCAAACAAACAACCTGCATTGTCGCGGTCGAACATTGGCACTTATAAGCTGCCATCAGCCCCTACCCAACTGCTACCTTTGCATTTAACTCTTCTTAACTTCATAATCTCTCTCAGTTCACTAACATTGTCCCATTTCCCAGCTTCTGCAAAAGTATTAGACAATGCAACATAAGCCCCTGGTCGACTGTCGGCATTCAGCTTAAATAGTTCATTGGCAGCTATGCAGGCCATTTCAATGTTGCCATGAAGCTTTGCTGAGCTCAATAGGGCTGCCCATACATCAGAATTAGGAGTTTCAGGCATTTGCATAACGAATTCCCATGCCTGATGTAAACTTCCTGCACGTCCCAGCAGATCAACCATACATGAATAATGCTCCATTTTTGGTTTCAATTTGTAATCTCTCTCCATGCTATCGAAAATCTCGTGGCCCTTCTCTACTAGCCCTCCGTGCGCACAAGCCGAGAGAGCGCTAAGAAAGGTAACAAAGTTCGGCTGAATCTGGTGTTCCTCTTGCATAACACTAAAGAGCTCAAGTGCTTCACTTGGATATCCATTTTTACCATATCCATCAATCATAGACGTCCATGAGAAGACGTTTCTTTCTGGCATTTGGTTGAAAACTCCACGAGCGTCCTCTGTTCTTCCACATTTCGAGTACATGTCTATAAGGGCACTTCCCATTCTGATATCTGTGAAGAATTTAGTCTTCATAAGTTGACATTGGATTTGTTGGCCTGCTTCAAATGCTGCCAACACTGAACAAGCACCGATCACACTGGAAAATGTTGAAATATTTGGTGAAAAACAAACACGCTGCATGTCAATGTATACCTCAAGCGATTTCTTGGCATGTTCATGCGTTTTGCTATAACCTTCAATCATTGCATTGAATACAACTATATCCTTCTCAACAGTCTTGCTAAAAACTTCTTCAGCATCTTCAACCAACCCCTGATTCATATATCCCGAAATCATCGATGTTGAACATATCACATTCTTATTCAACATCAAATCAAACACCATCCTAGCAAAATATACGTCACCGTTTTTAACGTACGAGTCAACAAGCGCCGTGTAAAGTACATCATCTGGTGAGACATCCGACTTCAATATCTGACCATGAACCACTCTTCCTAAATAACGTGGTACAGAGTCATCACGTGCACATGTAGACGCCTTTAAAAGCATTGAAAATGTATACCCATCGGGCCTTTCACCTGAAATTATTAGCTCACGGACCAAAGCAAATGATTCTGCCACTTTCCCCACCTTTATGTACCCACTGATCATATAATTGTAAGCAGAAAGAGTTCTTTGAGGCAATTCGTCAAACACTTGGCGTGCAAACTTCAAGGACTTGCATTTCAGGTGCAATATGAGGAGCTTAATGGAGATATTAGTATTGGGTATGAACCCGGATTTGAGAATAAGGGAATGAAACTTCTGGCCAAGAGAAGGGTCGTCTGAATTGATGTGATGTTGCAGAGCTGATGAGAAAGAAGTGGATGTTTGATTCGAAGTTTGGGCTGCAGTGGAGGATGGAACAGAGTCACTGAGTGACGAGAAAATCCGGCGTGTAACAGCATGAAATCTGCCATTTTTCATCTTCCCATGACAACGAATACCATCATTCAGTTTAGGTCTTGAATTAGGCCGAGGAAACTCGGAATGCCCAACCTCAGAGAAGTATAATTCTGAGTAATGAGAGCATGAAGATCAAAGGAAGCTCATAGGGCAACTCAGGCCCAAATTGACATTTAGTTTTGCTTCCCCTGAAAAGATTGGACCAAGAATATCATACCATAGTGAGTCCAACTTCGCAGAGGTCTTCCAAATCCTCCTGGAGTGTCATCAAAGGTTGTGTAAGAATACTATTCATAGTCACTTGATTAGATAATCAAAAGGAATTTTGAAAATTCTAAAAATACTGAAAACAATAAGTAACTGTTTTTTAATTTGTGCTTTTTTCAAAAGAATGCTTTCAATCAAAAGCACTTTTGTCAAAAGTTATCCCAAATGCATCGTTAGTCTTCCATTATGACTTACAATATAATGAATCGAAGAAAACAACGTTCAAAACATTCAGAATTCAATCACTAAAGAATATGTACATATTGCAAAATCAAAAGTAAAAAAAGCTTTTCAAACACAACAATAAAATGTACATATTAGACTTCTCAAAGTATTCAACTTCATGATCCTCCCCCCTAGAAATAATCAGCAAAAGATCAACGGCATGGAAAATGTAGAGATTAGTAAATTAATGTAATCAAACCAATTAATATAAATAAGGTTGAAGATGTTCGGTTAATCAATCAATTTAGGAACTAAAAGAGAATTGGATGACTGATTCATGTTGAATCAGAACAGCCAAACAAAACCACGTCCCAATTTGCCACAAGGCTGTTTTCTTTTTTCGTTGGCAATTGTTATTTAAAAATCATACAACAAGGGAAAAGAAAGACATAGATGGAGATTGGGAGAATACCAGTTACAACCAGGGAGTATAAAATCAGTGCAGAACCGCTGGGAGGGAGGCTGCGGAGGCACGAACGGAAGAAAGACGACGGTGGTGGCGGCATTGAACGGGAGAGAGGCGGCGGCGAAACTCAGCTGCTGAACGGAGGTCGACGGCGTGAAAAAGAAAAAGAAGATGGCGTGGAGCTAGTTAGGTTTTTACATTTCTTTTATTCATTTTTTTTTTTAATTTTATATATAGGAAAATTGGAACAAATCTCAATTTAGAATAAAATAATTAAAAATATAGTATGATTTTATCGTTGATATCTTATGGCTTATAGAAGTCTATCGATGTCAGCTTTTAATAGTCGAACTGATAGAAGTCTAATATGAACGGATTTTTTTCCATATTTGCAAAACATTTTAAAGCTTGCTAAATTTACAATTAGTTTGAGTCTGATTGCTATTTGTGCCACCAGCCCTTATATATATATTATTATTATTTATTATTTTTTTTTGACAACCGGTAGGGTGGAGATTGACGCGACCTTCTCCTCACTAGTTTATATGCCGCGATTGAGCATACTCATGGTGATGTTCTTGTATTATTTTACAAAGTGGGCTCATTTTTTATTTTTGTCAAGAAAAAAATGCGGTAATTTGACAATATGATAAGCATGGGAGGTGTTTGAGACACTAATTGGGTTTGGGTGGACTAATTTATTACAATCCAGTCCACGTTTGACTCACCGATTATTATAATCCCAAGTCAATAAATTTAATTACATTGACTTTAATAGTATTTACTATTCACGACTATTATAATTCACACACAATTATAACCACCGATTATTTTAACTCATTTTGGGCCTCAAACAATACCTTAGGGCATGTTTGACCCAAGGAGTTGTTTAACACGGAGTTTGGGGAGAAGTTTTATCCCGGTTTGTTCCACGGATTTGTTGAACTCGGATAAAAAATATCAACTCTCCAGACTTCTACAGTAATTACTATTCAACTCCTCAGACTTCTACAGTAATTACTATTCAAGTCTGACCCGTTTTTCAGAGCAACACATTTCTCTCTTTTCCTCTCTTCCCCTCTCACAATATTTTTAATTATTTAAAAAAAAATGTAATTTAAACAAAATGTGTAAAAGGACTAAAAATGCAATTCAACATATTTTTATTATTTTAAATATAAATTAGGCTGTTCAATCAAAATTGATACTTAAATCAAATTCAAAATGTAGTATTATTACAATGGAGAATAAAAATATTAGTTTATTTGAATCTGTTTAAATTAACAAATTAAAATCTTTCAAATTCTCATGTAATATTTAACACTATTGTACAACTCTCTTTTATTTTAAAACTACCCAACTAAAATGAATAATTAATGTGAGTGTTATTGAAAAAAGAATATGAAATATTCTGGTCAAAATTATTGTTGTTATCTTTACAAAAATTTGTGAATAATACATAAAATAAAAAATATAGAAACCACATTTTTAAATTTTATTAGAAGAAGTTCTGACCAATGAAAATATTGAAAAATTATAGAAAAAATCGTAAAAAAAAAAAATAGCTAAAACAAACCGTTATTTTTTAGATGCCGATTTTTCAGATATAGTGGATTTAGATGAAATGAGGAGTTTAAGAGGGTGGAGACGAAGAAAAATGGGTCAGGGTAAGATGTTTTTTTTTTTTTTTTTTTTTTTTTTTTTTTTTTTTTTTTTTAATGTTTGTAAAATATACCTACATTAATAAAAAAAAAATCTAATAATTCATAAAATTATAGATGAGTCTTAAAAAAATGGATATATATATATATATATATATATTTGGTACTGTGTTAAAAATTATTTTTGTTGTCTTCAAACAAATTTGTAAATGATACATAAAATAAAAATAATTTTTTTTTTTTTTTAGAATTTATTAAAATAAAAAGAAGTACTTAATAATGAAATTTTGAAAGTTGGTAGAAAAACATTGTGTAGAAGAAGTCAGGTAAAATAAACTTAGATTCAAGAACAAGTTCAACAACTCTTTGTCCCAAACACATCACAGACTTTAGAACTCATGACTAAACAACTCTCTGCTCCAAACACACATACTTCACAACTCCCCAGACTAAACAACTCTCTAGACTAAACAACTACTAAACAACTCTCTAGACTAAACAACTACAGACTAAACAACTCCAACCCCCAATTCCTTGGGCAAAACGCCCCATTACGGGTCGTTTGACCCACGAAGTTAGGGAGGTGGTCATTCTGGGCCTCAAACAATCCCTTAGGGTCGTTTGGCCCACGAAGTTGGAGAAATGAAGTTGGGAGAGTAAGTTTACTCCTTGTTTGGCCAGAGTTGTTGAACTCGTATAAAAAATATAACTCCCCAGACTTCAACAGTAATTAAAGTTTGTACAATTTTTCAAGGCAACACATTTCTCTCTCTCTTACTCTTTCTCTCCCTCCCCACGATGTTTTTAAAAAAATGTAATTTAAACAAAAATGTATAAAATGACTAAAAATGCAATTCAATTTATTTTTATTATTTTAAATATAAATTAGGTTGTTTAATCAAAATTGATACTTACAAAATTCAAAATGTAGTATTTCTACCCTGATGAAGAGAAATAAAAACATCAGCTTATTTGGATCCGTTTAAATTACTCGATTAAAATCTTTCAAATTTACATGTAATACTTAACACTATTATACAACTCTCTTTAATTTCAAAACTAGTTTAATACACTATTATACGACTCTCTTTTATTTCAAAACTATTCAAATAAAATGAATAATTAACGTGATGATATTGAAAAAAGAATGTGAAGTATTGTGGTCAAAATTATTTTTGTTATCTTCAAATAAATTTATGAAAGAAAAATCGCATAAAATAAAAAGCAAAAATCGTATTCTTAAAATTGATTGGAGAAATCTATACCAATAAAAATATGAAAAATTATAGAAAAAATTGTACAAAAAAAAAGGTCGTCTAAATTCAGATGAAATTGTGAGTTTAGGTGGGTGGAGGCGGAGAAAAATGTATTTAACACGTGACTCGAGTAAGATCTATACTTATGTGTTATTTTTTTGGTAAAATATACCTACATTAAAAAAATATTTTTTTTGTATTTGACAACACGTGGAGTGAGGGATTGAACCTAGGCCTATTGGTTTCTACTTAGAATTCATAAAACTAAATATGAATCTTAAAAAAAAAAAAAAAAATTATATATATATATACACTTCATTTTCTTTAGTTTTGGTTCTCTATCCACCACTCACATTTTCATGGGACTGCAACATGCACATTTTCATGGGACTGCACATGAGAACTTTGTTCTTTAGTAACTGCCCACACGCCCAAGTTCTTGGCTTTAGCTGTTTATATTAAACATACTCTTAATCTTTCTTCTAACATTGTGTTAATATCCTATTTATATCATAATTTATTTTTAAAAAATAGTTGCATAAACTGTCGTTTTGGAGAAACGTTATTTTCTTCTCAAGTCGCCCACATGTCCGTCAGACTGCACATAAAAACCTCGTTCTTCAGTCGCCGTCCACTCCCAGGTGTAAACGGTTCGATTCAGTTTAAGTGCCAAATCGAAACCGTTTAAAGAAATAATTGAAAATCAAACCTAACCGTTAAATAAATACACTCTGACTGATTGATCGTTGGTTTGGTCTGGCGGTTCGTCAATTTGTTTTAAACAAGGCACGTGGCGCTTGGACGTTGGTCATCTAAATGGGCGTTAAGCTAGCGGGAAAGAAGAGATGAGAAATATAAATACAAATTTGGAATCCCGCATCTCAACCCATTCCCTCGAGGTGACCAGACAGATATCAAAACAAACTCGCCCACCACCGTTACTTGATAATCTTTTAGGTTTGTTAATGATAATCCTATTGGTCAATTTCGGGTATGTTCGGTTTAAGTTTTAAAAACCTCGAACCGACGACAAATTTTTCAGTTTTATTTATTTCAAAATTGAAACCGCAAACCGACCAGTTGAATCCAAATCGACGGAAGTTTCGGTCGGTTTGAGCGGGAGTTTTTTCGGTTTTCATTTGCACCCCTACCGACCACATCGCCACCCATCTGCCCGAGTCTCTTGCTTCAGCTGTTTATATTAAACAATACTCTTGAATCTTTCTTATAATAGTGTCAAAATACCTCCACTACTAGAAATCGGGGCTATGATGACAAATAAAAATTGTCATCAGGACTTCAGATGACAATTTTTTTTCAGTCGTTATAGTCCCTGTCTTCTTTACTCTATAGATGTCACAAACCGAAAACTGCCATCATTCATGATTTCGTGACAGTTTTTTTCTGTTTTCATAATACGATTAATGACAATTATTTTATGTCAAGAGGCCTTATGACACTTAAATATTGTCACTGGATGACCACCCATATCATATTTTGTCATCTAATCGTAATCGACGACATAATTTTTTTGTCATCTAATCGCAATTGATGACATGAAATATTTGTCATCTAATCGAAATTGATGGCAATAAATATTTGTCAACTAATCCGAGTTGATGACAGTAAATTTTGTACGCTTTGATGATGTTGAGTTTTATGTCCTAAAACTCGTGGTTTGTAAACTGTTATGTTTGTAAATATTCTATTTAGAATAAAGAGTTATTAGTTTTATTCAGTAAAAGAGTTTACTGGAATAAAGTGAAACGTGTTTACGTTAACCTATACCAATGACCAACACCCTTGGCTGAATATGAGTACTTGAGCCTCATGTATGACATGATTGTGGATCAGGCTTAAGTAGTCAGTCAAAACGGTCTATAGTATACGGATAAGGCTGATACCTTATCCTGGTAACACTATTGGATGCGGCTCACTTTGTATTGTACAGAACGATGTGATCCGAATCGTTCCACATGAAGATGTGAGAAGTGAGGGCGTCCTGTGTAAAGAGTTTACACAAGATCGAACCGCAAAATATGTTGCTCTCTCTTTAAAAACACCGTTTACTGATGAGACCGACATTTTCATTTGATGGCCTAGATAACTCGAGCTTAATCCTGAGCTTGCTATGAACTCCTGCTTATTCAGAAGTATCCTTTGACTTGTACGGGTGAGAGTGGCGGAACGCCCGCTCAATAAGCCTACCAACTTGGGGATAAAGCCGAATAAGTAGCTGGGGACATAGTGTAGCAAGATTGGAATTCACTCCTAACCCGCTCTTCAGGGTTAGTAGATAGGTTGTTCCCTTAATAGCTGACTCCGAGGCTTGAACAATGTGAGCTCACACTCTCATGTGATGAGAGAGTTATATTGATCTGATGGTGGTACTTAAGAAACAAGACGTAGTGTAAGGGTTAAACGATTTAAATGACCCAGCTGTGATTATGAACAACCTGTGAAGGGTCGACTTGTCAGTGACGGTTATATCAAGAGGACATAATATATCTACAGTGAGGAGAGTGCAACCCTCGGACTATAGTGGAGTCTCCGGGGGTTAACGAATGTTAATTAGTTCGGTTAAAAGAGTTTTGACCGGATAATCTCGTATCGTTGAAGCTCATGATTTGTAGGTCCTTTAAGGTTCTCCTGGCTTGCTCGGATAACGCCGTGCAACAGTTTAAAAGAAAAGAAAAAGAAAAAGAATTTGAATTGTTCAAATTCGGTTTATGGAAGGAGGATGAACATATTTAAATATAATTTAAATATGGACATATTTAAATATGATTTAAATATGAAAATGGCATAAAACATGAATAGAATTCATGTGTAAAAAAGTCGATTTTCAGAAAATCGGATTTAATCATATTATTTAATTAATATTTGATATTAAATTAAATACTAATTATTAATTAAAAAGTTTAATTAATAATTATATATATATATATATATATATATTTTATTTATTTATTTATTAAAAAGTTTAATAAATAAAATTATTATTATTATTTTTAATAATATATATATATATATATATATATATATATATATATATTATGTAACTTTGGCCAAACTTGGGTGATAAGATGCCGGGGTTTACGAAATGAAAAAAAGAGAAATTTTCTCCAACTTTCCTTTTTGAAGTTCATCTGCCCTCTTTACTTCTTTCTCCACTTCCTTCCTCTTTTTCCTTTTTCTCTTCTTTGGGAGTCCCACAACTCCGTTGCGCGACGCCGAGGATAGCGGAACTACTTGAGGTGGTCCTCGAAGCATTCGTGAGGAGAGGCCGGATGAGTTCGTGACGAGAAACGTGCGACGGACTTAAAGAAATTGGAACTACAAGGATATGTATTTCTAATTTCTTTTTTTCGTCGGTTTGAGCTTGTTTTCTATTTGTAAATTGATGAAATTAGAGTATCATCGGTCCAAAATCGCTTTCCGCTGCGCATGTCGCTCCATCAGATGACTTATATTTAATGTCACCAATAGGTTGAAGACACAACTATTGTGAGTCAACAAAATGAATTCAATTACATTATTATTATTATTATTATTATTATTATTATTATTACTATTTATTTATTTATTTATTTTTTTTTTTTTTTTTTGTCAAAAATAATGTTTTTATGACAATTTTATTATTTTTTTTTTCTAAAATCTAAATATATTTATATTTATATTTTAATTGTCATTATTATTATTATTATTATTTAGTAATAATGACAATTACAAATATAAATATACATATCGATATACATACCTATGAATTTAAAGCAAAATAAATAACTCTAAGTTTGACACAATGAAATATCATTGAAATAAGAAGATCTATATATCAATATATCATTCAAATATCAAAGTTCATCAACTTCTACATAAACTAATTCATATGTATACAATATTGAAACTAACTACGATGCCTTTGAATTGAAATTACAACATTAACACTAAAATGTTGCATAACATGATGAAATATTCATTTAACCCAACAAAAAAACCCATCATTTGTTGCAATATAGCTTCTAGCTTGAAGAAAATATCTTAACTTCGTCTTGTAGTTCCTGCAATAAAAATTTAGGAAGACACAATAACTTCTTACTTCGAAAGTAGAACAAAAAATCATTTCAACAAATATCGAGAATCCTCTCAAATAGTTATAAACTATATATACTTAGAAAACAATCGGTAGTTGAAAAACATTTGAGCAAGTGACTAAAATGAACCTAAAATTACAAATAGTCAAAAAATACCTAAAAATTGTCAATGCAATTACCTTCAGAATTTGCCATTTTGACTTTATCCTTCTTCAAATGCAATGAAAATGCCATGAAAGTTGTCCAAGTTAACACAAACAACTATAGTTAATTATCAAGTTTTATTCAACATAAATACAAAACTTAACTAATCTATCAAAATTTATCAATGTAACAACTATACTTAGCGAAACTTAAAACATAACAACTAAACTTAAATAAACTTAAAACATAACAACTAAATTAAGCTTAATAAAAACTTAGGAACATATAAACTATATAAACTAAACTTATCACACAAATTTTCTTTTTAAATAAACTAAGTTATACTTATAACACATGTCGTTTTCAATCTTAAATATTCAAGAAGACACAATAACTTCTTACCAAATACATTCAATAAACTTTAGAAAAGAATAACAAAAGCAAAAATGACTATCATAACTGCAGGATAACCATTAAGAAATGTCTAAAAGAGAAAAGCAACTACCAAAACTGTAGGATAACCATTAAGAAATGTCTAAATCTACAAAGTACCAAAGACATCCAATAAAAATTAGAAAGAGAAAAGCAAAAGTGGCTACCATAACGACAGAATAACCATTAAAGAAATGTCTAAATCTACAAAGTACCAAAGACACTTAATAAACTCCAATGCTAAATCAAGAAATTTAATCCAGATTTAAGATACATGACATACCTCTTTGACACCGAAGATTTTGATTCAAAGCTCCTTCATAAGTGTGCATCCACAAACTCCATTTAGAACGCAGTCTTTGTTCAAAAATTCGCTCTCATAAGCTCTTCCTACAATAAATTTTGAATTGTCACAAAATATATATATATATATATAGATATCAACTTATAAGGTGATCTGTGGCACCATATAATTGGGTCACGTGTGGCGCCATATAATTAGGTCATGTGTCAAGCAGAGCCTAGTAAAAGAATAGGTGTCACGTCCATTTTTCTATTAGAAATTAACAAAAAAAAATTGACATAGAGACTAAAGAACACTATTAAATGCAAATCTTAGGAATAAAATTATTGTGTTTGAAACTTTAGAGACTCAGATGGCTATCAAACGCAATCCTCATAAACAAAAAATGTAATTTATTCAAATTTTATTAGTTTCACACTAGACATGTATTTTGCTCGTATTTTATATTCATTAGAGGTATATATTCATATTTTCTCATTCACCATTTCTCAAATAAAAGTATATTCAAAGGTAGGAGTTACAATTTTTTTTTAGGGTGTGTTTGGATTGATTAAATAATAAAAAAAAATGTTTTTCAAGTAATACATTTTTTTTAAAATATTTTTCCTAAAAATGTTTATAATTAAAACACTCATGTGTTTGGTTACATTTTATTAAAAAAATTATCAACAAGTGTGTTTGATTTGTTCTACACTAATTTTAGTATTTCTCTTAATGTTAGTATTTCTCTTAATGTCAAATTAAAGACAATTATTAATAAATAATATAAATTAATAAGATTAAATATCTACTATAAGTTGAATATTCTTCTCTTTTGCATCCTACATGTACCTTTAAGTTTAGGTGATCCATGTTAGTGGCATTTATTATGAATAATATCAATAGGCAACCCGATTGGGAGTTAGAGGATCCATAGTATTTGCAGCCCCACGGACTTCATATTCATCATTGAGGAGCAAAAGGAGGAATCCGCCCGAGGAGGGGTTCGCGTCTGATTAGCTGAGCTTGGATACGGTTTCCCGATCGGAGATCCATGGATCACAGACGGTATCTCCCCAGTATTAAACTTCATTGATGGGTTAACCAAATACACTATATGGGGCTGTTTGCCTCCAAGTGGGGGTGGGGTGGGGTCGGCTTAAATAGCTCATTCCATGTTTGGAGTTCCAACTATATAAGTTGGGGTCGGGGTTATTATAATCTCGTTGCTACAGTAACTTTTTTTTTTCCTCACCTAATTTATCAATTTTTCTTCTTTCTTTGTCTTCCTCACCTCAAGATTATTTATCTTCCATTTCATCCCAAATTTCTCTCTCCACGAACCTCTTATATTGTTGATTATTTGTGATTTCTTAAATAATATATATTTTTTTACATTTAACTATACAAATACAACACAAAGTTGTAAAAAAAAAATAAACTAACATAAACACATATTTCAAACTCCATGTTAAAGAAAACTGTATTTTCAACACAGATTAAACAACTCTGCACTCCAAACACAAACTTACTAAACCCAGACTATACAACTCTACACTCCGAACACAGACTATTATAATCCACAGATTATTATAACCCACCAACTATAATAATCTACCAACTATAATAATTCATCCTGCGCCCAAACGCCCCTATATGTTTTTGGTTTCAAAATTAGAAATAATGATAAAATTATTTAGGCCCGTTTGATAACCATTCAAATTTTAGTTTTTGGTTTTTGAAAATTAAGCCTATAAATTATATATATTCACGTGTGAATTCCTATGATGACTTTCATTTTTGTTAAGGAAACATTACCATTCTTAACCAAATTCTAGAAATAAAAATAAATTTTTGATTTTTGATTTTTTTTTTTTCTAATTTTTTATTTAGATTTTGAAAACACTTCAAAAATACAAACCAAACACACCTAAGCATTCAGTGAATTATGTTGTCAAAGAAAAAAAGAAAAAAAGAAAAAAAAAAAGTATTCGGTGAATACGATAAATATTCCAATTACGAGTTTGGGAGAGAATGAAAACAAGAAGTTGCCAATTTCCAATACATCGCCATCGGTTTGGAAAAAGGACCTTCATGACATCCACTGGAGTTCTGAAGCCTGAGTTTATTTTAGCTGCTTTCTTTTACACAATGTTTTTTCTACAAACTTTCAAAATTTCATTATCGAAGATTTCTTCCAATTCCAATAAATTCTAAAATAAATTCTAAAAATATATATTCTTTTTTTATTTTACAAACAAAATAATTTTGAGCAATTATCAAATATACATATATCTATTTTTATTATGACTCATCTATAATTTTATGAATTTTAAGATTGGATTTTTTTTTGTGTTTTTACTGATGTAGGTATATTTTACAAACTTCTTTAAAGAAAAGAAAAAAAAAACACATAATTATAGTCTTACCTTAACCCATGTGTCAAACACATCTTTCTCCGCCTCCACCTTCTTAAACTCATCATTTCATCTGAATCCATTGCACTCGGAAATCAATGACAGATTATTTTAACTATTTTTTTTTGCAATTGTTTCTATAATTTTCTATATTTTTATTGTTAAGAACTTCTTCCAATAAATTTTAAGAATGTGAATTTTATTTTTTATTCTATGCATCCTTCACAAATTTCTTTAAAGATAACAAAAAATAATTTTAACTTCACATCTGTTTTCAATATCATTCACATTAATTATTTATTTTATTTGGATAGTTTTAAAATAAAAGAGGGTCGTACGATAATATTTTAAATATTACATGTGAATTTGAAAGATTTTAATTTATTAATTTAAACGGATCCAAATAAACTGATGTTTTTATTTTCTCCCGAATAAGAATACTACCTTTCGAATTTGGTTTAAGTACTCATTCGGATTGAATAACTTAATTTATATTTTTTTAGTCTTTTATGCCTTTTGTTTAATTTTTTTTTTTTAAATAATTAAAAATATTGTAGGAGGATGAAATAGAGAAATGTGCTTTAAAACATATTTAAATAGTAATTAGTGTGTAAGAGATTTATAAAATAACATAAAATAGTAAAGAGAAAATGATACTTTTTAGTCTCTCCACAATGACAAGTGACAACCTAATTAATTTGTTCAAAAGACTCATCCTGAGTTTGAATATTTCAAACGTATTTATTTAAATATATAAAAGGGAAAACAAAAAAACAAAAGAAAAAAGATGCCTCTTTTGTTATATATATATTAATCAAAATCAAAAGGGAGGTGGAGAACAAGAGAGTAGTTTAATTAATATTTAACCAACAAAAGTGCTGAACTACCCCATTTTCTTTGAGCTTTGACTTAAATAATTAAATATAGTCACGGTTGCATATATTAAATGATCATACAAGATTATCATATAACAAATATAATATAATGCAGTTTTTTTTTTTTTTTTCAAATTACAAATTTCTTGGTCGTCAACATATATATATGTCAGTTAAGTTATGCTCGCTTTGGCCGCATGACACAACAAGAATCGATTCGTGATTCCAGCTCTTTGGTTTGACATCTCTAAATTATCTCTAAATTAACTATATAAATGAGATGATTAACAAATATTTAAGTTATGTTTGGAATACTTTCAAATTTAAACATTTTTTTTTAAAATTTATTTTCAATAATAATGAATTTAGATCTTACATTTCTTAAAAGTGCTTTACAAATTGGTTTAAATATCATTTTATGACATTAAAAAAAAAAATCAATATTAATGAATTAGATCTTACATTTTTTAAAAATGCTTTACAAATTGATTTAAATATCATTTTAATTTGGATATTTTTTTAGTTTGATTAGTTTATATACATTCAAAACATTAATTTTAGTTTATGTAATTTAACTTTGGTTTATTTTTAACCTCTACACTTTAGAAAATAAAAATATTTGAGGTGAGGTTGATCTCTTAGTCAAGTACACAACAATTTTATGTCAATTGAGACATGCTTGATTTGATATTTATTTTAGTTTTTGTACTTTTAAAATGTGACTATTTTGGTCCTTCATTTTTATTTCTTCTGCGTACTTGTTAAATTTCTTAAAATGTAATCATAAATTTGTATTAAATATTTAAAAGAAAAAAAAAAAATTATTTAAATTTTAAGAACAGTGATCAAATGGTCATTTTTTATAACTACACTGACCACTTAAACAAACATCTTAAAAATATAAGGAACTAGAACTAAAATTAATAAAGTTAGAAGTATAAAGACTAAAATAGATTTTTTTTTTTTTTTTTTTTTTTTTTTTGAAACCAAAATGAACCCAAAGTAAATTACGACCAAATTGGTTTTGTCTGCATTATATTTGAAAGTGAGTTTATTAATTATAAATATATATTTTTTATTTTTTTCTTACTCTAAAGTCGATAATTCATCTCAAATATTTTCAATAATTTTTTTTTTTCAAAGAACACTTTTGATCGTCCAAAGTCACTTAAAAACTATAGTTAACACACTTAAAAATATTAATTTTTTTTTATTTAAAATATATATTTTTTCAAAAATTATTCCAATCACACTATTAAACTATAAGAAAAAAAGCTCAGTTTTAAAAAACATAATAAAAATAGGAGGCAGGCAGGTGAAATTGTGTAGTGATGATCATTTGAACTGTTGAAATAAATATATGTCGTTAAAATATATAATTGTCCAGGTTTGATTTTTTTTTTTTTTTTTAAAGACATTCGAACTTGTAACTTGTTGGTTGAGAGTATATAATCTTAACTATTTGATTTATTCATAGGTCCACACCAAAATTTGTTGAGAATATATACATATTAACTATTTGATTTATTTATAGGTCCACATCAAAATTTAGATTTATGAGTTTATAATTTTTTAAAATGTGAAATTCAAACATTTAGGTGTACGAGTGTTGTTATTTTAGCAAATCATAACATAAAGATAAATAAATTCACACTACTCTTTTTCTTTTCTTTTGAGCTGAATAATATGTGGGGTGAGAATTCAAAGAGGTACACCTTTAAGTTAAAGTTATATAGTGTCTTAACTAGTTGAATCATGCTAAAGTTGGTGTAAGGCCTACATCATTAAACAAACGGTTGATGCCAAAATTTGGACGGGAGAATGTCACATAACTTTCACGTGACCTCAACCGTAGAATTTGTTGATTCTAAGAACAAGATGACGTACAAAACAAAGATAAAAAAAAAAATCGGTGTGATATCTACTACGATGACTCTGATGCTTAAGTAAAAATCAGAGTTAAGAGTATCAAGTTTTAGATTTTGAGTGAGTAGGCCACAATGAACTTATTTCCTTTCCAGAGCTGTGTGATATTTATATCATTTTTTCTGAGATCTTTCATTTTCTTCTTAGGATTAGATCTAAAAGAGTCGGAACAGACCCGTTCGGATCGCTCCCCAGTCTTAAGTTGACCCCAAGCCAGCTTGGGTTTTTGGCCCATAGTTGGCCTTAGTCTGGATGACCCTTGAGTCGACACTGTGTTTCGGAGATTGGGCTCAATATGTGTCTTTCTTAGGGCCTTCTTTGGGTTTTGAAAGTGACAATCTCGGGCCAAATCCTTTACAAACTTCTTCTTATGTGAGTTCAGACTTAGTTTTGTTTTCGATTACATGACATCGTCCTTCTTTTATTCTCGATATTTAGGTAAGTCTATTTTGATTCATGACACTAACCCATGATCTTTATGGTAAAATATTGCACATTGGGTGATAAAGAAGCTGAAGTATTGGAAGAAAGAAAAAAGAAAAAGAACATAAACTTTATTTTGAATATTATTCTTTCTTTAATGTAGAAGAAGAAAACAAAATAGAAAAGGAAGGCAATAAAGTCAAAATGAATGAATATTGTAGGGAGGATTGTGTGCGTCAATTAGATATACAAATCTCGTACCCTCCAAAATCTCTTAATCAATCGAACTAGATTATTGAGGCGATTCGTGTAATGAAAAGCAACCCACTTCAAAATTACACATTAAAAATTAAACACCATTAAATTCTTTCTAGTGCTCTTCATCTTATATCTCCACTCTAAAACTTCCTTTTTCTAA